>OU342744.1:107573514-108814772 GCA_910589775.1 Avena eriantha
ATGACACTGGTGGATCCATGTGTGGTTCATGGGAAGAACGCACATGCAGCGACTCTAGTGGATCCATGTGTGGTCTATAGGAAGAACACACATGCGACGACACTGGGTGGATCGATGTGTGGTCTGTGGGAAGAACACACATGCAATGACTCTGGTGATATGTGGTCTGTGAGAAAAACACACATGCAATGACTCTAGCTGTGGTTAATGACAAGAGCAGACATGCAATGACACCGGTGGATCCATGTGTGGTTAATGAGAAGAACACACATGTAATGACACTAGGTGTGGTTCATGATATGGTTTGTAAGAAGAACACACATGCAATGACTCTAGCTGTGGTTCATGAAAAGAGCACGCATGCGATGACTCTAGCTGTGGTTCATGGGAAGAGCAGACATACAATGACACTGGTGGATCCTTGTGTGGTTCATGGGAAGAACACACATGCAATGATAGTGGTGGATCCATGTGTGGTTCATGGGAAGAACACACATGCAATGACACTGGTGTGATCCATGTGTGGTTCATGGGAAGAACACACATCCAATGAACTCTAGTGGATCCTTACGTGGTTTATGAGTGGTTTATGAGAAGAACACACATCCAATGAACTCTAGTGGATCTATCTTGGCATAATTTGATGGATGCCATGATGTATTTCATTGTACAAGGCACTCACTTTCCATTTTTATACTACTCAGTATCGCCCTTGGTTTTATGTGGTACTACTCTGTTTTGCCCCCCCCCTCTCTATCTTTCATAGAAGCACAAATCTGTGCTCACCCTGTCTGATACTCCCTGATTTTTATCACAGTTGTCACGCGGATCGTGCGCACCAACCGTTGATTCTGTGTGATCTAACGATGATCGTTGCACACGTCGTGCCCTTCACAGTACAGCGTGAGATAGCACGGATGTCTCCCTCAGCGAGACTTTTACAAGAAGGAACACGATGCCGTCCATGGAAAAAGTCGTCGAGCGGTCATGTCATGTTTAATCAAGTCTAAAAAGGCTACTACTTCTAATACTACGCCACAACGCATGCGCCATCGAGTGCATGGTCGTCGATGGACAGCTACAATTTATTGCCACTTGATTTTAATAAGACATATCCCATTTTTACGCAGCGGCTCTCAATTGCCAATTTTAGGGCCGTGTCAAACTTCGTACATAGAAATTGTGTGTGCGCCCTTTGCATGTGTCTCAGTACAGAACTGCCATGCATGGCCCGGGAAAAAACGTGACGTTCCGTGCACGTGTCACGGTGCACGGTGCAGTCGACTATGCGGCGCGTTGCACGGTGGTGCAACGAAATGTGCCTTGCTTCTATCCACCTTAACTGTAGAGCCCCTCTCCGCACACCCACTCCCACTCTCGCTCACTGTCGCCACGCAACCCTCTCCACTATCCCACCAGCATCCGCAAACTCCCGAGAATACCCCGTCCGTGCCAGCGATGGCCGAGGAGGATAAGGTGGCCATCGTCGCCTCCGTGGTCGCCGGTGAGGAGGCCCCCGTCTCCTCGCCGGTCCCCCTAGACACGTGAAAGCAGCCGCTGTCCCTGTCCAGGCCCTAGTGGAGGTATCGATGACAGCCGCCGTTCCCGTCTAGGCCCCCGTCCCAGCTACCGACGAAGCCGCCGAAGAGGAGCCCCCCGCCAGCGAGGAGGCCCCCGCCGGTCACAAGCAGATCACACACTTCTTGGGCACCTACGATCCAGATAAGTAAGTACATCGCTCCGCTGAACCCATACGACACCGGCATCGACGACCTATGGTCGGAGGTAACTAGGGTTTGCTCCCTTCCCTAGTTCTTCTACCGTTTGTTAGAAATAATGGGCTAATCTATTTAAAATTTAGCTGGTATTGTCATGTTTAATATTCTGGAATTAATCATGGAAATTGTGCCTAATTATCCAACACCGTTCCCATCGTTGGATGCTAGATCTTGGTTTATTAGGATTCGCTTGTTCGCATTTTGATTGCTCGATCTTCTTACATCATCTACTCCCCCATTTTCCTTTTCTTCCAATAGGTTTCCGGCAGCGACGTCTGCAGCGATGACGAGTCCATTCACACCAAGGCTCGTCAGGTGTTGAGGAGACTATGGGCCGGCCAGTACGACGACTACGTCACGGGCCCCTACTATAGCTGCCCCTTCCGCAAGGGGATCGCCTACTGCTTGACGAGTCGCGCCACTGGCGGCACCGACTTCAACACCTTACTGAAGCATGTAGAGGCCGCGGGCTCCGGCATCCACAAAGGCGGCAAGCGCGAGATCGTGAACATCAACGCCTACATCTCTGAACATCGGGCTCTCGGCATTCACCTCTGAAACCTCCAGCGGGTGGCCATCAAAGAGGGTCGCATGCCTCCAATCAGGCCCAAGGCCCCCAAATTCAAGGGACTGGGCAGCAAGAAGTGGCAGAGGCGCTGGCGAATGAACGGGTTGGATGTCTCCTTGAATGTATCTGCATCTGCCACGGCTGCTGCTGCTAAGCAGCTTCTTTTGATTTTCTATATTTTGCTTGCATCCTATTTCTGGCAGAATGCATCGAACCCCGTTAAGCAACCTACTACTTTCTATCACTATATCCTATTTAGCTGTGCACAGCTATATCTACATTTGTTTTGTTTTCTGAATGAATGTATTCTGCCTCATGTGATTTGCTGCTTTAGATTTGCTACCTGATCGGAGGCAAAAACAGGTCCAAAAGGGAACGAATTATCGTAGAGAGAATCTTCTCTAGATTTGCTACCAATTTGGGCAAAATGAAACATATCTGTTTAGCGAGAGAGGAAAAGGGTACTCTTTCAAACTGCCAGTTAACAAGCTACCATCTAGACGAGACCCCATCTTGACGTCTCCCTCTACAAGAAGGAACAGGATGCCGTCCGTGGAAAAAGTCGTCGAGCGGTCATGTCACGTTTAATCAAGTCTGAAAAGTCTACTACTGCTACTACTACGCCACAACACATGCGTCATCGAGTGCACGGTCGTCGATGGACAGCTGCATTTTATTGCCACTTGATTTTAATAAGACACGTCCCATTTTTTACGTAGCGGCTCTCAATATCACTTCCAACTGGTGCCCACCATAAGAAGCTTGGACGCGCTAGCCGGAGGCCGAACAGCTGAGCTCGACGAGACCTAACGTCTCCGGTTCATCGAGTCAGTCGCAGCCATCAACACATCCTTTTACTGAATCTATCACAACCCCACAAATCTTGCCGTACAACCACCTACCTTCCCCTCTACATTTCCACTTTTAACTATCGCCAATTTTAGGGCCGTGTCAAACTTCGTACATAGAAATTGTGTGTGCGCCCTTTGCATGCGGCTCAATACAGAACTGCCATGCATGGCCTGGGAAAAAAACGTGACGTACCATGCGTGTGTCGCGGTGCACGGTGCAGTCGACTGCGCGGCGCGTTGCACGGTGGTGCAACGAAACGTGCCTTGCTTATATCCACCTTAACTATAGAGCCCCTCTCCACACACCCACTCCCACTCTCGCTCACTGTCCCCACGCAACCCTCTCCACTATCCCTCCAGCATCCGCAAACTCCCGAGAATACCCCGTCCGTGCCGGCGATGGCCGAGGAGGATAAGGTGGCCATCGTCGCCTCTGTGGCCGCCGGCGAGGAGGCCCCCGTCTCCTCGCCGGTCCCCCTCGACGCGTTGAAAGCAGCCGATGTCCCTATCCAGGCCCCAGTGGATGCATCGATGGCAGCCATCGTTCCTGTCTAGGCCCCTGTCCCAGCTACTAACGGAGCCGCTGAAGAGGAGCCCCTCGCCGGTCACAAGCAGATCACGCACTTCTTGGACACCTACGATCCAAATAAGTACATCGCTCCGCTGAACCCCTACGACACCGGCATCGATGACCTATGGTCGGAGGTAACTTGGGTTTGCTCCCCTCCCCTGGTTCTTCTACCGTTTGTTAGAAATAATGGGCTAATCTATTTAAAATTTAGCTGGTATTGTCATGTTTAATATTCTGGAATTAAACATGGAAATTGTGCCTAATTATCCAACACTGTTCCCATCGTTGGATGCTAGATCTTGGTTTATTAGGATTCGCTTGTTCGCATTTCGATTGCTCGATCTTCTTACACCATCTACTCCCCCATTTTCCCTTTCTTCCAATAGGTTTCCAACAACGACGTCTACAGCGATGACGAGTCCATTCACACCAAGGCTCGTCAGGTGCTGAGGAGGCTGCGGGCCGGCAAGTACGACGGCTTCCTCAGGGGCCCCTACTATAGCTGCCCCTTCCGCAAGTGGGGCGTCTATTGCTTGACGAGTCGCGTCGCCGGTGGCACCGTCTTGAACACCTTACTGAAGCATGCAGAGACCGCGGGCTCCGGCATCCACAAAAGCGGCAAGCCCGAGATCGCGAACATCAATGCCTACATCGCTGAACACAGGGGTCTCGGTATTCACCTCCAAAACCTCCAGCGGGTGGCCATCAAAGAGGGTCGCATGCCTCTAATCAGGCCGAAGGCCCCCAAGTCCAAGAAACTGGGCAGCAAGAAGTGGAGGAAGCGCTGAAGGGAGGAGGCAGAGGCGCGGGCGCTTGCAGGATGTGCCTGCAGCTGCAGCGGCTGCCCCTGCTGCTAAGTAGCTTCTTTCTAGCTATATCCTATTTCTGGCTGAATGCATCGAACCTCGTTAAGCAACCTACTTTCTATCGCTATATCCTATTTAGCCGTGCACAGCTATATCTACATTTGTTTTGTTTTCTAAATGAATGTATTCTGCCTGGTGTGATTTGCTTCTCTAGATTTGCTACCTGATCAGAGGCAAAAAGTGGTCCAAAAGGGAACGAAATATCGAAGTGAGAATCTTGTCTAGATTTGCTACCAATTTGGGCAAAATGAAACATATATGTTTAGCGAGAGAGGAAAAGGGCACTCTTTCAAACTGCCAGTTAAGAAGCTACCATCTTGACAAGCTAGAAGACACATACATAAACATAACACAACGAGGGTTTAATTTATTTTACTAGTATCACTTGATGCGCTAGACATCTTGGCAAGCTAACTGAGTTCCACAAAACAGAACCATAACACTAACAAGTAAAATTTAATTCACTCCTCATCAGACCACTTGAGGCGCTTGCCATTGTTCCTAGGCGACGAACTGCGACCATTCCAGGTACTCCACATCTCACGAACTACTTTGTCCCAATTGGCATCTGACTTGGCTTTCCTATCTTCAGCGTCCTGTGACACAATTAGCGGTGCATCACAGGCCTGATTGTTGCCGCTAGAAGATGTCGCCTCTCTGTTTGCCGCTTCAGCTGCAGCCTCTCTGTCAGCTGCTTCTTCAGCTGCAAGCTCTCTTTCAGCTGCTTCTGCAGCCTCTCTGTCAGCTGCTTCAGATGCAGCCAATTTCTTTGCATATTCAACTTCAAACTCAGCTATTCCGCATTTTCTACAAAGGGCTCCCCTAAGCTCGTCTTCCCTCTTGCAAATAGGGAAAAACACGAGGTAACGTTGAAAAAATGGATCTTCTTGTACAGCTGGTAGGTCACGTAAGCATCTATGGCTGCCTACTTCAGGTTTATATCAGACAACATCCACTCGTCCAAGAAATGGTGCCTATCTGTAGGGAAATCTTCCTTCATTTTATCGTACGACTCATCGAGGATTCTAGTTGCGAGTGATGCCATTCCATCCTTCTTCGAGCCCCCTAGGATCTTGACAAGACGCTGAATATTGATCCAGTTGTGCGCAGGAATTATAATTTCCTCTTGATACAATTTCGAAAAATCAGTTGTTGTGTCGATAGTGCAGAAAACAATTCCCTTTTTTACAAGGAATTGGCGCAGCACCGGACATTTCCTGTCAGTCCTGAAAGTATGTAGTTTGTCATCACCAAAATTTGTAACTACAAATATTTTGTCAATGCAAGATCATCATCTCAATATAATTTTGAAAATTTTAGTAAATGCAACATCAAGACTCTCAACATTGTATTGTCATAATTTATTCGGTTTTGCTATTTCTCAGTCGACTGAACGAGTTGCACATTTCTTTTAACTACGGTTGCACTTTTCTTAGGTGATTGAGACTAAAGAAAATCTCAGTCGATTGAGACATAGGCAAACCCTAATTTATTTGGTCCTAAGTAAAATCCAGTAGTTGCAAGATGAGCAAGTGGATAAAGAACAAGAGGAGAAAACCCTAAAAGCGGTTAGCTACAGAGAGAAGATCTACAAACCGGGAGAGGTGGTAGGCGGGGAGGTGTTTCCGCATGGCAAGTTGAACGATAGTGACTTCACTCCCTTCATATGGGTGCTCCGGGGTGTACTCGAGGTCCGATCCCACAAAATTATCCTCGTCTATCCCAAGCCAACCCCTGTACATGCTCAGGACATGCACCACTGTCTCCTCATCATTGGTGTAGACAACGTCTATCTTCTTGTTGTCATGGGTAGTGAAGCTTGTCTCTAGAGTGCGTAGATCTTCCATGGCGGCAATTAGAAGATGGGAAGAAGATAGTAGATGACAGGAAGAAGAAGAGTGGTTTCTGCGAGGCAGGGGAACGGTGGAACCGTCAATGCGCTTTTATGGTAGGGGTTAACAATTGAACGGAAGTCCAAGGAGAGACGTGTGGCGGTGGCCGTTCTAGCTTCTGAGTAAACAAAAAATAATTATAACGCCGATACATGGGCCCTGTTTTGTCACGTCAATACACTGGGTAGGGGGTGTTGTCCTATCCACTGTGTCAACGCTGCAAGCCTATGTGGCAGCCACCCCGCCTAAGCGACGGGAGTGACATAACGGCGAACTGACAGGGGGGCCAACTTGACGCTCGTTTGCCTGATTTTTTGTATTGAAATGTAAAGTTGAATTCGTGCCGAAAAAGGCTCTCTAAGTATTTGGCACACCAACTGTAGTCATCCCGGCTGATTTCAGGGAACTTGGGTACCGCGTTGCCTGTACACCCCAATTTTTGGGCCGCAAAATGATATTCTCGGGGGAGAGGGGATTACCTCGCTGTTGGGGACGCGCGCGTCGGCGACTGCAGAGGACAAAACTCCGTCTTGGCGAAGGAGACGAAGCTCTAAGGACTTGATCACCAAGGGACGCCACACGCCATTCGTGACGCGAGTGCCCGCACCCTTCTTCTTCCCGCCGGCGGCGGTGCTGGTCCCCGCGGCGGCGGAATCAGCCACAGCACCTCCTTTCTTCTTCCCCATTACGCGACAGCGATGCGACCGGAGGAAGTAGCTGGGAAATGTGTGGAGCTGGTCCAGCGCTACGGAGGGAAAAGAGCGCAGAGAAAGCAGAGGAGCATCGGCAATGGCGATGAAGGCAAAGGATGAATGGAGGTAGATGTGAATTTTACCGTCACAGCGTCACTACTTAACCCCTGGAAGATGCAATCCAGCGTCTCAGAAAAACCCTACCAGACGCGTGGCGTTCATCGTGCTCGACACGTGGAGGAGCTGAAATGCGAACCGTCCCCCCCACTACTCCCATTATGCACGGAAATCGAGGAGGCGCGGTTAAAATAAAGATTACGCACGCCCGGTCAAATCAGAGTCAGGGAGTGGGACCCACCGCTCGTCACGTCCCGTCAAACTCACTCACGCGGGCAACTGAGGTCATGAAATCGTCAGCACTGACGTCATCAAAAACTACACGGCAGAAGACTTTGACTACTTTAGTCCTCGCTCGAGTCTTCGACTCCACCAAGCACTCGGGGGCTACTCCCATAGGTAGCGCTGGTCGCGCACCCTATGATTTTTCTTCTTATTTTACAGGAACATGAACAATCAAAGCAAAACCCAATCACTCGAAACACGGTTCAACTATGGACATGGGTTACTCCCATAGGGAGCGCCGGAAGCAAGTTCGACTGAAACAAGCAACCAAAAGACGACAACAGTCACAAAAGTTCTTTAGTCCCTGCCTGAGTCTTTGACTCAACCAGGCACTCGGGGGCTATTCCCATAGGGAGCGCTGGTCGCGCACCCTAAGATTATTTGTACAAAGTACTGTGTGTTGATAACATCCACAGTCGAAGTTTATGGCGACACCGCCTCAGAATTTTTCCCTACAAAGAGACTGTGTCTCCTGGGTCACCCGAATCGTCTCGGCGATGATAAAATTCAGATGCCGTGCTTACAACATGAAGATAAGACCTGAATAAGGCATGGCAACGCATTAGCTGCGCACTACCAGAAATATATCCGTGCCTATAGGTACGATGAACATGCCTTGACGGACGCGTCGAGTGCTCACACCCATATACTGGAATTCGACTCCTATAAGACCTCCACGGCTTGAGTCGAATTACACCAGCACTTTTCCGGATTCGAGTCTAGGGACTCGAGTTTGAGTAGATGGCATTGTTTTACCCTAAGGTAGTTAACTGATACCGGTACATCGGTTAAATCAGGCACGCACATAAACAATCCCTATGACATAAATAGAGCAGTCGAAAAACATACTCAGTCATGCACTCAAAAGGCTTCATAAAGTCTACAGTCGAATCTGCGATTCCTCTGGACACTCGGGGGCTACTGACATGGGTATACCCTACAGGTACTCGAGCTTGGTATATATGGCCTGAATACGTAGAGTCCCACGGTGTCATCAAGGCCCAAATGAAGAACTCTAGTAACCTACGGACTCTCGATTGCTTGAAGAACAAGAAGAAGCTAAAGATAGAAAGTTAAAAGGGGAAAACCCTAACATGTAACCGACTCGACCTGCGACCCGAGACCTAGCCTGTCTATATAAAGGCTAGGAGGGGCCGCGAGGAGGACACACGCAACCCTAGTTTCCACAACCCTCGCCAGATTACATCTGCGCACCATTGTAATCTTCGATTCCTTTGATAATTCCACGAGCAGACAAGCAGGAGTAGGGACCTCTATGAGGCCTGAACCTGGGTAAATCTTCAACTCCCCTGTGTACTTGTTTGCTAGCCGATAGATGTCTCCAGTGCTCCCTCCTTCTCCAAAACCCAAGTCCATAACAATGGGCATTGATGAGTTAAACCCTCGTCAATAAGCAACGTGGAGACCTGCACAACACAACCACAGAACTCTGTCCCCAACTTACAGTGAGGTTGTCAATCTCACCGGTTTTGCTGGAAAAAAAGGATTAAACGTATTGTGTGGAAGAAAGTAATAGTTTGCAGAAAGTAAACACAAAATAGTAAATAGTAGATTGTAGATTGATGGAAAAAGCAAGGTCCGGAGTCCATAGTTCACTAGTGGTGTCTCTCCTTAAGATAGATGACATGTTGGGTGAACAAATTACAGCGGGGCAATTGACAAACATCGAGAAAGCATACAAGCATATACTACTCATTTTGACTCCTTTGAAATTTGATTGGGCATTACAACATTATACATAGACCGTAATCCAACTGCATCTATGACTAATAATCCACCTTCAGGTTATCATCCGAACCCCCTCCAGTATTAAGTTGCAAGCAACAGATAATTGCATTACCCATTGCGTGTAAAGTAAACAATACAATTGTTCTATGAACAAAGGATTGTTGTTTTCTCCCTAGTAGCAACAGCACATCTAGTACCTTAGAGATTTCTGTCACTTCCCCAGATTACTAGAGGCATGAACCCACTATCGAGTATAAATACTAACTCTTGGAGTTGCTAGCATCTACTTGGCCAAGATAGCTACTAACAACGGAAAGCATGCAAGATCACAAATAACAAAGACATGATAGAATCAATAATCAATTTGAAATAGCATCTCAATATCCATCACATCCTCGCAAACACAACATGGTAGACTTACAAATAGATGATCTTGATCATGAACAGAGCTCACAAGATCTAAACATGATAACACAAAGGAGAAGAACCATCCATCTAGCTACTACATTGACCCGTAGTCCAAGGATGAACTACTCACGCATCACACCAGAGGCGTGCATGATGATGAAGAAGGCCTCCAGGGTGAATTCCCCTCTCCGGCAGGGTGCCGGGAAGAGCTTTAGATCCCTCCCGGTCTAGGGATGGAGATGACAGCGGCTACAGACACTTTCGTGGAATTTTGATCGGGTACTTAGGGTTTCTATATCGGAGGCATCTTATAAGCGAAAGGGGAGGCCGAGGGGGTGCCTAGGGCGGCCAGACCACCCCCTGGCGCGGGCCAGGCTTGGCCGTGTGGCCAGGTGGTGTGGAGGCCCCCTGGACCCTCTCCGTCTTGTATTCTATCTCCTTGTGTCCCTCGGTGAAAAACTGACTTAGGCTTTTGTCCCGTCCAATTCCGAGAATATTCATTTTCTGACTTTCCTAGAACCAAAAACAGCAGAAAAACAGGCAGCTGGCACTGTGGCTCTTGTTAATAGGTTAGTTCAAGAAAAATATAAAAAGTACTCCAAAGTGTGGACAAAACCTAATAAAGTAGATAGAACCAAGCATGGAATATCAAAAATTATGGATACGTTAGCAACGTATCACCCTATAAGATGCATGTGATATTGTTGAGCAAGAAGCCAACACAACAGATTCAGTAATCACCATAGCACGCAAAGACTTATATGAATTGAAAAATAGGCAAGATTTAATGCAGAACATCCTTAATAATCTCATATGTAGCTCTCATCGGAAGCTAGTTGTTACATGTCTCGGGATACAAGCTCCATAGAGACCTTTTTTGTAACACCAGTTATGGTGTTTTTTAGTTGTCTGGACTCTGATGCAACTTTTATGCTTCATTTTATTACTATCAAGTTTACTAAGGATTGTAATAATCTACTGTAATTTTCAGTTGAAAGTTGTTTGAGGATTGGTACGAACTGAGTATCTATCAGAATTACTACACACACATGAAAAAATAGTGAAATTGTAAGAGGTACAACACACGAACTACCGGAACAGGGAGAACGTCCATTGTATTACATGGGCACCATAGAACTTGCAAAATTCACAGATATTCACTCAACAAAGTGAACACATAAAGAGCTGACCTGAAGAGAATACATCAGGAGCAGACCCACACAATCCATCAATCTAATGAATAGCCGTCATAGTAATCGTAGTGGGTGGTACCATCCTCGCCATAAGGCGGCACCATCTACAACTCAGAATGCTCGACGATTCTGCAATACTGCGCCAGCAATAGATTGAGTTCAAAAGGACGGTCATTGATCCATAATCCTTCTACTCCATACCAATATACAATGCTTGGCTCCTCTTCCCACGCAAGAGCCTCAAAGTTGTAAGATCTAATCTCGGATAGTCCGCATAGTATATGATGCCGGCCTGCACCGTGGATACCCTGGCGCTATCGACACAGACGCATTGATTGTCAGCAACGAAGAGAGCACGGCTTCTAATGCCTCTGACTGGTTGAAGGACACGGTTCTGGGTATCAACCCGGTAAACAACCGGCCTGCCACCGTAGACCGGTCCACTCACAATGAACAGTAACTCCCCGTCGGACCCGATGAGGTAAAAACGATTCTCTGGGAATTGGCAACCCGGGACAGGGCCTGCAACAGTGGGATGCATCTCCAGGATTCATGCGGAGCACTGCAGCTGGACATCTCCATGAGCAGCATCACACATAGTCGAGAGGACAGACTTGTATCTGTCTATGACAAAAACATCACCGGCATAAGAAGTCATGCTCCATAGTTCCGTGAAGTCATACGGCGAGTACCACCCTTCACCAAAGACCGGGTGACTCCCTTCCTCGGTGCTCTCATCCGCCCATCGAATGGTGGTGTTCTGATGGTTTGATGTAAACACCATCAACAACGGGAACATCTTCACAGCGATAGAAGCCACCTGCTCGATCGGTATCTCAGCCCTCGAGTGCTTGATAGCGCCCGAGAAGGGGTTGTACAACCCGGTCTTGTACGGTTGCACCCTTTGTCCAAGCACAAGAAGGCCGCCTGTTGTGCTACCGACATAAAAGTACCTTCCAAAGAGAGGGGGAGGAGAAACAGAGATTCAGTCAAGGTAAACAGAATGAAATTCAATCAAGGTAAACCATGGAGCAAAACCCTGGGCAACAAGTGGATGAAGAAACAAAACTTGAAAAACAGATAGTATAGGATGTGAATGCAAAAAAAGGATCGCATATATATAGATGAATTAAAGAAAGCACCTGTGAATAACCCGGCTAATATTCTTCCCAAGGTGGCGGCCAGTTCTCACGTTCAGCAACGTGATGGCAGCATCGTCTACCCGATACTCCTCCAACAACTGGTGCTCTAGAACAATCCAGTTGGCTGGCATAAAGCGCTCCTCCGTGAAGCCGTGACAGGCGTTGTAGACTGCTCGAAAGGCGGCGTAGTAGTCGAAGTCGTCCGTCGAAAGGAAGATGTCACCTATCTTCTGGACGAGTCCCTCAGGGAGACCAGCCCATGGCGAGTCCTCCTGCTTCTTGCTGGCCATTGATGATGGCATTCGTGTGGTCTCGGTCCACCGACTAGCACAGGAAGTGGTTCCAGAGACACACATTTAAACAAAGTCCTGGGAAAGCCAAGCGAATCGTGTCGAAACGAGATGACGGCATGCACACAGTAACCGCAAGCACGTTTCATCAAACTGGCACGGGCACACGCATGCGCACACGCAGTAATTACGGTACAACGATCGTGCACACCAGCGTACAACTCTTGGGAGAACGCGAGTGTGTAGGTGTAAGATGATACTAGTAGTAGTAGTATCATAACCTCATTGTATTTAATTATCGCAAAATCAAAGAAGAAAACATGCGCTCCTTGATCCCTCAGGGCACATGCAAACGCAAGGCATTTTTCATTTTTTGCATGGCATTTTCCATTTTCCAATTTTGCTTTTTGGCTATGCCCTTGGATGCTCACCGTGTGGCCGGATGGGGTGTATGATCCGTGGAGCTAAAAACCTCATGTTCTATCAATAGCACGGTCGTTAATTATTGAGGTATATAGGTTTTTAGTCCCACAACTTGCACCGCAGGAGCGTTTTAGTCCCACATCTTGCAAAGTGAGAAACACTAGCCCCACAACTTGTAACCAGGAACATTTTAGTCCAATTTAATCGAATTTCTGTGATTTTGTCCGATATCATCGTAACTAATTCTGGAAGTGACATGTGGCATCATAATTTTTGCAAAATGACCCCTGTTTACTTTCTTCCTACCAGTTGTGACCTTGGTACGACTTGACAGGAGGATCTGAATAAGAAAACAAATAAGAAAAACTACCAATGCATTGTAGGGTATCGAAGTGATTACCCGTGCTACCGAATAAATCAACCTTGCCACTACAACATGCACACAGAAGTGATTAACTGAAGAGCTCTCTAGCTGATGTGTTCTTTATTTTGGATATTGAAAAATATGTGATCCGAAGATGTGAAAAAATCTAAAAAAAGATCCAAATTCTCAATTCAAAATAGTTTGTGTTCTAGGCTACAATAACAACTCAACTTTATTCTTTTTCATGTTTGCGAATAAGAAAAACTCAAGTTTATTCTAGACACTACAACTAGCTACTAGGTTAATCACAAAGCTATACAATTGATATTATGGACCGTGACAACATAGACGTGAGCATTTTTGCGTTCGTATGTGCTTTTTTATTGTATAAATAATTACTTCCCCCAAGTACTCCTTGTCTGGCATAATTACGTCCTCTCAAGTACTCCTCGTCTCACATGAGTAGTCGTGGGCATCTATCGACATAGTGGCTTGTGGGTGTGTGTGTCATTGTACAAAAGTGTTAAGTTTGAATCCATTCTCCTCTTAGAGATTTAACTATTTTATTTCTATGTCTACTAACAGTTGGCCCACTTATCAGTCCGCATAGAGACACAAATGACATAGAAAAATATAGAGGGGTCATTTTAAAAATATCAACATCATTTGTGGACAAATTAAGTCAAATTCACTGAAATTCGATTAAATTGGACTAAAATGCTCTCGAGATATAAGTTGTTGGACTAGTATTGCTCATTTTTCAATATGTGAGACTAAACCGCTCTCACGGTGCAAGATGTGGGACTAAAGGTGTAAATACCTCTTAATTATTTTACAGCCTCAATTGCTAGGCCGGAGGACCAATTAATGCTCTTAGTTTTGCTCAATTACTCCTCTAGTTGACCGTAAAATATGAACCACACGTTGTGTAATGCTCCTGGCCGATCATATTGTTAAAATGAGAGTGCATTCATTGCCTTGCATGTTTTCAATTAGATGCGGTGGCCACGTGCATTCGCTGGATTTTAGGATTACTACTGCATGCAATAACTAGCTATAAAGCGAGTAGGTGAAGTTAATTCTCCGAACTAGTACTACTCTGGCCTACTAATACTGAACATAGGGAGTACCTCAAGTGTGGTTATATGGATGATCAGTTTATGTGACTCTCGGCCATGAATTCCTGGCCATATAGCCGTACGTTCTACCACCTTTTTTACTACTACTACTAGTAGTACATGGATGCTAGCAAAATTCAAAATCTCAATCTAGCGGCAAAATCACACACACCAACTTCGAAGCATTTCCCGCCTAACCGTTTCAAAAACTTTGAGCCAAAATCTCCCACCTAGGGAGTACCATTTTTATATTATTATTATTATTATTAGATGAACGCGAGCCAAATTCAAAATTTCAATTGAGCGGCAAAACCGCAGACCCACTTTGAAGCATTTCCCGCCCCTCTGTTTCAAAAACTTCCAGGCACAATCTCCCACCGGGGGAGTACCATTTTTTTATTATTATCAGAAGATGGGCGCTAGTCAAATTCAAAATCTCAATAGAGCAGCAAAACTACACACCGACTTTGAAGCATTTCCCACCCCTCCGTTTCAAAAAGTTTGTGGCAAAATCTCCCACTGGGGCAGTACCATTTTTGTATTATTATCAGATGGGTGCTAGTCAAATTCAAAATCTCAATTGAGCGGCTAAACCATATATTGACTTTGAAGCATTTCCTGCCCCTCAGTTTCAAAAAGTTTGAGGTAAAATATCCCACCAGGGTAGTACCATTTTTATATTATTATTAGATGGACGGTCGCCAAATTCAATATCTCAATCAAGCGGCAAAATCACACACCGGTCTTGAAGCATTTCCCGCACCTCAGTTTCAAAAACTTTTGACTTTAAAATTCCGATTCTACCCATTGTTCTGATGCCCTATGGGCAAGCTAAAGTCGGTAGCTTGGGGGCACGATTGTAATTTATGTTTCTGCTCACCTCCTTAGTCCGGATTCGCCCAGATTTTCCCGTTGGTCCTTCCAAAAATCCCAGCCCCTCTCTCCCACACCCTCACCTCCACGACCACCACGAGCACCGGCCGACGGCAATTCCACGGTGGCCGGAGCCGCTTGAGCGGCGGTCTCGTGTACCTCCACGGAGCCGCTTCACCGATGCTCACCCACCGGATCTGGTTCACCGGGTCTCTCTGTCACTACACCGGAGATGCAGTGCCGTTCACCACACCGATGGCGTCATCGACCGCCCAAGCTCTGCTTCCCGGCCACCGAAAGCTACCCAACCGTACCGGATCCGCTTCACCGGTGTACACTGGACGTGATCTAGTTTAGGGACTTCCATGTCCACCGCTCTAGACCAGTTGCTCGGTCATCGCCGTTCACTGCACTGGATCTGCCTCAGCGATACTCTCGTCCACCACGCTCAAGCCGTCATCGACCGCCCAAGATCTACTTCCCCGACGCTAATAGCCACCGCAACCACAACACCCTCGGTGACCTGGACGTCACCCGCACGGTATCGACGATGCTTATACGCCTCTCTGACCAAGGTTAACCAAATCTGCAACCCGTTTTTGTTTTGTCAGCAGTATAGCACGTTCAAGCCTGTCACTGTGAACTGCATTTTTGTCATCGTGCTCGTACATACAAGTCAGTGGGCATGCCTATTCTTCGTGCTAGTACATACAAGGTCATTAGACATGTTGGTTTGCATTCGCTTCTCTACAAATTTCAAGTCATGGACATGTCTGTTATTTTGCCATACACATGTTCTTAGCTACTCCATACAACAGTAATTGCCCGCGACCGTGTAATTCTTGCAAAATCTGAAGTCAGCAGAAAATATTAGTGTGGATTCCCTGCTCTACAGTTGCTGAATCTATCTGGTTCATCCTGAGATCAGTTCTTGCTATTATTTCCTCCTTGGCATCATTTGTTTGACTGCTCATTTCATTCTAGGCACACTTGTCTAATGCTTGTTTGTCCTACTCTATAGGTTCACGAGCGACGCCATTATATCTTGCATCTGGTTCTGGGTCTGGTTTGTCCTAAGTCATGACATAACTATCCTCTATAATATACAGTTCATTTGTGGTTTGCATTCCTGCTCTACAAGTTCTCGTATGATGCGGTTATAATTCCTATATGGTTCATTTTTTGCTATGATAGTAACTGCATGCCATTTTGTGTCTCAGCGCAAATTCTGAGTCACCCAACGTCTCTTTCATTTTAGGGTATAGAACTGCTTCCATATATATATTTGTTGAAATGACCTGGCTATTTTATTTTTGTTGAAATTCTAAGCCACACACACACATTTTTTGATTGCTCATTTCACGGTAGGCACACTTGTTTAATGCATGCTTGCTTGTCCTGTTTGTTTAACGTGTTGGTCAATAATTGAACATTGACCAGTTGTAAACTCCAGATCATAGCTCCTGTCATATCAGCCAAATGAGTAGTTTGTCTTCTTTGATGTATTAACTTGTTATTATTTAGTTTCAGGGTGCAATTATTTCTATCGCCACCAAAGAGGGGGTTGCAAGATCATGTCTCCTCCAATGTAGCTGTCACACTCAAAGGAAGATGAAGGTGATCAATTGAGAAAGCAAATTGAGGACTCTGCTATCAACTTGATTATCAACTAAAATCCCGATTTTTCTTTCCCTTGATTTGATAATATGTAATAATTTTAAGAAGTTTGCACCTGATGTAATATCTAGATAACTCGCGTAGGCCATGTATGCATTTAGTTGACGTTGTCCACACATTGCGGTAGTCGTTACAGTAACTACGCTAGGCAGGTCGATTAGGGAATAGTACCATGCTTTGTTATTGGCACATCGTGTATTCGGTCGACGATGAATAGTAATAAATGTTGGGTTATATAGACGTTTTATGATATTGGCATGGGCTTCAGAAAAGGCTGAAACTGTAAAAGGCCGTAAATGTAATGGGTCGACCTACAAGTTGTAACTGGACGTAACAGTAATAGGCCATAATGGTAAAAGGCCGTAGGAGTAACAGGTCATAACAGTAACATGCCATAACAGTAACAGGCCTTAACAGTAGCAGGCTGTAATAGTAGCAGGCTATAACAGAAATAACCCATCACAGTAACATGCAAGAAACCGTGAAATCCTAGAACAGTAACAGGCCAAAACAATAGCCGGCCTAAACAGTAAAGGGCCGCAACAATGAAAGGCCAGAATAGTAACGACCCGAGAAATTTCCAGGCAAGGGCAGTAACATGCTGACACATTTACCAGACTAGAACAGTAAAGGGCCGCTTGTGGGCCTGAACAGCAAAAGCCTGGAACAGTGAAAGGCCAGGACATTATCAAGCCTGAATAGTAACGTACCATCTCAGAAAAGGGCCATCAGTAGGCGGCCCATGATGGGCTGCAATAAACAGTGATGGGCTGCCCGCAAGCCTTAAATGTACAAGAACGACTTGGCACAGGCTGCTAATGGGCCGCAGAGTGTTGGACCATCATGAGCCTTCTTTAGGCCAAAAAAGAATGTGGCCTAAAAGTTCGCGGGCCGCTGGTGGCTACAACTTTGGGCACATTTCAAACAGTGCAGGGAAAAACAGTAACGAGCCATCTTCTTATTGGGCTCCCCTAATGGGCCGGCCCAGTTAGTATTTAGTAGGCCTTGGCTACGCCTGGCTTCTGCCACGGTTTCTATGCCTGTTAACGGCAGTAACTGGCCGCTAACGGGGCTGCCACGTTGTAGTTTGCATGACGTCAGCAGTCAACGCGGTTGGCGAACAGATCTATGACAGAACAAGTTTTCGTGGCTGAAGGTTGCGATCTGCTACGGTCAGGAAAAAACCGTGGTAGATTCTTTTGTGACGGGGATTTTACCACGAAGGGCATCCGTCGCAGTATTCTTTTTAGCCATGAAAAATGGGCCTTCAACCACGAAAATCGTCTGTTGTAAAAGCCAACTTTTCTTGTAGAGCACTCACCCCTCTCTCATTTTCTTCCTCCTCTGGTGACTCGTGTCGCCGCCACCACTCTCCGATTCCAGCGAGCCTCGGCCTCTCTATTCGCCACCGTGGTGCATACTGACTAAGCCGATGATGGTGCGTCGTTTGGTCCTGCTCTATTCATCGTGCGCGCCTCCTCTTGACCACTCTGTTACTTTACTAGGGCTAGGGTTCTACCCCCTTCCGTGGTGTTGCGCTTCAGGGACCCTATGGATCTGTGCTGGTGACCTAGGGATGCGGTGGTGCCTAGCGCCACCATCCTTTTCCTATGGTCGTCGTGGTTGTGGCATGGGGTGGGTTGCAGCGCATTCTTGTGCTCCCTATGCCGCCTTGACTTTGTCGCCGACCCTTGATTGCCTCATTGAACTGCGCTTGTTAACCCTAATTAGGGTTTATGCTCTATTATAATGATTGTATGATCTGTGAAGTTTGTATTTGGTTCAACTTACAATAATGTTGATGCTTGGCCTTGTTTATTCAACACTACTACCTATATGATCTTAATGATATTTATATGTTCGCTTTAAATTGGGAATAGTAGTATATTGTGGTTATCCTGCTGTTACTTCTATTGTAACATTAATGATGCCTTCCTGGATTAGTGTCTACTATAAGTTATGAGTCTTGATGCTTATTTGATGCTCATATAATGATAGATAATAGCATTATGACTCCTATCCTTTTAGTTAGGAAAATGATAATGGATTTGTGCATTGTGAATCAAAGCTTATTGTATGATGTAACAGTGATGGTTAAACTTTTTCTAGAATGAAACTTGTGGTCAATTTTACCATGTGGCTATCTTATAATAGATAGTTAAATATTGATGATTCCTAGGATTTTAAGAAAATTATTATTGGGATTTCTTATGTGGAAACATGGTTTACTTTGGAAGTATGCCACTATGAGGCCTCCCATGGGATAGTGCATAGTGGTAACCTCCATCAGTTCATGGTGTTTCCTGGTTGGATTTAAATCTATGATGCTTAGTATGAGATTTATTGTGTCGCCTTGATAAAGAATGGATTCTTTTAGTTGCTAATATCCTCCTATGATGAGTTTACACCCCATTTGGGTGTAGCTCCGAGGATACTTCACTTCAAGAAATCATATTATGATGATTGATAAGAATAGATGCAAAATATGATATTTGTTGGTATGTATCCAACCTACTGTGAGGATTGATGTGTATGTTGCCTCTGCTATTGTTGTTGATCTTGGGTAGCTCCTGACTATGATGGACTTTCCCTTCCTTCTTGATATCCTTCTCCTCCTAGCTCCTGCTTGTCCAATATAAACATCGATCTCGCTGATACGTCCATAATGTATCTATAATTTTTGATAGTTTTATGCTAATAATATGCTTTTGATACTCCTTTTTATATAAAGTTTATGATTTATTTGGACTAACCTACTAATATTTGCAAAAGTGCACAATGTTCTTGTTTTACGCTTTGATGTGTAGGAATTACCAAGAATACAAGTGGAAACCTTGTTGGAGTCAAATTGGGATTTCCAGAAATCTGTCTCAGAACTCTTTTTGAATATGGTCACATTTAGGATCGCATACGGCATCAAACAGAAAACTCTTCAGCTACAAAGTTGTTGGAAATTTTGCGACAAACGTTCTGGACATAAAATTTAGCTGATTCCGAGTACGGACGGGCCCCATAGACCCGATTACTGCAGCTCAAGATGGGGTGACAGGAATCCGAGAAGCTATATAAAGGGAGGAAACCTAATTCGTGAGAGAACAGCCTCCAGCCACGAAAAGTTCCGCAGTGTCGCCGTCACCGAAGGGGAGATTCGGGGGACAGAAAATCTATGTTCCGACACCCTGCCAGGATGGGGAAGTGCCCCCGGAGCCATCTCCATGGATCTCCACCACCATCTCCATCGCCATTGCTGATTCCCATGACGAGGACGGAGTAGTTCTCTCTCGAGGCTAAGGGTTCTACCGGTAGCTATGTGTTCATCTAACTATCTATGCATGATCATATTGTGATCATGAGCTTTGTAATCAAGTAGATCTACCTTGCTACTCAAGTGCTTTAATAGATCTCTGCTCTCCCCATGTGTATGAAAGTGACAGCGTGCACACCATGGTGGAACTTAGGCTAGAGATTACAAATACTTGTTATAAGTTATATTTGGATTTGGATGTCTTTATGAAATTGTGGTGTTTGTTGGACCATCTAGTACTCAAGGTGACAGTGTGGGGTTATCTAGATGGGCAAGATGAACTTTGAGGAGTGATGTTATAGCCCTACCATGGATTAGAGTGTCCAACCAGAGAGTAGTTAAGAGTAGTATCATAAAGAGAAGATATTTATATGAGAGTGTTCACTAGTGAAAGTATGATCCCAAGGCCTTGTTTCTAAGCATTGAAACACCGTTTGCAACTAGATCTGTTACATGTTTGCTTTCTTCCATCTTTATTTCAGATTGCCTTTAGTCTCTTCCTACCCGTCAAACTCTTTTATGGCACCGTTACCACTTATAATTATCCATACCGCTTGTATTTCACTATCTCTTCGCCGAACTAGTGCACCTATACACCTGATAAGTGTATTGGGTGTGTTGGGGACACAAGAGACTTCTTGTATCTTAATTGCAGGGTTGCTTGAGAGGGAACCTTTGACCACTTCCTCCCTGAGTTCGATAAACCTTGGGTGATCTACTTAAGGGAAAACTTGTTGCTGTTCTACAAACATCTGCACTTGGAGGCCCAACAACTGTCTACAAGAATAGAAGTGCGTAGACATCAAGCTATTTTCTGGCACCGTTGCCGGGGACTAAAGAATAAGAAGCTCCCACATCAACCACGCGCCAGCAAGTATTTTCTGGCACCGTTGCCAGGGAGGTAAGGTAAAAGGTACTCACATCCTCTGGCTACTAAGCTATCTTCTAGTACTGTTACTGGTGTGTGTGAGTGCTCGAAGTTATTTCCTTTAGATTCTGCAATTTTGTCTTTTTTTTTCTTGTTTTCACTAGTTAGGCTTAATGGAAAACAACAACAAAATTAGAGAGCTTTATAGTATTTGTCTTGAGTTAGGACATGAAGTGTTTGAAGAGAAAATTAAAAAACCTATGGAACTTTATTTGCATGCTAATAGCAATGTTGTTAGTATGAATTCTTTGGACACCATTATTGCTAATGCTATGGAAAAGTCTAAGCTTGGGGAAGCTTGTTTTGATGAAAATGATCTTTTTAGTCCCCCATCTTTAGAGGAGAAAAATTGCTTTGATGATACTATACCTCCAATATATGATGATTACAATGATGAATATGATATTTTCAGTCCTCCTACTATTGAGGAGGAAATTAATTATGACTACAATATGCCTCCTATATTTGATGATTATGGTGATAAGAATAATAATGATAGCTATTTTATTGAATTTTCTCCCACTACAATTAATAAGAATGACTATGTTTATAGGGAGAGTAATAATTATTATATGCATGTGGCTCATGATAAGAATGTTTCATGTGATAGTTATATTGTTAATTTTATTCATGACGCTACTGGAAGTTATTATGAGAGAGGAAAACATGGTTTTATGCATCTCAATAATATTAAGTTTCCCCTCTTTATGTTGAAAGTCTTGAAGTTGCACTTGTTTTGCTTTACTATGCTTGTTGTTTTGTGCTTTCATGACTTGTTTCTTTACAAGATTCCTATGCATAGGAAGTGGGTTAGACTTAAATGTGTTTTGAATTTACTTCTTGATGCTCTCTTTTACTTCAATTCATATTTCTTATGTGAGCATCTTCACAAACTATTATGCCTAACTTAAATGCGTTAAAGAAAAGTACTTATTGGGAGATAACCCAAAAGTTTTAGTTGAGTCTTGGAAGTTATTACCTCTGTAATAACCTATCCTTATCCTTTTTGTTTGATTTTTGTGCCAAGAATAACCTCTAATGAGAGAGAAGTAATGCTTGGGAAAGTTGCTGTCCCGAAACAGATTTTTGTGCTTCGTTGTAAAAATTCGTGTAAAATCTTTGTATGTCGTTTTGAGGCGTGAATATTTGTGCTTCTGCCCCAGGTTGTTATCTAACTTTCGTTAGATCAAAACTTTTCGATTTGAGCAATAGAAGGTCTTTGAAAATATCGGTTTTCATCTACTGGTCTGTTTTGACAGATTTCTGCCATTATTTGCATTTGCTTCTTGTTGATTCCTTTTTGAGTTTTCTTTGGGGAATTGAGCTTTTTGAGGGAAGTACTACAGTAGCTTTTGTTTTAATGGAAGTTTTACTTATGTTGGAACTGAACCCAAAGACTTATTATCTTGAGTGCACTAATGTTGGTAATAAGGATTGTGTGAAGTTTTGTATGAAGGAAAAATTTCAGGTGTATGGACAGAATGATGTAATGAGATGAAGAATAGACTAAAGCTCAACTTGGGGATTTCACCCCATGTCACCCCAAGAAATATTCAAGAGGTACAAGCGTGAAAGCTTGGGGATGCCCAAGGCATCCCCTTCTTCATCAATAAAAAATCCCAGGTTTCTTCCAAACACTTCATTTTTATTGTTTCAATGCACAGTTGGGTTGTTCTTGGAGCGTCTTCTTTTTCTTTTTCGTTTTGGTTTTTCGTTTGCTTGGTTTTCTTAGTTTGCTGAATAAATTGGTTGGAACCCCTCTTCCATACATTGGTTTTCAAATAGTTTGGTTTGGAATGCAAAAGAGTAGGAAAGTTCATGCTTAAGTGGTAAAGAGAGCTTGTTTTTGACTATGGACTATGCTTTGTCATGCCATGCTTGATACTGTTTTTGGCTTTATTCTTAGTGATCTTTGTTGTAGCATGATATGTTATAAACAATTGAGATTGCTTAATGTGCCTTGAAAGAATCATGCATTGTTTTAGCATATTAAATCATAGTATTGTGGTATTCTCCTTTGATGCTTTATTTGGGTTGACGTGGCGCATGCTCACACCATGTTATGACTATCTCAAGTCACCATAGCCTTTATGATCCTTTAGTTTTCGACTTATAATATCACTTTATGCTTTGATTAATGATGTTTTGTCGCTTTACATGATTATGGCCATTATTGCTCTCCTAATTGGTCGCTCCCAGTCTTTTGCTAGCCTCCATAACCAAGTATGAGTTCCACTCATGCATCCAACTCCTAAAACCAAGTTATTCCAAAGAGTCCAACATACCTACCTATTAGACTTTGCTATTCCAAGTATATTCTTGTTTTTATCTACCTTCCGAATTAAACTTGTTATGAGAAAACTAGTGATTAAAGCTCTCATGAACTTGATGGCACACTTTACTTTTCTTGCCCTTAATAAACTTGAACCATTGTGTCGTCTATGTTGTATATTCTTGCACTTATTTGTTGGGGATTAGCAGAACCATGCTGTCATGGGGAACGCTTTCAACATTGCACTTGTACTTTGTACCTAGTTGATATCATGCTCTTTTGTCTATGGATGTGGTCGGTGTGAAATCAAAGGGGAGCTTGTAAGTCCATGGAGTTATGTATGTGTGTTAGAGAAACGCCTGGCCCACCGGTCTAATCCATGTTGTCATGGTGCAAACCTGCAGCATAACCATAATGAACTGTCTATGAAGCATTCTTCTTATAAAAAAGAGATAGAGATTGAGAAAAGAAAAAAAGATGAGAAAAGATGAAAGAGAGAAAAAAGCACCATTTTCCCATGGTAAATAAGAAGATTGCTGAGATGCTCATTGTCTACTTGCCTTGTCATTTTGATTATGGGATAGCTCTTGTATCATGTGCAAGGGGTACCCCATTAGTGGTTCTCTATGATACATATGTACTTGCAATGACAAGAGCTTACTTGTGACTGAAGTTGAGTAGCATGAGGTTCGGTACTCGTAAGTAAGGGGCATGAGATTTCAACTTATAACTTGTCAAGCATATCCTCTTAGTTGTATCACTTTAACCATAATCACCTAAAGATGCTTATGATAGGGGCAATGAGAGCTGAAAGCTGATAAGTACTATAATTTTTGGAAGCTCTTTATGAGACTTGAATCCCTGCTTCCTTCTATGAAGGACTTTCTTTTAATTTTATGTTGAGTCTCCATCTTCTATCTTTATGCACCTATTAAGATAGTATAGTGGTCATTCTTAGTTTAATGTGCATTGTCCCAAAACTTGTTGATTGATGCATAACTTTGATATTGCTTGTTCTTAAACTATTTGTATCTAGTCACCCTTATGAACTTTGAAGGTGTCCTATGCATTTATGTGTTGCTATACTATGAGGGACAAGCTGAATACCATTCTCATTGTGTTTTCTTTATGTGAAACAAATAAACGTCTTTCAAAGAATTGTTATTCAAGAATCTTTTGTTTGTACCTTTTTATGCTACAACATAGTTGCTATGTCTTATTGTTAGAATTCTATCTTTCATGTTCATGTTTAGAGTACCTTGATCCCATCTATCAATGCTTTTACAATAATAGTGATCAAGATTATGTTGGCTGCGTGCCACCTCAAAAATTATATTGTTTTTATCGTTTACCTACTCGAGAACGAGTAGGAACTAAGCTTAGGGATGTTGATACGTCCATAACGTATCTATAATTTTTTATAGTTTTATGCTAATAATATGCTTTTGATACTCCTTTTTATATAAAGTTTATGATTTATTTGGACTAACCTACTAAAATTTGCAAAAGTGCACAATGTTCTTGTTTTACACTTTGATGTGTAGGAATTACCAAGAATACAAGTGGAAACCTTGTTGGAGTCAAATTGGGATTTTTCAGAAATCTGTCTCAGAACTCTTTTTGAAGATGGTCACGTTTAGGGTCGAAGACGGCGTCTAACGGAAAACTCTTCAACTACAAAGTTATTGGAAATTTCGCGATAAAAGTTATGGACATAAAATTTAGCTGATTCCAAGTCCGTACGGGCCCGATAGACCCGATTTACTGCAGCCCAAGATGGGTGACGGGAATCCGAGAAGCTATATAAAGGAAGGAAACCTAATTCATGGGAGAACAGCCTCCAGCCACGAAATGTTCCGCAGCGCCGCCACCAAAGGTGAGATTCGGGGGACAGAAAGTCTCTATTTCGGCACTCTGCCAGGACGGGGAAGTGTCCCCGGAGCCATCTCCATCGATCTCCACCACCATCTCAATCGCCATTGCTGATTCCCATGATGAGGAGGGAGTAGTTCTCTCTCGAGGCTAAGGGTTCTACTAGTAGCTATGTGTTCATCTCTCTATCTATGCATGATCATATTGTGATCATGAGCTTTGTAATCAAGTAGATCTACCTTGCTACTCAAGTGCTTTAATAGATCTTTGCGCTCCCCATGTGTGTGAAAGTGACAACGTGCACACAATGGTGACACTTAGGCTAGAGATTACAAATACTTGTTATAAGTTATATTTGGAGTTAGATGTCTTTATGAAATTGTGGTGTTTGTTGGAACCATCTAGTACTCAAGGTGACAGTGTGGGGTTATCTAGATGGGAAAGATGAACTTTGAGGAGTGTTGTTATAGCCCTACCATGGATTAGAGTGTCCAACCGGAGAGTAGTTAAGAGTAGTATCATAAAGAGAAGATATTTATATGAGAGTGTTCACTAGTGAAAGTATGATCCCTAGGCCTTGTTTCTAAGCATTGAAACACCATTTTCAACTAGATCGGTTACATGTTTGATTGCTTCCATCTTTATTTCAGATTGCCTTTAGTCTCTTCCTACCCGTCGAGCTCTTTTCTGTCACTGTTACCACTTATAATTATCCATACCACTTGTATTTCACTATCTGTTTGCCAAACTAGTGCACCTATACACCTGACAAGTTTATTGGGTGTGTTGGGGACACAAGAGACTTCTTGTATCTTGATTGCAGCGTTGCTTGAGAGGGATACCTTTGATTACTTCCTCCCTGAGTTCGATAAACCTTGGGTGATCTACTTAAGGGAAAACTTGTTGCTGTTCTACAAACATCTGCACTTGAAGGCCCAACAAGTGTCTACAAGAATAGAAGTGCGTATACATCAAGCTATTTTCCGACGCCGTTGCCAGGGACTGAAGAAGAATAAGCTCCCACATCAACCACACGCCAGCACTCGCTGAAAGACATGATGGTGTAGGTGGTCACAGTCTCCCTAGCCGGAATCTAAGTCTCTTCGAGTAGGACGAGACCAATGATGATTGTCTCGCCGATTCAATTCATGCAGATTCTGCCCGGAACGAAGATCCGTAAATCACATGCCGCACGGTGGGCGCCAACTGTCGTCGGATTGAAGACAAGTATGCTAAGAGGGGGTACTCGAGGCATGTGAAGAAAGGGGGTGTGAGGCGACGGTATTCTAGGACGGTGAGCACACAAGCTTTACCCAGGTTCGAATCCACCGGCTTTGGACGGATCCTACTCCTGCTAGCAATCAAGTAATACAGCAGAGACGTAAGTATAATTTACAAGAGAGGTTCGCCTGTGCGAGTTGAGATTGTAGATTTTGGGTGCCCTAAAGGTTGGTCCCTAGGACAACTTATACAGATATCCGGCCTAGGGTTACAGGAGAGACCTATTCGTCTTTGACTAAGAGTCAGTTACAGAATATATCTTGGACTATAAGTACCTAAGCAGGCCTAAGTCGATAAGTCTTCTAGGCCTTTCTATAGACGGATGGACTTCTGTCTTCTCTCCCTGACTGGGCCGCCCGTGAAGCAAAGCTCTAACCTGAAGTGGGCCACGCAGGTCAGCTAGTCAAAGTGGGTATACCCGAAAAGTATATCCCCAACACTTTGCACCCAGACCTCCTCCTCCTTCATGTAATCATCTTGGCTAGTTAATTCGTGACTTTTGTGGTGTTGTATGGGTTGATCTGGTGAGAATTTTTCTAGGTGCTGGTGGTGTTCTTGCTATGGTGAAACTTTTGTTAGCAGGGAGAAACTCCCCATGTTGCTATGACTATGCTCCTTATCACTACTCTCCCTTCCTTCCTGGTGTCGACAGGCCCTCACTTCTACATGGGTGACTAAGTTGTGCGCTTGTGTGCTATGGTTGTGGATCAGCTCAAGTGAAAATATCTTGTTTCTTTACCATTTTACTTCTATCTACCCTGGTGAAACTTGCCCCTGTGTGGTTAATAATGTTGTCCCGAAACCACTTTTAGATAAAAGAATAGATGTTATTCTTTTGGTGAAACTTGCCCTTAACTTTTTCTCAATGATGAATTACAATAGTGCAATTCACATTATGAATATGAGAGCAAACTACTACTCATTTACCTCTTCCTTTAGTTGTGTTTGTTTTTGTTTACTTGGAGGTACAATTCTTATAGAGAAGATCAAGAAAATGTAGATTTAGGACTTAGTTAGAAAGTAGTGTAGTTTTTCGCTTTTATTATGTTGTACTTTCTTTTCTGCTATGTAAAGAATAATGTAATGTATATGTGATTTAATAAAGTACTTCTATTTATATTCTTGTAATAATTCATTCGTATAATGAACTTTTACTTATCTGTATTCTTCATAACTTTTGAATATATAGAATAAAAAGAAGATAAGAACTTATATTCATACGTATTTATTTATATTACTTTAATGTCTTGAATTTCTTTTAGTTGTACCCTAATGGTAGCATATAACAATGTTTCACATTAAAATGTTTAAATGTCTTTTTTGGAAACAATAAATTCTAAATGCTTTTGATTTGAAGTATTTCAAAAGTAGATTCAAATTTAAATATCAATTTAAATTATTACCTCAAAATAATACAAAATACTACATGCCATGCCAGAATTTATAGCAATCACCTAGATGAGCTAAACCCTAACTCACCAAAGTGAAAGAAACTCTAATCCCTCTGATGTTTCAGTTTTGCACGAAAATTCCTTGATTCTTCTTATGCATGAATGCAAATGCACAAACTCTATTATACATCCCTAAATACCGGGGCATTACAATTTCCACCTCAATCATTTCAACTGTCTCAAGAATCGAGATATCAAGTCCACCAAATGGGTGTGCCCCTATATCCTGAACCAACTAGGCCTTGGCCATAATTTTAATTTACTTTGCACCAATGTTGGTTTGCTTCACTTTGTTTTTAGGAGGCCGTCACCTATCGATGCTTGACACTTGAGTTTCTTTGCTCCTTGAAGCACAAAGTGATTTCTAGCTATTGCTTCAAGAAAGATAGTCCGAGAGTTGAGAGAATCTCCTTCCGTCTAATGAACTATGCGTATAATCTATCACTCGATCGATGGTGCTAGTGCTTTGGGTTTGTCAACACCACCAACATCCGCTCCACTAGTTCCATGGTAGATCCTACCCCACACTATCATTTTAATAGGATGAACATTTTTAATCGTACTCCAATGGGTAGTCTAATAGAATGTCTTACAGTCCGCTATTTATACTATGTTATTTATAACACTCTGTAGGCCCGTGGTGAGTTCACAAGAGTCAATGAAGAGGATATGATGATCCTCACAAAATCCGCTATTCCAATATGTAATTTAACGCTAAACTTGGACGCTCTTATTCTGTTTTATTCAAATTTTCAAACTCTCCATTTACATGGTGCCATTTGCTGTGGAGAAGTTGTCACCGTTCTCGCCGAAGCACTTCATATCAACCTAGGTAACTTACAGCCATTGGTAGGTGCTCGTCGTCTTGGTTTAGCTACTCTTAATGCTTATGGCATGGTTAGAAAGGTTCAAGGTAGATGTTTTATTGACATACCTAGAGCCGGTCACTTGATCGCCGCTCCTTTGCCTCACGTCCTATTCTTTATCAAGGATGGACGTCTACATTATGATGCGTAGTTTGAAGCAATACTACCCATCAAGAAGTACGCACGGGAGGAGGAGAATAAGAAGAAGAAGAAGAAGAAGAAGAAGAAGAAGAAGACGAGGAAGAGCAAGAAGGCCCCAAACAAGAGCAGAAGTCAGCAAACCCCTACACCTTGTATGAGGACATATACATGCTCAAAGGAAACATCCAGAACATGAACAACCTCACCATCAACCTTCGAGACTCCACCACGAACCTCTCATCCTAGTTCACTCATTGAAGAGACCAATGGAACTTGGGAGATTATTCTCCCCTAGCACCACAATGAGCAACAAGAGGGCTTGCAAAAGCCTAAGCTTGGGGATGTGTTTCCTAAAAAATTTATTTATGTAATAAGGTTGTACTACAAGTCCAAGTGAGCTTTGAAACAGTCGTGCTGGACTTATTCCAACATTTTTTTTGTTTCCTTTCTTTTTATTTTTCTTTTCATTTATTTTAAGGTCCTTTCTTTGTTGCCAGTCCCTTCTACTCTCTAAACCAAATCTTTAAAAATACAAAAAATATTTTTCCTTTTAGCTTTATTTGTGAAAAGTGGATTGTCATTTGCCTGTTTGCTTCAATATTATTAATGAGAGTGTTCTACTTTGAGTTTTGAAAGAACACATCATACGAAAGAGAATTTTGAATTCACTCATGAGAGGTATGTCTTATGTCTGCCACTTTATAAGTTTGAAATGTTTATGCTAGTTAGAAGCTTTGTTGAGGTAGTATACTAGTGAGAGTAATTTAAGATATTTAGAGTGGAGCTTTTATCTGCATGATTAATTAGTTGTATAGGCTTTTGCTCTAGTTCTTGTAGTTAACCTATAATGTTTTCTATCCTTAATCTTATTATTATGAGTGAGTAGTTCTCATGGGATGTGGGTTGAGGAGTAGCCTCACTGATATTATGTACATCTAACTAAATGGGAATATCGTGTGATGATTTCCTAGGAGATTTGTATATTGTATCTTTGTCTCATACCTCGATCCAAGGACTTGTTTGGTACTCAAGACCTTGCAAATTGATCAAGACGTGAGGTGAGATGAGTGGTGAATGATGTCTACATGCGAAACCCAGTGACAACAATGGGAGTACAGTATTCGTTTAGTGATCCATTTGATAACAACAACAACATCATAGATCTTAATGCTTTGGTCTTTATTTACTTAATAATCGTCCATAGCCCGGTGCTTCGTGGTATTAACAGTTGGACCAAGAGATTTTTGCTATGTCTATGGCTCGTAGAGGCTCTAGTAATTATGGATGTAATGCCCACAAATCCTATCTATATTAGATCATTTACACATGAATGTGCTTAATATTATCTTCATCCCATTTGTATGCATAACTGTAGGTGAATCTTCAACCCTAACCTATCTCCATCCATCGACACAACTCTAGATACAAAATAAGCCGGAAAGGTCTGGTAAATGTAAGGTCAAAAAAACTAGCAAGTTGTGTTCATGTTCCTTAACCATCAACAAGTGTTTCCCAAGGTTCGATAAACCTAGATGTTCTAGGGAAAAGCTACTGACTATCGTAATTAGCGTATTTGCTGAATGTATGAGTGCGATTAGCACAAGGAATGGTGCGAGAATACAATTTGTGCAGATAGTATTTGCATTTCGTCGTTGGCACAGTTGAGTAAGAGTTTGAGTTCTATGTATAGAACTTTCAGAGGAGATTCACATTCCACGGTGCTCTATATCAAGTTGGTCATCACCTCGTATGTCGATGAGGTAGTAGGCGTCGTTGCCTAGGACTCGTCCTATGGTGAATGGTCCCTCCCATTGGGGAGAGAGCTTGTGCATGCCTTTCTTGTCTTGGATGAGTCATGGGACGAGGTCACCCTCCTAGAAGGTGCAAGTAAAGACTAGGCGGTTGTGGTAGCGGTGGAGACCTTGTTGGTAGATGGCAGTGCAGGAGCAAGCCAGGTCACGTGCTTCATCGAGTAGATAGAACCCGTTTTTACGGGTGACTTCATTGTCCTCTTCCACATAGTAGACGACTCGAGGCGAGTAGTGCTCCAAGTCAGTTGGCATGACGGCTTTAGCACCGTAGACCATGAAGAAGGGGGTGAACCCCGTTGATCGGTTGACAGAGGTGCGAATGCCCCATAGCACGGAGGGGAGCTCTTCGACCTAGCATCCTAGCGTCCACTCTAAGGGGACCTGCAGTCTTGACTTGAGGTTGTGGAGGACGCTCTGATTAGCGTGCTCGGCCTGGCCGTTTGACTCTAGGTGGGCGACTGAGGAGAGGTCGAATCGGATGACGTTCTCCTCACAGAAGTCGGCCATGGCTCCCTTGGTGAAATTGGTGCCGTTGTCGGTGATGATGTTGTGCGGGTAGCCGTATCGATAGATCAGCTCACGGAGGAACTTGGTGGTGATCTTGCCATCGCACTTCTTGATGGGCTTCGCCTCTACCCACTTTGTGAATTTGTCGACCACGACTAGGAGGTGGGTGTAGCCCAATGGGGCGGTTTTGAACCAGCACACCATGTCGATGCCCCAAACAACGAATGGCCACATGATAGGGATGGCCTTGAGAGCCGAACTAGGTATGTGCGTCTAGTTGGCATATTTCTGGCACCCGACGCAGCGCTGGACGATGTCGACAGTGTCGGCGTGCGCGGTGAGCCAGTAGAAGCCATGGCGCATGGCTTTGGTGACTAGCGACCTTGCACCGGCGTGGTGGCCGCAGTCGTCGGCGTGGATGTCTTGAAGGATCTTGTGACCTTCTTCTGGTTGTGCGCAACATTGGTACACACATGTCATGCTGTGATTGTGAAGCTCGTCATTGATGAGGACAAGGGACTCGCAGTGGCGCACAATCATGCGTGCCTCAGTCTCATCCTGGGGGAGGATCTTGTGCTCGAGGTAGGCGACATAGGGAGCGGTCCAGTCATTGGGCTCCATGACCATGGCGACCAGAGCGGACTCGGGCTGCAGTGGTATCCCGATGTCGATCTCCTTTGGAGGGGATACCGATGGTTTGTCGATGATGTCAAGGAAGATGCCCGGAGGTGGTGTTTGGCAAGCCGACCCGATGCATGAGAGTGCGTCGGCCTCCTTGTTCTTCCGTCGGTCGATCCACTCGACGGAGTAGTCGACGAAGTAGCCCCCCAGTTGGTCCACTTCTTGGCGGTATGCTATCATGTTGGGGGCGACTGCATTGCAGGTGCCAACGACCTGTGTGGCGACGAGGTCGGAGTCGCCGTAGCACTTGAGGCAATTAATGTTCATCTGCTTGGCGGCTTGCATGCCGTGGAGGAGGGCCTCGTATTCAGCCATGTTGTTGGTGCAGGGCGTGAAATTGAGCTGCAGCACGTATCGAAGTTTTTCACCCTTGGGGGAGGTGAGGATTATCCTAGCCCCGGCACCATCCGTGTTCTAGTAGTTGAGGTATGGTAGCATGGTGGGCTATTGCGCTTCTTCCCAGTCGGTGAGGAAGTCAGCCAGAGCTTGCGACTTGATGGCCTTTCGCGGCTCGTACTTGATGTTGTGGACACCGATTTGGACGACCCACTTGGCGACTCGCCCAGTCGTGTCGCGATTACGGATGATGTCCTACAGCGGGGCAGAGGAGACGATCATGATGTGGTGCTCCTGGAAGTAGTGTGGGAGTCTCCTTTGGGCTTGGAAGACTGCGTAGACCAACTTCTGGTACTGCGGGTAGCATTTCCTCGACTCGGTGAGGACCTCGCTATTGTAGTAGACAAGAGGCTACACGGGGCGTTCCTTGCCCTCTTCGGGCCGTTCGATGACCATCACGACGCTGGCGACTCGATTGGGCCACGATGTAGATGAGCATTGGCTCTTTGTCCGTGGGGGTGGTGAGTACTAGTGCCGCGAGTAGCACCTCCTTCAATGCACTGAGCGTGTTGTCAGCCTCGTCGTCCCACACGAACGTGGATTTCCGCTACCCCAATGCGATCGGAGGTCCCCGATCATGAGATTTGTCTGCCAGTCGAAGCTATTGGAGGCCGAGAGAGGGGTGGGCGGGCGTGGATCAAGATCGTTGGGATCATTGTGGATCTCACCGACCTCAATCGTAAGATTGCTACTTGGTGAAGATGGAGTCGCTGAATTCATGACTCCAGTGCTCAAACGTCCCACAGACGGTCCAATTGTCGAGGAGTAACCTCAGCAATGTCCATGATTATAGACTTTGGTTTGATGGAAAAGAGAGCTCTGGTGATTTCATCGGCCTATCAGACAAACAAGGGAGTCGAAGTCTAGCCTAGTTATGAAAACAGAGGGTTATAGAGTCGCCAATTCGCTTGATGTGATCTAACTTTCGGCAGGTTGTGTCTCGCTCAAAGCTACGGTACCCTCTCCATCGGCTCCTCCCAGCCTATATATGAGGGGTTGTGGGTCTCATAGTCCAAGACCTATCGGTTAAAAGTTTAATTACAACTTGTTGACACTCGTTTTGGGCTCATAGCTTACTAATAGTGGTACACACTCGAAAAGATATACAGAAGATTATTAATCATCACCGAAGAGGCAACGCATCAAATCAAGCCATGATTAGACTTAATAGCTGATTATGCTATTGTTCAGAGGAGACTTAGAGACTGATATATGGAGGATTCCACAATAACTCCTTTAAGATGACCTCAAATGAAAAAGTGTTGACTACTAAAGTTGTGTGTCTCGTCAAAAAAAAGCAACTTTATGCAAATTTTATGGCCGATATACTCCAGGACACCGAAACAATGGTCTTAGGTGTTGTGGTCGCCCGACCCTAGACAAGGTCTGCCATTGGGCGTGAGCGAGTGCCGGCGGTCTGAAAACCGCTAGCTTGATTTATCTGCTTACGAGCAAGATTAAGCGATCAAAATCAACTCGGATGGAACAGCGCAAAACATGAAAGTACTTCGTTTTTGCGATATGAACAATTTGGTTTTAGAGTCCTTCAGCTAAGCAAGTATACGACCTCCAGAATTAAAATACGATCGAACAGAACCAAAATCGTTCGGTCAAAATCCGAGTTTAATATAAAACAAGAAGAAAAGACCATCAAGATCAGATCAGATGGAAAAGTTGCCAAAATCAAAGTTCATCGTCTTTTCAAGACGAACAACTTTTCTTTTTACGAGATTTTGATACAAGCATGTTTACTACCTCAAAAGTAGTCATAAAAGTATGGACAAGTTTTTGACCGAATAGTTACGGAAAGTTCGTACCAGACCATCCGAATTTGACACCAACTAGATTTTGGATGTGAATCCAACCCTATTTCTTGCACGGAAAGTCTAACCACTCCTTATATACGTGAGGGGTGCAGCTCGATTGAACCAACACCAATCGAACAAACATATCTACTAGTTTTCGTGTTTATCTTCTTTGTATCCCTTTCCATTGTATCTTTCTTCTCGTTCTTCGAGTTTTGGAGGCTACGAATCCACGAGGCTCTAGGAGCGGTCAGGTTGACCTAAGGCAGCTCATAGCCGCCGCGCCGTCTGATGGGGTCCCTACCAGACGAGCTGGTTTCGGGTCTACAAAAGCTCCCACCGGACTATCTTGTGTACCGCGCTTCCGACGAGTCTCCCTCGGCGCGTGCTACCGCGCATCACGCCCGGCGTCGAGGGTACATCGTGACGTGTTCGTGTGCGAACGCAACTATACGATTATGTCGGTTGACACTCCTATCTTGATCAACACGCCCGGTTCCTAGGCTTCGGATGTTTCCAGTACTCCCAGTTCTTTGTGGGTCTCGTAGGTCGTAGCTTAAGTATGTAGTAGGTATACCAATTACGAGAACCCGATAAGTCATACCCATATCAGTAACCCCGTATTAAGTTTTATTTTTAAAAATATATAGAACCCAATTTTGCATCTGTGAAGACTTGAACTTGGATGGCTGGGTCATGCATACACTCCCCTAACACGGTGGTGAGCTAGATGATCTAGCTATTGAAAATTCAATGGGCCACAAGTTTTTTGTTTGAGGTGGTAGTATAAGATCTCAATAGAGATATTTTCCAAGAAAGTTCATGAATTTAATTTCCACTATAATAGAGATATTTTTTAAGGAAGTATCGTAACGCGTACTCACCTCAACTCTCCACTAATTAGTCTTGTCTTTTCCTCCCGGCATACATGATTTTTTTGGAGAAATGTCCAAAACAAGCCTTATATTTATAGTCAAAAGCTAAATCGAACCCTGAACTTGCAATCGCTGATGGCTTGTTTGATTCACATGATAGGAAAAGTATAGGAATAAAAAAACATAGGATTGAGATGTCATGTCAATTTAAATCCTATGAAAGAGGAATTGTGTTTGATGTAGCAAAGGAATTTTTTTATGAGGTTTGATCTAATGTTTTTTCCTATAGGAATTGCACTACAAAAAATTTATAGAAATAATTCCTATAGAATGTGTTCCTATGAATCAAACAATTACATAAAAAAAATTCTTATAGAATTTAAATCCTATATAATTCCTATGCAATTCCTACGAATCAAGCCCTGAAATCAGCAGACCTAACTTTGTAATCCCGGTCTATTTTAAACCTTATGGCTGTTTGAGTTGGTAGTTCCGTGACGTAGCAGGCCAAACTTGGGAAATTGACTTGGACCCACATGACATATCACAAGAACTGCATCCACTTTGTCTCAAAAAAAAACCGCATCCACCTCCGCTGCTGCTTCGGATAATCCTCTGCCGCTCACGCCGATGTCGTGATGCTTCGCCGGATCGCGTCGGCCGCCGCCGTACAGTCCTCTCGCCCCGGCGCCGGCTCCATGCTACTCATGGCAGCGCCCAGGGGGAGCTGCTGCGGGTCCCTGGTGGAGTCTTTTGCCTCTGGCCTTCCAGTTCCAGTTGTCTAGTCCTCCTGCCCGCGCTCGTACTCTGCTGCTCCTTGCCCTTGCTACATGGCCGGTGGGGTTGCCGAGAGCAAGCGAGCGCCGGCGAAACGGGAAAGAGGAGACCCGGACACCCACCTGCTACAGTCGGTGCGTAGAGCGCACAGTGCAACGGCTTGGCTGCATTACATGGCGGCGTGGCTGGGCGAATCTTGCCATGGCGCGGTTTCTTGACGCCGGTGGAGGCGTGCCCGTGCGCGCCATGCAAAAGCTGCTTGCGCAAATAGTGGAGGATCAGGTCTGGTGACACGAGCTCCTCGCTGCCGTCCATGGCCAGTCCATCAGCAGGAGGGGACGCAGCAATATCATGGAATTCAGTTGGAGTTCCTTCTATCCTGAATTCATGGTCAACTCCACGCGTTGCTTTCATTTTTTCTGTTTTTTTAAACGCACATATATCAATATCACATGATATCAATTACACTTAGTCTTTGTAACAACGCATTATCCTAGTGGTCATACGGACACAGCTAAAAAAATAAGAAAGAATTTCATATTTTAAGAAAGAATTTCATATTTTAAATGCTTGGCAGTACTAACGGAATCAATGTCAGGTTGCGCCTCCGCCCAAACACGAAGCTGCCGTGCGCGTGGTATTGGGACAGTGCCCATCGCGTACTGCCTTCTGCTGCGAGGCCGGTGTCCATGCCGCGCTCCTGCCCTGCCGCTCGTGCCGAGGCGTGCGCCTGTGGACCTCCCGCCCTGCGCCGGCTCGGTGCTGCCTCTCGTAGACTTCCCGTGGCCGCTCGTGCCAAGGCGTGCGCCTATGGACCTCCCACCCTCCGTCGGCTCGATGCTGTTGTGCGTGCGCGTTCCTGACCTCGTCCAGGTCACCACATGCGAGCCGAGACTATGGTGCAGCACGGCGCCTGCAGAGTCGCCGGCAAGTGCCTAGCAGAGGCAAGGCAGGGGAGGCACGCCTGCCGTGGCTCCGCGCTCGTACAAGTGCTGTGCGTCGGAGATTGGGGAATTTTTTAGAGTGACGGGGAGGAGGATGAATATGACAGGTAGGTCCGCATTATCAGTGATACCAAAAGTTATCCTCGTCAGGATTGCCGCTTTCCCGATGTGACAAACAGATTCAGTATTTAAATTGAACTGGGTTCCGAAGTTGGGTGTGCTGATTTCAAGGATTGCAAGTTTAGGATTTGATTTAGCTTTTGACTACAAATACAATGTTTGTTTTGGACTCTTCTCTTTTTTGTGTGCGTTCCATGTGTGTTTGGGATAGACTCTACTAATATATAATTTGCAACTACATGACATGTTGTAAACGATTATAGATTATGTAACCTTTTCTGATTTTAAATCTAAACCGTTACAATTAAGATGGACGGATCAAATAATTTTGGTACACGTGGATCAACTTGGTGCTCGAGAAACACTCTTATATAGCTTTTAGTAGATAGATAGATAGATAGATAGATAGATAGATAGATAGATAGATAGATAGTTGATGCTACCCGTGAAACTATTTTCATAGAATAAGGGGAAAGAACATGTGACATACTACATAGAGCGGAAATCCTTTTTGCATTTATTTATACAAACCTTCCAAACTGCTCATGTGTACCAACACAAATGTGCATGGGTTTGTGAGTAAACGGTCATGTATTCCAGAATAGCTATTGAAGACTTTCAGGCGAAAAGTTACATGCATAAGGCGTGAAAAAAAAAAGTGAAAATTGCAAAAAATAAAGGAAAACAAACAATTGAAGCCATGGATTTGGGCTTAAAACGTTATCCCATGAACCGTGTCGTGTGTTTTCTTGAATGTTCGGGCTATAGGCATTTCTGGGCTCCATACCCACATGCACCACGCTGTTGTGTTACTTGTGATTGTGAGTCGCTCTGTCCTAAAAGCATCCCTGGTTCTCCACTCACTTTACGCTGGATTACCTTGCCTCTTTACGCAAGACTGCGAGATTGGAGAGGGCAGACCACGTGATCCTTCCTCTATCATCAGAAAAGAAGGCGCAGAAACATAGTACACTGACCAAGTGACCACGTTGGTAAAAATCAAAAAAGTGGTTGGCTGGTCTGGTTGTGCGTGCGTGCGTGGCCAGATCAAGTCCAAAGCCACACGCGAACGATGCGCATCCATGTTGATCGAGAGGACGACGACGACCGCCGGTGCAGGCTACTCGATCTACAGGTAGTAGCAGCAGCAGTAGTAGCTGGCTAGATCCTGCAATCCTGCACAGCTCAGTTTGCGCGCCATGTGTGTCAGTGTGTGTGTGCCCAAAAAAACGAGGCTGACGGCGACGGAATCCGCGTCCACGGCGCGCGGCGCTAGCTTACGTAGTCACGTACGTATGTGAGCCAACTCGTCGTGCCGTGTGCTACGTCTCCGTCGTGTAGTACTAGTACCACCCCCACCGTCAACGAGACGTCTCCCCAGCGGTGTGCATCGCCACGCATCTTCCCGGCCGTTTCAGGTAAAGCCAAGGCATCGCATCGAAATCTTCGGAAAGTAGTCCGGGAATCATTCAAGACTAGCTAAGATCTGGCCGGAGGGTGGCGCTAATGCACGCACACACGGGGTGAAGAGTTACTCCCTCCTCCGTTCCGTTCAGAAATATACTTCCTCCGATTTATATTAATTGTCGCTGAAGTAGATCTATCTCGATATGTTTTAGTGTTAGATATATCTATTTTAACGACATGTAATGTGGATCGGAGGGAGTAAGATGTTTTATCTTAATGAATTGAATGTATCTAAACGTATCTTAGTGTATAGTTTAATATAAGGTTTGAAATGAACCTATATACTAAAAAATATCTAAATACATTCACTTTATAAAGCTAAAATGTCTAATACTCCTATTTCTGAACGGAGGGAGTAAATCTCAACTCTTATTTTTACAATGTTTTATGTTGTTGTTGTCTTTGACATGACTACAAAGTTTCATAAAGAAAAAGACAAGTGTGGCACTACGAGAAAAATCTGCGTTGAAAAAAGCAATTATTTTGGATCGCACAACCTGTCTTTTTTATCCGGCCGGTCAGAAAAACGTCCATCAAAATTCTGCATGTGCAGATACTAGTACAGTGACATCGACAAGATTGATTTTCTTTTCACAAGTTTTCGACATTTGGAAATGATTTTTGTAGCCTTATGCGGATGCATGTGTGCTCATCTCGGAGTTTTCATCTGGTTGCAACTTACCCGGCACAATACAGTAACCACAAAACAAAATATGACTAAGACGAAATAGGTAAGGGACACAACCTGTCTTTGGTTTTATTATGAAGAAAAAACCAATTCATCGGTTGTTTTTCCGGTGTGATGCAACCAGGGCCTGCCCTTGGGGACCTGCGGGGCAGCCGTCTCGGGACAAAAAAAGTAGGAACCCTCTTAGGAATATGCTATATAGACTGGCCTAGTATACATCTAAACAAGATTTTTTTATTGGGTTCGTGGATTAATTAGGTTTTTTTCCGCTGTCGTAGACTCTGAGCCGAGGCGATTGATACGGGTAGAGGCCGAGGCTAAGGCCGAGACCAACCGCTCGACTCCTAGTACTAGACGGTGTCGGTCGCTTCCCTTATACAAAAATTATACATCTTTGAACTCTTCGAAATCGCACTTAATACGTGATAATGTTGTGCTAAAAAAATCTTGAGACATTACCATTTCCATGGAGTGAAATGTAATGCATAAACTTGCATATACAAAAATTATACACCTTTAAACTTTTTAAAATCGCACTTAATACGTGATAATGTTGTGCTAAGAAAATCTTGAGACATTACCATTTAAATGGAGTGAAATGTAATACATAAACTTGCGTATACAAAAATTATACACCTTTGAAACCTTTGAAATCACAATTAATACGTGATAATGTTGTGCTAAGAAAATCTTAAGAAATTACCATTTTCATGGAGTGAAATATAATGCATAAACTTACGTATACAAAAATTATACACCTTTAAACTTTTTGAAATCGCACTTAATACGTGATAATGTTGTGCTAAGAAAATATTGAGACATTGCCATTTCCATGGAGTGAAATATAATGCATAAATTATACACCTTTGAACACGTTCCCTTCAAATTATATTTAAGTCCATTTGTTTATGGAGTTAAAGTACCGGTGGCATACTCGTTATTTTGCACGGATAGAGGGGTGGCCCCCGACAGATATAGGGGTTATCCTGTGCGCTAGATCACAGAGAATCAACGGTTGGTGGACACGATCCGAGTGACAACTGTCTCGACCAATCAGAACATAGCAGCGAAGATGAGCACAAGTGCGAGAGATGGATACAAAGAGAGGGTAAAACTGAGTAGCACTTAAGAACCAAGGGCAAAACTGAGTAGAACTTAAAAACCAAGGGAAGACTGACAAAGGGATTCAAATAGAAAATAGAAAAAGATTTAAAAATAGAAAATGCGTCTTTTATACAATAAAATACATCTTGACATACATCAAACTATTTCCAATTCAAATATACACCAGTTTGACAATTATTGCCTCATTCAGACAAACTATGTTTTGGGGAGGGATGTTTTGGGAAGAGGCTTGAGTAGAAAGCCATGAATCTTCATAGATAGTAGGTGATTTGAGAAGTGTAGATTTAGGTTAAAACTTGGTTTATATACATTTCTTATGGTGGCAGGTCATATAATAAGACTTCCCGTGTAGATGCCACTATGTTTTGCTCTTTTTGAATTTGTTGTGCATAAAATGACTCAATTATGTAGCTAAAACCTATTCGTTGACTCTCTGTTGACCAGCCACCGGAGGGTAAAACTGAGTATATTGCACACGACAGTGTTAGTACTGCAGGGCAAAACTGAGTAGAACCAAACTGCCAGTATTACACTCGAGGGCAAAACTGAGTACAACTGAGTCGCCAAGGTTAGACACGAGGGAAAAACGCGACTCACAGTACGCATGTGCGGTGCACGGGGCGGTGGCAGACATGTGTGGTCGTGCACGGTGCAGTAGCGTACGCGGTTACACGGTGCATGGTAGTGCAACGAAACGTCGCTTCCCTTTTCCCTTAATAGAGGCCTCCCCACTCTCACTCATCACTCACTCGATCACTCAACCGTCTCCACTGTCCCATCACCTTCTACAAACCCTCAAGAAAACCCCAGTCATGCTGGCGATGGAGAAGAACGACGCGGTGGCCATCGACGCCTCCAAGGCCCCCAGTGAGGAGGCCCTCGTGCCTATACAGGCCCCCGTCTCCGTCCCTGCATCCACCGTAGCCGTCGGCGAGGAGGCCCCCGACGGTCTCGGGCAGATCCCGCTCGGCTGGGACCCCTACGAGGAGGTTGTTTACATAAGGCCGGTGAATCCCTACGACACCAGCATCACCGACCCATGGTCGGAGGTAACCAGGGTTTTCTCCCCTTCCCTCGTTCCCATCGTTGGATGCTAGATCGTATGTTATTAGGACCGGCTGTTTGTATTTTTACAGTAGCTAATCATTTTGTGTTAGATCTCGTATTTCGATGAATCTCCCTTTTCGTATTTGAACCCGCATGTTTGTAGTTGGGATCAGTATTCGACTTGTTTTGAGATTTGGGGAATAATCAGGAGATCTCAATCGGTTAATTTATGCAAATAACCAATCCCGATAATCAAAGTGTCTCAATCATGTCCTTATTACACTCTACAGGAGGATAGCAGCAACGTCCGCAGGGACGACGAGTCCAAGGACAGCAAGACTCGTCATGTGCTGAAGAGGCTGAAGTCTGGCCAGTACAACAACTTCTTCGTCGGCGATGTGTACAGGTGCCCCTTCTGCCCCACCAGGAGGCTCCGCGCCACGGACTTCAACTCTCTCGTGAAGCATGCCGAGAACATGAGGACCTGCGGCGAGTCCATGAACATCCATGGCTTCAAAGCCGAGCACCAGGTGCTCGGTCTTCACCTACGCAACCTCCAGAAGGTGGCTATCGAGGAGAGTTGCATGCCCCCGATCAAGCCCAAGGCGCCCAAGGTCAAGGGACTAGGCAGCAAGAAGTGGAGGAGGCGTCAGAGGGAGGAGGCGGAGGCCCTCCTGGCAGAGGCCATGAGGGGCCACTGATCTGCTACTATTGCTGTAAACAGCTTCTTTTGTCGTGTCTGTGTTGAACTTGTACGGTGCTCCTAATTGTCGAACATTGTTAAGTACCATACTATATAACCTATATTAGCTGCTTTATCTATATCTGCTCTGTTTACTGAATTTATTTATAGTGCTGGTTAGTTTTGCTGCTCTAGATTTGCTACCGGATTGGGGGAAAACGAGGGCAAAAGGAACAATGAATAAAGAGAGAAGCTGCTCTAGATTCACTACCTTTTTGGCCAAAAAACACAGCTGTTAGCAAGAGAGAGGGGGAAAAGGCGCTCTTAAAAAACCAATCATAAAAATAACAAAAAAGAAACTTCCAATTTAGGCGACAGGACGCACGTAACCACCAAACACACCCCACATGGTCCCACATCACGTCCCCCATAATCAGAGAGATGGATGGCTGGTCTGCTATGTATCCTGATCCCACCTGTCAGCATGTAACGGTCGAGGCGACGTAACCTAACGCTCAACGCACGATCCGCCCCAACACGGTCCCACCGATCAGCATCTAACGGTCAAACCTTTGACCTGACGGCATCCTCCCGCCCGAGCGCATGTGAGAGTTTCGGAATGGAGGGAGGGAAAAAGTGAGGAAAAACTAAACGGCTGGGGAAAACTGAGTACAACTAACGAACCAGGGTCACAAAAATAGAAATCCCTTGTTATTTTTATATGAATATTATAGTTGGAAGTATACTTAAACTATTTATTTTTCATCATCTCATATATCCATAAAAATTATAATAAGGGGACTAAAGTTTTAGTTTCGCCCCGGGCCCCCGAAATCTCAGGACCGGCCCTAGATGCAACCAAATACGTTACGAGATTCCTTAGCAGTGCAATTAGGGCGGGAACTACACCGCCTCAGAATTTCACACGGTTTTTCCGTAGATACCTAAAAAAAATCTTTGTATCTTCCGGTGTTTTCCAACGTGACGACATCCTCTACTTCAGATCCGACGAAGAGTCTGCATCACTTCTTATTTTCCAAGCGTTTCGAACATCGTTTGTCAAGATCTTCAGTCTGAATTCCAAGAGTTGGTTGCAAAATTCTTATATTCATGTACAGAGTAATGATTTGAGTGCGGGATGGAATCGCGACCATATGACTACTCTTATTATTCACTTTGATACATTGAATTGGGGAAAACATGCAATTTTACTCATTTCCACGGAAGTTAAAGATTGCCTTATCTTTTGAGATATTTAACTTCGTCTTTGTTTCTCCGGAGTGGTCCCTCGACAAACGTGAGCAACAAACTCTTGTTGATGGTGTCACCGATTTCAAGATGGAGCAAGGATCTTTGTTGGTGGTGTCGCGAGGATCTACACGAAGCAATCCGATCATCAGCCTTCTCCCTGTACCATGAGGCGGATCTTCTGGGGACGATATCCTTTGTTAGTGGTGTCGAATTGTAGCACCCAGGAAAACCACTGTTAGAAACTCATTTGTTGTTTTTATCTTTTGCATCATCATGATAGCATGCTCATATCATCATGCCACATTGCATTTGAGCATCATCATGACATCATGAATATATTTGCCTAAAAGTATTTTTCCCAAAAGCCTATTTTGTTTTCTTAAAATTCCCCTCTTTATTTCAAATCAAAATCTTAGAACCATCCGGATCTTTTATTTGTCTAAAACTATTTATCAAAAGATTTCTTTAAACAAAATAATTAAATAAAAACATATTTTATGAAAACTGGGGAGGCAGACAACCTGTCAGGCCCAATGGCCCAACCGGAGTCCACCTACAACCCCAGAAGCCAAACCATAGATAAACCTACCCCAGACCTAACCCTAAAACCCCACACTGTACCAGCAGCCGCCGCCACCACCCCGCGCGGCAGCACACCACACAACATGTCTGCAGCCACACCACATCGTCTGCCCATCCCGTACACTAACACACGCACACAACACGCATGGACACACACACACTTTATCCTCGGTACATGACACACACCTGACACAGCACCGCACACCGCGAGCCACCCCGACCCCACCAATGCAACCCCGCACGCAATGTCGCGGCTGCACCCCGCCCTCCCTCGATCTCCCGCATGCCACCACCTGCCGCGCGCCTGGCCCCACCCCATAGACAACCACCCCACAACATGTACCCCGCATAACCCCACCAACCTTGTCGCGATCCCCGCGCCCACCCCGCTCGCGAAAACCCCTCCCCACCTACCCCTGCTTAGTCTTGATCCCGTCGCCCTCCTGCGCTGCTGCCATCTCCCTTCGTAGTGTCGCACCGCCCCGGAGCCGTAGGGCACTGTCGCCCTCGCCCTGCCTCCGCAACACCCATCACGTCACCGCCTACCCCCGCATCGCCCTCGTCCTCCCCGAGTATGAGCTCCTCACCAACCGCTATTGCGTCCCTCCCGTGAGCAACGTCGCTGATGTCTACGCACTTCTATTCTCGTAGACAGTTGTTAGGCCTCCAAGTGCAAAGGTTTGTAGAACAGCAACAAGTTTTCCCTTAAGTGGATCACCCAAGGTTTATCGAACTCAGGGAGGAAGTGGTCAAAGGTATCCCCTCTCAAGCAACTCTGAAATCAAGATACAAAAAGTCTCTTGTGTCCCTGACACACCCAATACACTTGTCAGGTGTATAGGTGCACTAGTTCAGCGAAGAGATAGTGAAATATAAGTGGTATGGATATAAGACAACGGTGCCAGAAAATACTTTGATGGCGTAGAAGAGACTAAAGGTAAGCTGAAATAAAAATGGAAGCAAGCAAACATGTAATAGATCTAGTAGCAAACGGTGTTTTAATGCTTAGAAAGAAGGCCTAGGGGTCATACTTTCACTAGTGAACACTCTCATATAAATATCTTCTCTTCACGATACTACTCTGAACTACTCTCCGGTTGGACACTCTAATCCACGATAGGGCTATAACAGCACTCCTCAAAGTTCTCTTTCCCCACCTAGATAACCCCACACTGTCACCTTGAGCGCTAGATGGTTCCAACAAACACCACAATTTCATAGAGACATCCAACTCCAAATATAACGCATAACAAGTAATTGTAATCTCTAGCCTAAGTGACACCATGGTGTGCACGCTGTCACTTTCACACACATGGGGAGAGCAGAGATCTATTAAAGCACTTGAGTAGCAAGGTAGATCTACTTGATTACAAAGCTCATGATCACAATATGATCATGCATATAGAGAGAGATGAGCACATAGCTACCGGTAGAACCCTTAGCCTCGAGAGAGAACTACTCCTTCCTCATCATGGGAATCAGCAACGACGATGGACATGGTGGTGAAGATCGACGGAGATGGCGGTGAATATGGTGAAGAGGTGGCGGTGGCGCGGAGGACAACTTCCCCGCCGCCGATATCACAGGGGAGCACCGTCCCTTAGCGCCCTTCCTTCATGGATTCTTGGGAGCCCTTGCCCATGGAGATGGGATCCATTGGGGAGGCAAAAACGTGGCTTTGTTGGCTGCAAATTCGTGGGTGGAGGTGTCTCCCACGAATTAGGTTTCCTCCCTTTATATAGCTTCTCGGATTCCCGTCACCTCATCTTGGGCTGCAATAAATTGGGCATATCGGGCCTATACAGACTCGGAATCAGCTAAATTTTATGTCTAGATCATTTGTCGCGAAATTTCCAACAACTTTGTAGTTAAAGAGTTTTCCATTTGACACAGTATTCGACCTGAAACGTGACAATCTTCAAAAAGAGTTCTGAGACAGATTTTTGGAAAATCCCAATTTGACTCCAAGAAGGTTTCCACTTGTATTCTTGTTAATTCATACACATCAAAGTGTAAAACAAGAACATTGTGCACTTTTGCAACTGTTAGTAGGTTAGTCCAAATAAATCATAAACTTTATATAAAAAGGAGTATCAAAAGCATATTATTAGCATAAAACCATCAAAAAATATAGATACGTTATGGACGTATCAACATTCCCAAGCTTAGTTCCTGCTCGTCCCCGAGTAGGTAAACGATAAAAACAATATAATTTTTGAGGTGACACGCAACCAACACAATATTGATCATCATTATTGTAAAAGCATTGATAGCTGGGATCAATGTACTCTAAACATGAACATGAAAGATAGAGTTCTAATAATAAGACATATCAACTATGTTGTAGCATGAAAAGGTACAAACAAAAAAATTCATGAATAACAATGCTTTGTAAGACGTTTGTTTGTTTCACATAAAGAAAACATAACGAGAATGGTATTCAGCTTGTCCCTCGTAGTGTAGCAAAATATAAATGCATAAGACACCTTCAAAGTTCATAAGGGTGACTCGATACAAATAGTTTAAGAACAAGCAATATCAAAGTTATGAATCAATCAACAAGTCTTGGGACAATGCACATTAAACTAAGAATGACCACTATGCTCTCTCAATAGGTGCATAAAGATAGAAGATGGTGACTCAACATAAAAATAAAAGAAAGGCCTTCATAGAAGGAAGCAGGGATTCAAGTCTCATAAAGAGCTTCCAAAAAGTATGGTACTTATTAGCTTTCAGCTCGCATTGCCCATATCATAAGCATATTTATGTGATTAAGGTTAAAGTGACACAACTAAGAGGATATGCTTGACAAGTTATAAGTTGAAATCTCATGCCCCTTACTTACGAGTACCGAACCTCATGCTACTCAACTTCAGTCACAAGTAAGTTCATGTCACAGTAAGTACATATGTATCATAGAGAACTGCCAACGGGGTACCCCTTGCACATGATACAGGAGCTATCCCATAATCAAAATAACAAGGCAAGCAGACAATGAGCATCTCAGTGATCTTTTTATTTGCTATTTGCATAGGTTTTAATTGAGGATGCTTCATAGAGTGCTCATTATGATTATGCTGCAAGTTTCCACCATGATTAGGCATGGCTTAGGCTAGCGTCCTAGACGTTTCTCTAACACACATACAAACTAAATGATCTTACAAGTTCTCCTTTTATTTGACATCGTCGGGATCCATAAGCAAAAGAATCATGATATCAACGGAACATAAGTGCAATGTTGAAAGTGTTCCCTGATACATTGCAAATGTATCTATAATTTTTGATGTTCCATGCTTGGTTTTATCTACTTTCTTATCTTTTGTTCCAACTTTGGAGTACTTTTCATACACTTTCTGGGGCTAACCTATTAACAAGATGCCACAGTGCCAGTTGCATGTTTTTGGTTCCAAAAAGTCAGAAAATGAATATTCTCGGAATTGGACGGGACAAAAGCCAAAGTTGATATTTTACCGAAACTCACGGAGCCAGAAGACGAGACGGAGAGGGGCCACAGGGTGGCCACACCATCCCTAGGCGCGGGTCTCTCTAGCCGCACCACCAGGTGGTGTGGGCCCCCTAGCCGCCCACCGACCTTGCCTCTTTGCCTATAAGATGCCTCCCGATGCAAAAACCCTAAATCGTCAATCAGAAATCCATGAAAAGTTCTACAGCGCTGTCGCCACCGAAGGGGGGATTCGGGGGACAAAAAGTCTCTGTTCCGGCACCCTTCCGGGATGGGGAAGTGCCCTTGGAGCCATCTCCATCGATCTCCACCACCATCTCCATCACCGTTGTTGATTCCCATGATGATGAGGGAGTAGTTCTTCCTCGAGGCTAAGGGTTCTACCGGTAGCTATGTGTTCATCTCTCTCTATGGATGATCATATTGTGATCATGACCTTTGTAATCAAGTAGATCTACCTTGCTACTCAAGTGCTTTAATAGATCTCTGCTCTCCCCATGTGTGTGAAGTTGACAGTGTGCACACCATGGTGGCACTTAGGCTAGAGATTACAAATACTTGTTATGAGTTATATTTGGAGTAGGATGTTTCTATGAAATTGTGGTGTTTGTTGGAACCATCTAGTGCTCAAGGTGACAGTGTGGGGTTATCTAGATATGGAAAGCAAACTTTGAGGTGTGCTGTTATAGCCCTACCATGGATTAGAGTGTTCAACTGGAGAGTAGTTCAACATAGTATCATAAAGAAGAATATATTTATATGAGAGTGTTCACTAGTGAAAGTATGATCCCTAGGCCTTGTTTCTAAGCATTGAAACACCGTTTGCAATTAGATCTGTTACATGTTTGCTTGCTTCCATCTTTATTTTAGTTTTTCTTTAGTCTCTTTCATGCCAGCAAGCTATTTTCTAGCACCGTTGTCTTTTATCCATACCACTTGTATTTCACTATCTCTTCGTAAAACTAGTGTACCTATACACCGGACAAGTGTATTGGGTGTGTTGGGGACACAAGAGACTTCTTGTATCTTGATTGTAGGGTTGCTTGAGAGGGAATACCTTTGACCACTTCCTCCTTGAGTTCGATAAACCTTGGGTGATCCACTTAAGGGAAAACTTGCTGCTGTTCTACAAACCTCTGCACTTGGAGGCCCAACAACTGTCTACAAGAATAGAAGTGCGTAGACATCAAGCTATTTTCTGGCGCTGTTGCCGGGGAGGTAAGGTAAAAGGTACTCACATCCTCCGGTGTGAGTGCTCGAAGTTATTTCCTTTAGATTCTGCAATTTTGTCTTTTTGTTTCTTGTTTTCACTAGTTAGGCTTAATGGAAAACAACAACAAAATTAGAGAGCTTTATAGTGTTTATCTTGAGTTAGGACATGAAGTGTTTGAAGAGAAAATTAAAAAACCAATGGAACTTTATTTGCATGCTAATAGCAATGTTGTTAGTATGAATTCTTTGGACACCATTATTGCTAATGCTATAGAAAAATCTAAGCTTGGGGAAGCTAGTTTTTATGAAAATGATCTTTTTAGTTCCCCAGCTTTAAAAGATAGCTATTCTATTGCTTATGATGATACCAAACCTCTAATATATGATGATTACAGTGATGAATATGAGATTTTCAGTCCACCTACTATTGAGGTGAAAATTAATAATTACAATATGCCTCCTATATTTGATGATTATGGTGATGAGAATAATAATGATAGCTATTTTGTAGAATTTGCTCCCACTACAATTAATAAGAATGACTATGCTTATAGGGAGAGTAATAAGTATTTTATGCATGTGGCTCATGATAATAATGTTTTATGTTATAGTTATATTGTTAATTTTATTCATGATGCTACTGAAAGTTATTATGAGAGAGGGAAACATGGTTTTATGCATCTCAATAATATTAAGTTTCCCCTCTTTATGTTGAAAACCTTGAAGTTGCAGTTGTTTTGCTTTACTATGCTTATTGCTTTGTACTTTCATGAGTTGTTTCTTTACAAGATTCCTATGCATAGGAAGTGGGTTAGACTTAAATGTGTTTTGAATTTGCTTCTTGATGCTCTCTTTTACTTCAATTCATATTTCCTATGTGAGCATCTTCTCAAACTATCATGTCTAACTTAAAGGCGTTAAAGAAAAGCACTTATTGGGAGATAACATAAAAGTTTTAGATGAGACTTGGAAGTTATTACCCCTGTAATAACTGCTCATTATCCTTTTTATTTGCTTTTTGTGCCAAGAGTAACCTCTAATGAGAGAGAAGTAATGCTTGGGAAAGTTGTTGTCCCGAAATAGATTTTTGTGCTTCACCATAAAAATTCGTGTAAAATCTCTGTACGTCATTTTGAGGCGTAAATTTTTGTTCTTCTGCCCCAGGTAGTTATCTAACTTTCGTTAGTTCAACACTTTTCTATTTTAGCAACAAAAGGTCTTCGAAAAAATTCGTCTTTACATGGAAGTGCTATAGTATCTAGTGTTTTAGTGGAAGTTTTATTGGTGTTGAAACTGAACCCAAGGACTTATTATCTTGAGTGCACTAATATTGCTAATAAAGATAGTGTGAAGTTTTGTATGAAGGAAAAATTTTAGGTGTATGGAAGGAATGATTAATGAGATGAAGGATAGACTAAAGCTCAAGCTTGGGGATGCCACGCGTGTCACCCCAAGAAATATCCAAGAAGTACAAGCGTCAAAGCTTGGGGATGCCCAAGGCATCCCCTTCTTTATCAATAAAAATCACAGGTTTCTTCCAAATACTTTATTTTTATTGTTTCATGCACAGTTGTGTTGTTCTTGGAGCGTCTTTGTTTTCGTTTTGGTTTTTAGTTTGCTTGGTTTGATTAGTTTGCTGAATAAATTGGTTGGACCCCCTCTTTCATACATTGGTTTTCAAATAGTTTGGTTTGGATTGGAAAAGAGTAGGAAAGTTCATGCTTAAGTGGTAAAGAGAGCTTGTTTTTGACTGTGGCCTATGCTTTGTCATGCCATGCTTGATATTGTTTTAGCTTTATGCTTAGTATTATTTGCTGTAGCATGACTTGTTATAAACAATTGAGATTGCTTAATGTGCCTTGGATGAATCATGCATTGTTTTAGCATATTAAAGCATAGTATTATGGCATTCTCCTTTGATGCTTTATTTGGGTTGACTTGGCGCATGTTCACACCATGTTATGACTATCCCAAGTCACCATAAGCCTTTATGATCCTTTAGTTTTCAACTTTTAGTATCACTTTATGCTTTGATCAATGATGTTTTGTCGCTCTGCATGATTATGGCCATTATTTCTCTCTTAGTTTGTCGCTCCCAGTCTTTTGCTAGCCTCCACAACCAAGTATGAGTTCCACTCATGCATCCAACTCCCTAAACCAAGTTATTTCAAAGAGTCCACCATACTAGCATATGCTATTCCAAGTATATTCATGCTTTTGTTTACCTTCCAAATTAAACTTGTTATGAGAAAACTAGCGATTAAAGCTCTCACGAACTTGATGGCACACTTTACTTTTCCTGCCCTTAATAAACTTGAACCATTGTGTCGTCTATGTTGTATATGCTTGCACTTATTTTTTGGGAATTAGCAGAACCATGCTATCATGGGGATCGTTTTCAACATTGCACTGGTACTTTGTACCAAGTTGATATCATGCTCTTTTTTCTATGGATATCGTCGGTGTGAAATGAAAGGGGAGCTTGTAAGTCCATGAAGTTATGTATATGCGTTAGAGAAATGCCTGGCCGCTCGTCTAATTCATGCTGACATGGTGGAAACCTGTAGTGTAACCATAATGAGCTGTCTATGAAGCATTCTTCTTGTAAAAAAGAGTCCTACATTGAGAAAAAATAGAGAAAAAATAGATTATGCAAAGAGGAAAGAGAAAAAAAGCACCATATTCCCATGGTAAATAAGAAGATTGCTGAGATGCTTGTTGTCTGCTTGCCTTGTCATTTTAATATGGGGATTCTTCCGTATCATCGGGCAAGGGATACCCCGTTGGCAGTCTCGATGATACACATGTACTTACGATGACAAGAACTTACCGGTGACTAAACTTGAGTAGCATGAGGAGCGGCCCTCGTATTGAAGGGACATGAGATTTCTAACTTATACTTTGTCAAGCATGTACACCATAGTTTGTTCACTTTAACTTTAATCACTTCAAGATGCTTATGACAGGGGTAATGAGAGCTGGAAGCTATTAACACTACTAGGAAAAAACTTATAGGTAGACAAGATATTCAGTGGCGCATATGTAAAACCATGCGTCATAGATATGTATCAGTGGCACACTAGAAAAAATGCGCGACAGAAGTTTGGCACTTCAGTGGCGCACGAAACCAATATGCGCCACAAAAGTCCACATTTTCTGTGGCGCATATTTTCGTGTGCGCCACAGAAAGCGATGATTCTGTGGCGCATATAGACGTGTGCGCCACAGAAGGTTGATGGGACCAAGCAGCAAAAAAAGGAGGGACAAACTTCTGTGGCGCATATGTCCATATGCGCCACAGAAAGTGATGTTTCGGTGGAGCATATAGGTGTATGCGCCACAGAACAAGCAAAAACAGATCCCCCCCCCCCCCCCCCCCCCCGTGGATCGCCTTTTCAGTTTTGTAAAAAATAAACAAAAATGATAGAAACTTCAAAAAAATAATTCCTTTGAGTTGTAGTTAGATTTTAGGGTATAGATCTAGACAAAATTGAAAACCATGAATTTCGATGTATTTTGCTAAAATAGGTCATGGCACGGTAAAACGGCTATAACTTTTGCATACGATGTCGGAAAAAAATCTTTAACCTATCAAAATGATCGTTTCGAAATTCCCTACTCGAATTCAACCACCTATGGTCGTTCTGAATTTTACATAATCCCAAAATTCGAAAAGAGTAAAAAGTTATTTAGGGTAGAAGATTTTTTACTGCAAAAAATAAAAAAGAGGGAGAAACTTCTTAGACGGGATTCGAAATTTGAATCCGGCGGGCGCCCTTCTCCCTCACTTTTTCCTTTTTGTCCCCCTCCCTTTTTCCTTTTTCTCCCCCCTCCCCACTTCTTCTCCCCTCCACACTTCTCCCCTTCTCCTCCCTCCTCCTTCTCCACTCTCCGGCGACCTCCTCCTCCTCCTCCTCCACCACCACCAACTCCGGCGACCACCTCCTCCTCCACCACCAACTCCAGCGACCTCCGGTGACTTCCTCCTCCTCCTCCTCCTCCTCCACCACCAACTCTGGCAACCTCCTCCTCCTCCTCCTCCACCACCAACTTCAGCGAACTCCTTCTCCTCCTCTTCCACCACCAACTCCGGCGACCTCCTCCTCCTCCTCCACCACTAACTTCAGCGACCTCCTTCTCCTCCTCTTTCACCACCAACTCCGGCGACCTCCTCCTCCTCCACCAACTCCGGCAACCTCCTCCTAGCCCTCCTCCAGCCACCACCACCACCACCACCAACTTCGGCCAGATCTAGATCTGGCCCGGTTTTTTGTTGAAATTTGAAAAAAAATTAGTGGCGCATATTGGCCATATGCGCCACAGAAGTTTAAGATCTGGCCCGCCTTTTTTTGAACTTTGGAAAAAACTTATGTGGCGCATATTGGACATATGCACCACTGAAGTTTGAGACTTTTGTGGCGCATTTTGAAATGCGCCACAGAAGATAGTTATCAGTGGCGACGTATTAGTGGCGACTAACACATGCGCCACGGATAGTGAAAAAAGGTGTGCCACTGATAAGGGGTTTCCTAGTAGTGTAAGTACCATAATTTTTGGAAGCTCTTTATGTAACTTGAATCTCTGCTTCCTTCTATGAAGACATTTCTTCCACTTTTATATTGAGTCTCCACCTTCTATCTTTATGCACCTACTTTGAGAGCATAGTGGCCATTCTTAGTTCTATGTGCATTGTCCCAAGACTTGTTGATTGATGCATAACCTTGATATTGCTTGTTTTAAACTATTTGTATCTAGTCAGTCTTATGAACTTTGAAGGTGTCCTATGCATTTATGTTTGCTACTCTATGAGGGACAAGTTGAATGCCACTATGCTATGTTTTCTTTATGTGAAACAAACAAACGTCTTGCAAAGCATTGTTATTCATGAATCTTTTGTTTGTGCCTTTTCATGTTACAACATAGTTGCTTTGTCTTATTGCTAGAACTTTGTCTTTCATGCTATGTTGAAGTACTATGATCCCAGCTTTCATTGTTTTACAAATACTTTGATCAAGTTTATGATGGTGTATGTCACCTCAAAAATTATTTTTTCTTTTTATCACTTAGCTACTCGAGGACGAGCAGGAGTTAAGCTTGGGGATGTTGATACATTGCAAATGTATCTATAATTTTTGATGTTCCATGCTTGGTTTTATCTACTTTCTTATGTTTTGTTCCAACTTTGGAGTACTTTACATACACTTTCTGGGACAAACCTATTAACAAGATGCCACAGTGACAGTTGCCTGTTTTCTGCTGTTTTTGGTTCTAGAAAGTCAAAAAATGAATATTCTTGGAATTGGACTGGACAAAAGCCAAAGTTGATATTTTACCGAAAGACTCACGGAGCCAAAAGACGAGACGGAGAGGGGCCACAGGGTGGCCACACCACCCCAAGGCGCAGGTCCCCTAGCCACGCAACCAGGTGGTGTGGGCCCCCTGGCCGCCCACCGACCTTGCCTCTTCGCCTATAAGATGCCTCCCGATGCAAAAACCCTAAATCGTCAATCAGAAATCCACGAAAAGTTCTGCAGCACTGTCGCCACCAAAGGGGAGATTCAGGGGACAAAAAGTCTCTGTTCCGGCACCCCGCCGGGATAGGGAAGTGCCCCCAGAGCCATCTCCATCGATCTCCACCACCGTCTCCATCACCGTTGCTGATTCCCATGATGATGAGGGAGTAATTCTTCCTCGAGGCTAAGGGTTCTATCGGTAGCTATGCGGTCATCTCTCTCTCTCTATGCATGATCTTATTGTGATCATGAGCTTTGTAATCAAGTATATCTACCTTGCTACTCAAGTGCTTTAATAGATCTCTGCTCTCCCCATGTGTGTGAAGTTGACAATGTGCACACCATGGTGGCACTTAGGCTAGAGATTACAAATACTTGTTATGAGTTATATTTGGAGTTGGATGTTTCTATGAAATTGTGGTGTTTGTTGGAACCATCTAGTGCTCAAGCTGACAGTGTGGGGTTATCTAGAAGTGGAAAGCAAACTTTGAGGTGTGCTGTTATAGCCCTACCATGGATTAGAGTGTTCAACCGGAGAGTAGTTCAGCGTAGTATCATAAAGAAGAATATAATTATATGAGAGTGATCACTAGTGAAAGTATGATCCCTAGGCCTTGTTTCTAAGCATTGAAACACCGTTTGCAATTAGATTTGTTACATGTTTGCTTGCTTCTATCTTTATTTTAGTTTGCCTTTAGTCTCTTCCATGCCAGCAAGCTATTTTCTAGCACTGTTGTCTTTTATCCATACCACTTGTATTTCACTATCTCTTCGCCGAACTAGTGCACCTATACACCTGACAAGTATATTGGGTGTGTTGGGGACACAAGAGACTTCTTGTATCTTGATCGCAGGGTTGCTTGAGAGGGAATACCTTTGACCACTTCCTCCCTGAGTTCGATAAACCTTGGGTGATCCACTTAAGGGAAAACATGCTGCTGTTCTACAAACCTCTGCACTTGGAGGCCCAACAACTATCTACAAGAATAGAAGTGCGTAGACATCATTCCCCATGATACATGGTTCTGCTAACTGCAACTTATAAAGCGCAAGCATATACGCAACAAAGATGGACACAATGTTCAACTTTATTAAGTGCAAGAAAATAAAGTGTGATATCAAGTTTGTGAGAGCTTTAATCACTAATTTTCACATAACAAGTTTAATTCGGAAGGTAGATAAAAGCATGAATATACTTGGAATAGCAAATGCTAATAGGTAGGTATGGTGGAATCTTTGGAATAACTTGGTTTTATTTGGAGTTGGATGCACGAGTGGAACTCATACATGGTTATGGAGGCTAGCAAAAGACTGGGAGCGACCAACTAAGAGAGCAATAATGGCCATAATCATGCAAAGCGACAAAACATCATTAATTAAAGCATAAAGTGATATTACAAGTCGAAAAGTAAAGGATCATAAAGGCTATGACGACTTGGGATAGTCTTAACATGGTGTGAGCATGCGCCAAGTCAACCCAAATAAAGCATCAAAGGAGAATACCACAATACTATGCTTTAATATGCTAAAACAACGCATGATTCTTTCAAGGCACATTAAACAATCTTAATTGTTTATAACATGTCATGCTACAACAACGATCACTAAGCATAAAGCCAAAACAATATCAAACATGACATGACAAAGCATAGGCCACAGTCAAAAGCAAACTCTCTTTACCACTTAAGCATGAACTTTCCTACTCTTTTCCAATCCAAACCAAACTATTTGAAAACTAATGTATGCAAGAGGGGGTCCAACCAATTTATTGAAGCAAACTAAGAAAACCAAGCAAACGAAAACCAAAAGCAAAAACAAAGACGCTCCAAGAACAACACAATTTGTGCATGAAACAATAAAAATGAAGTGTTTGGAAGAACCTGAGATTTTTATTGATGAAGAAGGGGATGCCTTGGGCATCCCCAAGCTTTGACGCTTGTACTTCTTGGATATTTCTTTGGGTGAAACGCGTGGCATCCCCAAGCTTGAGCATTAGTCCATTCTTCATCTCATTACATCAGCCTCTCCTTACACCTAAATTTTTTCCTTCATGCAAAACTTCACACAATCTTTATTAGCAACATTAGTGCACTCAAGATAATTAGTCTTTGGGTTCAGTTTCAACACCAATAAAACTTCCATTAAAACACAATCTACTGTAGCACTTCCCTCAAAAAGCTCAATTCCCCAAAAGAGAACCAAAAAAGGAATCAATAAGAAGCAAATACAAATAATGGCAGAAATCTGTCAAAACAGACCAGCAGGTAAAAACCAATTTTTTTGAAGATCTTCTGCTCAAATCGAAAAGTGTTGAACTAACTAAAGTTGTATGACAACATGGGGCAGAACCACAAAAAATTACAGCTCAAACCGTCGTACAGAGATTTTACACGAATTTTTACAGCGAAGCATAAAAATCTGTTTCGGGATAGTGATGACCCACAAGTATAGGGGGTGTATCGCAGTATTTTCGAGGGAAGTGAAACCCAATTTATTGATTCAACAGAAGGGGAGCCAAAGAATATTTATAAGCCTTAACAACTGAATTGTCAATTCAGCTGCACTTGGAAACAATCTTGCTCACAATAGTTTATCAGTAGCAACAGTTTTGTAGTAGCAACAGTAAAGTAATAGCAGTAGTAAAGTAAAGACAACAGTAACAATTGCAGAAAACAGTAGGATTCAAGTGCGGTAGGCATAGGTATGGACGTACGGGCGTTGCATGGACACGACAACTCACATGGCAACCAGAACATAGGGCAATTGCAGATAAATAAGATAAAGCATCCAAGTACTAGACAATCATAGGCATGTGTTCCATATATAGTCATATGTGCTCGCAATGAGAACTTGCACAACATCTTTTGTCCTTCCGGCCCGTTTGCAGCGAGGCCTCCAAGGAACTACTAGAAATTAAGGTGCTCCTTTTAATAGAGCACCGGAGCAACACATTAACACTCTGTGAACACATGTGATCCTCACATCAAAGCCATTCCCTCCGGTTATCCCGATTGCTGTCACTTCGGGGCCATTGGTTCCGGACAATAACGTGTGTATACAACTTGCAGGTAAGACCATAAACAATACTATCATAATGAATCAATAACATGTTCAGATCTAAAATCATGGCACTCGGGCCCTAGTGACAAGCATTAAGCATAACAAGTCGCAATAAAGTCAAAAAGCACTAATAGTAGATACTAGGCACCATGCCCTAACAATCTGATGCCATTACATGAACGATCTCATCCAATCCCTACCATCCCCATAGCCTACAGTGGGGGATTACTCACTCATAGATGGGGGAAACATGGATGGTCGATGGAGAAGCGATGGTGATGATGATGGCGATGATCTCCTCCAATTCCCCGTCCCGGCAGGGTGCCAGAACGGAGTTTCTGGTGCTGTTTCATGGAATCTGGTGGTGGCAGCGGAACGGAACTCTTTCTAGAAAAATGTCAAACCCCCCTGAGTTTTTAGGTCAGAAGACAACTTATAGGCATAGGGGGAGACCGAGGGGGTGCCTGGGGCGACGAGACCACCCCCTGGCGCGGCCAGGCTTGGCCCGCGCGGCCAGGTGGTGTGGCTAGGCCCCAGCCCCACTCCGTCTCGTATTCTGGCTCCGTGACTCTTCTGGTGAAATAGGATTTTTGGAATATTTTCCGGGATTTTTCTTGATAGTTGATTTTCTGCACAAAAACTAGACACCAAGGTATTTCTGCTGAAAACAGCGTCAGTTGATGTCTGCGCACTTCTATTCTTGTAGACAGTTGTTGGGCCTCCAAGTGCAGAGGTTTGTAGAACAGCAGCAAGTTTTCTCTTAAGTGGATCACCCAAGGTTTATCGAACTCAGGGAGGAAGTGGTCAAAGGTATTCCCTCTCAAGCAACCCTGCAATCAAGATACAAGAAGTCTCTTGTGTCCCCAACACACCCAATACACTTGTCAGGTGTATAGGTGCACTAGTTCGGCGAAGAGATAGTGAAATACAAGTGGTATGGATAATTATAAGTGGTAACGGTGATAGAAAATAACTTGATGGCGTGGAAAAGACTAAAGCAAAACTGAAATAAAGATGGAAGCAAGTAAACATGTAACAGATCTAAGTGCAAACGGTGTATCAATGTTTAGGAACAAGGCCTAGGGATCATACTTTCACTAGTGAACACTCTCATATAAATATATTTCTCTTTATGATACTACTCTTAACTACTCTCCGGTTGGACACTCTAATCGATGGTAGGGCTATAACAGCACACCTCAAAGTAAGCCTTTCCCATCTAGAAAACCCCACACTGTCACCTTGAGTACTAGATGAGTCCAACAAACACCACAATTTCATAAAGACATCCAACTCCAAATATAACTCATAACAAGTATTTGTAATCTCTAGCCTAAGTGCCACCATGGTGTGCACACTGTCAACTTCACACACATGGGAGAGCAGAGATCTAATAAAGCACTTGAGTAGCAAGGTGGATCTATAGATTACAAGCTCATGATCACAATATGATCATGCATAGAGAGAGAGAGAGAGAGAGATGAACACATAGCTACCGGTAGAACCCTTAGCCTCGAGAGAGAACTACTCCCTCCTCATCATGGGAATCGGCAACGGTGATGGAGATGGTGGTGGAGATCTATGAAGATGGCTCCAGGGGCACTTCCCCATCCCGGCAGGGTGCCAGAACAGAGACTTTCTGTCCCCCGAATCTCCCGTGGCGGCGGCCCTGCGGAACTTTTCGTGGCTGGAGGCTTGACGATTTAGGGTTTATGCCTCGGTAGGCTTCTTATAGGCCAGAGGGCAAGGCCGGTGGGCGGCCAGGGGGCCCACACCATGCCCTGGAGCGACCTGGGGGGACCCGCGCCATGGGGTGGTGTGGCCACCCTGTGGCCCCTCTCCGACTCTCCTTCTAGCTCCGTGAGTCTTCCAGGAAAATATCCAAGAAATCATATGAATAGTACTCCAAAGTGTGGACAAAACACAAGAAAGTAGATAAAACCAAGCATGGAACATCAAAAATTATAGATACATTTGCAATGTATCATCAGTCCGTGTTAGTTGCATCCAAATCACACAAGTTTAGAGGAGAAACAATAGCAAAAGTGTTCGCGAAAGTAGATACATTTTGGACGTATCTGATAGCAACTTTCCCAAGTCTTACTTCTCTCTCATTAGAGGTTACTCTTGGCACAAAAATCAAATAAAAATGATAAGGAGCGGTTATTACTGAAGCAATAACTTTCAAGACTCAACTAAAACTTTTGGGTTATCTCCCAATAAGTACTTTTCTTTAACGCCTTTAAGTTAGGCATGATAGTTTGAGAAGATGCTCACATAGTAAATATGAATTGAAGTAAAAGAGAGCATCAAGAAGCAAATTCAAAACACATTTAAGTCCAACCCACTTCCTATGAATAGAAATCTTATATGCAAACAAGTCATGAAAGCACAAAGCAACAAGCATAGAAAAGCAAAACAAGTGCAACTTCAAGACTTTCAACATAAAGAGGGGAAACTTAATAATGTTGAGATACATAAGACCATGTTTCCCTCTCTCATAATAACTTTCAGTAACAACATGAATAAAATTAACAATATAACTATCACACAAAACATTCTTATGATGAGCCACATGCATATAATAATTATTACTCTCCACATAAACATAGTCATTCTTATTGATTATAGTGGGAGCAAATTCAAAAAAATAGCTATCATTATTATTCTCATCACCATAATCATCAAATATAGGAGACATATTGTAATCACAATTAATTTTCTCCTCAATAGTAGGTGGACTGAAAATATCATATTCATCATTGTAATCATCATATATTGGAGGCATAGTATCATCAAAGTAATTTTTCTCCTCCGTGCTTGGGGGACTAAAAAGATCATTTTCATAAAAACTAGCTTCCCCAAGCTTAGACTTTTCCATAGCATTAGCAATAATGGTGTCCAAAGAATTCATACTAACAACATTGCTATTAGCATGCAAATAAAGTTCCATAGGTTTTTTAATTTTCTCTTCAAACACTTCATGTCCTAACTCAAGATAAATACAATAAATCTCTCTATTTTGTTGTTGTTTTCCATTAAGCCTAACTAGTGAAAACAAGAAACAAAAAGACAAAATTGCAGAATCTAAAGGAAATAACTTCGAGCACTCACACCGAAGGATGTGGTACCTTTTACCTTACCTCCCCGGCAACGACGCCAAAAAATAGCTTGATGTCTACGCACTTCTATTCTTGTATACAGTTGTTAGGCCTCCAAGTGCAGAGGTTTGTAGAACAGCAACAAGTTTTCCCTTAAGTGGATCACCCAAGGTTTATCGAACTCAGGGAGGAAGTGGTCAAAGGTATCCCCTCTCAAGCAACTCTGTAATATAGATACAAGAAGTCTCTTGTGTCCCCAACACACCCAATAAACTTGTCAGGTGTATAGGTGCACTAGTTCGGCGAAGAGATAGTGAAATATAAGTGGTATGGATATAAGACAACGGTGCCAGAAAATACTTTGATGGCGTAGAAGAGACTAAAGGTAAGCTGAAATAAAAATGGAAGCAAGCAAACATGTAATAGATCTAGTAGCAAACGGTGTTTTAATGCTTAGAAACAAGGCCTAAGGATCATACTTTCACTAGTGAACACTCTCATATAAATATCTTCTCTTCACGATACTACTCTGAACTACTCTCCGGTTGGACACCCTAATCCACGATAGTGCTATAACATCACTCCTCAAAGTTCGTTTTCCCCACCTAGATAACCCCACACTGTCACCTTGAGCGCTAGATGGTTCCAACAAACACCACAATTTCATAGAGACATCCAACTCCAAATATAACGCATAACAACTAATTGTAATCTCTAGCCTAAGTGCCACCATGGTGTGCATGCTGTCACTTTCACACACATGGGGAGAGCAGAGATCTATTAAAGCACTTGAGTAGCAAGGTAGATCTACTTGATTACAAAGCTCATGATCACAATATGATCATGCATAGAGAGAGAGATGAACACATAGCTACCGGTAGAACCCTTAGCCTCGAGAGAGAACTACTCCCTCATCATCATGGGAATCAGCAACGGCGATGGACATGGTGGTGGAGATCGATGGAGATGGCGGTGAAGATGGTGAAGAGGCGGCGGCGCGGAGGACTCCTTCCCCGCCGTCGGTATCACAGGGGAGCACCGTCCCTTAGCGCCCTTCCTTCATGGATTCTTGGGAGCCCTTCCCCATGGAGATGGGATCCATGGGGGAGGCAAAAACGTGGCTTTGGTGGCTATAAATTCGTGGGTGGAGGTGTCTCCCACGAATTAGGTTTCCTCCCTTTATATAGCTTCTCGGATTCCCATCACCTCATCTTGGGCTGCAGTAAATTGGGCATATCGGGCCTGTACGGACTTTGAATCAGCTGAATTTTATGTCCAGGACGTTTGTCGCAAAATTTTCAACAACTTTGTAGTTAAAGAGTTTTCCGTTTGATGCAGTCTTCGACCTGAAACGTGACAATCTTCAAAAAGAGTTCTGAGACAGATTTCTGGAAAATCCCAATTTGACTCCAACAAGGTTTCCACTTGTATTCTTGGTAATTCTTACACATAAAAGTACAAAATAATAACATTGTGCTCTTTTGCAACTATTAGTAGGTTAGTCCAAATAAATCATAAACTTTATATAAAAAGGAGTACCAAAACCATATTATTAGCATAAAACCATCAAACATTATAGATACGTTATGGATGTATCAGTCACCTCGCCCGCCTCTCTGGCCACCGTCCACCCGCGTGAGCGCCCCGAGCGCATTACTGCCTGTCCCTCTCGACCCGACCACCTCATCTCCTCGCCGAAGCCCCTCTGCCCTACCGAGCCTCCTGACAACTCTCTTCCCCGCGCTATCGCTCGGAGGCCGCACGAGTCGCCTCGTCCGCTGCCTCCCTGTCCTCTGCAAGCTTGCGCAGGCCCCGCCTCCGCTCCCCGAGCCCCGACCCCACCGGCGCCCCTGCAAGCTCGACGCCACCGTGACGCCCGCGGCCTCCTCGACCTCGAGCCGAACTCCACCTCCCAGTTGCCGCGTCTCAGCACCCCGCCATCGACCTCGCCCCGCGCATAGGCGCTGCCCTGCTCCGTCCGCAGCCGCCCACCCCACATCCCTTGGTCCGCCACTACACCTCCACCGAGCACGAGCTCGTCGAGTCCGACCCCGAGCAGCGCTTTGCCGCCCTTTGTTCGTGCCCCTATCAAGTTGGACCACCACCATGTTTGTAGACCGATGAGGCGCCAAGTAAAGGCGACGCTGATGCACCGAGATGAAGATCCTAAGATGGAACCCGAACCCTCGGAACACCAAGTCCTTCATGGATCCGATGACCGAAGAGCAGCCTCACGGAACCGACTGGATCGCCTTCACAGACCCGGAGAATCCCCGGACACGGACGACAACATCATCGGCATGGAACCGAGACCCTGATTCCTCCTTCGCGGATCCGGTGATGCCGAACACCAAGTTTTGCTCATGGATCCCAAATCCCGATCCCGGAGTCCGAGGACCGATCTCGTCGAACCTCGGAACCCAAGATCGCTGAACCCTGATGTGTGGTTCCCTTTTCCGAGAACCCTATTTTATAAATGACATCTATCTTGTTGCATAATTAAATCATCATGTTTGCATACATTTTTCGTGGGTCCAGGTTATTCTGTCGACTCACCTAATAATTAAATATGAAGCGCATGCGTGGACTTTTCTTGTCTATCATCGCCTTTAAATTTGTGTAGCGAACTGATACTATATTGTCTGCCTTGTTAATACAACATTTAAATTGCGGGGTATCTAAACAACATGGACCTTATAATTAATTATCAGGATGCCGATTCCGCTTAATATTGTCTAGTTGCATTGTATCTTTGTCATGTCATGCATCATACATGCATCATGCCCGATCTTCTACCGTAGTATTAAATAGTGAATCCGATATTTATTTTAGTGCTTTGCTTCTTCACGAATTAGGCCATTGAGTTGATGTGAGCTTCGCCTCGTTCTTCGGATGAACCTTCGGCACTGTTTTCCAGGCGAGCATTATCCCCCGTTCTACCTATTTTGATTTATAGTCTTTACTTTCTCCCGTTGATCTATTGCTATCCGTATTGTGATGTTTTAGTTTCCATACCATTTATATCTCATGCAGCCTATATTTCTCTGGACACCTCCTATTGCCTATTGCTTGATAGACTGTTGGCCTTGCGAGTCGTAGTTGCTTGCTTAGGTGTTGATTCGAGTCGCTGAGTGCCACCGTTGTTGGAATGTTGCCACATGCTTAATGTTGGAGATGATCATGACTTTAATTACAACTAGATAATTAAAATGCTGAAAATAGATATAACTAATTCAGAGGTACGAGTGGGCAATAGTTGTTATTTGGTTTTTACCTGCTCACTTGTGTCCTCTAGGACCCCGAGTACTTGATACATGTTCCTTGATATCATATGTAGGACCATGAATCCCCTTAGCCCGAGCTTGATTTACATTTTATTTGGGGGGCCACAAACTAGTTTGGGGCTTTATTATTATTATCCTGTACTTATCCCGTGTTTTAGTGTTTCTCGTGGAGAGCGTTTACTACTATACTATTTAGGACTTGTGCTACATTTCCACAGTATCGACAAGCCCAATCACACTTTCGGGTTTTCAGTCATTTACAGTCGTCGACACAAATCCTGGGTCCGTCTCGGAGCCAGCCAACTTCGTTGCCTCGTTGCTTTTTATTTGATTTTTCCCGAGATTGATCGTGCGTTTGTTGCTATTTGTGCACCCCTATAGGGTAAATCTTTTCGAAAATCCATGTCCGCGGTTATGGACTACTTGGAGCACAGTGTTCGACTATAGACAACTATAACTAAAGTAGTACTGTAAATTTGACTTTGGCATGACTAGTAATCAGCTCCACTACAATGGAATAGATTAATAGAAGTACCAACAACTGATGGAATTGGGATGTGTCATGCTACCTATACACGCCTAGTAAGTATTGCACCTACGACAAAATGATTAATTAAAAGTGCCAACAGTTAGTGATATTGGAATGTCTTATATCATCTATATCTGACTAGTAAGTGCTGCAACTGCAATGGAATGATAAATAAAACTGCCAACGGTGTGAGTTCCTCGGATTGACTTCCTCGTTTGATCTCGAGGGGGGAATACCAGGATGGGTATGTTTGGTGTTAGTATCAGGTTGGTCCCGAATAGGTCTTTCTTATCCCTTTCTAATAGCCGACAGTTGTATCGAGTCTTTATAGGTTGTTTAGTGCATGCTTCATTGCCACTCCAGTCCATCATAGCTATGTAAGTGAGAGCCGCCGAATTCTAAGACTCGTCGTGTACTGGCCTCAGTACTGACCGCTCCCTTTTTCCTTTGCCCTTTGTCGACACCCTTTTGTTTTAACAGGTATAAGTTCGATGTCATTAGCAGGATTACCCTTCCGGTTTGGCCTGAGCAAGGTTATTGACGCCATTGGTTATTCTTCAGGGCTCTTAGCTCAATTTGCATCTTATCCGTAGACGGATGTTGTATCGTTTTCAATATGATTCGGATCTCTATAATATATATCTGTATTCTTAACTTGTTGAGTCGTTGATGTATATATATATATATATATATATATATATGTTTTGTGAGGTTCCATCGTGAACTATTGTGTAATGATATTATTTTATTTTTCCACCCGCACGCAAATGTCTGGTGGACATCATCGAATTGTTTCTATACGGGTTTAGCGAAAACGCTGAAATGTACATATGACCGATTCGAGGGTGTTACAAAGAGTGTTCAAATCATTGGCCTCACTACGATCCCTCGGACGATATAGAAAATGAGAAAACAGGGCATGTATGGAGGGCCGGACAAACTAATCAGATCTCCAGCAGAACCAATGTTTTGTGCTCGTGTTGTGTGTAGTGGCAGACCGTGGAACAGAACTATAAGGAGGCCCAACGATGATTACTCAATTAAATAGGCTATAAGTGATGCCCAAATGTACTATTTAATCAGAAGAATAGTACGTACTTGCCTTTGGAAGGTGAATATTTTGTTGCGAAACGTGAGCAAACTCATCGAAATGATCGATCTTTTTTTTCCCACCGTCGGCCAGCCGACTGCTACCACTAACCTAGTGAAAACCGTCTTTTGGTCTTATGATTTCTTTTTTTTTAAGCTTCTTTAGTTCCACCACCCTGTCTTTTAAACTTCCTATATTACATATTGTTTCTGTATATGTTAGATCGAGTACAAGTGCATCACTCACTCAAGAAACAATTAAGAGTCCAACAAGAGTGACCTACCAGTATAACCGACGTGCATGTAACTAAAGCCTAGCTGCTTAGAATAGGATGTCCAAAGTTAGCATTATATATACAAGTAGTAGGAGTTTTGTCCTGCGCGGCCCATGATAATAGAGAGATAAGACGAGGACGTACGCCAATTACCAAGATGTATGCTCGTATCAGTGTCACTCGGCACTAAGCTAAAGATGCGCATTATTCGCTACGGAAAGAGGCGGCAAAGGTTGCAGTCGGAAAAGATGACCGTGACATGTGTAGATTCAAAGGACGCAAGCACCTTTGGAATACTGTTGGGATCCATAGCAGCAGACGAATCAAGTAAGTGTGTAGCTAGCTGTTCACCAATATAATATTATTAATTGCACACAAAACTAAAGCAATATATTCTTTCTGAATTGGAGTGCTCCTCTGATTCATATTAATTATTTTAAATTTATTTAGATTCTTTCTGAGTAGATGAATATATTCACCCGTTAATATGTACGGGAGGGAGCAGTAGTGTTACAAGTTAATAGGGCTAGTGTGATAGCAGTTGACTAAAAGTAAGTGACATCCATGCTCAGTTCAATCAAAAGTAGGAGTAGTAAATTAATTCCATCTCTACGATAGCAGAGGGTAGGTACATGCACGTCATAGGCTGGTCCATTTACCCAGTTACATAGTGGAGTAGTAGTAGTAGCAGCAGATCTCAAAGTCAAAATGTAAAATAAGAAACTAGACCATCGACCGACACATGGAACAACTTCCCTTTCTGCGTTACAGGTTACTCTAGCGCTTGATCATACACGATCGAGATCGATCGACGAAATGCACGCGTGCGCGCGGGCGGCAGACAACGGATGGCCACGCCTGGCTAGTGGCAGATCGCGCCCTTCACCGGCACCGGCGTCTCCACGTCATGGGCGACCTGGCCGCCGCAGACATGCCTGCCACCGTTGCCACAATTGGCGCCGCCGTTGCCGTTGGCGCCGAGTGAAGTGAGCGGCAGGGCCAGCTTCTCGGGGACGGAGTTGGCCGGCTTGCCGTCGATGATGTCATTGCTCTTGCCCCAGATGAGGGAGTAGAGGCCGAGCACTATGATCGCCGCGCCAATCACACTGTGGCCACGGAAACGGGTTAGAACATGGTGGAGCTTAACTTGATTAATTACGGAGCAAGTAAACTAGTAATTTGGTTTTTGTTACCTTCCCAGGGTGGTCTCTTCTTTGAGGAGAATGGATCCCATGACCGCGGTCATGAGCATGCAGAGTGGCTGGAACGCCGTGACGAACACCGGGCCGCGCGTCTTGGTGACCAGCCCCTGCACGTAGAACGCCACGCCGGAGCAGACCACGCCGGAGTAGACGACGGTGAAGAGACGGGTGTCGAAGCCCACCACCCAGGCGCCCATGTCCCGGCGCTCCGCCACCAGCGTCACGGCGGCGTTTATCACCGCGCCCATCGCGCAGATCACCGACGTCAGCGTCAGCGGCGCAGGGTAGCTGTTCAGCGTGTTCGACTGCGCGCGCACGTCCATGCATCAGTTCATCGCTCGCTACGGCACGGCCGGAGCTAGCATATATATCGACTTCGATTCTTTACGTACCTGGAGGACGAAGAATCCGGCCCAAGCGACGCAACTCGCGATGATCATGATGGTACCAGTGAGCCAGGTGGAGCTGCTCTGGGCGGCGGCCGCCGCGGCCGGGTCGGCGTGGTGGGCGCCCCTGGCCCACGGGAACTGCACGACGGGGCCGTGGTACATGATCATGAGCACCGCGCCGGTGACGGTGCATAGGGTGCCGGCGACCTTGGCCTGGCTGTGGGTGCTCCGGAAGCGGAGCTTCTCCATCCGGAGGATGATGGCCATGATGAAGGTGACGGCGGGGAGGATGTTGACCAGTGCGGAGGAGAAGCTGGCGGAGGTCAGCTTGTTTCCCAGGTAGTACAGGTTCTGGTCAATCACAGGCCTGCAGCAGGTCGATTATCCAACCATGCATGCATGCGTGTTAGTGCTTAATTAATCGGAAATTCTAATTATTAAGTAGAGAGAGTTGCATATGTTTCACGTACTCGAGTAACGCGAGGCCGCAGATCTTGATGAAGATGGGCATTGTCATCTTGGGCCTCAGTTTCCTACAATATATGTTGCAAAATTACAATTAATTAATTTCCAAGCAGTAGCAACAAAGAAGTGTCACATCATGCGTGCAAGAAGCACTGGAATACACTTGATCGAGAGTGCAGTGGAAACAACCATATGCTGCTAGCTAATGCTTTTGCTTGATAAGTAGCTTAGCTAGTGCGGTCATACGCAGAAGGAAACAAACGTTGTCGGAGGCGTATGTGTCGGTTCGATATAGATTATCCAGATCGAGGCTGACGTTACATGCACGGAAAGGAGACGCGAATGAAGGAAAGATGAATTGAATATACCTATATATACGTTTCAAAAAGACCTGGAAATAGGGGCACGGTGGTAGCTGTTACGTGTTGTTGCGCACCAACTTGCTAGCTAAGGTGGCTGTGCGTGTAGTGGTTGATTACGTAGCATAGCAAGTGATCGAAACTAGAAACCGATATATAGCAACAGTGGCAACTAACTTTTGCTGATAATAACTAGGAGCATCTTATCTCGATCTCCCTAGCTAGCTGGATTTCAGCTGGAACACTTGAAATTTACGAAACCAGCCGCCGGCAAATCGGGTTGAGGAGCTAGCTAGGTAGCTTATGATCTTGGACAAATAATAAAGCTACGCGCGCCTACCATTGTTCGACTCATCTTCGATCTCCATATATATCGGTCGGCGTGATGGAACAGCCGGCCCATGCGTATCAAAGAAGCTTGAATTTGCATCATGTCCATGCACACGGAATAATCTATCGATCCAAGGACAATCTAGCAGCTATGTACGTACCTCTCGAATACGATGGCGAACGGCGTCATGACAGCGGTTGCGACGACGTTGCGGTAGGTGACGAGCACGAAGTGGCTCATTCCCTGCTTGAGCGATGCGACGGAGACGATGTACATGCCGGCGTAGCCAACCTGCAGCAGCACCATCATCAGGTACGGCTTCACGTCCTCCAGCACCTTCTTCCCCACGCCCATCTCAGCCGTCGGTCGATCGGGGCACGAAGCACGCAGCTCACTAGGTACGTTCCGCGTGAGGCTGCGGCTCGGCTGGGTATGGTTGGTCCTAGAGGCGGTGAGGAGGAGATGGAGTGTGCGGTGGACGCGGCGAGTAAGATGAGCTCGGGGGCGGGGTGTATTTATAGCTGGACGCGCGCGGCCAGGCGAGCTGGCTTGGCGCCACACGCCGCCGCTGGCACGGGTGGGTGGGTGGGTGCGGGTGAGGTCAGCTGGCTGGCTTACTGGGCATGCATTGGCCCGCACGCACCATGCATGTGCTACTACTAGTAGTATGTGGTGTGGTGTGGTGTGGTTAGATCCGAGTCAGCCGTGCACCCAAATTAATTCGATTTACCAGGGAATTAACGTGTGTTGCAGCTAGCTATAGCTAGCTACTGAACCGGAGGCCACGAGTTTGGGCAATGGCCGGCCGGGGCGGGACGTGCGCGTCTACGTTGCTGCTGCCGTGTCGATGTCGATGTCGATCCACTTCTGGCCGGCCGGGAAACCGATCGAGGGCGCGCGCGCGGGTCGTCGGCGTCGTCGTCGTCGCTGTCCGCGCTGCTGTGCCCTGCTTCCTGCTGTGGCGGCAACAGCGCAACGGTGATCGATGGATGGGTGGATGGATGGATGCCCGAGCGATGAGTAGTGTCTGGCTGCCACAGGCCCGACGCTAGCTAGCTACGAGCGAGGTTCTAGCAGCAAGCTAAGCTACGGGGTTTCAAGGCCGGCCGGGAGCATTTCCGTAGCTCTAGCATTTTCGCTAGTTCAGAGGCGAAACGCACCCACCAAAGCCAGAACCGCCGGACGTACGGGTACGTTGCGAGGGCAATGCAATGCAATGGCTGCCTCCTTCATCCACCACGCCGGGCGGGCTTTAATTCGATGTTCGCCTTTACATAGGCACTTACATGTACGTACTACACCATAACAATTTAGCGACATGTTTCACGTCTGACGACTGATGGATGTACGTATGTGCGCGGGATTTGCGCGTTCGTGTGTGTTCGACACCGGACGGCTAGCTAGGGCTGGCATCCAAAAGAAAGAAAGAAAAAAAGACTAGAGATACCTACAACAGCCTACCGAGATCGTTGTGGGCATCCACCCCGCTGTCGAGAATATTTCTGGAGATAGCACCATGCATTAACAAGAGCACCTTCCACACCTAGATCGAGAAGGAGCACAAGCTCTAGAGATTTCTAACCACGTCACTTTTTATTTGGAGAGAAGGCCAAAACAACCCCTGCTTTTCTTACATATGGAAATAACCACATCACTCTACCCATTGTAATTTTCTTTTCAAACATGTGGAGTACTAGTAGTCTCTAGTGATCGGCACGCAATAAACAAGAGACAAGTTTGCTACGTAATACTGCCTTTTGCAGGAATTTCAGTCTACGGTTGGAAGTCTATATATGGGGAAAGGTTTACCAAAGAGAAATCAGGGACACGCGGCTCCCGGGAAAGATTCCAGGGAGGAGTAACGGAAAAATTGACAACCCACCAATTGGACATGATAAAGACAAGAGTGTAGTATTAAGCTTCCACATATGTGAACTGATCAATGACAACTGAACCTACTTGCGTAGTTGCAGTTGCATACTCCTTCCGCTTCCATATGAGTAGCTGCTACCGATTTAGTACAACTTTGTACCCTCTCTCCCTGGTCCATAATAAGGGTCACTGGTTTATTACAACTTTATACTAAATCAGGGATACTTATTATTATGTATCGGAGGGAGAGTACTAAATCAGCGACAACTAGTATGAGTCAGATGGAGTAATACTATAAAAACGTGTGGAATTAAGTAGCACCACATATCTATACTGGATGTTCGAAGATATTTGCAGTTGGATTGCTTAAATACCTATAGCCCTACACATTACATAGTCCGACCCACTATGTAGGACGGTTTCTTAGAGCAGACTAGTCATTGTGGTAGTAACATAAGTAGTAACGACATAGGTGCCACCTAGACTAAAAAGATGATGTGACAACCAATTAATTAAGAGAGAGACAAATGGAACGGACAGAGTAAGTAATAATGTTATTATCAAGAAAAGCTTTAATTACGAGAAACGAGTGGACCTTTTACTGAAAAGAAGTTGACCCCCTGCAGACACCTACCAATATATTCATATGACACCTAAATATAATAGTCTTGTAAATTTAAAATTTCCTCACTGAAAATGTTTATATAATTGGGGAATACACATTATTATGTTGGCTTTGCTGAAACCTTTTTTTAGGGAGGAAAGTTGGGACTAATTAGTGGACCGGTGTACACTCACTCTTTTCCCAAGAGGATGCTAATCCCGGGCTCTAGTGATGCATGCTGACTTTTATTTAAATGATTCATTACAGAAGTGTCCTACCGTACAAAAAGGGAGCAACATAAAATGATTGATGTGTATCATCAGTTCTATTGCTAAAGCAATACTCACAATCTATTGCTATATAACTAAAATTAATATACGGATGTCTAATAGAATCACCATGTTAAGTCACACCACCTAACTTATTTTAACAGTTTAATGGCAATGATTTAATAAAAGATTATTCAGCCATCATGTTAAGCCACACCACCTAAATTATTTTAATTATTTGATCTAAAATTAATAGCTATGATTTAATGAAAGATTGTTGATTATGTGACAGTGTAGTTCGGGCTGGTTTAGAGACGTTTCCACGGTTTACCTTTTAAATGACGTGGACTCTCCTGATTGATCAAAGGTGCTAAGATTTTTTTCCATATATAAAATAATTAGAGATTAGTAGCGTCGTAGAAAGATTCCACGTTAAATAAGAAAGGAAATAGAAAGAGTGCACGTTTAAATAAGAAAGGAAATAGAAAGTGAGCACGTTGCTACCAAAGAACACACCATGCTTTCTTTTCGGCGTACAGTGATGCTTTTATATTTGGTGTTAGTTACAGTTGGTTTCGAATAGGACTCTCTTATCTCTATCTAATAGACGTAATTTAGCGTGTCTCTCTAAGTTGTGTTAGTGCAAGTTTTGTTGCCGCTTAATCCACTAAACCTTGTAGGCGAGCACCGCTGAATTCTAATTCTTCCGAGTACACTTTGTACTTATTGATCTTTACCCTCTTTATTGGCAATGTTGGCTTGATTCATGACACGTATGAGACCGATGATATTGGCAAGGTCACCCTCCGCCTTGACCTGAGCAGGCTTATAAACGCCACTTGGTTATCATCAGGTCTCTTAGAGTCATTTGTATTTTTATCCATACTCGGATGCTATTTTTTTCTGAATTGTATCTTTGTAATGTATTATTGGTATTTGAGTTAACTATTTTGGTGCCCTTGGTTCCTTAGTTATACTCAGTTTTATCCACGGGTCAAAAACTTTGCTCACTTGTCCTCTCGCTCTTGTGTGAAACCCTCACAAATGCTCAAACTAGACGTTGTCATTGGGTCAAAGGTTGTCCAGTGGGGCCGGGTAGGGCTGGGTGCTCTTTGGCAGTTATGTTCTAACAAGTGTGGCCACAAGGAGACGCGTCACCCCATTCCCCAATCTATAAACAGACCAACCTGAGCAGACCCACCCCCACACCGCCTCACCCCATCCACCATCGCCGTGCCCTCCTACCTTCTAGTTTGTCGGCGGTAAGACCGACCCACGAACGCACCGCCACACACCACATCTTCCCCCATCTCGGGACACGAAGCGATGGCGAGACGACATCCTCATGCACATCGGTCGTGGAGAAGATTCGGTCGAATCAGAGGGAGATAGCCCATGGGTTCCATCTGGGTAAGCTTTGTTTCCACTCGAATTTATGATCTAATTTGGAAAATAGACAGTTTTTGACCATTGGTCGCCTAAATTGTTGCCCATTGTGCTGAATTTTTCCTGGCCTCTAACTGCACCCTTTATTTGAACGAATAGGATTGATCCAACACTTGCTTTTCATATGGCAATTAGGCAAGAAACTAGCATAATGCATGGTACTAAACCCCACAAGCTATCTGGATTTTACTTTCCGATGGTGGTAGAAACAGGCATTTCATTAAGAAATTTCTGTGAATCACTCAGTAATCATTATCCCTGGAGCTTTGCTGATGTTGTTGATATAAAATATTTCAATACTTCCAAGAAAAGATTTCTCCCACTAACTTGGGACGAGCATCTGTGATCACTATTTGGTTTGAATGTTGGCAACCATTTCTGTAAAATTCTTATCAATGTGATTCAGCCACGCAAAGCCAGGGAAAGGGGAAAGGTGTTATGTCATCTAAACCTACTAGAAGTGAAAGCCAGGACACTACTAACGGTGAGCGACCCCGCACTCCTTGTAGGTCCAGAAAATCTAACCCTACTAGCAGTGATAACCAAAACACAACTATAGTAGATAAAGAAGAATATGTAGAGCCTGACAAGGTCGTGCCTCGACTTGATGATGAGGATGAGTTAATGTACCCAGAATTGGTACATAAATACAGTCAACATGCAATGCAGGATGAATATATGGAGGAGCCTAGCCTCCCTAGTAGATTTTATGATACAAATGATGAAGAGAAGAAAGAGAACACTGACATCATACTTGTACATGTATACAATGGTGAGGACATGCCAATAATCGAGTGGAGCAGGGAAGATCCTAAACTTACTCCTGGCACCACATTCCAATCGATGGTGGACTGTCACAATGCACTGACTACATGTTGCATTCTCACTTAAAATGATTTTGTGATTGATAAGAATGAGCAAAAAGATTCATTGTTCATTGTCCATATGAGAGGTGTAGGTGGAGCTTGCATGCATCCCGTATGCGGAGGAGCAAATTGATTCAGGTATTACAACTCATTGTGTATTTAAGATAATTGATTCTCTCTAGTTTCACATCATTATACTTTAGATAATTGTGTATCTTTAATTTGTATTTCAGATAAAAATTAACCCACATCTGGATACCTGTCCACCTAGAGGGGAATCGAGAAAGGGAAAGAAAAGATAGCGAATACTAGGTGGGTGGCAGATCCAATCTTGAATTGGCTGAGAGAAACACCAACACTTGATCCAACAACACTCCACGGGAATCTTTTTGAGAAGTTCACCATTAACATAACTTACATTAAGATTTTTTATGTCCTACTTCTAGCAAGGGCATTGATGACTGCAAGTGTACAGATTATTTATAGTTAGTTTTAAAATAAAGATATCGATCCTACAGGGAGCAGGAGTCTGAAGTCTAATAACTCTTGAAATAAATGTTACAATAGAAATGCTAAATAAAGTTCTAAGTGACAAGATAAAATGTGAGTATTGCGTAAAAAGGTGTTTTTGAGTTTTTGGTATAAGAGCAACAATAAGTAAAGTAAAACAGCTGAACACAGAAAGTAGCGTATGTACGAGAGATTGGAACTAAAATAGGAAAAAAGCGTTCTCAGGGAGTAGCGGATACACCACTAGCATTATAAGGAGCTAATATAAAGATTATTATCATGAATATTCTTAACTATGTATGTGTGAAAGGAACTCCGTATTTGGACAAATAGGCAGCAACCATTGTTCACATCATCCTCATAACCATAACAGTCAGCAATCGACATCAATCGAATTACTGCACCATTAAGAGACTTAATCCCGTAGGACGTATCACATGGCATGGATAATGTTCTGTGAGTTTCCTCGGTTTCCAAGTTGATACGTAAGGGGCGCCAACAGCTTTATAGTCACTGTAAGTGCTAACACACCTCCGTCTACCAACAAGTAGTTCCCTCCATCAAGTCCCCATGAGAGGCAAATATTAAGAGGTTGACTTCTCTCAACATCAAGGTGAAGACAATCTAACACATGGTCACAACGATAAATGTCATAATAAACTTTATCTTATTTCAATCTCATACTAGGGTTTCTCCATCTCCCCAAGAACTAATGATCTATCCAGACATAGAGGCAATCAACATCATAACAATAACAATGGAATCTATCATAGATGAATAGTACTTGTATAAATTCTTAACGAGTACAAAAATTACAACAAGATCTAGACAAGATGTAGATGGAATGGATGGAGATGGTGGTGATGCAGCGGTTGATGATGAAGATCGATGCCTTAGCCTCCTGGATCTACGCAGGGCGAAGATGGATCCCTGGTGGACAATTTCCCCCATCCAGATGCCTTCCAGAGGTGAGGTTTCAGCGATTTCTGGGTATTCTGTATGCCGTCTCCCTAATCCAGTTATAAGGGGTGAAACTATTTGAGGAGGCGGTGGCGGCGCCAACTATACGGCGGGAACTATACGGCTAGAAAATTTATTCCCGCCGTATAGTTGGTCGTTAAACCGTTTGTACGCCTTGTTCGCTTCGGGTTTTCTTCTGGTATTATTCATATCCCAAATAAGTGATTTACATTGTTTTTTACTTCTTTTCTCCTTAGTACAACTGCTCCAAGAATTGTGTCCATTGTATCCATCATCTGTCTTGATCCTGGTGAAAACAGATATAAAATGTGCGCGTGAGCACCGTAAAATACCAAGATCCTACATCTACAATGCAAAATAATAATATAAAACATGATGCAAATATGCACTCATAAGTCATGCTGAAATTTTGCATGACATGCCAATGGTTCTAATTCTTTTTCTTATACCGTATGCAGGTGATAATGGTCGCAGTGAGAGAAATGATCGTGGCAAGATATTTGACATACGCAGGGAAGACATGTTTCAAAATAATCGCAAAGAGATAAGATGCATGTGCCGAAGATGCAAACTAGGGACCTGGCTAAACCCCTTTTCTGAAAAATTGGAGGAGGACATCCTCATGGGTGGTTTCATGGATGGCCACACTCAGTGGATAAGTGATGAAAATGATGAGGATTATTGTGAGGCAGCGGCAGGAAATGATGAGGAAGGACACCATGACAATAGCGGTCAATGAGGAACAAGAATACAAAGAGCCTCCCGCAAATAATGGACAAGAGCCTCCCGCACATGATGAACAATATGTACAAGATGCGGACACGCGGACGATGCTAACTTCATTTGTGAGGGACCCTCATGTTAAAGAACTTTTTCTCAAGAAGACATTGCTAGATAGAAAAAATCAAAGCCAGTGCAACTAGAGATAGACTCAAATACTCTGTTGTATGAAGGTTGCATGCCACAAGATTCCCCGCTTGAGAGTAGTACTCAATGTTCTGCATATGGTGGTAAAATACAAATGGAGTGACGCAAGCATCAATGTTAGTCTGCAATACTGTCATGCTACCCTTCCCGAAAATAGCACGTGTCTTAGTAGTCTATACAAGGCCAAGAAATTTGCATGCCCTCTTGATTTACCGCACGAGAAATACTATGCCTACATCAATGACTGCTACATTTATCGAAAAGAGGGCAATGACATGACGACATGTCTAGTGTGCAATGCTGCTCAATACAAGATAGGGAAGAAAGATTCTCGAAAAGTTGTGTGGTACTTTCCGCTCATCCCCCGTCTACAGTGGTATTTTGGGATCCCAAGGAAGCAAAGCTCATGTGCTGGCACGCGTAAAAGAAAGAAGACAGTGCTAGAAGGTCCAAAGTGGAATGAAACCGTACTTCTGACACACTCTTCGATGTAAGCAAGTGGAAAGCATTAGACGATGAATACCAAAGTTTTGGGGTAGATCCAAGGAACATCAGGTTGGGTGCGAGCACCGATGGACTCAATCCATTTAGCAATCATAGCAGCACATATAGCGCTTGGCTCGTGTTTGTATGGATACACAACCTCCCCTGGTTGTGCATGAATAGGAAGTACATACACATGAGAATGTTAATTCAAGGGCTGAAACAACCTGGGGTCAACATTACTATGTATATCTAGCTACTGAAAGATGAACTAGCCACATTATGAGAGGATCTAGGGATCAATACATATGACCCTATCGCAAATGATTATTTCCGTATGAGAGCCACATTCATCATGATGGTGCAGGACTATCCTTGCTACATGTATATCGCATGCCAGGTTTGCCACGGACACAATGCATGCGGCAGGTGCATTGATGAGATGACATTTCTCTAGCTTGAGAAAGATCGTAGGTCTTTGAAAACTATCTACACGAGGGATCGAAGGTGGCTAGCCAACAGGAATGACACATGGAGAAGGCATGGAGACATATGCAATTGTAAAGACAAGCCCTAGGGATCTCCAAAACCAAGGAGTGGCAAAGAGATCAAAAATTTGTTGAAAAATTGGGAACAGTTCCTGTGCCGGAAAAAATGCAAAAGGCGCAAGCTCCACTGCACGGGGTATGAAAATGAAGTCTGTGTTTTGGGACTTACCATACTGGCACATCCTCGGTAGGCCTCACAGCCTTGGTTTCATGCGTATCATGAAGAATGTGTCTGAGAGTTTGCTTGACACTCTACTCAACATGCCAGAGTGGACAAAATATGGGCCAAAAGCAAGAAACAACCTCATAAAGATGGGTACTAGGGAAAAGCTTCACAGAGGACGTCTGCCTATTATTGATTAGTCGGAGGAGACAGACGGTCATCGCAAGGGCAAAAGGGTTAAGCAGAATGACTATGATGCCCCCTTCTGCTTTACTATCAGGTCATTCCATTTTTTAACTACCTTCTAGGAGTCAAAGTGCCCTTCGGTTACTCGGGGCTGATAAGAAGATACCTAGATCCATAGAGATAAATCTTCAGCGGGATGGAGTCTCATGACTATCACGTGACAATGACGTGGATACTTCCGGTTGTAATCAAAGGGATAATAGACAAGCATGTCCGTGAAACGCTGACTTGCCTTTGTAACTATTTTAATACCATCTCTCGAAATTGTATCACCTTGAAGAAAATCAACAGGCTACAGGAAAATAATGTTGTGATATTATGCGAGCTTCAGATTTACTTCCCGCACGCATTATGGATGATATCATCCATCTCGGGCCAATATTCCTACACAATATAATGTCGTTCGAAAGGATGAACGGTGTTATCACGGGATTTGTCCTTAAACAGGACCCGTCCAGATGGAAGCATCATCTAGGGATTTCTCACCAAAGAGTTTAGTAAGCATCATGATCATTGTTTTCTATTTAACTTATTTTGGGGTGTTACCCAAGAGGTATGAATAGCTCGAAACCAACACTAAACTCCGTATATGTACGTGACCCCCATGCGTACTTAAACCAAATCCACATAATCCCAATGTGGATAATATATTTCTCAACTATTGTGGAAAAAATGACACTCAACAAAGTTGTTTCGTGCATCCAAGTACACTTCAGAAACCGGTCTCGATCCGAAGATCATAAAATTGGCTCAGGCTACTAATCCAGCAATACTGCCAAGATCAAAAGTGTAACAGTTGGGAACCAAGAACAAGAACAATAATACCATAATTATACGGTTCCTCTATCCGTACATGTGCCTACGCATGACCTGGCTCTGATACCACTGTTGGGAAATGCGTGATGCAAAACAAAAAAAATCTAGCGCATAAACTGGATCAAGTTATGCAGAACTGGGGCAACAGATTGTACACTCAAAGATTGATCTAGCGGAAGTTGTCGATGATGAGGTTGAAGAAGACATGTGTCTATCCCCACAACAAGACTGGTCAATTTGCAAGGACATGTGCTATCCCAGATATGGCTCCACAATTGTTGATTCCGACAGCTAGTCGATTAGCTACGAGAAGATTCTTCTTTGCGAAGATCCACATGAACAAGTGTCGCATATGCAACACCTTCACGGTATCCACACGTACGATGTTAGCAACACTACATCTAGGTGATGCCAAACTCACGATCTAAGTGGGAACGTGTCGACGAAGATCTGGTAATGCTTCCATGATCACCGACTAGATTAGATCTAGCCAGAGAGTACAAGTCCGGCAACACTCCGATGTTGTAGTAGAAGAAGAACCTAAGGCATGCCGACCCTAGGGTTTAGATTACCACCATGGAGAAGATGGTGAGAGGGAGGTGTCCTTGGGGGTGCGCGCGGGTGGCGGCGATGCTAGGCGTGGCTAGGGTTTCGTCCAGGAGGACGTGCAGAGGCTTTGGTGGCTTGGGCAGCGGCTTGGACAGCCTTTGGGGTGCCATTTGGTTCATTTAAATAGTTTACAAAGCCCCTTGGGTCCTCCACAATCCTGCCCCCATGTTTTGACGAGTTCTGGTAGGTTTCCGCCAACCGAAACCTACTAGAAAACAACCTCCTTTATCAATTCCGAATCGGATAGGGGAACTTTCCTTGCCCCTTGAGGCAACATGGCTGTATCTATTATGGAAACTTCCTAACTTGATAAGATGGTCCGGGTCATCCTGGTATCTTCCAGAACCTAACATAACCTTCCCGGACCCTTCCGGTCCTTCAAAAACCGTCCATATATATGCCTAGAACCATTCCGAACACTCCCGAGATCATTCTAGACATTTTCGGGATCATTCGGAACCTTTGGGAACCATTCTAAGATCATCTGAGACACTCTTTGAACCCTTCTCTCATTCCATAAATGCTCAAAACTCACTTCAAACACCCTCAGCAATATTTCAGACACCTCTCGTATTCCAAGACCTTCCAAACACTTTTGGAATTACTTATCTACTAAACCTTCATTCGCACTCACATTCTTAATGTCACTAACTCTCAAGTGTGTGACCCTATGGGTTTGTATATGCGTAGACATCTCTAGAACACATTCCATGACAATGACCTCAGAGAGAATTTGGCTAGCCATTAAGATCCCTACTCATAACATGAAATCTTTATGATGTGAACCTTCTATATTACTTATCGATACATGTTGCATTGCTTCTCGATACTTGACATAACCAAAGGTGAAACAATAGGTTATCCTCATTACTCGGCATGTACTATTTTACTCATCCCGTATTATCGATGTTCTTATGACCAACACTTCGATTACGTGTCCAGCCAAACGATGACGAACATCATAATACATGAGTGGATCCACAGTGTATCTCTCCATCGTCAAGAGTAGCAATTCCCATAAATACACCATACATAACCTTGGCATACTATCTAGTAAGAGAGAAGACCAACTTTATAATTACCTAGTTAAGAAGTAATATTTGAAGGGCTCCAACACATACATATCATATCCAAGTATGTATGTTTATTATGGTCCAACGATCATTTAGTGATGGTAATACTTATTATTGAGAAACTACCGATAACAATATTGACGATGCATTTCACGGGATATCAAATTGGGTCTATCCATCGTCGTTGTTATCTCAACAACTCCGATCACATATATCATCGGCAAACCTTCACAACAGTTTGAATTTTCCCAATAGTCGGAAAACCGGGACTATCAATGATATATGAACTAGTCTTAGAGGCGAGACTAGGGATGTCTAAATGATGTCTATGATTCCACAGATGTATTAGGATTTTCCTCCAAATACACATTATCCGGAACTAATACAATTATAGCATAGAACAATAAACTTTAATTATGAAATAGAAAATATAGAATAATACAACTTATTATTGCCTCTACGGCATATTTCCAACAACGACGGCTAGGAAGTCTAGCCGGCGGATAGTGACTCTCCCGGGTAGCAGAGTACGCCAGGTAGAGTGCGACTGAATGGGTGCTCTAAGAGATTGACTACTAAACATATCAACTACTGGATATCGGCTAGGCAGACTATTCAGGTAGCCAGTAACTATGGTGGACGACGGCTAGGGAGTCTAGCCAGAGCATGGTGTTCTGAGAGCTTAACTATTGAACATATCAACTAGTACAACTCTTGTGAGCTCCTCGCTGGAGTTCTTCTATATGGCGGTGAATGTGGATGGAATGCTTGTGGATGGCTTAGCCGAATACTCGAATGACTTAGTCTTATCTGCTTCGTGAAGGTCTCCTTTTATAGCCCTCTACATGGACATCGGGGGATGGACATGGATTTACCGTCTTTGGCAGACGGTACATGGCGGTGTGTCATGCCTTGGCCTCCCCATTTCCTCCTCTATCAGCGGATCTTCCAGAACTGCCCTGGAGTGACGATGTCATAGTGGACATTCGTGTCTTTGAAGTCGGTTCCGCCAGCCGTAGAGTCGGGATGTGACCAGCCATTGGATGAGCTCATCCCTGCTGCACTGGGACCTTCTAGGGACCCACCCGTACGTCGGGTTGAGTGGTCTTATAGCCCCGTGTGTCACGCATATGTCCTAGTGGTGGAATTTTGTGTCGCAGGCCACTTTGGCCATAGCCGGGTGACCTCTACTACTGGCTATTCTGAGCAGGAGCCAAACAGTATGACTGGCGAGTGCCAGCTTCCCTAGTCGGGTGGCAGCATCCTGCCTTAGCCGGTTGGTTGTCTTACAAATGTTTGTGTATCTCTAGGTACCCGGTTTCCTAGGACCTCGTCAAACTCCAATTCCTGGTTGAAGAAGGCTCCAAACGCCGAACATAACTCCTTGGCTCAGCTGGCGGAGTTGATGGGCTCGAGTTGCTGCTTCTAGACTCTGAGCACTCGATCGAACCACCATTGAAGAGGAGCGGACGCCGCACCTAGAGAGGACAACAAGCCAAAACTCCCACTTCTTCAAATGGATGCACACCATCGGCTCCTCCACCAACCGTTGCACCACATCAGGGATCAGGCCACACACCATCCGCTTCCTTCCACCCGCCGCCATGACCGACCAGAGAGGGAGACAACGTTGCCAATATTGGTGAAGAAGGGGCCAGAGGGAACCGAAACCTTGGCTTTATTGAAGGAGAATCTTTCCGCCTTGCTCACCGTCGCCTCTAGCTCCGTCTAGAGGAGCATCACGACTAGAACAATCACTAGTAGAAAAAGGGTCTTTGGTTCAGCCCCAAAAGCCATTGATCCCGGTTCTAATAACAATTCGGGACCAATGCCAAACATCGGTCCTGGTTCATGCCGCCAGGACATTGGTCCCGGTTCATCTCGAGGTATTGGTCCCGGTTCATGGCATGAACCGGGACCAATGGTCAGCGGAGCATTGATCCCGGTTCATGCCATGAACTGGGACCAAATGGTCACTTTTTAGTCCCGGTTCGGGACATAAACCGGGATTTAAAAAATTCTGAAATTCTCGGCCACCTTCTCTGCCGCGGCAGGAAAAAGGCCCAAAATCCTGCCGTGGCAGGAGAAAATCCCCCCCCCCCCCCCCGAATCGCCTTCTAGTTTCAAAAACATGTCGCAGAAAATTTTAAAAAAATCAAAAAATAAAATCCTTTCAACTGTAGTTGTATTTAGTGATACACTTGTCATGAAAATTAACAAACTTGAATTTCGACTTATTTTGCAAAAAAACGTTATAAAAACTTCAGATGGCCGCCATTTGTGCATACGATGTCAGAAAAAACGTATAATATATCAAAATGATCGGAAAAAAATTACGATACCAATGGCAACGATCTCAGGCCGTTTGCAATTTTTTTAGATTTTTGAAATTCCAAAAGAGTCAAAATTCAGATTTTTAATTTTTTAAAAAACAATTCAAAAAAATAAAAAAAATGACATATTTGGATTCCTCACATTTTTCTGATAATAATGGACATATTATTTGTGGAATTTCGATTTATGGATTTAAAGATATGAATTATGCCATATTAAATGAATTAATGCAAAAATAATAATAAAACATATTTTATTTCTATATTTATTCAATATTAGTATTACTTAGTCATTTTTGTACATTAAAGATATTGTTTATAACTCAAATTATAAGAATGTGTGACTCACAAGATGCATGGGTTAATGTCATTAATAGCATATTATAGATATAAGGTTACAAGTGGTACATAGGAAGGGGATGAGAAGGAACCAAGATGTTAAGCGTGCTAGGGGTGGAGTAGTGTTAGGATGGGTGACCGACCGGGAAGTTGAACCAAAGATTAGAATTTGACCAAAAACTAAGTGTGATTGAGATGCTTCGGGTGAGAGATTAACCAGTCCAAATATTCATAGATTCAAAAAAATTCAAAAAAATTATTTTTTGAAAAAAAAATTGAAAAGACCATTGGTCCCGGTTCATGCCACGAACCGGGACCAAAGGTCCTACGTCAAGCGCACGCGATGGCGGGCCACGTGGAGATCCATTGGTCCCGGTTCGTGCCAGAACCGAGACCAGCATTAGTCCCGAGTGATTGGTCCCGGTTCAAAATCCGGGACCAATGTCTCTTATGAACCGGGACCAAAGGGGGGTATTTCTACTAGTGAATGAGGAGAAGACCGTTGCAGATCCATCCGGCGAGCTCTGAAACCACGGCATAACGCCAAACCCTAGACCTAGGACAACCTAGACTACCTACAACTACTCCGGCGCCGTTCTTTCGCCGCCTCCCGCCGACTATATTCTGACGAGAAGGGCTCAGGGGTGGCCCGGTGCCTCATGGGAGACTCTCAAGGTGGAGGGACTAGTGGACTAAGGAGAGATGTGGTGTAGCAAATGTTCAAAAGGGAGGATGCGATTATGAGATCCATGCGGTAACCTCATCTCTCCGTGCATGCGTTCGCTTCACCTAGCGCTATACCACAAAAGGGAGGATGCGATTATGAGACCCATGTCTCTCTCTTTCCAAAGAGAGAAAATGACGAGGAGTTTCTCCGGCCCTGCTTTCCTGCAGACGGAAAACAACAGCACCATGTTTTCTTGTGGCACCTAACTACCGATGGAGTAGTAGTAGTAGTAATGTGTGAAGTTAGCTAGGCTCGAGAGTAGTGCATCTCCTTTTCTCAAAAAATAGGCCAAAGTTTTTGCGTCTGGATGCCGCCGATCGCCTCGTGTGTGAGAGGAGCAAGGAAGCAAATAAAATCATCCACCTAACTGGTAGTACTAGCTAGTAATGGTGGCAGCAATTAATCAACAAAGACCGGCAGCTGGCCCCTTGTTGGCTAGTGCATGCTGATGCGTGGACGCAGCATGCATACATATCTGGTGCGCTCTTGTTAGGATTTGCATCATAGCTGATAGGTCTCACCCCCAACAGAGACATAGGAATCTGAAACTTCTGCGTCTACCTAGCTAGCTAAAGAGTTCTTAGCCTTGTTGACCTCAAGAAAACTCTAGCCTTGATTGGAAGACAAATATAGTATCATAGTTCTTTACAGAGAGAAAAGGAGGCGGCAGGCACCGTCAGTTAATTACTAATTGTAATCAGTAAATGAATGGCAACTTGATTGTACTCCCCACATAGATTGATGATGAGGTGTATGCCATACTGATGCTCAAAAGCATATATATATACAAGATAACACTACAAAATGTACATTCTAATCAAAGTTATCCTAAAGTTGTATGTGGCTCGCGCACGGCTTCGATTTTTCGACTTTTGGCATCGGTTAATTGATTCGGAACACATGTTGGTGCAACCGATAAAGGCTCTCATGGGATAACATATAAATCCCTCACTAAGTGATATTGCGACACTAACGTCGAAATGACGGTGTGAATTGTCCTGGAAAATATCTAGAACAAGAATAAGAGGTTGATACTACAATAATCCACCATGACGTAAGATTCCAAAACAAATTTCGACTTACTTATCGAGGAAAAGAAGAGACAAGCTGATGAGAAGAAATCCTAAATAATAAAAGGAAAACGAGAAGATATTGTTCATAAAATTTGAATTTGTACTTCTCTTGATGTAATCTCTCTTCTTATTGATTTTTTATAAGATGCTTCTTTATATATCTTGCCATGTCTAACTATAAGCTTTGGTGATTTTTCATAAATATATAGTTTGACCACCATTTGGATGTTGGTGTCATCCTATCACCCAAAAGATGGTTTTTTCTTTCTTAGAATATGCTATAGAAAGGAGTATCATTTTCATTGAAGAAATACCAAGAGGTCAAAACATCACAAAGGAGTACAGTATTAGCTTGGACATGATGTCTCTAGCAACTACTCTGAAGGAATAAACGACGTTAGCTTGATGGCCTCATATGAGAATATGTTCCCTTGCAGTTCTCTGGATCGTATCATGTGGATGATCAGCTGGGTGGACGCCGCCACGCCGTGGTAACTCAAAAGATAGTACCAACAGATATGTTCTCTGGCAGCTGGCTAGCGCAACAACGTTGGTGCCCAACTGGACAACCAATAGTGGCCTGACTAGAGCATTTGTAAAGTTCAATTTCTTCTAGTAGGAGATTTTGCAAAGTTGTTTGTCATATTAACACGGGGAAATGCACTGGCTAGCCAGTGACACTACTCGCTACGCGTACCCACGGCTGATTCGTCCTTCGAACTACTATCTTGCGTCTCAATTTTCCCAGAATAGTATCCATACCAAATCCGATAATGGATGGGTAGTCAGTAATCACACCTACACTGCCCACTGATCATGTACCCGTATTGGCCTGATCGATCGACCCTTGCGGATCACAAAAGCATATGCATATCTATATGAACAAACGTACTTGGACTCCTTGGAGGCACACACACAACTACGTGGCGACGTGGTCAAGTGTGTAGAAGTGACCGACAACACAAACAAGTACACACTAGCTTGCATTGCCTTGTAGTGGACGTACACATCGATGGCAGACACCGTGAGTTTTCCGCGTAATTCATGATGATCAACATTGCGCATTAGACTATATAGAGCGCAGCCCACCGAGACAAAGTATTTTTTTTCCCTCTTCTTTTGGTAGTCCTTTGCTCTTTATCTAAGCTACTGAGACACGATTTCCACATAAATTTAGGTCAAGTGTGGCCGGAAAGAGAGATCGTCTTACATTGTCTAAAGAAAATGCAGCCACAGCAAGTTGATGCATGCATTATTGTACTATACCGATAAGATCATATCAACGAGAATATGGTGGTTGATCGATCAAACATTGAGTGAAACTGATCACGGTTCGCACGAAACGAGTAATCAAGTCATATTCTACCTGTTGGCCTAAGATGAAGTGGTCAGGTAGTACATACCAAAGGTTTATGTTATGTTCAGACACTGATCGCTGTGGTGATCCCACCTGACAACATGCTCCAGTAACGGCCTGGCAGGGCTGCTAGTGGCCGTGGACCAGCTGCTGCCTCCTTGGGTGCACATCTAGTTATCCACCATTGATCTTCAAAAGGAATATGGTCTCTGATTATGCGACTTTAGGTACAATAATATATGTGACGATGGCACAAAATGGATAGGAAGTACCCGTCAGTCTGACTTCTCTGCATAGCATTGCAAGTGTTCAGCAGCATGTGCATAATGAAAACAGCAAAGATGGCATTTCAAAAGTCTGGCAAACTTGATTAGGAACTTTTTTTGCCATGATTTGTCTGTAGTTGATTCACTGCTAGCAGACCAATGTCAGGTTGATGAAACACATCCATGTATGCACTCAGATTGAGGTGCAGTACTGAAGTAGTAGTAGCCTAGAGAGAATCCACCAACCCCATAATCCAAGAAGGCAAAACACAACATCCTCCAGGACGACAATCCTCACATGACAACTATTCTATCACCAATGACAGGCACGCAAAGGCAAAATTTATACAGTTTATGGCTAACAAATTTAAGCAACACCTGAACTGACAGAGTAACTCTGGTGAAAGAACACTTTCAGTGTGAGGCAAATCATACATATACGACAGAATAAAGTATCACGAGACAGTGAAATGTCATGAGATAACTGTTGAAAATCAAGCAGAAATAACGATGCCACATCTAGCATCATAGCGATAGTTAGCAAATAATTTACAGAGAGGGTAACATCAATACGAAAGCTGAGAGCTGTCATTGTCATGGATCAAGCTTTCTTAGCATATCTAGAACATAGCATGAGCAGATTAGCAAAATAAGCGTCGCCAGACCTAAGTGTCACGCAAAAGCATTAACTAGTTCCAGGCATGAGTCGACACAGTACACACCGTGTTAGGGTCATGTGGTCAGCAACCAGGTACGGGATGGTTGATCACCCTACAAAATAGACATTTTGTACCTACGTATCCAGCTATATACTCCACCAAACAGCACCTGCAAAAAGGAAATAGCTTTAGAAGCAGTTCACTGACGAATATAAACTGCAGAAAAATACTAGAATAGTACAACTTGGGTCTATTTATCATGGACAGGATTGCATAAATTCTAAGCCAATAGGTCATCACACTGAAAAGATGTATATATAGGAATTTGGCAAATAACACCACAAAGACAATAACAAATTTATTGTAGCAGCGTCAGTTCATTACCTCCAGCTGTGGACACAAAGGCCAAACCGAGCAATCAATCATTAACATGTCCAGAAAGCCTTCATTACCACGCATCATTTACACATATTCGCCACATGTTGTTCTATACTCTTGAATACTATTTCTAAAGCAAAGTATCAGATGCAGCAAGAAAAATAATAGCCTGTATTGAGTTTTCTTTTTTGAACTGAAAAACTGTAGGGCAGGCCCCGAGAGTAAGATTTTTTATTAAAGCTAGAAATATTTACAAGGGGCTATTTACAGGGGAAGAGTAGAGGGGAGGGGGGAGCGAGGAAAGGCGAGATGGTCCAGCCACAGAACAAGAGAGCCACAAGCGCATCTTTCATTGTAAAAAGAGAGGAGAAAACAGTTTTATTGAGTACTATGAGGCAAGTGACTGATGATATGGTTTCAGGATTTATCGTACTGTCCAAGCAAAATATCCCTGTAGAAGATATTATGTTAGAGCGTACATGTATATATATCAGCCTATGTATGGGCCTCATGGAAATACAGGTTGTATAATTTCCCCCACCATGCGCTTGCTACATCACACCCATCAGTTCCTGCTCCAACTCTACCCGTCCCTATTATCCTAGCTCGCCAGCCGCCCTAACCTGCTGGAGCTCAGCCTGCTCCCACCACCTGACGGCTTTCCACCGCCCATTGAAGCTCCTCCCCAGCCTCATGTAGTCGGCTGTTGCCAGAGAGAGGTTCCATGTCGTTTCCATCCCTCGTTGCCCGATGAATTCTGACGGTGTCATAACCCATCTTCACTAGTAGATCATATGTCACAGCAGATGCAATACTAAGAAGATTTGGCATTCTTATAATTTACTTGAAAAAATAGAAACAGGCAGCATCACTAAAAAAATCAATGTCATAGAAATTAAAGAAGGAACTGCAAAAAAATCAACAGAAATTGGACTGGAAAAACTACTGACAAGCAACATTATCTTTGCTACTTCCAATAAGAACGTTGAATTTTATACACCATAGGCTCCCAGCCAAAAGTTCAGTGAAGGGTTTTTTCTTGGAACACTACGTGCCCATGTGTGCAATAAACGTGATAATCCAGGAGCTGGTGACAAGTAGAACATTTGTACCAAAAAACTATTTTAAATAATTCACTCCCTGCTATTCTTGCCTGACATCTCCACTCTCCTACATTATCTGAGCTCTATATACCCTACAGATCTATCCAGCTCTGTTCCAGTTGCAAAACAAAGAGCATAAACACATGACAGACTATAATTCATCACTTAATTCAACTTCCTTCTTCTGTTTGAAAATCCATGCCATTTTTACCATAACTCGTACCCGCGCGATCATATTACTCCCTCCGTCCGGAATTAACTGACTTATATTTGTCTAGATTCACATGCATCTACACACAAAAACGCATCTAGATACATGTGAATCTAGACAAATGTGAGTCATTTAATTCCGGATGGAGGAAATATCAGATTTGAAGTGGACAAACTACATTCCATTTATATTGCAATTGAAGTGGCAAAGTAGGAATGTGTGGATAAAAATAAGCATAGTACATCACCAATTGTGATGTTGCAAAGTATTGGAGAACAGTTTTTTTATAAAAGTGCAAGTATTTAGAAACAGATGTAGTCTAATACACCTAATTTCCTGTTGCTTTCTAAGGGGGTTGTTGCTTTTTCTTAGGCATCCATTTTTGTACGTAATAAAAGTAGCACTTGAAAGCTTTACATGGATGTGTTACATGTAACTTACACATTTGCTAAAAATATATATCAAACTGCCACCTTTTTCTTATGCATTTTTCAAATAAAAGTAGCAATTGAAAGATTTATAGCATCCATGACCTAAAAAGATAAACATAGTGATGCGAAAACCCAAAGAAATAACAGAAACAAATCAGGGGTATATTACATGTAATTTGGTACACATTTTTAAAAAAAAATATTATCAAACTTAACCCCCTCCTCCTCCACACCAAGAGCCACAGTCCTCAAATGGCAAATATGTGTAGTGCATGGTTCAATTCAATGCTGCTGTTTTTGACATTGCCTAGAGTGTAGGCAAAGGTGACTCTCAGATATTAGAGGTGTGCATATGTATCACATTTATGTATTTCCGGGGTATTACTTTCCAAACTATCAGGATATAATTCATGACTTGGCTTGAGAACCAAGCGCTGGCTTGGTGGCTTGACCTCACAGTGGTGAGCTCGCCCACCCGGGTTCGAGTCGCAGGTGCGGCTGAATTAAACGGGGTGTTATCTAGCCGCATATTAATCCGCAGCTGGAGAGGTCTCATCTATCTAACAATGTATAGCCAAGGGAGGGATCATTCCCCCGTTAGTCAACGTTTTTATTCATGACTTGGCACGTAGGGTGTGTTTGGTTTAAGCCCCAACAAGCCCTACCAACTTTTGGCCTGACCAAACCAAGGGCATGACCAAAATTTTGGCGATGTATTGTTGTTTGGATTATAGTCATTGCCCTACCAAATTTTTGGTAGAATAGTGCCTGCGTTTGGTTTGCAACCAAATTGCCTCGGCCTGCATTGACAATTTAAATTGGCTGCCGGTTGATTTGATTCCAATCCAATCAAAACAAATGTTAATAAAGTGGTTCTATAAAAATGCCATCAAGAAGAAAAAACTTGAACCATGAAAATCTTAAGCGACTACTGCAGTTCAAACTGGCTTGCTCACTTGCTAGGTAGTACGAGCCAAGCATTCATACGCGGAATGCTGGATTTATACCAAAAACAATGTTTTAGAAATGGCTGTTGCCTGTATCAAGGAGTAGCACTAGTTACAGGCATGGGGCCCAGCAAGGAGACGCGGGCGTGGGCTGCCAATTCTTTGGCGCAGGATTTCCGCGCCGGCGTTTCACCCTCGCGCGGGCGGAAATTACATGGGCAGACAGGGGCGCGCTTTGGCTAGCCAATATTTCGGTGTTAGTCCAAACAGCTACCAAACTTTGTGGGCTTGCCAATATTTTGGTAAGGTACGTATTGGATGTAATCCAAACACACCCGTAGTGCCTGTTTGGTTGCCGGACACACTTTGCCAAGCCTAAGTTTGGCAAGTGTGGCAGCCACAAAAGTGCAACTGGGAAATTGGATGTCACAAGTGTGGCAAAAGATTCACTCTATGAAAAATGGGCCATATGGATAACATTGTGTGGCAAGAATGAAACACATACCAAACTGCCAAATTAGGCTTGGCAAAGTGTGGCTGGGAACCAAACAGGCCCCCATAGAGTTAAGGCCCCACTAAGTCAAAACATCTAGTCACCAACTTCTTCAACAAGCCAAGTTCTCAAAGGATTCTTAAAACCTTCCAAGCAAGTCCTCAACTTGACACTAGAGTTAAAATGCCAGAGAGCCTAGATATCATAAGTGTCACGTATGGGTTTATCAGTGTATGCAACCAAAATACTAAACCATGCAATGCTTATTGATAAGGGCAAGAATTTAAGACTAAACAAAGCTTACTATACAAGGCCAGGGAGCCAACTGGCCCATGTGAAACTCCACAGTGTCAAGCAGGAGCAAAAAATGGAAATGGACTTGTGGGCCACAGTCCACAGGCCCACTTGACCCCGAACCCAAAACTCCAGGTGGACAAATCTAGCCTATCAACATTGCTTGGGTCTAGTCTTTGCTAGGTATTACCCTTGTTAATCATGCGAGTGGGTATAAAGCCTAGATTGCTAGGGAGCGTTGACGCACAAGTAGTTTTGCCACACTAAGAGTAGGAATGAGTATGTGCCCCACCGATACGATCGTGACCATATGAACATGATGGGCATGAGGAGAAATCATGGTGCAATTTCTACCCACCAAAAGGATTTAGTGTGGCTGTTATTCGCTAGTGGGTCCTCTCGTCTCTACTCACATCAGTCAGTTTAGGTTTGCATGAGGGGTACAAAGATATGGGAGGTCAAAACCGCTATGTTCTTGGGTGTATAATTGAGATTAGGCTTTTGAGGAACTTGTGTTAGAACTTTAAAGTTACTTACGAAAAAAAATGTACAAGCAACAAGCATCTGCAGTCGATTTTCAATCAACACAATCATTTCAATTACCGGAGCCAGAGCCCTTACCACATATAATATTATATATTGTACTAACTAAAATGTTGATTCTTTTACTATTACAGTTTGATTAGATTATAAAATACCCAACCCCAGTGTGGTGTATTAAGAGTTGCCATGTGGAACACGTAAAAAACATGTGTGCTTGAGCTTGAGTTTAAAGGTGAAATGGAAATCACACTTTGTGAAAAATAAACGTAAACTAATTCCATAGATCATGTTCACATCCACAATCTCATGTCAAAACAAGAAAGATTGGTCATGTAAGAGTTCACACGACAAAGCTGACATGCATGACAAGAAGGAAAAATAAAGCGTTGCAGGTGATCTCAGAAGGCAACACTCTGCATGGCAAATCTTGCGATGTGATGGTGTTCATAAGACAGAAACGATAAGGTATCATCCCATAAGATGGTTTATATGTGGTGACAGATAAAGAGGTTCACATGACTGGCTGTAAAGGAGACGCAATAGAGCTATGGACTATGATGATCCACCACAAAAAAGGACTAAATGGTACATGACCATCCTATGTGGCATGCATTCAAATTTGAGTAGCTAAGGTAGGACTGCCTGTCTGGGTTAGACCAAAGTGACCCGCCGAGATGAATGTGCAAGGCACGAAAAAAGGGTAGCACCTTGGGTCCATGAATGTTTCAAGGACACCCCAGGCAAAGCGGATCCTCTGTATGCCTAAAGAAGAAGACACTTATCACCTTGTGGCTCAGCACTGAAACAACATGATGGATTCAGGTAATCCTTCCTATTCGAATGAATAAACAACTCATGTTGTGCACAATTTTGTTGAGCCCACATGCTGAAGTGTACAAATAATGCATCTCCAACACACGAGACATGCATACTCGATCAATCCATATTACATCTAACCATTAGATCTAAATCCAATAGACAATTTTCTCTTCAAATGGCAATCGCTGCAGCACTAATCTTGCAAAACTTTAAAATTCTAAACATAAGCCATATAGTAGATGCACAAAACGCATAAAAGAACACAAACTGTTCAGCATCAGTTTTGTTTCGTTCCTGGCATAAATATAATTGTTGGGTTCTCTTGACTAGGTTGGCAAATAATTGTCTTTCACTCAGCAAAGCCATATGTTTTATATTGTCAAGAAATAACAACATTTTAAGACACCTTGCAATGCCTCGGCAAGGAAATCTTGCCAACATGAAGGTCACATTCGCTCATACTAGCACAAGCAACATTTGGAATGCATTCACAATGACTCTATTTTAACTTGTTTCAATACTTCCTTTTTGTTCAACTTACCATTGACAGTATAACAAACAGCAAACACGGTTCTACTTTGCAAGTACAATAAACATGACTAGCATACCATTTATTTTTTTAAAGCTAAATCCCAATATTTTAGCACGATATGTATATTTGCAATAGGACACAAAAACGTTTTTAAACAGATCCAAGTGCATAACCTAGCGCGTGAAGACTACACCAAAATTTGTTAATGTAATGATCTCCAAGAACTAGGATGCAAATGTACAGGTTAGATGGTAAGGAAATCAAACTACCAGCATAGTTCTACATTGCAAGTAGGCTAAACTAGACTAGTACAATATTGTGTTGTAGCTTAAGATTATGCTAAATTAACAATGAAAAGATGGCCTAACCTAATTAGGCCAAAGGTAAGCTGAACTCCAGAAAGAACTGCTCACCTTTCTACATGCCAGCATCAGTATATGAACCTCCTAATCTTTACTTAGGTTAGTGCATCAGGATTTTGAGAAAACGTGTGCAAACTTAGTGCTTGCAGGCATGCAAAGTATTGCTTTGGACAAATAAATCCCAATATTGAACACACCATACTAACTTCTGTCTTCAGTTCAACAGAATATTGTCTAGTCTCTAATGGCTTCGATGTTCACAAATCCAAACAGCTAGCTTATTGAGAATGTGCCAAAACTTCTTAATGTAATGATCACTGAATAAGAAAATTGGTTATTTAACCATCAAGCCCCGGGGAAGGGTGAAACCAGACAAGAATATAGTGTTCGAAATAAAATCCCAATACGAGCAACAGGCCAACTTTGCGACTTATGTTTGAACACAACAGTGTAGCTGAATCCGATATTAAACCGACGGGGACAGGCAGAAAAAACTAAAGCGAATTAGTTCAGGGCAAGTTAAAGTGCAGGAAGAAAACTGCTCAATTTTACAGAGGACAGAGGATGGTGGGACTTATACCCCCAGTTAAGGCCCCAGGCCTTTGACGGTGTCGATGAGCAAGCCGAAGACCTCCTTTGCCAGATCATGGCGGCGCACCTGCGTGCGCATCTCTGCATCAAGCTGCCGCCTCCATTTGGTCTCTGCTAGCCTGCCCTCGTCTGCACCAAGCAGTGCCAAGCCCTTCTCCAGCGAGACTCCTGACAGGGCACCAGCATTCCTCCTCCAGTACTCACCAAGCAGGTCGCTGACCAGCGGCAGCCTCACCCCCACCGCCACATGGGCGCCAATGTAGCCGTCGTCAGGGTCCTCCTCCTCCTCCTCCTCGGCATCCTCGGCCTCCTCGGCCTCCATGGCGTCCTCTACGGGAGGCGCGAGGTCAGGGCCCCAGAGGTCAGCAGAGAGGTCCCGCACCCTGCGCTCGTGGGGGGTGCTGACGGGCGGCAGGGCCGTGTTGCAGAACTTGCTCTTGAGGCGCTTGAGCTTGTAGTAGACCTTGGCCTGGTCGATGTGCGGCGAGAGGGAGTCCCTGATGGACTCGAAGAGGGGCCCCGTGTCGGGGAGGCGCGGGGCGCGGCCGCTGCCCGCCCGGAAGGCGACCGCGCCGGTGAGCAGCGCGACCTCGTCGCCGTCGGTCCAGAGCAGGGAGCTGCTGCCGCCGCCGCCGGCGCGGTAGGGAGAGGCGGGTCTGGCGACGATGGCCTGCGAGAGCACGGCGGAGTCCGGGAAAGAGCGGGGCTTGCGCTTGCGCTCGCTCTTGCGGGAGGGCTCGGAGCCGTAGTAGTCGCCGCGGGGCCTAGGGTTAGGGTTGGGCGAGCGGCGGCCGGACTTGGGGCGGGAGGAGCGCTTCTTGGAGCGGGGCGGGGAGGCGCGGAGGCCTTCGGCGGCGTCTTCGTCGTCCATCGCGGCGAGCGGCGAGGGACGGTTGGAGGAGGGCATCGGCGGCGCGGGGAGGAGGAGGGGAGGGGGGCGGAGAGGCGCGCGATTCGAAAATTTGGGTCGGGGTTTGGGAAATTGGGAATCGGGGCCTCGGGGTGAGGGTGGGAGGAGGGGAGAGCCGAAACGGAAGGGGAACGGGGGAGGGGAGGCGTCGGAGTGGCAGCCTGGCAGGGGCGCTCTGCTGCGCTGCGCCGGAACCGGCAGCAAGGCTGCGGATTTTCCTGCGCGTTTCGCTGTAGCACAGCGCGCGATCCAAGGGTCTACCTACCGTCCTAGGCTAGTACTCGAACCGGAGGCACGAACGCCACGGCCAAGGTTGTTTCTTGGGCACGTCTACCGGTTCTTGGCATCAGCACTTGTGTGTACTCATTTGATCAGGTACTCGTCGGTCACACCACATGCCGATGCGGCGCCCATGCTTACAATTTACAGACACGAACGCAGGGAGCGGGATCAGGGATGTGCCCCGGACGTCGCCTTGAATGCCATCTCCATCGCCGCCGTGGCCGCGGACAGCGCGTCGGCCTGGCCGGACGAGCCGCGGTACTTGCCAACGGCCGCGTCCATCACGGCGTTCAGGTGCCCCTGAGCGGTCACCACGGCAGCCTCGGTGTCACGGGCCACGGCCTCGTGCTCCGCCTCGGCCGCCGCCCACGAAGCGCGCGCCTCGCCATCGAAGAGCGCGAGGACGGCGGCGAGCTGTGCCGGGTCCAAGTCCCGGCCGTCCAGAGCCATGTCGGCGACGACGGAGAGCTGCTCGAAGAGCGCGTCCATGTGGCCGTTCTTTGCTCGCCTTGATATCCGAGTGACACTTCAATTTTGGTCGATCTACTAGTCGAGATATAGAGTACGCACGTGAGGTGGTCGATTGTCCTGCAGTGGTGTGGAGTACTGTATATTCTTCGCTTGCGGCGAGAGGAGATCCGACATTCGGTCATTCATAGGTGCGGCGACTTTCGTTTAGTAGCACAAGGGACAAGGAAGAATGCAGAGAGTGGCTTCATCGGGTAAATGGTACTCCCTCCGTACCGGATTAGGACATCCACTATGTTGTCTATAAGACGTTTCACAAGATAAAGAGTAGTCCATAAGGCTATCCATATACATAGTGGAGGTTTACTTTAGGAGAATTTTCTACAAGCTTGTGGGTTGTCCATAAGCAATAAACAATTATTTTACTCTTTCCTCTCTCTCTTACTTGTGTGTACTTTTAACAGATAAGTGGGTCCCAGCTTAGGGCATCACCTATGTGTGAGATGAACTTTAGTCATAAGGCGGGATCCATCTTTCTTGTAAAATCTTTCACTATGTATAAGGTGAACTTTAGCTATAAGTTGGGATCCACATGTCTCATCCTACACATCATGCATGAGAGGGAAGAGAGAGTAAATTATTTTCTATTGCTTGTGGACAACCCATAAGCTTAAGGTCACCTGCAAGCTTATGGACAAGTCTTATTTCTTCCACTATGTATAAGATAAACTACAAGCATTGCCACATAGGACATAAGGTGTGGTTTTTTGCACATAGTGGATGCCCTTATGGTGAACTTGACCTCATATATTGTAGTTATTTCCATAAGCTGTGTGGGTCCATTTTATGACAAAAGTTAACCTTATACATAGGTGATGCCCTTATTGGCCTTTAGACTAGTTTTCCAGCGATCTGGATATGTACAATGTTAGGGAAGTTATGTCTTCCCTTAGAGCATATTTAGTGGATCGTGTTTATATAGCCGTCTAAATGAATTTTGGAGGATCGTTGGGCTAAAAAAAGTTCCCAACTCCTCTATAGCGTCATCTAAATTTAGACGTTCTCCAGAATCTACCCATCATCCACATTTGGACGACCCAGCCACGACGTCTATCAACAAAAATCGACCAACTGCCCGCTCCCGTGCCCTCTTCCGCCTCCACCTAGAACCCAGAGGACGTACCCGCAACTCGCGTGAGCTCATCGTTGCCAGAACCCTATCGATTCCAGCCGCCATCGCACCCCAACTAGTTAGATTTTCGTCGAAATTTTTGAAATCATATGTCAGCTAAATTTTTTGACGAAACTTTTGGGTATTCAGCTGAATACATTTGATACATGGTGGGCCCGTCCCTAGGCCGCATGGTCGTAGCCATTGAGCGGGAGCGCCCTCCTCCTCCTCTCTCTTCAACGGCGGTGGAGGTGAGCGTCTTCTCACGCCGGAATTTTAGAGTCTAGGACCGTTTTAGCGTGTATGTTCTGGCCAAAAAAATACAACCCAACTCGTATAGCTGCCAGAAAAATAAGGGCATATCTCTTTTAAGGTGTATGTGGGAGATAATGTTAGCGTGTGTATATATTGTATGTCTCTAGGGATGTGTTAGATTTATATGGGTTGCGGCCCATGTAGGCAGCCCATTTAGTCTAATAAATCCTAAAATCTCAAGGTATATCTACTACGGCAGCTTGGGAGTTCTGTGGAAGACAAAGTTTAGTCCCACATTGCTAGTTGGGAGAGAGTTGGACCAGCTTATAAGGTGAGCTATTTCACTCTCACTAAGTGAGTGAGAAGAGGAGTCCACGCGCACTCCTCCTCCTCCGCCGCCCGCCTCGCCTCGCCCGCACGCGCGTCGCGTTTCGTGAATCGAGTTCGAGTTAGAAACTCATTTTGTGGAAGACTAAATTTTTGTTTGGTGCACTAGCTGTTGGATACGTGTCAATATTCGTGTGCATGTTTGACGCGTGTCCTTGTCTTCCAACGCGTGGCGACTCGGTCGGCTCACCTCCCAGGCTATAGACGGATCCAGTTCTTTTCTCAGTCTCTCTCGCTGTGTGTTCCTCTTGCTGCACTGCTCTCTAGGCTTCCCCATCCCGGCGGCTGCGTGCATGGCTGTCTAGGAGAGCAGGCCTTTGAAACCCCATCCGTTGAGATCCTGCACCGAGAGACGGGCGATAATATTTTTGGGAAGTGTCTCGGCGTGACTGCTCGCCTCTGTTCGCATGTTCTTCTTCGGCAACCGACGACCTCATCAGCACCATGGGCGACAACAACAATGACCAAGATGCTGCTGCGGTGATGACCTTCCCGATCAACTTGTACGTGCTATTCTTATCTCTGTATGCACTAGTTCTTGCTAGATTTTTAGATCTACTAGATGTGGTTGTTTGGCTGCATGTGTTTAGATCTGCTAGTGCTTACATAATATTGGTTTCGGTGATTAATCTCATGGGAAAATTGCCTAATATTCCAACAATCCAAAAACCTTATTTATTTAGGCAATTTTCGTCATCTGCCTTTGCTGCTTCGCTGAAACCGAGCCCTTTTACGGGTGCTAATTTTAAGAGATGGCAAGGAAAAACCCTCTTGTGGCTCACTGCAATGGGCATATAAAAGGTTACATATGGCACTCTTAGAGGTCCGCTTACTCTCGAGGAAGAGAGCGCGTTCATGGAGGCCACTGTACTTTTTGTTGGCTCTATACTCAGTGTGCTTGGAGACAAGTTGGTTGATGCATATTTGCATATCCGTGATGCCAAGGAACTATGAGATGCATTGGACGCTAAGTTCGGTGTTGCCGATGCCGGTGGTGAACTATATGCTATGGAGTAGTTCAATGACTATAAGATGGTTGAAAACCGATCTGTAGTAGAACAAGCTCATGAGCTATAGATCATGGCAAAGGAACTTTAACTCCTCAAGTGTGTGCTTCCGGACAAGTTTGTCGCGGGATGCATTGTCGCTAAGCTTCCCCCTTCATGGAGGAACTTTGCCACTTCTCTGAAACATCAGAGGCATGAGCTCTCTATTGAGTACCTTATTGGTTCTCTGGATGTTGAAGAGAAGGCGAGAGCAAAAGACAAACACACTAGTGGAACCGAGGGACATTCTGCTGCCAATATGGTACAGAAAAATGCCCACAAGTCCAAAGAAAATAACAAAGTCTGTCAGACTACCAACTTTAAGAAGAAGAATGGGCAGAACAAGGAAAAGAAAGAACCTTGCTAGGTGTGTGGCGAGATTGGCCATTGGGCTCATGGTTGTCCACAGAAGAAAGGCAAGAAGGGTTAGGCTAGACAGAGTTCTAAATCTGTCAATATGGTCATTGGCAATACTGATGCAGCAACTTCAGGTTCTGGGTACGATAATTTATTACCTACTGTTTTTCAGTATTTCAACCCAACAGAATGGTGGGTTGATACGGGTGTCAATGTTCATGTGTGTGCTGACATTTCCATGTTCACCTCTTATCAGTCTCAAGATTCCTCAGTTATGATGGGGATGGGTTACATGCTACTGTTCTTGGTACTAGGACGGTAGATCTGAAGTTTACTTCGGGCAAGATCGTGCAATTGAAGAACGTGCAGCATGTCCCTTCTATCAAGAAAAATCTTGTTAGTGGTTCTCATATTATGAAAGATGGGTTTAAGTTGGTATTTGAGTCCAATAAAGTTATACTGTCTAAGTATGGAACCTTTGTTGGAAAAGGCTATAAATGCGGAGGCATGTTCCGTTTTTCATTGGTAGACTTCTGTGATGATGTAGTGAACCATGTTTGCACTACTAGTAATGAAACTAATGTTTGGCATTCACAACTTTTTCATATTAATTTCGGTTGTATGTCGCGGCTTACTGGTATGAGTTTAATTCCGAAATTTACTAGTGTCAAAGGCTCTAAGTGTCATGCTTGTGTGCAAGCAAAGCAGCCTCGCAAGCCTCACAAGCCTGCGGAGGAGAGAAACTTGGCACCTCTTGAGCTCATACATTCAGATCTATGTGAGATGAATGGTGTGTTGACAATTAGTGGAAAGAAATATTTCATGACTTTGATTGATGATTCTACTAGGTACTGTTATGTATATCTCTTGAAAATGAAAGATGAGGCCTTAGATTTCTTTATAATCTATAAGGCAGAAGTTGAAAATCAACTTGAGAGAAAGATCAAAAGAATTCGGTCTGATCGTGGTGGAGAGTACTTTTCTAATGAGTTCAATTTATTCTGTTCGGAACATGGTATTATACATGAGAGGATGCCTCCCAATTCTCCTCAATCCAATGGGATTGCTGAGAGGAAAACCGGACTCTAACAGATTTGATTAACACCATGTTAGACACTGCCGGTTTATCCAAGGAATGGTGGGGGAGGCTATTTGACTTAGTGTCATGTCCTAAACCGTGTTCCAACTAAGAATAAAGAGATTACTCCATTTGAAGAATGGGAAAAGAAAAGGTTGACACTCTCCTACTTATGAACTTGGGGTTGTTTGGCAAAGGTCAACGTGCCAATCAACAAGAAGCGTAAGCTTGGACCGAAAACTGTGGATTGTGTCTTTCTTGGCTATGCTTCTCACAACATTGCTTACAGATTTCTTGTGGTGAAATCTGAAATGGACGACATGAGTGTCGGTACCATTTTTGAATCAAGAGATGCTACATTCTTTGAGGATATATTTCCTATGAGAGATATGCCTAGCATATATAATAAGGAATATGACCCAGTTTCTGAACCTGAAACTCCCATAGAGACTGGTGAACAATCAGATGATGTGAGTTCAGATTCGGATGAGGATGACAATGAAGCTCCCACAAGGAGTAAGAGACAAAGGATCGTAAGATCTTTTGGTAATGATTTCATTGTGTACCTAGTGGATGACACTCCCACTACCATTTCAGAAGCTTTTGCATCTCCGGATGTAGACTACTGGAAGGAAGCGGTTCAAAGCGAGATGAATTCCATCTTGGCTAATGGAACGTGGGAGATATCTGAACGTCTGTATGGGTGCAGACCTGTAGGATGTAAATGGGTATTTAAAAAGAAGCTTAAGGCTGATGGTACTATTGAAAAGTACAAAGCTCGGCTTGTGGCTAAAGGCTATACCCAAAAGGAAGGCGAAGATTTCTTTGATATTTACTCACCTATGGCTAGATTGACCACAATTTGAGTACTACTGTCACTGGCTGCCTCGCGCAGTCTTCTCGTTCATCAAATGGATGTTAAGACGGCTTTCCTAAATGGAGAGTTGGATGAACAGCCTGATGGTTTTGTACTAGAAGGTCAAGAAAGAAAGGTGTGTAAATTGAAGAAATCTTTGTATGGCCTCAAACAAGCTCCCAAGCAATGGCATGAGAAGTTTGAAAGAACTTTGACATCTGTGGGCTTTGTTGTAAATGAAGCCGACAAATGTGTATACTATCGCCATGGTGGGGGTGAGGGAGTTGTCCTATGTCTGTACGTGGATGACATACTAATTTTTGGGACAAGTCTAAAAGTGATTAATGAGGTCAAAACCTTCTTGTCTTAATGTTTTGAGATGAAGGATCTTGGAGAAGCTGATGTTATCCTAAACATCAAGCTACTGAGAGATGAGAATAATGGGATTACACTTGTGCAATCACATTATGTAGAGAAGGTGTTGAGCAGATTTGGATATGATGATTGCAAATCTACTCCCACACCTTATGATCCTAGTATTTTGCTTCGAAAGAATCAAAAGGCGGCTAGAGATCAATTGAGATACTCTCAGATAATTGGCTCACTTATGTATTTAGCTTGCGCTACGAGGCCTGGCATCTCGTTTGCTGTGAGCAAACTTAGCCGGTTTGTGGCCAACCCGGGAGATGATCACTAGCATGCTCTTGAGAGAGTAATGCGCTATCTAAAGGGAACCGTGAGCTATGGAATTCATTATACCGGGTATCCAAGAGTACTTGAAGGGTATAGGATTCAAACTGGATATCAGATGCTGATGAGATAAAGGCCACAAGTGGATATATATTCACTATTGGTGGTGGCGCTGTTTCATGGAAGTCTTGCAAGCAGACCATCTTAATGAGGTCAACTATGGAAGCAGAACTCACAACATTAGATATTGCGACTGTTGAAGCAGAATGGCTTCGTGAACTCTTAAAAAAAATTCCTATGGTTGAAAAACCAATACCGGCAATCCTTATGAACTGTGACAACCAAACTGTGATTGTCAAAGTGAACAGTTCTAAGGACAATATGAAGAGTTCAAGACATGTCAAGAGAAGACTGAAGTCTGTCAGAAAGCTGAGAAACTCCGGAGTTATAGCATTGGATTATGTCCAAACGGCTAAGAATCTGGCAGATCCTTTTACGAAAGGACTATTAAGAAACTTGATAGAAAATGCATCGAGGGAGATGGGTTTGAGACCCACGTGAGTTGTCAAGGGGTAACCCAACCTATGTGATCGGAGATCCCGTAAATTAGGACCAGGGAAAACAAACCGAAACAATTGAGTTGAGAGAAACTTCTAAAACTCCCACTCTGCTGCAGATGCAATTCTCTCATAGAATACTGTAAGGAAGGTTGATTATATCTTAATGTGTTCTAACTGTCTCCTTGGGAGCAAAGACGCTGTCCTACAGAGCGATCTTGAAAGAACACACCTATATGAGCCACACTGTTGGTCACAGTGTATGAGATTTGGGTGAATCTCTAGGAAGCTCATGAAAGGCCGAGGAGTATGACTTATAAGCTCCACCCGAGGGGTAGCCTATGGCAGCCAAGTACCGGTAACGGCATTGAGTGAAACTTGATGCGCAAGACTGGCAATTCAAGGCATAGTCCATTGTTCAGTTGTAGTAAGTGTATCTCTTTGTCTATGTGGAAGTTCAACTTAACAGTCTCCACTGAACTACAGGTATATTAAACAGTGATTGGAACTGATAAGCCATATAATGTGCCTCTGAGATCTGGTGGGGGATTGTTAGATTTATATGGGTTGCGGCCCATGTAGGCAGCCCATTTAGTCTAATAAATCCTGAAATCTCAAGGCCCATCTACTATAGCAGCTTGGGAGCTCTGTGGGAGACAAAGTTTAGTCCCACATTGCTAGTTGGGAGAGAGTTGGATCAGCTTATAAGGCGAGCTATTTCACTCCCACTAAGTGAGTGAGAAGAGAAGGAGTCCACGCGCACTCTTCCTCCTCCGCCGCCCGCCTCGCCTCGCCCGCACGCGCGTCGCGTTTCGTGAATCGAGTTCGAGTTCGAGTTAGAAACTCGTTTTGTGGAAGACTAAATTTTTGCTTGGTGCACTAGTTGTTGGGTACGTGTCAACATTCGTGTGCATGTTTGACGCGTGCCCTTGTCTTCCAACGCGTGGCGACTCGGTCGGCTCACCTCCCAGGCTATAGAGCGAGAGACAGACAGATCTAGACGGATCCAGTTCTTTTCTCAGTCTCTCTCGCTGTGTGTTCCTCTTGTTGCACTGCTCTCTAGGCTTCTCCATCCCGACGGCTGCGTGCACGGCGGTCTAGGAGAGCAGGCCTCCGAAACCCCGTCTGTTGAGATCCTGCACCGGGAGACGGGCGATAAGGTTTTTGGGGAGCGTCTCGGTGCGACTGCTCGCCTCTGTTCCCGTGTTCTTCTTCGGCAACCGACGACCTCATCAGCACCATGTGCGACAACAACAATGACCAAGGTGCTACTGCGGTGATGACCTTCCCGGTCAACTTGTACGTGCTATTCTTATCTCTGTATGCACTAGTTCTTGCTAGATTTTCAGATCTACTAGATGTGGTTGTTTGGCTGCATGTGTTTAGATCTGCTAGTGCTTACATAATGTTGATTTCGGTGATTAATCTCATGGGGAAATTGCCTAATATTCCAACAGGATGTACTATAATTATACCTAAACCCTAACCGGCCTAGTGCCAAATATAAATACCGGAACCCGGCTTTCCCCCAAACCTATTTACAGATACAGACCGCCCGACCTATGGCGCCACGAGTCAGACCCGCTGCCGCTGTTTGCCCCCATCACCTTCCTCCCACAACTCTTGATCCACTCCAATGGATAACTAGCAAGAGTTCGGAACGGGAAACATGGAACAAATGAAAGAAAAAAGAGAGAGACACTCAATCGGTGCTGACGTGGCGCTAACTAGGATGGTGACTTGGTCAAAACCAGCATTGGGCTGGGGGGGGGGGGGGGGGGGGTTGGCTGGTTTGCATACTTCAGGGGTATCTTGTAACCGGTTTTGAATTTCAGGGTTGTGATTTAAACTGCAGGGTAAGTTCAGGGTTGTAATATGCTCTTCTCTCCACCCGCGCCACCTGATTGTTCTCTTGTTTTTCTCGGTCGCAAGGATCGGCGGCCATCTCCTCCCAGCGTCGCCAACGTTTTTTCTAAGATGGCCCGCATTGCCAGCGTTATCCACCGAAGCGATCACAACCAGCTGCAAATCTGCAGTCAAGGGTTGCAGCTGCCGGTGGAAGCTTTGGAATGATCACGAGGAGGAGCACTAGTGTTTTTATGGTTCCTCAATCATGATGTGGTCTGCATCGGCTAGAAGAAACACCGGCGGTCAAGATTATCTTGGTAAATCAAGATCTCAAAAAATCCACCAAGGCTACAGAATTCTATTTCTTTTGTGGGTTTGCTCTAGCCAACTGTGTTTGCAAGAATCCTTAATATATACTCTCTCCGTTCAGAAATATAAGACGTTTTAGATTTGTGAATCAAATGTATCTAGACGTGTTTGAGTGTATAGGTTTATAGAGGTTTGGAATGAACCTATACATCAAAAAGTGTCTAGATACATTCATTTCACAAAGCTAAAACATCTTATATTTCTGAATGGAGAGAGTATATATATATATAAAATAACAGGTACAAATCATGTCGATGAATCACTTAAGGCAGGCAGGCGATGCTATCATCCATTGGAGTTAACTGCTGTTCCTCCATTTTATTGGCAGGAGGTGTTAACTATCGTCTATAGGTAAAGAAGGTCTCTTAAAAAATTACCTTGAGACCTGCACAAACCTCCAATGTTAGGCCTGCACAAATTTCTTTGTCGTTCAACAGATTTTATTATGTTTGTTAATACTGACGTGTGCTGAAGATATCGCTTCATAACACAAGTATACTAATGTCTGCAGGTTAGTCTTAGTTCTGTTGTTCACTGGAGTGTCGACTTTTGTAGGTAGGTCTATGAACAGTTGAATGAAGATGAACTCTTTTTCATCAGTCTTGCATTGTCCAGGAGTATTATGAAACAAGATATTGCAGGTTTCTTCTGTATTGTCCAAAATCTGAATGATAAGTAGAAGGACATGTCAACCCTATTTTGTGAACCTCTATCTTCAACGTATCTGATGGCAACCATCGTTCAATTCCATGTGATTTCTGATGACAACTTTGGAGTCTGTGCTCTCCGATTCCATATTCCCAATCCATTGATGTAAACAACACGTCCTCTTTAATTTTCGTTACAGTTTTTTTATTGCTCTAAGAGCATCTCCACTCGCCCCCTCTAAAGCCCCCCTAAAGATGAAATGAGGGCGCACGTGCAGAAAAACCCGCTCAACCCTCCCCAAAACCGAAATGACACCGTTGCGGCCCAACCAAACATTCGGCGCCCCCAGGCGAACCCAACGCGACGGGGGTCGATCGGGGGCGCCGGCGCAGCTTGAAAAAGTTGGCGGGCCAGCCTTGTTGGCGGGACACCCAAATTGGCCCCCTTTCCCTCCCTTTTCCCCTCCAGGTCGCCCAGTCTCGCCATTTCTCCCTCCGTCGCCGCCCATTCCTGCCATTTCCCCTACCCACCTCTCCCCTCCCGTGCGCCACCGCCGCCACCACCATGCCGCCGAAGAGGTACCAAGATCCTCGAGCATTCGACGCCAGCTAAGAAAGGGAAGACCGACAAGCAGCAGACGGAGGGGATGACCAACACGGAGTGGGCGTTCGACATCCAGCGCCGGCAGGTAGAGAATGCCAACCGTCGGCTGAGGGAGAAGAACTCGAGGCTGCACAGGGCGGCGGATGCGCAGGCGGAGCAGGCCCGTGTGGCCGCTCTTGCGGCACAGCGTGCGGCCGTCATGGTGGGAATGGCGGCTCCGGCCTACAACGCTGGGCTCCACATCCTCGAGAGCCAGAGCAACGTCTCGTCTCCATCTCCGTCCAACGCATCGCCCTCCGGCCATCCGAACACGGCGCCGCACCTTCCTCGTTTCTCGTCGGGAAACGGCGACTTCGACCCCAACACCCTTCCTCCCTGCTTTCACATAGAGGCCTACCTTCGCTCATTTTGCCGCAGGCAGCAGCCAGAGCGCCCCCAACCTGTTCGGCGCCGGCAACAGCCAGGGCGCCCCCAACCTGTTTGACGGCTCACACTACGACGAACTCGCCACAGGCGAGTCCATCATGGCCGGCATGATCAATGGCAGCTTCGCCTAGGCTTTCACGCAGAGGAAGCCGTTGCATACGAGGAGGACGATGGCAGCGCATGGGAGGACGAGGTGTACATGAACGCGGAGGTAGCCGGCGATGAGGATGAGGTGGTGGAGGTACCGGCGACCATCGCAGTCGACCTGCAAGGGAAGAAGAAGGCCGTGGAGGCGGATGGGGAGAAAAAGAAGAAAGGAGGCGGTGGACGCGGTCCCAAGTGGAGCTCGAGGGAGGATGAGTGCATCGCCGAGGCTTGGAAGATCGTCAACATAGACCCCTTCACCGGTGCCAACCAGAACGCGGACTGCTATTGGAGTGTCGGGTTTGCAGCATAGAAAAAAATTTCCTACGAAGTGAACAACCAAGCACCAAGATCTATCTACGTAGATACAATCTACGGGTGGATATACATCCATAGAGAATATATCCTTGAAGAGTGATAAAGCATTGTTAACAAAATCTGAGTTTGTGGATGATGTAGTCATACACTTACCGATCTTAAGATCATGATGAAGTACAGCAAGTCCAGCAGCTCCAGCACCAGTAAGTCCAGCAGCTCCAGCACCAGTAAGTCCAGCAGCTCCAGCACCAGGAAGTCCAGCACCGCAAAGCAGTGGTGCATCCGTGATCGCACACACGTCCGGTACCCCAACAACATCTGCGTCCTCAGTCCAGCGATGCAGTAGAAGCATCAACTCCTTTCCAGATAAAGCCATCAGGAACATGTATCTCCCTAATCCGAGACCATGGGAATAATTTCTAGAGGGGGAGAGAGATATTTCACGTGGAGGTGTGTTATGAGAGGAGGAGAGGGGGACTTTTATAGGGAGAGGGGGCAGCCCCCTCCCATGGTCGGCGGCCATGGAGGTGCCCCCACATCTTCCTTCATTCATGTGGGTGGATGCTCCACTCACATAAATATGCCTCCACTCACACTCCCACTCACATGCATTAATTTTCCACCAAAATTAATGCAACTCTCATTAAATAAAACTATTTTATTTATTTTATTCAGAATTTTGTTAATTACTTTAATTAACAAACATTCACATAAAACCCCCTGCAACATTTCAATATCACATGTAGAACTAGTTTCTGCAATTTCACCCGAAACAATTCCGGTTTCCATCGAAATGATTCCAGCGCTTTCTTAACTCTTTATCTGAAACATATTTGCTCCAAATGGTGTCGGTATCCCTTAAGTGTGTCACCCTATGGTTCGCAAATAATGCAGACATGATAGAGACCCCTCTCCGATCAGTAATCAGCAGTGGGACCTGGAGATATGTACTGACTCCCACACATTCAATGATGACCTTAGTGATCATGTGAACCTTTTAACGTCGTAACTAAATCCCTTTGTCTCGCGATATATTACATGTCCGAGATTCGACCATCGGTATCTCAATACCTAATTTGATCTCGTTACCGACATGCACTCTTTTCTTGTTTCCATGATATAACATTCTAGTGATCACATCACTTGCTTTCAAGCTATCTCAATATGATATCACCGAGAGGGCCTAGAGTATATATATCCATCATCGGGATGGAAAAATCCCACTCTTGATCCATGAGCCTCTACATAACTCCTTAGGAGTATCTGAACCCACCTTTATTGTCACCCTGTTACGGTCTGAAGTTTGATGTTATCAAGTTACTCTTTCAGTGTTAGTGATTGACATGATCTCATGGTCTAAGGACTAGAATTACTTCGTATGATGTTATAGCAATTTAAACACAATGACCTTGATCGTATTGCTATACTTTGGATAAATGTTCATCAGATCATTCCACAAATGTTGTGACCTCGTTATTAACAACATCCAATGTCCATGATCAGGAAACCTTGATCATCTTGTTAATCAACGAGCTAGTTTATAAGAGAGGCATAAATAGGAACCCTTCATTTGTTTATTAAATACACATGTATTAACATTTCCAATTAATACAATTATAGCATGCAAAATAAACATTTATCATAAACATGGAATAAGATAATAACCACTTTATTATTGCCTCTTGGACATATTCCCTTCAGTCTCCCACTTGCACAAGAGTCAATAATCTAGTTTGTAAAACTTGCGCATTCAACACCCATGGCTTTATGGTACTGTATATACGCGTTTGCTAGTGGTTAACATAATCTCCGGATCTGACACTTTTAGGTCCATGTGTATTTGCATGTTTTTACGTCTCTACGCATCACTCATTCTCAAATAAGATGACATTGTATAAATTCAGTCCTTTGGTGAGACCTTAAGTTCCTTTGGGTTAAAACATGTTGATATAATTATCGCACAATATATCTTCATAGTATTATCCTACTGTGAAGCACACCTAGTTTGATAAAAAACTACTTAACCAAATGCCCTTCCTTTGCTGCTACTATAGCAGTCGTATACTTAGCCTTTTTGTTGTAGTATCCGTCACAATGTCTTAACTTTGGAACTCATCCAAATCCATCATGGAATCTCCTTTCCATTACATTGTGACACTTGTAGTTTAAATCAAGATAAATTTAATTTGTATTTTGTGACAAACGAGTATTAATGTAACACTTCACAATGAACTATTGTTAACTATTTGTCACTTATACATGATATATTCTTAGTTCTTCCAAAGCTCATAAGAATATCTTTACTATCGTCCAATGATCATCATATGAATCATTCTGGTACATGCTCACAACATTTAGAGCATAGGACATATGTGGATATATACATATCACTATATTATTGATCAAAATATTCATGTGATTTCACTCACTAAGTGTCGATACACTAGAATCTTGATTCAATCATTTCCATGCAACAAGAACCTTTCTTGTCGTTTCCATATTAAACCCTTTCAATATCTCATATATGTACGTTTGGCACAACCATATTAGCGCCTCAATCTATCCATATAGACATTGATGCCAAATATTCTGGTATCGAAATCCAATTTTAATGAAATTCTTAACCCGTGTCAATAAAATATACATTATTTCCAATCAACACCATGTATTCTACATAATGTATTAGAAATATGTCTCAGCGCTCCCACTTAATTTCTTACAAATGCAAGCATCTTCATCGTCTCCGATGAAATTAAACTCTTTTAACATTTTCATCACGTGAAGATTCCAACTCCGCTATGCCCACTTCAACCATTGAAGTTTGCATGCCCTTTCAGCATCCTTTTAATTAACAAAACCCTTCGAACCGTGTCATGTACATTTCCTAGGTAACCATTCTATTGGAAGAACTTTGTTTTGTTTGTTCAACTACCATATACCAAATTATATGTAGTGGTGATGTCTACGCACGCTTCTATTCTTGTAGACAGTGTTGGGCCCCAAGTGCAGAGGTTTGTAGAACAGCAGCAAATTTCCCTTAACTGGATCACCCAAGGTTTATCGAACTTAGGGAGGAAGTGGTCAAAGGTATCCCTCTCAAGCAACCTTGCAATAAAGATACAAGAAGACTCTTGTGTCCCCAACACACCCAATACACTTGTCAGGTGTATAGGTGCACTAGTTCGGCGAAGAGATAGTGAAATACAAGTAATATGGATGATTATAAGTGGTAATTGCAATCTGAAATAATAATGGCAGCAAGCAAACATGTAACAGGGTTGATTGTAAACGGTGTTTCAATGCTTAGAAACAAGGCCTAGGGATCATACTTTCACTAGTGGACACTCTCCTATAAATATCTTCTCTTCATTATTCTACCCTGAACTACTCTCCGGTTAGACAATGTAGGGCTATAATAGCACACCTTAAAGTTCGCATTTCCCATCTAGATAACCCCTCACTGTCACCTTGAGCGCTAGATGGTTCCAACAAACACCACAATCTCATAGATACATCCAACTCAAATTATACTCATGATAAGTATTTCTGTAACCTTAGCCTAAGTGCCACACGGTGTGCACACTATCAACTTCACACACGTGGGGATAAGCAGAGATTCATTAAAGCACTTGAGGAGCAGAATAGATCTATAGATTACAAAGCTCATGATCTCAAAGATCATGCATAGAGAGAGAGATGAACACATAGCTACCGGTAGAGCCCTTAGCCTCGAGAGATAACTACTCCCTCCTTATCATGGGAGTCAGCAACGGCGATGGAGATGGCGGTGGAGTCGATGGAGATGGCTTCGGGGGCACTTCCCCGTCCCGACAGGGTGCCGGAACAGAGACTTTTGTCCCCCCAAATCTCCTCTTCAGTGGCGGTGGCCGAAATATTGCAAATGTATCTATAATTTTTGATGTTCCATGCTTGGTTTTATCTACTTTCTTGTGTTTTGTCCACACTTTGGAGTACTTTTCATACGATTTCTTGGACTAACCTATTAACAAGAGCCACAGTGCCATCTGCCTATTTTCTACTGTTTTTGGTTTCAGGAAGTCAGAAAATGAATATTCTCGGAATTGGACGGGACAAAAGCCAAAGTCACTATTTTACCGGGGGACACTTGGAGCCAGAATAAGAGACGGAGAGGGGCTGGGGCCTGGCCACACCACCTGGCCACGTGGCCAAGCCTGGCCCGCGCCAGGGGGTGGTCTGGCCGCCCCAGGCACCCCCTCGGCCTCTCCTTCCGCCTATATATTGCCTCCGATACCAAAACCCTAAGTACCCGATCAAAAATCCACGAAAGAGTCTGTAGCCGCCGTCATCTCCATCCCTAGATCGGGAGGGATCTGAAGCTCTTCCCGGCACCCTGCCGGAGAGGGTAATTCACCCTGGAGGCCTTCTTCATCATCATGTAAGCCTCTGGTGTGATGCGTGAGTAGTTCATCTCTGGACTACGGGTCCATGTAGTAGCTAGATGGCTGGTTCTCCTCCTTTGTGCTTTCATGTGTAGATATTGTGAGCTCCGTTCATGATCAAGATCATCTATTTGTAATTCTGCATGTTGTGTTTGCGGGGATCTGATGGATATTGAGATGCTATTTCAGATTGATTATTGATTCTATCATGTCTTTGTTATTTGTGATCTTGCATGCTTTCCGTTGTTAGTAGCTATCTTGGCCAAGTAGATGCTAGCAACTCCAAGAGTTAGTATTTGTGCTCGATAGTGGGTTCATGCCTCTGGTAATCTGGGGAAGTGACAGAAATCTCTAAGGTACTAGATGTGTTATTGCTACTAGGGAGAAAACAACAATCCTTTGTTCATAGAACAATCATATTGTTTACATTACATGTAATTCGTAAAGCAATAATCTGTTGCTTGCAACTTAATACTGGAGGGGGTTCAGATGATAACCTAAAGGTGGATTATTAGTCATAGATGCAGTTGGATGGCGGTCTATCTATAATGTTGTAATGCCCAATCAAGTCTCAAAGGAGTCAAGATGATTAGTATATGCTTGTATGCTTTCTCGATGTTTGTCAATTGCCCCGCTGTAATTTGTTCACCCAACATGTTATCTATCTTAAGGAGAGCCACCTCTAGTGAACTATGGACCCCGGTCCTTTCTTTTACGTACAATCTACAATCAACTGTTTATTGTTTTGTGTTTACTTTATGCAAACTATTACTTCCTTCCATTCGATACGTTTAATCCTTTGTTTTCAGCAAAACCAATGAGATTGACAACCTCATCGTAAGTTGGGGACAGAGTTCTGTGGTTGTGTTGTGTAGGTCTCCACGTTGCTGCTGGCACCGGTAGTGTGCCTTGCCAACATTCAGCTAGCTACACCTTTGGGGTGTTTCCTTGCTCCTACTGGATTGATAACCTTGGTTTCGTACTGAGGGAAAACTTAGTGTTGTGCCTATCATACCTTCCTCTTGGGGTTCCCCAACGAGCTCGATATATTTTGGGCCAGCAAGACTTTTTCTGGTGCCGTTGCCGGGGAGTCAAGGACATCTTCACAAGGGGAGTCCCTCATAACCAACCTCTTTACTTTGTTATTTTTGTTTTGCTTGGTTTACTTTTGTTTTGTTTGCTTGTTTCTTTATCAAAAACACAAAAAGATTAGTTTTACAAGTTTGCTTTCTTTATTAAAAACACAAAAAAATGACTACTCTTGAAAACACTAAGTTGTGTGACTTCACTAGCACCAACAACAATGATTTTATGAGCACACCTATTGCTCCACCTGTGCCTGAAGCTACTTTCTTTGAGATAAAACCTGCTTTACTCAATCTTGTTATGAGAGAACAATTTTTCTGGTATTGGTAATGAAGATGCTGCTGCCCATCTAAATAACTTTGTTGAACTTTGTGAAATGCAAAAGCATAGGGACATAAATGGAGGTATTATTAAGCTAAAATTGTTTCCTTTCTCTTTGAGAAGAAAAGCTAAAGAGTGGTTGAATTCCTTAACTAGGAATAATATTGATTCTTGGACTATATGCAAAGATGCTTTCATTGGAAAATACTATCCTCTTGCTAAGATTATATCTATGAGAAGTGAAATAATGAAGTTTAAACAATCTGATAATGAACATGTTGCTCAAGCTTGGGAAAGAATGAAATCTTTGGTTAAGAATTGTCCCACTCATGGACTGACTGCTTGGATGATCATCCAAACTTTTTATGTAGGATTGAACTATTCTTCAAGGAACCTATTGGATTCTGCTGCTGGAGGTACCCTTATGACCATTACTTTGGGTGCTGCAACAAAGCTTCTGGATAATATGATGGTTAACTACTCTGAATGGCATACTGAGAGAGCTCCACAAGGTAAGAAGGTAAATTCTGTTGAAGAAACCTCCTCCTTGAGTGATAAGATTGATGTTATCATGTCTATGCTTGTTAACTGGAAAGCCCATATTGATCCAAATAATGTTCCCTTAGCTTCTTTGGTTGCTCAAGGAGCAAGTTGATGTGAACTTCATAAGAAATAATAATTTTGGCAACCATGCTTATGGTAATAACAATTATAGGCCTTACCCTCCTAGTAATACTTATGGTTATAATGGCAAACCTGGATTACCTAGTGAAGGAAGAATTTTAGAAGTTGAAAGAACCACTAAGAATTTCATGCAAATGCAATATGAGCAAAATCAACTATTCACTAAGACTATGGAGGAACAATCTACCATTTTGAAGAACATTAGTCATCAACTTGAGAGTCTAAATAGGGAAATTCCTAGTTTACAATTAAAACTTTCTAATGTTGAAAGGAATATAACATCTTTCTCTGAAGCTCAATCTTCATTGATTAATAAAATGGCTGCTAAACCTGAAACTAATGATAATCCCTTTGCAGCTACTAATGCCATACAAGTTAGAATTGATGAAAATGTTAGACTATTAGCTGAATTACATGCTAAGTGGGAAAGAGAAGATGAAATAGCTAGAAACATTAGTGTTTCTACTATCACCACCACTAGTGTTGAGGCTAGTAATAGCTCTACTACTTTAGATAATAATTATGATTTTGATATTGATGGTTGCAATATCTCTGAAGTTATAAAGTTCCTACAAAAGCTTGCTAAAAGTCCTAATGCTAGTGCCATGAACATGGTCTTTACAAAACACATTACTGATGCTCTCATAAAGATTAAAGAAGAAAATATTAAACATAAAGCTTCTATTCCTATAAAACAAGAAGATGGTTGGGAACCCATCATTAATATGAAAGTGAATGACTTTGACTTCAAAGCTTTATGTGATCTTAATAGTAGTGTTTCTATTATGCCTAGAAGGATTTATGATATGCTTGATTTGCCACTACTTGAAGATTGTTATTTGAATGTCCCACTTGATGATAATGCTAAAAAGAAACTCATGGGGAGCATTAATGATGTTCTTATTATGGTTAACAATGCCTATGTCCCCGTTGATTTCTATGTTTTGGATGTTGAATGCCATGCTTCTTGTCCTATTACTTTGGGAAGACCTTTTCTTAGAACTGTTGGTGCCATTATTGATATGAAAGAAGGCACCATTAAATATCAACTCCCACTCAAGAAAGGTATAGAACACTTCCCTAAGAAGATAGAGAAGATTTCTTTTGCCTCTCCTATGAAAACAAAATTTGCTCTTAATGCTTCTTCATTTGAGAACACTTGATTCTTTTTCTTGCTTCTTATGCCTAACTTAAAGGCGTTAAAGAAAAGTACTTATTGGGAGATAACCCAAAAGTTTTAGATGAGTCTTGGAAGTTATTACTTCAGTAATAACCGCTCCTTATCCTTTTTATTTGCTTTTTGTGCCAAGAGTAACCTCTGATGAGAGAGAAGTAATGATTGGGAAAGTTGTTGTCCCGAAACATATTTCTGTGCTTCACCGTAAAAATTCGTGTAAAATCTTTGTACGTCCTTTTGAGGCGTGAATGTTTGTTCTTCTGCCTCAGGTTGTTATCTAACTTTCGTTAGTTCAACACTTTTTGATTTGAGCAATAGAAGGTCTTCGAAAAAATTCGTCTTTACCTGCTGGTCTGTTTTGACAGATTTCCGCCATTTTCTGCATTTGCTTCTTGTTGGTTCCTTTTTGAGTTCTTTTGGGGAATTGAGATTTTTGAGGGAAGTGCTACAGTAGCTAGTGTTTTAATGCAAGTTTATTTGGTGTTACAACTGAACCTTAAGACTTATTTATCTTGAGTGCACTAATGTTGCTAATAAAGATTGTGTGAAGTTTTGTATGAAGGAAAAATTTCAGGTGTATGGAAGGAATGAGTAATGAGATGAAGGATGGACTAAATATCAAGATTGGGGATGCCACGCATGTCACCCTAATAAATATCCAAGAAGTACAAGCATCAAAGCTTGGGGATGCCCAAGGCATCCCCTTCTTCATCAATAAAAATTCCAGGTTTCTTCCAAACGCTTCATTTTTATTGTTTCATGCACAGTTGTGTTGTTCTTGGAGCATCTTATTTTTCATTTTCGTTTTGGTTTTTTGTTTGTTGAATAAATTGGTTGGACCCCTCTTTCATACATTGGTTTTCAAATAGTTTTGTTTGGATTGGAAAAGAGTAGGAAAGTTCATGCTTAAGTGGTAAAGAGAGCTTGTTTTTGACTGTGGCCTATGCTTTGTCATGCCATGCTTGATATTGTTTTGGCTTTATGCTTAGTATTCTTTGCTGTAGCATGACTTGTTGTAAACAATTGAGATTGCTTAATGTGCCTTGGATGAATCATGCGTTGTTTTAGCATATTAAAGCATAGTATAGTGGTATTCTCCTTTGATCCTTTATTTGGGTTGACTTGGCGCATGCTCACACCATGTTATGACTATCTAAAGTCACCATAGCCTTGATGATCCTTTGGTTTTCAACTTGTAGTATCACTTTATGCTTTGATCAATGATGTTTTGTCGCTCTGCATGATTATGGCCATTATTGCTCTCTTAGTTTGTCACTCCCAGTCTTTTGCTAGCCTCCACAATCAAGTATGAGTTTCACTCATGCATCCAACTCCTTAAACCAAGTTATTCCAAAGAGTCCACCATACCTACCTAGTAGATTATGCTATTCCAAGTATATTCATGTTTTTGTTTACCTTCCAAATTAAACTTGTTATGAGAAAACTAGTGATTAAAGCTCTCACGAACTTGATGGCACACTTTACTTTCTTGCATTTAATAAACTTGAACCATTGGGTCCTTCTTTGTTGCGTATATGCTTGCGCTTTATAAGTTGAAGTTAGCAGAACCATGTATCACGGGGAACGCTTTCAACATTGCACCTGTACTTTGTACCCCGTTGATATCATGTTCTTTTGCTTATGGATCCCGGCGGTGTGAAATAAAAGTGGAACTTGTAAGATCATGGAGTTTGTATGTGTGTTAGATAAATGCCTAGGCCACTAGCCTAAGCCATGCCTAATCATGGTGGAAACTTGAAGTATCACCATAATGAGCACTCTATGAAGCATCCTCAATAAAAACCTATGCAAATAGCAAATAAAAAGATCACTGAGATGCTCATTGTCTGCTTGCCTTGTCATTTTGATTATGGGATAACTCTTGTATCATGTGCAAGGGGTACCCCGTTGGTGGTTCTTTATGATACATATGTACTTACAATGACAAGAGCTTACTTGTGACTAAAGTTGAGTAGCATGAGGTTCGGTCTTCGTAAGTAAGGGGCATGAGATTTTGGTTTATAACTTATCAAGCATATCCTCCTAGTTGTGTCACTTTAACCTTAATCAACTTCAAGATTCTTATGATAGGGGCAATGAGAGCTGAAAGCTAATAAGTACCATAATTTTTGGAAGCTCTTTATGAAACTTGAATCTCTACTTCCTTCTATGGAGGCCTTTCTTCCACCATTATATTGAGTCTCCACCTTCTATCTTTATGCACTTACTTTGAGAGCACATTGGCTATTCTTAGTTCTATGTGCATTGTCCCAAGACTAGTTGATTGATGCATAAACTTGATATTGCTTGTTTTAAACTATTTGTATCTAGTCACTCTTATGAACTTTGAAGGTGTCATATGCATTTATATTTGCTACTCTATGAGGGACAAGCTGAATGCTATTATACTATGTTTTCTTTATGTGAAACAAACAAACGTCTTGCAAAGCATTGTTATTCATGAATCTTTTGTTTGTGCCTTTTCATGTTGCAACATAGTTTCTTTGTCTTATTGCTAGACTTTGTCTTTCATGTTATAATTGAAGTACTATGATCCCAGCTTTGAATGTTTTACAAATACTTTGATCAAGTTTGTGATGGTGCATGTCACCTCAAAAATTATTCTTTCTTTTTATCACTTACCTACTCGAGGACGAGCAGGAGTTAAGCTTGGGGATGTCAATACATTGCAAATATATATATAATTTTTGATGTTCCATTCTTGGTTTTATCTACTTTCTTGTGTTTTGTCCACACTTTGGAGTAATTTTCATGTGATTTCTTGGACTAACCTATTAACAAGAGCCACAGTGCCAGCTGCCTGTTTTCTGCTGTTTTTGGTTTCAGGAAGTCAAAAAATGAATATTCTCGGAATTGGATGGGACAAAAACCAAAGTCACTATTTTACCGGGGGACACTTGGAGCCAGAATACGAGACGGAGAGGGGCTTGGGCCTGGCCACACCACTAGCCGCGCGGCGAGGCCTGACCCGTGCCAAGGGGTGGTCTGGCCGCCCCAGGCACCCCCTCGGCCTCTCCTTCCGCCTATATATTGCCTCCGATACCAAAACCCTAAGTACCCGATCAAAAATCCACGAAAGAGTCTGTAGCCGCCGTCATCTCCATCCATGGATCGGGAGTGATCTGAAGCTCTTCCCGGCACCCTGCCGGAGAGGGGAATTCACCCTAGAGGCCTTCGTCATCATCATGCAAGCCTTCGATGTGATGCGTGAGTAGTTCTTCTCTGGACTACGGGTCCATGTAGTAGCTAGATGGCTGGTTCTCCTCCTTTGTGCTTTCATGTCTAGATCTTGTGAGCTCCGTTCATGATCAAGATCATCTATTTGTAATTCTGCATGTTGTGTTTGCGGGGATCCGATGGATATTGAGATGCTATTTCAGATTGATTATTGATTCTACCATGTCTTTGTTATTTGTGATCTTGCATGCTTTCTGTTGTTAGTAGCTATCTTGGTCAAGTAGATGCTAGCAACTCCAAGAGTTAGTATTTATGCTCGATAGTGGGTTCATGCCTCTGGTAATCTGGGGAAGTGACAGAAATCTCTAAGGTACTAGATGTGCTGTTGCTACAAGATGTGCTGTTGCTACTAGATGTGGGTCAATGGAACTTACACTTTGGTATGTTATAATTTCCAATAGTATCAATCCATACTACAAATTATAACATTACCATATCATGACACTTGCCCAACAACAATCTAAACTAGACGCCTCTAATTTATCAATTGCAAGTATTAGGTGGTGAAAGTGCATGGGTGCCCCCATGTGTGGTTTTGGTAGTTAATGACAATCTTTAGGGACTTATGTTTGCATTGAGTTTTACTTGTAGGATTTGTCCATAGGCAATGCTTGAACCATATGTTGGCTTCAAGGTTGGGAGAAGAAGAAAGTGAAGAAGATCAAGGTTTCAATGTGTGATCCGGAGATGGACCGGAATCTCCGGTATGGAAGGACCGGAGTCTCTGGTGTCCCTATCCAAAGATTCGGCGCAAATCTCCAGTGTGACCCTCGAAAACATGCCTGGGTCATTCTGATTGGGGGTCCGGAGATGGACCAGAATCTCTAGTGTGAGATGTTTACAGACCAGAGTCTCCGGTCTCCAGGTCGGAGTCTCCGGTGTGATATTTCCCCAACAGGCAGAAAATGGTTTATAAAGAGTTGAGCCTATAACAAGTGTGTCTTGAAGAATGAAGTTGGAGTGATATCTCTTATGTACCTTCAAGATACCAACATAATGAAGAAAGAAGAAATGATATGCAAGTTCAAGATGAGCCACCTCGAAGAGATCATTTGCTTAAAGCTTGCCATCCTATGATGATCATGGATATGGGAAGATGGTATGCCAAAAATAGAAGCTCTACCATAGTGGAGTATGGGGATGTAGCGCCCCGGGTAAAACGAGAAATAGAAAATCGCTTGTTATTTGTACTTTGTGCATCATCATGACATCATGCATATTTTGCCTAAAACTATTTCGCCAAAAGCATATCATTATTTTCTAATTGTCCCCCTCTTTTATTCAAAGTCAAACTCCAGTCTCTTCTGGATCTTTTATTTGTCTAAAACTATTTACCAAAAGAATATTTAAAACAAAAAAATAAACAAAAACATATTTTATAAAACCCCAGGGTGGCAGTCCGGCCGGCCAGACCAGAGGCCCAACCGGCCAGACCACCTACTACCCGGCCCAGCTAAGTGCTAGCTAACCCTAAACATATAACCCACCCACAGCTAATCCCACCTACCACCCTAAACCAGCCTCCAGCCGCGCCCATGCGGCACACCGAGATGCACCGTGTCGCATCCTGCTCCCTGCGCACGCAGCGTGCCCTGCACATAACCACATGACTGCGTCACACCTGCGTCCTGGCCCCACCTCCCACACGGACGTAGCGCTCAGAGCGCACACCTCGCATCCCCACCTATAGCCGCTCGCCCAGGCATCTTGCAATGCGAATGAGCAAGCCCGACCCCACACCAATTGCGTCGATCGCCTCGACCCCATCCCCAACCTCTCTCTCCCCAACCACCCCGTCAAGGCCACCTCGCTTCTCTGCCCATCGCCGCTGCCTACTTCCCGGCCGGCGTGCCCCCATGGACAAGGACCCCAACGAATCCCCTCACTTCTATGCCTCCTCGCCTGCGGAAGCTCCACCACACCACCTCCTCGGGCCATGACCTGAGCTTCCTCCCTCGAGCTCGGTCGTCACCGCCGACTCCCCTTGGCAAAGATCCCCGACGTCGGTGCCTCACCCTCCGCCCGGTGCCGCCACACATCGTGGTGCCTCTCCCCTGGGCCTCTTCAACCTCCACCGCCGAGGTGCTCCACGCCGGCCTCTGCTTAGAGCATTGTAGTGTGCCCTCGTCGCCTAGCCAAGCTCCACCGCATGCGCCTGTTCATGAGCACGTAGCTCCTCCGCCGCCACCAGGACACACTCTCCTGCTTCCAGGCCAGCTCCTCGCATCTGGCCGTCGTGCACCGCTATTGTGCGCCTCCCTTTCCACCATGTCCAGCCATCATTGGCCTCTGCTGTTGCACCGCTCCAGTCGCTGCCCATCTCCTGAACACCACGCTTCCATATTTTTGGCATGTGCGGTTTCCTAGTGTTGTGATGCCTCCTGCATGTTTGTTTCGTCACGTGTGTTCTACAAGATTCCAGTTTTGAAAACTCAGGAGATGTCTGTATCTATCACCTTATTGCTACATAGTGCATTCTCGAAGAAGTTCCGTCTCTCTTAGGACTAGACACTCTAAGTCCGAGCCCAAAATACCATATCAAACCCGGTGGCAGTTGACGAACCATCGTCAAGACCACCGACAAGGAACCGATGACAAGATCTACCTCACGGAGCTTCAAGACCGCCTCATGGATTTTGAAGCCCGTTCCAGACGTCTCAAGACCGATCTCGCCAAACCCGAACCCCGTCGAACCCCCAAGATCTTCGATCCGAGAAGTGTGACCCCTAACCAAGACCCCTATTTTATAAATGTCATCCATATATATTGTTCCATTTAAATTATTCATGCTCACATCTCATCATGGGGTTTTTGGGTACTTTGTTTATTCACCTCATAATTAAATATGGGGCTCATATGTGGGCTATTCTAGTCTTATATTGACTCTATTTAAATTTGTGTAGCGAACCAGTGCCATGTTTTAAATTGCAGGGTATCTAAACAACATGAACTATCTAATTAATTGTCGGGACCCTGATTTCGCTTAATATTGCCTAATCGCATCGCATCTTCGCCATGTCATGCATCATATCATAAACATGCCCGATCTTCTGCCATAGTATTAAATAGTGCATCCGGTGTTTCTTTTAGTGTTTTGGTTCTTCGCGGATTAGGCTGTTGAGTTGATGCGAGTATCGACAAGCTCTTCGGATATGAACCTTCGACAATGTTTTTTAGGCGAGGATTCTCCCTCTTTCTACCTATTTTGCATTTATAGTCTTTATTCCTCCTGTTAATCTATTGCTATCTGTGTTGCGATGCTTTAGTTCCCGTACTAGTTGTATCCCCTACATCCTATATTGCCTTGGACATATCCTATTGCCTATTGTTTGATAGACAGCCGGCCTCGCGAGTCGTAGTTTCTTTCTCAACTACTGCTTCACGTTGTTGTCGCCACATACCGTTGATGAAAGGTTGGCACATGCTTAATGGTGGATAGGATCATGGCTTTCATTATAACTTGTTAATTAAAAATGCTAGAAATAGATATAATGCAGAGGCACCGGTGGGTAATAGTCAATATTTGGTTTTTAACCGCCCACTTGTGTCCACCTAGGACCCGAGTTCTTGACACCTATTCTGAGATCGAGCGTGCTAACCACATGTGGGTGTGTGGGCACCCCATCGGCTTACTACCTGATTTCAAAGTACTGTGCTGGGGGCCACAAAGTAGTTTGGGGCGTTATTACTATCCTGTACTTATGCCATGATTTTATTTATGATTGCGTGTGGAGCGCCTGTACTGTTTAGGAATCAGTGCCACGATTTTGTTGTATCGACAAGCTCAATCACACTTTTGGGTTCCCAGTCATTTACATGTGTCGTCACAAACCCTAGGTCTATCTCGGAGCCGACAGACTTTGTTGCGGGTAGCTTAGTGGGGTGGCCCCTATGTACTTGCTTTGGGTCTGGGAAACTTCGTGTCTGAAGCCCCGTCGCATACCGTTGGGTGTATGTTAGAGATCTTGCTCATATTTGGATCTGACGACAAGGGTTGAAGTGCGTGTGGATAATTTGGTGCACCCCTATAGCATTAAATCTTTTCGAAAAGCCGTGTCCGCGGTTATGGACAACTTGGAGCACAGTTTCTCGATCATAGACAACTATAACTAAAGAACTACTGATATAATTTGACATGGATCTGATATGAATAGTAAGTTGGATAACCACCATGGAAAGAATGAATAAAACTGCCAACCGTGTGAGTTTCCTTGGAAGGACTCCCTCGTTTGGTCTCGAGGGGGAAATACCAGGATGGGTATGTTTTGTGTTAGTATCAGGTTGGTTCCGCATAGGTCTTTCTTATCTCTCTCTGATAGCCGACAGTTGTATCGAGTCTCTATAGGTTGTATAGTGCATGCTTCACTGCCGCTTCAGTTCACCATACCTATATAGGAGAGAGACACCGAATTCTAGACTCGCCATGTACTGGCCTTAGTACTGACCGCTCTCTTTTTCCTTTGCCCTTTGTCGGCACCCCTTTTGTTTTAGCAGGTTTGAGATCGACGTCGTTAGGAGGGTTACCCTTCCGGCTTGGCCTGGGCAGGGTTATGGACGCCATTGGTTATTCTTTAGGGCTCTTTGCTTAATTTGCTTCTTATCCGTACTCGGATGTTGTATCGCTTTCAAGGTGATTTGGATCTTCGTACTATATATCTGTAATTTTGACTTATGGAGTCGTGGTTGTATATATATGTTTCTGTGCGTTCCATTGTGAACTATTGTGTAATGGTATTACTTTGTTTTCCACCCGCACGCAAGTGCCTGGTGGGCACCTTTGAATCATTTCTATGCGGGTTTGGCGCGAATCACTAAAATCTGCATAGGGCCGATTCGAGCGTGTTACAAAGTGGTATCAGAGCTCAGCAGTTACGATACCCTACTGGTCCAGACTGTAGGATAACCTAGCTAACGGTTGATGTAGAGTGTCAAAACTATTTTGCAAAATTGATTGGATAGATCTGATTAGGTCCGTTTTACTCCTTACCCCTATGTTATTCTCCTCTTACCTCTACGTGTTTAAATCTACTCTTATCTTTTCTTCGGGTCCATGAATTCTCATGGTCAGGTTTCCGTCGTACCTTTAGGGTTTCACTTCCTCTCTTTTATAACTGTGGAGCTAAAATCATCAATCTGCATCTCGTTTGGTGTACCCTTCATCCAATCTTTTTGTCCTTGAACTCTTTATCTGTATGTGCCCCTTGATGGATATCTGAATCGTTGAAAAACATATGAGAAGGATGAGCATTAGAGAAGTTGGAGTATACCTTGAGCATGTGTTGTTCATGCCAATGGAACCATCGCGAAACCTAATCATTGTGTCTTTTCATACAATTTCTTTTGTATCTTCTAGTGTTCCCTAACGCGACGACATCATCTATGAAGAGCATATATCACACTTGTGTTTTCCGAGGCTTTCTGAACATCACTTGTGAAGATATTCAGTCTAAATTTCGAGAGTTGGGTTGCACGATTTTCCTATTCATGTACAGAGTTAATAGTTTGGGTACGAGATGGACCGATCACTCTCCCCGACTCTTACTATTCACTCTTGTACCTCGAACTGGTGGATCAATGTAATCTTTACTCCTTCCATGGAAGTTAGAGGTGGCCTTTTCTTTTGATACCTTTACCTTCGTCTTTTGTTTCTCCGGAGTGTTCTCTCGACGAACATGAACAACAAGATCTTGTTGGTGGTGTCGCTGATTTCAAGATGGAGCTATAGTCATTGTTAGTGGTGTCGCGAGGATCTACATGAAGCGAGCAGATTTAGATCGTTGGCCTTCTTCGCCATACCATGAGGCGGATCTCGAGGGCGAGATCCATTGTTAGTGGTGTCCAATTGTAGCACCTCGGGTAAAACCACTACTAGAAAATCGCTTGTTATTTGTACTTTGTGCATCATCATGACATCATGCATATTTTGCCTAAAACTATTTTGCCAAAAGCCTATCTTTGTTTTCTAATTGTCCCCCTCTTTTATTCAAAGTTGAACTCCAGTCTCTTCTGGATCTTTTATTTGTCTAAAACTATTTACCAAAAGAATATTCAAAACAAAATAAATAAACAAAAACATATTTGATAAAACCTCGAGGAAGTGGTCCGGTCAGCCAGGCCTAGACCAGAGGCCTAACCGGCTAGACCACCTACTACGCGGCCCAGCTAAACGCTAGCTAACCCTAACCATCTAACCCGCCCGTAGATAATCCCACCTACCACCCTAAGCCAGCCGCACGCCCCAGCCTCCAGTCACGCCCTTTGGCACACCGACACGCACCGCGTCGCATCCCACTCCCTGCGCACGTAGCATGCCCGCATATAACCCCATGACCGTGTCACGCCTATGTCCCAGCCCCACCTCTCGCGTGGACGCAGCGCTCAGAGCGCACACCTCGCATCCCCACCTACCACCGCTTTACCTGGCCTCTCGCAATGCGCGTGAACGAGACCGACCCCACCCCAATCGTGTCAATCGCCTCGACCCCGTCGCCAAGCTCTCTCTCCCCAACCACCTCGTCAAGGCCACCTCCCTTCTCTGCCCGCCGCCGCTGCCTACTTCCCATCCGGTGCGCCCCCATGGACAAGGACCCCGACGAACACCCCTTCCTTCTGCACCTCCTCGCCTACGGAAGCTCCATCGTGCCGCCTCGTCGAGCCGCGACCCGAGCTTCCTCCCTCGAGCCCATCCGTTGATGCCGACTCCCCGTGGTAGAGATCCCTGACACCAGCGCCTCACCCGCTGCCTGGCGCCGCCACGCATCGTGGTGCCTCTCCCTGGGCCTCTTCAACCTCCACCATTGAACCGCTCCACGCCAGCCTCTGCCTCAAGCACCGTAGCTCGCACTCGTCGCCTAGCCAAGCTCCTCCGCCTGCGCTTGTTCTTGAGCCCAGAGCTCCTCCGCCGCCACTAGGACACCCTCGCCTGCTTCCAGGCCTGCCCCTCGCCTCCGGCCGTCGTGCACCATCGTCACGCCTCCCTTTCCATCGTGCCCAACCGCCGTTTGCCTCTGATGTTGTGCCGCTCCAGTCGATGCCCACCTCCTGGACTCCACGCTTCCATATTTTTGGCATGTGCGGTTTCCCAGTGTTGTGATGCCTCCTGCACTTTTGTTTGTTTGTGTGTGTTCTGCAGGATTCCAGTTCTGAAAACTCAAGGATGTTTCTATCTGTCACCTTATCGCTACATAATGTGTTCTTGAAGAAGTTATGTCCCCCTTAGGACTAGACACTCAAAGTCCAAGCCCTGAATACCGTATCGAACCCGGTGGCAGTTGACAAACCATCGTCAAGACCACCGACAAGGAACCGATGACAAGATCTACCTCACAGAGCATCAAGATCGCCTCACAGATTTTGAATCCCATTCCCAACGTCCGAAGACCGATCTCGCCAAATCGGAACCCCTCAAACCCCGTCGAACCCCCAAGATCTTTGATTCGAGAAGTGTGACCCATAACCGGAACCCCTATTTTATAAATACCATCCATATATATTGTTGCATTTAAATTATTCATGCTCGCATCTCATCATGGAGTTTGTGGGTACTTTGTCTATTCACCTCATAATTAAATATGGGGCTCATATGTGGGCTATTCTAGTCTTATATTGACTCTATTTAAATTTGTGTAGCGAACCGGTGTCATGTTTTGTTGTTAAGATAACATTTAAATTGAGGGGTATCTAAACAACATGAACTATCTAATTAATTGCCGGGACCCCGGTTCCGCTTAATATTGCCTAATCGCATCTCATCTTCACCATGTCATGCATCATATCATGAACATGCCTGATCTTCTGCCGTAGTATTAAATAGTGCATCTGGTATTTCTTTTAGTGCTTTGGTTCTTCATGAATTAGGCCGTTGAGTTGATACGAGTATTGACAAGTTCTTCGGATATGAACCTTCAACAGTGCTTTTCAGGCGAGCATTCTCTCCATTTCTACCTATTTTGCATTTATAGTCTTTACTTCCTCCTATTGATCTATTGCTATCCGTGTTGTGATGCTTTAGTTTCTGTATCAGTTATATCCCCTGCAACGTATATTGCCTTCACTACAAGAAAAGTTGGCTTTTACAACGGATGATTTTCGTGGTTGAAGGCCTGTTTTTCATGGTTAAAAAGTATTATACGACGGATAGCCTTCGTGGTAAAAGCCCTGTCACAAAAGAGTCTACCACGTTTTTTTGGCCATGAAAACGTGTTCCGTCGTAGATCTTTTTGCCAGCCGCGTTGACTAGTGACTGATACGTCCAAAACGTATCTACTTTCCCGAACACTTTTGCTGTTGTTTCTCCTCTATACTTGTGTGATTTGGATGCAACTAATGCGAACTAACGCTGTTTTCAGCAGAATTGCCTTGGTGTCTAATTTTTGTGCAGAAAATCAACTATCAGGAAAAATCCCGGAAAATATGCCAAAAATCCTATTTCACCCGAAGACTCCAGGGGCCAGAATACGAGACGGAGAGGAGCCCTGGGGTGGCCACACCACCTGGTGGCGCGGGTCAGGCCAGGCCGCGCCAGGGGGTGGTCTGGGCCCCCCAGGCACCCCCTCGGCCTCTCTCTTCGCCTATAAGGATCCCTCTGACCTAAAAACTTTGGGGGGTTCGACGTTTTTCTAGAAGGAGTTCCGCTCCGCCGCCACCACCAGATTCTACGAAACAGCACCAGAAACTCCATTCTGGCACCCTGTCGGGACGGGGAATTGGAGGAGATCATCGCCATCATCATCACCATCCCTTCTCCATCGACCATCCATGTTTCCCCCATCTATGAGTGAGTAATCCCCCGCTGTAGGCTATGGGGATGGTAGGGATTGGATGAGATCGTTCATGTAATGACATCAGATTGTTAGGGCATAGTGCCTAGTATCTCTATTAGTTCTTTATGACTTTGTTGTGCTTAATGCTTGTCACTAGGGCCCGAGTGCCATGATTTCAGATCTAAACTTATTATTGATTCATCATGATAGTATTTTTTCTGGTCTTATCTACAAGTTGTATACACACGTCATTGTCCGGAACCTATGATCCCGAAGTGATAGAAATTGGGGTAGCCGGAAGGGAAAGGCTTTGATGTGAGGATCACATGTGTTCACGGAGTGGTAATGCTTTGCTCCAGTGCTCTATTAAAAGGAGCACCTTAATTTCCAGTAGTTCCCTAGAGGCCCCGCTGCAAACGGGCTGGCAGGACAAAAGATGTTGTGCAAGTTCTCATTGCGAGCACGTATGGCTATATATGGAACACATGCCTAGGATTGTCTAGTACTTGGGTGCTTTATCTTATTTATCTACAATTGCCCTATGTTCTGATTGCTATGTGAATTGTCTTGTCCATGCAACGCCCGTCCATCCATCCCTATGCCTACCGCACTCGAATCCCACTGTTTACTGCTTTTGTTACTACTGTCTTTGTTTTGCTGCTACTGTTACTTTACTATTCCTACTACAAAACTGTTGCTACTCATAAACTGATGTGAGCAAGATTGTTTCCAGGTGCAGCTGAATTGACAACTCAGTTGTTAAGGCTGATAAGTATTCTTTGGCTCCCCTTGTGTTGAATCAATAAATTGGGTTTCACTTCCCTCGAAAATACTGCGATACACCCCCTATACTTGTGGGTCATTAAGACTATTTTCTAGCGCCGTTGCCGGGGAGCATAGCTTTATTTATCAAGTTCACTTGGATTTTCTATTGTTCGCTGCTTTCCATCCATCATGGGTAAGTCTCGTGATGGCAATGTTCTTATTTTACCATCCACTACAAGAAGAGGTACGGTTCTGAACACCTCTACTACTCTTGATTCACCGTCTGTTCTGAGTAAGTTCCTTACACCACCACATACACATGCTACACACACTGCTACTACTGCTGAATCTGAAACTTCTGATGCTTATGATGCTGCTTCTACTGTGCTTGATAAGAGTGGTTCATTAGGTCCTTTCCTAGATGCTACGATTGCTAGAACTATAGTTGGAAATACCGAAACTCCTAATGAACACACTGCTACACCTGATAGCTCACCTGAGTCTAGTGAGAGTTATGATGCTGAAGAAGATTATGTTGAGATGACTGATGAGTTTATTGAAGAATGTAGGAACACCCATGATAGGAGCGCTGCTAAGAATCTCCTTGAGAGGCGTACTATTAGACCCAAATTATCTCCTGCTGCTAAGTTTGCTGCTTCTCCTGTAAACATTATAGATGAAGATTATGATTTCTCTCTCGATCTATCCTACATAGCTATTGTCGAGAAAGAACCTTTTGGCGGGACTAAGAATGAAAGTGCGGTAGCACATATGAATGAACTTTCTACCATGAGTGGCTTGTTTTCTAATGATATTAAAACGCGTACTTAGTTTGTTGCTAAGATTTTCCCTTTCTCACTGAAAGGAGAAGCTAAAACTTGGTTTGGTAATTTACCTCCTGGATCTATTGATAGCCCTGAGTGCTTGTTTAATACTTTCCTGCAGAAATATTTTCCTCCTAGTGCTAGACATGCTGTTTTGCAGGAACTTTTTGATTTTAAACAGGGAGAAAAAGAGGTATTGCCCGAATCTTGGGCAAGGTTTTGTGCTTTGATTCATGCACAGGCTGGAAGTCCATTACCTAAGAATGAACTACTTGATATATTTTATAATGGACTAACCGAAGAATCTAGGACATACCTAGATAGTGTTGCTGATTGTGTTTTCAGGAATAGGACTCCTAAGGAAGCTGAGGAATTAATGGCTAAAATAAGCAAGAATTATGAAGATTGGACTCCTCCTCAACAAGTTACACCTGAAGTAATTATGCTTGAACCATCTATTCTTGTGCCTATTCCAACATCAAAGAAGAGGGGAGTTATTGAATTAAATGATGAAGTGATGAAGGAAGCTAAGAAATGTCTTAAGGAGAAGGGAATTAAAGCTGCAGATGTCAAGAATTTACCTCCTATATAAGAGTTATGTAAACCTATTCCCTATTCACCCACTATTGAGGTACACTCTCTCCAACACTTTGATGAAGGTGATATCCCTTACTTGAAACCTCCTGATCAATGCTTAGAAGAATTTGATATCTTTATTGTTACAAGATAACTTTAATAAAAGGGTGCAAAATCATCTAATGGAAAATACTAGAGCTATTGTTGAGTTGAAAGATATTGTGGAAAGAACCTCTAATGATGTTAAAATGATTGTTAAACACTTTCAAATGGTTCAAACCCCAATAGATCAACTCGTTAAAGTGCAAAGAGACTTGCTAGTTAATGCTGCTAAAGAAAAACATGCTTATGAAATTAGAACTAGAAGTGGTGTTGCTACCTAGGATCCTCTATATCCTGGGGGGCATCCCAAAAGAATTGAGCAGGATTCTCAACAAGCTGAAAATAGTGGTTCTACTCGTAAGAAAAGGAAAAAGAAACATAAAGCTGTTGTAGAACCCTCTGAACCTGCTATAGATCCTAATAGTATATCTATCTCTGATGCTGAAACTGAAAGTGGTAATGAAGAAAATGAAGTTCCTAATGAAGAAAAAGTTGAAGAAGAACCTGAAAACCACGCTAAGACTACTAAATACACCAAAGAAGATTTTATTGCTAAGAAACATGGTAGTGAGAGGGAACCTTGGGTCCAAAAACCTATGCCTTTCCCTGATAAGAAACACAAGTCAAAGGAAGATGAACACTATAATAAGTTTTGTGAGTGGATGAAACCTTTATTCTTGCAAATTCTTTTGACTGATGCTATTAAATTGCCTCCTTATTCAAAGTATATGAAGGACATTGTCTCAAATAAAAGGAAGATACCTAATGAAGAAATATATACTTTGCTTGCTAATTATTCCTTCAATGGTAAGGTTCCTAAGAAACTTGGAGACCCAGGGATTCCAACTATCCCTTGCTCTATTAAGAACATTTATGTTAGAACTGCTTTGTGTGATTTGGGAGCTGGAGTTAGTGGTATGCCTTTCTCTCTCTATAAGAGGCTTCAACTTGATAAATTGATACCAATTGATATATCTTTGCAAATGGCTGATAAGTCTACCACTATTCCTGTGGGTATATGTGAGGATGTACCTGTCCAGGTGGCTCATAATTGCTTGATATTAACTGATTTTGTTGTGCTTGAAATGCATGAAGATGATAATATGTTTATTATTCTTGGGAGACCTTTTCTTAATACTGAAGGAGCTGTTATTAATTGTAATCAAGGAAAGGTGACCTTCAATGTCAATGACAAGGAACATACTGTCTATTTCCCCAAGAAGATTGAAAGGACTTATGGTTTAAATTCAATTGAACATGTTGAAGGCATTCAAGTTGGAGAAATATATTGTCCCATACCAAAAGAAAAATTTGAAACTATTATGATTGGGACCATTGCTATCAAGGTTGGTAACATAATCATTAGTGGAATACAAAGTTTTGTCTCATATGCAATTGTTTTGGTAGCAAGACTTGATCAACCTTGCTAACAAAAGGATTCCATTGAACAAAACAATGTTTTCATTATGATTATCTCCGCTTATTTCTATCCTTTACTTTTTAGTTTTTGCTTTCATTTAGTTTCCTTTGTGTTGTCAATTTGCTTGCATGCGAGAACTTCTGTAGTTCTAGCCTTGTTTTTGTCCTTGCATCATGTTTCCAAAAAGAAAAAATTCTGTCTGTCAGAAAAATCATTCTTCTATTTCTGAAAAATTCCCAAAAATAAAGTGTCTCGAAAAATTCTAGAAAATTCATATTAAATTTTTACGTGAAAAAAGGGGCAGAGGAGTACCTAGTAGGTACCAGGGGGGCCCACCAGGCAGGCACACAATGTGGTGGCGCGGCCAGCCTTGGGTGGCGCCATGCCGTGGTGTGGGCCACCCTGGCCCCCCACTACCTCTCTCTCCTGCCACTTTCTTCTCTCTCCCGAGTAAGCTCCAGTTCATAGCTCGAATTCACGTTCTCTTTGTGCTTGCCCTCGATTTCTTCGATCTCTTTGCTCAGCCCATCTTTCTTGCTGAAATTTGGAGCAATTGTTCCTTCGTATGTGACTCCTCCCCTTGTCCAAGTAGATTTGTGTTTAGTGGATTGTATGTTGAGTATTTTGCTGCTGTAGGTGACTGGTTTTGAGGGCTTGTAAGCTTGTTTGATGCTTAGAGATATAGTTTTGATGCATGTTTAGGCCTCTTGCTAGTCCCTGTGAGTAGAATCCTTCATTATATTTACTTTGCAATCACTTGTTTAATAGGTGTTTAAATTTCAGAATACCAAGCATGAACAACCACACTTTTGGAGAGATATTTGAGAGTGATGCACCTAGGAGGACAAGGCCCTCAAGAACAGCCTCTCAAGCTAGGCCATCATATAATGAAGACCTCATTGCATCACGTATTGGCAGTGAAAGAGATGATGGAGATGCTCACCCATCCTCTTTCCCTTGTTTTACTTTCTTGCAAGCTGCAGGTATTCTTGATGATTTCTTGCTACTGATTGAGAGGGTTGGCTTGCCCTCTTATATGCAAGATGAGAGCGCACAATACGCTCTGCTCACCAAAACTTTTGTTGAGAGCTTCTCATTTTCTAACACATCCTATCATTCTACTGTCTCATTTAAGATCTATGATATGCCCTTCACCATGCCTTTGGAGAGATTTTGCAGTATTGTAGGTGTGCGTATGGCAGGGACCGTGAAGAAAATTCAAGGGCGGCCCGCTGATTTTTTGGAGCTTTACCGAGGGGTGACCAACGATGATGACCGCGTAGCGCAGCGTGGAAAGATAAGAAATATCGAACTCCCTGCTCTTAGATACTTTGCATACTACCTTGCCACTAGTGTATTGGGTAGGGAGAACACTAGTAATATCTCCAACTATCACTTAGCTTTCCTTGCTGCTACGCTCAACAATGATACTCGGTACAATCTTGGCTCTCTTATTGCTCGCCGCCTAGCTGCTAGGGGACCTATCTATGGGGGCATCATTGCCTCGCGTGTAGTTGATGCATTAGATCTTTCTGTGGCTCCTGATGATGTTATGCTAGCACCAGAGAGGCTCGACCTTGTTGCCATGAAAACTCATCACTTTGTCACTACTACCTCTGATTTGAACAATCTAGTATATAGGATGCTTTTCACTGACGGGGATGAAAGGGAGATCCTTTTGCCCCAGCCTGCTTTGTTCAGTGTTGACAGGAGACCATGGTCGCGCTCCAAGGAGGAGGTGGACGAGCAGCTTCGCTTGTTGGGTTTCCACGAGCAGCACTAGGAGGATGTGCCCTCCTATGATTATTCCGCACATTACGGAGGGATGTACTCTGGATCGCACCAGGACGAGGGTACCTCCTCGTCGTACCCCAGTGACACTTCATCTTGGCTAGCCTGGGGTTGATACCCACTTAGGCCAAAAGCCTAAGCTTGGGGGGAGGTACGCCGACACCACGCTCATCTCCATATCATGCTGCGTCGGTTCTTTGTATATTCATGTTTTCGTTCTCTTTTTAGTTTTCATTTTTCTTTGCTTTTGCTTTCTAAAAATACAAAAAGACCAAAAATATTTTTGTTGTTTCTCTTTGGTTTGCTTCTTCTTTTTGCCTTGGTTTGCTTTTCCCTTTTTGCTTTGTTTGAACTATTCAAAAAACCCAAAAAGATTTTGCTTTGCTTGCTTTTCTCTTTTGGTTCTTGTTTAAAAATTGAAAACACCAAAAATATTTGTTGTTCTTCTTTGGTTTTTGTGAGTTGGCTACAGGGTTCGACAGTTCTCAGTGGATTATTGGTTTCATATTATTATTCAAGCCACACAAGTGAAGAGCAATAATGAGGATCAATGACAACTTGAGGCGTGGTAAGAGGCTGGTAATGAACTCTATTTGTTTTCATTTTTGTACATATACTCATCATTGTGAGCTTGCTTAGTCCGTTGATGTAGAGTATATGTTTTCTTTGGATGCTTAGTAGTTCTTGCTTTCTTGTGATTAGCTCCAGCTCGCTAATAGTTTGTAGCATGTCTCATGAATGGTTGCTTGCATTACTCTATTCATAAATTGGTATGACACTGTGGTATCCTCCTCTGAATGTTTCATTTGATCGACTTGGCACATGCTCACGCATGCACATGACTGTAATAATCAGTTAAGCCTTGACGAATTATTTTGCCTTGAGGATCTTGAATCATTTTCATGCCATGAGTAGTCTTGTTTTGTTGTAAGCATGACAATGACAGCTATTGCTCTCTCGTTTGTCGCTCCCTTACTATTGCTAGCCTTCATTTCCACTGAGTGTTTTACTCATGTTTCCAACTCCCTAAACCAAATATTTGCAAAGTGTCCACCATACCTACCCATTAGCATCATTTGCTACTCCGTGCATATTCAATATGCCTTGTTTTCTTCCGAATAAAATGTTTGCTTGTTATGAGAAAGTTAGTTAGTAAAGCTCTCACGAACTTGATGTCACGCTTTATTTTCTTGCACTTAATAAACCTGAACCATTGCGTCCTTCTTTGTTGTGCATATGCTTGCGCTTTATGAGTTGAAGTTAGCAGAACCATGTATCATGGGGACCGCTTTCAGCGCTTCATAGGTACTTTGTACCTAGTTGATATCATGTTCTTTTGCTTATGGATCCCGGCGGTGTGAAATAAAAGTGGAACTTGTAAGATCATGGAGTTTGTATGTATGTTAGAGAAACGCCTGGGCCGCTAGCCTAAGCCATGCCTAATCATGGTGGAAACTTGCAGCAAACCATAATGAGCATTCTATGAAGCATCCTCAATAAAAATCTATGCACATAGTAAATAAAAAGATCGCCGAGATGCTCATTGTCTGCTTGCCTTGTTATTTTGATTATGGGATAGCTCCCGTGTCATGTGCAAGGGGTACCCCGGTGGCGGTTCTCTATGATACGTATATACTTACAATGACAAGAGCTTACTTGTGACTGAAGTTGAGTAGCATGAGGATCGGTCTTCGTAAGTAAGGGGCATGAGGCTTCGATTTATAACTTGTCAAGCATATCCTGTTAGTTGTGTCACTTTCACCTTAACCACATTAAAGATGCTTATGATAGGGGCAATGAGAGCTCAAAGCTAACGAGTACCATACTTTCAGCATTTGGAAGCCTTTCAAAATTATTCAAAACCTTTTTCTTCTACTCGTTGAGTCTCCACTTATTCTTTGAGCACCTCCTTGAGAGCATAGTTGTCATTCTTTATGTTTGTTTCATTACTTGATTATTCATTTTATGACTTTGATGCTTATATCCTTGATATCTTTATTTCTAGTCATCATTTGAACTTCAGAGGTGCCTTGACATTCATAATCAAAGGCAAGCGAGATACCACCCTATCATACCTTTCTATGAGCATTGTAATGTTGCTTATGTTCGTGCTTTATGCTACTTATTATTCTTGAGTTGGAATCTCTTCATAGCTTGCAATGACTATTGAGTAAACTCAGTTGCATACTCTTTATTATGAATTGTCTAAGTAGTTGATCACATTGCTGAGATTATTTACATCATATGAAGCAAATGTGTTCGTGAAAGTTCTTTTATCGCACTCAGTTTTCAACTGAATTGCTTGAGGACAAGCAATAAGCTAAGCTTGGGGGGAGTTGATACGTCCAAAACGTATCTACTTTCCCGAACACTTTCGCTGTTGTTTCTCCTCTATACTTGTGTGATTTGGATGCAACTAATGTGAACTAACGCTGTTTTCAGCAGAATTGCCTTGCAGTCTACTTTTTGTGCAGAAAATCAACTATCAGGAAAAATCTCGGAAAATATGCCAAAAATCCTATTTCACCCGAAGACTCTAGGAGCCAGAATACGAGACGGAGAGGAGCCCTGGGGTGGCCACACCACCTGGTGGCGCGGGCCAGGCCAGGCCGTGCCAGGGGGTGGTGTGGGCCCCCCAGGCACCCCCTCGGCCTCTCTCTTCGCCTATAAGGAGCTCTCTGACCTAAAAACTTCGGGGGGTTCAACGTTTTTCCAGAAGGAGTTCCGCTCCGCCGCCACCACTAGATTCTACGAAACAGCACCAGAAACTCCGTTCTGGCACCCTGCCGGGACGGGGAATTGGAGGAGATCATCGCCACCATCATCACCATCGCTTCTCCATCGACCAACCATGTTTCCCCCATCTATGAGTGAGTAATCCCCCGCTGTAGGCTATGGGGATGGTAGGGATTGGATGAGATCGTTCATGTAATGGCATCAGATTGTTAGGGCATAGTGCCTAGTATCTCTATTAGTGCTTTATGACTTTGTTGCAACTTTGTTGTGCTTAATGCTTGTCACTAGGGCCCGAGTGCCATGATTTCAGATCTAAACTTATTATTGATTCATCATGATAGTATTGTTTCTGGTCTTATCTACAAGTTGTATACACACGTCGTTGTCCGGAACCTATGGTCCCGAAGTGACAGAAATCGGGGTAGCCAGAAGGGAAAGGCTTTGATGTGAGGATCACATGTGTTCACGGAGTGGTAATGCTTTGCTCCGGTGCTCTATTAAAAGGAGCACCTTAATTACCAATAGTTCCCTAGAGGCCCCGCTGCAAACGGGCCGGCAAGACAAAATATGTTGTGCAAGTTCTCATTGCGAGCACGTATGACTATATATGGAACACATGCCTAGGATTGTCTAGTACTTGGGTGCTTTATCTTATTTATCTGCAATTGCCCTATGTTCTGATTGCTATGTGAATTGTCTTGTCCATGCAACGCCTGTCCATCCATCCCTATGCCTACCGCACTCGAATCCCACTGTTTACTGCTTTTGTTACTACTGTCTTTGTTTTGCTGCTACTGTTACTTTACTATTCCTACTACAAAACTGTTGCTACTGATAAACTGTTGTGAGAAAGATTGTTTCCAGGTGCAGCTGAATTGACAACTCAGTTGTTAAGGCTGATAAGTATTCTTTGGCTCCCCTTGTGTCGAATCAATAAATTGGGTTTCACTTCCCTCGAAAATACTGCGATACACCCCCTATACTTGTGGGTCATCACTGACATCATGCAAACTACCACGTGTCTGCCACCGTTAACGGTCGGCTACCGCTGTTAATGTACAAATAAACTGTGGCAGAAGCTAGGCCTAACCAAGGCCTGCTAATTATTAAGTGGCCTGCCCATGAGGAGAGCCCAATAAGAAGACAACCCGTTAGTCTTTCGCCCTTCACTACTTGAAATGGGCCCAATAATGCAGCCAGTAGAGGCCCACGAACTTTTAGGCCGGGTACTGTTTTGGCCTATATAAGGCCCAAGTTGGTCCAACACCGTGCGACCCATTAGCAGCCAGTGCCTAGTCGGTCCAATACTGTTAAGGCCTGTTGTCGGCCCATCACTATTCTCACAGCCCGTCATGGGCCACCTACTATCGGTCCTTCTTCGAGATGGCCCGTTATTGTTCTAGCCTTTTACTTTTCTGGTTGTTAATGTTTCAGGCCACAATCAGCCTATTACTATTCTGGACTACTAGTTTTGTCAGCTTGTTACTGTTCTTGACAGGAATTTTCTCGGGCCGCTACTGTTCTGGATCATTAATGTTCTGGCCTTTAACTGTTTTGTCCCTTTACTGTTGTGTCCCTTTACTTTTGAGGCCCGGTACTGTTTTGGCCTGTTAATTGTCCGGCTTGTTACTATTCTACCATTTTATAGTTTCTTGCCTATTACTGTAATGGCCTGTTTTTGTTCTAGCCTGCTACTGTTAAGGCCTGCTACTATTAAGGCATGTTACCGTTACGACCTATTACTGTTACGGCATGTTAACCCATATGGGTCGGCCCATTACATTTATGGCCTTTTATAGTTTCGTCCTTTCTGAAGCCCATGCCAATATCATAAAACATATATAATAAGCCAGCATCTTTTACTGTTCATCGTCGGCTGAATACAAGACAGACCAATAACAAAGCACGATATTGTTCCCTAATCGACCTGCCTGGCGTAGTTATCGTAACGACTACCGCCATGTGTGGACGAAATCAACTAAATGCCTACACGGCCTATGCGAGTTATCTAGATATTACATTAGCTGCAAACTTCTTGAAATTATTACATATTATCCACTCAAGAGAAAGAAAAATCGCCATTTTTGTTGACAATCAAGTTGATAGCAGAGTCCTCAATTTGCTTTCTCAATCGATCACATGCATCTTCCTTTGAGTGTGATAGCTACATTGGAGGAGACATGATCTTGCAGCCCCCGTTTGGTGGCGATAAAAATAATTGCAGTCTGAAACTAAGTAATAACAAGTTAATACATCAAACAAGACAAACTACTCATTTGACTGATATGACAGGAGCTATGAACTAGAGTTTACAACTGGTCAATGGTTCAATTATTGACCAATACGTCAAACAAACAGGACAAGCAAGCACGCGTTAAACAAGTGTGCCTACCGTGAAACGAGCAATCAAAAAATGTATGTGTGTGGCTTAGAATTTCAACAAATAAAAACTAGCCAGGTCATTTCAACAAATCTATATGGAAGCAGTTGTATACCTTAAAATGCAAGAGACGTTGGGTGACTCGGAATTTGTGCTGAGCCACAAAATGACATGTAGTTACTGTCGTAGCGAAGAATGAACCAGGTAGAAATTATAACAGGATCATACAAGAACTTATAGAGCAGGAATGCAAATCACGAATGAACTATATATAGTAGAGGATAGTTATGTCGTTGCTTAGGACAAACCAAAACCAGATGCGATATATAATTGCGTGGCTCGTGAACCTGTAGAATAGGACAAACAAGCATTAGACAAGTGTGCTTAGAATGAAATGAGCAATCAAACAAAGTGTTTCTTAGAATTTCAGCAAATATAACATAGCTAGGTCATTTCAGCAAATATATATGGAAGCAGTGGTATCTCCTGGAATGCAAGAGTTGTTGGGTTACTCAAAGTTTGCGGTGAGCTACACAATGGCATGTACTTACTATAACAGCTAAGAATCAACCATATAGAAATTATAATGGCATCAAAAGATAACTTCTAGAGCAGGAATGCAAACCCGAACTACATAGTAGAGGACAGTTATGCCATTGCTCAGGATGAACCAACACCAGATAAGGAAGTAATGGCATCCCTTGTGAACCTGTAGAATAGGCTATGCAAACCAACATGTTCATTGTTCCATTTTGAGCTCTATGCCAGAAAAACAAAATAGTTAGTGATGCAGATTTTGAAGAACCAGTTGTCAACAAAAAAATTATAATCGAATTAGTACGAAGAGTTGAAATGGCTACTACAGGATTGCAGAATAATGCCAATGAGGAAATAATAGCAGGAACTGATCTCAGGACAAAACAGATAGATTCAGTAACTATAGAGGAGGGAATCCACACTAATAATTTACACTAACTTCAGATTTTGTAAGAATTACACGATAGCATGCAATTACTGTTATATGGAGTAGCTAAGAACATGTGCATGCCAAAATAATAGACATGTGCATGAGTTGAACTTTGTAGAGCAGCGAATGCAAACTAACATGTCTAATGACCTTGTATGTACTAGCACAAAGAACAGGCATGCCCAATGACTTGTATGTACGAGCACGATTACAAAAATGCAGTTCACTGCGACAGGCTTGAACATGCTATACTGCTGACAAAACAAAAATGGGTCTAAGATTTGGTTAACCTTGGTCGGAGAGGCATCTAAGCATCATCAGTACCGTGCGGGTGACATCCAAGTCACCGAGGGTGCTGCGGTTGTAGTGGCTGTTGGCGTCGGGGAAGCAGATCTTGGGCGATCGATGCCGGCTTGAGTGTGGTGGACAAGAGCATCGCTGAGGTAGATCCAGTGCAGTGAACGGTGACGATCGAGTAGTTGGTCTAGAGTGGTGGTCATGGAACTCCTTGAACTAGATCACGCCTGGTGTACATCGGTAAAGCGGATCCGGTACGGTTGGGTAGCTGTCGGCGGCCGAGAAGCAGAGCTTGGGCGGTCGATGATGCCATCAGCGTGGTGAACGACACCGCAGATCCAGTGTAGTGGCAGAGAGATCCGGTGAACTAGATCTGGTGGGTGAGCATCGATGAAGCGGCTCTGCGGCGGTGCACGAGACCGTAGCTCAAGCGGCTCCGACCACCGTGGAATTGCCGCTGGCCGGTACGCGTGGTGGTTGTGGAGGTGAGGGCTTGGGAGAGGGGGCTAGGATTTTTCGAAGGACCAGCGAGAAAATCTACGCAAATCGGGACTACAGAGGTGAACAGAAACATAATTACGACCGTGCACCCAAGCTACCGACTTTAGCTTGCCCATAGGATGTCAGAACAATGGGTAGAATGGGAATTTTGAAGTCAAAAGTTTTTGAAATGGAGGAGTGTGAAATGCTGATACATTGCAAATGTATCTATAATTTTTGATGTTCCATGCTTGGTTTTATCTACTTTCTTATGTTTTGTTCCGACTTTGGAGTATTTTTCATAGACTTTCTTGGACTAACCTATTAACAAGATGCCACAGTGCCAGTTGCCTGTTTTCTGCTGTTTTTGGTTCTAGGAAGTCAGAAAATGAATATTCTCGGAATTGGACGGGACAAAAGCCAAAGTTCCTATTTTACCGGAAGACTCACGGAGCGAGAATACGAGACGAAGAGGGGCCAGGTCCCCCTGGGCCGTGCCACCAGGTGGTGTGGGCCCCTCCAGCTTCCACCGACCTTGCCCTTTTGCCTATATATTCCTCTCGATGCATAAACCCTAAAGAGTCAAGCCTCCAACCATGAAAAGTTCTGCAGCGCCGCCGCCACCGAAGGGGAGATTCAGGGGACAGAAAGTCTTTGTTCCGGCACCCTGTCGGGACGGGGAAGTGCCCCCGGAGCCATCTCCATCGATCTCCACCACCATCTCCATCACCGTTGCTGATTCCCATGATGAGGAGGGAGTAGTTCTCTCTCGAGGCTAAGGGTTCTACCGGTAGCTATGTGTTCATCTCTCTCTCTCTATGCATGATCATATTGTGATCGTGAGCTTTGTAATCAAGTAGATCCACCTTGCTACTCAAGTGCTTTAATAGATCTCTGCTCTCCCCATGTGTGTGAAAGTGACAGCGTGCTCACCATGGTGGCACTTAGGCTAGAGATTACAAATACTTGTTATGAGTTATATTTGGAGTTGGATCTTTCTATGAAATTGTGGTGTTTGTTGGACTCATCTAGTGCTCAAGGTGACAGTGTGGGGTTTTCTAGATGGGAAAGGCTTACTTTGAGGTGTGCTGTTATAGCCCTACCATCGATTAGAGTGTTCAACCGGAGAGTAGTTAAGAGTATTATCGTAAAGAGAAGATATTTATATGAGAGTGTTCACTAGTGAAAGTATGATCCCTAGGCCTTGTTTCTAAGCACTGAAACACCGTTTGCTATTAGATCTATTGCATGTTTGCTTGCTTCCATCTTTATTTCAGTTTGCCTTTAGTCTCTTCCACGCCAGCAAGCTATTTTCTATCACCATTACCACTTATAATTATCTATACCACTTGTATTTCACTATCTCTTCGCCGAACTAGTGCACCTATACACCTGACAAGTGTATTGGGTGTGTTGGGGACACAAGAGACTTCTTGTATCTTGATTTCAGGGTTGCTTGAGAGGGAATACCTTTGACCACTTCCTCCCTGAGTTCGATAAACCTTGGGTAATCCACTTAAGGGAAAACTTGTTGTTGTTCTACAAACCTCTGCACTTGGAGGCCCAACAACTGTCTACAAGAATAGAAGTGCGTGGACATCAAATGTTTCAAGGTCGGTATGTGATTTTACAACTTGATTGAGATTTTGAATTTGGTGACTGTCCATCTAATAATAATATAAAAATGGTACTGACCTGGTGGGATATTTTGCCTCAAAGATTTTGAAAGAGAGGGGAGGGAAATTCTTCAAAGTCAGTGTATGGTTTAGCCACTCAATTGAGATTTTGAATTTGACTAGTGCCCATCTAATAATAATACAAAAATGGTACTCCCCTGTTGGGAGATTTTGCCTCAAAGTTTTTGAAACGGAGGGGCGGAAAATGCTTGAATGTTGGTCTGCAGTTTTACCACTCGATTGAGATTTTGAATTTGACTAGCGCCCATCTGATAATAATACAAAAATGGTACGCCCCCGGTGGGATATTTTGCCTCAAAGTTTTTGAAGCGGAGGGACAAGAAATGTTTCAAAGTTGGTGTGTGGTTTTGCCGCTCAATTGTGATTTTGAATTTGGCTAGTGTCCATCTAATAATAGTAATAATATAAAATGGTACCCCCTAGTGTGATTTTGTTGCTCGATTCAGTTTTTGAATTTGGCTAGCGTCCATGTACTACTATTAATAGTAGTAAAAAAGTGGTAGAACGTACGGCTATATGGTCAGGAATTCATGGCCGAGAGTCACATCAACTTATCATCCATATATGCACACTTGAGGTACTCCCTGTATTTGGTATTACTACCAGGCCGGAGTAATACTAGTTTAGAGAATTAATTTCACCTATTCGCTTTATTGCTAGTTATTGCATGCAGTAGTAATCCTAAAATCTAGCCAATGCACGTGGCCACCGCATCTAATTAAAAACATGCAAGACAATGGATGCACTCACATTTTAACAACATGAGCGGTCAGGAGCATTACAGGACATGGTGGTTCATATTTTTTGGTCAACTAGATTAATTGAGCAAAACTAGGAGCATTAATTGGTCCTCCGGTCTAGCAATTGAGGCTGTACAAATAATTAAGGACCGTGCTATTGAGCGAACATGAGGTTTTTAGCTCCATAGAGCATACACCCCATCCGGCCACACAATGAGCATCCAACGGTACAGCCAAAAAGCGAAATTGAAAAATGGAAAATACCATGTAAAAAATAGAAAATGCCTTGCATTTGCGTGTGCCCTGAGGGACCACGGAGCGCACCTTTTGGGATAATTAAATTTAATGAGGTTATGATACTACTACTAGTAGTATCATCCTACACCTATACATTCGCGTGCTCCCAGGAGTCATACGCTGGTGTGCATGACCGTTGTTCCGTAATTAGTGCGCTTGCCCGTGCCAGTTTGACGAAACGCGCTTGCAGTTGCTGTGTGCATGTCGTCGTCTCGTTTCCACACGCTTCGCTTGGATTTCCCAGGCCTTTGTTTAAATGTGTGTCTCTATAACCACTTCTTGTGCCAGTCGACGGGACCGAAACTAGACGAACGCCATCATCCATGGTCGGCATGAAGTAGCAAGACTCGCCATGGGCTGGTTTCCCTGAGGGACTCGTCCAGAAGATAGGTGACATCTTCCTTTCTACGGACGACTTCGACTACTACACCGCCTTCTGGGCAGTCTACAGCGCCTGGCGCGGCTTCACGGAGGAGTGCTTTATGCCAGCCATTTGGATTGTTCTAGAGCACCAGTTGTTGGAGGAGTATCCGGTAGACGACGCCGCCATCACATTGCTGAACATGATAACTAGTCGCCACCTTGAAAATAAGATTAGCCAGGTTATTCGCAAGTGCTTTCTTGATATTCATCTGTATATATGTGATACTTTTTTTGCATTCACATCCTATACTATCTGTTTTTAAAGTTATATTTCTTTGTCCACTTGTTGCCTAGGGTTTTGCTCCATGGTTTACCTTGATTGAATTTCAGTCTGCTTACCTTGACTGAATCTCTGTTTATCCTCTCTCTCTCTCTCTGCGTGGAAGGTACTTTTATGTCGGTAGCACAACTGGTAGCCTCCTTGTACTTGGACAGAGGGTGCAGCCATACAAGACCCGGTTGTACAATCCCTTCTCGGGCGCTATCAAGCACCTGAGGGCGGTGATACCGACCGAGCAAGTGGCTTCTGTTGCTGTGACGATGTTCCCATCATTGATGGTGTTTACATCAAACCATCAGAACACCACCATTCGGTGGGCAGATGAGGGCACGGAGGAAGGGAGTCGCCTGGTCTTTGGTGAAGGGTGGTACTTGCCGTATGACTTCGCGGAAATCTGGAGCATGACTTCTTACACCGGTGATGTTTTTGTCGTAGACAGATACGGGTATGACCTCTCAACTATGTGTGATGCTGCTCATGGAGATGTTCAGCTGCAACGCTACACACACACCCTGGAGATGCATCCCATTGTTGCAAGCCTTGTTCTAGGCTGCCAGTTCCCAGAGAATCATTTTTACCTCGTCAAGTCTGACTAGGAGTTGTTGTTCGTTGTGAGTGGACTGGTCTACGGTATCAGGCCGGTTGTTTACTGGGTTGATACCCAGAACCTCCTTCAGCTGGTCAGAGGCATCGGAAGTCGTGCTCTCTTCGTTGCTGACAATCGGTGCGTCTACGTCGACAACGCCAGGGTACCCACGGTGCAGGCCGACAACATATACTATGCGAACCTATCCGATATTAGATCTTACAAATTTGAGTCTCTTGCATGGGAAGAGGAGCCAAGGGTTGTATGGGTATGGAGTAAGAGGATTATGGATCAATGACCATCCTTTCGAACTCGATCGATTGCTGGCGGAGTATTGAAGAATCGTCGAGCATTCTGAGCTGCAGATGGTGCTGCCTTATGGAGAGGATGGTACCACCCACTATGATTACTACAACAGTTATTCGTCAGATTGATGGATTGTGAGGGTCTACTCCTGATGTATTCTCTTCAGGTCAGCTCTTTATGTGTTCACTTTGTTGAGTGAACGTCTATAAATTTTGCAAGTTCTATGGTGCCCGTGTAATACAATGAATGTTCTCCCTGTTCCAGAAGATTGTGTGTTGTACCTCTTACAATTTCACTATTTTTTCATGTACGTGTAGTAATTCTGATAGATGGTTGCTTTGTAACAATCCTCAAACAACTTACAACTTCCAATTACAGTAGATTATTACAATCCTTAGTAAAATTGAAAGTAATTAAATAAAGCATAAAAGTTGCATCAGAGTCCAGACAACTAAAAAATACCATAACTGGTGTGACAGAAAAGGTCTCTATGGAGCTTGCATGGCGATACAGAAGCATAAAAGTTGCATCAGAGTCCATACAACTAAAAAATACCATAACTGGTGTGACAGAAAAGGTCTCTATGGAGCTTGCATGACGATACATGTAACAACTCGCTTCCCATGAGAGCTGTAGATGAGATTATTAAGTATGATCTACGTCAAAGCTTGCCTATTTTTCAATTCATATAAGTCTTTGTGTGCTATGGTGATTACTGAATCTGTTTTTTGGCTTCTTGCTCAACAATATCATAGGCATCTTGGAGGGCATCCTCAAATAATCTTTTGGCTGGAATAAGAGGACCAGTCGAAGCGGTGTGCCATGCGCAATAGGTATTGTCACTACTGCTGTGTGAAACAAAATCTAAACTTGGAGAAGCGGGTCTTTGTTCGATATTCAGAGGGTCATTTGCATCCTAAAACAAACACATGACAAGTTATAACAACATTACCATGCAATCACACTACCATGATTTTTAAATTTGTCAATACGGTAATATATAAGGAAGGAAGCAATTAACAGTGGTGGCTCATACATCTATTTCTTCTTGAATAACTGGACTAGGTGGCGCCATGGAGCGATGCGAGCATGTGATACTCTGTGAAATGACTGCTCTACTTGAAGATTGCTGAGACCAAGACAAAACAAGTTACTTAAACAACATACCTGGGAAACAAACTACAAGTTCATTTCGAATAACAATGCGAGCAATCAACCAAAGTACCTGATGCAGACTTCTCAAACTAGAATGTGCAGAACATGAATAAAACAAATATGAAAACTAAGCCATTATGTTTCTCATATATAAACTATCCAGGCACTACATAACAAAATTTTCCACTGATTTAATCATAGACAAAAAAAGAGTAACTCAGCCAAAAAAACACATCAATTGTGAGCCTCGAATATACTAGCCAGATAATTTCAGATAAACAATGAATCAAGCAATCATACATTGAGTTATTCATGAACATCCAGATAAATTCAACGGTTCGGCAGCCTGAGAACAACAAACTGAACCATCAAGTGGCTCGTATTAAAATAGCCAGTTCATGTAACTATGATACATAGTAGATACAAGAGTGAGATGAAGTGCACAAAGTTTCTTACGATACATTTGTATTATACAGGATCTTATCGCTAGTGTGGCCTTGTTCTTATTATCAGCCAACTCAGATGCAATACACCCGGCCTCTCCATATCTAGGAAATTGAACTAAGCACATGGAACAAAAGCAGACCATAGTGTGGTTAAAATGTTTGACGCTAATTTTTGGCAAAAAAATATGAAAACAAGAAAGACAAATGGATAATTTAAGCAGAAAAAATGTTGCAAGGACCAAACTTTGGTTGCCAAACTTCGGGTGGGGGCCTTATGGTAGGTGTTACACAAGATCTATGGTGGCTTGTGTGGACGGGCAGAGTATGTACTCCATTGTTGCTCCTCTGCATAAAGGTAAGGCCAATTGTAAATACAAACATGTTCCAACATGATATACATGGCATGAAGTGAAACAAAAGTGATGGGGTCTTACGAGATTATAGGAGCCATGCACTCTATGATATTGTGTGCAAGCTGAGGCTGCTCCTTGCAGAATAACAACAAACAGTTTGAGCCTCAAGTTAAGAGGGATCAAATTGACAGTACATAATGGTCAAATAGTATGACGTGTGTAAACGTGTAGTATAGGATATCACGACAATAACACGATGGTAATATTATAGTTCATAAATCGGCTAATGAGAGAGATATTATATAATCATATCTCATGTGGACAGGTACACCAGAGACTGTAAACAAATATGTTAAGTGACTAATAATTCACAAATAAATAGTACGTAAAAACAGTTCAATGCGTGGAGTTTAAGCCTAACCACAACGGGTTAATTTAGTACATAACAGGTATCTCAAGTAAAGAACCTGTTAGTTAGGAAATTTAGCGCAAATATAGTACATTGCCAACCAACAAATCATGCAGGAGATCTGGTTTTACCTCAGTCAGGGCAGCGTCTAGGCCTCCTCCGCATCCTCACAGGTCACGTCGAGGTCGCCGAAGGTGCTACGGTCATAGTGGGAGTTGATGATAGGGAAGCAAACCTTGGGCGGGCAAGGATACGAGTAGAGCACTGGACCACGACATCGGTGGAGCAGATCCTAGGTGGTCGATGATGTGCTTAGCACGCCGGACAAGAGGGTTCGTTGAGCAGATTAGGTGTGGCGGGTACGCCGACTAAAGTGCAGCGGGATGTTCCGGCCGGTGACGTATTCCTGGAGGAGAGAAGGGGTAGGGTTTAGGTACTTCTAGCACTATACTTGGAAAATAGGAGTGAAGGCCCCCACCCACCAAATTCAATAGGGGTCAAATGGGAATTTCAAAGTATCTGAAATTTTGGGGCACGGACTATGTCCGGATATGTGGGATATTTTACCACTTTATTTTGGTTTTGAATTTGGTCATGGTATATATATAAATAAAAAATTGGTAGGCCGTACTCCGTCTCTGTTTAGTAATCCAAGGCTGTACTCCCTCAATCGAACACCTCAACTGATCATTCATGGCCATACTCCCGATGCTCAGGATCTCGAAGAAGAATGGATATCATACTTAGAAGTTTCAAAAAATTATGAGATAAATTAGATCATGTTGGGAGGATGATGTTATACAATCATGCAAATTTGCAAGTTCCAACTCATATTCATTTCACGGTCATGTTGGGAGCCATCTTATCAATAAGTTTTTTCACATACATAGGTGACGCCCTAAGGTCATCCGCAATGTGTAAAAGGGCACACCTTAAGGCCTATGCGACATCCTCTAATTAAGGTTCACCTTATACAGTGTGGAGAAAATAAAGTTATCTTTAAGCCAAAGGTGCACCTCAAAAGCTTATGGGTTTCCCATAGAAAATAGAAAAAATATTTCCCCTCTCTCCTTATTCCTCATGTGATTGTTTTCAAAAGGGGTTCAAATTTTTCAAGATTCTAAATCTTAGCTAGAAGTCAAACCAGTCATCAAAACTCTCTATGGTTTATGATATATTAACTGACCACTCCATGGGTACCTCCAAAAGCTTTTTCATAAAACTTTCAAAGCAACCTACAATTTATTACTTGTAGTTCAAATTCAAACTTATTTTGATACATCAACATAAAGTCATTCAAGTAAGTGGAGTTATATAGCTAGGAAGATTGAAAACTCCTAAAACATGGGAATCACAAGTACAACATGCTGTTGATCCCCTATATATGTCCAAAAACTTGGCTTGTGGCATTCAAATCCACTATTCTTCGCACCAGCATCACGGAAAAGAATGATCTCATTATCAGTGAGAAAATTGAGAATGTTCGTTCCTGATAGTTGGACACTCACACCCACGTCACTGCTTACTACCTGAAGATGCATTCATCTACCTCTGAAATGACATTTAATGCAAGATCAATCTATCGTGCTTACTTGTAGCTCAAGTTTGACCTAATTTCGTTAAATTGTCAAGATGCAAAATCTTAGCAAGAAGTTGAACCTATCGACAAAACTCTTGTTGTTTTCTGATATATTAATTGTGACCCCTCGATGGGTACCTGCAAATTAAAAAAATCGTAAAACTTTCAAAGCAAAACCTACAATTTACTTGTAGTTCAAAAATTGACCTAATTTCGATAAATCGACATAAAGTCATTGAAATGGGTAGAGTTAGCTAGGAAGTTTGAAAGCTCATAAAACATGGGAATCGTTGGTACAACATGTTGGTCCACTATATATGTCTGTAAACTTGGCTTGTGGCATTCACATACAATATTCTTTGGACTTTTATTTATGAAAAAGAACAACCTCGGTCGTCTTCACTCGGAAAATGTAGAATTGAATGTTCTTTCCTAATAGTTGGAAACTCACACTAATAGTATTGTTTACTACAATAAGATGCACTGATCTACCTCTGAAAATACATTTAATTCAAGAGCAATCTATCTCGCTTACTTGTAGCTCAAGTTTGACCTAATTTCGTTAAATTGTCAATATGCAGAATCTTAGCAAGAAGTTGAACCTATCGTCAAAACTCTCGGTGTTTTATGATATATTAATTGTGACCCCTAGATGGGTACCTCCAAAAGATTTTTCATAAAACTTTCAAAGCAACCTACAATTTACTTGTAGTTTCCAATTTGACCTAATTTCGATAAACCGACATAAAGTCATTCAGTCAAATGGGTAGAGTTAGCTAGGAAGTTTGAAAGATCATAAATAAAACATGGGAATCGTTGGTACAACATGTTGGTCCACTATATATGTCGGTAAACTTGGCTTCTGGCATTCAGATCCAATATTCTCGAGACATTTCTTTATGTAAAAGAACAACCTCGCTCGTCATCGCTCGAAAAATTGAGAATTGAATGTTATTTTCTGATAGTTGGAAAATCACACTAACGACACTGTTTACTACAAGAAAATGCACCTATCTACCTCTGAAAAGTCATATATTTCAAGAGCAATCTACCGCGCTTACTTGTAGCTCATGTTTGACCCAATTTTGTTAAATAGTGTCATGATGCAAAATCTTAGCAAGAAGTCAAACCTATTATCAAAACTCTCGGTTGTTTCTCATATATTGATTTTAACCCCCCGATGGGTACGTTACCTCCAAAAGTTTTTTCGTAAAATTTTCAGAGCAACCTACAATTTAGTTATATTTTAAGTTTGACCTAATTTCGATAAATCGGCATGTAGTCATTCAAGTGGGCAGAGTTAATTAGCTAGGGAGTTTGAAAACTCAAAAAACATATGGGAATCGTAAGTAAAACACGTTGGTCCACTTAATATGTCTAGAACCTTGGCTTGTCATTGAGATCCATATTCTTCGGACTTTCTTTATGGAAAAGAACCATCTTGCCATCACTCGGGAAATTGAGAATTTTCTTTCCTAATAGTTGGAAACTCACACCGACGACATTGTTTACTACAACAAGATGCACCCATCTACCTCTGAAAATACATTTAATTCAAGAGCAATCAATCGCTCTTACTTGTAGCTCAAGTTTGACCTAATTTCATTAATCGACAAGAAGTCACTGAAGTGTGCAAAGTTAGCTAGGAAGCTTGAAAAATTAAAAAACCTAGGGAACTTTATTTGCGTGCTAATAGCAATGTTATTAGTATGAATTATTTGAAAACCATTATTGCTAATGCTATGGAAAAGTCTGAGCTTGGGGAACCTAGTTTTTATGAAAATGATCTGTTTAGTTCCCCAAGCACGGAGGAGAAAATTTACTTTGATAATACTATACCTCCAATATATGATGATTACAATGATGAATATGATATTTTCTGTCCACCTACTATTGAGGAGAAAATTAATTATGATTACAATATTCCTCCTATATTTCATGATTATGGTGATGAGAATTATAATGATAGCTATTTTGATGAATTTGCTCCCACAACAATTAATAAGAATGACTATGCTTATAGGGAGAGTAATAATTATTTTATGCATGTGGCTCATGATAAGAATGTTTTATGTGATAGTTATATTGTTAATTTTATTCATGATGCTACTGAAAGTTATTATGAGAAAGGGAAACATGGTTTTATGTATCTCAATAATATTAAGTTTCCCCTCTTTACGGTGAAAATTTTGAAGTTGCACTTGTTTTGCTTTCGTATGCTTGTTGCTTTGTGCTTTCATGACTTGCTTCTTTACAAGATTATTTTTCATAGGAAGTGGGTTAGACTTAAATGTGTTTTATATTTGCTTCTTGATGCTCTCTTTTACTTCAATTCATATTTCTTATGTGAGTATCATCGAAATTATCGTGCCTAGCTCAAAGGCGTTAAAGAAAAGCACTTATTGTGAGATAACCCAAATTTCTATTTAGTAAGTTTTTCTTTTGTTGAGTCTTGAAGTCATTACCGCTGTAATAACCCCTCTTTATCCTTTTTGTGTGGTTTTTGTGCCAAGAATAACCTCTAATGAGAGAGAAGTGAGACTTGGGAAAGGTGTTGTCCCGAAACAGATTTTTATGCTTCACTGTATAAATTCGTGAAAAATCTATGTACGTCAAATTGAGCTGTAATATTTTGTGCTTCTGCCCTAGGTTGCTATACAACTTTCGTTAGTTTATCACTTTTCGATTTAAGCAACAGAAGGTCTTCGGAAAAATCGGTTTTTACCTGCTGGTCTGTTTTGACAGATTTCTGCCATTATTTGCATTTGCATCTTAATCTCTTTCTCTTTGAGTTCTTGATGGCTCAATGCACGACGCCCAGAAAAATGCTTGATGGCGGTGTTGATGTAGAGCTCGTTGGGAACCCCAAGAGGAAGGTATGATGAGCACAACAACAAGTTTCCCTCAGTTATGAAACCAAGGTTTAATCAAACCAGTAGGAGCAAGGAAACACCTCAAAGGTGTTACTAGCTGAGCTTTGGCAGGGCGCACTACCGGTGCTAGTAGCAACGTGGAGACCTGAACAACACAACCACAAAACTTTGTCCCCAACTTGCGATGAGGTTGTCAATCTCACCGTGTTTTGCGGAAAACAAAGGATTAAACATATCGAATGGAAAGAAGTAAAAGTTTGCAGAAAGTAAACACAAAAAGTAAACAGTTTATAGATTGTATGTAAAGAATAAGGACCGGGATCTATAGTTCACTAGAGTTGACTCTCCTTAAGATAGATAACATGCTGGGTGAACAAATTACAATGGGGCAATTGACAAACACCGAGAAAGCAATACATGCATATACTAATCATCTTGACTCCTCTGAGACTTGATTAGGCATTACAACATAATACATAGACCGCCATCCAACTACATCTATGAATAATAATCCACCTTCAGGTTATCAGCCGAACCCCCTCTAGTATTAAGTTGCAAGCATCAGATTATTGCTTTACGAACTGCGTGTAAAGTAAACAATACGATTGTTCTATGAACAAAGGATTGTTGTTTTCTCCCTAGTAGCAATAGCACATCTAGTACCTTAGAGATTTATATCACTTCCCCAGATTACCAGATGCATGAACCCACTATCGAGCATAAATACTAACTCTTGGAGTTGCTAGCATCTACTTGGCCAAGATAGCTACTAACAACGGAAAGCATGCAAGATCTCAAATAACAAAGACATGATAGAATCAATAATCAATCTGAAATAGCATCTCAATATCCATCGGATCCCCGCAAACACAACATGTATGAATTACAAATAGATGATCTTGATCATGAACGAAGCTCACAAGATCTAAACATGAAAGCACAAAGGAGGAGAAACCAGCCATCTAGCTACTACATGGATCCGTAGTCCAAGGATGAACTAGTCACGCATCACACCGGAGGTTTGCATGGTGATGAACAAGGCCTCTAGGGTGAATTACCCTCTCCGGCAGGGTGCCGGGAAGAGCTTCAGATCCCTCCCGATCCAGGGATGGAGATGACAGCGACTACAGACTCTTTCGTGGATTTTTGATCGGGTACTTAGGGTTTTCGTCCCAAGGGCAATATATAGGCGGAAGGAGAGGCCGAGGGGGTGCCGAGAGCGGCCACACCACCCCCTGGCGCGGGCCAGGCCTGGCCGCGCGGCCAGGTGGTGTGGTGGCTCCCTAGCCCTTCTCCGTCTCGTATTCTGGCACTTGATCACTTCCGAAAAATAGGCACTTTGGCTTTTGTCCCGTCCAATTCCGAGAATATTCATTTTCTGACTTTCCTGGGACCAAAAATAGCAGAAAACAGGCAGCTGGCACTGTGGCTCTTGTTAATAGGATAGTCCAAGAAATCATATGAAAAGTACTCCAAAGTTGGAACAAAATACAAGAAGGTGGATAAAACCAAGCATGGAACATCAAAAATTATAGATACATTTGCAATGGATCAACATCCCCAAGCTTAACTCCTGCTCGTCCTCTAGTAGGTAAGTGATAAAAAGAAAGAATAATTTTTGAGGTGACATGCACCATCAAAGACTTGATCAAAGTATTTGCAAAACATTCAAAGCTGGGATCATAGTACTTCAATCATAACATGAAAGACAAAGTTCTAGCAATAAGCAAAGAAACTATGATGCAACATGAAAAGGCACAAACAAAAGATTCCTGAATAACAATGCATTGCAAGACGTTTGTTTGTTTCACATAAAGAAAACATAGCATAATAGTATTCAGCTTGTCTCTCAATAGAGTAGCAAATATAAATGCATAGGACACCTTCAAAGTTCATAAGAGTGACTAGATACAATAGTTTCAAACAAGCAATAACAAGTTATGCATCAATCAACTAGTCTTGGGACAATGCGCATAGAACTAAGAATGGCCACTATGCTCTCAAAGTAGGTGCATAAAGATAGAAGGTGGAGACTCAATATAATGGTGGAAGAAAGGCCTTTTATAAAAGGAAGTAGGGATTCTAGTCTCATAAAGAGCTTCCAAAAATTATGGTTCTTATAGCTTTTAGCTCTCATTACCCCTATCATAAGTATCTTGAAGTGATTAAGGTTAAAGTGAATAAACTATGGTGTACATGCTTGACGAAGTATAAGTCGGAAATCTCATGTCCCTTGTATACGAGGGCCGCTCCTCATGCTACTCAAGTTTAGTCACCGGTAATTTGGTGTCATCATAAGTATATGTGTATCATTGAGAACCGCCAACGGGGTACCCCTTGCCCGATGATACGGAAGAATCCCCATATCGAAATGACAAGGCAAGTAGACAACAAGCATCTCAGCATTCTTCTTATTTACCATTGGAATATGGTGCTTTTTTCTCTCTTTCCTCTTTTCATAGTATCTCTTTTTTTCTTTTTCTTTTCTCTTTTTTTTCAATATAGGACTCTTTTTTATAAGAAGAATGCTTCATAGACAGCGCATTATGGTTACGCTGCAGGTTTCCACCATGTCAGCATGGATTAGACCAGCGGCCCAGGCATTTCTCTAACACATATACATAACTCCATGGACTTACAAGCTGCCCTTTCATTTCACACCGACGACATCCATATACAAAAGAGCATGATATCAACTAGGTACGAGTACCAAGTGCAATGTTGAAAGCGTTCCCCATGAAAGCATGGTTCTGCTAATTCCCGACAAATAAGTGCAAGCATATACAACATAGAAGACACAATGGTTCAGGTTTATTAAGGGCAAGTAAAGTAAAGTGTGCCATCAAGTTCGTGAGAGCTTTAATCACTAGTTTTCTCATAACAAGTGGAAGGTAAACAAAAGCATGAATGTACTTGGAATAGCATAAGCTAGTAGGTAGGTATGGTGGACTCTTTGGAATAACTTGGTTTAGGGAGTTGGATGCATGAGTGGAACTCATACTTTGTTGTGGAGGCTAGCAAAAGACTGGGAGCGACAAACTAAGAGAGCAATAGTGGCCATAATCATGCAGAGCGACAAAACATCATTGATCAAAGCATAAAGTGATACTACAAGTTGAAAACTAAAGGATCATAAAGGCTATGGTGACTTGGGATAGTCATAACATGGTGTGAGCATGTGCCAAGTCAACCCAAATAAAGCATCAAAGGAGAATACCACTATACTATGCTTTAATATGCTAAAGCAACGCATGATTCATCCAAGGCACATTAAGCAATCTTAATTGTTTATAACAAGGCATGATACAGCAAAGAATACTAATCATAAAGCCAAAATAATATCAAGCATGGCATGAAAAAGCATAGGCCACAGTCAAAAACAAGCTCTTTTCACCACAAAAGCATGAACTTTCCAATCTTTTCCAAACCAAACCAAACTATTTGCAAACCAAATGTATGAAAGAGGGGGTCCAACCAATTTATTCAGAAAAATAAGCAAACCAAAGCAAATGAAAAACCAAAACAAAAATGAAAAATAAGACGCTCCAAGAAAAACACAACTGTGCATGAAACAATAAAAATGAAGCGTTTGGAAGAAACCTGGAATTTTTATTGATGAAGAAGGGGATGCCTTGGGCATCCCCAAGCTTTGACGCTTGTACTTCTTGGATATTTCTTGGGGTGACACGCATGGCATCCCCAAGCTTGAGCTTTAGTCCATCCTTCATCTCATTACTCATTCCTTCCATACACCTGAAATTTTCCTTCATACAAAACTTCACACAATCTCATTAGCAACATTAGTGCACTTAAGATAAATAAGTCTCAAGGTTCAGTTCTAAGACCAAATAAACTTCCATTAGAACACTAGATACTGTAGCACTTCCCTCAAAAATCTCAATTCCCCAAAAGAACTCAAGAAGGAACTAACAAGAAGCAAATGCAGAAAATGGCAGAAATCTGTCAAAACAGACCAGCAGATAAATACGATTTTGTTCGAAGACCTTATGTTGCTCAAATCAAAAAGTGTTGAACTAACGAAACTTAGATAACAACCTGGGGCAAAAGCACAAAAAATTACAGCTCAATCCGACATACAGAGCTCTCTCACGAATGTTTACGGTGAAGCACAAATATCTGTTTCGGGACAGCAACTTTCCCAATCATTATTTCACTCTCATTAGAGGTTACTCTTGGCACAAAAAGAAAATAAAAAGGATAAGGAGAGGTTATTACAGAGGTAATAACTTCCAAGACTCATCTAAAACTCTTTCGTTATCTACCAACAAGTACTTTTCTTTAACGCCTTTAAGTTAGGCATAAGAAGCAAAGAAAGAATCAAGTGTTCTCAAATGAAGAAGCATTAAGATCAGAAATATTTTCAACAAGGCAAGGTATATCATCCAAATAAGTTTGAGAGGATCCTCTCTCAATGCTCTTAGGTTCACTATTCTCATCAAAAGGGTTTGCATGAACAATCCAATCAAGATTCTTTTCTATGGCATCATGTATTGCTACTAGTTTAAAGGGTATTGGTATCTTAGGTTCATTAGGTTCGGTTTTGTTCATCTTTTCTCGTGTACCAACAACATCTACACATGAGCCTAGCATATTGAAACGTTCAAAAACTTTTCTAGCTTCCTTGGCAACATTATAGAACTCCTTAAACAAAGTTTCTAACATGTGAACTTATTTGCATTAAAATCCCTCTTTTCAGGATCCTCAATTTCTTTAAGCTTAAGAAACATTACTTGCATTAAGGGGTTGAGGTTAAAAAACCTATCTTCTAACATGTGAACTAAAGAAGCTGCAGCAATCTCATAATTTGGAGCAAGTTCTACAAGGGATCTATCCTCAGTATCTTCATGTTTGCGAACATGATTAAAGAATTCTTCAATTTATCTTTCCCAATTATAAAACCACTACCAATTGGAAGGTCTTTAAGGATGAATGTAGGCATCAACATGGTGAGCTAAGGAAGATGTGACAACTAAAGGAGACTTAATTTTTTGTGTGTTTTTGAAATAAGAAAGCAAACAAGTAAAACTAATTTTTTTGGTGTTTTTTTTGAAGAACAAAACAAGCAAACAAAGCAAAAAGAAAACTAAGCAAAACAAAAACAACAAAGTAAAGAGATTGGTTATGAGGGACTCCCCTTGTGAAGATGTCCTTGACTCCTCGATAACGGCGCCAGAAAAATGCTTGATGGCTCAATGCACGACGCCCAGAAAAATGCTTGATGGTGGTGTTAATGTAGAGCTCGTTGGGAACCCCAAGAGGAAGGTATGCTGAGCACAACACCAAGTTTCCCTCAGTTATGAAACCAAGGTTTAATCGAACCAGTAAGAGCAAGGAAACACCCCAAAGGTGTTACTAGCTGAGCTTTGGCAGGGCGCACTACCAGTGCTAGTAGCAATGTGGAGACCTGCACAACACAACCATAGAACTTTGGCCCCAACTTGCGATGAGGTTGTCAATCTCACCGTGTTTTGCGGAAAACAAAGGATTAAATGTACCGAATGGAAATAAGTAAAAGGAGGAGCTCACAAGATCTAAACATGAAAGCACAAAGGAGGAGAAACCAGCCATCTAGCTACTACATGGATCCGTAGTCCAAGGATGAACTACTCACGCATCACACCGGAGGCTTGCATGGTGATGAAGAAGGCCTCCAGGGTGAATTCCCCTCTTCGGTAGGGTGCCGGGAAGAGCTTCAGATCCCTCCCGATCTAGGGATGGAGATGACGGCGGCTATAGACTCTTTCGTGGATTTTTGAGCGGGTACTTAGGGTTTTCGTCCCGAGGGCAATATATAGGCGGAAGGAGAGGCCAAGGGGGTGCCGGGAGCGGCCACACCACCCCCTGGTGTGGGCCAGGCCTGGCCACGCGGCCAGATGGTGTGGTGGCTCCCTGGCCCTTCTCCGTCTCGTATTCTGGCACTTGATCACTTCCGAAAAAATAGGCACTTTGGCTTTTGTCCCGTCTAATTCCGAGAATATTCATTTTCTCGGAATTCCGATAAAAGCCCTCCAGTACGTACGGAGCAAAGAAACTTGTCTGCCCTCTAGGATTAAACGTGCAGAAGATACATGCATGCCCTAATGACTGCATCCTCTACTACGGTGAGAAGTACGAGAATATGGATAAATGCCTGGTATGCACTGCATTGCGGTATAAGATCAGAAAAGATGACCCTGGTGATGTTGAGGGCGAGCCACCCAGGAAGAGGGTTCCTGTCAAGGTGATGTGGTATGCTCATATAATACCACGGTTGAAACGTTTGTTCAGAAATAAAGAGCATGCCAAGTTGTTGTGATGGCACATAGAAGACCGTAAGAAAGACGGGATGTTGAGGCACCCTGCTGATGGTCGGCAGTGGAGAAAAATCGAGAGAGACTTCCCGGAGTTTGCTGGTGACGCAAGGAACTTATGGTTTGGTCTAAGTACCGATGGCATGAATCCTTTTGGGGAGCAGAACTGTAGTCACTGCACCTGGCCTGTGACTCTATGTATCTACAACCTTCCTCCTTGGTTGTGCATGAAGCGGAAGTTCATTATGATGCCAGTGCTCATCCAAGGCCCGAAGCAACCCGACAACGACATTGATGTGTACCTAAGGCCATTAGTTGATGAACTTCTATAGTTGTGGGCCAAACCAGGTGTACGTGTGTGGGATGAGCACAAACAGCAGGAATTTGACCTACAAGCATTGCTGTTCGTAACCATCAATGATTGGCCTGCTCTTAGTAACATTTCAGGACAGACGAACAAAGGATACAATGCATGCACGCACTGCTTAGATGAGACTGAAAGTATATATCTGGATAAGTGTAGAAAGAATGTGTACCCGTACAATCGTCGTTTTCTTCCACCCAGTCATCCCTTAAAGAAGAAAGGCAAGCATTTCAACGGCAAGGCAGAAACCCGGACGAAGCCTGTCCCCCGTAGTGGTGCTGATGTATTTGGTATGGTCAAGGATTTGGATGTAATCTTTGGAAAGGGTCCTGGAGGACAACCTGTTCCGAAAGACCCCATTACCGGACACGCACCCATGTGGAAGGAGAAATCTATATTTTGGGAGCTACCCTATTGGAAAGTGCATGAGGTCCGCTCTGCAATCGACGTGATGCACCTGACGAAGAATATTTGCGTGAATATTCTAGGCTTCCTAGGCTTGTATGGGAAGTCAAAAGATACCCCGGCAGCACGGCAGGACCAGCAACATCATAAAGGACGAGACGGCAAGCATCCAGGGCAGTTTCAAGAGCTTGCCAGCTACGCTCTTACCAAAGAAGAGAAGGAAATCTTTTTTGAAGTCCTTTTCAGTATCAAGGTCCCGTCTGGATTCTCGTCGAATATAAAGGGAATAGTAAATATGAAAGAGAAAAAATTTCAAAACCTAAAGTCTCATGACTGCCATGTGCTTATGACGCAATTGCTTCCGGTTGCATTGAGGGGAATTCTACTAGAAAATGTTCGACTAGCCATTGTGAAGGTATGTGCATTCCTTAATAAAATTTCTCAGAAGGTAATCGATCGAGAAAGTCTATCAGGGTTACAGATTGATGTGGTCCAATGGCTGGTCAGCTTCGAGTTGTTGTTCTCGCCATCCTTCTTCAATATTATGATGCACCTCATAGTTCACCTAGTCGAAGAGATTAGAATTCTCGGTCCTGTGTTTCTACACAATATGTTCCCATCGAGAGGTTCATGGGAGTCTTAAAGAAATATGTTCATAATCATGCTAGGCCAGAAGGAAGCATCTCCAAGGGCTATGGAACATAGGAGGTCATTGAGTTTTGTGTTGACTTTCTTCCTGACCTTAAGCCGATTGATGTTCCTGAATCTCGGTATGAGGGGAGGATGGCTGGAAAAGGCACACTAGGAAGGAAATCAATGGTATGTAGGGACGGGCATTCTTTCACTCAAGCACACTACACAGTTCTACACAATTCCACCGTGGTGGCTCCGTATATCGAGAAACACAAGAATATTCTACGTTCCGAAAACCCGGGGAAGCCTGAAACCTTGATTAAAGGGGAACACGAGAAGAATTTTGGCAATTGGTTGCAGACACATCTCATGAATAACACCACTGTTGGAGATGAGTTGTACTCGTTGGCCAAGTTACCATCTTCGACTATATGTACTTTACAAGGGTACGAGATAAATGGGAATACATTTTACACGATCGCCCAAGATAAAAAAAAGCACCAACCAAAACAATGGTGTCTGCTTTGATGCAACATTTGACAATGGGCAGAAGGACACATATTATGGGTACATAGAGGAGATATGGGAACTTGACTATGGACCTACTTTTAAGGTCCCTTTGTTTCGGTGCAAATGGGTCAAGCTGACAGGAGGCAGGGTACATGTAGACCAAAAGTACAGCATGACAACAGTGGATCTCAACAATCTTGCGTACATGGATGAACCAGTCATCCTAGCCAACGATGTGGCTCAGGTTTTCTATGTGAAGGACATGTCTACCAAACCGAGAAAAAGGAAAGATAAGCAAAAGAGTACAGAATACGATGATCCAAAGCGCCACATAGTTCTTTAAGGTAAAAGAAACATCGTGGGAGTGGATGACAAGACAGACATGTCAGAAGATTACAATAAGTTTCATGAAATTCCGCCCTTCAAAGTGAAAACTGACCCAAGCATCCTGTTAAATGATGAAGATTCTCCATGGCTACGGTGCAGAAGAAAACCACAACACTAGATGTTGGTGATGTGTAATAATGTATTAAACCTTTTATTTGAGACATAAATCTATGTAATGTATTAAACCTTTTATTTGAGACATAAATCTATGTAATGTATTAAACCACAACCCTTTCATGTAATACATCTTGCTCAATCAAACTAGACGTTGACGACCGGGTTCTGAGCCGCGGGAGGTGATCACTCAAAGAGAAGGAACCATCACAAGAGAAGGAACCCACAAACACTAAGGATACATAGCACAACTGAAAATTAAGATACATAGCACAACTAAAAATTAAGAAACATGCCTAATGTTGGAGTGATTCAGTCATGCTCCTGCCTAGCCCTATAATACGCGCCACTGTAGTCGTCGTAGTCGCCGGCGCCGTCGTCGCTGTCATCGTCGGGGTCGCCGTAGTCGAACCTTGAAGGTTGGGCACGCGTGGGCTGGATTTGAGGGTACCACAGGCGGGGGTTATTGCCGGTCGTGTTGTAGGCCATGACACTCTGGAGAGTCCGGACGCGCCACCACAGCCGACGGCCGGCCTCGTTGAAGTTCGAAGGAGGTGGGCCGTCCTCCTCATGCCTGGCGAGCGCCCTCTCACGCCGATTGATGAAGAAGGCTTCCCAAGTCGGGAAATAGTCGGGATGCCAGTTGGGATTCCTCCGCTGCTCTGGCGTGAGCTCGAGGTAGTAGTGGTTCGTGATGGCCATCCGGCGCTCCACACCTAGAGGGACAGGAGGGACCGGCACGCCTCCGACGCTCAGCATCCAGCCGGTGGGGACGCGGTAGCCCGGTGGGCAGGGGTAGTTCGAGGTGTAAAGCGCCTCCGTCTTCCGGGTGGTTAGAGATACGCTAGAAGCCATGGGAAGATAATGATGAGTCTAGATGTGATATGTAAATGAAGGCCAAGCGTACATATATATACTGAAAAAATTGCGGGAAGATAGAGGTGGGAACCGGTGGAAAGCGCGGGAACGCAGTGGGGCGGGAAACTTTCATCCCGGGTGGGGGCTCAAACTGGGACAAAAGATGGGGGGACCTTATCTGGGGGAGGCTTATCTGGGAGGGCCTTATCTGGGGGGTGGCTAACCTTTAGTACCGGCTGGTGGGTGCAACCGGGACTAAAGGTGGTTTTTGTGTCATCTAACAAAACCGTCGGTGGGATAAGGATGCGTGGGTAACCTTTAGTACCGGCTGGTGGGTGCAACCGGGACTAAAGTTGTCGGTAGGATAAGGACGCACGGGTGGACACACTGCTCGATGAGATAAAGCATGTAGCACACGACGCCCTGTCGGAGGAAGAAGACAAAGTAGAAGCGGCGCCGTGCCTATAAAAGGAGCATCGATACGCCATGGCAAGCAACTCAACAAGCCAACAGGGATGGAGAGTTTCATCCCCATGGATGGAGGAAAGGGTTGGGAAATCTCCCGTGGCGGAACTTCTCAAAGATGCCCTTGGTGCACACGCCCTATGGCATCTTCGGAAGTTTCGCCTTGGAAAATATTTTCCTGCTAGCCCATGAAAGACTCCATCTCCGCCTCCATGGGGTTAGAGGTATGGTGGAAGCCATGGGATAGAGTGGAGAGAGGCGGCAGATATGAGTGGAGAGAGGCGGCAGATTGATCCACCAGTGTCATTGCATATGTGTTCTTTTCACAAACCACATCTAGAGTCATTGCATGTGTGTTATTTTAACAAACCACATATGGATCCACCAGTGTGATTGCATGCGTGTTCTTTTCACTAACCGCAGCTAGAGTCATTGCATGTCTATTCTTTTCACAAACCACATATGGATCCACCAGTGTCATTGCATGTGTCTTCTTTTCACAAACCCTAAACCCTAAACCCTAAAGGGGCTACCCTCGTACGGAGAAAGCTATAGGGGTAGATGATCCGGGGCCCCCGGTCTAGGGTTTCGCCGGAGGAAGACCACCGGAGCGTCGGAATCACATGAAAATGGCAAAATGGTTAATAGTTTGACTAGTTAGAATACTTAGTTTATAAAACAGAAAATGGATTTGAATCTCTTATTCAAATTCAAGCACTTTTTATGTTAAATTTTTAGTGAGATTCAAAAATATGCAAAATATAATACTTAATGCATATTTAAATTGGAAATGGCAAAATGGTTATTAGTTTCACTAGTTAGAATAATTATTTTATAAAAAAGAAAATAGATTTAGATTACTTATTCAAATTCATAAACTTTTCTTTGTGAAAAATTTAGTGAGATTCAAAAATATGCAAAATATAATAGTTAATGCATTTTTAAATTAGAAATGGCAAAATGGTTATTAGTTTCACTATTAGAGTAATTATTTTATAAAACAGAAAATAGTTTTGGATTACTTATTCAAATTCAAAAACTTTTCATGTTGAAATTTTTCTCAAATTCATAAGTATGCAAAAACTGTATAATTCAAATGTTTAAAAAAATCTAATAGTTACAAATTGTAATATTTGAAAAAACAGGCGCCAACTTAGGCCCAGTGCGTGCAAATTTGGGCCTTTAGTCCCGGCCCAGAACACCATACGGGACTAAAGGCTCTGCAGGCGAAAAGGCATCCAAAGCCTTTAGTCCCGGTGCGTGGCTGGAACCGGGACTAAAGACCCCCCTTTAGTACCGGTTCCAGCCACGCACCGGGACTAAAGGGTGGGGGTATTTAAGGTGCCGCCTTCTTCCCCGGTCGAATCCATCGACCGGAGTGAGGAGTAGCACTACGCCGCCAGGCTGCCGAAATACCTCGCCGCCTCTCCGCCCGTTCGCGTACCCCGCGCGCCGTGTTGCCGCACCGCGCCGCCGCCTCTCGAGACCCCGCGCCGCCGTGTTGCCGCGCCGCCGCTGGGAGGTAATCCTCGCCGCCTCCCCCCACCGCGCGCTCTGCCTCCTCTCCGTCCCCGGCCCCAGCGAGCCCTGCGCGTTGGCTCCATCCCCCCAGCGAGCCCGGGCAAGCCCGGCGAGCCCCAACGAGCGAGCCCGCTCTCTGCCTCCTCTCTCTTGTATTTTTTGTATATTAATTAATGAAGAATTATTACTAGTAATAGATAGAATTATTACTAGTATTTCTAGTGTATGTTTTTTGTATTACTAGTATCTTTTTTGTAATAGATAGATAGAATTATTACTTGTATTACTAGTATTACTAGTATGTTTTTTGTAATAGATAGATAGAATTATTACTAGTATTTTTGTATCTTTTTTATATTTCTAGTGTATGTTTTTTATTAATTTCTAGTATAGTATATATTTCTAGTATAGTATATATTAATTTCTAGTGTATGTTTTTTTATTTCTTGTATCTTTTTTATATTGTAATATTTATTACTAGTATATAAATATAGTATATATATATATGTTTGTGTATATATATTTATTACTAGTAATAATATATATAGTAGTATATTATATAGTATGTAGTATTATAGTGTCGATTGAGACAGACAGACATTAGTGCTAAATAAAGATAAGCTAAAGAAATAACTACCCTAAGTCCGATAGTGCTCGCGGGCCCCCGGACTTAGGGTTAGGGTGGTGGTACTCGCGGGCCACCGGACTTAGGGTTAGGGTGGTAGTGCTCGCGGGCCCCCGGACTTAGGGTTAATGTGGTAGTGCTCGCGGGCCCCCGGACTTAGGGTTAGGGTGGTGGTGCTCGCGGGCCCCCAGAGTTAGGGTTAGGGTGGTGGTGCTCGCGGGCCACCAGACTTAGGGTTAGGGTGGTAGTGCTCATGGGCCCCCGGACTTAGGGTTAATGTGGTAGTGCTCGCGGGCCCTCGGACTTAGGGTTAGGGTGGGGGTGCTCGCGGGCCACCGGACTTAGGGTTAGGGTGGTAGCGCTGGCGGGCCCACCGGACTTAGGGTTAGGGTGGTGGTGCTCGCGGGCCCCCGGACTTAGGGTTAGGGTGGTGGTGCTCACGGGCCCACCGAACTTAGGGTTAGGGTGGTAGTGCTCGTGGGCCCACCGGAGTTAGGGTTAGGGTGGTCGTGCTCGCGGGCCCCCGGACTTAGGGTTAGGGTGGTGGTGCTCGCAGGCCCACCGGACTTAGGGTTAGGGTGGTGGTGCTCGCAGGCCACCGGACTTAGGGTTAGGGTTAGGGCATCACTAGAATTTTGCTATTGTTTAGTATTATTGTAGCAAATTGCGTGTTCATATTATTGTTTAGTATTATTTTATGTAGTAATATTGAATGAAAAATGTTATTGTGTGCATTTTGTAGAAAACTCTGGATCCAATCCAGAGAGACCTAGCACAGGAAGAAATTCTCGAGGATATGATCAACGACACCCCCCATGTTGATCCACCCGAATCTTCGTCGATTTATCTGAACCCCTCCGGTGACGGAGAGGAGCTTGACCGAAATGATCAAGGAGAAGCCGACGGCTCCGGTGGTGGGTGGAGAAGCCGATGGCTCCGGTGGTGGAGAAGCCGACGGAGAGGTATATATATGAAGTCTGGTGATCAGTAGATGCATAAACTGAGTTGTATATATATATAAATTGACGAATGTTTCTTCTCTTAGGCCTCCACATCGAGCAAAAAATATTCCAAACGAGGCCCGGCCAAAAAGTTGGACACATCTACGCGTTATACAATTACGCGGGTATCACCACGGGGTGAACTGTTGGAACCCGAAAAGGCTAAAACTGTATTTAAACAACAATGCGGAGTTATGGTTAGGGATCGCATCCCGATCACCGCTCGAGAGTGGAATAAGACCAAAGGGGCGAAAGAGGGTGAGTATGTCGCCGACAGGTGCAAAGAGGGTCTTTGGAATGACCTCATGACACATTTCACCCTACCAGAATATGAGGATGATGCCAACACAGCTGCATTGAGGAAGAAAGTCAAGCAGTGGACTCTTACGAAGATGGCCGAACTATTCAAGAACTGGAAGAAAGCATTATGGCAAAAGTATCAGAAGACAAACAAGACTCCTAAATTTGAATGCTATCTAACGAAGCAGCAGGCTAACTATGATGCATTTGTGAAGTACAAGGAGTCACAACCTGCTATGGAAATGTCGGAAAAAAACAAGAAAAATGCCGCGATGAAGAAATATCACCATCACCAGGGTCAGGGGCTACGTGGCTGCCATGCCAAAGTGGGATGCTAAAGAGAATGAGCTGCTTGCTAAAGAGATCACTCCAGAACCAATACGCGAAGAGTGGGATCTGAGGGCAAGGAATTGGTTCCTTGGGCATGGGAGTGAGTATGCCGAAAGTACAGGGAACCTTATTTGCAGTGACAGGATTAGGATACCCCGGGATACATGGTAGAAAGTGGTGAAGGAGATTAAAGCGGGGACCACAAAGTTCCGTCCCGATAGAGAGAAAGACTTGCTGACAAAGGTCCTCGGAAATGACGAACGCGGAGGACGTGTACGAGGCCTTGGCCCTAGTTATACGTGGGAGATGGGGTTTCCCAAGGACAGAGATACTTATAGGAGCCAAGAGAGAGCAAAGAGGCGACGGCAGGAGGAGGAGGGAGACCGGTTCACCGAGTTGCTAGGAACACTTCGAATGCATCAGCAAAAGATTGACGAACTTCGAGGAGCAGCGCGCCTGCAAGATCCTGTACTCGATATTACCGCCGTCCCATCTCAGCGGAGAAGCAGCGTGGCTGAATCGGAGGTCCCTTCTGATGATGCACGTATGGTAGATGGCGGTCCCGGCTACCCCGTGGATGGAATCAAGGAGCATGCATCTTGTGAGCTCCATCAGAAGGTGAAGAACCTATCCATCAAGGTGGCGGTCGGATGTGCTTTACCTTGTCCACCTGGCGCACGCTGGCATGGCCGTGAGATTCCAGCTGGCTATGCTAAAGTTGCTGTGGATGAAATCGCAATGGGGTGGGACTCAATGGAGCTTGACATCCCTGGACCTGAAGGTGAGAGGACACTCGGAGAAGTACTGGGTGGTATCATTCTATGGGACAAGAACAACATCAAGCTTCCAGGATGGACGCCAAAGCCAACACCGCCTCCGAGTGGTCGCATGTCACCTTCACCTCCATCACCTCCAAGAATCCCACCCCATGACTACGACCACCACAGCCCGAGTCCATCTCGATCTCCGTCGCAGCCTCCGGTTAGTACTAAACGACACATGAGCCCAAAACGACAAATGTCGCCCCTCCTAAGAGTACCTCATAAGAATCTTCCTATCAGACCTTACGATCGTACTGACGAGGAAACCGACATGATCGTAAAGGCCAAATGTGTTGCGCAGCTTCAAAAGAAGAAACCCGAGCCCGCCCCGATATACGTCGAGAAGCAAAAAGCGTATGCACTTTCTTTTCTAAACACAAAATCGCAATATGACTTGCACCATAAGCCAGATGACTATCGACGCACACTTTAGAAGGAAGTGAAGAAGAGCAAATCAAGTAGAAGTGCAAGCGGGAGCAAATCATCAGGTCAAAGTGCAACCGGGAAAAGAAAGGACGTCCCCAGCTCGGGGAACAGGCCAAAAAATCGACCCCACCCCTCAAGGTGGTATCCCATGACATTCCCCAGCAGAATATGGAAGAAGCTGCGAAGCTTGCGGCCTCTATGAATGTGACTGTTGAGGAATTGCTAGGTTCCCAGGACGACAAGTTACCCAAGGCTTAGGTAGTCCCTACATATGTCCTAGGGAAGCCTCTGGTCAGCTTTGAGCAGTTCCAAAAACTGCCAACACAAATGCGAAGTTTACATAAATGGTACTTGAAAGCCGTAAAGGAGGAGAGAATAATGATCGTGGCGAAAGTCCCACATGACTACTACTTCCGAGAAGAAGAGGTCCATGTTGAGTTTCCAGAACTCTTCCAGTTATACACTTTCGACGCCCTTGACAAAAGTCTCATGAGTTGCTATTGTCTGTAAGTTGTTGAATTCATTGTCTATATATAAGCTGTTCTTTTTTTCAGTTGTTCAGTTCATTGCATGTAATTATCCTAATTATATCCTTTTGTACTCTATTATTATGCAGAATGAAGATCATGGAATGTAAAAGAAGGTTAATCTTCAGTGTTGGGTTCATTGACCCAGATAAAATACATGTACAGACACAAACGACAAAACCCGAGGACACGCAGGAAAACCTTCTAAGGTTTCTAACGGAGCAAAATTTCTGTGACCACATACTGTTTCCTTACAATTTCGCGTGGGTGTCTTACTCTATTGTACACATTCTCTTTTGCTTACTCGATGTTAAGTGTAATTGATGAGTTACTGATGTATATATAAACGTGTACAGTTTCCACTTGATTCTCATGGACATTCAACTTGATAAGGGAAGAGCTGAAGTCATGGACCCATTAAAGAGACCCCTGGAAATGTTTAGGGACATGCAGGACATGCTCCAGAGGTAATTTTCATGCTAGATCGGTCTCTTTCGTTGATTTCCTGAGATATCATGTAATAAATAACTCATTCATTTTCTTTACCGGGTAGGGTTTGGAACCAGTTCAAGAGTGCGGTTACGGGTGACTTTAGTGAGAAGCTGACATTTAAGCCGGTCTCGGTAAGTAGTACGTGCATCTCTTTACTTCTAGTTTCAATACAATTATGATGCTAGATTATTATTTTTATTGAATTATATTCTTGTAAAGTGCGCGAGGCAGCCACCGAAGACGAATCTATGTGGATTCTACGTTTGCGAGTTCATTCACACGTTTACTAGTGAGCTAAATGATTATAGAGTCGATGTAAGCAATACATTCATAACATTATTTTTATTACCGTCACTTTTTGTTATCATGATTGATATTCATATTGATCTCCTTTTCTTATATAGTTCGAGAAAATGCGGGATCAGCTCCTACCAGAGCAACGCGTAGTAGCAATTGCTGAAGAACTGGCAGGATTCTTGATGAACGAGATGATAGATGACGCCGGAGAATTTAGTGTGAATAGGCGCCGATGATCCCCGACAGTGTAATTGAATAGACGGGCTCTAGTCCCGATAATTGTGATCTCCATGTGTAACTATCATGTATATATTTGTATGCTCGATCTTAAGAGAAGTTATCTTATGTATGCACGAACATGTACGGTATGTGGTAGCGTAGAAAACTATTTTGAAATGAAAAAAGGATACAAATTGAATTCTCTGCCGCGGTAGAGGAAGTGCCGAAAATTCTGCCGCGGCAGAGAACCATTTGTCCTGGTTCGTAATAGGAACCGGGACTAATGGGGGGGCACCCAACGCCCGCAGAGACAGCCACGTGGATGCCCATTGGTCCCGGCTGGTAAGAGGGCCTGGACTAGTGGGTGGGCCTTTAGTCCCGCCCCTCCAGTCCCGGTTACCAGGACCGGGACTAAAGCCCCTTACGGGCCGGGACTGGAGGCCCGTTTTCCACTAGTGTGTATAAAGGAAAATTTTCAAGTGTAGGGAAGAATAATGTGATAAGATGAAGTATGGACAAAAGCTCAAGCTTGGGGATGCCACCTGTGTCACCCTAAGAAATATTCAAGAAGTACAAGCGTCAAAGCTTGGGGATGCCCAAGGCATCCCCTTCTTCATCAATAAAAATCTCAAGTCTTTCTAGACACTTCGTTTTTATTGTTTCATGCACTATTGTGTTGTTCTTGGAGCGTCTTTGTTTTCATTCTTAGTTTTCGTTTGCTTAGTTTGCTTGCATAAATTGGTTGGACCCTCTCATTCATACATTAGTTTTCAAATGAGTTGGTTTGGATTGGAAAAGAGTAGGAAAGTTCATGCTTAAGTGGTAAAAAGGAGCTTGTTTTTGACTATGGCCTAGGCTTTGTCATGTCATGCTTGATATTGTTTTGGCTTCATGCTTAGTGATTTTTGCTGTAGCATGACTTGTTATAAATAATTGAGATTGCTTAATGTGCCTTGAAAGAATCATGCGTTGTTTTAGCATACAAAAAGCATAATATTGTGGTATTCTCCTTCGATGCTTTATTTGGGTTGACTTGGCACATGCTTACACCATGTTAAGACTATGAACAAGTCACCTTAGCCTCTATGATCATTAAATTTTCGACTTGTAATATCACTTTATGCTTTAATTAATAATGTTTTGCCGTTTTGCATGATTATGGCCATTATTGCTCTCTTAGTTGGTCGCTCCCAGTATTTTGCTAGCCTCCACATGTACTAAGTATGAGTTCCACTCATGCATCCAACTCTAAATAAAACCAAGTTATTCCAAAGAGTCCACCATACCGACCTATTAGCATTATCGCTATTCCAAGTAAATTCATGCTTTTATCTACCTTCCGAATTAAACTTGTTATGTGAAAATTAGTGATTAAAGCTCTCACGAACTTGATGGCACACTTTACTTTTCTTACCCCTAATAAACTTAAACCATTGTGTCATCTATGGTGTATATGCTTTCACTTATACGTTGGAATTAGCAAAACCATGTTGTCATGGGGAACGCTTTCAACATTGCACTTGTACATTGTACCCAGCTGATATCATGCTCTTTTGTTTATGGATGTCGTCGGTGTTAAATGAAAGGGGAGCTTGGAAGTCCATGGAGTTATGTATGTGTGTTAGAGAAATGCCTGGGCGGCTGGTCTAATCCATGCCTAATCATGGTGGAAACCTACAGCGTAACCATAATGAGCAATCTATGAAGCATTCTTCTTATAAAAAAGAGATTGAGAAAAAAAAGATGTGAAAAGAGAGAAAAAATCACCATTTTCCCATGGTAAATAAGAAGATGCTGAGATGCTTATTGTCTGCTTGCCTTGTCATTTTGATATAGGGGTTCTTCCATATCATCGGGCAAGGGGTACCCCGTTGGCGGTTCCATATGATACACATGTACTTTCTATGACAAGAACTTATCGGTAACTAAACTTGAGTAGCATGAGGAGCGGCCCTCGTATTCAAGGGACATGAGATTGCCAACTAATACTTTGTCAAGCATATACTCCATAGTTTGTTCACTTTAACCTTAATCACTTCAAGATGCTTATGATAGGGGCAATGAGAGCTGAAAGCTAATAAGTACCATAATTTTTGGAAGCTTTTTATGAGACTTGAATTCCTGCTTCCTTCTATGAAGACCCTTCTTTTACTTTTATGTTGAGTCTCCATCTTCTATCTTTATGCACCTATTAAGAGAGCATAGTGGCCATTCTTAGTTTAATATGCATTGTCCCAAGACTTGTTGATTGATGCATAACTTTGATATTGCTTGTTCCTAAAATACTTGTATCTAGTCACCCTTATGAACTTTGAAGGTGTCCTATGCATTTATGTTTTGCTACACTATGAGGGACAAGCTGAATACCATTCTCATTATGTTTTCTTTGTGTGAAACAAACAAACGTCTTTCAATGCATTGTTAGTCATGATCTTTGTTTGTATCCTTTCATGTTGCATGCATAGTCACTATGTCTTATTGTTAGAACTTCATATTTCATGCTCATGTTTAGAGTTCTTTGATCCCAGCTTTCAATGCTTGCAAATGGTTTGATCAATATTGTGATGGTGCATGTCACCTCAAAAATTATTCTTTTTATCACTTACCTACTCGAGGATGAGCAGGAGTTAAGCTTGGGGATGTTGATACGTTGCAAACGTATCTATAATTTTTGATGTTCCATGCTTGTTTTATATCTACTTTCTTATGTTTTGTCCACACTTTGAGGTATTTTTATACACTTTCTGGAACTAACCTATTGACAAGATGCCACAGTGCCAGTTGCCTATTTTCTGCTGTTTTTGGTTTCAGAAAAGCTAAAAAATGAATATTCTTGGAATTGGATGGGACAAAAGCCAATATGCCCATTTTTCCCGGAGCAACATGGAAACACGAAGCAGAGACGGAGTAGGGCACCAAGGTGGGCACACCCTATGGTGGCGCGGGCCAGCCCTGGTGGCGCTACCAGGGGGTGTAGGCCTCCTGGCTGCCTCCTCGCCTCGCCTCTTCGCCTATAAGAAGCCTCCCAATGAGAAAACCCTAAATAATCTGAGAGAAAGCCACGAAAACCTCCACAACACTGCCGCCACCGAAGGGGAGATTCGGGGGACAGAAAGTCTCTGTTTCTGCACCCTACCGGGACGGGGAAGTGCCCTAGGAGCCATCTCCATCGACTCCACCACCATCTCTATCGCCGTTGCTGACTCCCATGATGAGGAGGGAGTAGTTCTTCCTCGAGGCTAAGGGTTTTACCGGTAGCTATGTGTTCATATCTCTCTCTATGCGTGATCTTATGAGATCATGAGCTTTGTAATCTGTAGACCAATTCTGCTACTCAAGTGCTTTAATGAATCTCTGCTTATCCCCATGTGTGTGAAGTTGACAGTGTGCACACCGTGTGGCACTTTGGCTAAGGTTACATAAATACTTGTCATGAGTATAATTTGAGTTGGATGTCTCTATGAGATTGTGGTGTTTGTTGGAACCATCTAGTGCTCAAGGTGATAGTGAGGGGTTATCTAGATGGGGAAAGCGAACTTTGAGGTGTGCTGTTATAGCCCTACCGTGGATTAGAGTTATCCAACCGGAGAGTAGTTCATAGTAGTATCATAAAGAGAAGATATTTATATGAAAATGTTCACTAGTGAAAGTATGATCCCTAGGCCTTGTTTATAAGCATTGAAACACCATTTGCAACTAGATCTGTTACATGTTTGCTTACTTCCATCTTTATTTTAGATTGCCTTTAGTCTCTTCCTACTCGTTAAGCTCTTTTCTGGCACCGTTACCACTTATAATTATCCATACCACTTGTATTTCACTATCTCTTTGCCAAACTAGTGCACTTATACACCTGACAAGTGTATTGGGTGTGTTGGGGACACAAGAGACTTCTTGTATCTTGATTGCAGGGTTGATTGAGAGGGATACCTTTGACCACTTCCTCCCTGAGTTCGATAAACCTTGGGTAATCCACTTAAGGGAAACTTGGTGCTGTTCTACAAACCTCTGCACTCGGAGGCCCAACAACTGTCTACAAGAATAGAGGTGCGTAGACATCACCGGACGACAAGCACAGCCGCAGGCAGCGCGAGGTCAACCCCATTGCCTCCCCGTTCCCCAGTACCTAAACTGGTCGGAGACCCCCATCACCTGGAGCCGGGAGGATCCGCCGGATTGCCTCCCTAATCCTTGGGGCTACACCATGGTGCTGGATCCCCTCACCGTCTCCAACAAGCGCACATGCCGCTTCTCGCGCGTCCTCATCGATGGGGGCAGCAGCCTCAACCTGCTCTACCAGTCCTCCCTAGAGAAGCTCTACATCCATGAGTGCGACCTGCACCCGACTACCACGACATTCCACGGTGTACTGCCAGGGCCGACTTGCACCCCGCTGGGTAAAGTCCAGCTGGACGTCATCTTCGGAACTGAGGAGAGTTTCCGGCGCGAGCCAGTATGGTTCGAGGTGGTGAACCTAACAAGCTCCTACCACGCTCTCCTCGGGCGTTCCTCCCTCGCCAAGTTCATGGTCGTCCCCCACTACGCATACCTCAAGACAAAGATGCCGGGTCCAAGTAGCGTAATCACCGGCGCCGGCTGCTTCAAGCGGTCCATGGAATGCGCGTCAACCGGCTCCAAGCTGGCCGAAGCCCTCATCATAGCCGAGGAGAAGCGCGAGATCATGCGCAATGTGGCCCTGGCTCATCAAGAGGTGCCGGCTAATAGGAAGCCGACTGGTGACGCGGCTTTCCAGCCAGCCAAGGAGACGAAGAAGATCCTACTTGACCCTACCAACCCGACCAAGTTCGTCATCATTGGTGCTGGCTTGGATAGCAGATAGGAAGGAGCGCTCGTCGACTTCCTCCGTGAGAATCGGGACATCTTCGCATGGTCACCCAAGGACATGCTAGGTGTTCCGAGGGAGTTCATCGAGCACTCACTCCATGTGTGGCCAGATGCCAAGCCGGTCAAGCAGCCCCTGCGCCAGTTCACAGAAGAGAAGAGGAAGATCATTAGTGACGAGATCACCCGGCTCCTTGTAGCCGGATTCATCATGGTATTGAAGAAAAATAAGACCTAGCGCATGTGTATCGACTACACCAGCCTGAACAAGGCATGCCCAAAAGACCCCTTCGCTTTGCCCCGTATTGATCAGGTTATTGATTCCACGGCCGGCTGCGACTTGTTGTCCTTCTTGGACTATTGTTCTGGTTACAATTAGATCCGGTTGAACCCGGCTGACCAGACTAAGACGTCATTTATTACCCTGTATGGGGACTTCTATTACGTAACCATGCCTTTTAGTCTGAAAAATGTAGGTGCTACTTATCAGCACTGTATGCAGAAATGCTTGCACTCACAGATCGGCCAAAACATGCATGCTTACGTGGACGATGTCGTCATCAAGATGAAGGAGAAGCGCACCCTCCTCAAGGACTTGGGGGAAACATTTGGCAACCTCCACCGGTACCAGATGAAGCTGAACCCAGAGAAGTGCATCTTCAGCGTCCCATCCATCCAGCTACTCGGTTGTATTGTTTTAGAACGAGGGATCAAGGCAAACCCGGAGAAGATCGCAGCCATCGAGAGGATGCAGCTTCCCAAGAGCTTTCTCGGTGTCTAGAAGTTCACCGGATGCCTGGCCTCCCTTAGCCATTTCGTCAGCTGGCTGGGGGAAAGGCACTCCCGCTGTACTAGCTGATGAAGAAGACGGACAAGTTCTCCTGGACCTCGCAAGCCAACGCTGCCTTCCATGATCTCAAGCACATGCTATCCACAGCACCAGTTCTAGCCATGCCGGCTAGGAAGGAGCTGATGTTGCTCTATATAGCAGCCATCAACCGAGTCGTCAGTGTCATCCTAGTGGTGGAGCATCCCGAGGAAGGCAAGGCTCAGCCGGTTCAGAGGCCCATCTACTACCTCAGCGAGGTCCTCTTCCTCTCCAAGAAGAACTACCCCCAATACCAAAAGTTGTGCTACAACGTATACCTGGCGTGCAAGAAGCTCAAGCAGTACTTCTAGGAGCATCCGATTAAGGTGGTGTGCACCGCACCCCTCTCAGAGATCATCGGCAACAAGGACGCCACCGACTGAGTCGCTAAGTGGGAAATCGAGCTCGTTGCCTACTCCATCCAGTACGAGTCAAGACTCACGATCAAGTCCTAGGCCCTCACGGATTTCCTCATCGACTAGGGTAAAACCCAGTACCTGCCATCGGTTCCCGACTCGGATCACTAGAGGATGCACTTCGACGGTTCAAAGATACTCGGGGGCTTGGGAGCCGGCATCGTCCTCACCTCGCCCAAGGGAGACCGGCTGGAGTATGTTCTCCAGATCCACTTCAAGGCCTCCAACAACGTCGCCGAGTACGAGGCACTGGTGCATGGCCTCCGGCTGGCCAAGGAGATTGGCATCAACCGGATCCTTTGCTTCGGCAACTCAGATCTGGTGGTACAGCAAGTGTCCGGTGAATGGGACGCTCGCGACGCGAACATGGCCCTCTACCGGTTCCACGTGCAGAAGCTTAGCGCTTGTTTCGACGGATGTGAGTTCCATCACATCCCTTGCATAAACAACAAGGCAGCCGACTCACTCGCCCGAATCGGATCCACCAGGCAGGCTATCCCGCCAATGGTCTCCTTGGAGCATCTGCGCAAGCCCTCCATCACCCTGTCACCTGAGTTGGATTCCATCATCTAGGCCAGAAGCACGGGGGATGACGGCTCGGCGGACCCGGAACCCACATAACCCGCAAAGAAAAAGGCTCACACCGACTCCGGCGCGTCCGCACCTCTGGCTCGAAAGACCCGGGGGATGCCAGCTCATCAAGTTGCTCGGGGGATGCCATCCCTGGTACACCACCTAGACAACCCCCTAACACCGCTCAGCCAGAGCTCGAGAACGTCCTCACCATCCAGGAGAGACCATCTGGGCGTAGCCCTTCATGAACTACATCGCCAACGGGGAGCTTTCAGATGACGAGGTGGAGGCCAGGCAGATCCGGCGACATGCGCACACATACACCATCATCAACAAAGAGCTGTACAAGCACAGCGTATCCGGCATTTTCCAGTAATGCGTCAATGTGGACACAGGCTACCGGCTACTAAAGGACATCACCAGGGTGAGTGCGGACACCACGCTTCATCTTGGGCAATAGTCGCCAAGGCGTTTCACCATAGCTTCTATTAGCCCACTGCCCTCGAGGATACTGAGTAGCTGGTCCACGCATGCAACGGATGCCAGTGCTTCAGACAGTTGAGGCACATGGCGGATACAATGCTCAAGACCATACTAATTACTTGGCCCTTTGCCATCTAGGGGCTTGACATGGTCAGCACCTTCAAGCGAGCGCGTGCTGGCATGACCCATCTGCTGGTGGTGGTGGACAAGTTCACGAAGTGGATAAAGGCCAAGCCCATCAGGAAGCTAGAGGAGGCGACAATCGTTACCTTCTTCACCGACATCATCAACCAGTTCGGCTACCTCAATAGAATCATCACGGATAACGACACAAATTTTGCCAAGGCGGACTTCACCCAGTTCTATAGCAATAAGGGTATCCAGCTGGACCTGGCATCCGTCGCACACCCGCAATCCAATGGGCAAGTCGAAAGGGCAAATGGCCTAGTGCTAGCCGACATCAAGCCATGCCTCATCGAGCCTTTGGATCGATCACCCAGATGTTGTATCGAAGAACTTCTGGCTGTGCTATGGAGCCTCTGCACCACGCTAATTCGGTCAACCGGCTTCACCCTGTTCTTCCTCGTCTATGGTTCGGAAGCCGTCTTCTCCATGGATATTGTGTTCGACTCACCCCACAAACTCCTCTATGACAAGCGGGCCAATTGAGAGGCAAGGAAGGACGGCGTGGACCTCCTTGAGGAAGCGCGTGAGTTGGCATTGTCCAGATCGGCGATGTACCAGCAACGCCTATGCCTCTACCATTCGAGCCAGACCCGACCCGTCGCGTTCCGCGAGGTCGATCTGGTCCTCCGGTTGGTGCAGGACACGAAGGGCATGCACAAGCTATCGTCGCCTTGGGAGGGTCCCTTCATCATTAGCTGGGCGCTGCACAACAACTCCTACTAACTCACCAACATGCAGTGATACGTCGTAAACGTATTTATAATTTTTGATGTTCCATGCTTGTTTAGTATCTACTTTCTTATGTTTTGTTCACACTTTGAGGTATTTTTATACATTTTCTAGAACTAACCTATTAACAAGATGCCATAGTGCCAGTTGCCTATTTTTTGTTTCAGAAAAGCTAGTAAGGAAATATTCTCGGAATTGGACCGGACAAAATCCCAAGTCAATATTTTACTAGAAGGAACACATAGTCCAGAGGGGAGACGAAGTGGTGCACCAGGGTGGCCACACCTGGTGGCGGCACGACCAGCCCTAGGGCGTGCCACCAGGGGGTGTGGGCCCCCTAGTAATCCACCGACCTTGCCCCTTCACCTATAAAAGCCTCCCGGGACGAAAACCCTAAGCACCTGATAAAAATTCCACGAAAGAGTTTGTAGCCGCCGTCATCTCAATCCCAAGATCAGGAAGGATCTGAAGCTCTTCCCGGCACCCTGCCGGAGGGGAGGGATCACCTTAGAGGCCTTCTTCATCACCATGACTGCCTCCGGTGTGATGCGTGGGTAGTTCATCCCTGGACTACGGGTCCATGTAGTAGCTAGATGGTTGGTTCTTCTCCTTTGTGCTACCATGTTTAGATCTTGTGAGCTCCGTTCATGATCAAGATCATCTATTTGTAATCTTACATGTTGTGTTTGCGGGGATCCGATGGATATTGAGATGCTATTTCAGATTGATTCTATCATGTCTATGTTATTTGTGATATTGCATGCTTTCCGTTGTTAGTAGCTATCTTGGTCGAGTAGATGCTAGCAACTCCAAGAGGGAGTATTTATGCTCGATAGTGGGTTCATTCCTCTAGGAATCTAGGGAAGTGACATAAATCTCTAAGATACTAGATGTGTTGTTGCTACTAGGGAGAAAACAACAATCCTTTGTTCATAGAACAATCGTATTGTTTACCTTACACACTTTGCTTAATGCAATTATCTATTGCTTGCAACTTGGATTACTTTACACACTTTGCTTAATGATAACTTGAAGGTGGATTATTAGTCATAGATGCAGTTGGATTACAGTCTATGTATAATGATGTAATGCCCAATCAAATCTCATGGGAGTCAAGATGATTAGTATATGCATGTATGCTATCTCGGTGTCTGTCAATTGCCCTGTTGTAATTTGTTCACCCAACATGTCAACTATCTTAAGGAGAATCACCTCCAGTGAACTATGGACCCCGGTCCATTCTTTTACCATCAATCTACAAGCTATTTACTGTTTTCGATTTACTTTCTACAAGCAATTACTATCTTCCACATAATACGTTTAATCCTTTGTTTTTTCAACAAAACCGGTGAGATTGACAACCTCACTGTAAGTTGGGAGCAAAGTTCTGTGGTTGTGTTGTGCAGGATTCCAAGTTGGAAACAACACCTTGGAGGTGTTTCCTTGCTCCTACTGGTTCGATAACCTTAGTTTCATAACTAAGGGAAAACTTGCTGTTGTGCTCATCATACCTTCCTCTTGGGGTTCCCCAACGAGCTCGATACATGTTGAGCCAATAGTCAAGCTCTTTTCTAGCACCATTGCCGGGGACTCAAGGATAGCTTCACAAGGGGAGTCCTTCATAACCAATCTCTTTACTTTGCTTTTTTGTTTTGCTTAGTTTATTTCTGCTTTGTTTGCTTCTTTCTTTCTATCAAAAACACACAATTTTTTTACTTCCTACTATAGTTGTTATTTCTGTTGATCTGTTATTGTCTTGCTTTATCATGCTTTCTATCAATGGTGGATTTCTTTGAAACTAAATCTTATTGGCAAGATGGGTTCATGGAACACCAAAAATATTACGAGGAACACCGCTTGTCACAAAAAGGGAAAATCTTATGGGAACAAATTAATAAATTGTGTACCATTGCTAGAAACATGTGCTCTACTTATAATGTTACTTATTGCTTTGATAAATCTTGTTGCTGTAGGAGTTATAAACACCTCCCTTTTCAATGTGAGTATAATGATGATGTTACCATATCTTCTTATGTTAAGGGAAATTATGACTTTTATTATGTGGAACAGATTGAAGAATTTATTGCTTGGAAGGGTGCATTCGAACTTGCTTATTTGCTTGAAAATACTGATGATGCACCTTATAAATATGAGGTTGATGATATACTTAAATTTTGCTTTGATAATTACAAGGTAGAGAATGGATATATTCTTGAATATCTTAATAGATGCTCTCCACCAACGGAAGAGACTAATGCCTTGTAGGAGCCTATGGAAAAAGAAATTGCTGAAACTGGAAGCTCATTGGATGAAAAAGAGGAGAGTGATGATCAGGAGGAGGAAGAATGGATCTACCCATTCCTACCTTCTAATGAGAGTAACTCTTTACCCCTTACATTATTTGAGTCCTCCATGCTTACCAAAGGAGGATGAATGTTATGTTCCTATGGATTCTTTTGAATTTTCTTATAATAAATCTCTAGATGATGGTCCTATATTGGTTGATAATATTAATTGTACTACTATTGAATGTGAGATTGATCAGTCATCTTGTTATAAAATTGTTAAAAGTGGGTCTAAGGTTTTAATCCCACTATTTTTGAGCTTGATAAAAATTATATGTTTGTAGATCATGAAAATCGTGCTTTATGTGATAGTTATATTGTTGATTTTATTAATGAGGCTACTGAAAATTATTATGAGAGAATAAAATAAGGTTATACAAGTTTTCATGATACTGAAACACCTCTCTATTTGCTGAAAGTTTTGAAGTTACTCTCGTTTTATCTTCCTATGCCTGTCACTTTGTTCTTTGTGAATTTATTTGCGTATAAGATTCCTATGCATAGTAAGTGGGTTAGACTTAAATGTGTTTTTAATTTGCTTGTTTATGCTCTCTTTTACTTCAATTCATATTTCTTATGTGAGCATCATCGAAATTCTTATGCCTAGCTCAAAGGCGTTAAAGAAAAGCACTTATTGGGAGATAACCCTAATTTATTTAGGAAGTTTTTGTTGAGTATTGTAAGTTATTACCTCTTTAATAACCTCTCCTTATCCTTTTTGTATGGTTTTTGAGCCAAGAATAACCGCTAATGAGAGAGAAGTAAGACTTGAGAAAGTTGTTGTCTTGAAACAGATTTTTGTCCTTCGCTGTAAAAATTCGTGAAAAATCTCTGTACGTCGGATTGAGCTATAATTATTTGTGCTTATGCCCCAGGTTGTTATCTAACTTTCGTTATTTCAACACTTTTTGATTTGAGCAACGGAAGGTCTTCGAAAAAATCGGTTTTTAGCTGCTATTCTGTTTTGACATATTTCTGCCATTATTTGCATTTGCTTCTTAAATCTCTTTCTCTTTGAGTTCTCTTTGATCACTTGAACTTTTAATAGGAATTGCTACAGTAGCTTGTGTTTTAATGAAAGTTTTACTTGTGTTGAAACTGAACCAAAATACTTATTATCTTGAGTACACTAATGTTGCTAATGAAGATTGTGTGAGGTTTTGCATGAAGGAAATTTTAAAGTGTAGGGAAGAGTAATGTGAGAAGATGAAGTACGGACAAAATCTCAAGCTTGGGGATGCCACCCATGTCACCCCAAGAAATATTCAAGAAGTACAAGCGTCAAAGCTTGGGGATGCCCAAGGCATCCCCTTCTTTATCAATAAAATATTTAGGTTTCTTCCAAACACTTTATTTTTATTGTTTCATGCACAATTGTGTTGTTCTTGGAGCGTCTTCGTTTTTTGCTTTTAGTTTTATTTTGTTTATTTTGCTTAAATAAATTGTACCCCTGCATTCATATGATATTTCAAATAAGTCGATTGGTGATTGGAAAAGAGTTGGAAATTTCATGCTCATAAGTGGTATAAAAGGAGTTTTGTTTTGACTGTGGCCTAGACTTTATCATGTCATGTTTGATATTGCTTTTACTTTATGCTTAGTAATTATTGTTGTAGCATGACTTATTCCAAACAATTGAGATTGCATAATGTACCTTGAAAGAATCATGCGTTGTTTTAGCATACAAAAAGCATAATATTGTGGTATTCTCCTTCAATGCTTTATTTGGGTTGACTTGGCACATGCTTACACCATGTTAAGACTATGAACACGTCACCTTAGCCTCTATGATCATTTAGTTTGTTGACTTGTAATATCACTTTATTCTTGAATTAATAATGTTTTGTTGCTTTGCATGATTATGGCCATTAGTGCTCTCTTAGTTGGTCGCTCCCAGTCTTTTGCTAGCCTCCACATGTACCAAGTATGAGTTCCACTCATGCATCCAACCCCCAAGAAAACCAAGTTATTCCATAGAGTCCACTATAAATTCCTATGCATGGTATTTTACACTATTCCAAGTATATTCATGTTTTTATCTACCTTCCAAATTAAACTTGTTATGTGAAATTAGTGATTAAAGCTCTCACGAACTTGATGGCACACTTTACTTTCTTGCACTTAATAAACTTGAACCATTGCGTCCATCTATGTTGCGTATATGCTTGCACTTTATAAGTTGAGAATTAGCAGAACCATGTACCATGGGGAACACTTTCAACATTGTACTTACTATTCAGTTGATATCATGTTCTTTTGTTTATGTATCCCAGTGGTGTGAAATAAAAGGGGAGCTTGTAAGATCATGGAGTTTGTATGTGTGTTAGAGAAATGCATGGGCGGCTGGCCTAAGCCATGCCTAATCATGGTGGAAACTTGCAGCATAACCATAGTGAGCATTCTATGAAGCATCCTCAATAAAAACCTATGCAAATAGCAAATAAAAAGATCACTGAGATGCTCATTGTCTGTTGCCTTGTCATTTTTATATGGGATAGCTCCTGTATCATGGGGCAGGGGGTACCCCGTTGGGGGTTCTCCATGATACACATGTACTTACAATGACAAGAACTTACTCATGACTAAATTTGAGTAGCATGAGGTTCAGTACTCGTAGGAAAGGGGCATGAGATTTTTGACTTATAACTTGTCAAGCATATCCTCATATTTGTTCATTTTAACCTTAATCACTTAAATATGCTTATGATAGGGGAAATGAGAGCTGAAAGATAATAAGTACCATAACTTCTGGAAGCTCTTTATGAAATTTGAAATCCCCGCTTCCCTCTTATGAAGGGCCTTTCTTTTTTACTTTTATGTTGAGTCTCCATCTTTTATCTTTATGCACCAATTGAGAGAGCATAGTGATCATTCTTAGTTTAATGTGCATTGTCCCAAAACTTGTTGATTGATTCATAACTATGATATTGCTTGTTCTTAAATTATTTGTATCTAGTCACCCTTATCAACTTTGACGGTGTCCTATGCATTTATCTTTTGCTATACCATGAGGAACAAGCTGAATACCATTCTTATTATGTTTTCTATATGTGAAACAAACAAACGTATTTTAATGCATTGTTATTCATAAATCTTTTATTTGTACCTTTTTCATGTTGCAACATAGTTGCTATGTCTTATTGTTAGAACTCTATCTTTCATGTTCATGTTAGAGTACTTTGATCCCAGCTATCAATGTTTTACAAATACCTTGATCAAGATTATGATGGTGCATGTCACCTCAAAAATTATTCTTTTTATCACTTACCTACTCAAGGACGAGCACGAGTTAAGATTGGGGATGCTTGATATGTCGTAAACGTATCTATAATTTTTGATGTTCCATGCTTGTTTTATATCTACTTTCTTATGTTTTGTTCACACTTTGAGGTATTTTTATACATTTTATGGAACTAACCTATTAACAACATGCCACAGTGCCAGTTGCCTGTTTTCTGCTATTTTGGGTTTCAGAAAATCTAGTAAGGAAATATTCTCGGAATTGGACCGGACAAAAGCCCAAGTCAATATTTTACTAGAAGGAACGCGGAGTCTGGAGGGGAGACGAAGTGGTGCACCAGGACAGCCACATTGGGTGGCAGCGCGGCCAGCCCTAGGGCGCGCCACCAGGGGGTGTGGGCCCCCTGGTACTCCACCGACCTTGCCCCTTCGCCTATAAAAGCCTCCCGGGATGAAAACCCTAAGCACTCGATAAAATTGCACAAAAGAGTCTATAGCCACCATCATCTCCATCCCTAGATTGGGACGGATCTGAAGCTCTTCCCGGCACCCTGCCGGAGGGGAGATTTCACCCTGGAGGCCTTCTTCATCGCCATGACTGCCTCTGGTGTGATGCATGAGTAGTTCATCCCTGGACTACGGGTCCATGTAGTAGTTAGATGGTTGGTTCTTCTCCTTTGTGCTACCATGTTTAGATCTTGTGAGCTCCGTTCATGATCAAGATCATATATTTGTAATCTTACATGTTGTGTTTGTGGGATCCGATGGATATTGAGATGCTATTTCAGATTGATTATTGATTCTATCATGTCTATGTTATTTGTGATCTTGCATGCTTTCAGTTGTTAGTAGCTATCTTGGCCGAGTAGATGCTAGCTACTCCAAGAGGGAGTATTTATGCTCGATAGTGGGTTCATGCCTCTAGGAATCTGGGGAAGTGACAGAAATCTCTAAGGTACTAGATGTGTTGTTGCTACTAGGGAGAAAACAACAATCCTTTGTTCATAGAACAATCGTATTGTTTACTTTACACACTTTGCTTAATGCAATTATCTGTTGCTTGCAACTTAGTACTGGTGGGGATTCGGATGATAACCTGAAGGTCGATTATTAGTCATAGATGCAGTTGGATTATGGTCTATGTATAATGTTGTAATGCGCAATAAAATCGCATAGGAGTCAAGATGATTAGTATATGCATGTATTCTTTCTCGGTGTCTGTCAATTGCCCCACTGTAGTTTGTTCACCCAACATGTCAACTATCTTAAGGAGAATCACCTCTAGTGAACTATGGATCCTGGTCCATTCTTTTACCATCAATCTACAAGCTATTTACTATTTTCTATTTACTTTCTGCAAGCAATTACTATCTTTCACGCAATACGTTTAATCCTTTGTTTTCAGCAAAACTAGTGAGATTGACAATCTCACTGTAAGTTGGGGGCAAAGTTCTGTGGTTGTGTTGTGCAGGATTCCAAGTTGGAAACAACACCTTGGAGGTGTTTCCTTGATCCTACTGGTTCGATAACCTTGGTTTCATAACTGAGGGAAAACTTGCTGTTGTGCTCATCATACCTTCCTCTTGGGGTTCCCTAGCTGAAGCTTCGAGCAGCCGGATCTCCTTCATCGCCAGCTCCAGGGTGGCCGCTAGATCCGCCAGCGAGGCGGTGGGGGAGGCGTCGTCGTCGATGGCGTTGAGGGTCAGCAACTCCTTCGCCTCGCGGACCACCACCCGCCATTCTTGTCCCGGCTTGCTGTCGGAGTTGTCGTCTTGGACCACCACCAGCTCCTTGCCGGTTGCAGCCATCCTTGTCCCCCCGGAGGGGCCACCTCTGCCTTGCATGCTCGACAGGGCGACATCCGGCTGCACCACCATAGTCTGCGGGGCATCCCCGACCTCGGTTGCCATAGCCGGATCCGCACAAGGCGGTGGTGGTGAAGCCCTAGACGTTGGATTGGGGGCGGCAGTGGCGACAGGAGGCGGTGCGGTAGGCAGCGCACGGGGCGGCGAGCCAGTCGACGCCCGTGCCGGGCTGGCAGCACCGAAGGAGACAAGTGAGCTGCAAAGATAAAGGAAAAAAAGAAAACAAGAATAAGAAACGTCATGTGAGAAGAAGAAAGGAAAAGGGAGCACATGAAGGCCTTACCCTTGCACCACTGGGGGTGGCGCATTCTTGCGGCCCAACCGGCTCAGGGGCGGGGCGCCGATCTGGCTCCACTTCACAGCTGGCTCCTCCACCGGAGGCCGACTGGATCCGCTTCCCCTGCACCGGACTGGCTGGAGTCACCATCCGTTGCTCGGCACCGGGTCGGTTCGGGAGCCGGGATAGCGTCCTCCTCGTCGTCAATTGGCACATGGGGGCCGTGCGCCAGCTCGTCATTCTAGTTAGGGAAGATGTCGGCGTCGCCATCTGACTCCTCGCTAGACCGGCATGCGCGGCTTGGGGAGGTCGGGCGTGAAATCCTGGAGGGGGTCTCACCCTACTCCTAGATGATGCACGTGAAGTTCTGTCGGAAGAAAAGAAGAAAAGGAGTCAACCGGATGAAAAGAGCAGAACAGAAGACGGAAAGTACCGGCTGGATAAGGGAACCTACCCGGGGCGCGCGGTTGTCACGCATATACGGGTCCTGCCCGAACTTCCAGCCCTCCAGCAGCCGCTCCTTGGTGATCGTCCACACCCACTCCTTGAGGTTGTGGAAGCGGGGATCACGGCGAGACAGCCAGGTGGGGTCTAGCCGGCTAGAGTAGTAGCACATTTTGTGGGTGCGCTGCTGCAGCAACATCATCAGCCGGAACATCCAGCTAAGCGTGATGTCCAAGCCGGTTAATCCGGCAGTGACGAAGGAGCGCATCTGGTGCAGCATCACATACGTCTCCGCCTTGTCTCCATGGATCTTCAGGCCCTAGTGTTGCCGGCTGGACTCCACGTCCTAGAAGGCCGGCAGGTTGATCCGGTCAACCTCGGTGACGTTGCTCACATAGAAATACGACTGTTGCCACAGTCGGACCATATCCTAGAGCTTGAATTTGGGGTAGCCGGTCTACGAGGAGTAGATCGGTCTGCAAGCGGTACACCAACGGGCCCTGCATGAACTAGACCTATGACTAAGCGCAAAAGAGCCGATAGAAGAGCCCGAAATCTGGCTGGGTCCTGAGGTAGCACTCGCAGAAAGCTACGAAGTGCGTGAGGGTGCTGATGGCCTTGGCACCGAGGTGGTGGAGGCGGAGGTCGAAGAAGGCCAAAAAAGTGAGGAAGAAGGGGTGCACGGGCAAGGCGAAGCCGCGCATGAGATGGGACAGGAATATCAACCGCTCACCCTCCTCCGGGTGCGACGATTCCTCCTCTGGTGGCGCGAGCCGCACCTTCACCTCCATCTCCGGCGGCAACACCCGGGTGGCGTGATACTTGGTGATGTGGTCCTCCGTGATGGTGGACCCGCACCAGGCGCCACGCTCCGAGGCCATCACGACTTTGTCCGCCGTGGTGAGAGGTTCTGAGAAGCTGTGGCCCGTGTCGTTGGAGACGCTAAGCGGGCAGTGCGGCTAAGTCTGGCAGTGGGCGCAGAGGCAGCAACGAGGAAGCAAGGGCGCAGGGGAGAAGCGAGAAGGCAGTGAGGAGAAGGGGGACGGCTCCCCCGGGCAGCCTTATAAATCCCGGGGAGAGCAACCGTCTACCAGGCCGTGTGGCAGCCACCAGACCGTGCCACACCCCCACCATCGCTCCTGATCCTCTGTCCTGGCGCCGAATGCGAAGGAGATACCGGGTCAGAAACCGAAATGGCAGACGAAGGTTCCCGAGGCGACGTGCGCAACGTGCGACGCGATGTAACGCTGCACGCGACAGTGCAATGATGGCGGGTGCATGCGTGGCCAGCGTCAGCACTGACGTCATGGGTAGCGCAACCGTCAGGCGCCAGCCGGACACAAATTTCAAACGCAGGAGGGAGCGCGCGCACATTTCACCTAAGGGCGAAATCCACACGTGCTCGGGGGATAGTGTCAGGGGGATGACCCCCGGATACCCCAAACAGACAAGAACTTAGGCAAGCGGTCTACGTCCGGCTAGCAGATCGCAGCCGGAAGTAGGCACTCCGTACCGGCTACCAGCCGATAGCCGGAACCAGGAAGGGCGGCAAGATACGGATCTAGCTACATGAGCGTAGCCGGGCGCAATAAAGAGGACAGGATGACGTGCTTCATAGTGCACGGTATGCCCTGGTACATCGACAAGACCCCCAAATACGAGGCCATACCGAAGACTTTGCTGGTGACACGGGCACAGTGGCTGGATGTTGACGACAGGCTCGCATGGCGTTCACTGTACCCACGACGACCCGCACGACTTGTACTTTGACATGACATACCTTACCGAGTACTGTAGATGACCAGCCGGCTGGGGCCCGCCTGTGGGACCGGCTAGCTGGACTGGCCAGTGAGACCGTTGCCCCTTTTGCCTATATAAGGAGGGGCAAGGCTCTCGTAGCAAGGGCTGAGCATTTAAGAGGTAGCTAGTTCATACAGCTCGAGGAGCGATTGTACCCCGTATTCTACCCATAGTCAGATCGGTAGGAGTAGGAGTTTTACCTCACCACAAGGGCTTCGAACCTGGGTACTTATTGTGTCCCGTTACACTTGCTCGTATCCAATCCCGCCTGCAAACACCATCGAGAGCTTCCCTACTAGTCCCCACACCTCTATCTAACCTTCTCAAGTACTGCCGTTCCCAATACAACGACATGAAGTGACTGAAGTTTTGAGTTAAGGCACTCACATCTTCATTCACTCCTTGTAGAGTGTGGTCAATCTCCCCAACGCGCTGGTTGAGCTGCTGAAATTCTTGATAGGGGAGGTAGTTGAACCCCTATTGCGGCTGATTGGGCTATGGGTCCTAGGGTCCCCCTGCTGCTGCTGCTGCTACTACTGTCCCTCCCAAGTAAGGTTGTATTGCTGCTCCTACTCATGCTCCAGCTCATCCTCATCCTGCTCCTCTCCTTCTTCATCTTCCTCTTGATAAGGATGGACTTCAGCCATGATCTTCGTCACCTGATCCTTGGTGAGGATCTAGGTGTCCTTCTCCACAATCGAGAAGGCTTGGTGATAGGGCAATAGAACCTGTTCAACCTGCACATCACCTGGATAACCAAACTGATATGCTCAGAGCCTCCTATTAGCTCGGTAAACACTGAGGAAGCCACAAGCAGTCAAGTATTTGACATCCATAAGTTTGGAGCCATCGAAAGGTTGCACCACAGGTAATACAATGTTTAATTGATGAGCAAGGTGGGTACCAATCCACCAATGCAAATGTCACCTTTCGTCTTGTTGCTCTAGTGACGGAAGTGTTGGATGAGTAGAGCCCCTGGATTGGGACTTTGCGGTGCATTGGGGAAGAGTGCCTTGGTGATCATTGCCATGTCCACATTGGCCATGGAACTGGTATCTCCTCGTCCTACCAGTGTGTTGGCGAGGAACAAGGTGTAGTAGCGAATGGTTGGGTTTTGAATGGTGGACATCTTCTTCTAGTAGAAGTCCCTGAAAAAACCTCCCAAGTTTCTCCACTTGTGACGTTGTATAGGTTAGTAACAGTTGACTCCCCATTGTGAGGGAAGCCAAAAGCATTGCAAAATTGTTCAAAATTTATTTCATTGTGCCACTGGTTCATGGTGAAGCTTACCATACACACATTACCTTTCTCCCTATGGTCATCGTCGAAGGAGGCAAGGAACTCATAAGTGAGCTCGGCGTAGGTGTTGTGGCTTACATAGGCGAGTACTGAAGTCTTAAATTTGCACACATGAGGTTGAAGTCCTCCCTCAACCCTGCCGCGGTGAGAAAGCTATCATCAGCCCAACGTGTGGGCAACATCCTCCTTGATGAAACTACGGCCAGCTTGGGGTTGAGCTTGGCCCGGTGCCCCGAACTCTCGCCATGTTGGCGCTTGCCCTTGTGAAAAATGCTACCAATTTTGTTCATCTTGATGCATGATCTGTTGATTCCCACACTGAAATGAACGAAATCCGCAAAGAATCAAGAGTTCTAGGTGGGTTTGTAGATGTTTGGAGAGAGAATATGAGAGAAAAAAGTGAGGAGGGAGAAAAACCTAGCCGCCCCGACGTGATTATGAGGTCACCCCGAACTATACGGCCGCAATAACCGGGCGGGATATGTTGTTCCCGCCATATAGTTGCGGCGCCGCCACCAAATAGGGTTTCTTTATGCATAACACATCTATACAGACGCAACTATACGACCAGATCATAATGATCTCGATGTATAGTTGGTCGTCAAACTGTCTGTATCCTCGAGATAAATTTTCTAAAACAGACATCGATATCTATATGACCAGAACTATACGGCCAGAATTTTTATTCCCGCCGTGTAGTTGGTCGTTAAACCATCAGTACTTTTGAGAAGAAATTGTACAAAGGCATCGATATCTATACGACCGGAGCTACACGGCCGGAATTTTTATTCCCGCCATATAGTTGCTCGTTAAATTCTCTCTGCCCACGCAAGAAAAATTGTTGATGGCAAAGATATCTATATGACCAAACTATACAGCCGGAATTTTAATTCCCGCCGTATAGTTGGACGTTAAACCTTTTGTACTCATAAATTTTTTTATTTCTTCGACAATACCTTCTTACGCTGAAACTTAGCGAACACCTTGTTTTTGGCAGAAAAATGATAGTTGAAATTATCGACCAAAAACAACATGTATAGAGCAGAATATCTAGATCTACCTATCTTCTTCTCCTCAACTCGAGGTTCACTTTTTGATCTTGACAAAAATGATTAAGCTAGTTTTTGTAGATAAAACTCAAACATTTATTTTTATACTTATTCTACACTTGTTCAGTCAATCTTTCTACTACTTTTTGATAGCTGCATCTTCACAGGCGCGCTTTCGCAAAAATGTCTGTGAAAAAGTTGTAGGAATGCGATGAGCACTTTATTCTATAGTGTATTTTATTTATGTGATGGGTTGACTCCCATTAAGCATTTTATTAAGGATGGTTGAATAACTCAACCCCTTCTCCGTTCTCGAATTTTTACCTTGGGCTACCCCTTATCAAAGGCACTTACCACATGAACTCGTTTTGCCGATGGAATATATCTTTCTCCCACTTCTAGCTTCTTTGGAAAATACCGGATAATTTCAGCATCATAAACATTGAAGATTGTTCTTCCTTCAACACAATCAACTGATGCCCCTGCAGTAGTAAGGAAAGGTCTTCCAAGTATTATAGATAATTTTTCATCCTCTGGCATTTCAAGAATAATAAAATTTGTGGGAATAACATGTTCGTCTATTCTAAGTAGAACATCCTCAATCATACCAATAGGTTGTTTAGTGGACTTGTTAGCCATCTATAAAGTGATAATAGTAGGGGAATACTCCCCTAATCCTAACCTTTTATAGAGAGAATATGGCATTACACTAACTCATGCACCTAAATCACACAAGGCATCGTGAATATCAGTTTTGCTAATTGAGCATGAAATAGTTGGTATTCCGGGATCTCCCGATTTAGACAATAGCTTCCCATTAGCAGGATAACTAGTCACCATGGCAACGATTTCGGTCATTTCTTTCTTTCTACTAAGAATATCATAGAGGAATTTAGAATAGGTGGGAACTTTTATTGCATCTACAAATGGAATTTCTAGACGAAGATCACCAAGTGCTTTTTTGAAAGAATCATATATTACCTGGTCCGGTGCTTTCTTTTTTCAATCTGTATAAGGAAGCTTTTGCTCACCTTTCTTATTTTTGTCTTTTACCTTTTGTGGGGGATTAGGCTCTTTTGTTGCTTTCTTTTGTTGTTGCTTGTCACTTTTCTTCTTCTCTACTACAACAACTTCATCTTCATTGCTTGTCTCTTTTTCTTCTCTTGGATCAACCGTCTCTGCATCAGAGTCATAATGGTCATCCTTGGTTTGATCTTGTGTTTCTTGAGCAGTTTCATCTTGAGGATCCACCAGTGTATCATCTTCTTGGCTTTCTTTGATCAAGGCTTGTTTCTCTTCGCTCTTTCTCAGCTTCATATTCGGGTGGTCCTAATGGTCTTGTAACAACTGCACCTCTTCTTGTAACAACATGAGTAGAAACAGGAATATCTATATCATCTCGAATAAAAATTTGATAACCAGATGCTATTTGTTCGCATTGAGTTTCAATCATACTAAGATACTTGTGAAATAATTTTATTTCTTGGCCAATCTCATCATAATTTTCCATGAGTTCTACCAAAATCTTTTTATTTTTTGAAAATGTTTATGTAGGTTATTATGAGATTTTGCTTGTCGATGTTTTAATTCTTAAAAAACTTTTCTAGTTTCATCTTCTTCAGTAAAAACTTGTAACTAGTCTACTTCTTTTTCCTTAACTAGTTTAGAAGTTATACCTTTTTCTTTCATTGTTTTGCGTACTTCAGGCATAAGATCAGGATTTATACAAAACATCCATTTTTCTAGCTTATTGTCAAAATCAGGATTGTATAAAAAATCATTCTTAGCCCTAGTAGACATCAATTCCAAACATGCTTTAATAGTTAAAGTATTTATCGATCCTCCTGCTGATAAATCAAGCAACTCTCTGCTTTGAGTATTAAGACCGTGGTAAAATAAATGGCAAATAGTTGATTCAGAATAGCCATGATTAGGAACTTTATTGATCATTCCAAAGAATCTATCCCAGGCTTGTGGGTAGTTTTCTCCCACTTTCTGACTAAAGTTGTCTATGCTCTTCCTAGTTTCAGTTATATTTTAAAAAGGATTAAACCTGTTTATGAATTTGACAATGCAGCTTTCCCAACATTTAATGTAATGATGAGGGAGAGAATATAACCAGTCTAGAGCTTTACCTTTAAGAGACCAACAAAAAAAATTAGATGAGAGAAATCTCTTGGCAAACCTTTTGGTCCAAGTGTTGTCATCAAATCGTTAAACTCTCTAATATGTCTCTCAGGGTCTTCATCTTCCCTTACACAGAAAGCTTTTTCCTACAAAATTTTAATAATTCCACCATCAAATCGATATTCTCTAACTCTAGGGTTAGAAAATTCTATTGGTTGTTTAAGGAAAGCAGAGTTTGGAGCACTGTATTCTCTGAGAGTTTTCTCAGGTTTCTTGGGAGTTGTCCTATAAATAGACATGATTTCCATAATATCACTTAGGTTTTCAACTTCAACCTTGTCTGATCTTTAAAGTTTTTCAATAATTTATTCGTGCCTCTGAATAGGCACACGTTCAAAATAATCTGGTAAATAGGTCCTACCAGAGCGTGTAGAACCTTTGTCTCCTAGGGAGACCATTTTGTAGTAGTAACACCTGAAATGTCAAGAGACAAACACTTAGCACTTAGCTCCCTAACAACGGTGCCAGAAAATAGATTGATGTCTGCAAGTGCATAGATCGTTTGTAGCTAGTAAAGTATAGATATCAATCCCACAGGGAGCCCAATGGTAAGTGTTTATGGGTGAAGTCTCTGTCACACTCAAAGTTGTCACAGTTCTTCGAGTGAATTGACTGCAAGTGTGAAATAAGAATGAGATTTGGATTAAACTGGATATATTTAAATAAAACTAAAATGTAAACTTCAGAAATAAAAAGCATAAAAGTAAAGAACGATTCGGCTGTTTGTTGTTTTCTGCAGATGATGGAAAAGGAGCGGGGAGATACAGTTCATGGTGAAATAGTGACTGCGCTAGGTGGACGAATGATAAGTATAACAATTGTAATCTTATAAGTATATGTGTAGGCGAGTAACCTATAATTAGCTGGAACTCCTCTTGGTAGATTTCATCCCAACATCAATAATCCTACTAGCCTGTTACCAAAACCATGGTCAGACACTAGACGATTAAGATCCTTCAGGTTGCTTAGCAATTAAGCTCCTTGAATCGAACTAATACAATAAGCACAGTGGTTCCTCATTATCCTCGAGTCAACTAGTTTCCCATTGATATCACCGTGTCACTCGAGGGTCGTCGGTCTGCTAGCGAACAAGATCCTATCTATGTAGAACAAAGCATCATGTTGTCTGGGCCCTTAATTGGACAACAAGAATTAGGCATCCCACAAATAGTCAAGCACACATAATATAGTAATTAAAATCAATCACAACTAATGGAAAATATATGAAGGCACATCACATCTCACCAATCCCTTATATCTCCCACGCTCAAGAAACTTACTCACACATGAGAGAAGAAATCATCATCGATATAATTAAATAGAGGGAGTTCTTCTCGATATTACCGTGGAGATCCACAATAAGAATGGAAAAGTAATCCAACACAATTCAAGATAGGAAGAAACAATCTCAAACCTTAATCTTGCAAGGTGAAGATCTCTCTCTCTCTCAAGTACAAGTAATGGCTATGGGGGTGTGATGGCTAGGAGGTCGAAGATCGTGGAGCGAGATGAAGAACGCCTCCTCCTTCGTCTCCGGATCTCTCCTATCTCCTTTCTGGATGGTATGGCGGCTGCTGTGTTATGATTTCGCGTCTGGCCTCTTCACAAAAGTTGTCCCTTTTGACAAGACAAAGGTGACGGCAGCTATACAGTGGGAACTATACGGCCGAGAAAATGTTCCCGCCGTATAGTTGCTCGTTAAAGCCACTGTGTGCTTCCCTCGATTGCTTCCAAAGAGAGACTTGCTTGTTTTGCCTGAATATTGTGTTTCTCTTGTTAAAAACTTTTGTTGACATTGAGAACCTAAAACACACATTAAAAGCCAAGTTTTTTTGCTACCGAAGTATTAGCGTTAGGTAAAGCTAGAAAACGATCAAATCCGGGGGAGAATCATAAAAACCATCAAAAATGTGTCGAATCTCACAGCTATCACTAAGCCCCTATAAAGTTGATTTTTCTAATAAGCCAGTTGCAAGTTGACTGCAACTGAGCCCTATGCAGTTGATTTTTGCAAATTGAAGGTAAATTAAGCAAGTTGCAATTTTATTGCTACTTGATTTCAACTTTGAAGCTAGTGGCAAGTTGATTGTAACTAGCCCCTATCCAGTTGATTTTTGAAAATTAAACATAACTTAATTCAGTTTGCAACTTAATTGCAACTTTGAAGCGAGTTACAACTTGATTGTAACTGATCCTCTATAAACTTTGATTTTTTGCAATTTGAAGGTAACTTAGGCCATTTGCAAGTTGATTGCAACTGAGCTCGTGTAAAGTTGATTTCTGCAAGTTGACGGTAACTTAAGCCAGTTGCAAGTTGATTGCAACTGAGCCCCTATAAATTTGATTTCAATAGAGGCCCTATCAAGTTGATTTTTGCAATAAGCCAGTTGCAAGTCGATTGCAACTAAGCTTAAGCCAATTATGCAACTTGATTTTCAACTTCGAAGCCAGTTCCAAGTTGATTGCAACTGAGCCCCTATCAAGTTGATTTTTGCAATAAGCCAGTTGCAAGTTGATTGCAACTAAGCCCTATAAACTTGATTTTTGCAAATTCAAGGTAACTTTTGCAACTTGATTGCAACTCCGAAGCCAGTTACAACTTGATTATAACTGATCCTCTATAAACGTGATTTTTACAATTTGAAGGTAACTTAAGCCATTTGCAAGTTGATTGCAGCTGAGCCCCTGTAAAGTTGATTTCTACAAACTGAAGGTAATTTAAGCCAATTGCAAGTTGATTGCAACTGAGCCCCTATAAAGTTGATTTTTGTCGTGGGCTGACGACTGCTTCTTTTTAGTGGGCTGGTGTGGCTACTTTTTCATGGGATTTTGGTTGTGGCTTTCCATGAGCAATGTGGCCTTTCGGGTGCGTGGCTCTTTTCTTTTCTGTTTTTTTCTGTTTTTCTTATTGTTGTGTGGTACAAATGACCACCGGGGATTTGCTGACTATGACAATCATGGACCCTTGAAAAAAGTGTGAAACTGAGGCTCGGTCATATTTTGTGTGTAGCACGAGGTTCAGAGGGTTGTATGTGGGTTTCAACTGACATTTTTTTTGAAAAGTCTGGTTGCACGAGGGTTGCAATTGAGAATTTTTTTAGTTGCAACATGGTCGCAATTGACAAAACTTTGTTGTAGGTGCATGTGGGATGCAAATGACAAAAAATAAAAAAATTCTAGTTGCATGAGGGTTGCAACCGTGGTTTTTCCCAGTTGCACCATGATTGGAACTACGATTTTTCCAATTGCATCATGGTTGTAAATGTGGTTTTTCCAATTGCAACACAGTTGCAATTTCAATTTTTGAATTGTAGTATGGTTGTAACGATTTTCCAGTTGCACTATGGTTGAAACTGAGAAAAAAGTTCCTAGTTGCAATCAGGTTGAAATTGAGATTTTCCCCTGTTGCATATGGGTTGTAACTATCAATTTTACCCTCGCCACCATTGTTGAAACTGAAAAAATAAAAATTTCCGAGTTGCAATGGATTGAAAATGAGAATTCCCCCATAGTTGCATATATGTTGTAACTGTGGTTGAAACAGAGAAAAAATTAAGATTTTTTGAGTTGTGCATGGGCCGTAATTATGATATTCTCAGTAACACCATGGTTACAATTTTCTTTTCATCAGGTGCACTCGGAGTACAACTAATGCACCGTTGCACCAGGTGTGCAACTTAGAATGGTAGGTGTACAAAAGACCAAAAGTCTCCCACATTATTTTTTCTACTCCCTCCGTCCCAAAATAAGTGACTTGGATTTATCTAGATTCACATGTATCTATATACTAAAACGTGTCTAGATACATCCGAATCTTAACAAACCCACGTCACTTATTTTGAGACGGAGGGAGTACATTTACATTTAATTTGTCTTTTAGATCTCGACATCATGAATCTCATGCATTTTTCCAAGAAAAGAAACACTTTAAGCTAATGATTTTGGAACAGAAAAGAAACACATTTTTGGTGCCCTGTTACTTGTTTTACAGGCCTCGTGCATGGCTGGAGGCCCGAGCCAACCCAATCCCGGGTCAAAACGAAACTACATACGCACAGCGGCTAGTGAAAAAAAAAGAACGAGAAAAAAAGGCATGCAAAGAACTGTCCAGAAATGCTGTGAATCAATACACCAACATATGACGTCAGCTGATTGAGATTTAAATCTCAGTCGCCTGATTTCTAGGCTCTCCCTATTCATTTTAGGTAGTATATAGAGAGTAGAGATAGAGATACCGTCGTTGCATTGCGTGGAAAACGTAGACCGATCGCTCTCTCTCTCTCTTTCTCCATAGACGCGATCACTCGATCGCCGTTGATCCATCGATCGATCGCTCCGGCGCGCGTGCGTGAGTGGTTGGGAATGGTGAAGGCGGCGGCAGCGGAGAGGGCCGGCGGCGGGGAGGTGGAGGGAGTGAGGAGGAGGAAGCTGACGCAGGGGCGGAAGAAGATCCCGATGAAGCTCATCGAGGACACCAACAGGCTGCAGGTCTGCTTCTCCAAGCGCCGCAAGGGCCTCGTCAAGAAGGCCTTCGAGCTCTCCGTGCTCTGCGGCGCGCAGGTGGGCCTCATCGTCTTCTCCCCCGCCGGCAAGCCCTACACCTACGGCCACGGATCCCTGGACGCCGTCCTCGACCGCCTCCGCGACCCATCCTCTGCCTCTTCCCGCTCCGCCCCCGACGCGGACGAGGCCAAGCGCCAGAAGGAGCTGCGCAAGCTCCTCCGCCAGGAGGAGGAGCTGATCAAGGCCCGCGACGCGGAGCTGCGCAAGGGGGACGAGCTCCAGGCACAGATGCGCGCGGCCGGCATCCGGATCGACGGCGACGTGCGTGGCTGGGCGCTGCCGGAGCTCCATGCCGCTCTCGGCGCGCTCGAGAGGGTTCAAGCCGAGGCCGCGATGCGCTCTCACGAGATCTTCGCCCAGGAGGCCATCGTGCAGCAGTGCACGGGTGGCGGTGGCGTCGGCAGCCTCCACGGCTACATCGGCTCCGGTCCCTCGTCGTACACGACCGACGGCGCCAGCAGCTATGAGGAGGTCGCCATGGACACCACGATGAAGCTGATGGGGGCCGCCAACCATGAGGAGGTCGCCGTGGACACCACGATGAAGCTGATGGGGTCCGGCGCCAACAATAACCTCTTCGACTACCTCGGATCTGGCTCCTTCGCGGCCCACAGCACTGGCAGCCAGGCGGTGACCATGGACACCATGATGAGGCTGCCCGGGGCCGTCTTACACTACCGCGGCTTCGGCCCGTACGGGATGACCTACGGCGGCGGCGACGACGGCCATGATGTCACCGTCGACACCACGATGAACTTGATGGGCCCGTACGCGATGATCCACGGTGGCGGCGGCCATGATGTAACCGTCGACACCACGATGAACTTGATGGGCACGTACGGGATGGCCCACGACGGCGGCGACGGCCATGATGTCACCGTCGATACCAAGATGAACTTGATGGGCGCGTACGCGATGACCCACGACGGTGGCGGCGGCCATGATGTCATTGTCGACACCACGATGAACTTGATGGGCGGTAACCTTGGTCATGCACTCGCACCGTCTCTGCCACTTCTTCCTATGCCTTTCAATGTCTATGGCTACAACAACCTAGACACGGGGTACGGCTTTAAGCAAGAAAGAGATCTCGTCGATGGCCTTGGCCATGGCGCCTTTTACCCGTATGGGACGACATGCAACTTTTTCCCCTGAATTATGGCGATTTGATTTATTTTCTATAATTTCGATCAAGTTATGTCGGAAGGTTCAATTAGACTTTTGAACTTAAATTTGCGTTCACTAATGGTGAATGGTTTGGTGTGTAATAATTCTATCGCACCTTAGGTGGTCTAGCATGAATGGAGTGGTTGCTATGCTGCAACTTATCGTACTCCAATAAAGCATCAATATGTTTACATCGAGAGGAGTTATGAAATGTTTACTATGCTTTTGTGTCATGCTTTTCACCGTTCATCGATGGTGGATATTGACTGGAAGGTAAGAAAAGCGGTACTCCTTCGTTTCAAATTATAAGACATTTTGCAAGGTGCGGAGATAATACTTATGACTCCACCGTTGTCGTGTGCAAACTGCAAACACACAGTGCGCGATTTCTATTTTATCGTGCTTTATTTCCACACGGCAAAGCCGAATTCTTGTAGTGTAGGCATGCATGATTTCACCCATCAAAATTTCAAATAGTGATACTCATATTGAAACACACAAATAATATCTTTAGATTTAATAGATGAAATGCACGTATTTATCTCTGGATTTTTATTTTGCTAATTCCACAGTGTGATAAGGAAAGCACGTTTGCAGTTCAACATGTTCTCTCTAGGCGTGGCTCGCATACGCCGAAGTTGCTTTTTTTCCAAGAAAGATTTAGATATATTTCATGAGTTTATAAGAAGTACAAATAATTCTAAATATAATAAAAATATACAATGAGGTTCTTGACCACCTGACGACCACTACTGTCGCTAGAGCGATGTGACGATGTCGCCGTACTGGAACCGGATTGACGATTTTGATCATAGCCAGAAAGTCTTCATGCCCGTGTCCCTAGTGAGATTGCCGCCTCCTCAACGGCGACCAGACGAATCCCTGTCTCCTCAACGTCACCAGTGAGATTGCCGCGGTGAGGTGGACGAGAAGGCGGGTGTAACTTATTCTTCTCTCACGCTCCCATAGCCAACATAAAGTCGTTGCCGCTTGACTAAATTCTAACTTTAGGGACGCGATTCTATGTCAGAAATGTGCTTGCGAGCGTTTGTCTACATTCACAAGCACCATGCATTGTGTTGGAGTTTCCAAATCTTGTATCCATGTTGCACACGCACCCACAACTCGAAACAACTTCCTCCCTACACACCGAATTTTTTTAGATAAAAGAAATATATCGCGAAGATATCAATTACATCCAACCTCTGCACCAACATGATGCCCAAAGATATCAAGGATGCACACAATCAAGAAAAAGTAAAAAAGAGAAAGATAGAAAACAAAGACCCCGTCTCGGTGATGAAAACTCACAACGTCAGCACTCTAACCAACACTGGAGATAACACCCGGACTACGAAATAGATTTTCTATAAGTAACATCTATAAGAAGAAAACAAAGGAGGCGTCGATTTGGCTCCCAGGTCCATATGATCTCACTATCGGTACCTTCCATATGAGCATTGAGACCGGGGGCTGTGGCCTTTCGCAACCGGACGTGACGTGCACAAATTACCGTATACTGCTGGGTCCGGATGCTGTTGCGAGGCTACAGTAAGGTACGTACGTCACTTAATGGAGGCAGGTGGGTTCTCCGTCTGGTCCGACGACGGTGGGAATTCTTGTCCCGGTGGTACAGAGTCGAGTGAAAAAAGGTGTTCTGTTGGTACAGTTTGTGCAGCTGCTGTCAGGGGATTAGCGATGGTGGCAGAAGACAAGGAGATAGCTGACCGCTCGAGCTCTTCATTTGAAATTTTCATTATGGCTTTCTCCAGATCTTCTGCTATATCTGGTTTCAGAGGCGGCGGAACGCGTCCAGCTCTCCATGGATTAGTTGCATAGCTGAAGTTGAATATGGAACGCCTCTCTGGGAGTTCTGTTCTGAGCTGGCCGAATACTGCAGGTGCATTTTTATCGTCTGCATCTGTGTTATATGTGGAGGCAGTCTGAGTGTACACGAGGGCAGCATGCTCAACTATCTTGGCTGAATAAAATGAGTTTGCAGTGCGTGACGACTCCCCCCTGGATGAATGATTTTTGTGGTTTCTTATCGTGGGCAACTGGTGGACGCTTAGCTCCGGCAGATGGGCTGCTAGTGCTGCCTGCAGGCAGCACCATGTAATTTTGATCGAGGGGAAATGAACTAGGATTCAGGAAAAGACGCATGGCTAGAAGGAAGCATGGATTTATGAATTTGATGGCATCAGGCTTAACGTTAGCATCCCTCCCCATCATATTGCGTGGGCCGCATGGCACTACAAATACCTTGTGAACATCTTGATGCCAGAACCTTAAAACCTTATTTTCTGTCAGAACTATAGATCTGGTCTGAGCATGTACTTTGCCCATTATCCATGCACTGGATTTCAGGTTGATCTTCTGTATGAACGGTACATCTAACATACCAGAGGCTGGCGTCTGAATCTTGCCTTGACCATCATCGCAGCTGCCGGATTCAGACATGACTGCATGATGAAATGAGACGGTTAGCAAGGGTGAAGGATTTGTTTGCCAGAAAACACGACCGAAATGTATATCAAGAAAACATCATAGGCAGTACCTTGGTTCGTCGGTGGAGCCTTGCTTCATATACGTCTAGTGGTACAAGATCCTAAACGGATTTCTTGGACTGGCGACCGACGAACGGCGACGTGGTACATGATCGTTACTACAATGGTGGGCCTGAGCACTGTACAAAAGTCTGATATACTATGCAATACATGCCAGGATACCTGAAGCCAGCGTGAATCTCGATGTGAATCTGTGGTCCAGATAATATGATCATCTGGACCTGCGATCCAAAACTGATTTCCGGAAAACAATGCACAACCGTTGTCATTGCGCGATCGAAGATATTGGGTTTTCACCCTAATTTCACAAAATAATGCAGTCAGCAAGGCCATTGCTAGCTACAACTAATAAAGACTAGATCTTAGCCTTTCACCCTAGAAAATGCAACTAGATACTCGGAGAACACAACAAAAAATGAAGTCCACCTGTGCTAACATCCTTATATCTAGGGCCACTAAGCAGGGGACTTACTAGTGAAGAATAATGGAGCTCAAATCATTATTTATATTCAATTTATTTCTTATATTGATATAGAGATAGTTGATTGCAGATGTCTATCATTATTTAATGTTCCTATTAGCTGCAATACACCAAACACCCAATACACATGAAGAACTTGTGCAACAATTCTTCATCACAACTGATACACTTCTCCATCATTGCAAACCTCCGGTCGCAACTACCATGACTTTCTCCACCTCTGTCAATATCATGGAAATCTATTTTTAGACATGTCCCATGACACCAACAACAAAGCGAAGTTTCTCGCCATGCCCTCATGAAGCCACACTGGCTAAAGATAAGGTCACGCATGTTAGATCAAATCAAATCTAGATATCTAGTGGCACCATGTCCCAAACAACGGAAATCTTCGAGAGGAAGAACAGAACTCGTATGCATCTAGATCAAGGAGGCCAACATGAAGCAGATTGACGATTTGGTGCTCAAAATTCAGCAGGGCCAGACCACCTTTATCCAGAGCCAGCAGACCCCCATGCCATCAGAGGGGCCGAAATGTCTGCTACCCCTAGCACAAACCGCAACCACAATGTCCTAGTCACGTTGCGATGCCACGCGTGAGAGGAGAGACGCCATGAGGCTGCCGGAAGTTGTGCATGCACACAACATCGCATCTTCCCACTTGGGTTGCCGCCTGGTCGGACTCATATTAGACCAGCCACCCAACTAGGCACGACCTCCATTGGAACGGCCACCCCGCTGCCGCCGTCATATCGGTCCTAGACCGCCGCTTTGAATCCCTACTTGCCCCTATGGGTGAGCAGAGAATCTTGGCCACCAGCTGCCATGGGGAACTCCCAACCCCCTATGAGAGTTATGGCAACAACTCTATGTGTACGAACTCCTTGCGACTCCAAGTGTAGAGTGCTGTATCAAGTGTCTTTTTCCCACAAGGATGAATCGAGGGTTTATATCGAACTCTCGGGGAATTGGCTTAGGAACTTCTCCTCTGGTCTTCTTCAAACAACCTACAAAACAAAGTGTTTTCCTTGTATCCCCAACTCCATCATATGGTTGTCAAGCACGAGGTTTCGTAGTAGTATAACTTAAATAAAACTATAAATAAATAAAAGTAATCAATCTATGACTAGGCAAGGAAAGTAAAAACAATAAAGTAAAGTTCTTTTGGGGTTTTAGTTTGTGTTCGCTAATAGTAACATGTTTTTATTTTAGGTTAGTGCAAAAAATATAAAAGGCAATAAAAGTAATGGAAACTAGTTTCTTATTATAAAAAGTGGACCAGGGTTCATCGGTTCACATGACTACTCTCTCTTAAGGTGTAATGGACATAAAACTATGCAGAAAATATATAAAATTGATGAAACTTCATTATGTGTTTGATTAGCATTCATATGGGCATAAAGTCCTAATATAAAGATGATGTGACACATCTCACTTATACTCCTCTAGAAAGGGGAAAATCCATGCAATCTAGAATTAAGAATAAATAGAGTATAGACTTAGGTACTTTGACATGATGTTTGAATATCAAATGTGCTACCTTTAACAAACAAGATCACCTTGGTTGTCACCATATGATTGTAACCCATGTAGTCACTTTATCCCTAGCGAGGTAACAAAAGAAAGGTAAAACCCATAGTGGATCTCAAGTTTTTTGTCACTACCCAATCACCACCATCATGTTACTCTATCTAATACACACGTTCCCTCACACGTGTTTCTCCATAAATTGATCATAACAAGTAATTAAAAATGAGGTACATAATATGCATCTACCAATACATCTTAGACCTAACAGAATTCCAATCTCAAATATCAAATCATAAACACAAAGACCACCACATAGGAATTTCATAGATGACCATAATCATGTAGGGCAACTCATATGGTACTAGAACAATGATAGATCAAGAGAGAGACAGATCAAGCTATTGCCACAAACCCATAGTCTAGACGTGGACTACTCCCTCGTCATCAAGGATATGATAGAGATGATGTTGGAGAAGGTAGAGATCCAACCCACGGTGGTTCTGGTGGCAATTCCCCTTCCAATCTTCATTGGTTCTGTCTCTATTTCAATGTTTCCGTGTTTGTCCTTGACCTACTTCGAGATCACCACAGTGGTTCTTTTTGTAGGCGTTTTTAGGTCAAGACATTGAGTCTGAGATGAAGATGGATGGCCACGAAATCTCGAGGAGGGAACTGATGGCTCAATGCACGACGCCCAGAAAAATGCTTGATGGAAGTGTTGATGTAGAGCTCGTTGGGAACCCCAAGAGGAAGGTATGATGAGCACAGCAGCAAGTTTCCCTCAGTTATGAAACCAAGGTTTAATCGAACCAGTAGGAGCAAGGAAACACCCCAAAGGTGTTACTAGCTGAGCTTTGGCAGGGCGCACTACCGGTGCTATTAGCAACGTGGAGACCTGCACAACACAACCACAGAACTTTGTCCCCAACTTGCGATGAGGTTGTCAATCTCACCGTGTTTTGCGGAAAACAAAGGATTAAACGTATCGAATGGAAAGAAGTAAAAGTTTGCAAAAAGTAAACAAAAAACAGTAAAAGATTGTAGATTGAATGTAAAAGACAAAGGACCGGGATCCATAGTTCACTAGAGGTGGCTCTCCTAAGATAGATAACATGCTTGGTGAACAAATTATAGCGGGGCAATTGACAAACATCGAGAAAGCAATACATGCATATCTAAACATCTTGACTCCTTTGAGACTTGATTGGGCATTACAACATTATACATAGACCGCCATCCAACTGCATCTATGACTAATAATCCACCTTCAGGTTATCATCCGAACCCCCTCCAGTATTAAGTTGCAAGCAACAAATTATTGCTTTACGAACTGCGTGTAAAGTAAACAATACGATTGTTCTATGAACAAAGGATTGTTGTTTTCTCCCTAGTAGCAACATCACATCTAGTACCTTAGAGATTTCTGTCACTTCCCCAGATTACCAGAGGCATGAACCCACTATCGCGCATAAATACTAACTCTTGGAGTTGCTAGCATCTACTTGGCCAAGATAGCTACTAACAACGGAAAGCATGCAAGATCACAAATAACAAAGACATGATAGAATCACTAATCAATTTGAAATAGCATCTCAATATCCATCGGATCCCCGCAAACACAACATGCAGAATTACAAATAGATGATCTTGATCATGAACGGAGCTCACAAGATCTAAACATGAAAGCACAAAGGAGGAGAACCAGCCATCTAGCTACTACATGGATCCGTAGTCCAAGGATGAACTACTCACGCATCACACCGGAGGCTTGCATGGTGATGAAGAAGGCCTCCAGGGTGAAATCCCCTCTCCGGCAGGGTGCCGGGACAAGCTTCAGATCCCTCCTGATCTAGGGATGGAGATGACGGCGGCTACATACTCTTTCATGGATTTTTGATCGGGTACTTAGGGTTTACGTCCCGAGGGCATCTTATAGTCGGAAGGGGAGGCCGAGGGAGTGCCTGGGCTGGCCACACTAGCCCCCTGGCGCGTGCCAGGCCTGGCCGCGCGGCCAGGTGGTGTGGCCGCCCTTTGGCCCATCTCCGTCTCGTATTCTGGCACTTGATGACTTCCGGAAAAATAGGCACTTTGGCTTTTGTCCCGTCCAATTCCGAGAATATTCATTTTCTGACTTTCCTGGAACCAAAAACAGCAGAAAATGGGCAGCTAGCACTGTGGCTCTTGTTAATAGGTTAGTCCAAGAAATCATAAGAAAGTACTCCAAAGTTGGAACAAAACACAAGAAAGTGGATAAAACCAAGCATGGAACATCAAAAATTATAGATACATTTGCAATGTATGAACATCCCCAAGCTTAACTCCTGCTCGTCCTCGAGTAGGTAAGTGATAAAAAGAAAGAATAATTTTTGAGGTGACACGCACCATCAAAGACTTGATCAAAGTATTTGCAAAACAATCAAAGCTGGGATCATAGTACTTCAATAATAACATGAAAGACAAAGTTCTAGCAATAAGCAAAGAAACTATGATGCAACATGAAAAGGCACAAACAAAAGATTCATGAATAACAATGCTTTGCAAGACGTTTGTTTGTTTCACATAAAGAAAGCATGGCATAATAGTATTCAGCTTGTCCCTCAATAGAGTAGCAAATATAAATGCATAGGACACCTTCAAAGTTCATAAGAGTGACTAGATACAATAGTTTAAAACAAGCAATAACAAGTTATGCATCAATCAACTAGTCTTGGGACAATGCACATAGAACTAAGAATGGCCACTTTGCTCTCAAAATAGGTGCATAAAGATAGAAGGTGGAGACTCAATATAATGGTGGAAGAAAGGAGATTATCACTTTGCGGCCCGAAAGTTGGGGTGTACAGGCAACGCGGTACCCAAGTTCCCTGAAATCAGCCGGGATGACTACAGTTGGTGTGCCAAATACTCAGAGGGTCTTTTTCGGCACAAATTCAACTTTACGTTTCAATACAAAAAATCAGGCTAACGGGCGTCAAGTTGGGCCCCCTGTCAGTTCGCCGTTATGTCGATCCCGTCGCTTAGGCGGGGTGGCTGTCACGTAGGCTTGCAGCGTTGGCATAGTGGATAGGACAACACCCCCTACCAAGTGTATTGACGTGACAAAACAGGGCCCATATATCGGCGTTATAATTATTTTTTGTTTACTCAGAAGCTAGAACGGCCACCGTCACGCGTCTCTCCTTAGACTTCCGTCCCAATCATTAACCCCTACCATAAAAGCTCATTGACGGTTCCACCATTCCCCTGCCTCGCAGAAACCACTCTTCTTCTTCCTGTCATCTACTATCTTCTTCCCATCTTCTCCTTGCCGCCATGGAAGATCTACGCACTCTAGAGTCAAGCTTCACTACCCATGACAACAAGAAGATAGACGTTGTCTACACCAACGAGGAGGAGAAAGTGGTGTGTGTCCTGAGGATGTACGAGGGTTGGCTTGGGATAGACAAGGACAAGTTTGTGGGATTGGACCTCGAGTACACCCCGGAGCACCCATATGAAGGGAGTGAAGTCACCGTCGTTCAACTTGCCATGCGGAAACACGTCCTCATCTACCATCTCTCCCGGTTTGTAGATCTGCTCTCTGTAGCTAACCGCTTTTAGGGTTTTCTCCTCTTGTTCTTTATCCACTTGCTCATCGTGCAACTACTGGATTTTACTTAGGACCAAATAAATTAGGGTTTGCCTATGTCTCAATCGACTGAGATTTTCTTTAGTCTCAATCACCTAAGAAAAGTGCAACCGTAGTTAAAAGAAATGTGCAACTCGTTCAGTCGACTAAGAAATAGCAAAACCGAATAAATTATGACAATACAATGTTGAGAGTCTTGATCTTGCATTTACTAAACTTTTCAAAATTATATTGAGATGATGATCTTGCATTGACAAAATATTTGTAGTTACAAATTTTGGTGATGACAAACTACATACTTTCAGGACTGACAGGAAATGTCCGGGGCTGCGCCAGTTCCTTGAAAAAAGGGAATTGTTTTCTGCATTGTCGACACAACAACTGATTTTTCAAAATTGTATCAAGAGGAAATTATGATTCCTGCGCACAACTGGATATTCAGCATCTTGTCAAGATCCTAGGGGGCAGGAAGAAGGATGGAATGGCATCACTCGCAACTAGAATCCTCGATGAGTCGTACGTCACAATGAAGGAAGATTTCTCTAAGGATAGGCACTATTTCTGGAACGAGTGGCCGTTGTCTGATATAAACTTGGAGTATGCAGCCATAGATGCTTACGTGACCTACCAGCTGTACAAGAAGATCCATTTTTTTCAATGTTACCTCGTGTTTTGCCCTATTTGCAAGAGGGAAGACGAGCTTAGGGGAGCCCTTTGTAGAAAATGCCGAAGAGCTGAGTTTGAAATTGAATATGCAAAGAAATTGGCTGCATCTGAAGCAGCTGAAAGAGAGCTTGCAGCTGAAGAAGCAGCTGACAGAGGCTGCAGCTGAAGCGGCAAACAGAGAGGCAGAAAATTCTAGCGACAACAATCAGGCCTGTGATGCATCGCTAATTGTGCCGCAGGACGCTGAAGATAGGAAAGCCAAGTCAGATGCCATTTGGGACAAAGCAGCAGTTCGTCGGATGTGGAGTACCTGGAATGATAGCAAGCGCGTCAAGTGGTCTGATGAGGAGTGAATTAAATTTTACTTGTCAGTGTTATGTTTCTGTTTCTATTTTGTGGAACTCAATTAGCTTGCCAAGACGTCTAGCGCATCAAGTGATACTAGTAAAATAAATTTAACCCTCGTTGTGTTATATTTATGTATGTGTCTTGTAGCTTGTCAAGATGGTAGCTTCTTAATTGGCAGTTTGAAACAGTGCCCTTTTCCTCTCTCGCTAAACATAGATGTTTCATTTTGCCCAAATTGGTAGCAAATCTAGAGAAGATTCTCACAAATGTAGATATAGCTGTACGCAACTAAATAGGATATAGCGATAGAAAGTAGGTTGCTTATCGAGGTTCGATGCATTCAGCCAGAAATAGGATATAGCCAGGAGACGGGGGCCTCCTCGCCGGCGGCCATGGAGGCAACGATGGCCACCTTATCCTCCTCGGCCATCGCCGGCGCGGACGGGGTATTTTCAGGAGTTTGCGGATGCTGGTGGGACAGTGGAGAGGGTTGCGTGGGGTCAGTGAGCTCAATAGTTAAGGTGGATAGAAGCAAGGCATGTTTTGTTGCACCATCGTGCAACACGCCACGCGGTCTACTGCACCGTGCACCGCGACACGTGCACGGTACGTCACGTTTTTTTCCCGGGCCATGCATGGCAGTTCTGTATTGAGCCGCATGCAAAGGGCGCACACACAATTTCTATGTACGAAGTTTGACACGGCCCTAAAATTGGCGATAGTTAAAAGTAGAAATGTAGAGGGGGAGGTAGGTGGCTGTACGGCGAGATTTGTGGGGTTGTGCTAGATTCGCTAGAGGGATGTGTTGATGACTGCGAGTGACTCGATGAACCGGAGACGTTAGGTCTCGTCGAGCTCAGCTGTCCGGCCTCCGGCTAGCGCGTGCAAGCTTCTTACAGTGGGCCCCAGTTGGAAGTGAGATTGAAAGCCGCTGCGTAAAAAATGGGATGTGTCTTATTAAAATCAAGTGGCAATAAATTGCAGCTGTCCATCGACGACCATGCACTCGATGGCGCATGTGTTGTGGCGTAGTAGTAGCAGTAGTAGGCTTTTCAGACTTGATTAAATGTGACATGACCGCTCGACGACTTTTTCCATAGACGGCATCGTGTTCCTTCTTGTAGAGGGAGACGTCAAGATGGTAGCTCGTTAACTGGCAGTTTGAAAGAGTACCCTTTTCCTCTCTCGGTAAATAGATATGTTCATATTTTCCCAAATTGGTAGAAAATCTAGATAAGATTCTCTCTTCGATAATTCGTTCCCTTTTGGACCTCTTTTTGCCTCCGATCAGGTAGTAAATCTAAAGCAGCAAATCACACCAGGCAGAATACATTCATTCAGAAAACAAAACAAATGTAGATATAGCTGTGCGCATCTAAATAGGATATAGCGATAGAAAGTAGGTTGCTTAACGAGGTTTGATGCATTCAGCCAGAAATAGGATATAGCTAGAAAGAAGCTGCTTAGCAGCAGCGGCAGCCGCCGCAGCTGCAGGCACATCCTGCACGCGCCCGCACATCCGCCTCCTCCTCCTCCATCCGACGCTTCCTCCACTTCTTGTTGCCCAGTCCCTTGATCTTGGGGACCTTGGGCCTGATTGGAGCGATGCGACCCTCTTTGATGGCCAACCGCTGGAGGTTTCAGAGGTGAATGCCGAGAACCCGGTGTTTAGCGATGTAGGCGTTGATGTTCACGGTCTCGCGCTCGCCGCCTTTGTGGATGCCGGATCCCGCGGCCTCTGCATGCTTCATTAAGGAGAGGAAGTCGGTGCGGTTGGGGCCACTCACACAATTGTAGGCGATCCCCTTGCGGAACGGGCAGCGCCAGGGGCCGCCCTTGAAGAAGGCGGCGTACTTGCCGGGCCGCAGCCTCCTCAGCACTTGACGAGTCTTGGTGTGTATGGACTCGTCATCACTGTAGACATCACTGCCGGAAACCTATTGGAAGAAAAGGAAAATGGGGGAGTAGATGATGTAAGAAGATCGAGCAATCGAAATGTGAACAAGCGAATCCTAATAAACTAGCATCTAGCATCCAACGATGGAAACAGTAGAAGAACCAGGGGAGGGGAGCAAACCCTAGTTACCTCCGACCATGGGTCATCGATGCCGGTGTTGTAGGGGTTCAGCGGAGCGATGTACTTATCTCGATCGTAGGTGCCCCATAAGAGCTTGATCCGCTTGTGACCAGCGGGGGCCTCCTCGCCGACGGGGGGCTCCACTTCGGTGGCTCCGTCGGTAGCGGGGATGGGGGCCTGGACGGGAACGGTGGCTGCCATCGATGCCTCGACTGGGGCCTGGACAGGGACGGCGGCTGCTTGCAACGCGTCGAGGGGGGCTGGCGAGGAGACGGGGGCCTCCTCGCTGGCGGCCTCGGAGGCGACGATGCCCACCTTATCCTCCTCGGTCATCGCCAACGCGGACGGGGTATTCTCGGGAGTTTGCGGATGCTGGTGGGACAGTGGAGAGGGTTGCATGGGGAGAGTGAGCGAGAGTGGGAGTGGGTGTGCAGAGAGGGGCTCTATAGTTAAGGTGGATGGAAGCAAGGCACGTTTCGTTGCACCACCGTGCACCGCGACACGCGCACGGTACGTCACGTTTTTTTCCCGGGCCATGCATGGCAGTTCTGTATTGAGCCGCATGCAAAGGGCGCATACACAATTTCTATGTACGAAGTTTGACACGGCCCTAAAATTGGCGATAGTTAAAAGTGGAAATGTATAGGGGAAGGTAGGTGGCTGTATAGCGAGATTTGTGGGGTTGTGCTAGATCGGGTAGAGGGATGTGTTGATGAAGGCGGAGACGTTAGGTCTCGTCGAGCTCAGCTCTTCGGTCTCCGGCTAGCGCGTGCAAGCTTCTTACGGTCGGGCCCAGTTGGAAGTGAGATTGAGAGCCGCTGCATAAAAAATGGGATATGTCTTATTAAAATCAAGTGGCAATAAATTGCAGCTGTCCATCAACGACCGTGCACTCGATGACGCATGCGTTGTGGCGTAGTAGTAGCAGTAGTAGGCTTTTCAGACTTGATTAAACATGACATGACCGCTCGACGACTTTTTCCATGGACGGCATCGTGTTCCTTCTTGTAGAAGTCTCGCTGAGGGAGACGTCTGTGCTGTCTCACGCTGTACTATGAAGGGCACAACGTGTACAACGATCATCGTTGGATCGCACAGAATCAATGGCTGGTGCGCACGATCCGCGTGACAACTGTGATAACTAATCAGGGAGTAGCAGACAGGGTGAGCACAGATTTGTGCTTCTACGAAAGATAGAGAGGGGGGCAAAACTGAGTAGTACCACATAAAACCAAGGGCGACACTGAGTAGTATATAAAAATGGAAAGTGGGTGTCTTGCACAATGAAATACATCGTGGCATACATCAAATTATGCCAAGATAGATCCACAAGAGTTCATTGGATGTGTGTTCTTCTCATAAACCACTCATAAACCACGTAAGGATCCACTAGAGTCATTGGATGTGTGTTCTTCTCACAAACCACATATCACCAGTGTCGTTGCATGTGTGCTCTTCCCACAGACCACACATGGATCCACCGGTGTCATTGCATGTGTGTTCTTCTCACAAACCACACATGGATCCACCGGTGTCGTTGCATGTCTGCTCTTCTCACAGACCACACAAGCTCAGTTATGTGGAGGAGTTTGAGGTTTTCATTCTCGGCACGGAGCCGAGCGATCTCCTCATCCTTCTCCTTCAGTTGGGCCTGGTGTTGTCCCTCTTGTTCGCGAAAATGGAGCATCATGTTAGGCATGGGCACGCTATCTTGAAGAGACACTGCAATAATTTTTTCACCTGGCAGAGCTAAGGTATAATTACTTGTCGAGCCAGAAGGAAAAAGGATAAAGGATAAGAAGCAAAAGAAAAGTACCTTTCAACTCAGCCACCTGCTTCTTTAGCACCTCGTTCGGGGCCTCCACATTGGCTGCAAAATCCGAGTCACGAGTTAACTTGGCAAGCCAAGATGAAGGGAAGTAATATTGAAAATATCAAAGAGAAAATTTACCTTTCTTCTCCAGCTCAGGCAGCAAGGCCTTATGCTTCAAAGAAAGCTCTCTGTGTGTCTAGAAGATGCTGAAAGTCAGTGGTGCAACGGTTGGTGGTGATCTGAAAAGGAAAATGTTAGTCCATGAATAATAAGGAAAATTGTCGTTACTCAAGACCCGGGCCAAGTGGAACTTAACCTAGCTCTAGGTGAGTGAATATTTGAAGTTACTCAAGACCTGGGCCAAGTAGAACTTAACCCGGCTCTAGGTGAGTGAATATTTGAAGTTACTCAAGACCTAGGCAAGTGGAACTTAACCCGCCTCTAGGTGAGTGAATATTTGAAGTTACTCAAGACCTAGGCCAAGTGGAACTTAACCCGGCTCTAGGTGAGTGAATATTTGAAGTTACTCAAGACCTAGGCCAAGTGGAACTTAACCCGGCTCTAGGTGAGTGAATATTTGAAGTTACTCAAGATCCGAGCCAAGTCGAACTTAACCCGGCTCTTGGTGAGTGAATATTTGAAGTTACTCAAGACCCAGGCCAAGTGGAACTTAACCGGACTCTAGGTGAGTGAATATTTGAGGTTCCTCAAGACCCGGGCCAAGTGGAACTTAAACCAGCTCTAGGTGAGTGAATATTCAAAGTTATTCAGATCCAAGTCAAGTGGCACTTAACCCGACTCTAGGTGGTTAGATATTTAAAGCTACTCAAGAATTGAACCGAGTAAAACTAACTTCAAACCTAGATGGATGGCTAAACGTAACATTGGTCTAATTCTTAGTGACTAAGTTAAAATACTTCAGAATTGGGAATAAGATACGGAAAAATGGCGTAAGTTTATTGCTAAGAGCATCTGGCCAAGTAACATGTTACCCCCTAGAGGCTCGGGGACTAGAGGATATATCTACAAGTACTTGCACATATGTGAAGAGATGGCTGAAAGGTTTGCCTCCATCTTTTTGCCAGCATAAGCAATAGCTTTGCTAGCAGTGTTCATCCGCGCACCAATCTCCGCAGGACCAAATTTCACTGGGTTACCGAAGCTGACATTAATATATTCAGTGTTATTCCAGTTCTCGGCGTACTCAGCGAGTGAGCCGAGGCTCCCACCACTGAGAGTCCGAGTCAGGACTAACCCTTTCTCTTGTGCGGCTTGGCATGCAACCTTGGCAGTGGCCGGACTAGAATGCAACGTGATCTGCTTATCCCGAGTAGGGCCAGAGGCAGCGTTACCCTGTTGCATCATGGATGCAATGGTGCGCTGCCTAGACCCCACCATTGATCCTTTGGGCACATCCTTGGTCACATCAGTAGCCTTCTTAACCTTTGTCACCTTGGAAGATTTCTTGGCCTTAGCGGCTGGCTTGGGTTGCTGCTGTGAAGCTAAAGGTTGAGCTCCGGTCACCGAAGATGGCGCGGGAGACTTGGTCTGAGGCTTCGGCCGAGGTTGGTCTTCTCGCCGAGTCTGGGGAGACTCGGACAAGGCAGGAGGTGCTTGTTGAGAATATCTTCAAGAAGGGGTCTGTTGAGGTTGAGACGGAGGTTGAATTTGAGCTGGTGCCGGGGTTTCTGGCACCTCGGTAGAAACTTTCTCGGCACCTATGTTGCTGGCACCATCATCTTCTGGTTGCTGCATAGCAGAAGGGGCACTTTGTTGATCTGACATAATCACGTCCCCAGGGGTGCTACCTCCACCCATGCCGATGTTGCCCTCCTCCCGCCGAGGTGAACTGACATTCGGAGTAGCGAGAGAGCTTTCCCGGACAGGGATTAGAACGGGAGCATTGTCATGACAAGGAGAAGGTGGATTCCCGCGGAGAGGAGAGGCTATGCTGGAACCGCTCTGGGAGAAGTCTTTGGCAGCCCTGCCGAGTTAGACAGAAAGAAGTATAAAGTTAGGCCAGAGAGACAAACAAGAAATACATATAAAAAGAGCCATGCTAATCAAAGAACAAGGAAAGAAAGAAGGAATTACTCGGATGCAGCAGGGGGTCCTTGGGCCTCGGAGCTCTCCGGATAGTGGTCTTAACAGGGAGTTTGCCGCTGACCTTGTTGGTGGACCTCTTGTATCTTACCCCGGCCCTGGGTGGTTCGGAAGGAGCCGAAGTTGTAGTTCGTTTCTTTGTCGGGCCTTGATCTCCAACTACCACAGGAGGCACATCATGCACCTGACCAGCTGGGTTAGCTGGAGGGGGATCAGCGGGATAGGCATATGTGATAGGCACAGGATTAAATACCTCCAAGATCTCACAATCATCATCATCTTCATCATCATTCGGCCAATCCCTTCAGACAGAAGTCTTGCTGGAGGATCGTCTAGAGCTAGAGTCCGGAACAGGCATGAACTCCTCGGAGTCCGGCTCCTCTGGATCCGAGGCATCCCGATCCTTGCCCCAAGTGAGGGCCAGAGTCTGGGTGTCCTCGGTCATCTCCTGAAGGAATTTCTGAAAAGAATAATGCAAAAGGGTCAAATAGATGATATAGTCGGACATAAAATATGACTCGGAAAAGGGATCACATCAGAGATGAACCACGGGAGCTGGCTTATCTCGGATGTAGGGCTCTAGTCCCCATTCCCACTCCTCTAGCAAGGGCATCTTGAAGATAGATTTAACCCTGTGGTAAATCTGGACGTCGAAGAGCTCGACCGATGAGACTCGGTTAGGGTCAAGGTGACCGCTCATATGGTAACGTTTGTGGGTGCGCTTCTACAGAGGGAAAATCTGGCTCCGGGTGAGAGTGAGCATTAAATCCTCACCGGTCAGCTCATCAGTAGTTAGCTCAAGGATGTGTTTCTCTACTAGATCAGCTAAAGTGTTGGACTTCTTGGGGATCCGGTCCCATCGCTCCTTGTCGGGGACGTCGATAGTGAAGGGATGCAGTCGAATCTTATCTTCTAGGGTATAGTTCTTTACATAAAAGAACATCTTAGCCCATACCTTGTAGGACTCCAAACCCGTAACCAGGGGAAAATAGAACCTCGGCGAGGAGGAATGGATGTCGCCCCGCATTGGGTGAGAGACTTGTCGTTGGGACGAAGTTCCTTATTCGGAAGAACGTTATCCCAGAATCCTAAGAACTTGAACCAAATCTATATTGTGAGCCACAGGTCGAGATACCCCTCGACGCTAGAAGCAAAAGCCGAAAAGGAGGCGATGGTGTTCGTGGTGAGATGGTGAGGTTGAACTTTGAAGGTAGTGAGGAAATCATGGAAAAAGTCACTGGTGGGAAGGCCGAAGCCGCGAGCAAAGTGAGAAAGGAAAACCACATGTTTGCCGACCTCGGGGGCGGGCACGAGCTCATCGCCGGGGATGCGTGATACATTGCAAATGTATCTATAATTTTTGATGTTCCATGCTTGGTTTTATCCACTTTCTTGTGTTTTGTTCCAACTTTGGAGTACTTTTCGTATGATTTCTTGGACTAACCTATTAACAAGAGCCACACTGTCAGCTGCCTATTTTCTGCTGTTTTTGGTTCCAGGAAATTCAGAAAATGAATATTTTCGGAATTGGACGGGACAAAAGCCAAAGTGCCTATTTTTTCGGATGTCGTCAAGTGCCAGAATACGAGACGGAGAGGGGCCAGGGGGCCACCACACCACCTGGCCACGTGGCCAGGCCTAGCCCGCGCCAGGGGGTGGTGTGGCTGCTCCCGGCACCCCCTCGGCCTCTCCTTCCGCCTATATATTTCCCTCGGGACGAAAACCCTAAGTGCCCGATCAAAAATCCACGAAAGAGTATGTTGCCGCCGTCATCTCCATCCCTAGATCGGAGGGATCTAAAGCTCTTCCCGGCACCCTGCCAGAGAGGGGAATTCACCCTGGAGGCCTTCTTCATCACCATGCAAGCCTCCGGTGTGATGCGTGAGTAGTTCATCCTTGGACTACGGATCCATGTAGTAGCTAGATGGCTGGTTCTCCTCCTTTGTGCTTTCATGTTTAGACCTTGTGAGCTCCGTTCATGATCAAGATCATCTATTTGTAATTCTGCATGTTATGTTTGCGGGGATCCGATGGATATTGAGATGCCATTTCAGATTGATTATTGATTCTATCATGTCTTTGTTATTTGAGATCTTGCATGCTTTCCGTTGTTAGTAGCTATCTTGGCCAAGTAGATGCTAGCAACTCCAAGAGTTAGTATTTATGCTCGATAGTGGGTTCATGCCCCTGGTAATCTGGGGAAGTGAAAGAAATCTCTAAGGTACTAGATGTGTTGTTGCTACTAGGGAGAAAACAACAATCCTTTGTTCATAGAACAACCGTATTGTTTACTTTACATGCAGTTCGTAAAGCAATAATCTGTTGCTTGCAACTTAATACTGGAGGGGGTTCGGATGATAACCTGAAGGCGGATTATTAGTCATAGATGCAGTTGGATGGCGGTCTATGTATAATGTTGTAATGCCCAATCATGTCTCAAAGGAGTCAAGATGATTAATATATGCATGTATTGCTTTCTCTGTGTTTGTCAATTGCCTCGCTGTAATTTGTTCACCCAGCATGTTATCTATCTTAAGGAGAGCCACCTCTAGTGAACTATGTATCCTGGTCCTTGTCTTTTACATTCAATCTACAAATTGTTTACTTCTTTTTGTTTACTTACTGCAAAATTTTACTTCTTTCCATTCGATACATTTAATCCTTTGTTTTCTGCAAAACACGGTGAGATTGACAACCTCATCGCAAGTTGGGGACAAAGTTCTGTGGTTGTGTTGTGCAGGTCTCCACGTTGCTACTAGCACCGGTAGTGCGCCCTGCCAAGGCTCAGCTAGTAACACCTTTGGGGTGTTTCCTTGCTCCTACTGGTTCGAGTAAACCTTGGTTTCATAACTGAGGGAAACTTGTTGTTGTGCTCATCATACCTTCCTCTTGGGGTCCCAACGAGCTCGACATCAACACCGCACCAGCATTTTTCTGGCACCGACACTGAGCCATCAAGCATTTTCCGGGCACCGTTGCCGGGGAGTCAAGGACATCTTCACAAGGGGAGTCCCTCATAACCAATCTCTTTACTTTGTTGTTTTTGTTTTGCTTAGTTTTCTTTTTGCTTAGTTTGCTTGTTTTGTTATTCAAAAACACAAAAATTAGTTTTACTAGTTTGCTTTCTTATTTGAAAACCCAAAAAAATGACTACTCTTGAAAACACTAAGTTGTGTGACTTCACTAGAACCAACAACAATGATTTTATGAGCATACCTATTGCTCCACCTGTGGCTGAAAATACTTTCTTTGAGATAAAACCTGCTTTGCTCAATCTTGTTATGAGAGAACAATTTTCTGGTATTGGTAATGAAGATGCTGCTTCCCATCTAAATAACTTTGTTGAACTTTGTGAGATGCAAAATCATAGGGATATAGATGGTGATATTATTAAACTGAAATTGTTTCCTTTCTCTTTGAGAGGAAAAGCTAAAGAATGGTTGCAATCCCTAACTAGAAATAGTATTGATTCTTGGACAAAATGCAAAGATGCTTTTATTGGAAAATACTATCCTCCTACTAAGATTATATCTATGAGAAGTGAAATAATGAAGTTTAAACAACTTGATAATGAACATGTTGCTCAAACTTGGGAAAGAATGAAATCTTTGTAAAGAATTGTCCCACTCATGGACTGACTGCTTGGATGATCATCCAAACTTTTTATGCAGGATTGAACTATTCTTCAAGGAACCTATTGGATTCTGCTGCTGGAGGTACCTTTATGACCATAACTTTGGGTGCTGCAACAAAACTTCTGGACAATATGATGGTTAATTATTCTGAATGGCATACTGAGAGAGCTCCTCAAGGTAGGAAGGTAAATTCTGTTGAGGAAACTTCCTCCTTGAGTGATAAGATTGATATTATGATGTCTATTCTTGTTAATGGGAAAGCCCATATTGATCCAAATAATGTTCCTTTAGCTTCTTTGGTTGCTCAAGAAGAGCAAGTTGATGTGAACTTCATAAGAAATAATAACTTTGGCAATAATGCTCATAGGAACAATTTTGGTAACAAAAATTATAAGCCATATCCTCCCAACAATGGTAATGCTTATGGAAATTCTTACAACAATAATAGGAGTGCTCCCTCTGAACTTGAAGTTATGCTTAAAGAGTTTATTAGTAAACAAACTGCTTTCAATAAAACTATTGCGGAAAAACTCTCTAATGCTGGAAGAAATATAGCATCTTTGGCTGAACCTCAATCTTCTTTGAATAAAATGGCTGCTAAACCTGAAACTAATGAGAATCCCTTTGCAGCTACTAATGCCATACAAGTAAGAATTGATGAAAATGTTAGACTATTAGCTGAATTACATGCTAAGTGGGAAAGAGAAGATGAAATTGCTAGAAACATTATTGTTTCTACTATTACCACCACTAGTGTTGAGGCTAGTAATAGTTCTACTACTTTAGATGATAAATTTTATTTTGATCTTGATGGTTGCAATATCTTTGAAGTTATTAAGTTCCTACAAAAGCTTGCTAGAAGTCCTAATGCTAGTGCTATGAACATGGCCTTTACAAAACACATTACTGATGCTCTCATAAAGATTAAAGAAGAAAAGATGAAACATAAAGCTTCTATTCCTATAAAACAAGAGGATGGTTGGGAACCCATCATTAATATGAAAGTGAATGACTTTGATTTCAAAGCTTTGTGTGATCTTGATAGTAGTGTTTCTATTATGCCTAGAAGGATTTATGATATGCTTGATTTGCCTCCTCTTGAAGATTGCTATTTGAATGTCCCACTTGATGATAATGTTAAAAAGAAACTCATGGGGAGTCTTAATGATGTTCTTATTATGGTTAACAATTCCTATGTCCCCGTTGATTTCTATGTTTTGGATGTTGAATACAATGCTTCTTGTCCTATTACTTTCGAAAGACCTTTTCTTAGAACTGTTGGTGCCATCATTGATATGAAAGAAGGCACCATTAAATATCAACTCCCACTCAAGAAAGTTATAGAACACTTACCTAAAAAGAGAGAAAATATTTCTTTTGCTTCTCCTATGAAAACAAAATTTGGTCTTAATGCTTCTTCATTTGAGAACACTTGATTCTTTTTCTTGCTTCTTATGCCTAACTTAAAGGCGTTAAAGAAAAGTACTTATTGGGAGATAACCCAAAAGTTTTAGATGAGTCTTGGAAGTTATTACCTCTGTAATAACCTCTCCTTATCCTTTTTATTTGCTTTTTGTGCCAAGAGTAACCTCTAATGAGAGAGAAGTAATAATTGGGAAAATTGTTGTCCCGAAACAGATTTTTGTGCTTCACCTTAAATATTCGTGAGAGAGCTCTGTATGTCGGATTGAGATGTAATTTCTTGTGCTTCCGCCCCAGGTTGTTATCTACCTTTCGTTAGTTCAACACTTTTTGATTTGAGCAATATAAGGTCTTCGAAAAAAATCGTCTTTACCTGCTGGTGTGTTTTGACAGATTTCTACCATTTTCTGCATTTGCTTCTTGTTGGTTCCTTTTTGAGTTCTTTTGGGGAATTGAGCTTTTTGAGGGAAGTGCTACAGTAGCTAGTGTTCTAATGGAAGTTTATTTGGTGTTAGAACTGAACCTTAAGACCTTTTATCTTGAGTGCACTAATGTTGCTAATAAAGATTGTGTGAAGTTTTGTATGAAGGAAAAATTTCAGGTGTATGGAAGGAATGAGTAATGAGATGAAGAATGGACTAAATCTCAAGCTTGGGGATGCCACACGTGTCACCCCAATAAATATCCAAGAAGTACAAGCGTCAAAGCTTGGGGATGCCCAAGGCATCCCCTTCTTCATCAATAAAAATCTCAGGTTTCTTCCAAACGCTTCATTTTTATTGTTTCATGCACAGTTGTGTTTTTCTTGGAGCGTCTTCTTTTTCATTATTGCTTTGGTTTTTAGTTTTCTTGGTTTGCTTAGTTTTCTGAATAAATTGGTTGGACCCCCTCTTTCATACATTGGTTTGCAAATAGTTTGGTTTGGTTTGGAAAAGAGTAGGAAAGTTCATGCTTATGTGGTAAAAAGAGCTCGTTTTTGACTGTGGCCTATGCTTTGTCATGCCATGCTTGATATTGTTTTGGATTTATGCTTAGTATCCTTTGCTGTAGCATGACTTGTTATAAACAATTGAGATTGCTTAATGTGCCTTGGATGAATCATGTGTTGTTTTAGCATATTGAAGCATAGTATAGTGGTATTCTCCTTTGATGCTTTATTTGGGTTGACTTGGCACATGCTCACACCATGTTATGACTATCTCAAGTCACCATGGCCTTTATGATCCTTTAGTTTTCAACTTGTAGTATCACTTTATGCTTTGATCAATGATGTCTTGTCGCTCTGCATGATTATGGCCATTATTGTTCTCTTAGTTTGTCGCTCCCAGTCTTTTGCTAGCCTCCACAACAAAGTATGAGTTCCACTCATGCATCCAACTCCCTAAACCAAGTTATTCCAAAGAGTCCACCATACCTACCTACTAGCTTATGCTATTCCAAGTATATTCATGCTTTTGTTTACCTTCCAAATTAAACTTGTTATGAGAAAACTAGTGATTAAAGCTCTCACGAACTTGATGGCACACTTTACTTTTTGCATCTAATAAACTTGAACCACTGGATCCTTCTTTGTTGTGTATATGCTTGCGCTTTATAAGTTGAAATTAGTAGAACCATGTAGCATGGGGAACGCTTTCAACATTGCACTTGTACTTTGTACCCCGTTGATATCATGTTCTTTTGCTTACGGATCCCGGCGGTGTGAAATAAAAGTGGAACTTGTAAGATCATGGAGTTTGTATGTGTGTTAGAGAAACGCCTGGGCCGCTAGCCTAAGCCATGCCTAATCATGGTGGAAACTGGCAGCATCACCATAATGAGCACTCTATGAAGCATCCTCAATAAAAATCTATGCAAATAGCAAATAAAAAGATCGCTGAGATGCTCATTGTCTGCTTGCCTTGTCATTTTGATCATGGGAAAGCTCCCGTATCATGTGCAAGGGGTACCCCGTTGGCGGTTCTTAATGATACACATGTACTTATAATGACAAGAGCTTACTCGTGACTGAAGTTGAGTAGCATGAAGATCGGTCTTCGTAAGTAAGGGGCATGAGATTTCGGTTTATAACTTGTCAAGCATATCCTCTTAGTTGTGTCACTTTAACCTTAATCACCTTAAAGATGCTTATGATAGGGGCAATGAGAGCTGAAAGCTATAAGTACCATAATTTTGGAAGCTTTTTATGAGACTTGAATCCCTACTTCCTTTTATAAAGGCCTTTTTTCCACCATTATGTTGAGTCTCCACCTTCTATCTTTATGCACCTACTTTGAGAGCACAGTGGCCATTCTTAGTTCTATGTACATTGTCCCAAGACTAGTTGATTGATGCATAACTTGTTATTGCTTGTTTTAAACTATTGTATCTAGTCACTCTTATGAACTTTGAAGGTGTCCTATGCATTTATATTTGCCACTCTATTGAGGGACAAGCTGAATACTATTATGCTATGTTTTATTTATGTGAAACAAACAAACGTCTTGCAAAGCATTGTTATTCATGAATCTTTTGTTTGTGCCTTTTCATGTTGCATCATAGTTTCTTTGTCTTATTGCTAGAACTTTGTCTTTCATGCTATGATTGAAGTACTATGATCCCAGCTTTGAATGTTTTGCAAATACTTTGATCAAGTCTTTGATGGTGCATGTCACCTCAAAAATTATTCTTTCTTTTTATCACTTACCTACTCGAGGACGAGCAGGAGTTACGCTTGGGGATGTTGATACATTGCAAATGTATCTATGATTTTTGATGTTCCATGCTTGGTTTTATCCACTTTCTTGTGTTTTGTTCCAACTTTGGAGTACTTTTCATATGATTTCTTGGACTAACCTATTAACAAGAGCCATGGTGCCAGCTGCCTATTTTCTGCTGTTTTTGGTTCCAGGAAAGTCAGAAAATGAATATTCTCGGAATTGGACGGGACAAAAGCCAAAGTGCCTATTTTTCCGGATGTCATCAAGTGCCAGAATACGAGACGGAGAGGGGCCAGGGGGGCACCACACCACCTGGCCACGCGGCCAGGCCTAGCCCGCGCCAGGGGGTGGTGTGGCCGCTCCCGGCACCCCCTCGGCCTCTCCTTCCGCCAATATATTGCCCTCGGGTCGAAAACCCTAAGTGCCGATCAAAATCCACAAAAGAGTCTGTAGCCGCCGTCATCTCCATCCCTAGATCGGGAGGGATCTGAAGCTCTTCCCGGCACCCTGCCGGAGAGGGGAATTCACCCTGGAGGCCTTCTTCATCACCATGCAAGCCTCCGGTGTGATGCGTGAGTAGTTCATCCTTGCACTACGGATCCATGTAGTAGCTAGATGGCTGGTTCTCCTCCTTTGTGCTTTCATGTTTAGATCTTGTGAGCTCCGTTCATGATCAAGATCATCTATTTGTAATTCTACATGTTGTGTTTGCGGGGATCCGATGGATATTGAGATGCTATTTCAGATTGATTATTGATTCTATCATGTCTTTGTTATTTTTGATCTTGCATGCTTTCCGTTGTTAGTAGCTATCTTGGCCAAGTAGATGCTAGCAACTCCAAGAGTTAGTATTTATGCTCCATAGTGGGTTCATGCCTCTGGTAATCTAGGGAAGTGACAGAAATCTCTAAGGTACTAGATGTGGTGTTGCTACTAGGGAGAAAACAACAATCCTTTGTTCATAGAACAATCGTATTGTTTACTTTACACGCAGTTCGTAAAGCAATAATCGGTTGCTTGCAACTTAATACTGGAGGGGGTTCGGATGATAACCTGAAGGTGGATTATTAGTCATAGATGCAGTTGGATGGCGGTCTATGTATAATGTTGTAATGCCCAATCAAGTCTCAAAGGAGTCAAGATGATTAGTATATGCATGTATTGCTTTCTCGATGTTTGTCAATTGCCCCGCTGTAATTTGTTCACCCAGCATGTTATCTATCTTAAGGAGAGCCACCTCTAGTGAACTATGGACCCCTGTCCTTTCTTTTACATTCAATCTACAAACTGTTTACTGCTTTGTGTTTTACTTTCTGCAAACTATTACTTTCTTCCATTAGATACGTTTAATCCTTTGTTTTCAGCAAACCCGTTGAGATTGACAACCTCATCGCAAGTTGGGGGAAAAGTTCTATGGTTGTGTTGTGCAGGTCTCCACGTTGCTGCTGGCACCGGTAGTGCGCCCTGGCAACGTTCAGCTAGCTACACCTTTGGGGTGTTTCCTTGCTCCTACTGGTTCGATTAAACCTTGGTGTTGTACTGAGGTAAAACTTGCTGCTGTGCTCATCATACCTTCCTCTTGGGGTTCCCAACGAGCTCTATATCAACACCGCACCAGCATTTTTCTGGCGCCGACACTGAGCCATCAATGCGGCAGCTGAAGCCTGTGGGAACGTAGTGGGTGCAGATGAGCCAGTCAATCTCATCCTGCGACACCTGAAGCTGGCCCAGGATCCGCGCTCATGGGCGGCGCCGCCCTCTTCATGCTCCTCGATGGTGACGACGTCTTGCGGCTTCTCCAGATCTTACTCCTCGAACATAGAGTACGGTTCAGGGGAGAATGGCCTAGACTGGCGCGGCCCCATAGCGGTAGCAAGCAGCGGTGCTGTGGTGGAGCGAGCGAGGGCAAGAGAGCAGCAGCGGCGGTGTTATCGCTAAGATCTGTGCGGCGGTAGCAGCGACGCTAGGAGGAAGACGAAGAAGGATAGGTGAATGGGGGAAGTGGCAACGGACCTCTCCCGCTCCCCTATTTAACCATAACCCACCTCGTGGGTAGTGGGATCGTGGAATGTGGCGGACTGCCCAGTGCGGGCGTGTATCTGCCGAAGGAGCCTATCAGCAGCGCATCACATAGAGGGTCACATAGCGCAGCAGATCAAGCAACGCGGTGTGGCTTTGTGGTAATCGAAGAGTCACCCCACGACGTGATGTGTGCGCATTAGTCGCTGACGACACACGCAGTAACTAACACACGGGCCCTTAAAATGAGGCAAAGGTAATGATTACCTGCCATGTAGGATGCAAGGAGGTGTACATGAGAACGAAAGCATCTAACTGGGATAACCCGGATGAGAGGTTAAGACCCGGCCAATGAGGGGTACCTCGGAAAGAGCCAAGGAAGGTCCAAATAAATATCAAGTCAACAAAGTAAATAGCCGAGTTAAATTCGAAACATGTCGACATAGAAGTACCTCGACAAGAGGAGCTGAGTTCCAAGTGGGTTGAACCTGTTGTGGCCTTACCAGCTGAAGTTGCTAAGACCGCACCAGATTCGGGGGCTAATGTTGGGGGGATGACCCCAGGGATCGTTGAGCTGGGGTATAAAGGCAATGTCTACCGAGGTATAACAAGGTCAAAGAAGGTGCTCACCGACGTAACTAAAGGCCAGCCAAGTTACGACCGACTCAGCCATGGTTGTGTTCACCCAACGTTACCTCGTCCGACATAAAGCATATGTCGGCACCATCATATTATGTGTTTGAATGTATCGACTAGGCCAGGTTAACCAGGAGGAAGCTAGTTTACTAGTTAGCTTATAGAGGAACAAAAGGATCTTATATGGTTAGGCTTTTCTCTCTCTACTGGTGCCACTATAGGGAGAGCGCAGAAGATAGAGACGAGGACTAGAGGCACAGGCCGACAAGGGTGACATCACCTGACCGCTGTTGGTCGGGTCACATGGCGCCGTAGAGGCTTACGACGTAGGCTCAGAGAGGCTTACGTCAATGTCTCTGGGAGGCTTACGCTAAAGAAAAGGAGAGCACCGCTTTGCTATTTTGGGAGGAGCATATTCCAAGAATATGCTCTCCAAGTATGCCCTAAGTGTAACCTGCCAACTCGTTTATAAGGTGACCTAGGACATCTAAGGATGGGTGGATCATTTTACTAGAGGAAAGAACCCTAGAGAGCGTGAGCAGAGAAGAACTTCATCTTCCTCCTCCCCACAAAGCAGCTCAAGGAGCATCTGTAACCCCGATAGATCTTGAGAATGCAAACCATCGTGTGTGGAATCACCACACTATCCCTCCATGGATATCACTAGCGCACATTGGTCTCATCTTTAGCCTATCCATGGCATCTGCCGTGACACCACCACGATAGAACTTTGCAATAACCAAACTTGAATAGATCACCAAAAGAAAAGAGAAACTGCAGTTGTCAAAAGAGAGAGTGAGAAGTGGTTACCTCCCTAAGCTTAACTGAAAGTAAGGGTGACACACTTTACCATTGAGGTACGAATAACTTCTATTTTGATGGACATGGACCTTTAGTTCAACGAATACTTTTTAATGTGGTCTAGTAGTTGCCTTCTTAGAGAACCTTGCTTTTATTGAGAGAGGTTCAAGTTGGAAGGTTTCATGATTGGCACAAACCGTGCACGTCATTGCACAAGGGTCAAGTCCCTAAGAAACTAACAAACAAAATAAAACCAAATTATTCAGTGTACAAATGGATTTCTTTCACCGAACTGAGAAATAAAAACACCAAACACTATAGAGAATTATAGGCTAGGTAGTTTATAAGGTAGACAAAATAAAATGGAGTATAGTAGAACAACTAGAAGGTAAACCACTAACCTTAGATTACCGAAATAAAAAGTTTGGGAGTTATGGCCTTTTATACCTATCCCTGGTCCTTGTTGTGCGGTGCCACTCTTCAGTACGGGTGTGTGCTTGAATTACACCTCGCCTCCTGTCCATTTTTGGTTTTTAACTGCCGAAGAAGTCGGTACAGCCGGGTGGTATGGGCGTACGAGCCCACACTAATGCTCTGTAACCGGCTTGAACTTATTATCGCAGAAACGAGGTTGGTATGGGTGTGCAGTATGGTCTTGTGCGCCCGTAACGGCGCTCGTTAACCTTGGAGTAACTTCTTATGAAAGAATTATATTTCCTTCCGTCACGGAACGGAGCCGGTACATGCACGCGGTACGGGCGCGTATGCGTGTATTGCTGCTTGTTAAAACTTCTGAAGACTCTGAAACAACTTATTCTTTCCAAGAATTTCTTTAAGGACCTAAAATGTTAGTCCAACATCCAAACAAAGCAGTCATCTATTTTTGTCAAGAACTTTCAACCAAGATATGTGATGGCTCCAAAAATAGCCCTCTTCCACCGTGACATTGCTTTTAGTCAAGCAATTGATAAGAAACTCTCAATCCTTGCCACTAATGACTAATAATTGCAAATATATGCAAACCATTGCTTTGAATTGTGTTGTTCAGGAAATCACGCTTTTTAATATGAAATCTGGAGTCATAATGAAGGTTTTTGAGGAAGTCCACACGACCAAGTAATTGTGGAGTCAATTCCAGGCGACATCAGCCATAACGACCACTAGTATGGGAAGGTCCCACCCGTACCATCCGCCTGTACCATGTGGCGGTGGCTCCGTGTCGTCAAACCCTACAACTTTCATGAAGACGCCTATATATTTTGAGGTCTCAGCCGCCGTGCTGAAGGCCTCCATTTTCAGATTGCATCACAACACACCCCAAGGAGATCCACACCATTGTTCATCCATCTTACATCCCCTCCATTAGCCATAGCCATTACTTTGTACTTTAGATCTCCTTGTGATTTGGCGACCATTGTAAAAATATTTGATTTTAATCTAAGTATTTTGCACAATATTTTCTATCCTTGATCTTATTGTTATGAGTGAGTAGTCCTCACAGGCTGCGGGTTAGGGAGAAACCTCGTAGCGATTATGTGCGTCTAATATATGGGAGCATTATGTATTGTTTGAAATAGAGATTTATATCTTTTGTTTCTTTGTCTCTTGTCTCGATCTGTGGACTTGTAGGTACCCAAGACCCCATAGATTGATAAAGGCTTGAAGTGAGATACATGGCTACCGGCGATCTCATAGGAACCCCGGTAACAGAAAGGGTAGTATGGTTTTCGCTTAGCGACCCATTCGGGATCACAACAACATCATCACTTAATGATTTGATCCGTGTTTTACACTTAATAATCATTTGTAGCCCGTTGCTTCGTGGTACACTCGGTTGGATTAAAAGACTATTCTATGCCCACTGCATCAAGGGGGGCTTTAGTATATTAGGATGTGTTGCCCATAATAGATTATCCCTATTAAAACTTTACACATGACTGTGCTTATTATTATCATTTATCCCATATGATGTGCAGTTGCAGGTGGATCTTCAACCTGGCCTATCTCCATCAATTGATTCAACCCATTGTACAATTAAACTAGATTGGTCCGGTAAACGAAGGTAAAACAAAGAAACAAAGTCTTTTAGACGTGTCCTTTTATTCCTTTTAGCATTGCTTTCCAAGGTTCAATTAAACCAAGGTCTTCTAGGGAAAAAGCTATTATACTACATCCATGAATCCGGATCGAAGGTATCAACCCTTTTTCTGGCGCCGTTACCAGGAAAGCAATTTCTCTATCCTGGTGAGGTCACTAGAGACCTTGTTTTTAGTTTTATTATTTGTTTTTGTTTTATTTCTTATTATTAGTTTACTTTCTAGTTATCTATTTGAAAACCCAAAAAAATTAGTTACTTGTTATTTGTTTTCTTTACTTAAAAAATACCAAAAATATAAGAGCCATGGCTCAAAAGAGACTTGGGGAGTATGCTACTCCCACTGATGATTTTATTCTGCACCTATCACTCCACCCATTGTTGATGCATAAGCATATGAATTAAGCCTAACCTTTTAAGTTTGGTTCAGCAAAACCAATTTGGGGGCTCATCTTCTGAGGATTCAGGTTTGCACATAAATACTTTTACTGAAATTTGTGACATGATGCGTATGAAACATGTAGATTCAAACATTGTTAAGTTAAGATTGTTTCCTTTCTCTCTTAGAGGAAATACTAAGGATTGGTTGCTAGCTCTACCTAAGGGAACTATTAAATCTTGGGAGGAATGCACTGATATGTTTATGACTATTTTTCCCCCAACTAAAATTATGCAACTAAGATCCAACATTACAAACTTTAGACAAGAAGATCGCGAGCCACTAGCGCTTGCATGGGAAAGGATGAAAGAAGCCGTAATAAACTGTCCTAGTCATGGGATGGAAGAATGGCTTATACTACATTTATTTAATAATGGCCTTAACCCAATGTTTAAGTCTATGCTAAATACTGCACTAGGAGGAACAATCATGGGAAAGCAAGTGAGTGTTGCAAATAAATTACTTGATGATATGCACAACAACCATGCCCAATGGCATGTGGAAAGGACCTCGAAAAGAGTAAGTTTAATTACCGAGGTAAACAATGAAGAGTTTACATCTAAGCTACACGAGTTACTCAACATAGTAAAGGGTAAGGAAAATACCCAAGTTAATGTTATCGCTACCGATGTTCATGATATTAATTTTATAGCTCGCACCCCATATAATCCTACATGGAAGAACTAAAATTTTGCTTCTAAACATTATTATTATCCTACAGGAGAACCTTACGATAATTATGATAATCATAATGGAGCAAATCATGGCAATCTCTCATCTGAGCAAATTGTTAGAACTTTTATGCAAGCTCAAACCGAGCAAAATAATATGCTTATTAAAATCACGTAGTAACATGAAAGTAGTATAGGAAAATTATCTAACCAAGTCATTGCAATTAGAAATGATGTGCATGCTCTACATGAAAGGACAAAAGACCGTGGAGGCTTAATTGGGCAAGGTAGCCGAGAGCTAAGCTCTCATACTAGCAAAGTTTGCTGGGAAGCCTGAGCCAAATTAGGTAGAAGACCTGAAAATGATGAGGGTGGTAACAAATAAAGAGAAGCCTGAAGAGCTGGACTATAGTAATGCGCCAACACCTGAATATACCGTGGAAGATCTACTAAAGATGATCATCGTGAAGAATCACGGTATAGAACAAGGTAATGATGCTATGTACCAACAATTTATTCAACAAGTAGCATCTAAAGTTTGAGATTTAGAGATGGAGTATAAGAAACTAGCTGATAAGCTTCCTGCTAAGCTAGATGATATATTTGAGCCCACTATTAAAATTAAGGTTCGGGTCTATGAGATATCTGCACTTTGTGATCTTGGTGCAAGCGTCTCAACGATTTCCAAAAGCCTGTTTGACAATTTAAACTTGGGGCCATTTGCAGCTATTGAATTAAGACTCCATCTAGTGGATTCAACTTATAAACAAGCTGTTGGGATAAAAGAAAATATAGTTGTTGAAATTAAAGGTAGTCTCGCGCTTATTAATCTTGTTATTGTGGACATGCCTAAAGATCCCATAGCACCTATAATTCTAGGTAGGCCCTTCCTAAGAACCATTAAAGCTTTAATTAATTTACATGAAGGGAATGTGAGAATAGGACTACCATCGAGAGATCCTTTTATAGTTCACTTCCCTAGGAAGAAGAAGGCCAAGCCTAATGATGACGATGGTATAATTACTTTGAAAGACAATTACTTTGGAGTGGGTGTTCCACTCATTAAACCTAAATGATCACCATCTGGGTCAAGCTAATTAACCTTAACTAGAAGCGCTTCATGGGAGGCAACCCATGTAAAATATAAGTTTTTTACTTTTGTATTAGTTTATTTTGTTTTGTTTAGTTTTGTTTGTTTTTGTTTCGTTTTTGTTTTTAATAAAGAGTGTTCAAGAAGACCTTTGTAGAGAGGAGAAGAAATAAGGTAATCCTCTATCTTTTATTTTTACTAACACATGGCCTAAGAAGTACTGCTGATTTTTATGAAGTCTATTTGTTGTTATTTTGTCCTTTGATAAGATGTGTAAAGACGCATGATGGCTCCGATTTTTGCCATCTTCCACGGTGTTTAAACATTTTTTTGGTCAAGCAGTTGCCAAATAAACTCTCAACCTTGCTACTAATGACTAATAATTGCAAAGATATGCAAATCCCTTCTTTGATTTATGTTGTGGAGGAAATCACTACTTTTAAGGCGAAATGAGGAGTCATAAAGAAGGATTTTGAGGAAATACACATGGCCAAGTAATTGGAAAATCCAACCAGGGCGTCAGCATGCTTAACGACCACTGGTATGGGCGCGGTCCGCCCGTACCGCTCACCCGTACCAGGTGGCGGCGGCCTCGTCTCGTTAAACCCTACAACTTTTGTGAAGACACCTATATATTTTGAGGCTCCAGCCACCGGCCAGAGAGCCGCCATTCTCATATTGCATCACAACACCCCCAAAGGAGATCCACACCATTGTTCATCCATTGTTCATCACTTCCACCATCCATCCCTCCACTAGCCATAGCCATTGCTTTGTACTTTTAGATCTCCTTGTGATTTGGCGACCATTGTAAGAATATTTGATTTCAATCTAAGTATTTGTATGATGTTTTCTATTTGTGATCTATTTCTTATGAGTGAGTAGTCCTCACGGGTTGTGGGTTGGAGAGAAACCTCGCAGCAATTATGTGCATATAGATCATGGGAGAATTGTATTTTGTTTGGATTCGTGATTTGTATCTTTTGTTTCTTCGTCTCTCGCCTCGATCTGTGGACTTGTAGGTACCCAAGATCCCATAGATTGATAAAGGCTTGAGGTGAGATACTTGGCTAGCGGCGATCTCATAGGAAACTCAGTGAGAGAAAGGGAAGTACGATCTTTGCTTAGCTCCCCATTCGGGATCAACAACATCACCACTTAAAGCTTTAATTTGTGTTTACACTTAATAATCGTTTGCAACACGTGGCTTTGGTGTGTTCTCAGTTGTATTAGAAGTCTATTGCTATGCCCACTGCATCACATGGGGTCTAGAATATTAGGATGTGTTACCCACAAAATATTATCTCAATACAAACACTATACATGACTATATTTATTATAATCTTTCATCCCATTTGATGTGCAGGTGGATCTTCAACCCTGGCCTATCTCCATCCATTGATTCAAACCCATTATAAAGTAAACTAGATTGGTCCGATCAACTAAGGTAAAACAAACAAACAAAGTCTTGTAGATGTGTCCTTTTATTACCTTTTTGCAGTGCTTTCTGAGGTTCGGTTAAACCTAGGTCTTCTTGAGAAAATGCTATTATACTACATCCATGAATCCGGATCAAAGGTATCAACCCTTTTTCTGGCGTCGTTGCTGGGGAAGCAATTTTGCTATCCTAGTGAGGTCATTAGAGACCTTGTTTTTAGTTTTATTATTAGTTGTAGTTAAATTTTTGTTATTAGTTTACTTTCTTGTTATCTATTTGAAAACCCAAAAAAATAGTTACTTGTTATTCGTTTTTCATTACTTAAAAATTACCAAAAAGATAAGAGCCATGGATCAAAATATATTAGGGGAGTATGCTACTCCCACTGATGATTTTATTCGTGCACCCATCACTCAACCCGCAGTTGATGCGGAAACATATAAGATAAAACCTAACCTTTTAAGTTTGGTTCAACAAAACCAATATGGGGGTTCATTTTCTGAGGATTCGGGATTGCACTTAAATACTTTTACTGAGATTTGTGTCATGCGTATTAAAGATGTAGATCCAAATGTTGTTAAGCTAAGATTATTCCCTTTCTCTCTTAGAGGAAAGGCTAAGGATTGGTTGCTAGCTCTACCAAAGGGCACTATTAAATCTTGAGAGGAATACACTAATTTGTTTATGACTAATTTTTCCCCCAGCTAAGACTATGTAGCCAAGATCCAACATTACAAGCTTTAGACAAGAAGATCGTGAGCCACTAGCGCTTGCGTGGGAAAGGATGAAAGAAGCCATAATGAACTGTCCTAATCATGGGATGGAAGAATGGCTTATATTACATTTATTTTATAATGGTCTTAACCCAATGTCTAAGTCTATGCTAGATACTGCAGCAGGAGGAACGATCATGGGAAAACATGTGAGTGTTGCAAAGAAGTTACTTGATGGTATGCAAAATAACCATGCCCAATGGCATGTGGAAAGAACCTTGAAGAGAGTAAGTTCAATTACCGAGGTAAACAATGAGGAGCTTACATCTAAGGTAGATGAGTTTCTTAGCTTAGTAAAGGGTAAGGAAGATACCCAAGTTAATTATATCACTATCGATGTCAATGATGTTAATTTTATAGCTCACACTCCTTTTAATCCTGCATGGAAAAATAATTATGCTTCTAATGTTCAAAAATATCATGCTAATCCTATAGGAGCTCCTTATAATAATTATGATAATACTAATGGAGCAAATCATGGCAATCTCCCGTTTGAGCAAACTGTTAGAACATTTATGCAAGCACAAACCAAACAAAACAATATGCTTATTAAGATTACGGAGAACCATGAAAGTAGTTTAGGAAGATTATCAAACCAGGCCGTTGCAATGAGAAATGATGTGCAGGCTCTACAGGAAAGAACAAAGACCGTGGAGGCTCAGCTGGGTAAAGTAGCCAAGAGCCAAGCTCGCATACTAGCAATGTTCGTTGGCAAACCCAAGACAAATCTGGTACTGGACCTCAAAATGATGAGGGTGGTAACCAACGATGAAAAGCCTGAAGAGCTAGATTATAGCAATGCACCAACACCGGAATATACCATCGACAATCTATTGAAGATGATCACCATTAAGAATCCAGGTATAGAACAAGGTAATGATGCTATGTACCAACAATTTATACAACAAGTAGCATCTAAGGTTCGTGATTTAGAGATGGAGTATAAAAGACTAGTTGATAAGCTTCCAGCTAAGTTAGATGATATATTTGAGCCGACTATTAAAATTAAGTTGGGAGTTAATGAGATATCCGCACTTTGTGATCCTGGTGCAAGCGCCTCAACAATTTCCAAAAGTCTATTCGATAAAATTAACTTTGGGCCATTTGTTACAACTGAATTAAGACTCTATCTAGCTGATTCGATTTATAAACAAGCTATTGGGATCAAAGAAAATATAGTCGTTGAAATTAAAGGAAGTCCCGCTCTTATTGATCTAGTTATTGTGGACATGCCTGAAGATCCCATAGCACCTATAATTCTAGGTAGGCCATTTCTAAGAACTATGAAAGCTTTGATTAATTTACATGAAGGGAATTTAAGGATAGAGATACCATCTAGAGATCCGTTTGTAGTCCACTTACCTAGAAAAAAGAAGGCCAAGCCTAATGATGATGATGGTGTGATTACTTTAAAAGCAAACTATTTTGGAGTGGGAATTACACTCCCCAAACCTAAGTGATTGCCATCAAGGTCAAGCTAATTGACCTTAACTAGAAGCACTTCATGGGAGGCAACCCATGTGAAATAAATTTTCTCTAAGTTTTTATTATTATGTTTTAATTTCGTGTTAGTCTTGTTTTTGTTTTTGTTTTTAATAAAGAGTGTTCAAGAAGACCTATGGAAAGAGGAGAACAAATAAGGTAATCCTCTATATTTTATTTAACTATTACATGGCCTAAGAAGTATTGTTGGATCATTACTTAGTGTTTTTGCTGCTATCTAACCTTTTGATAATATGTGCAAAGGCGCACGGAGCTACTAATCAAATTCTTGAGTTTTTGTAGTTCACAGTGTCGATAACGACCACTGGTACGGTCGGAGTGGCCCATACCGTGCGCCCGTACCACCTCAAGGAAAAGAGGGATAGAAATTTTGATCATTGCCGAAGGAATCAGTGGCAATAACGACCACTGGTAGGGCTAGACGCGCCCGTACCGCACGCCCATACCGTACCCCCGAGCAAAACATCAGATTTCAAGCAAAGTCACCGTAGTGATAACGACCAGCAGTACGGGCGCGCGCGACCATACCACGCGCCCGTACCGAGTGCACTGCCTGGGAGAAGTCGTCACCCCCAAGGTAAGCCACCCGGTACGGGTGGGCTCTGGCCGTACCGCCCTCCCGTACCAAGTACGCGGACACCATAATCTGCCCGAGGAGGTAACCTAAAAATCCCAAATCATCTATTTTCTCTTTCTTCTTCCTCCAAACTTCAAACCACCTCCATTGGATCTTCAAATTTGCTCAATCTTTCTTCGATTCTTCGCACTCACTCGATCTAAGGTATGATTCTCCTCCGATCTCCAACTTATTTGTGCAAAAGCTTGGCTTAGTCATTCATCATTCTCAATCTAGACATGGGTCTTATTCTTGATTCAATCTTGGTACTAAGTATGCTTAGCATTGTTTTTAGAGGAGTTTTTTTGTATTTAGTGTAGAGAATCAAGTATGCTATGTTTCTGACATGAGTATGTCCAACAGGCACTCGACTACAGCCTACCTGGTGCGGCTCGACGGAAGGCCTACTCGACGAATTGCCACGGTCCATGACGCCTATGACGGTTCGAGTGGTATGAAGCCCATATGGACTCGGACTCCCAAACGCACAAGACAAGGAAGTCTCAATACTAGAGTTTGAATCAACTTGTAACCAACTCGTATTGGTACCTGAGACCTAGCCTCCCCATATATAAAGGCTAGGAGGGTCCAACAAGAAGGGTATCCCACAACAGATCGCGACTCACCCAACAGATAGATCTATGATCTCCCACAATAGACAACAAATCTAGACAACATCTGCGCATACACCGCCATCGGCGATATTGTAATCCTTCGGATCTTCATCAATCAAGAGCAGACAATCAGGAGTAGGGTCATCTACGAGGCCTGAACCTGGGTAAACCTTACATCCACGTGTGCTTGTTTGCTAGGATCGAGACTTCCAGCGCTCCTCAATTCCTCGAACCTAAGTCCATAACAATGGGCATTCATGAGTTAAACCCTCGTCAATTGGCGCCGTCTGTGGGAATTGGGAGCAGTGATGTTGCGGTCTCGACAGCCTCAGCACCTACGATCTACGATTCATCGGCCTTCAATGAGCAGATCTGCTTCAATGTTAACTTCATCACCATCGACAAGATCGTCACCGACCAACTCCTCCATGTCGGCGTTTTTGAAGATCCAAGCTATGCGGTTGGTGCTGTCATCACGCCGCACCGTGGCTCTCCATGGTTGACTCCAATCCTGGTTCCGTGAGATCCAAGTAAAAGCCAACTGGGGCACACTCGTGATTTGGTTCAGATTGAAGCGGTGTTTCTTCTAGCTGTCTCGCAGACCATCAAGGCGCGATCATCTCGATGTGCAGAAGAATTCCAGGGAACCACGTTACCTACAGAAGAGGAGATTGACCGACAAAATAATCAACAAGCGGCGGCACGAGCGGAAATTGAAGAAACGCGTGCGGCCACCGAGTTGAAACACGCATCCGAGCAGCTGCAATTCAATCAGCTAGCTATGGCTAAAAGGACAAGATATCAATCCATCGGTCTGCGTGTCCTAATGCTCAAGGAAAGAGAGCGATCTGCTTCTCCTGGATCAGTCGACAACTCAAGCAATAAATAAATAAACCATCATGGAAACGACAGACTCAAGTCTCAAGAGACCATGCCTTTTTAGTACATCAATTCCCAAGAAGAATCCATGCCCTAGAACGTACTACCTGACATTGTATATTATATTATCTGGGAGGAGAAAAGAATTGAAGCGGAAAATTTAACAAAGCCTCCACGTGAGAATCAAGGGTACTGCATGTAGCCAGGAGCTATCGTCTAATACATCACTGCCGCACCTACCGCTCAGACTCTACCATGTTGGGTATGCGTCTGCCGCGTCGACCCTGTCCGCTACATCGGATCTACACTCGAGGGGTGCGCCAATGTCTTTGGTTGCGTCAACACGCTGCTGCGCTGACTCCGTCTGTCACGGCAACCCACCGCTCCATCGAATTTGTGTGTCACATCAACTAGGGGCTCCTTCGGTTCAAGTGACCCACTGCGGTATTCGATTCCGCCGACCCGAGGACTCTTTCGACTCCAGTGACCTGCTGCGATCTTTAGCGCCAGCGACTCGGGGGCTCCCTCCTCTACAGCGACCATCTGCGTCCTTCGACTCTAGCGACCCTCTACGGTCTCCAGATGAGGCGACCTGGTGCGATCTTCGACTGCTATGGCCCATTACGTTCTTCGGATGCGGCAACTCGTCATCAACACGCGACTCCGATCCGCCGCGTCGACTACATCCGCCGTGTGACCCGCTGCCACGTCAACTACAGTCTTCGACTCCAGCGATCCGCTACGACAAGTCCGTCCAACAAATATTTTACCACTCCGCCGCATCGACTACGTCTGCCGTGCAACTCCGTCAACCTCGACTACACATCCGTCTTCGACTACATCGACCACATCGAATCTACACTCGGGGGATCCACTGACTCCGTCGCGAGGCCTCTTACTGCCTTTGGATACGGTGACTCACTGCGGTCTTCGAATCCGTCGACCTACTGAGTCTTCGACTCCATCACGCGACCTGTTGTGGTCTTCTGTTGCGGCGACGCGCTGCGGTCTTCGACTTCGCCGACCTGCTGTGTATTCGAATCCATCACGCGACCCACCGATCGCATCAGATCTTGCGACTCCTTCAACCACGACAACTACCAATAAAGCTAAGTTACCCTTTACTTAGAGTTGATTCTTTTTAACTATTCACTTTAATCGCACTCGAAACCCTCGGGGGCTGCGCCCTCTTCGAGTAACCTAATGTGCCATCGATTGCACGCACTCGAGCACCTCATATGCGACAGCCCGAGTAGCTAATTCTGCCTGATCATCGAATCCTTAAACTCCGAGTACCTTAGCAAGGTACTGAGACTAAGGGTAATCAGGATAACGAAAAGGCCTAGCATGCAGTGCAAAAGTGTTGACTCGATTGGCACCAGAATCTTGCTTTACAAACCGACATGCAAATATCCTTTATAAGATACAAGTACTTCACAATTCTTAATGTTTTATGCAGCTTACAAGGATGTCGACTGCATCGAGCTATTCTATCGGGTCCTCTAACAGGAGTCGACAAAACAACTGACTATGCCATACACTCAAGACCCGAGTCGAGTTCCTCCTCGGATGGTTGCATCGCTTGATTCTACACACGCGATGTTGGTCGCGCACCCGACAGTAGTGACCGCGTTGACTCCATCTGCATCATCGACTCACCCGGCTAATCGCCACATGACTTCGCTATGTCGACTCCAACTACAACGTCGATTCTTGGCTCCTTATGCGTGAGACACTGAGTCAATGCATTGTCGGGCTAGTGGTTTCTCCTCGCATGATTCTCGACTATGACAGCAAGATACAAGACTCGAGTCTCTGCTCGAGTCTACGACTCCGCCAGACACTCGGGGGCTACTACAAACTAGAGCGCTGGGCGTGCATATACAAGATCTTCGAGTGGCACTCTCCAAATCCTCACTCGAAAATCAACGATTTGACTAAGGACTCGGGGGCTACTCCCATAGGGAGCGCTGGTTGCGCATTCCAAAAAAAAGTGTCGGCGTTAATGGCATTCACAAGATCATCTGAAGTACTTCCGGATCATTCTATCTACGCAATCGAAGACTATAAGTCTCTGCTCGAGTCTATGACTCGAACAGACACTCGGGGGCTACTCCCATAGGGAGCGCTGGTCGCCCACCCTATAGAAAACAAAAGATTTATATACGGTCCATTGTGTCGACTACGTCCACAATGTCGACTCGCTTACAGCAATCGCACTCATTGGCGACCTCGTCCCACTACATTCAAATGTCAAGGTCAGAGACAACGTCTCCTTGGCCACCCGAAACACCTCCGTGGTGATAAACATTCGGATGTTGTGTCTACGATGCAAAGATAAGACATACAGATCTAATTTGATGGCCTTGCCACCGCATCCGCCGCGCTCTACCAAATATGTACCATGTCTACGACATGAAGAAAATCTCGACGGATGTGTTGGGTACATACGCATTAAAACTGGAGTTTGGCTCAGTAAGGCCTCCGCGGCATGAGTTGAATTACGCCAGCAATTTCCGAATTTGAGTTCGGGGACTCGAGTTTGAGTAGGTGGCGTTGTTTTTGCCCTGGAGCAATTAACTGGTCTCGATCCATCGAGCACACCAGGCATGTTTACCATCATCCCTATGAGCTACTATAAATTCGACTGACTCGATGTACTTCCAGGTGAAGTGCTTCGCACTCGATACAATTGTCGACTCTGACGTCCTAATGCAAGATTCAAGACAACTAAGTCTCCTAGTGACATGGGTATGCCCAATAGGCACTCGACTACAGCCTACCTAGTGTGGCTCGACAGAAGGCCCACTCGACGAATTGCCAAGGTCCATGACGCCTATGACGGTTCGAGTAGTATGAAGCCCATATGGACTCGGACTCCCAAACACACATGACAAGGAAGTCTCAATACTAGAGTTTGAATCTAACTTGTAACCAACTCATATTGGTACCTGAGACCTAGCCTCCCCATATATAAAGGCTAGGAGGGTCCAACGAGAAGGGTATCCCACAACAGATCGCGGCTCACCCAATAGATAGATCTACGATCTCCCACAATAGACAACAGATCTAGACAACACCCGCTAGATCTAATCTGCGCATACACTGCCATCAGCGACATTGTAATCCTTCGGATCTTCATCAATCAAGAGCAGACAAGCAGGAGTAGGGTCCTCTACGAGGCCTGAATCTAGGTAAACCTTGCGTCCCTGTGTGCTTGTTTGCTAGTCGATCGAGACTTCCAGCGCTCCTCAATTCCTCGAACCTAAGTCCATAACAATGGGCATTGATGAGTTAAACCCTCGTCAGTTTCTATTGGACCAAAAAAATTATTAGCAATTTTATTTACTTTGTCTTATTTTTATTTATTAGATGAACACGAGAAGACATACACATGAGATGGATGTGGAGTCCTCTACACCACCCGTTGATACGTTAACCCTCGAGTCACTTGGCATCGAGTTCACCGAGTAGTTCCATTTTACCCGTTTCGATCGTCTCAACATTCAAGAGATCAAGTCCACCAAGTGGGTGTGTCCTTATATCCTGAACCAACTTGGCATTCGTGCTGATTTCGATTTACTTTGCAACAATGTTGGTTTGTATATTTTTGTCTTTCAGGATGTTACAACGTACCACCGCTTGACACTTGAGTTCTTCAGCACCTTGACACACACGGTGGATCCTTATGGTTGTTCCGAGGAATAAAGGCCCAGGGTTTGATCGAATCAAATTCTGCCTTATGAACTGTGAGTATACTTTGACACTCAGCCAATGGGCTCAATGCTTTGGGTTTACCAACAACACCATCAATGTATGCACAACTACCTTTGTTTTAGATCCTTCCCCTTCACAATATTTTAATTTGATGAGAATTCGTGGACACACACCCAAGGGGAACCAAATTGATCATCATGTTATTCGATATTTGTTCTACGTTATTGCTAACACATTGCAGGCACGTGGTGAGTTTACTAGAGTTAATGAGGAGGACATGTTTATCCTCGCAAAAGTTGCACTTATCAATCGTAACTTAATGCCAAATTTGGGTGCTTTACTTGTGTTTTATCTTAAGCATCAAGCTCTTCAATCTCGAGGACCCATATGTGGGGGAGGAATTGTGACTATTCTTGCACACGCACTTCACATCAACCTAGATAACATCAACCGTTGACTGGAGGTAACCGTCTCGGTCCATCTACTATAAGAGCATGTGGTATGATTTCCAAAAAATCATGATAAATATTTCTTCAATATACCTAGAGCGGATCACTTGATTCCTGCTCCTTTGCCTAATGGTTTATTCGCTATCAAGGATGGACGTTTGCATTGTGACGTGCAGGTCGAAACTAATCTACCCCATCAGGTAATAGCCGTGGGAGGAGGAGAAGAAGTAAAACAAGAAGGACCCGAACATGATGTGCAGCCACCAAACTACTACACCACCTATGAAGATATCTATACACTCGAAGGAAATATTCAAAACATGAAGAACCTCTCCATCAACCTTTGAGATGCCACTGCAAGCCTCGCCACCCATTTCCATGATTGGAGCAACCAATGGAACGTGGGAGATTATCCACCACCACCACAATGAGAATCAAAAGGGCTTGCAAAATCCTGAGCTTGGGTATGTGTTCCCCTAGCAAATTTATTTGTGTAATAACGAGGTTGTACTCTAGCTCCTTGTGAGCTTTGAAACACTCGTGTTGGCCTGTTCCAACACTTTGCTTTTTTCCTTTTCTTTTTAAATTTGCTTTTGTTTTAGTTTATTTGTGTTCTTTTGCTTTTCTTTTCTTAAGCCCTTGCTTGGTTGCAAGTTCTTTTCTATTCTTTAATCCTTAACCTCGAAAATACAAAAAGATTTTTTCGTTTATTTTTCGTAAACGTGGATTCATACTTTGCCTCTTTGCTTTAATATCATTTCGAGAGTAATCGTGTTTGAGTTTTGAAGGAACACATCCCTATAAGGAAGAGGATCATGAAGTTACTTATGAGAGGTATGTCCTATGTCTCCCACTTATGAAGTTTGAATTTTTTATCTTAGTTGGTTGATTTGCTAAGATGCCATGCTAGTGGGAAGTAATTTAATATGGTTAGAGTAAGGCTTTTTATTAGTATGATGATTAGTTGTTGAAGCTCTTGATCTAGTTCTTTTAGTTAACCGAGCCTTGCCTTGGAAATAATAATCCGAACAAGTACAACAAGAAAAAGTCTAAAATTTATGGCTTGTTTGATGAATGATTGCCTTGAGAGTATACCCTTGATTATACTTAACCCCGTAGATATTTTGATAGTCTCAACAACACTCATGAAAGGAATTGTTTGATTGAAATAAAATCTAGTGGTAATTGTGATGCATACCAAAGCTAACCTTGTGGATCAAACCACGGTTCTAGCTCAAAAAAAGAGAAAAAGATGGGAGACAACTTTGTTCTATGTCTCAGACGCACACCTTTGGGATGCTAACAACTCCGCTAGCTTTTGAACGATCAATGGTAGAACCCCGGATTTCGGCTATGAGTTGATGACATGATTGGCATCTGTGTCAATGTATGGGAAAAAATATTGGTACTCTGAAAGGTTGTGCAATTACTAGCAAAAAGAAACAAACAACGATCCTTGAAAAATTAGATGAAAAAGAAACAAAGAAAAAAAGATATCTATGAGGATCCACATAAAAATTCATTGGCATGGTCTCATTAATACTTTACAATTTTTTCTTGAAAGGCGATAATAAGATTAGAAGTGTTTTAGATTGACTTGATCTATTGATGTGGGTGTAAATAAGACACTTCATTGTTATACTACTTGGGACATGAAACTCTCTTACTCAATTATTCTATTTAAACATCTTAGTGTTCCTTGGCAAGTTGAGAGTTAATTAGAGGAATTGGATTGATTGCTACACTTCTAGTTATTTATACTTATATTAAACTTTACTATGATTATCTTGACTTACCAAAGATTGTATAGTATTCTTGTCATCTCTCTAACTTTGATAAGCTTTGCAAATGAATGAAGTGTTGAACACATACAACTACCTATTCTAAGTAAACTCATATGATCGTTGTTTTAAGTTTAAACATTGAATTCCTTATAGTTCTTTTGGTTCTTCTTGCTCGAGGACGATCAAGGTTTGAGCTTTGGGGAAGTTGATGGCTCCAATTTTTGCCATCTTCCACTGTGATTAAATGTTGTTTTTGGTCAAGCAATTGCCAAATAAACTCTCAACCTTGCTACTAATGACTAATATGCAAAGATATGCAAATCCCTTCTTTGATTTATGGTGTGTAGGAAACCACTGCTTTTAAGGAGAAATAAGGAGTCATAATGAAGGATTTTGAGGAAGTACACACGGCCAAGTAATTGGAGAAGCCAACTAGCGCGTCAACATGCTTAACGACCACTAGTACACGTGTGGTCCGCCCGTACCGCCCGCCCATACCAGGTGGCGGCAGCCTCGTCTCGTTAAACCCTACAACTTCCGTGTAGACGCCTATATATTTTGAGGCTCCAACCGCCAGCCAGAGAGCCATTCTCATATTGCATCACAACAACCCCAAAGGAGATCCACACCATTGTTCATACATTGTTCATCACTTCCACCATCCATCCCTCCACTAGCCATAGCCATTGCTTTGTAGTTTTAGATCTCCTTGTGATTTTGCGACCATTGTAAGAAATTTTGATTTCAATCTAAGTATTTCCATATGTTTTCTATCTCCGATCTATTTGTCATGAGTGAGTACTCCTCACGGGCTTCGGTTTGGAGAGAAACCTCGTAGCAATTATGTGCATCTAGATCATGCACTAGTAGGAAAAATCTTATCCACAGGGTCCTTATGAGTGGCGCACACGTAATGTGTGCCCCATGGATCGTTACCCGTTGCACACAGGCTAAACCATGTGCCACTGACCTTCCCTTACCCGTGGAGAACGGTCCAAACGGTGCGCCACCATAACATGGGCCCCAGCGCTGGCGGCCGACCCCGTCCATGGGTAGTACATCTGTGGCGCACGGAATCGATGTGCGCCATGCATGGAAGGGTTATCAGTGGGGCACGGACTTCCCGTGTGCCATGGGTGTTGGTGGGGCCAAGCATCTGAAAAGTGACAGATCACATGCGGCGCACGGCCTGGGGATGCGCCACGGGTATATTTTATCAGTGGCGCACGGTCTAGATGGTGCGCCACGGATGTGTCGTGCCAGCCACACAAAAAGGTGGCACTTTCCCCTATCCTCCACTAGATAGTGCACTTTCCCCTACCTCCACTAGATCTAGCTCGAGTAGCTCCTCCTCCTCACCTCATTTGCTCCAACCATTTCTCCATTTTAAGTTGCCAAAATCTCTTTGGGTTGGATGGATCTATAAAGGGAACTCCTCTCCACCGTGTAGATCCACTAAAGTAAGCGCACACACCTTTTCTCTCCTCTCCTCCACATCAAGTTTGACTAACCACACCACACGCTCTCTCGCGCGGCCTCTCTCGTCTCGGTGTAAATTGTGCTTGTTTTGTGTGTGTAGATGACAATGTTGGCGGTATATATGCTTGTGTTCTTGTGTACATGGATATATGCTTGTGTTCTTGTGTACATGGATATATGCTTGTGTTTTTGTGTGTGGACGAGGGCGTTGGCTCAGGAGACGATGTTTACATGGATATATGCTTGTGTTCTTGTGTATGCTTTGTGTTGTGCAGGTGCCGGTGTGTGGTGCAATGAATGTTTGCCAAAATGTTGATTCATTTCTTGTTTTGGCAAAATTTTGCACTACTCATATGTCCTATTTATAGGGAAGGTCATTGATACATTGCAAATGTATCTATAATTTTTGATGTTCCATGCTTGGTTTTATCTACTTTCTTGTGTTTTGTACACACTTTGGAGTACTTTTCATATGATTTCTTTGACTAACCTATTAACAGGAGCCACAGTGCCAGCTGCCTGGTTTCTACTGTTTTTGGTTGCAAGAAGTCAGAAAATGAATATTCTCGGAATTGGACGGGACAAAAGCCAAAGTCGCTATTTTTCCAGAAGACATCTGCAGCCAGAATACGAGACGGAGAGGGGCTGGGGCCTAGCCACACCACCTGGCCGCGCGGCTAGGCCTGGCCCACGCCAGGGGGTTGTCTGGCCGACCCTAGCACACCCTCGGCCTCTCCTTCCGCCTATAAGATGCCTCTGATACCAAAACCCTAAGTACCCGATCAAAATTCCACGAAAGAGTCTATAGCCGCCGTCATCTCCATCCCTAGATCGGGAGGGATCTAAAGCTCTTCCCGGCACCCTGCCGGAGAGGGGAATTCACCCTCGAGGCCTTCTTCATCACCATGTAAGCCTCCGGTGTGATGTGTGAGTAGTTCATCTCTAGACTACCGATCCATGTAGTAGCTAGATGGCTGGTTCTCCTCCTTTGTGCTATCATGTTTAGACCTTGTGAGCTCCGTTCATGATCAAGATCATCTATTTGTAATTCTGCATGTTGTGTTTGCGAGGATCCGATGGATATTGAGATGCTATTTCAGATTGATTATTGATTCTATCATGTCTTTGTTATTTGTGATCTTGCATGCTTTCCGTTGTTAGTAGCTATCTTGGCCAAGTAGATGCTAGCAACTCCAAGAGTTAGTATTTATGCTCGATAGTGGGTTCATGCCTCTGGTAATCTGGGGAAGTGACAGAAATCTCTAAGGTACTAGATGTGTTGTTGCTACTAGGGAGAAAACAACAATCCTTTGTTCATAGAACAATCGTATTGTTTACTTTACACGCAATTCGTAAAACAATAATCTGTTGCTTGCAACTTAATACTGGAGGGGGTTCGGATGATAACCTGAAGGTGGATTATTAGTCATAGATGCAGTTGGATGGCGGTCTATGTATAATGTTGTACTGTCCAATCGAATCTCAAAGGAGTCAAGATGATTAGTATATGCATGTATTGCTTTCTCGATGTTTGTCAATTGCCCCGCTGTAATTTGTTCACCCAGCATGTTATCTATCTTAAGGAGAGCCACCTCTAGTGAACTATGGACCCCGGTCCTTTCTTTTATATTCAATCTACAAACTGTTTACTGCTTTGTGTTTTACTTTCTGCAAAATATTACTTTCTTCCATTCGATACGTTTAATCCTTTGTTTTTAGCAAAACCGGTGAGATTGACAACCTCATCGCAAGTTGGGGGCAAAGTTCTGTGATTGTGTTGTCCAGGTCTCCACGTTGCTACTGGCATCGGTAGTGCGCCCTGCCAACATTCAGCTAGCTACACCTTTGGGGTGTTTCCTTGCTCCTACTGGTTCGATTAAACCTTGGTTTCGTACTGAGGTAAAAATTGCTGATGTGCTCATCATACCTTCCTCTTGGGGTTCCCCAACGAGCTCGATATATTTTGGGCCATCAAGCTATTTTTCTGGCGCCGTTGCCGGAGAGTCAAGGACATCTTCACAAGGGGAGTCCCTCATAACCAATCTCTGTACTTTGTTATTTTTTTTTTGCTTAGTTTACTTTTGTTTTGTTTGCTTGTTTCTTTATCAAACACACACAAAAATTAGTTTTACAAGTTTGCCTTCTTTATCAAAAACAAAAAAATATTAAGTCTCCTTTAGTTGTTAATTCTTCCTTAGTTCACCATTATGATCCCTAAATTCACCCTGAAAGACCTTTCAATAGGTAGTGGCTCCATAATTGAAAAAGGTAATATTGAAGAATTCTTTAATCATGTTAGTAAACATGAGGATACTGAGGATAGATCCCTTGCAGAACTTGCTCCAAACTATGAGATTGCTGCAGCTTATTTAGTTCACATGTTGGAAGCTAGGTTTGTTAACCTCAACCCCTTAATGCAAGTAATATTTCTTAAACTTAAAGACATTGAGGACCCTGAAAAGAGGGATTTTATTCTAGAAACTTTGTTTAAGGAATTCTATGATGTTGTCAAGGAAGCTAGAAACGTCTTTGAACATTTCAATATGCTAGGCTCATGCGTAGATATTGTTGGTACACGAGAGAAGATGAACAAAACTGAACCTAATGGGGAGGAAACTAAGGTACCAATACCCTTTAAACTGGTAGCAATACATGAAGCCATAGAAAAAATCTTAATTGGGTTGTTCCTGAAAACCCTTTTGATGAAAATTGTGAACCTAAGAGCATTGAGAGAGGATCCTCTAGAACTTATTTGGATGAGATACCTTGCCTTGTTGAAGATATTTCTGGTATTGCTCTTAATGCTTCTTCATTTGAGAACACATGATTATTTTTCTTGCTTCTTATGCCTAACTTAAAGGCGTTAAAGAAAAGTACTTATTGGGAGATAACCCAAAAAATTTAGATGAGTCTTGGAAGTTATTACTTCTATAATAACCGTTCTTTATCCTTTTTATTTGCTTTTTGTGCCAAGAGTAACCTCTAATGATAGAGAAGTAATGATTAGGAAAGTTGCTGTCCCGAAACAGATTTCAGGCATTCACCGTAAAAATTCGTGTAAAATATCTGTACGTCCTTTTGAGGCGTGAATTTTTGTGCTTCTGCCCCAGGTTGTTATCTAACTTTCGTTAGTTCAACACGTTTTGATTTGAGCAACAGAAGGTCTTCAAAAAAATTCGTCTTCACCTGCTGGTCTGTTTTGACAGATTTCTGCCATTTTCTGCATTTGCTTCCTGTTGGTTCCTTTTTGAGTTCTTTTGGGGAATTGAGATTTTTGAGGGAAGTGCTACAGTAGCTTGTGTTTTAATGGAAGTTTATTGGTGTTAGAACTGAACCTAAAAGACTTATTATCTTGAATGCACTAATGTTGCTAATAAAGATTGTGTGAAGTTTTGTATGAAGGAAAATTTTCAGGTGTATGTAAGGAATGAGTAATGAGATGAAGGATGGAATAAATCTCAAGCTTGGGGATGCCACATGTGTCACCCCAAGAAATATCCAAGAAGTACAAGCGTCAAAGCTTGGGGATGCCCAAGGCATCCCCCTCTTCATCAATAAAAATCCCAGGTTTCTTCCAACGCTTCATTTTTATTGTTTCATGCACAGTTGTGTTGTTCTTGGAGCGTCTGATTTTTCAGTTTTATTTTGGTTTTTCGTTTGCTTTGTTTGCTTAGTTTGCTGAGTAAATTGGTTGGACCCCTCTATTTCCCTCTGAGAGCCGTGTTGATCACGACGGTGTAGGACTATCTTGGTCTGGGATATATCGTGCTAGGCCAACCACGAACACGATGCATCTGTCAGGTGCATGGAGAAAACCCCACATATGCAGCTACCGAGGGATCCCGGGTCTTCGAAAACCGTGTTCCTAGGGATTCGAAAGTGGCTCCCCGCAGATCACCCATGGAGAAAATGCGGAGATCTGTTCAATGGTGAGGACGAGCTCGAAACAGCCCCACCTAGGAGGAGTGTCAAGGATATCAACGACTTGCTAGAAAAATGGAAAGAGTGCCCCACGCCGGGAAAGAAGCGTCTGAGGACAAAGCCGCTGCTGGTGTATGGAAAGCGAGGTCTGTTTTCTGGGACCTGCCGTACTGGAAATACCTCCACACGCCACATAGCCTTGACCTCATGCACATCACGAAGGATGTGTGCGAGAGTCTGATTGGCACTCTTGTCAACATGCTGGAGAGGACCAAAGATGGGCCAAAGGCAAGAAACAACCTGATCAAGCTGGGCATAAAGGAAGAACTTCATGGAGGATGCCCCGATGATGATGACAACAATGATGATGCTCAGACGCAAGATACTCAAGGTCGTCGGCGCAAAAGGGCTAAGAGGAACGACTACTACTGCCCCCCTTCCTGCTTCACTATGAGTGAAGAGGAGCTCTAATAGTTTTTGAATGTTCTCGTCGGAACCAAACTTCCTATCGGTTACAGAGGTAAGATATCCTAATATCTGGACAAAACAAAGAAGAGGTTCTCCGGGATGAAATCTCATGACTGCCACATGCTGATGACACAAATACTTCCAGTTGCTATCCGAGGGATAATGGACGAGCACGTACGTGAGATGCTGTTTGGGCTCTGTAACTTTTTCGATGTAATCTCTAGGACGATCGGTGTGAAGTAGCTCGGCAAGCTACAAGAAGAGATCGTCGTGATACTATGCGAGCTCGATATTTACTCCCCCCCCCCCCCCGTGTTCCATGACATCATGGTGCATCTGCTAGTCCACCCCATGGATGATATCATCCACCTCGGGCCGCTATTCCTACACAACATGATGTCGTTTGAAAGGCTGGACGACATTCTCAAAGGATTCGTTCGCAACAAGAACCGTCCGGATGGAAGCACAGCCAAGGGCTTTCTGACGTACGTGTCCATATTGTTCTGCCAGAATTATCTACGAAATGAGGATGATGACGACCTGGTTGGCCTGCCAATCAGGAGGCACCTTGGGAGGCTCGATGGATGTGGTCACCACGAGGGCCACGCCCTAATGCATATTGTATTCACTAGTCGACACGCAGACTATGACAGGGCACATCAAGTTGTGCTACAACACATAGAGTTGGTCAAACCATGGGTGCTAGAGCACGAAAGCTTAATTGATAAGATGTTTAGGGACACGGGTCGACGACGAACTAAGGGATACGTGACTAGAGAGCACAACTCCAGCTTCACGCGTTGGTTCAAGAAAGAGCTACTCTAGCTTTATCATGGTAAGAGGCCTTCTACGAATACGACATCAACATTTGCACATTCTACACTGAGGAAAAGGACAAGAACAACGAATATCAGAACTCGGGAGTCACGATGCTATCCTACGCATACGAGGAATGTGATGTCAAGGAGAGATTCTTCGGTAGGATCGAGGAGATCTGGGAACTCGACTACTGTGGAGACAATATGCCGATGTTCTGGGTCAGATGGGCCAAGAACGTCGAAAAAGAAGGCCGGTATTTTACCATGATGGTTATACTCGAAGCCAAATCATCAAAGGCATCTGGCGCGAACGTCTAGGCAAAAAATGAGCCATGGGTACTAGCTTGCCAGGTGGATCAATGCTTCTACATTGCCGCCCCTGTAAGGCCTAGCCACGTTGTTGTCAGGAGGGGAAAAGGATCATATCGGAATGGAGGGAGCGGACACCGAACAAGACTTCGACAAGTTCGGTGATCCGAAGATAGAAGAGGAATTTGACAAGTACTTCGATAGACCTAGTGCTGCATCAGGAGAAGGAGGACCATCCTACCAGCTAAAGGATGTCTGTACACGATAAGAAATCCCCATGTTCCTGAGCTAAATTATTCAACCGCGACGTAGAAGGGCAAGAAGATCACCGTGACGAGACGACGCTAGCTCGTTCAGAATTGACATCGCAGAAGTGACTTTTTGTGTGTGATGTGTGTGCGTGTGCATCAAGTCGACGAAACTATATACATGATACATATGGTTTTTTGGAACAATAATCATATATACATGATTCGTGGTTTTTTGAATTTTTTTTCTACTTGCAATTGTATACATGTGTTTTTCCTTTTATATTTGTAAATGTTGAATTGTTCATATTCTAAAAATACTAGACAATTATTTTCTGATGAGTAAATATTACAAGGCTAAATATTAATTTCAATCTTTGTTAAATATAGTTTTGAATTAAAGAAAAAAATGGGGGTGCCATGATTTGAACCTGGCACCTAAGATTTCAACCAACCAACCAACATAGTAACCAGTGAGGTAGGCTTGTGTTTCTATCAACTCTGCACCGCATGCCTTTTTGAGCTAACCCAGGAAACTCAATGGCGCATCCCTAATCGATGCGCCACGGATAATATTCGTGACGCACCCATTAGGGATGTGCCACTGAGTTTCTACACTTAGCCGAAATAACACGCCCCTTCTCCCCTTTGCTCTCTATTCGTTCCTTCCTCTCGATCTTTTCCTCTATGTTCGATCCCTACCACTGCCACCGTCCACCGGAGAGAAGAACGCGCCAGCGAATAAGACGCGCTCGCCACTGCCACCGCGCCCCCCTCTGCTTCCCACCACCACGGCGCCCCCTCTGCTCCCCACCGCCACCGCGCCCCCCTCTGCTCCCCACCGCCATTGTGCCCCCTCTGCTCCCCACCACCATCATGCCCCTGTGCTCCCTACCGCCACCGCGCCCCCTCTGCTCCCCACCGCGCCCCCAGAGAGAAGGCGACATCCCTGCCGCAAGAAGGAGGAAGCCGCCATCCACCTCAGGGAGAAGCCGTCGTCCCTGCCGCCGTCCACCTCAGGGAGAAGCCGCCGTCCCCGTCGCTCGTCAACCACCTGCCACCTCGGGTTTGAGATTCTCCCTCCCTTCCCCTCTCCCCTCTTGTTGTTTCCTAGGTTTAGGGTTCGAAGATTTTATGCCCCTATCATCGATTGCTGCATCAATCTCTACCCAGAATAGGTAAGTCGTTTGTGATCGGCCTTCGAGCCAATGTATTGTGCTGGTTGTAGAACTATAAGAATGGTAATCTTCTGATTGTGAACTTGAGGTTATGGTTTGCATTCTAGATGGCCTTCCCATAGTGTGGTGCAAAAGTTGATGATTTACTAAACATGAGTTATACTTGTAGTGGTGATGAAGTGTTCTTAGTTTGGTGGTGCTAGCGGTATAGATTTTCGTACTATTGCTATCCATGATTAGATTTTTGTATGATTACTGAACTTTCTGAGCTAGGTTACAGTAATTAACTCAGAGATGGTATATGGACCATAACATTCCAGGTTAGTTTACTAGTTGTGTAGATGTTGAAATTGATTTCCTAATAGTTACTTGTGCTCTTTGTGTGCTTGGTTGATCTAGAGAACATATTTGGACAGAGCATAGTTACTAGATATCAAATGATTCCTACCCAAATTAACTTAAGAAAATTATTTGAAAACTCTTTCAACTTGCTAGCAGATGAATTGGAAAGGTTATGGTGATTTTCTTTGGCTTGCATGTATGCTTAACATTTCTAACTAGGTTCTATTTTAGTGTTCCATTAAACACTAGTTGTTAGCATCCAGATATATACATGATCTACGTTTAGTTCTTTTATATGCTAACAACCTCTTGATTATTTTCAGCATATATAAGTATTCAAAGCTCATTTGTTAAAACTACTCTCTCTAGTTCCATTGTATGGCAATCATTAATTCCCTTTAAGTTCATAAGCTTGGTAGATTTTATAATTAAGGAGGAATAGGACAGGTATTAGTATTAGCAAGATGATTTACTATTTACGCAGAGTACCTGAATGTTAATACATGGATGAGAGGGAATATGGTGACATGCAATAAATGCCTCCCAAATAATATGGATTGCTTGTCTGTTAATACATGGATGAGAGTTCACTATAATGAGCCAGTTAAGGAAGCTTCTTGTCTGTTTTGTACAGGGATCTCTCAGACGACTGTAGAAGGTACACATGTTAGATGTTCAGTATGTTATGAAACAGTAGACAATTTTAACACTATTTACAATTGCATATCACCACATAATTTTTGTGCAACTCTCAAATTGATCATTTTTCTCTTTAAAGGTTGCAGATTCATGTGTATCCCATCATGTACACATGACATTTCTTTCGAATAATCTGTACCACCACAGCTTGTCCCTATATGCATGTGAAAGTGAACTCTAGCAGATCTCTGTACCACCATATTAAATAGTGTTGTGAACAATGTGATGGGATGAAATGGTGTTCTGTGTATGCATGCTTTTGTGAATCAGTTTTGGTGGTGGACGGTTTCTTGTCAATTGTTGCAGGGATTCCAAACCGAGTGCCTGTTACTCCCAAAATGTTGATTCATTTCTGTTTTAGGGAGAAATGGGCACTCCTAGGTAGCCTTTTTTAGGGTAGGTGCTATCGAATTTTCCGATCGATTTCTCTTGTAATAATTAGTCGTATATACTTGTTTAGTGCAAAGATGTCGACCAAACAAGTAAATGATGGGGCTGGACCTTCAAAGCAAATGACTATCGAAGAATAAGCCTGGAAGGCCAACATGCAGTTTTGGCGGCTTTCCTAGAGGGCGGAGGAGGAGCAGGAAATAGCTGCCATGGCCGACGACGAAGAATACATGGAGGGTGATGACGATGCTGGAATGAGTGATGGCCACAAGGATGACACCACCGATGCTGGCGGCGAACGCACCGATGGCGTCAAGGATGACACCACCGATGCCGGCGAACGCACCAACGTGGGAGGACAGACGGATGGCGGTGCCACCCCGGCAGCTAAGAAGTCCGTGAGGAAGAATCAAGACCCGTTGATGATTGGCACGGAGCATGACAAATTCACTGAAGTGACAGTGAGAAGTGCACCGGTGGCGCCTGTAGCCCTCGCTGCTGGGTATGTGATACAACTCGGGTGCATTGTATGGGAGACCTTGACGGTCAACACAAGGAACCTCTGAGATCCTGGCAATGCGCATTTAGTCCAACTCCTCATGCAGAAGCTTCACAGACGCTACAAGTTCCCCCATGATTATGACAATCTTGAGGTCAAGAACAATGCGGTGTACGAGGTGGCCCTCACGAAGATGAGCACCCTCTTGAGCAACTGGAGAACCCTGGTTGAGAAGTGGATAGACAAAAATGAAAGATGGGAGGAGATAAAGAAGCACGAGCCACTGCTCGAACATGACGACTATCTCCTCTTCAAGGAGGAGTTGGAGACTGATAACGCAAAAGCTTGGACGGCATGGGGGAAGAAACTTTGTGACCAGAACATAGGTAACCACAGGCTTGGGAGCGGCGGTTACAGAGGAATAAATCCAATTTGGGAGAAGGAGGACGCCGAGCTTAGGCGTCTTAGTAAACCAAACATGTTTTGACATTCAAGGATGAGCAGGTGAGGAACTCTGTGCGGGCCTGCAACTTCCTGTGCCCCATAACAAAGGTATTCAAAACCACAGATGAGGATGTGCTGAAATTCAAGAAACACCTGGTAAGAAACTAACCACGTGGATCTCAAGTCGATTGGCAATCAATAATGAAGCCAAGATATAAAATGGGTTCACCTTCCTTTTGAAGAAAGATGAAATAGTGGTTGAGGCAAGTTCCCCCACCACGGGGTTGTCGGAGCCGTGGGACACTCCTTTCAATAGGGCGGTGAACATTGTCAAGAAGAGGCCCAAGAACATGAAGATGACGTCCGGTGGACGTGTTCTCGGCTCTGGGCTGACCATGAAAGTCAGCGTCCACTTCAAAGGGGACTCAAAGATCAGAAAGGAGAGAAAGTCCAAGGTGGAGGAGGAGCAGAGATGGGAGATCACAGATCTCAAGGCCCAAGTGGCCCAGTTGCCAGTGCAAATGGAGGCGCAAATGGAGGAAAAGTTGGAAGCAAGGTTGCGCCAGATCATTCCTCCTCAGCTATGGGAGGGTCTTGCCCAGTGGAATGCTGCTGGTGGAGTTGGGATGATACCGGTGCCCAGCGTGTCCGGTAGCAACTCGGCCCAACACGTGTCGCCGAACTTCGTGACCTTGCCCTCCAACACCTTGGCACAGCCGATCGCATTGTTGAGCCCGCTGGCGCCCAACACCAACGCGCAGCCGGCGGCGCCCAACACAAACACGCAGCCGGCATTGCTTCGTGATGCACCCGAGTAGGATGTGATGTAACCCCGCGTGCCCACATTAGGCGAGCTCGATGCCCTCACCAAGGTAACTAATTATGCTTCATCGTAGGCCCGACTTCATACACCATTGTTGGACTCGATCTAATCGACTTCCATCTGATCATGATCCCCAACATGTTTTCCTGCAGGACACTAATTGCACATTACTGCAGTATGTGGATGGCGTGTTGAAGTATGTAGCCAAGGGTAGTATCATCCAACCGAAGATGCTCATGATGCAGAACAAGCCGATCCCTGCTGGCATGTTCAGGGTCACCTTGTTAAGGACGTTGAAGGATTGCGACGGCATAGACCCCCCAACCAACCTGAAGGAGCCGATGAGCATAAGACCCTTGGAGGTTGCTATGGCTAGCCCTTGCTATGGCCCAAGTTCCAGATTCTCCTTTCTATAGCCAAGGAAGGGCGGCGCACCACCACCCCAACTAATAAGACACGGCCACCGGTGTTCGTCCCCACCACCAAGAGGCATCAGCAGTTAATCGCACACACGCCGTCGCCACAGCCCGAGGATGTGCATCAGGATGCACCTCGCATCACCAACGATGAGGATGACGTCGATGGCTACCTCAACACCATGGGCACCAACGGATTCTACATGCCTCCTATTGGAGAGCTAGCCTCCTGCGGTTAACAACCCGGTCGTCCCATGTCATGCACGTAGTGTCTGCACTTCGGCGACGCTTATGATCAAGAGACACCTCCGGGTGATGCCGCTGGTCCACAACCCAACCCGATGGTGATCATCAGCCCTACCACACTCCACAAGGTGGTCGTGGAGCAGTTAGGACGATCCACTGATCCTGTCGAGGCAGCTGAGAAGACGAAGAAGGGCCGGAAGCATAGTCGGAGCAAGAAGGCTTCGAGCCAGCCGCTTCTGAAGAAGATACTCCAAGCTCGGGACGGCGTGAGACAAGAGCCTAGTGATTTTAGGGCGCACATAGCGGGTAAGCCGATTCTGACTAAGGATATGCTCGAAGTCACGGGTGGACCCATAGCGAATATGAATTACTCAATTCTGCATCACGAGACCACCCTTCTTAAAGAGAAGAAGCCCGGGTACTCGGTATTCACATGCAAGGTGCCATCGGGCCATGGCTTCATCAACCAAGCACCCGCGGACATACTCTTCGTGTGGTACGAGGACATCTACAATCTCCTACACTCGAAGCGGCTGGACTATAACTTGGTCCGTCTATACTCGCTCAATATGGCGTTGAAGGCCAAGAGGGATAAAACCCAAGGCATCATGATACTAGAGCCCTACTACATGCGTGAGGTTGTCTTGGCGAATGATGGGGATTGGGAAATGGTGGCAAAGTACCTAGGGAATATCTTCCATGAGGACCAGACCATTGATTCCATTCTTCTGCCTTGCTTTCCCCGAGTAAGTAAACACACATTAGGTCGTTGTTGTAACAAATTATTTCTTAGATTTTCGTTGTCCTCTTCCAACAATAATTAGTTCTGTTTCAATTGTGTTGCGCATAGGCATATACTGCACACTCATCTCCATTTGTCTGAGGTTGTCGCACGCAACGTACTTCGACTCATCGAGTGACACAAAGCCGAAGGACTACGACAGATTCAAGAAAGTTGTAGATGATGATCTACAAGTCTATGTCGAAAAGGGAGGAAAATTCTCCAAGGGGTGGCAAGAACCAAGATGGCAAACATGTGTTCATGCACCACACGAAGTTCCCCTGCACCAAGCAGCCGACCCACAGTGTGAAGGAGGTCTTCTACGTCCTCCATCACATCAAGGGGTTCATGCGGGATTCATGGGTCGATGCGCTGCCAGCTAATCTTTGACACTAGGCCACACAGTTGCCAGCGATCGATGATGTGGACCTTATTGAGGACTTCTGGCGCATCCAGACTCCACTCTGCCAAATCATCCATGACGACATCAAAACGAAATGGGGGGTCATGTACGTGCCCATCGCATTGAGTAACCGCGAGATCGAAGAACTCCTCGACATGCAGCACGACACGAGGACGTTCATGACGAGAGAGGGCATGACCCCATTCCTGTTGAGGTCTACATGATGTGTGTGTGCCTAGGTAGCAGTGTTGGTCGTGTGTGCGTTGTGTCGTAGACTTGACTATCCTCGTGATGTGTTTATGAACTATCGTTTGACGTGTGTGTCGTAAACACTATTAACTATCCCGGGCTAGTAAAACCCTTGACGGTCGATGTTGGACTTTCTTATATGATCGTCATCGTCGGTGCTATATTTTATTTTAAGTTTATGAATCTTTGCTCATTTTCATTGTATAACATATACTACATGCATGTCTTGTCTATGCATTCCTTGTCTACAGAGATGGCGAAGTGGTACGTGGTATACAGGGGTCGGGTTCCAGGGGTCTACGACGAGTGGGAGGACTGCCAGGCACAAGTGAACAACTTCAGCGGCAACAGCTACAAAGGCTACAAGACAAGAGAGATAGCGGTAGCCAAGTGGAGGAGATACATGTGGAAGAAGAACCAGATGAAGATCTTGATCATGGTCTTGGTTTTGCTCCTCATCGTCGTTGCTATGCTCTATTCGATCACAATCTAGGGTGATAGCTCTATGCATGTGTAATGTGATGATCGAATTTGTAATGTGATCGACTGAATTTGTACTACCACACTTTGTGCAATAATCTAATAACACTTGAATTCATATTTGATGTATTTCAGCACTTTGGATCACTATCATCTTAGATTCGGTGTATTGCTGTATATAACTGCTGTATAACTGCCATATAAATAAAAATACACTCGACTAGTCAGTGGCACACCGTTTTTTAGGTCAGTGGCGCACCATGTCAGTGATGCACCGTGTACACATGCGCTCCTGATAATATCCATGGCACACGGCATGGCGGTGCATCACTGACCACCCTACTATCCGTGGCATGCTGGGGCATGCGCTGCTGGTAATATCTGTGGCGCACAGCAATGGCGTGTGCCACTGACTACCCTACTATCCGTGGCGCACTAGGACGTGCGCCACTGACTACTCTGCTATCTGTGGCATATTATCAGTGGTGCACGCCCTATGTGCCACTGACTTCGTTTTTGGTGCGCCACTGATAGCCCATTTCCTACTAGTGATGGGAGAATTGTATTTTATTTGGATTCGTGATTTGTATCTTTTGTTTCTTCGTCTCACGCCTCGATATGTGGACTTGTAGGCACTCAAGATCCCATAGATTGATAAAGGCTTGAGGTGAGATACTTGGCTAGCGGTGATCTCATAGGAAAGTCAGTGACAGAAAGGGAAGTACGGTCTTCGCTTAGCGCCCCATTCGGGATCAACAACAACGTCACCACTTAAAGCTTTAATTTGTGTTTACACTTAATAATCGTTTGCAACCCGTGGCTTTGATGTTTTCTCGGCTGGATTAGAAGTCTATTGTTATGCCCGCTGCATCACGGGGGCTCTAGAATATTAGGATGTGTTGCCCACAAAAGATTATCTCAATACAAACACTATACATGACTATGCTTATTATTATCTTTCATACCATTTGATGTGCAGCTACAGGTGGATCTTCAACCCTGGCCTATCTCCATCCATTGATTCAAACCCATTATAAAGTAAACTAGATTGGTCTAGTCAACTAAGGTAAAACGAACAAAGTCTTTTAGACGTGTCCTTTTTATTACCTTTTAACAGTGCTTTCCGAGGTTCGATTAAACCTAGATATTCTAGGGAAAAAGCTATTATACTACATCTGTGAATCCGGATCGAAGGTATCAACGCACAAAGCTACTAATCAAATTATTTGATTTTTTCAGCTTACTGGCCATATAACAACTAGTTGTATGGCTGGAAGGGACCGTATTATGTGCCCGTACCATATGAAGGCATTGGAAGATAGAAATTCTGATTTTTGGCATGGGAAACCGCGCTTGTAACGACCACTCGTACGGTCGGATGCGCCTGTACTACATGATCGTACCGTACCCTAAAAACCATCATATTTCAAGCAAATGTATTGAATGCATAACGATCGGTAGTACGGACACGCGCAATTAATTCTCTAGCTAATAGTTCTTGTAACTGAAACAAGATTGTTAAATATTTGCCTAAGCTTTAAAAAATCAATTTCTTTCAGTGCCTCTCCTGTTATGAGAGTAAAAATATCTTTAAGCCATGCTGCTTGAATCAAAGTTAAGGGTGCAGATGTAGATGTCAAAAGAAAGATAAACTTAGAGCTTTTTCATTAATCACCCACTTCGATAATCACAGCTATCAAATACCTCATCTTTTCCTTACTTATCAAGAACACTAATTGCACATTCTAGGTAGTGAGGTGATGCCAAGAATCAAAAGGTATCGGAAGTATTTCATCTCATATTTTGACAACGGATCTTTTCTTTTTCCTTCTCAAGGATTAACGAATATTTCTTTTGTAAACTCCTACACAACCTATTGGGAGTACCAATATTTTTGCCCATATAGCCACTCATATCCAAATCCAGGGTTATACCATAGATCGTTCAAAACCTAGCGGAGTTGTTGGCATCCCAAAGGTGTGTATTTGAAACAAAGTACTTTTGCTCTTCTCTTTTTTTCTTTCCTTTTTCTTTTCTCTTCCCTTTCTTTTTTTATACTAATCAACACAAATTTTGGCATCTTCCTCTCCTACTCCAAAAAGTTTATTCCATCAAGTAATTCTTTTTCATAAGGTATCATCAAGTCAACGATCAGTATGTGGGGTTGAGCACTACTAAGATTAAACCCTTAAGACAAAAACATGGAACCAAAGTTGTCATTGACACTTTCTCTTGTTCTAAAAAGTTTGGAATAAAATCCCAAGAGTTGTTTTTAAAACTGATTTAATTGTCGAAAGTCTTAACCAAAGAGGTGACAAAAGCCTTTGAGCTTAAACTCTAAAAGATAGTGAACTAAGCGTGTGATACGTCCATTTTGCATCACTATTCTATGTCTTAATTCACTATTATTCATTGATATATTTCATACTGAGAGGTGATACTTATGTTATTTCATCTATTTTTGCATGGTTGATGACTTTTGGAGCATGGACCGCTGCAGTCAGGATTCTGATGGAAAAGGTGCTGTTTGGAGGCAAAATTCGCGAAGATCAAAAAATCCGGGAAAATATACGGAAAATTCTATTTTTCCAGAAGACTCAAGATGCCAGAAGATGGAGTGGAGGTGGGCCACAGGGGGCCCACACCACCCCATGGCACGGGCAAGCCCAGGCCGCGCCAGGGAGTGGTGTGGCCGCCCTGGCCCACTCCAGCCTCTCCCCTCTGGCGTATATCAACCTCCCGAAACCCTAAGACTCGGGGAGCGACCACAGAAAGATTTCGCCGCCTCTGCGGGGAGGAAAACACCGAGAGAGAAAGATCTCTCCGGCAGACAGATTTCTACCGGGGGAATTCCTTCCCAGAGAGGGGAGATCATCGCCATCAACACCATCATCAAGCTGGGCTTCATCGGGATCATCATGATCATCATCACCACCATCATCACCATCAGCACCCTCATCACCATCTCCATATTGCTGTAACAATTGAGTTGAATCTTGCATTAGTTCATAGGGGAAACTTTCTCGGTGTTGATTACTCTTTGTAGTTGATGCTATTGAGTGAACCATTGAATTATTATTTATGTTCAGATTGTTATACATCATTATTCCATCTCTGATCATGATCCATATGATGTCTTGTGAGTAGTTCGTTTTGTTCTTGAGGACATGGGAGAAGTCTTGTTGTTAGTAGTGGAGTTGCGTTGAGAAAGATTCAATAGATTTTTATTTAAGTTGTGGTGTACTTCTTCTAGTGGTGTCATGTGAATGTCGACTACATGACACTTCACCTATATGGGCCTAGGGGAATGCATTGTGTATTTGGCTACTAATCGTAGGGGTTGCCGGAGTGACAGAAACCTGAACCCCCGTTAGGAAACCATTGCACAAGGGACGTAAGGGTCTTAGAGTTTAAAGTTGTGGTTAGGTTTCTACCTTAATTACTCTCTTGTACTTACGGATGTTTGCAAGGGGGTTTAATCACAAGTATGTATTAAGTCTTGGATGGGATGGTACATTAGCACAGGTTCACCCACACAACACTTAGCAAGCTAGAGAAGATTAATCGACTATATGAAGCGAAAGCACTTGACAGTCTTCCCATGTGTCCTAGAGAACGTTTGGTCATCTATAGAAATACAACCGGCTTGTCCTTTGCTGCATAAAGGATTGGGCCACTTGCTGTATTTATTCCTACTGTCTTTTATTTACTCGTACTTTGTTTACTTGCTTTATCGAAAACCCCTAAAAATCTGTTTGCTAAGTATTTGCAGAGAATTCCTGATCCATACCACTAGCCAACACCTTCTACTCCTCGTTGGGTTCGACACTCTTACTTATCGAAAATACTGCGATACACCCCCTATACTTGTGGGTCATCAAGACTATTTTCTGGCGCCGTTGCCGGGGAGTGAAGCGTTATTGGAGAGTTGGTAAAGGAAACTTCTACTGTGAGTATTGTTTACTTCTGCTAGTTGCTTTATTTTTGTTATGGATAGTTCGCTGAGTTTCTTATTTGGTAATGCTACTACCACTGCTAAGGTAGTAGATAAGCCACCACCTGCTGAGAAAGATGTTTTCAAAATACCTACAAGAATTATTGATCGTGTTATGGACAACTACTATGTTGGGGATGGAACTGTCCATCCCGGTGATCATTTACTCTTTATACACGAATTATGCGGGTTGTTCAAGTGTGCAGGTATTACTACAGATCAAGTTAAGAAGAAGTTATTCTCATTATCACTGAAAGGAAGAGCGGAGAATGGTATAAACTGCTGAAGAATGGTCAAGCTCTAGAATGGGAGGAAATAGTGCCTCTCTTTTATTCAAAGTTTTATCCTCCTAGTGAAATTCATAAAGATCGGAATCAAATATACAACTTTTGGCCTCTTGATGGAGAGAATACTGCTCAAGCTTGGGGGAGATTGAAGTTACTAATGCTCAGATGTCCCATTCATGAGCTCCCCAACAATATTATTATCAATAACTTTTATGCAAGGCTCCCTCTACATGATAAAGATTTATTGGATGCTTCTTGTGCTGGATCATTCACTCGTATGGAAGAAGAAGTTAAATGGGACCTTCTGGACCATATTCAAGACAATGCTGAAGCTTGGGAGAATGACAAAGGTAGAAAGTCAGGTATAAATTATGATTATGAATGCATTGAATATTTTATGGAAACTGATGACTTTCAAAATATTAGTAATCTTTATGATCTTGATTTGCAAGTTATTACGAATTGCTTTAGAGCTTTTGCTTCCTATATTGAAATTCCAAAAAGGGGATGGAACAAGTACCATGCACCTTACAAAGATATTGTAGACTATGCTCCTATTGGAAGTGGTGAGTATTGCATTATTGATCCCATCTTACCCGAGCCTTATATCAAGAAGATTCCCTTTCCCGAAAAGGTAAAGGACCATCCTATGATAACTAATGTAATCACCAAAAGTGAAAAAAGAACTGTAAAACCTGATGAACAAATAAACATTGAACCTGTGGTAGCAATTGTGGAAGACCTTGTCACTAAAAGCGTAGAAGATGGGCACATAGTCTTTTGTGAGGATGCTTCTAATATTGTTTCACATCCCAATAGGTCTAAAAAGGCTAGTGTTCATGTGCTTTCTGTTAGAATAGGTGATCATTGCTATTATGGTTTATGTGATATTGGTGCAAGTTCTAGTGCTATTCCTTATGAGATTTATAGAGAAATTATGCATGAAATCAGTCCTTGCGAGTTGGAGGAGATTGATGTGGTTATTCACCTTGCTAATAGAGAGACCATCTCTCCAATTGGTATTGTGCGAGACGTGGAAGTTCTTTGTGGTAAGATTAAGTACCCTGCTGATTTTCTAGTACTTGGTTCAGCCGCTAGTAAAACTTATCCTATAATTTTTGGTAGACCTTTCTTGAGTACTTGTGGAGCTATTATTGATTGCAAGAGGGAGAAAATCTTGACTAAGTTTGATGGGGAATCCTATGAGTTTAATTTTTCGAAATTTTCTAAAGAACCTTGCGAAGAGGAAACCCATAATGAGGATTTTAGGGTTGAACAACTTGCTTCTATTTCTCTTGCTCCTAACAATGCTTTGCAGCAATTTATGGAGGAACATGAAAGTGAAATCTTCATGGAAGAAAGAAATGAGATTGACACGATTCTCCGTGATCAACCAGTGATGCTTAAGCATGACTTGCCTGTAGAAGACTTGGGTACCACGATGCCACCTAAAAAGGATCCGGTCTTCGATCTAAAACCTCTCCCTGATGATCTTAAATATGATTTTATTGATGATAAAAAGATATATCCTGTTATTATTAGTGCTAAACTTTTAGGGGAGGAAGAAGAAAGATTATTGGAAGTTCTGAAGAAACACCGAGGAGCCATGGGCTATACTCTAGATGATTTGAAAGGGATTTCACCTACTATATTTCAGTATTCTATCAACATAGAACCAGATGTGAAGCCAGTAGTGGAGCACCAACGACGTTTAAATCCTAAGATGAAGGAAGTGGTAAGGAATGAGGTATTGAAACTCCTTGATGCTGGTATTATTTACCCTATTGCTGATAGTGAATGGGTTAGTCCTATTCACTGTGTTCCTAAAAAGGGAGGTATTACCGTTGTCCCTAATGATAATGATGGACTTATTCCTCAAAGAATAGTGGTAGGCTATAGGATGTGCATCGATTTTAGGAAAGTCAATAAAGTCACTAAGAAAGATCACTACCCGCTTCCTTTTATTGATCAAATGTTGGAAAGGTTGTCTAAAAAGACCCATTTTGTTTTCTTGATGGTTATTCTGGTTTCTCTCAAATTGCTGTCAAACAACAAGATCAAGAAAAAAACTACTTTTACTTGCCCTTATGGAACTTATGCTTATAAACGTATGCCTTTTGGTTTATGTAATGCTCCTGCTACTTTCCAAAGGTGCATGTTTGCTATCTTTCATGGCTTTTGTGAGGAAATTGTAGAAGTGTTCATGGATGACTTTTCTGTCTACGGAACTTCTTTTGATAATTGTCTGCACAACCTTGATAAAGTTTTGCAGAGATGTGAAGAAACTAATCTTGTTCTTAATTGGGAAAACTGCCACTTCATGGTTAATGAAGGGATTGTTCTTGGGCATAAAGTTTCTAAAAGAGGCATAGAAGTTGATAGAGCTAAGGTTGAGGCAATTGAGAAGATGCCATGCCCAAGAGACATCAAAGGTATTCGTAGTATCCTTGGTCATGTTGGTTTCTATAGAAGGTTTATTAAAGACTTTTCTAGGATATCAAAACCCCTTACCAATCTTCTTCAAAAAGATATACCCTTCGTTTTTGATGATGATTGTAAGGAAGCTTTTGAAACTCTTAAGAAGGCTTTAACTACAGCCCCTATCGTTCAACCACCTGATTGGAGTTTACCCTTTGAAATAATGTGTGATGCTAGTGATTTTGCTGTAGGTGCTGTCCTTGGGCAACGTATTTATAAAAAGCTAAATGTTATCCATTATGCTAGTAAGACTTTAGACGCTGCTCAAAGGAATTATGCTACTACTGAAAAGGAATTTCTAGCTATTTTTTTTTTGCTTGTGATAAGTTTAGGCCCTATATTGTGGACTCAAAAGTAACCATTCATACTGATCATGCTGCTATTAAATATCTTATGACGAAGAAGGACGCTAAGCCTAGGCTTATTAGATGGGTACTGCTTTTACAAGAGTTTGATCTACATATAATAGATAGAAAGGGTGTTTAAAATCCTGTAGCTGATAATTTATCTCGTTTGGAAAACATTTCTTTTGATCCTATGCCTGTTAATGATAGTTCCCCAAATGAACAATTAGCCGCAGTAGGGGTGAACTCGCGAGGAAGCCCTTGGTATGTTGATTATGCTAACTTTATTGTCTCCAAGTATTTGCCTCCAACTTTTACAGCTCAGCAAAGAAGAAAGTTCTTTTATGATTTGAGGCATTATTTTTGGGATGGCCCACACTTATACAAAGAAGGGGTTGATGGTATTATGCGAAGATGTGTTCCAGAGTATGAACAAAAAGAGATATTGCGTAAATGTCATGGGAGCGCCTATCGAGGACACCATGCAGGAGATAGAACTGCACAAAAGGTATTACAATCATGTTTCTACTCGCCTACCCTTTTTAAAGATGCAAGAAAATTTGTTTTATCTTGTGATGAATCTCAACGTGTTGGTAATATTTCTAAACACAATGAAATGCCTATGAACTACTCTCTAGTTAATGAACCTTTTGATTGTTGGGGATTCGACTTTATGGGACCTTTCCCTCCTTCGAAGGGTTACACTCATATTCTTGTTGCCGTTGATTATGTTACTAAGTGGGTAGAAGCCATTCCTACGAAAAGTGTTGATGGGGAAACCTCTCTAAAAATGCTTAAGGATGTTATCTTTCCTAGGTTTGGAGTGCCTAGGTATCTCATGACTGATGGGGGTTCTCATTTCATTCATGGCGGTTTTAGGAAGACCCTTGCTAAGTATGATGTTAATCATAGAATTGCTTCAGCTTATCACCCCCAAACTAGCGGGCAAGTAGAGTTATCAAATAGAGAAATTAAATCTATCTTGCAAAAGACTGTTAATAGGTCTAGAAAAAACTGGGCAAGAATCCTATGGGAATGTCTCCTTATAAGATGGTTTATGGGAAAGCTTGCCACTTACCCCTAGAATTAGAACACAAAGCTTACTGGGCAGTGAAAGAACTAAATAGAGATTGTAAGCTAGCTGGTGAGAAAAGACTTTTTGACTTAAGTTCTTTAGATGAATGGAGGAGTGAAGCCTATGAGAATGCTAGGCTCTTTAAAGAAAAAGTTAAAAGATGGCATGACAAGCGAATACTTAAGAGAGAATTTCATGTTGGTGAGAAAGTTCTATTGTATAGGTCTCATCTCAGATTTTTTGCAGGTAAGCTACTATCAAAATGGGAAGGACCTTTCATCATTGAAGAAGTATACCATTTAGGAGCAATAACAATTTCTTCTCTAAAAGATAATACTACACAAGTAGTGAATGGACAGCGACTCAAACACTATATTTCTGGAGATTCTTACAATGAAGATGTTGATGCCTTTCAAGTTATAACTCCAGAGAAATTCATTGAGGACCAAATTCAGAGACCTGCAGAGTCCGTTTCTAACTAGGTAACAGTTCTGGTAAGAAAAGTTCCACGAAAATACAATACAACTATATTTTTGCAGTTTTCAGTCAATAAGGAAAGCTACGAAGCGAAAAAGGGACGGAAACGGAGCCAGGGTGGCCCACACCACCCCATGGCACGGGCCCACCCCTGGCCGCGCCACCAGGTGGTGAGGCCACCCAGGACTCCGCCTCCGACTCGTTTTCTCCCACTACCTTCCTTTTGAAGTGAAACTTCGTAATTTATAACCCCTCGGATCCCCTGAGGTCCATATATCGTGTTTTCATCGTGTTTTTGTTTCGATCTGTTTCTGCTAGGACATACTCTTTGAAGGTTTAGAAGCACAATGGTGTCCGCCAAGGATAAAGGGAAGGAACCTATGGAGGAAGACCTCCAAGACCCCGGGAAGGAGAAGGAGATCAAGAGTGAAGGTGAAGAGGAGGAAAAGCACACAGGCACTACAATTGCAAGCATTGGAGTGGTGGCGAACCCTGCCAGGATCAGAAGGACTGCACGGATGCAGACTGGGGGAAAGCTCCTCGTCACTGTTTGGCACCAAGGACACCTTCTCCGAACACCAAGAGTACCTTCCATACCTTTGCTCATAACCATGCAGGAAAAGAAGACTCCAAGTGGGAAGAATGGAAGAAGAATCACAAGAGCTGGGATCCACAAACTGAGATGATTATGGGCCATATTGAGCATAACTCGGAATTGATTCGCACTCTCACCTTCGAGATTGAGGACCTTGGGAAACTGATCAAGGAGCTCATCAAAAGGATACCACCATCGAAGGAGTAATTCGTCATCAGGTTTGGCATCCCCTTGGTTTGTTCCAAGCTTGGGGGAGTGTCGCGGTATCATACCACTATCTTCTATCTTTTTACCTTATTAATAGAGTCATAGCATGAATAGAGGGGTTATTTTGTAGTATGGTTTGCATTATGGAAGTGTCCCCTCTCTCGTTAGATTTGTATCCCTTGGTGTGAGTTTCCATTATGGAGTACTAATAAGAAGTTCTATCATTCACTCTTTTGCATAGCTTATGATAGTTTTTAATTTGTGGTTATATGATTGATCTTGTTGTTAGTATTGGTAGCACTTTGGGATCATTGAGTTAATTCAGTTGGTTTTGGCAAACCTGGCTTGGTCAGTAGCAATACCCTTTTTGAGAGTTGAAAAGAAAAAGATAGAAGTACTCTAGAGGAAAATAATGCCATCATCTTTCTTTCTTGATTTACTCATAAGTCTAGTTTTCTCTAGTTAAGATATTTTGTGCTTCCAAGGAAGATTGCATGTTTGTCTTTACCATTTGTATGTTTGTTTGTTTCCTTCAACTCTTGTACTTGCTACCCAGCCTTGCTAGCCAAAAACCTGTACTGAGAGGGAATTCTTCTCGTGCATCCACCTCCTTTAAACCAAAACCTTTGACATTTGTGTCCACCATACCTACCTAGTAGCATTATTGCTATTCCAAGTAAATTCTTGTTTTATCTACCTCCCAAATTAAACTTGTTATGTGAAAATTAGTGATTAAAGCTCTCCTGAACTTGATGGCACACTTTACTTTCTTGCATTTAATAAACTTGAACCATTGGGTCCTTCTTTGTTGCGTATATGCTTGCGCTTTATGAGTTGAAGTTAGCAGAACCATGTATCATGGGGACCGCTTTCAACACTTCATTGGTACTTGTACCTAGTTGATATCATGTTATTTTGCTTATGGATCCCGACGGTGTGAAATAAAAGTGGAACTTGTAAGATCATGGAGTTTATATGTGTGTTAGAGAAACGCCTCGGCCGCTAGCCTAAGCCATGCCTAATCATGGTGGAAACTTGCAGCATAACTATAGTGAGCATTCTATGAAGCATCTTCAATAAAAACCTATGAAAATAGCAAATAAAAAGATCACTGAGATGCTCACTGTCTGCTTGCCTTGTCATTTTGATTATGGGATAGCTCCTGTGTCATGTGCAAGGGGTACCCCATTGGCGGTTCTCAATGATACGCATGTATTTACAATGACAAGAGCTTGCTCGTGACTGAAGTTGAGTAGCATGAGGATAAGTACTCATAAGTAAGGAGCATGAGATTTCAACTTATAACTTGTGAATGGACAGCGACTCAAACACTATATTGCTGGAGATGCTTACAATGAAGATGTTGATGCCTTTCAAGTTATAACTCCAGAGAAATTCATTGAGGACCAAATTCAGAGACCTGCAGAGTCCGTTTCTAACTAGGTAACAGTTCTGGTAAGAAAAGTTCCACGAAAATACAATACAACTATATTTTTGCAGTTTTCAGTCAATAAGGAAAGCTACGAAGCGAAAAAGGGACGGAAACGGAGCCAGGGTGGCCCACACCACCCCATGGCACGGGCCCACCCCTGGCCGCGCCACCAGGTGTTGAGGCCACCCAGGACTCCGCCTCCGACTTGTTTTCTCCCACTACCTTCCTTTTGAAGAAACTTCATAATTTATAACCCCTCGGATCCCCTGAGGTCCATATATCGTGTTTTCGTCGTGTTTTTGTTTCGATCTGTTTCTGCCAGGACATACTCTTTGAAGGTTTAGAAGCACAATGGTGTCCGCCAAGGATAAAGGGAAGGAACCTATGGAGGAAGACCTCCAAGACCCCGGGAAGGAGAAGGAGATCAAGAGTGAAGGTGAAGAGGAGGAAAAGCACACGGGCACTACAATTGCAAGCATTGGAGTGGTGGCGAACCCTGCCAGGATCAGAAGGACTGCACGGATGCAGACTGGGGGAAAGCTCCTCGTCACTGTTTGGCACCAAGGACACCTTCTCCGAACACCAAGAGTACCTTCCATACCTTTGCTCATAACCATGCAGGAAAAGAAGACTCCAAGTGGGAAGAATGGAAGAAGAATCACAAGAGCTGGGATCCACAAACTGAGATGATTATGGGCCATATTGAGCATAACTCGGAATTGATTCGCACTCTCACCTTCGAGATTGAGGACCTTGGGAAACTGATCAAGGAGCTCATCAAAAGGATACCACCATCGAAGGAGTAATTCGTCATCAGGTTTGGCATCCCCTTGGTTTGTTCCAAGCTTGGGGGAGTGTCGCGGTATCATATCACTATCTTCTATCTTTTTACCTTATTAATAGAGTCATAGCATGAATAGAGGGGTTATTTTGTAGTATGGTTTGCATTATGGAAGTGTCCCCTCTCTCGTTAGATTTGTATCCCTTGGTGTGAGTTTCCATTATGGAGTACTAATAAGAAGTTCTATCATTCACTCTTTTGCATAGCTTATGATAGTTTTTAATTCGTGGTTATATGATTGATCTTGTTGTTAGTATTGGTAGCACTTTGGGATCATTGAGTTAATTCAGTTGGTTTTGGCAAACCTGGCTTGGTCAGTAGCAATACCCTTTTTGAGAGTTGAAAAGAAAAAGATAGAAGTACTCTAGAGGAAAATAATGCCATCATCTTTCTTTCTTGATTTACTCATAAGTCTAGTTTTCTCTAGTTAAGATCTTTTGTGCTTCCAAGGAAGATTGCATGTTTGTCTTTACCATTTGTATGTTTGTTTGTTTCCTTCAACTCTTGTACTTGCTACCCAGCCTTGCTAGCCAAAAACCTGTACTGAGAGGGAATTCTTCTCGTGCATCCACCTCCTTTAAACCAAAACCTTTGACATTTGTGTCCACCATACCTACCTAGTAGCATTATTGCTATTCCAAGTAAATTCTTGTTTTATCTACCTCCCAAATTAAACTTGTTATGTGAAAATTAGTGATTAAATCTCTCACGAACTTGATGGCACACTTTACTTTCATGCATTTAATAAACTTGAACCATTGGGTCCTTCTTTGTTGCGTATATGCTTGCGCTTTATGAGTTGAAGTTAGCAGAACCATGTATCATGGGGACCGCTTTCAACACTTCATTGGTACTTGTACCTAGTTGATATCATGTTCTTTTGCTTATGGATCCCGACGGTGTGAAATAAAAGTGGAACTTGTAAGATCATGGAGTTTATATGTGTGTTAGAGAAACGCCTCGGCCGCTAGCCTAAGCCATGCCTAATCATGGTGGAAACTTGCAGCATAACTATAGTGAGCATTCTATGAAGCATCTTCAATAAAAACCTATGCAAATAGCAAATAAAAAGATCGCTGAGATGCTCACTGTCTGCTTGCCTTGTCATTTTGATTATGGGATAGCTCCTGTGTCATGTGCAAGGGGTACCCTGTTGGCGGTTCTCAATGATACGCATGTATTTACAATGACAAGAGCTTGCTCGTGACTGAAGTTGAGTAGCATGAGGATCGGTACTCATAAGTAAGGAGCATGAGATTTCAACTTATAACTTGTCCAGGCATATCCTCTGCGATCCCTCTGCGAAGGACCTTTCTTTTTGGGAGCTAGTAAGTATCATAATTTTTGGGAGCTCTTTATGAGACTTGCAATCCCTGCTTCCCTCTGCGAAGGACCTTTCTTTTACTTTGTAGTTGAGTCAGTAAACCTATTCCCTTCTATCTCAGCAAGTATTTTGAGTTGATGTGTTTCATTCATTCATATGATGATTTATTCACTCATGTTTCTTATGTTCCTTGCTTTGCACATTGCTCTTATCTTGAAGTTTACTACTTTGAAATCTTTCTTTGAAAACTAGCTATTTGTAAACTCCAGGAAGTTATCAACTATTCTTCGACCAAGAGCTAAGTTTGCCATTACCAATTATGATTCACTTTATGTGTCTTTATTGTGTTTCCTTTACTCATTGCAAGTTGAGTTGTATAATAGTGAGTTGTCTTCTTTTATGATCTATGTATTTGATGAATGTGATGCTTCTTGTCCGTATTCTTTTATCGACTCTTCACTACATAAACTTGAGGTCATGTTTATTGAGCTCAGCTTCGCTTGGGGACAAGCAAAGTCTAAGCTTGGGGGAGTTGATACGTGCATTTTGCATCACTATTCTATGTCTTAATTCACTATTATTCATTGATATATTTCGTATTGAGAGGTGATACTTATGTTATTTCATCTGTTTTTGCATGGTTGATGACTTTTGGAGCATGGACCGCTGCAGTCAGGATTCTGATGGAAAAGGTGCTGTTTGGAGGCAAAATTCGCGAAGATCAGAAAATCCAGGAAAATATACGGAAAATTCTATTTTTCCAGAAGACTCAAGATGCCAAAAGATGGAGTGGAGGTGGGCCACAGGGGGCCCACACCACCCCATGGCGCGGGCAAGCCCAGGTCGCGCCAGGGAGTGGTGTGGCCGCCCTGGCCCACTCCAGCCTCTCCCCTCTGGCGTATATCAACCTCCCGAAACCCTAAGACTCGGGGAGCGACCACAGAAAGATTCTGCCGCCTCTGTGGGGCAGAAAACACCGAGAGAGAAAGATCTCTCCAGCAGACAGATTTCTGCCGGGGGAATTCCTTCCCGGAGAGGGGAGATCGTCGCCATCAACACCATCATCAAGCTAGGATTCATCGGGATCATCATCATCATCACCACCATCATCACCATCAGCACCCTCATCACCATCTCCATATTGCTGTAACAATTGAGTTGAATCTTGCATTAGTTCATAGGGGAAACTTTCCCGGTGTTGATTACTCTTTGTAGTTGATGCTATTGAGTGAACCATTGAATTATTGTTTATGTTCAGATTGTTATACATCATTATTCCATCTCTGATCATGATCCATATGATGTCTTATGAGTAGTTCGTTTTGTTCTTGAGGACATGGGAGAAGTCTTGTTGTTAGTAGTGGAGTTGCGTTGAGAAAGATTCAATAGATTGTTATTTAAGTTGTGGTGTACTTCTTCTAGTGGTGTCATGTGAACGTCGACTACATGACACTTCACCTATATGGGCCTAGGGGAATGCATTGTGTATTTGGCTACTAATCGTAGGGGTTGCCGGAGTGACAGAAACCTGAACCCCCGTTAGGAAACCATTGCACAAGGGACGTAAGGGTCTTAGAGTTTAAAGTTGTTGTTAGGTTTCTACCTTAATTACTTTCTTGTACTTACGGATGTTTGCAAGGGGGTTTAATCACAAGTATGTATTAATTCTTGGATGGGACGGTACATTAGCACAGGTTCACCCACACAACACTTAGCAAGCTAGAGAAGATTAATCGACTATATGAAGCGAAAGCACTTGACAGTCTTCCCATGTGTCCTAGAGAACGTTTGGTCATCTATAGAAATACAACCAGCTTGTCCTTTGCTGCATAAAGTATTGGGCCACTTGCTGCATTTGTTCCTATTGTCTTTTATTTACTCGTACTTTGTTTACTTGCTTTATCGAAAACCCCTAAAAATCCGTTTTCTAAGTATTTGCAGAGAATTCCTGATCCATACCACTAGCCAGCACCTTCTGCTCCTCGTTGGGTTCGACACTCTTACTTATCAAAAATACAGCGATACACCCCCTATACTTGTGGGTCATCAGCGTGGAATCAAAATCAAGTGCAACCGAACGGACATAAAATGTTCATGAATAAGCTTACAGGAAGAGAGAAAATAAGAATGTGATACCTCCTCTTACTCGTTCGTCTTTTACTTGAGTCAACTCTTTGCGTTCGTCCATAACTTTATCACTAGAAGTGAGTAACCCGCAAAAAGAATCAACAGGAGCCGAGAGAAATTTGCACAAAAAATGCTATAAAACAGTCTAATATTTTTGGGTTTTCTTTTATCGAATGCAAAACTGAAAGTAGACATGCATTGAAACAAAAGCAAATAAATAAATAAAAGAAACAAAAATATGAGTGCATAAAGGTGGGAGGATTTTAACCTCCCCAAGCTTAGGCCTTTGGCTAACTCAAATCAGTTGTTGCTACCGACATGTGGCGGTTGCTGATACGGCAAGTTCGGGTAGCGGTTTGGAAAATGGGTCATAAAAGATGTGAAATCTTGAGTGAGATTGAGCATGTGGGCATTCGCATCATGCAATGTGTTCTCTATGTTGTCAATGCGATGCACCACCTGGTCAAAATCACTCCTCGGGACATTGTTGAATCTTGGCTGTGGTGGAGGCATACCTTGTTGTTGATGTTGGTGGTAAGGCTGCTGGTGGTGGTGTTGCTAGCCGAAATCGTCCCATCCTACACCGTGCCATCCTCCTCCTTCTTCATCTTGTTGATGTTGGCTAGCTACTGCGTCTTCCCAGTTGGGGTGGCCAGCTGGTGGCGTAGTCCTTCCTGATAGGATTAGTGCCTACTGGAACTCCTCCTCAGTAAGGACCCAACTCTATTTACCTAGCAAACCAAAACCTTGGACAAAAGGAAGCAAGATTTGGCAGAGATCACCGTTAGGAACAAAATAAAACTGGTAAGCATGGAGGGAACGCTCTGGCCTATAGACACCCATGAACTTGGTGCTAGCCATATGGATGTCATCCAAGTCCTTACTGCCTAGTATAGCTCTTTCCCGTGGTAGGCTAAATTCGTTTGCATAGGCGATTTATGTGATCAACCCACCACAACGAATGTCCCCCACGGAAGCAGACCTCTGGCGGCGAAAGTGTTGGATGAGCAAAGTTCCCAAGTTTACCTTGTGTTCCATCTCTGGATGCAAGGCCATATGGATTACACTCATTTCAAGGTCTGCCATTGCCCAAACATCTCCCTTTCTAAATAAAGAATTAACAAGGAAGGTATGAAAATAGCGTATAATAGGATTCTGGATAGTGGCGCTCTTCTTACGCAAATAACCATTGTCCCTGTGGACAGAAATTTTCCCCCAAGACTGCATTGCCTCCATATGCACATTGTCATTGATATCGAGTTCTCCCTCATGGGAGAATCCGAAACTATCACAAAATTCATAGAAGGTCCAGTTGTGGAGTTTCCCATTGAGCACAAAGCTTACAGTGCAATTTCTCTCCTGGGTCTCGAGATCATCGTGGAACGATGAAAGAAACTCGAACGTGGCGAGCTTGTAGGTGTCGACGGAGAGGTAGGAGAAGTCCACCATGCCAGCTTGCATAGTCATCTGGTCGAAGTCTTCCAAGAGACCCTGGTGGGAGAGGAACTGACGGTCTACCCACTTGGTGGGCAAAACCTTGCAGTTGCTCACCCTCTAGTAGTCTCGGCTCATAGCAGCCCTCAAGCTGTCTACCTCCGAGCGTCTCTCCTTTGAACCTGGCGGCTTGGCGGAGCCCGAAGGTCCTGCCGTACCCGAGCCCTTGTTCGAGCGGAACATCCTTCCAATGTTATGCATTGTGCTGCAATTTTCTTAAAGAAAACTATAGGCATTAGGTTTCTATCACATATATAAGCGATTACAGGTAGAAGTTACAAATCCTAACATGAGGAATCAATAATAATCTCAAAATATGATGAACTCATCTAAATAGCCAATGTGATGAATTCAACCATGGATTTCAGAAAATAGAGTATGGATCGGATGAGAAACTTACCGATGTGAAGATTCCCCAACTCAAAAACACGAAAACAATGAAGAATCAAAGGTTTGAGAGGCTAGGGTTTGAGGTGGAAAGAGAAAGAACAAGGAAGAGAGAGGAAGAAGAAGAAGGGAGGCTGGCTACGAGCCAACCGCCATCGGTCTTTACCTGGCAATGCACATGGTACTTATCTGAGGTCCCTGACATCCCCTCACAGTCCGAGCGGGAACGTCATGGACAGTGTTGCAGCGCGGTAGCTTGGACTGTAAAGGAAGCTAATGATGCTCAAGCGAGGTGGTAGCCCTTGTGCCGATGTCGAGGGAGCCGAGAGCGTGAAGCGGTGCCATGGTCGAGGTAGCCATGCGATGGGTCGCGGTGCCATGGTCGAGGAAGAAAAGGAACTTTTTGCTGTATTTATCTCTTGTGATAAATTTCGTTCCTATATAGCTGATGCAAAGGTAAGAGTTCACACGGATCATGATGGCTTGAAAGAACTCCTTGAAAGGAAAGACCATAAGCCAAGACTGATCCGTTGGATTCTTTCACTTCAAGAATTTGAGTTGCAGATTATGCAGAGGCAAGAAATAAAAATGTTGGATGCAGTGTCCATGATTGCCCCACAAGACACCAATCTTATTGAGAGGAACTTTAGTCCTGATGATTTTCGTTTACGGGAATTATTCAATGAACTAAGGTCAATTCCTCCAAAAGAGAAGAAGTCTTTGTTATGGGAGGAACTTTTCATCCCCGAATAAACAATGGTAAGTGTAAGGTAAGTGTTCTTACCCAAATAAGTGATTTGTTTTCATAATTTTTACTTTTGAAAATTCTTGCTTTGAATTCCTTGTGTTTTTATGAACATTTAGAGGGGTTTTACCAACTATACGAGCGGAGCTATACGACCGGAGAGGAAGCTCCCGTTGTATAGTTGATCGCTAAACTCTTTGTATCATCTTCGTGAAATTGTTTTCACTATATGAGACTATACAATGGCAACTATATGACCGGAGCAAAAATTCCGGCCGTATAGTTGGTCATTAAACTCTCAAATGGTTTTGCTTTTGATGTCTGTATCTATACGATCGCAACTATACAGCCAGAGCAAAAATTACAGCTGTATAGTTGGTCGTTAAACTCTCAGACACTTTTTCGTTTGATCTTTTGTTTATTCACACGTAAGGAATCTCAACCAAGGTATAGAGGTCAAGAAGAAAAACTCACATGGAGACCGGGAGCAATAGCGAGCAAGGCAAGTAGATCAAGGCCATCCCTATAGAGTTCCTCGAAACCGACCATGGGTGTCGGAAGAGGGATTTGAAGGCTCTAGAGCTGAAGATTGAAGAGTTGGACAAGGAGAAGCCAGGGACACCTAAACACCCTCGATTGCTGTGACTTTATCTTGATAAACTAGATGAAGATATCAAGCGGACAACCGAAGCATGGTTTTCTATGAGTCTTAAGGCGCTACAAACACTTCAGGATAACAATGAGTTCATTAAAGAACAAGTGAAGGTGGTGGAGAGGAACAATCTTTTCTACAAACTGCGTGTTAAAGAATTAGAAGTTGTTAATCAATCCCTCCGCCTCAGGCTGGCCCGTGAGGAGAAGATACCACGCCACAGTGATCTACAACAATCACAGTATCAAATAATCACAAGGGATTATTTGATCCCGCCTGGTTTGATTCCAAGCTTGGGGGATCTTTAAGACCTTGTAATCTATCTTATAAGTTTTTATTACTATTTTCGCATTAGTTCAAACTAGTAATAAAGTTTGCATCATTAGAATTACCTTCAAGAATAGTCGATCCCTTTTATGAAATTCCAATTTTATTATTATATATGGAGCAATATTGAGTTTGTTTTTTCTTTACTGATATATGAATGGCTTGAGTATAATTTTACTTGCACTTGATGATAGAAATAGGAGTCTTCCACACCATTGGTAATTAATGGAACACCTAAAAGATAATTTAGTCAATATGATGTAAGTCTATGGTTTGATTTACAAAGAAAAACTATCTATATAGTTAAGTTGCGAAAGAAACCTTGAACAAAGGAAAATGAAAATGCTATCAAAATAGAGTGAGAATAAGACGAGGTAGAATCTTCAAGTCATAAAAATGCTGCATATACACTTGGAATTTGATAATTGAGATCGTTAAACTTTGGATTCCTACATGAAGTGGAATGTATGGCTAGCTCCTTTGCACAGCACTTAAAGAAAAGTGTGAGCATATATACAAAAGAAAGAAAAAGAAGAAAAAGAGCGAGTGTACAAATAGCAAGTAGGCATATACCACTGTACTATAGTATGACAAAGATACACTTTTGAGATTTTGAATCCCAAGTGAATACGTGAATCCTAAAAAAACACTTGGGACTACCTCGCTAACTCATTCGGTTGAATCGGATACTACTATAGTATGTTGAAATTCATCTTTTATGAACTATTGATCACTAAGGTGTGGAAGCCTGCTGATGGCTCAAAATATATTCGAGCTCGTTGGGGAACCCCAAGAGGAAGGTATGATGAGCACAGCAGCAAGTTTTCCCTTGGTTATGAAACCAAGGTTATCGAACCAGTAGGAGCAAGGAAACACCTCCAAGGTGTTGTTTCCAACTTGGAATCCTGCACAACACAACCACAGAACTTTGCCCCCAACTTACAGTGAGGTTGTCAATCTCACCGGTTTTGCTGAAAACAAAGGATTAAACGTATTTTGTGGAAGATAGTAATAGCTTGCATAAAGTAAATAGAAAACAGTAAATAGCTTTGTAGATTGATGGTAAAAGAATGGACCGGGGTCCATAGTTCACTAGTGGTGATTCTCCTTAAGATAGATGACATGTTGGGTGAACAAATTACAGCGGGGCAATTGACAAACATAGAGAAAGCATACATGCATATACTAATCATCTTGACTCCTATGAGATTTGATTAGGCATTACAACATTATACCTAGACTGTAATCCAACTGCATCTATGACTAATAATCCACCTTCAGGTTATCATCCGAACCCCCTCCAGTATTAAGTTGCCAGCAATAGATAATTGCATTAAGCAAAGTGTGTAAAGTAAACATTACGATTGTTCTATGAATAAAGGATTGATGTTTTCTCCCTAGTAGCAACAACACATCTAGACCTTAGAGATTTCTGTCACTTCCCTAGATTCCTAGAGGCATGAACCCACTATCGAGCATAAATAATCCCTCTTGGAGTTGCTAGCATCTACTTGGCCAAGATAGTTACTAACAACGGAAAGCATGCAAGATCACAAATAACAAAGACATGATAGAATCAATAATCAATCTGAAATAGCATCTCAATATCCATCGGATACCCGCAAACACAACATGTAGGATTACAAATAGATGATCTTGATCATGAACGGAGCTCACAAGATCTAAACATGGTAGCACAAAGGAGGAGAACCAACCATCTTGGACCCGTAGTCCAGAGATGAACTACTCACGCATCACACCGGAGGCAGGCATGGTGATGAAGAAGGCCTCTAGGGTGAACTCTCCCCTCCGGCAGGGTGCCGGGAAGAGCTTCAGATCCCTCCCGATCTACGAATGGAGATGACGGCGGCTACATACTCTTTCGTGGAATTTTGATCGGATACTTAGGGTTTCTGTATCGGAGGCTTATTATAGCCGAAAGGGGAGACCAAGGGGGTGCCCGAGGTGGCTGCACGCCCCCAGGCGCGGGCCAGGCCTAGCCACGGGGTGTGGCCCCCTCGAGGCCCTTCTCCGTATTGTCTTCTAGCTCTGTGTTCCCCTCGGTGAAATATTGACTTTGGCTTTTGTCCCGTCCAATTCCGAGAATATTCATTTTCTGGCTTTTTTGGAACCATAAACAGCAGAAAACAGGCAACTGTCACTGTGGCATCTCGTTAATAGGTTAGTTCCAGAAAATGTGTAAAAATACTCCAAAGTGTGGACAAAACATAAGAAAGTAGATATAAAACAAGCATGGAACATCAAAAATTATAGATATGTTTGCAACGTATCAACATCCCCAAGCTTAACTCCTGCTCGTCCTCGAGTAGGTAAGTGATAAAAAGAAAAGAATAATTTTTGAGGTGACATGCACCATCACAATCTTGATCAAGGCATTTGTAAAACATTGATAGCTAGGATCATAGTACTTTAACCTAGCATGAAAGATATAGTTCTAACAATAAGACATAGCAACTATGTTGTAGCATGAAAAGGTACAAACAAAAGATTCATGAATAACAATGCTTTGAAAGACATTTGTTTGTTTCACATATAGAAAACATAATGAGAATGGTATTCATCTTGTCCCTCATAGTGTAGCAAAACATAAATGCATAGGACACCTTCAAAGTTCATAAGGGTGACTAGATACAAATAGTTTAAGAACAAGCAATATCAAAGTTATGAATCAATCAACAAGTTTTGGGACAATGCACATTAAACTAAGAATGGCCACTATGCTCTCTCAATAGGTGCATAAAGATAGAAGATGGAGACTCAACATAAAAGTAAAAGAAAGGCCTTCGTGGAAGGAAGCAGGGATTCAAGTCTCATAAAGAGCTTCCAAAAATTATGGTACTTATTAGCTTTCAACTCTCATTGCCCCTATCATTAGCATCTTCAAGTGATTAAGGTTAAAGTGACACAACTAAGAGGATATGCTTGACAAGTTATAAGTTGAAATCTCATGCCCCTTGCTCATGAGTACCGAACCTCATGCTACTCAACTTCAGTCACAAGTAAGCTCTTGTCATTATAAGTACATATGTATCATAGAGAACCGCCAACGGGGAACCCCTTGCCCCATGACACATGAGCTATCCCATATTAAAATGACAAGGCAACAGACAATGAGCATCTCAGTGATCTTTTTATTTGCTATTTGCATAGGTTTTTATTGAGGATACTTCATAGAATGCTCATTATGGTTATGCTGCAAGTTTCCACCATGATTAGGCATGGCTTAGGATAGCGGCCCAGGTGTTTCTCTAACACACATACAAACTCCATGATCTTACAAGTTCCTTTTTTATTTCACACCGCCCGGATCCATAAGCAAAAGAATCATGATATCAACGGAATAATAAGTGCAATGCTGAAAGCGTTCCACATGATACATGGTTCTGCTAACTTCAACTTATAAAGCGCAAGCATATACGCAACAAAGATGGACACAATGGTTCAAGGTTATTAAGTGCAAGAAATTAAAGTGTGCCATCAAGTTCATGAGAGCTTTAATCACTAATTTGCACATAACAAGTTTTATTCGGAAGGTAGATAAAACATGAATATACTTGGAATAGAAAATGCTAATAGGTAGGTATGGTGGACTCTTTGGAATAACTTGGTTTTATTTGGAGTTGGATGCATGAGTGGGACTCATACTTGGTATGGAGGCTAGCAAAAGACTGGGGGCGACCAACTAAGAGAGCAATAATGGCCATAATCATGAAAACGACAAAACATTATTAATTAAAGCATAAAGTGATATTACAAGTCGAAAACTAAATGATCATAGAGTCTATGGTGACTTGGGATAGTCTTAACATGGTGTGAGCATGCGTCACGTCAACCCAAATAAAGCATCAAAGGAGAATACCACAATACTATGCTTTAATATGCTAAAACAACGCATGATTCTTTCAAGGCACATTAAGCAATCTCAATTGTTTATAACATGCCATGCTACAGCAAAACCACTAAGCATAAAGCCAAAAAAATATCAAGCATGACATGACAAAGCATAGGCCACAGTCAAAAACAAGCTCCCTTTTACCACTTAAGTATGAACTTTTCCTACTCTTTTCCAATCCAACCCAACTTATTTGAAAACTAATGTATGAATGAGGGGGTCCAACCAATTTATTCAAGCAAACTAAGCAAACGAAAACCAAAAACAAAAATGAAGACACTCCAAGAACAACACAATTGTGCATGAAACAATAAAAAATGAAGTGTTTGGAAGAAACCTAAGATTTTTATTGATGAAGAAGGGGATGCCTTGGGCATCCCCAAGCTTTGGCGCTTGTACTTCTTGGATATTTCTTGGGGTGAAACGGGTGGCATCCCCAAGCTTGAGCTTTTGTCCATACTTCATCTTATCACATTACTCTTCCCTACACTCAAAAATTTCCTCCATACAAAACTTCACACGGTCTTCATTAGCAACATTAGTGTACTCAAGATAATAAGTCTTTTGGTTCAGTTTCAACACAAATAAAACTTCCATTCAAATACAAGCTACTGTAGCACTTCCGTTAAAAAGTTCAAATTATCAAAGAGAACTCAAAGAGAAAGAGATTAAGAGGCAAATGCAAATAATGGCACAAATCTGTCAAAACAGACCAGCAGGTAAAAACCAATTTTTTCTAAGACCTTCTATTGCTCAAATAGAAAAGTGTTGAACTAATGAAAGTTGTATAACAACCTGGGGCAGAAGCACAAAAAATGACAGCTCAAACCAACGCACGGATATTTTTCACGAAATTTTACAGCGAAGCACAAAAAATCTGTTTCAGGACAACAACTTTCCCAAGCATTACTTCTCTCTCATTAGAGGTTACTCTTGGCACAAAAAACACACAAGAATGATAAGGAGAGGTTATTACAGAGGCAATAACTTCCAAGACTCAACTAAAACTTTTGGGTTATCTCCCAATAAGTACTTTTCTTTAACGCCTTTAAGTTAGGCATAAGAAGCAAGAAAAGAATCAAGTATTCTCAAATGAAGAAGCATTAAAACCAAATTTCGTTTTAATAGGAGAGGAAAAAGGAATCTTTTCTATCTTCTTAGGGAAGTGTTCTATACCTTTCTTGAGTGGAAATTGATATTTAATGGTGCCTTCTTTCATATAAATAATGGCACCAATAGTTCTAAGAAAAGGTCTTCCCAAAATTATAGGACAAGAAGCATTGCATTCAACATCAAAAACATAGAAATCAACGGGGACATAGGCATTGTTAACCATAATAAGAACATTATTAACACTCCGCATGAGTTTCTTTTTGCCATTATCATCAAGTGGGACATTTCGATAACAATCTTCCAATGGTGGCAAATCAAGCATTTCATAAATCTTTCTAGGCATAATAGAAACACTACTATCAAGATCACATAAAGCTCTGAGATCAAAATCATTCACTTTCATATTAATGATGGGTTCCCAACCATCTTCTAGTTTCATAGGAATAGAAGCTTCATGTTTCATCTTTTCTTCTTTAAGTTTTATGCGAGCATCAATAATATGTTTTGTAAAGGCCATATTCATAACTCTAGCATTAGGAACTTTAGCAAGCTTTTGTAGGAACATAATTACTTCAGAGATGTTGCAACCATCAAGATCAAAATCATAATTATCATCTAAAGTATTTGAGCTATTGTTTCCCATGTTTTGAAGAATTTCAGCATTTTTATTAGAAAAGGTTCCATTGGGTTTACTAGCTTCAACATTAGTGGTAGTGATAGTAGAAATACTAATATTTCTAGAAATTTCATCTTCTCTTTCCCACTTAGCATGCAATTCAGCTAATAGTCTAACATTTTCATCAATTCTAACTTGTATGACATTAGTAGCAGCAAAGGGATTTTTAGTAGTTTCAGGTTTGGCAATCATTTTATTCAAAAAAGATTGTGCTTCAGACAATGATGCTATATTTCTTTCAGCATTAGAGAGTTTTTCCTCAATAGTTTTATTGAAAGCTGTTTGTTTACTGATAAAATCTCTAAGCATAACTTCAAGTTCAGAGGGTGCACTCCTATTATTGTTGTAGAATTTCCATAAGCATTACCATTATTGGGGGGATATGGCCTATAGTTATTATTACCAAAATTATTCATGTAGGCATTGTTGCTAAACTTATTATTTCTTATGAAGTTCACATCAACTTGCTCTTCTTGAGCAACCAAAGAGGCTAAGGGAATATGATTTGGATCAATATGACCTTTCCATTAACAAGCATAGACATAATAACATCAATTTTATCACTCAAGGAGGAGGTTTCCTCGACAGAATTTACCTTCTTACCTTATGGAGCTCTCTCAGTATGCCATTTAGAATAGTTAACCATCATATTATCTAGAAGCTTTGTTGTAGCACCCAAAGTAATGGTCATAAAGGTCCCTCCAGCAGAAGAATCCAGCAGATTTCTTGAAGAATAATTCAATCCTGCATAAAAGGTTTGGATAATCATCCAAGTAGTCAATCCATGAGTGGGACAATTCTTTACCAAAGATTTCATTCTTTCCCAAGCTTGAGCAACATGTTCATTATCAGATTGTTTAAATTTCATTATTTCACTTCTCATATATATAATCTTAGCAGGAGGATAGTATTTGCTAGTGAAAGCATCTTTGCATTTAGTCCAAGAATCAATACTATTTCTAGTTAGGGATTGCAACCATTTTTTAGCTTTTCCTCTCAAAGAGAAAGGAAACAATTTAAGCTTAATAATATCCCCATCTATATCCCTATGTTTTTGCATCTCACAAAGTTCAACAAAGTTATTAAGATGAGCAATAGCATCTTCAGTACCAATTCCAAAAAATTGTTCTCTCATAACAAGATTGAGTAAAGCTGGTTTAATTTCAAAGAAAGTAGCTTCAGGAACAGGTGGAGTAATAGCTGTGCACATGAAATCATTGTTGTTGGTGCTAGTGAAGTCACACAACTTAGTGTTTTCAAGAATAGTCATTTTTTTGTGTTTTTTAATAAAGAAAGCAAACTCGTACAACTATTTTTTGTGTGTTTTTGATAAAGAAACAAGCAAACAAAGTAGAAATAAACTAAGCAAAAAAAAACAAAGTAAAGAGATTGGTTATGAGGGACTCCCCTTGTGAAGATGTCCATGACTCCCCGGCAACGGCGCCAGAAAAAGAGCTTGATGGCTCAAAATATATTCGAGCTCGTTGGGGAACCCCAAGAGGAAGGTATGATGAGCACAGCAGCAAGTTTTCCATCAGTTATGAAACCAAGGTTGTTGAACCAGTAGGAGCAAGGAAACACCTCCAAGGTGTTGTTTCCAACTTGGAATCCTGCACAACACAACCACAGAACTTTGCCCTCAACTTACAGTGAGGTTGTCAATCTCACCCGTTTTGCTGAAAACTAAGGATTAAACGTATTATGTGGAAGATAGTAATAACTTGCAGAAAGTAAACAGAAAACAGTAAATAGCTTTGTAGATTGATGGTAAAAGAATGGACTGAGGTCCATAGTTCACTAGTGGTGATTCTCCTTAAGATAGATCACACGTTGGGTGAACAAATTACAACGGGGCAATTGACAAACATCAAAAAGCATACATGCATATACTAATCATCTTGACTCCTATGATATTTGATTGGGCATTACAACATTATACGTAGACCGTAATACAACTGCATCTATGACTAATAATCCACCTTCAGGTTATCATCCGAACCCCCGCTAGTATTAAGTTGCAAGCAACAGATAATTGCATTAAGCAAAGTGTGTAAAGTAAACAATACGATTGTTCTATGAACAAAGGATTGTTGTTTTCTCCCTAGTAGCAACAACACATCTAGTACCTTAGAGATTTCTGTCACTTCCCCAGATTCCTAGAGGCATGAACCCACTATCGAGCATAAATACTCCCTCTTGGAGTTGCTAGCATCTACTTGGCCAAGAGAGTTACTAACAACGGAAAGCATGCAAGATCACAAATAACAAAGACATGATAGAATCAATAATCAATCTGAAATAGCATCTCAATATCCATCGGATCCCCGCAAACACAACATGTAGGATTATAAATAGATGATCTTGATCATGAACGGAGCTCACAAGATCTAAACATGGTAGCACAAAGGAGGAGAACCAACCATCTAGCTACTACATGGACCCGTAGTCCAGGGATGAACTACTCACGCATCACACCAGAGGCAAGCATGGTGATGAAGAAGGCCTCCAGGGTGAACTCTCCCCTCTGGCAGGGTGCCGGGAAGAGCTTCAGATCCCTCCGGATCTAGGGATGGAGATGACGATGACTACAGACTCTTTCATGGAATTTTGATCGGGTACTTAGGGTTTCTATATCGGAGACTTCTTATAGGCGGAAGGGGAGGACGAGGGGGTGCCCGAGGCGGCTGCACCCACTCCAGGCGCGGGCTAGGCCTGGCCGCGTGGCTAGGGGGTGTGGCCCCCTCGAGGGCCTTCGCAGTCTCATCTTCTGGCTCCGTGTTCCCCTCGGTGAAATATTGATTTTGGCTTTTGTCCGTCCAATTCAGAGAATATTCATTTTCTGGCTTTTCTGGAATCAAAAATAGCAGAAAATAGGCAACTGGCACTATGGCATCTTGTTAATAGGTTAGTTCCAGAAAATGTGTAAAAATACTCCAACGTGTGGACAAAACATAAGAAAGTAGATATAAAACAAGCATGGAACATAAAAAATTATAGATACGTTTGCAACGTATCACCTGCTAATACTATTCAGATGGTTCGAGTAAGGTACTATTCATAAACTTGTTCCTATGTATCTTACATGATAAACACATGCCGCAATTGCCTCATTTATTTTATCGACTCAGCTTCATGAATATGAGGATCACATCCATAAGCTAAAAATTGATCGGGTTGAGCAAGAGTCTAAGCTTGGGGAAGTTGATGAGTGCATATTTGCATCATGTTTTACATTATTATTTTGCATTGTAGATGTAGGATCTTGGTATTTTACGGGGTTTGCGTGCACATTTTATGTCTGTTTTCACCAGGATCAGGACAGATGATGGATCCAATGGATACAATTCTTGGAGCAGTTGTACTGTGGAGAAAAGGAGTAAAAAACAACGTAAATCACTTATTTGGGAAATATTAATAATACTAGAAGAAAACCAGAAGTGAACAAGGGAGGCAGAGAGTTCAACGACCAACTATACGGGCGGAGCAAATTTTCCAGCCGTATAGCTCCGGCCGTATAGTTGGCGCCGCCTCCACCTCGTCAAATAGTTTCACCCCGTGCAATTGGTTTGAGGAGACAACATACAGAACACCTAGAAATCGCAGAAACCTCACCTCTAGAAGGCATCTGGAGGGGGAACTCATCAACAAGGGATCCATCTTCACCCTTTGCTGATCCGGGAGGCTAAGGCATCGATCTTCATCATCCACCGCTGCATCACCACCATCTTCATCCATCCCATCTACATCTTGTCTAAATCTTGTTGTAATCCCTATACTCGTTGTGGATTTATACAAGTACTATTCATCTATGATTGTTTCCATTACTATTGCCATGATGTTGATTGCCTCCATGTCTGAGTAGATCGTTAGTTCTTAGGGAGATGGGGAAACCCTAGTATGAGATTGAAATAAGGTAAAGTCTATTATGATATTCATCGATGTGACCATGTGTTAGTTTTTCTACATCTTGATGTTGAGAGAAGTCGACCTATCAATATTTGCCTCTCGTGGGGACTTAATGGAGGAAACTACTTGTTGGTAGACGGAGGTGTGCTAGCACTTACAGTGACTATAAAGCTGTTGGCACCCCTTACGTATCAACTTGGGAACCGAGGAAACTCACAGAACACTATCCATGCCATGGGATACGTCCTACGGGATTATGTCCTTAATAGTGCAGTAATTCAATTGATGTCGATTGCTGACTGGTGTGGTTATGAGGATGATGTGAGCAGCGGTTGTTGCCTATTCTTCCAGATACGGAGTTCCTCCCATACATACATAGTTTAGAATGTTCATGATAATAATCTTTATCTTAGATCATTACAATACTAGTGGTGTATCCTCTACTCCCTGAGAATGCTTTTTCCCTACTGCAGTTCCAATCTCTCTTACATACGCGATACTTACTTTCTGTATTCAGTTGTTTTACTTTCCTTTATTATTGCTCTTATACCCAAAACCCAAAACACCTTTTTACACAATACTCGCATTTTATCTTGTCACTTAGAACTTTATCTAGCATTTCTATTGTAATATTTATGTCAAGAGTTATTAGACTTCAGACTCCTACTCCTTGTGGGATTGATATCTTTATTTCGAAACTAGCTACAAACGATCTGTGCACTTGCAGTCATCAATGTCCTACATCTCCCACTTTTGAAGTTTGAGTTGTTTATTTTAGTTAGTTGATCTGCCATGCTAGTGGGAGTAATTCTAAATAGTTAGAGTAAAGATTTTTATTTGTATGATAATTAGTTGTGGAAGCTTTTTCTCTAATTCTTTTAGCTAACCGAGTCTTTCCTTGGAAATAATATTGCCAAACAAGTACAACAAGAAAAAGTCTAAAATTTATGACTTGTTTGCTGAATGATTGTCTTAAGAGTATACCCTTGAAGATACTTAACCCCATAGATGGTTTGGTAGACTTGACGACACTCTTAAAAGGAATTGTTTGATTGAAATCAAGTCTAGTGGTAATTGTGATGCATGCCAAAGCTAACCTTGTGGATCGAACTGTGGTACTAACATAAAAAAGGAGAAAAGAGAAAAAGTTACATGTCTCTCACGAACACCTTTGGGATGCCAACAACTCCGCTAGCTTTTGAACAATCTATGGTATAACCCCGGTTTTCGGCTATGAGTTGATGACATGAGTGGCATACGTGTCAATATATGGGCAAAAGTATTGGTACTGTCAAAGGTTGTGCAAGCACTTGTAAAATAAATAGCCAATGATCCTTGAAAGAGGAAGAAAAAAAGAGAAGAAAGAAAAAAAGATATGTATGAAGATCCACATAACAAGTCTTTGGCATGGTCTCATTACTACTTTATGAATTTTCTTGAAAGACAATGATTGGATTAGAAGTATTTTTGATAGCCTTGATTTACTGATGTGGGCATCAATAAGACACTTCACATTTATGCTACTTACGACATGAACTCTCTTATTCAATTATGCTATTAAAAAACATCCTAGTGTTCCTTGGCAAGCTGAGAGTTAACTACAAGAATTGGATTGATTGTTACACTTCTAGTTATTTATGCTTATATTAAACTTTACTTTGATTGTATTGACTTACCAAAGCTTGTATAGTATTCTTGTCATCTATCTAACTTTGATCAGCCTTACAAATGAATGAAGTGCTAAACGCATATGACTACCAACCGTAAGTGAACCCTTATTCTCAAATTTTCAAGTTTAAACGCTGAATTCCTTATAGTTCTTTTGTTTCTTCTTGCTCGAGGGTGATCAAGGTTTGAGCTTTGGGGAGGTTGATGGCTCCAAAAATAGCCATCTTCCACCACGTTTAAACATTGTTTTTAGTCAAGCAATTGACAAGAAACTCTCAATCCTTACCACTAATGACTAATAATTGCAAAGATATGCAAACCATTGCTTTGAATTGTGTTGTGCAGGAAATCACACTTTTTAATGCAAAATCTAGAGTCATAATGAAGGTTTTTGAGGAAGTCCACACTGCCAAGTAATTGTGGATTCAATTCTAGGCGACAAGGGCCATAACGACCACTAGTACAGGTAGGTCCCGCTTGTACCGTCTTCCCGTACCATATGGCGGCGACTCCGTCTCGTCAAACCCTACAAGTTTCATGAATACACCTATATATTTTGAGGTCTCAGTCGCTGCGAAGAAGGCCGCCATTCTCAGATTGCATCACAACACACCCCAAGGAGATCCACACCATTGTTCATCCATCCATCCTCCATCCCCTCCATTAGCCATAGCCATTACTTAGCTAGGTACCCCTATATAAACCTCCCTAGGGCACGCTCTGTAACTTACATTCCATCATACACCCCATCCTAGCGACTCGTTGCCTAGCCACCGAGCTCGCCACCCTTGTAATCCACTCCAGAGAATACAATCTAGCAGGAGTAGGTCTTTACCCTATGGGGGGCGAACCTGGGTAAACCCCTGTGTCTTTGTCCCTAATCTCACACCGCAGATGGCGAATCGCTCTTTCCCCAAATCCTTCCAATTGCTACCCCTGGTAGCATCTGCCGTGGCCATTCCCACGACAGTGGTGCCCACCATGGGGCCTACCGGGTCAAGCCTGAGATCTGTGGCGAAACCATACTCTCCGGTCGATCAGCCGACCACTACCGGCGCATGGTCACCACCGACATGTTCCTCCAGATCCTACCAAGAAGCCACGTCCCCGCATTGCGCCTGGTCACCAACGCCGCGGTGATGCCGGTCGGCTCCATCAATATCTTCGTCGGGTTCACTGACGTTGTTGACCCGATGGTGGTGATCGGCGGATCACCCCCGCGTGACCGGATCTCGGAGGAGCAGGTCTGATCCATCACCCGCCTCGCCTCCGACTACAACTCGGTCACCACCGACATGGCCGGGAACGACGCGGCCGAAAGCGACGTGGCCCTGCACGACAATGCCAACTCGGCGACCCCTGCTTCAGTTGCCGGATCAATCACTGCTGCATTGCACATGGACTCTATCACGCGAGTCTCCAACACGGAGGATTTCGAGGATCCCTCCATCCTCGGGATCTTCGACTCCGACTCTGGATCGGAGTCCCCCGACGACTTCCGTGCTAGATCCAATCGCTTCAACACGATCTACATGGCGGGCAGCGTCCACGCCCCGCCAGATCCCTTCTCCATGCCTATTCTGCCGATCGCGACGGTGGCGGAAATCGAAACGTGCCGCTAATAGGTGGAGGACGCCACACTCAAGGAGCAAGTCGAGCGCGAGAAATTCCGCCTCGAGCAAGATACGGCGAGAGAGCTATCGCTCTACCACCAGCGCTGCATCAGGAGCCGCCTGAACGCCAACGTCCAGGGTCGTGCCCTGAACTTCAACGGCAAGAACGACCCCGCCCGCGAGGCCGAGCGCGAGGTCTGCCACAAAACGCCACCTGGCGGCATTCGCCCAATGATGAGTGCATATTTGCATCATGTTTTATAATATTAGTTTGCACTGTAGATGTAGGATCTTGGTATTTTACGGCGCTCGCGCGCACATTTTATGTCTGTTTTCACCAGGATCAGGACATATGATGGATAGAATGGACACAATTCTTGGAGCAGTTGTACTGAGGAGAAAAGGAGCCAAAAACAACGCAAATCGTTTATTTGGGAAATATCAATACTAGAAGAAAATCTGAAGCGATTAAAGGAGACATACGGTTTAAGGACCAACTATACGGTGGGAATAAATTTTCCGGCCGTATAGTTGGCGCCGCCTCCGCCTCCTCAAATAGTTTCACCCCGTGCAACTAGATTGGAGAGGCGACATACAGAACACTTAGAAATCACTAAAACCTCACCTCTGGAAGGCATCTGGAGGGGGAATTTGCCCAAGGGATCCATCTTCGCCCTACGTAGATCTAGGAGGCCAAGGCATCGATCTCCATCTTCATCAACCGCTGCACCACCACCATCTCCATCCATCCCATCTTCACCCCATCTGGATCTTGTTGTAATTTCCGTACTCCTTGTGGATTTATACAAGAACTATTCATTTACAATTGTTTCCATTACCATTGCCATGATGTTGATTGCCTCCATGTCTGAGTAGATCTCTAGTTCTTGGGGAGATGGAGAAACCCTAGCACATGATTGACATGAGATAGAGATTATTATGTTATACATCATTATGTGTATGTGTTAATTGTCTTCATCTTGATGTTGGGAGTTGTGCACCTCCTTAACATTTGCCTCCTATAGGGACTCGATGAAGGGGATTACTTGTTGGTAGATGGAGGGATGATAGCACTTACTGTGACTATAAAGCTATTGTCATTCTTTACGTACTAACTTGGGGAATCAAGGAGAACTCATAAAGCCATGTCCATGCCATGGGAGAAATCCCTTAATAGCGGGATAATACGATTGATGTCGTTTATTTGTTAGATGTGGTTATGAAGGGTGATGTGAGCAGTGGTTCCTGCCTATTTGTCCATATATGGAGGTCCTCCCACATACATATCATGAGAATATTAGTTATAATAATCTTGATTGCTTAGTCTAAATTGCTACCAGTGTATCTACTACTCCCCGAGAACGCCTTTTTCCCTATTACAGTTCCAAGTTCTTTTACACACGGATTCTTACTTTCTACATTAAGTTTTACTTTACTTTAAATTGCCTCGCTCAACCAAAAACCCCAAAACAACTCTACTTTTCTTGCATCTTAAAGTTAATCCTTAAGTACTTCGTTCAGTTTTAGTTAAAAGCATTTTAGTCTTTCGCCTACTGCTCCATGTGGGATCAATATCTTTATTTTGAAACTAGCTATAAACGATTTGTGCACTTGCAGTCATCACCCACCACCTAGGGTGCCTGCGACTAGAGCTCCACCACCACCCCTCCTCTTGCCTCCGCCAGAGCAGTCATGGATCCTGATCTCCCCGCAAGCACGTGACGCCAACGGGATCCCCCTCTACTAAACTCTGATGGACAATGTCATCGCGAGTCAAGCTGCAGTCGCTAACCTCAACATCATTGGGGAAGGCGCACTACAAGTCAAGTATGCCCAGGACCTACTCGCTCGGGTTGTTGAGAAGCAGGTCGTGGGAGTTGACCCACGAGGATGAATGTACTCCCGCTCGTCAGGCAGGAGGTCGTCCCACCATCGCCAATGCCATCAACTACCCTCCGCCCGAGCCCCCGCAACTCCAACCACGGGCCGCGAATCCCGCACTCTCCACCAACGATCCGTGACCCGTGAACAACACGGTCGCCACAAACGGTCAGCTGATCGACACGCGGACCCACATCGTCAACAATCAGGCTTGGCGTGCACGCTAGCCGAACGACCTGAGGAATACCCTTGCCAATCGCGGTGACCACGAGCCCAAGCCAAGAGGCTCCCTCAGTCGGGTTGGCCCACAGTTCTTCGGACCAATGATCCGAGGCGAGCGGTACCCCGCCAACTTCAAAGCACCAAAGGAGATTGACAAGTACGACCCACCATACGATCCAGCAATGTGGCTTGACACATACCTCATGGCGATGGGGATCGTCGGCCACACCGACCTACTCGCCGTGGGCTACCTCCCCCTGATGATGGAGGGAGTGACCCGGCAATGGATCAACACCCTTCCCCCAGACAACATCGACTCATGGGAGGAGATGCAGGAAGCCTTTGTCAGGCACTTTGAGGGTTCATACACCCGCGTCACCACCATAGAAGACCTAGAGCGGTGCATCCAGGGACCACGCGAGTCGACTTGCCACTAGGTGCAGAGGTGGCAAGACATGTGGATCAACGCCTCCGGCATCCACCTCGACACGGTGATCCACTGCTTCAAGAACGTGTGCCGGTACAAGCCCCTGGTCGCCAAGATCAAGATGGTCTATCAGACGCTCGACAACATCCCTGACCTCCTGGAAATCGCCAAGCACTATGCGGAGGAAGAACCGAACCAGGATTCCGACGAAGAGCCTGACGGAAGACGTCGCATGGGGAGACATGACAATGACAAACAACACGATATGCGCTACAAAAACACTCGCCTCACCGGCAAGCACCGTGGTGACGGGCGAGTTGACTTCATCACCAACTCTGGCTATGGGCAGCACGACCCCAAGAACATCCAATGTGATGGTGGAAACTACCGTGATAGCGGCAACTACCATGCCAGCAAAAACGCTACGAGGCCGAAATTCGACCCCGCAGCTCTACTCGCCCAGCCCGGTATCTACCACAGCAGGGAGAAAAAGCCTGCCACCCATACAACCGATGACTACCACTCTCTCAAAGAGATCAAGAAGGCTAGGCGAGCAAAGGAGGGCAACAACGACGACCCCCAAGGGACAATGGCAACAATGGTGGGTTCGGACACACGGTCAGCTCGCTGCACACGTTCACCGGGCTTGGCACCAAGCGCAAGAAGAAGGTGCTCGCCTGTGAAGTCATCGTCAATGCGGTGACCCAGGGACATTCCCTGCTTCCTCAACTGGTCCGAACAAAGCATCATCTGGAGCCACGAGGATCACGCACCACGGATCGAGTACCCCGGGTGAGTCGCCCTGGTGGTCAAGCCCAAAGTGGTTGACTACTAGCTCCCCAACACCCTGATGGACAGGGGAAGCTCCATCAACATCATGTACCTAGACACGTTCAAGAAGCTGCAGCTCCCATAGTCGATGATTGAGTCGATCCTCACCACCTTCCACGGCATCATCCCTGGTCGGAAGGCGTACCCGATCGGCAAGGTGACGCTACCAGTCACCTTTGGCACACCAGCGAACTTCCACACCGAGTGGATCGTCTTCGAGCTAGTAAATTTCCACAGTCCCTACCACTATGTCTTGGGGCGACAGGCATTCACCAAGTTCATGGCGGCCCCGCATTACGCCTACTACATGATGAAGCTCCCGGTACCTCGCGGCGTCATCACTATCCACAGCGACCCTGACATGGTCATGGAGTGTGAGGACAAAGGTGCCCAGCTCACCGACACCATCATTGCCGAGGAGGCCAACCACGCGGATGAGCTCAAGAAATACGCGAGTAACATTGACAAGGATGACCCCAATATACTGAAAATGCCCACCTTAGAAAACTCAGTGGGAGCAGATTTTGAGGCGGCAACGCACACTCGCACCGTCGAGTTGGTCCCATGCGATTCGAGCCAGAAGATCACCATGGGGACCAACATGAGCCCTGCATAGGAGAGCGCGCTCATCGAGTTCCTATGTGAGAATCGTGACATCTTTTCATGGAAGCCATCTGACATGTCTGGTGTCCTGAGGTAACTCACTGAGCACAAACTCAATGCCGACTTGAAGGCGTGACTCGTGAAGCAATCGCTGCGGCCCTTCAATGAAGGGTGCCGCCGAGCAATCGCTAAAGAAGTGCAACGGCTACTTGCTGTAGGCTTCATCCGGCCAATCAAGTATCCCAAGTGGGTGGCGAATCCAGTCCTGGTTCTGAAAAGAACAACACTTGGTGGATGTGCATTGACTACACCAACCTCAACGTCGCCTGCCCAAAGGAGGAGTTCGTCCTCCCCTGCATTGACCAAATCATCAACTTGGCCGAGGGGTTCGAGTCACTGTGCTTCCTCGACGCATACTACGGTTACAACCAGATCAAGATGGCGGTCAAGGACGAGGATACGACGGCCTTCATCACATCGTTCGGAGCATTCTGCTACACCATGATGACGTTCGGCCTCAAAAACGCTGGCGCAACCTACCAAAAGGTGCATGCAGGAGTGCCTCACGAGCCAAATTGACCGCAACATCCACGTCTACATCGATGATGTGGTGGTGAAATCAACTCGCTAGGGCGACCTACTCGCCGACCTGGCCGAGACTTTCGCAAATATGCGTAGTACAACATCAAGTTCAACCCGGAGAAGTGCACCTTCGACGTACCCACATGCCAGCTCCTGGGGTATGTGGTCTCCAAGTGGGGCATCGAGCCAAACCCCTCCAAGATCAACACAATCACGCGGCTCGGCAAACCCGAGTGCCTGTGCGACGTCCAGAAGCTAGCAGCGCGAGTCACGGCTCTTAGCCGCTTCATCCCTCGGCTCGGTGAGAAGGCAATGTGTCTCTACCGATTGATGCGCAAGAACCCCATGTTCAAGTGGGACGAAGAGGCGGACAACACGCTCAAGGCGCTCAAAGAAGTGCTACTTGTGGCACCACTACTCACCGCCCCCATCGACAAGGAGCACATGCTCATCTATGTCGTGGCCTCCAATCGAGTTGTCAGCACCATGATGGTCGTCAAGCGACCAGAGGAGGGCAAGGAGCACCCCATACAAAGTCCCGTCTACTACATCAGTGAGGTCCTCACATACTCAAGGCAGTGCTATCCGCAGTAACAGAAATTGGTGTACGCGGTCTTCCGAGCCTAGCGAAGGCTCCCACATTACTTCTAGGAGCACCCCATCACGGTCGTCTCCTCTGCTCCGCTGTAGGACATCATCCGCAATCGCGAGGCAACCGGGCGGGTCGCCAAGTGGGATGTCGAAATTGGCGTCCACAACATCAAGTACGAGCCGCGCAAGGTGATCAAGTCACAGGCTCTTGCTGATTTCCTCGTCGACTAGGAAGAGGCACAACAACCCGAAACGCTGCCCTACCATCATTACTGGCAGCTTCACTTCGACGGCTCCAAAAACTCGGACGGTGCCGGAGTAGGGATCGTGCTCACCTCCCCCAAGGGCAACAAGCTTCGGTACATGCTGCAGATCAACTTCACCCCCTGCACCAACAACATGGCAGAATACGAGGCCCTCCTCAATGGAGTGCGAGATGCCAAGGAGATGAACGTCAACTGCCTCAAGTGTTACGGTGACTCCGACCTCGTCGCTGCACAAGTCGCCAGCACCTGTGATGCATTCGCCCCCAATATGATAGCTTACCGCCAAGCGGTGGACCAACTGGGTGGCTACTTCACTGGAAACTTCGTAGATTGGATCGATCGTCGCAAGAACAAAGAGGCGGATGCACTCTCATGCATCGGGTTGGCTTGCCAAACGCCACCCCCAGGCGTCTTCCTCGACATCATCTACAAGCCATCGGTCTCCCTCCCGAAGGAGATCGACATCGGGATACCACTGCAGACCGAGCCCGCTCTAGTCGCCATGATCATAGAGCCTAGCGACTAGACAGCGTTGTACATCGCCTACCTCGAGCATAAGATCATGTCCATGGATGAGACAAAGGCACGAATGATCGTGCGTCGTTACAAATCCTGCGTCATCATCAACGGCAAACTCCACAAGCGTAGCGTGACCGGCGTGTTCCAACATTGTGTACTGAAGGAAATATGCCCTGAGAGGCAATTATAAAGTTGTTATTATGTATTCCTTGTATATGGTAGATGTTTATTTTGCATGCTATAATTGTATTGATAGGAAACATCAATACATGTGTGTTTAATAAACAAAAAGGGTTCCTAGTTATGCCTCTCTTATAAACTAGCTTGTTGATTAACAAGATGATCAAGGTTTCCTGATCATGGACATTGGATTTTGTTAATAACAAGGTCACAGCATTTGTGAAATGATGTGATGAACATTCATCCGAAGTATAGCATTACGATCAAGTCATTATGTTTATATTGCTATAACATTATACAAAGTAGTCTTAGTCCTTAGACCATGAGATCATGTTAATTGCTAACACCGGAAGAGTATCTTGATAACATCAAACGTCACACCGTAACAGGGTGACCATAAAGGTGGGTTCAGTGCTATGAAGGTGTTATGTTGAGGCTCATGGATCAAGAGTGGAATTTGTCAATCCCGATAACGGATAGATATACTCTGGGCCCTCTCGGTGATATCACATTAAGATAGCTTGCAAGCAAGTGATGTGATCACTAGAATGTTATATCACAGGAACAAGAAAAGAGTGCATGTCGGTAACGAGATCAAACTAGGTATTTGGATACCGATGATCGAATCTCGGACATGTATTATATCATGAGACAAAGGGATTAAACTGCTGACGTTAAAGGTTCTCACGATCACAGAAGTCATCGTTGAATATGCAGGAGTCAGTATGGATCTCCAGGTCCCGCTTCTGATTATTGATCTGAGAGGAGTCTCAATCATGTCTGCATTATTCGCGAACCATAGGGTGACACACTTAAGGGTTGCCGAACACCATTTAGGAGCACATATGTTCCAGACAAAAGGTTTGCAAAGCGCAGGAAATGTTTCGATAGAAACAGGAATTGTTTCGATAGAAACCGGAATTGTTCGGGTGAAATTGCAGAAAGTAGTTCTGCGTGTGATATTGAAATTTTGCAAGGGGTTTTATGCGAATGTTTGTTAATTCAAGTAATTAACAAAATTCTGAATAAAATAAATAAAAAAGTTTTATTAATTGAGAGTTGCATTTAATTTGGTGGAAATTAAATACATGTGAGTGGGATTTTGGGTGGAGGCCATGTTTATGTGAGTGGAGGTTCACCACATGAATGAAGGAGGGGAGGAGTCCCCCCCCCCTCATGCGCCGGCTATGGGAGGGGAGGGGTCTCCCTCCCTCCTATATAAAGCCCCCCTCTCCCCTCTCACAAATCACACCTCCTCGTGAAGGATCTCTCTCCCCCTCTAGATATTCCCCCATGGTCTCGGATTAGCGAGATACATGTTCCCGGTGGCCTTGCGTCTGGAAGGAGTTGTTGCTTCTACTGATTCGCTGGAGCGAGGAGGTGGAGGTTGTCCGGTGGCTTGAACGTGTGTGCGAGAACGGATGCGCTGCTGATTTGCGGCGCTCGGACTTCCACACGATCTTGAGATCGGCAAGCGTACGACTACATCAACCACGAGTTCCTACTCGTTAACAAAACTCGTTGTCTTCGAGGGTAAGTTCTCCATGGATGTATGTCCACCTGTTGCTCTGTATCTAGTAGATAGATCTTGGCGTATAGTTCTCATCGTAGGAAATTTTTTGTTTTCTATGCTACGGACCCAACATGTACAACCAGAAGAGGGGCGGAAGATCCTCCAAGATATCCACGCTGGTGACTGCGGCCATCATGCTGGGGCCAGATCACTAGTTGCCAAGGCCATGTGCCATGGCTTCTACTAGCTTCCTGCCCACGCCGACGCCACTGACATCGTCCAGCGCTGCGTCGGATGCCAGAAGTACGCCAACTAGACGCATATACCTGGCTTAGCCCTCAAGACCATCCCCATCACATGGCCATTCGCCGTCTGGGAATTGACATGGTGGGTCCGTTCAAAACCGCTCCATCCGGCTACACCCACCTCTTGGTCGCAGTCGACAAATTCACCAAGTGGGTCGAAGCGAAGCCAATCAAAAAGTGCGACGGCAAGACCGCCACCAAGTTCCTGCGTGAGCTAATCTACCGGTATGACTACTTGCACAACATCATCACGGACAACAACACCAACTTCGCCAAAGGCTCCATAGAGCACTTCTGCGAGGAGCACAACATGCGACTTGACCTCGCCTCAGTCACCCATCCAGAATTGAACGGCCAAGCAGAGTGCGCTAATCAAAGAATCCTCCATGGCCTCAAGCCAATCATGTAGGTCCCCCTCGAGCGGACCCCTGGCTGCTGGGTCGAAGAGCCTCCCTTGGTGCTATGGGGCATTCGCACCTCCATCAACCGATCGACAGGGTTCACCCCTTCTTCATGGTGTACGGCGCTGAGGCCGTCATGCCAACTGACTTGGAGCATGACTCGCCCCAAGTCATCCATTACACGGAAGAGGACAACGAGGTCACCCGTCAAAACAGGGTCGACCTGCTCGACGAAGCCTGCGACCTGGCTCGCTCCGCACCGCCATCTACCGGCAAGGACTCCACCGCTACCACAATCATCAAGTTCAGACTCACACATTCCAGGAAGGCGACCTCGTCCTGCGACTTATCCAGGACAAGAACGACATGCACAAGCTATCCCCCCATGGGAGGGGCCATTCGCCATAGGGAAAGTCCTTGGCAACGACGCCTACTACCTCGTCGATATACGAAGTAACGGCCAACTCGACATTGGGCGGCCATGGAATGTAAATCTCCTTTGAAAGTTCTATACATAGAACTAAAACTTGTACTCAACTGCTATATGATGGAATAAAATTCAAATCACACAAATTGTGTATAATCGCCACCCCTTGTGCCAATCACACTCGTATGCCTAGCAATAAGCTAACTACGGAAGTCACCGACATAGCCAAGTAGTGCGATTCAAGGCACCGAAAGTTTTGGGTCTTGTGTCGTCCATAAAAATGCTAATCTAGAGCCACCATCGGGGTCACCGAACTCGACTGGCTCTACGAGCCAAGACAACCGATCACGCTTCCAATAGTGGTTCATCCTCCCATCCTTGTGCACAACGACTCGAACGGCTAAGTACCACGCTCAGGGACTCGCCTAAAGCGACCCTCACGCGGCTTAGGAACACACCAAGTATGAGAGCATGTCTTGGACTCGCCATGCGACTGGCTTCCCAAGCCAGGAGGAGAGACGCGTTACAAACAACGCACCACATCCTCACCTACCCCGGGCATGCGACTCGCACGGTTAAGTACCACGCTCGGGGACTCGCCACGTCGACCCCATCCGTGTCTAGGGAAAATACCAAGTACAAAGCACCCCTTGGGGTCCCCAAGCGACTGATCCCATGGACCACGGCGAGTCAACCTAACACACTCAAACAAACAAACTCATACGCGAGGTCAATCCCAAAAAAGGGCAGACGCGCTCAGGGACTCGCACAACCTAAAATACAAATAAATAGAAATCACAAAGCAAATGCGAGTCGATTGACATTTTTCCTTAGCAACAAAATACAGTGTTCATCATCAGAATAATTTACAAAGCGGCCAGTCGCCATACTAACAAATGCCTCAGGGCAATTCTTCATTCCGCAGGCTTGGACAAGGAGGCACTGCCATCACCCCTGACCCGGACGAAAGTCTCCCAAGGGTTCATCGGGTAGGTCGTCAGCTGCTTCACAAGCAATGACCTGAAGGGCTGCTCCGACTTCAGGTCACGATGCTTCGGCTCAGGGTCGTTCGATGCCACCAGCGTCTCTTGGTACGATAGAAGATCGCCCATCACTAATACTCGCTCAGCGAATGGAGCGGCCTTGGCGGTTAGCTTCAGAACCTCCGCAATCTCCACCGAGCCAGTCATCGAGGGGTACCCGCTGGTGACGTCGTCAAGGTCAAAGTCGTCGAGGAAGTGCGCAAGTCCAAGACTCAGCGCCGTAGTGGCTCCGCGACGAAAGGCTGACGCGGCCGTGGAACAATTCCAGCCAGAGAGGGAAGTAGGGGCGGCACACCAAATAGCACTCACAGAAAGCGACAAAGATGGCGAGCTGCTCGATGCTGTGCGACTCTAGATCCGATGGTTTGATTGCGTAATATGCGCATAATCGTCGGAAGAAGATCGACGTGGGGAATCCCACCCCCTCTCCAAGTGGCTCTGGAAGCAGATGAACTCGCCAGGGTGAGGCTTCGGCTCCGTCTCGCCAGGTGCGGGGATCCGCCAGTTCCCCTTGCAGAGGATCCCTGTGTCTTGGAAATATTTCAAGGCAGTGGTGGTGCACTTTGACTTGCCACATAGATCCTTTGGAGGCACCATCAGAGAAGAATGGGATCGCTTGGTTCAAAGATTCTGGGTCGGGATAAGAGTTGGAGATTGAAGGTGCGCAAGAATGGAGAAATGCAAGGAAGATCCGCAAAATCCCCTATCACTCTCCTTATAAAGAGGTGCGGCCCGCCAATCTCGGAGTAGCCGTTACCTCGCGGTAAAATCACCGAATTTACCATTGGGATTACCCAACGGCTAGTTTTGACTAAGCTGACGGTCCAACTTCACTCACTTGACTCGCCCGCTTACTTGTCCTCTCCAATCGATTGGGCATGGCGACTCGAGCACGTTCCTACTCGCCACAGTTGCGACTGAAGATATATTCAAGAGACTTCTTCCTTCATTGAGGGAGTCCACCACTGATTCGACTAGGCGTCCAAATTAGACTCGCCTACTCTGACTGCCAAAGAACACCTGTGCCGAACCAACACCGGCCTCGAAGACTACTGATGGGGATATGCCGAATGGGGTATACCCAGCGGGACGTTTGAATGGCCCAAGCCCAAGGCGAATGAGCTCGCAAGGACGGCGACTGAAAGCGAAGACATGCGACTGAGAATGGAGCCCTGTGACTGGAAGCTGAAGGCCTAGAAGCGTAGCTAGGCCCAGTCGAATTAGGTCAAAACCTTTGAGTCCTGATCTGATTCGGTTGTAATCCTGTAAACCCTAGCGAGGTACCCCTATATAAACCTCCTTAGGGCACGCTATGTAACTTACTTCTATCATACACCCCATCCAAGCGACTCGCTGCCTAGCCGCCGAGCTCGCCACCCTTGTAATCCACTCAATATAATCTAGCAGGAGTAGATCTTTATCCTACGGGGGGCTGAACCTAGGTAAACTCCTGTTTCTCTGTCCCCAATCTCACATCGCAGATGGCGACTCGCTCTTGCCCTAAATCCTTCCAATCGCTACCCGTGGTAGCATCTGCCGTGGCCATTCCCACGACAGCTTCCGTAATAAAATATGAAAACAAATGTGGCACCACCCATTTCCGTCCGTTTCTGCTCCATTTTCATCCCGTGTCGGCGGTCGACCAGGCGGCGACGAGCTAGATCCTCACCGTCTAGCCCCTGTTCGGTGGTGGTGAGACGGTGACCGCCGGCACCACCATGGTGCCCAACATGCGACGCCACTAGGCTCTATCACGCTACCTATATCCATGGGTCCAAAACCGCTAGCTCACCAAAGCCCATCTGGGCCGCACCAGACTAGAGCTCCCGACCATAGCTACATGGGCGCCTCCATCATAGGGAGTCCACACCTCCACTGTCGTCGCCGATTCACGCTCATTGTCGGGATCCCTCCGCTCCTCGTCGCCAAACCACCGTCGTCGCCGCCCGGTCTTTGCCTAGCAGGATCTCTGGTTGTGACAGAGGGAGGGCATGAGGGAGGGGAGGTCCGGAGACTAGCGGCACGGTCACCTCCTGTGTCGCCTAGGGTTGGCGACGCATGGGTGAGGTGTAGGGACGAGCCGCGGGAGAAATTCGTGAAGATTAGTATCAAGTTTTGTTAATTTGTAACCGCATGATATACTGAGCCTATACATGTGCGTCAATCCTTTCGTAGTCTCCTAAAAAAAAACCTTTGTAGTCGCAAAATGTTTTCTTAACTTCAACAAAAAATAGATTAAAAAACAACTTGAAGCAAAAATTACGTACAAGTAACATTTTTACACATACCTAACCTTTTCCCCTTAAGAATACGTAACCTACAAACACGCCTCCCATACTCTAATCACTACTCCACGTAGACCATGCGATTGCCGTTTGCATGGCCCCGCCGCCGCCGGCCTCTCTCCCACTTCCGGCATGGGCGGCCGGCAACGCCCTCTTCCGTCGCCATCGTCGCCTTCTCCCGCTCCTCCTCCCTTCTGCCTCCCTCCGCACTCTCCTCCCCGTTCTCTCCCACTGCCTCGTCTCCGGCCTCGCCAGCAACCCCTTCGTCGCCTCCCGCCTTCTCCTCGCCTCCTCGCGCCTCTCCCTCCCATTCTCCCTCCTCCTCCTATCCCACCTCCCCGCATCCTCCCTCTCGCCGTTCTCCTTCAACTCGCTCATCCGCGCGTCGCCTCCAAGCCTTGCCCTCCGCCTGTTCGACCAAATGCGCCGCCGAGAGGTTCCCACGGACACCTACACCCTCCCCTTCTTGATCCATGCCTGTTCCGGCGGTGCCCCCCCACTGAGTGAGTGCCTGCATGGGAAAAGCATCCGCCTTGGATACAGTACTCACCTCTTTACGCAGACGGCGTCGTTGAACATGTACTTTGCGTGTGGCTTGGCAGCTCCCGCTCGCAGGGTGTTCGATGAAATGCAGGCGAGGGATGTTGTTGCATGGACCGGCATGGTGTCGGGTTATGTGGACTCTGGAATGCACCTTCAAGCCGTTGAGGTCTTTCAGGAAATGAGAGGTGGTGAGGAAGCTGTATGGCCTAACGTGGCGACGGTGGTGTCAGTTGCATCTGCCTGTGCCGGTCTTGGCTCCTTGGAGTATGCTAAGTGGCTGCATGGGTATCTCGAGAAGGTGGGGATGGAAGGGAAGTTGATTGTGACGAATGCCCTGATGGATATGTACGGGAAGTGTGGTGGCTTAGAGTCAGTTCGTGCTCTGTTTAATTTGATGCATGAGAAGGACCTGCATTCATGGACTACGATGATTTCAGGGCTGGCTTCTCATGGACATGGCAAAGAAGCGGTTGCTTTGTTTTTTAGTATGCGGGAGGTGGGAGTACGGCCGGATTCGACCACCTTCATTGTGGTTCTGTCTGCTTGTAGCCATGCTGGACTGGTGGATGAGGGGATATGCGTCTTCAACTCCATAGAGAGTGAGTACAAGGTCACCCCAGATATCAAGCACTATGGTTGCATGGTGGATCTTTTCAGCAGAGCAGGGCTTCTTTCACGTGCTTATCAGCTTATCGACAGCATGCCTTTTGAGCCAAACTTGGCAATTCTCGGAGCATTGCTGAGTGCATGCAGTGTCAATAATGAATTGGAGATTGGGGAACTAGTTCTCAAGAAGATCGAGTCTGTTTGCTCCTATAAAGGAGGTGCGGGTGTGCTTCTGTCCAACATCTATGCTAACCAGAGCCTGTGGCATGAAGTTGATTCCATTCGAAGGAAGATAAGAAATAGCGCTATTCCCAGAAAGCCACCTGGTCAGAGCTTGGTTGCAGCAGAAGTTCCTTTCATGAATTTGTGATTAGGAACTAAGCACATCCGCTGTCAGTGGAATTGTCTTGTTATTTGACAGGTTAGGAAACTTGCAAATATATCTAACTTGGTTATTGCATACATGCATAGTATCCTCTCATCAAATGTTACTTATTTCAGGATGTCACGATTCTCATCATCTCATGGATAAACTTATTGAAAAATGAATGTGAAATTCCATAAGCCAAAAAATTGACTTCGAGCATGTTGCTTGCTATATAAAGATCAATATCCATATAGGCATACTTTGTCCAATAAGGCTATAAGAAACATGGTGTCATGTTTTGGCAGATGCTAGTGGGAACCTGGTAAACCTTATGATTTCACTTAACATCCTGTCATTGAGGTTTGATATTCTCATGTTTTCGTCTTATATTTAATTAGCACTCATCTTAGTATCATTTAGCTTCTCAAATAATTCAGTTTTTCTCGGATTTTCATGAGATTTTCTTGTTACAATGTTTCAGTTATTATTGATTCCTGAAGCTTCTTTTAAGTGAACTAACCTCTATTTTTTGTTCTTCCCAAGTGCAGCACTCAGAGAGAAATCCAACTTGAGAGTTTTCAGATGTAGCTCGTGAAGAAACATACCCAAATCATGGCCTCATCCAGGCTCATTGTCTCGACTCATTTTGTCATCACCGTGGCCCTTGATTGACCAAATGGCTGATTTATGAGTGACCTGGTAAGAAACTCTCATCACGTGAAATTCTTGCAAGACACTCTACTTTGTGCATGTAGTAGATATCATGTGTCACCCTTTTCGTTACCATGTTGAAATTGCTGTAGCTTTTACCAGATGTAATGAGTAGTGAACAGATGATACTCGTGGAACCATAAATACATTGATTGATTGAACTTCTGTTTGATTTATCAGACAGGAGATGAGGTCTCTCGGCAGCATATTTTCCGGAGTAGCTTCAGTAGCATGTATGGAAATACTTAACTAAGATGCAAACTTCTTCCCTGCCAATGGAACAGCATGGTTCCCCTTCTCGTTTAGGAAGGTGGACGAAGTATACCGTTCAGTTCACTGTTTATGTCCAAACAAATAAATTATGCCATATTTCACCAGGCATGATGCTTTCCACAGCATTTTCACTGTAAAGTGTAATAGCCTGAGCCTAAATTGTTCAATTGCATTGCATGTAAAGCGCTTCTTTACAAATGGCACGACCGGTGATAGTGGGCAAGGGCTAGACCTCATCCATGTTCTATAACCTTGAATTTCTTAATTCCTAATACAAGGGAGCCACAAGCTCTTCCTATCTGAGGCTGTGAGCATGTTTGTATGTATAACTTGCTTACATGTGGACTCTCTGCTCGCCCTCTCCAGTGCTACTGATGCATACCGGTGGCAACTTGCCAGAAACCACAGTGTTTTACGAAGTGATATATGCCAAGTGCATATTGTTCAGTTAGTCCCTTTATGCCCATTGTGATACTCACACAGTTTCTTCCCCCTTTTGATTTCTGCTGAATGGCTAGGTCAATTATGGTTGTTTGTAATTATAATCTCCTTACACTGACTGCTACTTAAAATATATGTCGGTAGTACTTCTCAACAGTACCATATGTATATCATTAAATAGAAGCTTCTTTTTACACCAAAATTTTCCAGCTTTGTGAATTTCATAATGCTAATTTTCCTCATCTCTGTTAATCTATAACAGGTTTTGATGTGTAGTTTTTGGATTAACCTTCATATTGTAAGAGATCATCAGCCAAACGAACTAGATATTAGTTTTCTCTATTTTCCTTATAATATTAAATGGTACTCTAGGTTGTTTTTTGTAGAGCTCAGTAATACTACTATTGCGTAGATCAGTTTTGATATAATGTTGCTCAAATAGCTCTCCTATTTCTTCAGTAGTGTTGTGAGAACAATCTCAATCGATCACTACAATGATCTGGCTCCTTGCGTTTGATTCTTCATTGAAGAACAATATTAAGGGTCCGTTTGGTTCTACTTTCCCAACTTGCTTCTTGTTTAAAAAAGAAGCCAACCAAAGGGGTTTTATTCCACCGCAGACTTTTGGAAGCCAGCAGATTCTGGTAGTGCATTTTCCACAGCAAAATTACCCACCACTGCCACCCCCTAGTGAAAACCGGTTCACTTTAATTAGGACAGTTTCTCTTCTTCCCTTCCCCACGGACGCAATCCCATCTTCCTACTGGCCCACACCAGAGGAGGCTTAGGGCTCCGGCCGCCCCACTCCGATGGCGCGCGGCTCTTTGCGCCACCGAGCAACCCTTCCCGGTCACATCCGCATGTTACTGTCTTACACCTCGCCGGTTCCCTTCTGCAGCCGCCCCCAGTTTGTTGCATCGCCGCTGTCCTGTTTGCTGCACCGCCCAAGTACGCCATGGACCTGGCAGCCCAAGTACGACGGCGTCCATTACCTCCCGCGGGCATGGTACCTTGTGGATAGTTGATTCCGCTTGCATGTTGTGAGCTGGCTTCGTTCGATCTAGTGTTTCTTGTCTTACTAGATTCTACGAGCAGGTTGTTTGCATCAAAGAAGGCTTTTTACGTGAGCCTCTGGCCAGACAGAAATTCATGAGGAAACAAGTCGAGCTAGCTCACGCAGCGTTGCTCTGCCGAAAATTACTAGGTAGATCGAGTGTGCACTATGTTCTAGCACGTGTCGTAGGGCCAAATAACATGAAAAGGCGCAGGAACGAACACATTATCTAGCCCGAGACCATCTCGGCCGAGGTAGGGCGCCGTTGCGTGCCGGGCAGTCGTCGCAATGCTTGTCACGGTTCTTTCACAGATGATCACGCTCTGACTGGTCAAAGTTCGCTTCTTGCACATCTCGGGACATCATTATCTATTTACATTATTTCATATGAACAACTAATCTTCAATCTAATATGGTCATTTACATGTTAATTAGCGTACAAATCCATGGGCACGGTCAATTGGCATTTTACAGTCATCTGACCTGCATTATTGGCAATTTTTGTTAAATCCACAGTTGTTCAAACCAAACAACTTTTAGCTTCCTCACAGTTTTCACCTCACAGTAGCTTCCTCACAGTTCACAGCTCACAGTAGATTTTTCAGAATCCACAGTCGAACCAAACACACCCTAAGTAGTTGCAAGAAATTTTATATGAGTGAACGACAAAGTGATCTGTCATTCATATCCAAATATCATTCCAAAATTTGAATAGTTATTGTGACAGTTACTGTGACATTATTTTTGTTCACAGACTTACCCTTAGCTGTGTATGTCTATCCAATATTAAAAATGTGTTTTTTAACCTCTAAAGAAATACATCATGCTACAACATGTATCTTTGCAAAATGTTTTTATTGAATATATGTATTTGGTGCAAAGTTATGACCATATGTGTCCTGTTGAAAAGAAAAATGGTTACAACTTGATCTATATGAACAAATGTCCTCGATGATATTCATAACCATTTGAATTGGAAATTTGGATTTCGAATATCAGATGGACAACCACCTCAGAGGTAACTGCGTTCCTCCATTATTTTCATATTCTCGATCTATATACTTACATCTGCGACTGGCCAAAGTTTCAAAATGTTGACAGCATGTTTTCAGATGCCTGTGTTCAGACTCGATAGAACATGATGTTTAGGGGGGAAAATCCGTATCGTACATGTGTTTTTGGAGTCTTTACAGGTTTTCTGCTGTTAAGAGTTATTCTGAAGAATAACATTTTCAATAGCTTTACAGAACCATGTCCTCTCAAATAGCTTAATATTATTAATAATTTACATGATACAAAACATTATTTCCAACTCTTTTTAAATCCAATAAAAAGGTTGCTCACATATTGCTAGTTAGTATATATATAGTAAAGTAATAGATATATAGATAGATTTGGGGAAATTCACCAGAGATGCATGCTGGCACACTCCACTGGCATTTTATTCATGTATACTTGCATGCCCGGCCTAGATTCCAAGACATTGCATTTCTCGCTTCTGTACTTCCAGTTTGAGCCTGTTCTTCATTTGTAGAAGACACGACAGGTTTGGCTCGATGGTCTGATCATCCAACATTTTCATGTCAAAGTTCCACAGAATGGCAGCCACGGCGGTCTTCATCTGTATGATTGTGATATCCTTGCCGTGGCACATCCTTGGCCCTGAGTTAAATGCCAAGAACTTGTGAGAGGGCATGTATCGCAGCTGGCGTCCGTCCTCTGAGAGCCACCTCTCCGGCCTGTACTCCTGGCAATCTTGTCCCCAAACATCCTCCATTCTACCCATGGAGTACAGTGCATGGCCACTTGGCATCATGTCACCAGCGACCACTGCCTTGCGCTGGATAGGGATTGGTGGGTACAACCTGACTGATTCCAGCAAGGTGGCTTGTAGATATACCAGGGCTCTTACCTCCTCTGGCTCAAATAGCATTGGCTGCTTTGCGTGACACGATGGGTGTCAGTTCGTCACGTATGATTGACATGACGTGCGGATTCTCAGCGAGGTTGTAGAAGAGCCCTGGCAAGCTTGTGCCGGTCGTGTCCCTCCCAGCAATCATGTACTCTAGGTGATGAGTGTTGTCTAGAGCAAATCGTCACTGTAGTCTGGGTCATTAACATAGTTAGACAGAGCGTCCACAGATGAAGCTGCCGTCACTCGTTCTTCCGTACCAAAAATTTGGTCCGTTTCCCTCCTCCTCATGATCATTTCCTTGGGAGGCGGCAAAGCACAGCGTGCGCAGCAGCGAGCTTCCTCTCCGGGCCGATCTTCAGGCATCTCATCACCTTCCAGCAAAACGCTGGAACATTGAGCCAGATGAAGCCCACCTCCATGAAGGTGCTGACTACGGGCGCCTTGAGGCTGTGCCCTGATGTAGCTAGTAGGATGGTGATATAATCGTGGAATCTGTGGAGGTTTCGGTGGAGGGAAGGGAGGATGCCGACTATTGGCCAGTCTGTAGGCAACAATCGGTTTCTTTGGTCTGCTGTACTTGATGGACAAGGCTAGGACTACAAGTAACACAAGAAGCAGCTCTGGCACGATCGAGGATTCCATCCTTGCTGGGAGATTAATGCTGCATACATGGACACGAAGAGAGATGTAGGTGCCTTAATTTATAGAGAAGCTCGTCACGAACCTAGCTACTCCCTCCATTCCATAATTTAAGATGTTTTAGCTTTTGTGAAACGAATGTATCTAAATGCCTTTTAGTGTGTAAGTTCACTCAGAATCTACACACTAGAAGATGTGTAGATACATTCGTTTCACAAAAGCTAAAACATCTTATATTTTGAAACGGAGGGAGTAGCTGTGTGTAATACTCTTCCAATTACAGTTATGAAAACTCTTTTATCCCAAAATTTAAATCAAAATTAATAAATGTGGCAGGTTTGGCGGTTGCAGTTGGTGGTGTAAATTGCTATGGGGTTGATCTTCGAGCAAGCTTGTAGAAAGAAGCTCCAAGAAAGAAAAGGCAGAGGCATTTTAGCAAGGCACAAGCTCGTGCGCCGCCGGATCTGTGTTTAACTGCTGCCTGAAGCAACACCAAAGACAGCTAACTTTAGTCCGGAATAAATTTTGATCGGCTGCAAAACTGCCTTTATTTCGTAGTTCTCGGATGGCATGACCTCATGTCTATCATTCGGTTCAGTTGAGATGGCATGATGCCATCTTACTGCTTTAGTTTTCTCTGGTTCTTGTATTGAACCATGGTTGCGTTATAGAAGTCAGGGTGAATTCCCTTTTGTTTTCCAACAAAAACTTGGCAGTGCACTTATTGTTTAAGTTCTGCTCTGCTCTGCCTTCCACCTCTATAAATTCAGTTCCCTCCGATGCTTATCCTTATTGTTTCTTCAAATATAAGTACTCTAATCAACCCAAAAATTTCAGCGGAGCTGGGCAGTCCCTGCTTCACACTAAGATCTGAAAGTATTCAGCATCCCAGGTTTTGTGCTTGTGCCGGTGTGATGCTTCCATCAATCCATCATGGACATGGTGGCCACTGACCACCCATTGCCTGGCCTGGCCGTGTGACTGCTGCCTCGGTCCAACCTAGCTAGGTCTATGATTTGTACCGTGGGATCCTTTGGTCATCCGGTGATTATGATTTTTGTTCTTCGTGTGATTTTCATGTATTACCTCTCCAGTTCTCCTTAGTGTACGCAGCCCAGGCACGGGCCTACTCATCACTTCAGAGCAACTCTAGAAAAGCCTCTAAAATCGCATTAGACTCTGAAAACCACTACCCCTATTCCAGATTATAACACTTTTTTTCCGGGCTGATTATAAGACGTTTTAGCAATGGTGAGACCGCTGGTCTGATTGTTGGCTCAATGGGCAAGCCCCTAAGGCCATCGTGCCCCTCCTCTTCATACTAGCAACAAGGAAGAATCTCTCTGTCAAAGATGCTCTTGACAATGGAAGGTGGATGAAGTGGACTGCAGCGTATAGATTCAGTCCGATCAAATGGATCAGTTTGTGGAGCTTTGGACGCAGATCCAAGAGGTCGATCTCATTAGTAAAAGAGCCAAGATTGTCTGGAAGCTCACTGCTGATGGACAATACTCTGCATCTTCTGCTTATGCTTATCAATTCCAAGTTCAAGACAGACAAAAGAAGCCTGCTCTGCATCAGGTGTGGAGGATCAGGGCTGAAGGCAAGGTCAGGTCAGGTTCTTCTTCTGGCTACTGCTGCAGAATAGAACCTGGACTGCTGACAGATTACAGGAAAGGCTGTGGCCTCATGATGACAATTTTGCTGCCTATGTGACCAGCAGCTGGAAAATGCAACTCACTTGGCACCAGTAAGCCAAGCTATGAATGCTGATTGTGTTGCTTCTTGGTAGGAAACTGCCGTTGGCGAGGAAAGGCAGATGCCCCCAAAAAAGAAAGAGACCTCCTTGTCTGTCTACATTTTCTGGCACATTTGGAAAGAGCGCGGTTGAAGCATTTTTCAGCAGAAAGTGGCCACCGCAGTTGCAGTTGCTAATTTGATCAAAGCTGATCTAGAGCTCCTGGAGTTTGCATATAGCCCAGTAGGAGTGTAGTGGGCATGTCTGTCCTTGTGCGGCGTTTCTGTCTTTCCAGTGTTGCTGACGCAATTGCGTCAAACTTTTTGTATTCGTTGTTTTCCTCTTCTATAATGCAAAACCAGAGCACCCGTTGTTCACGGTAAAAAAAAGACGTTTTAGATAGGAAAATTTGGCCGCCCTACCGTCGGCTCCTCCACGTGCCTGTGCCTGTTGCTATTGAGTTGTCATTGGTTACATTATATGGTACTCCCACATTTTATACCATGTTCAGGCTACTAGTGTGTGTATCCTATCCACAGTAGTTACAACACCAAGTCTAAACTTAACATAACTCGTACGTACAAAATATTCGTCACAAGACACAACACTGATTTATCCTTCTCTTCCGCGGTGTTGTGTATATCCATTGCGATCTCAATGATAGTGGATTTTCAGTTATTCGTATTATCCGTAGGGATAAGGAATTGCAGAACAACCGGAGCAAGAAGCAGCTCTGGTGTCGGTGGCACACGCAAAGCAATGTGATATCTCCTGTCTAGCGTGGCTCTTGGGAAGACGAAGAGGCGTGCACCTTTTCAGTCAGCTTCCTCTGAATATATATTCAGCTTTAGAGGATTTCCAGAGACTATATCTCGGCGCGCTAAAATAGTTTTGCATCGTGCTGTACCAGGATAGAGCGCGCGGCGCCGGCGCGACCTCCGCCGGAGGCGCCATTTTGCAGCAAGCGCTCTGTTGCCAAAAACAACCCCACACCAGGTGCACCGGCGCAAACAACAAACACACACTTGCAGACAATCAACAAGATCAAACAAATCAAAATAATTTAACAACAAATTGTCTAGTTATTATTATAACACGGGCAAATAGTAGATAAAAGCAATACAACAAATTGTTCATCAACAAATACAACAAGCCGTTCATCAACAATACAACAAATATACACAATAAAGAAGTCACTATTGTTTTCCTAACCATTTTCACCACTCCTCGATGGGATCTTTTTAAAGCTCATCATGCGTCTCATTGGAGTGAATAGAATGATACAAGCCAATGAAACACGCCACCCTGTGTGCTTGCCTCTTCACTAAAATAGGGGTGGGTGCATGTATGTTTACGGTTGTATTGTGTTTTTAAAAAAATTCTGGGTTAAAAATGGTTCTTGTTATTCTAAAAATGTTCACGGCTTGGACAAAAATAAATTCACATGTTCGGAAAATGTTAACTGTTTGATATGCGTGAATAGTTTTTTTTGCATTGTAATATTTTTCTATTATCAAACTAACTTTATAAAATAAATAGAAACTTTTCACAAGCTTTTGATTTATTAAAATAGACAAATAATGTCATAATTTAGACCTTTGCCAAGAATCGGAGACATTCTGGTCGATTTTTGGTATTTTAAAATATACGTAAAAATATGCCAACCGGTACAGTACGAGAGAAGAGAGTGAGGGCTTAGGAGGCGGTAGCAAACCCATCTAGGGTTCCTTCTCTACGTCAGTGACACCACTGGTCTATCCCGTCTTCGGTCGTCTTAGGGCCTTGGAGACGTGGCGGACCACGGCCCCTCGCAGGCGGAGGTCTCAGTGTTTTGTTTAGACTCTTTTCAATGTCTTCTTCAGGAGTTGAGACGCCGGCTACGTTCTGAAGACAAAATAAGATATTTCTCGCCATATCCTCGGGTGGTGCATCTAGCATCAGTGGAGGGCGTGTGGAGTTATGTGTCCGACAGATCCCTTGGGATCCGATCATTTTTCGTATTTGTTGGTATGTTTTGAGGTTAGTCTCTTCCGATCTACATTGTTCATCTTCGGCGATGGTTGCTGCTCTGGTGCGTTGATTTTTACGGTCTTGGCACGATGAATTTCTGTCTTCTACTACAACAAGCTCTATTATGATAAGTTTTGTCCGGTTTCGGTGACGAATGGGTGACGATGGTGGCGCGTCTTTGGCTCGTGCCCGTGTTTGTAGTCATGCTAGGTTGTCCATGTAGAACGATAGAGAGGGAGAGAGATTGGCGGAATATGATGGTTGTATTATTGAGCCTCATGGACGAGTATATATAGGCGTACAAGGATCAACTTGGAGTACAAGACAGAGCGCTGAAGGGAGCGATGCCGGCGCTGTCCGCGGTTGTTGGAGTAGAGTAGCAGGTGGTGTAGTCGGGGATGAGGCGATGACGCTGGCGGCGAAGTTGTAGTGGACGAAGACGTAGAAGGCGGCGAAACCAACGGCGACCTGGGTTAGTCATGCTGGATGCCTAGAGTGGTGACGGGGTAGTCGGCGGGACCTGCGACGGCGAGAGGGCGCCCTGCAGGTTACCTTGTGAAGCGCGGCGGCGGTGCTCGAAGTAGGCGAGGAAGACCGGACGACGTGACGAAGAACATGTGCAGACGGCGGCAATCCGCGCCGTAGGAGATGGCGCGGTGAAAGCCGAGGCTGTCGATGCACAAGGACGGCGAAGTAGACTACGTGCAGCCACGCTACGACCCCGAGGGGGCGGCATAGCTCCAGGGCGCAAGTCGGTGCAGCGGTTGGGAGACCATCAGCGACGTACACGCCAAGGAAGACGCGTTGGAAACCGGTAGCATGGACACAGTCGCAGCCCGTAGCTCGATCGGTGGTAGGCGCGTGCTCGGGAACGTGCTTGGCGTAGCAGGCGCAGGATCGGTTGATCATACCGACGATGCACCGTATGCGCCATGGCGTGGACGACGTGTAGATCGGGTTTGATGGCGACGTTGTCGGTGAAGTCCCGGATGATGACGGCGAAGAGGATCTGAGAGAGGGCGGTCGCGGTAGCCTTTCGAGGAAGGCGTAGGAGCCGTCCGTGGTACGCGACAGCCTGCCGAGGCAGGCGTAGCAGCGGAGGGCAGGCGCACAGACATGATGTAGATCCTCGATGCCGATGGTCAGAGTAGAGGCGGGGCGATGACGACAGCGGTGGACGACTCAATCCGATCTAAGACCGGTAAACCAAAAAAGAAAACCGATCAAGAGATCAGAAAAATAGACTTACATGACAGCCGATCACGGATCGACGGACGAACCCTGCGTACGGGTCGCGTGGCCCCTGACAGAGATCATGGAGACCGACCTCCCCAGAGGCGGCGCTACGCAGAAGCGTGTGCGGCGGCTAGCGTGACGCCATGGCAGGCGGCGGCACTAGGGTTTGGTGGCGGGGGAGCCGGCGACACCTGGGGGAGGGGGCGGCGGCTAGGGTAGGAGAATCGTGGTTATGCTGATACCATGTAGAACGATAGAGAGGAAGAGAGATTCGCGGAATATGATGGTTGTATTATTGAACCTTATGAGCGAGTATATATAGGCATATATGGATCAACTTGGAGTATAAGACAAGTTAGACTAGAATCCTAATTATCATAAACTACCACAATAACCGTGTACGTACAATACTCTAACAGTCCAATGATCTATTTGTAATTTTATTAATTTTGTGCTCTTTGTACTATGACGATTATTAATGGATCGGCGGGATTTCAAAAAAAAGGTGAAATAGGCATTACACTCTAAAAAAAACAACGTGCAGGGACAACTACACGCTACGGATGCAGAGGTCGGAAAGAAACAACATCATCAGACTGAAAAAAGCAGGTACGATCTCGGATGAAAAAATAGAACAAAACAATAGCAAACAATATCGGACGTAATTGGGCCGAGCCCACTACGTGCTGGGTACGCGTACGCTCGCAGTTCTGCCGCTAACGGCGGCAAACAGGGGCGACCACCGAATAAGCTCCCGTGACTCACTAGCCCGTTTGTCAGAGCCAACCCCGTGTGGCGATTCTTTGTGTGCACCCATCTGGAAACTACATAATTCAAAAAAGACCCTCCGTCGAGACAACGCCATTACTCCTGTCCAACGCTAGTCCAAGCTCCTCACGACTACCCCTGACCGGAGACTCGGAAAAAGAGGGGGCGCGCAGATCGGCGCAGATGGCGGCCGCGGCGACCTCGCTGGTGCTGGTGGCGCTCGTGGCGGCGATGATGATGATGCTGGGCGCCGAGGCGGTGTGGCTCGACCTGCCGCCGACGGGGACCAAGTGCGTCTCCGAGGAGATCCAGCCCAACGTGGTGGTACTCGCCGACTACGCCCTCATGTATGAGTCCCACCCGACCTCCCACCCCACCGTCGCCGTCAAGGTAAGCGCGGCGTAATCCCCTCCCCCCTCCCATGATCCCATCATCATCGCCCGTTTGGAGTGCGCGGTTTTCTGGTTGTAGTGGTTTGATCTTGATCTGGGCTGGTGACCTGGCGCGTGTTGGGATCCAAGCTCAGGTGAATTTCGGGGTCAGAGATAGTACTGGGTTGCTCTGAATATTTGTGCGTATTTGTTGAGTTGTTAGTAGATTCGACGTTTATAGTCAAACCCCTGGCAATTTGGACGAATTATATTTGCTGTTTAGAATTAAAAATTGCAAGAACAGAAGAACAAGCAGACTTAGTTTAAGCTTATATCTCTCAGAGAAGTCAACAGACACCAATTTTGTGTTTATTAGGTATATGTCCGTGTGTGTCTCTTACGTGTAAATCCAGCACTTTCGTGTGTTCATATGCTCAGTGCTTTATTCCCGAGGAAACAGTTGAGGGTAGAACCATTGAGCTAGACTTGGTGGACTTGATGCGAGTTGACTCAAAGCTTCACTTGCTCGTTGCTTAAAATCTGGGTGACATGCTGTAATTTGAGAATTTCAATGCATTGTGGCAATCTCCTAAGTAAAGTCACCTGTGGCTGCAGGACACCACTTTTTCTATGAGCGCCTGTGAACCTGTTATTAAAATAACATGCTTGTAGGTTCTGAGACTAAGAAAGGATGGTTGAGGATAACCATATCAAGATAAAACAGATGACGGATTGGATTTGTATTCATGATAGGTGCTACTGGTGAGCTAATGAGAACTCATAGGAGGTCCTGGTATAATGCAATCATGTTTGTGTATGGGCAGATGAGTCAACATAGAGAGATGGCATACGATCCCACTCCTTAAACACCTTGTTATAGATGAGGATAACTTTGGAATTCAGATTCATTATGTGTTTTGGGCAATCGAGGGAAGCGTAAATGTGATGATACATGGGCATTGTAGTCCATAACTGTAAAGCTGTACCAATAACTGGGAACGGGATTAGAAACAAGTAGGCAACTTTATTCTGCAAAGCAAAATGGTGTTTTGGCATGTTGAGTGTGTATGAATGTAGTGTCCTTTTTTGCTAATATTTGAACAAATAATTAGTGAATATCATGTCCATGGGTCAGTCAGTCAGTCATGAAATATATCTTAGAAATGATGATTGTTGAAGATATTATGTTTTCTTAGTTATTATAACATATAAATGTTTATGGTCTGTTTAGGTTACCTCACCATATGGCAATACTGTTCATCAAAACGAAAATGCCACAGTGGGCCAATTTGCATTCACAACTTCAGAAGCTGGAAACTACCTTGCTTGCTTCTGGTTAGATAGCGCGGAGAAAGGATCAGGGGTATCTCTAAATCTTGATTGGAAGATAGGCATTGCTGCAAAGGACTGGGATTCTGTTGCCAAGAAGGAGAAAATTGAGGTTTGACCATCGTTGATTACTTATATACAGTCTAGTCCAAATGCCATATACTTTAATGTAATGCACTGTTTTTTGTTCAGAACTATGTATAATACGAAGTTTCTGTGTCCAGGGTGTAGAATTAGAGCTCAGGAAACTTGAAGTTGCAGTGGAATCCATTCATCATAACTTATTATATCTCAAAGCAAGGCAAGTTATCCATTCTACCTTTTTGTGTGTTTTTAATAGCCAGGTAACAGATTGTGGCTGTTGTGCTATGCTGCCCTCCGTTTATCTAGGTAGAGGAGTATTCTGTACTATTTCCAGTTTGGCGCTGTTTTCATGTAGGTTAACTAATATGCTTTCAACAAACAGTTATCTAAAAAAAATAGTGACTCTGTAAAGCATTGTGGAGCAGAGCCAACTGGTCTCATCTGTCTTGGGATGTGGATTGGACTCCTGTTGGGAACTCTTTGGTGCTCTACTGATTTGTACAGCAGACGAGATATTTAGGATACGGACTAGCTTTATAATCTATGCTATAATGTGTTATTTGGTGCGGGCAATGCATATCATAATGTCTTATCTGTTTATGCAGGGAAGCGGAGATGCGGGAAGTGAGCGAGAAAACAAATTCTAGGGTCGCCTGGTTCAGCATCTTGTCGCTGGGCGTGTGTGTTGTGGTCTCGGTTCTGCAGTTATGGCATCTGCAAGGGTTCTTCCATAAGAAGAAGCTCATCTGAATTCACCTGTTTGACCTTGTACACCTGTGTTAACTACCTTAGCAGAAGGACAGTTTTGTCATATTTATTTGGAAAGACTCATGTGATGGACAAAACAGTTGCTTGATACTCAATACATATCTCCTCAAAGCAATTAGCAAGTAACTAGTACTATGTGCAAAAGGAACTTTTTCAGAGCTGCTACTCTTGGCGTTATTGGGCCTATGTGTAAAATATATGCTATGAAAGTTTCATCCTTCTCTCGGTCATCTGAAGTTTATTGCTGTGAGTTAGATTAAATTGGAATGTTTAATTTGACAAAATATGTGTCTTTTCTTGTCAAGAAACTTGAGTTTTGGACCTTTGCTGGGCTCTCTGGGCTTGCCTAGAACTGGCCGTGGCATGTCAGACACTGCGGTTTCACCATAGACGAATTCAGCTCTGGTCAAACTAGCAGCCCGAACACTCCGCAGCCACTCGCCGGTCGCCACTGACCACGGACTTTCAGCATGCGTCGTCTCGACCACTTCCTCCTCGTCGCCGTTCTACTCGCCGCGGTGCCGCACCCAGCCCACCCCCTCACCGAGCTCGAGTCCTCCCAAATCCGGCGCTTCCAGGACTATCTCCGCATCTGCACCGCCCACCCCACCCCGGACTACGCCGGCGCCGCCGCCTTCCTCCTCTCCTACGCCGCGTCCCTGGGCCTCGGCACCGCCACGCTCCACTTCAGCGCCTGCAAGTCAAAGCCCCTCCTCCTCCTCACCTGGCCAGGCACCGACCCCTCCCTCCCTTCCATCCTCCTCAACTCCCACATCGACTCCGTCCCCGCGGAGCCCGAGTACTGGATCCACCCTCCCTACGCCGCCCACCATGACCCCGCCACCGGCCGCGTCTACGCCCGCGGCGCGCAGGACGACAAGTGCCTCCCCATCCAGTACCTCGAGGCCATCCGCGGCCTCCAGGCCGCCGGCTTCGCCCCCACCCGCACCGTCCACATCTCGCTCGTCCCCGACGAGGAGATCGGCGGCGAAGACGGCCACGAGAAGTTCGTGCAGTCGGAGGACTTCCGCGCCCTCAATGTCGGGTTCATGCTCGACGAGGGGCAGGCGTCGCTGACGGACGAGTATAGGGTTTTCTATGCGGACAGGCTGGTGTGGAAGCTGATCGTCAAGGCTACCGGGGCTCCAGGGCATGGGTCCAAGATGTTCGACGGTGCTGCTGTGGAGAATTTGATGGATATCATCGAGACTGTGGCTGGCTTCAGGGAGGCGCAGTTCGGGAAGGTGAAGGCTGGGAAGAGCGGTCCCGGAGAAGTGGTGTCTGTGAATCCTGTCTACATGAATGCTGGCACGCCCAGCCCCACGGTATGGATACTGCTACTTCTTACCAATTCTTTTTGTTCAGTGCAGGCTAATGCAATATAATTTGAGATGGTCTGCAAACATCATTTATAGTGCATCTAAATAATCAGAACAAATTATAGCAGCTGTTTCAGTGAGTGCATGCCGAAGAAATATTTTTATTGTCTCATTCTAAATTTTACATCGCTTATGGACACAAATTACATATTTAGGCTGTTTGGAGTTACTGTTTCTTTTATTGGTATTCTTGATTGATGTACAGAGAACATCCTATCAGCATTCGATGCTACAGAGGAAATATGATTAAATGAACAATCGAGAACATGCAAACATATATGATTTCGGACTTGAGAATTATCTGATTTTTTCATCTACTTGTAGCACATTGGCATACAAGCAGTGATGCATATATTCTATATGAAGTAATGAATCTAATTAATCTGTTCAAGAGACTAGTAGAAGTGTGCAATGAAGACCGTCAAATCATGCACTCAATCAGTCAGACATGATTGTGAAACAAAATTTGTCTTGGAAAAATAGTGCTTGGATGCGAATGTTAAATTCCCATGTGTATACGATGAGGATGACTCTAAGGGGAGGCCTAGGCGGCATGACTTCAAGGGAGGGATGTCACACCCATAGCAGCCGGAAACGGGGAACGGTATACCGTCCCTCGATCCGGATTCGTCGACCCGGAATCGGATACGGAAACGAGGTGGGGGACGATGCGAGTCGGTCCTGGAAACGCGTTCCCAGATTGACACAGGTACGGTCTGTCGGATCGCAGGTTTCTTACGGTAGAAGGATCGGTAGGCATGACCAAGGATCGCTGGACTCTTGGTTCGTAGGTTTCCTAAGGACGAGTGGCTTTCTCTTGGATCGCTGGACTCTTGGATAGCAGGTTTCCTAAGGATAAGGATTTGATCCATTGTATCGTCCCGGATTTACCGTCCCTAAATAGTGTGGTACGTGTTCCCCCTACTGAACCTTACGATCGAGAGAGGTATACCCCTGCCGTTTCCTGTTTTTCGGCAAGCACGATTCCTGACCCTCGTTTCCGTCTCTCGTCCCAGCCGAACCGGAAACATGGCTACTATGGTCACACCCGCCCCTTTGCCGGTACGATTGCTGACGTGAGGCCCGATCGATCGACCGAATTCAGGAGCAGAGAGAACAGCAGAGAGGGAGAGATAGCAAGTAGAGTTGGTTCTGTTCCTTTCTTCAGACTTGTTCGATGCCTTTGCATCGCAGCCACAACTTCCTTCTTATCATCACCCAAACGGCAGGCCCACTGTAACCAGCCCACGACCCATGTCCGCTGAGTCCAGAGTACCACAATGCACGGGCATGACATTACTGCCCCCAAGCAATGGATCATTCAGGTTGCGGTACCGTTGGGCTCCAACTATGAACCTGGTGGTAACCATATAAACCCTTGATGACTTCCCAATCTTCTTCCAGCTTTTATCAATGAATTGCTTGGAGGAATGATAGGAGTACAAATCTTTAAGTGTGTATTTCCACAAGTTTTTGCTTAGCACATAATATTCATCCTCCCATGGAAGAGCCTCCAAAATGCCTGGATTCCATTGTTTGTACTGAAGTTTGTTTGCAAAAGTGGCCACTGAACAGAAATCCTGAATTCCAGACCGAGTGCCCATTTTGATGCTATATTCAGCAACCTCTGATGCAATTCCTTTGAAAGCATATCTTCTTACCACTGCCCTGACCGTATCTCCTTGGTGCCTAGAACAAAAATTACTCCATCGACTGAATGAGCTGGGGTGCCACGGTTGAAATGAGTACTGAAGCAACACAAAAATTACAGCTAATAGAAGCATGGAACTGAAATGAGTACTGAAGCAACACATAATTTGCTGAAGGAATCATCTCAGCGTCATAGTAACTGCTGAGGTTTTCAGAGGGTTGTGCAGTACTAGCAAAGAAGTAGTGCTGCCAGCTGGGGTGCCACGGTTGAGCAGATGGTAGGATAATTTTCAATTCACACTCAAGGAGTTGCACATTCCCATCGATGGCCTGCTAAAAAATCCATGAATGATCTGACACGGTCGATAGCAAGCCTGCTTTGCCTGAAGTATTCCACTGAAGCTCAGAGTATTTGTACATTGGACAGTCCAAGCTTGTTTTCCTTTCCATGGTAGATAGTAGGAAGCACATCGGAGCATCTTGCATATATTTTGTTGACAAGCAAACTAAGCTCAGATGCGTATTATAAAGAGAATCATCTTTCACTTCAAACATTCCAGGGTAAATTAAATATACTTGTGCAGTTGATATGCCAGGATCCCACAGCCTGGAAATTCCATGAAGTTGTTGCACGATGTCCCGGTGTAAATCATGTTGATGCTCACAGTTCCCTGGACTAAAGCCCCTTAACCTCCACGCTGGAATTTTACCCAACACATGATCCATACTATTGGTTGTTCCGCTACTTCCCTTAAACGCTTCAGCAACGGTATGCATGCAAAGCTCCAGAAAAAATGACATGCCACCCACATGAGTGAGCACCTCGTCTGACTTCCATACATCATTAAGAATTATTGCATCACACACCTTATCTGCTGCATCCATAACATGTTCCAAAAATAGAATTGAGCTTCCAATGTCAGTGAAGATCTTCTGTGAGTCATCCTTGGCCAATGGTTCTGCCAAATCTTGTATGTGCCCCAAACTCACATTAGACCCCAAGAATTGCTGCATATATGCGCCTTCATGTTGAGCCTCATCTGGCAGCTCCTCATTGCACATTACATCCTTGAATTTTGATGCCATAATGTTCCATCTGTAGGCTCCACAGCTAGCTCCAGGAATAGCGATAAGCCTCCAACAGTAGTGAATACATCATCCTCAGGCTCCATTCGACGCAGTTCATAGAACACCATCTCTGCAGTTTCTACACAAGGCTCTAGGAACAATGATACACCTCCAATATGGGTTAGAACCTCTTCATAACTAGCAGCAGTGGGCTCTGGCATCTGAGTTACACCCCCCACGCTTGCCTCACACCTCCTCAGTTGCTGCTTGACTGTATCGTGTGTCTTGGAATCCCCAGCAGCAAAGCGTGCTTCCACGGAGGTCATGAACTGGGACCAATCACCAACAGGTTGACGCAACCTGTGTGCATGATACCAATCGGCAGCGATACCTTCCATGTGCAGTGTGGCAGAAGTGACCCACATGGATTCATGTATATTGAATGTCTTGAAGAATTCAAGGCACTTATCTCGCCAAAGCCGTGGGTTGTCGCCGTTAAAGCGAGGGAAGGAGATCTGTGGAAGTAGTGGACCCCGAACTGCGGGCTGCGCCTCCACTTGACAAAGAGGACTGTGAGTCACGTTGACATCAACGTTGCAAGTTGGTGCACCATGAACATCTGGACACCATGTGCGGACATGCGTCAAATAGCCTGCGGTCGTGTTCATGTCGGCCCTTCCCACACCTTGCTGCGTGCAGTTCCCAACACCAGACGAAATCGTAGCAGAGAGGTGTGTAGTGTTACTGGCTGGGAACACGAGTTCAGCATGGCCGCTGTCGACGTAGTGGCTAAGACCTTTTGTCAAACACCTGGTGGGCATGGCGGAGGCGATGACAGCGTCCGCGTGCGGAGCACCAGCAACCGCGACCAGGTGTGTGGAGGTGAGAGAGGGATAAGAAGACTTGGTCTCCGGCTGTTCCTCTAGTTGATCCGGCGTGAACAGCGACGTGGTCGTGGTAGCAAACAGAGACGTGGTAGCCGTCTTCCTTTCCTGCTCCTTGATGCCCAAACGCCGCACACAAGAAGCCAGCAACGTGCGTGACTCATTGAGGCTAGCCGTGATTGATGTTAGCCTCGCCTCCATTGTTGCTTCCATCTCACCCATAGTCTCCACAACCACAAGCGAAAACCAAATCGAATCAGCGGAAGAATTGGGGATTTTTTTTTGGAGGGGAATTTGTGGAAGGAACCTTGCTCTGGATACCAAATTGTCACACCCGCCCCTTTGTCGGTATGATTGCCGACGTGAGGCCCGATCGATCAACCGAATTCAGGAGCAGAGAGAACAGCAGAGAGGGAGAGATAGCAAGTAGAGTTGGTTCTGTTCCTTTCTTCAGACTTGTTCAATGCCTTTGCGTTGCAGCCACAACTTCCTTCTTATCATCACCCAAAAGGCAGGCCCACTGTAGCCAGCCCACGACCCATGTCCGCTGAGCCCAGAGTACCGCAATGCACGGGCATGACAAGGGAGGAGGTCAGGGGGGGGGGGGGGTATTACAAAGATAGTAATGAGACAAGATTAACAGAGAATATATTAATTCTCTTCACCGATCAGGTTCTGCTCACGAAATGTTTGTGAGGTGCTGTTGCATGCACATGAACTGCGGGCAATGGGTGTAGCACTGAACAGGTGTACTTTCGCTCAGATTTTATGGCTAGGAGCATCCAACTACTTGCATAGACCACACCCTATTCCAAATTGCTAAATTAACTGGCCACCCTTGGCCAAGCTGCAAGGTTAAGACCACTTATTTTTATACTTCCAATCCTTCTTTCAAGTATGCTTGCCTAAATCAGACATAGAAGTATATTATACCACTTGTGAGGAATGGTTATAAATAATCACAATGGATTATATTGTTTGGAGTATCAAACTGTTACATAGACCACATCCTATTCAATATGGAGATTGTGATAATAATCGCAGAAGGAACAAAGGTTTCAAAATGAGAAGGCAAAAGTAGATGTAACTCTTTTGTGGACAGTCTATGTTTTGATGATATTCAAATGTAGTACTGTATGCGAACATGCCTTATGTGCATTCACAACTTAAGATGGCTGAGTTACAGTTTCAAATCTGCAATGAGAAGTGTGCAGCACCCTAAGCATGTAAAGAGCAGCTAGCGAAAGTTGATTATGAAATTACATGGAACTTTACTGGTGTTGCCATGTATTTCAGATAATTGGCTGCTGCTGTCTCTTCTCCTTGCGATGTTGCAAGCTTATCTTTGGAGAGTTGAAGCTGTATTTCATCCATTTATGTGCCGTGGATGCTCGTACAGCCTATTTTTTCTAGCACACTCAAATATCATCATCAGATAGACTGCGCAAGAAAGAGTTTGTTGTGCCTTTGCCTTTTTTTAGCCGCCTTTGTTCTTTAGGGTGAGTTTCGTCTTCAGTGTCCACACTGATTGTATCGTTCAGAAGATCTCTCCTTACATACACTAGTACGCAGCACTTATTTTTTCTGTCTTGTACGTTTCATGAGTTTTATCCATCAACTGGTTGTCGGACTGGATGCTATCGCACACATTTGGAGGCTGCTCCACTTGCCATTGACAAGCGCAATCTTACAGTTCATTGTACCCCGATCATCCTTGCAACTGGATGGCCATGGCTTTATTCCTTCGATGAACGAGATTATTATCGTTGGACATTTCTGTTACTTGTCTGCAATAAACTTCCGTTTGTTTGAAACTTTTGTTGATAGGATCAACTGAGTCATATAACTGCGCAGTTATCTGCATAATGCAACTACACCAGGAACAACTACACTTAAAGTTACTAACAATATAGAAAGTGAGTTGTTCCCTTTGCAAGTGTATGCATTCACTTTCTTGTCGTTTGCATTTTCTCTGTTGCTGTTTGTGAAGTAGAATGAATATAGTTCACACTACTGCCAAAGCTTTGAAAATCACGCTCACAATGAAATGGATTTCAAGAAATACTTGAAGCCAAAAGTAGAATCAATTTCATTGTGCAAGTCGGGTTCTTCATAAACTATTAGAATTATTAGTGTATATATAAAGGTAGTACTTTTTATGAGCTTATCTAGTGCGATTATTTCTCATCATGCATGTAGGCAATAGAATAAACTTATGAGTTTGATCTAGCCCAGCAATACTGGAAAGATGCAGTGAAGTGGTCCGGAAGAGGAATCTATGCATGTGGTAGTTGCTCCTAGCCATCAGATCTGAGAAAAAGTTCATTTTTCTTTGAGGTGCTGAAAAAGTTCAGTTCCTCAATTGTCTACCTGTTGTTCTGTAGCTCAGGAAGGAGCAGCTCATCAACCATTTTTGAAGCAAAAGTGCACTCGGTAAAAGGTCAAACTGCCAGTGTTGAGCTCACAGCATGCATCATGCAGTAGGAGCCGAAAGAAATACTCCCTCCGTCCCAAAATAAGTGACTTGGGTTTGTCCAAATTCACATGGTATATAGATACATGCGAATCTAGACAAACTCAAGTCACTTATTTTGGGACAGAGGGAGTATTTTAAGCACTCTGTGACAGAGGGAGAACTCTGTGAACAGTTAGACAAGAGAATAGCAGTTAAGTTTGCTATCACCGATGAGACACTGAACCAAATGGCACACTTCTCTTCTCACCCTTTGCAAGTACCCAACAAATATGAGTTTTCCCCCACTTAAAAGCACTCATCTGATTGGTGCATTGGCAGCATTGGTCCTTGGCAATTTTATCCGGACACAACACTTCCGTTTTCAGTAGTTCTCCGTATGTTTTGTGTACATTGCTATAGTAATAGAGTTCTAGTACTCCCTCCGTCCCAGAAAAGATGTCGGGACTCATCCCCCTCTTAGTTCAAATTTGATTTTGCAAAAAACACCCCAATACAGCTACATCGTTTCAAATTTAGTCGATTCAAAATCAAATCTTGTCTGTCGCTATCCGCCGCCTCCCCGCAGTCCACCGCACCCCTGCAGTCTCCGGCGTCCCTGACGTCCGCGGCCCTCCCGCAGTTCCCGGCGTCCCCGGCATCCACCACCGCTCCCCTGCAGTCTCCGGCGTCCCCGACGTCCGCCGCCCTCCCGCAGTTCCCGGCGTCCCCAGCATCCGCCACCGCTCCCCTGCAGTCTCCGGCGTCCCCAACGTCCGCCGCCCTCCCGCAGTTCCTGGCGTCCCCGGCGTCCGCCGCCCTCCCATAGTTCCCGGCGTCCCCGGCGTCCCCTACCACTCCCTTGCATTATCCGGCGTCCCTGACGTCCGCCACCACTCCCCTGCAGTATCCAGCGTCCCTGACGTCCCAGCGTCTCTGCATAATTGCTCTGATTAAATTGATTTGTACAGACTAATTTATCTAAAATGTATAGGTTCAGTTGTACTATCTGAATCAACAAGAAAGAGTGATCACAAATTATTTTATTGCTGAATAAATCTCAACAAAGAATACTGGAACCGGAGCAGCAGGTCTAGCCCTGCTGCTGGCAAACTGATGCCATAGTTTAGCCTGAATGGTGTGCTGGTGTAGCCTGAACGGTGTGCTGATGTTGCCTGAGCCAGGCTCGAAGATGCACTGGATGATTACATCAAAACTTAATGCTTTTGTGTATTTTCGAAGAACATACCTTCTTAGGATTAAGTATGTAGTCATATAAAGTGTTATCCCTCCCAGATCATGTGTGCCCGGAGTAGGAGTAACCAGATATCGTCAATCTGCACTTACATCACACATAGCCAAAACACTATGCCTGATCTATATAGGAGGCACACAACACTGCATGTTTCAGAAAGAAAATCCCTGATCAATCGAATGTTCGTGCTTTTTGAGTAATCACATGATTCAGAACCCAACGAGATTGTTGAAGGAACAAATGTGAACCGGGACATTTATACAATTAGACTAAATTTTACTCATCATACAAGTAGACAAAATTCAGTCACACATAATCAAGTAAATTCAGGTGTTTATACCATCAGATTCCTGGATTGCACAAGACCAAATCAAGTAAATTCAGTAAATTCGAGTGTTTATACTCCCGACAGAATTCAAGTAAATTCAAGAGATGAATGGTAGCATCTTCTCTGATCCATAGTGTTTAAAAGGAAATGGTTTCAAAAGAAACTATACCATGATCTCAAGTATATATATTCAGTGATAAGGAAGGATTAACTGTTCAGTGTACAAATATATTCTTGTGGTTGCATTTATATTCTTGTGGTCCAGCAACCATAAGAAAACATTAACATATATTCTTATGTCAAAGAGTAGAACATATATTCTTGTTTAGCAACTATAAGAAAATATTAACTGTTCAGTGTATAAATAGCACCCCTAGCAGATATAAGTGGCAATCTGAAATATATTTGTACAATGAATTTCTTGCATAACCAATCACACATAATCAGACAACGTATATTCAGTAACCAATAATTTGAAGTTGTAAGCTACATTGGAAAATATAGCAGATATCATATTGCATAAACTAGAAGGAAATGAAATATATAAGATATATTGGACAATACTCACCTAGTCTTGCTTATTGACTTGAAAGTTCTCAAACTTCTAAGAATTTACTCCCTTGGTTACGAGAGTTTAATGACAATTCCAAGAATTTACTCCAAGAATTTACCAATAATTTACTCCAGCAAACATACCTAATGCTATTACTCCTAATCCGTACTACTCTAGTACTCCAAACATTATTACTCCTAATACTCCATGGAGTAGAACTACTTCTAGCACAACAAGTAAAAAAAGCCTGATACTCCCTGAGATTTCAAGGCTATGGCACCTATATAATGAGATCGATGATGAGCCCTGAAGGCCATCTCGCCTTTCCCATCTTTGCTGTTAACTTTCAAAATGATTATTTGTGTTTGTGTGTTGAACAACAGTTCACTAGCTTATGTAGGGAGTAATCATACATTCACAAGTCAAGTGATTAGTACAAGGATAGTTGAAAACCAAGGATTTCAATTTCTCAAGAAAAAATGTGGCCCACACTCTAAAATGCCGCACTCTGAAGGAGAGTTTCCTCAGTGCCTTCCTGACACAGGGCATTCCTTTTCTTCCCAGAAAATTGTATCACGCAGGACTATCCAAAATAAAACTTTGTGCTTGAGCTGACAAGAGTTTAGCCAGACAGGAGACACATCAGTCTAGCCAGTTATCTCAACCATCCTAGATAGTTTATAATCAAATTTGACACCAGTATTGCTGACGAACCAAACATTACTTTAGAAGAAAATTGTAGTTCAATTAAGTACAGTAGCTCAGTAGCAAACAACTAGAACCGATTTGCCCTTCAGGAGATGACCCTATCTGTCCCATTTGTCCTCTGAAACCAGTCCTCCTTGCTGTCCTATAAATACATGGCCAGTTCTTGAAAATCATGGTGGTTCTTCCAGTTAAGACAACATGGAAAAGATGGAATTTTAGAAAGAATCGAGGAGGGAGAACACGGACCTCACCGGGGAATAGCAGCAGCTTGGAGTTGTAGCCGGTGGGAGCAGCACGGGGATGTGGCCGGCGGCAGGAGCAGGTGCCCGGAAGAAGAAGCACCTCGAGAAATCTTCGCCGGAAGACGTGGGCGCGGCTGTAGCTCCGAGCAGCAGCGGCTGAGGCAAGCGCGCCACCAAGTCGTCCTTCGTGCCGGAGGTGGCGAAGGAGGAGGATGAGGTCAGGTAGAAGCTCCGTCCGGCCACCATCACTGCAGATCTAGCACCGCCGCTTCATATCCGGCCGCCGGAGGGGAAAAATCAGACCTTGAACTCGAGGAGGAAGTGGACGACGCGCTGGAGGAAGAGGAAGACGGCGACGACACACGAGAGTAAGAGGGAGGCGGCAGAGGGGCGCGAGGTAAGCAAGTCAGCGCATTGTGGGTCGGGAGCAAGGCGGCCGGCGTCGTCGGGGTGGCGGGCGGCGTCGAGCGAGGAAGTGCCAAAGACCGGAGAGAGCGAGGAAGAGAAGACATCGCGTGGACCTCAGGTTTAGTCGGAATTTTGGCAAGGGTTTGTATGCAAAATTACCCGTCCGACATCTTTTCCGGGACGGAGGGAGTATAAACAATGGCATACCCAAAAATCAGCATTGTTAAACAATCTATTCTTTCTATGTGACTTCTGCGTGGTCTCTAAAGACTAATTGATTCAGGGCTTTGTGATGAATATGCAACCTTCAGAAGCAGAGGTGGGTTTTGATCTCCGCCTTCCTCCAACCGAAGATATTGAGCAGATCATAAGAAGAATCAAAGAAGAATGGGCACCAGCTCATAAAAACTTGACTTACCAGGTGAGCTTAGTTGAACCGCAACGTCGATAATGGAAAGCAAATCAAACTCTGCACTGCAATCATCTTTGTATTAGTACTTGATTTCCCTAATTCCTCCGTGTATGTATCGTACTGTACAGCTGATGATGAAAGGACCAGTGAGGGATGTGGCAGGGCGTCCGTTGGTCACACCAACGAACGAGTCAAACCCGTGGTGGTCCGTGTTTGAGCATGCCATTGTCTCTTCAGGTGGAAAACTAGCCAAGCCCGAGACCTTGTCTTCAACCACGGACGCCCGATTCGTGAGGCAGATGGGTGTTCCAGCCCTTGGGTTTTCCCCAATGATAAATACTCCAATATTACTTCACGATCATAACGAGGTAATTGGTCTATGCCTGTTACCATAGTACTTATTTTTTTTACGCAAGTTGGTGGCCGAGCTCAGTGCTATCTTGAAACTGCAGTATCTGGAGGATAAAGTGTTCCTGAGGGGCATCGAAGTTTATCAGCATCTTATAAGAGCTCTAAGCTCCTTCAAAGGCTGATTCCATGTAGGCACATGAAGTGTACTACGTACCATTGTTGTATTCCCGTACGTGTCGATTGAATGTATAGTTAAGAGAACCGAAATGCCCAAAACTGCCATGTTCCAGCATACTACAGAGGAATTGGATCGCGGTCCAACCACGTCAGAATAAATAAAACTGTACTAATAACGGAAATCTGCTAAAGACCGATGATTATCTCAGCAGATTCATTTGTATATATAATGTACTACATACAGAGTTACGGGATGTAAACAAGATGATGTAATTTCCACAGTTGAATTGATACTATACAGTGTATTGGCTCTCGGGGTCTACTGGTTTCGTGCTTGCTGTCGAAACCTGAGTTTTTTTTTTTTGAAGAGTATCAAACACCTTGTACGCAGAACATACGCAGGGAGGCGAGAATGGCTTGGATGGTGGTGAAATGCAGTAGTAGGTGTGTGTTCCAGGCTGCAACGCGTACATGGTAGTAGCTGCCCCTATCTATGGTAGCGAGTTGTGCAACTGGACGGCGGGTAGCTCCGATCCGAGCCGCGGACTGTCCGTTGTGTACGCTGGTGAGCTGAAATTGTGTACGCTGGTGAGCTGAACCATCACTCGTTCTGATTAGCTGTCCAGGACGTCACTAGCGCGTCGCTCGAAACGGGACAGGGCTCGCAGCTGGATCAAGGATTCCTTCATGGTACAGGAGACCATGTAGCAGTGACAAGAAAATGACTAATCATGGGATGGGAATAATCTTATACTAGTAGAAAACTAGTGTAATAACCTCGCCCATAGCATAGCAGGAAGTTTCTCAGCTCCTTCCGGCCCATCCACTCCATGTCCTCTCTCACCCTGCTCCTGATGCACTCCATGTCGACTGAAAGATCGATGAGCTCCTACGTAAGACCACCTTAATATATTCGCGCTGTCCATTCCCCCCAGCTAAGATTTGACGAATAAAAGAGAGAAAGGATCATCGCCTCACTGGTGTGGCACTGCACAGTCGCGTCATATCAGGTCAGGGGTTTTATTTCCTGTCCGTCCGAGAGCTAGCTAGGCTGTCAAAACGCGTGAGGCGTGGCATGGGGCACGATCTGATTTATTTGCTCTCGATCTAAATCAGATGCGTGCTTTACTATCGCGATGAGAGCGTTTTTCTTCGCGCCCACGCACGGCTGCCTCCTGTCAAAGCAAAGTGTCCGAAAGCGAGAGTGTCTAGGCAAAAAGAGGAAAAGAAAAAGAAAACACATCTGTGATGCCGACATGCATGTTAGACGTACGAGAGGGAAATGTGTTTTTGTGCATGTAGATTAGAGATCTACCACGTGGCGTTTTGACCCTGCAGGGCCCTGGCTGACATGCGTTCAGACTCGTGTGTTCTGGAACCATGTGCTCCGATACTACCTTTCATGCTGGGGTGGGGCTACCCATTGTTCTCGAACGGTTAGTTACTCCCTTCCACCCGTATAACTGACTTGGATTTATCAAGATTTAGATGTATCTAATACTATAACATGTCTAGATACATATGAATCTAGACAAATTCGAGTCAACTAATATGGGTCAGAAGGAGTACCTTTTTGGGATAAAAAAACCTAAAGCATATACCTATTATAAACGCTAGTGGCGGATTATGAATTGGAGGGTGGACACACTCTATTTTTTTTTTGTGCTGGTCCATGTGAAATACAAAATCTGCTTAGAACGTAATGTAAATAGCACAGTGAAATCTCATAATGTTATAGTTCTATAATATATTTTCAATTTTCAAGTTAAAAATATATATTCATTTTGTAAATTAAGATACACCACAGACAAGTAAATAGTAGAATTAAATAATTAAAAAATAATGCTTTTTAGCTATTGGACATGTGTAAGTAGAACTTATTCCTTGCTAGATTTATTTTGCAATAACCCATGTGGGACACGAAATCTGTGTATTGTATTCATTGACAGGGGATTATAGAGTTTATATACTTCATTCGGTCCAATTTAATGGACTCGGATCCATTTAGGTATGAATGTATCTAGCAATAAAATATGTCTAGATATCTGTATCTAGACAAATCTTAGTCCATTGATTTCGATCGGAGAGAGTAGTACATGTGCCGACTGTCTATAAAGTGATATTTGCTAGAATACGCCGACTGTAGTTAAGGATGTATGGTTTGTACGTTTGGTGGAAACTACTGGCCCGACTTGAATCCCTCCCACCCCACGTATTATTTTTAGGAAAATGATTCTAATTTCCCCGGGATCCATGACTTCCACCGTTCGGATCCCCCGTGTGCGTGCACGTTTGCATCCGTGGTGGGTCTCCTGGAACCTCATCTCCTCCACAACTACAGCGAGGCTCTCGAAAAAATGTCTCCGATAAGATATGTCTTTTAATTTTTGTCTTATAGGTGAACTTTTTTTGCTACATGCAAAAGTGGGACATTTTGTAGCAAAATATATTATGTAGCAAAAGCAGGATTTTGACAAAAAATATAAGACAAGTGTCAGCAGGAGAATCAGGACGATGGCAGCACGCCATCAATCTAGAGATGCTTAGTGCTATCCCTATTTTTATGCAATCAATTATTCCTATGAATACTCCCAAACTGATCTACGATCTGAACATCAGATTAATTTTTTAGATGATAAACATTAGATTAGTGATAGTCTATTTATTCTTAAAATCTGGGTAGGCCACGGCCCACCCGACCCTACCTTGCGTACGCCCATGATAAACGCGACAATACAACGAAGAACTAACAAACCACAATACACGTAGGGGACACAAGATTTAAACTAAAAAACATTTCCAACAAAAAAAAGGAAAATTCACAAGCTCTGCCAGTGAAACTTCACTATACAACGAGTGTTTACACGATTAACAAATACAACTTATTCTAACTAACGGCTTACCAAAGATATATATAGCGTTGAAAATTTATATCATTACCTATCCATAACGCGGAGGTGTTGCCCCGCACCCTCAGACTCCCAGCAGGGACATTATGGGTTAATTTCAAACTCCGCTCCCACTTGTCCCCAAGCAAAGTGTCTCAAAGCGAGAGTGTCTGGCAAAAAGGAAAAGAAAAAACTTTGTGACGCCGACGTGCATGTTAGATGTACGAGAAAAACTGTGTGTCTGTGTGCATGTATGGTGATCTACCACGTGGCGTTTTGACCCCTGCAGGGGCATGATTGACATGCCGTTCAGATTCGTGTGCTCTGGAAGCATGTAGTAGTACGTTTCATGGTGGGGTGGGGGTACATGGAGATGTTGCCTACAGATGTACACTCATGATTTCTGAAAAATAAACTTGAGAACCAAATATATCTACGTAGAACAATATACATGGAATGAACAGAAATCCTACGTCAAACAATGATCTTAGGAGAATATGTACACCCATTCTTTGGATGTTGGCTCCTCCACTGGTTGAACCGCAACCAAGAGGCCGACCATGATTAACTCCGGTGGTGACTATTTCTATTGTACCGAAACCATTATACAAGGCACCTCTTTTTTTCTGTGACGCTTTCAGATGTTAAGAAAAAATTCCATGAGTCTTCTTCACGGAGTGAGAACTTAAGATGACTACTTTCGATAAGCTTGGCTTCACTTCTTAACAAAAATACACTATGGTTGTGAGGATGCCGATGACCTAGTTAATGAGCACATGCGTATGAGCGAGTCCACTTGACTTGAGTCAATGTATAGGTTCTGCAAAGCAGTGGTTTAGGTGTTTACGGTCGCCGGTCGCCGCTGCCGTCAGGAACCACCGGGCGCAGCCCGGGTGGCACTGACGGCAGCAAACAGTCTTCTCCCGCGTGCTCGGAGGCGGGATTCGGGGCTCCAACCTCCCGGCGGCGGTGTCTTCAGGACGGTAGCGGTCTGGCTCCGGCTGGGCGGTGGCGACGCGGTGGCACGCCTGTAGGCTGCGGGGCGACGCGACATGGCAGGGCTGCAGCGAGCGGTGGTCGGGCGGCGCCGGCCAGGCCCATACGGCCCAGATCTGGGTTGGGGCGGGCGGGCCTGCCCGTATCCACTGCTTGTTCTGCAGTCGGCGGCGATCTAGCGTGTGCAGGTTAGTAGCAACGACGACTAGCCTGTTGCAGCGGGACAGCGGGCCCGATCTGGGCTTGGCCGGCCCCTCTTGGGATTGGTGTGCCCCTGCAGGGGATTTACGGGCTCGCTGGGCCCGTCCGGACCCAACTGGGACTGGTGTGCCCTACAGCCGCGTCCGGTCGACTACCGCCTTTGGTGGTAGAGGCAGTTCCCTCCCGCGCGGTCGTGGTTCTGCCAGCCCCGTGTCGAGCTAGTATCTACCTCTGTCCTGTAGGCCTCATGACAGTATCCTCGGTGAGACAGTGATGGTGGCGTCAGGACCGTGGTCACGCGTGTTCGTGGTCGGCGAGTTTGGTGGTGTCGAGGCCTCGACCTCGCGGGGCTCCTATGCATCCGATCGTCCGGGGGTTGGGGATAGGGCTTCAGGAGAAATCCTTGTCGGCTTGCCTGACACTGATGCGGTGCCGCCTCGGGTGGCACCATTCCTTCCTGGGGGGCGTCGTGGCTACCCTATCCACTTCCCTCTGTGTGCCGGGGGAAACCCTAGGACCAGTGCTCTGGTCCGGGTAGCAGTGTAGTCGCTTTCCTTCTTGAAGGTGTTGCCTAGTGCTTGACGACTCGGTGCTAGGAGCGTGGTGGTACTTCTCCGGAGGGCGCAGAGGTTGCGGGTCACTTTCGTTTAGTTGATCTGCTGCTATCTCCATTTTATTTCTTTTTTTGTTTTCTTTGGGTGTGTGTTTGTTGTTGCCCCAGCATTGTCATTCTTGTTGGGACTATCGTGGTTGTATGGTACGATTGCTATATTAATATAGCGAGGCAAAATCCTATTTCGAGAGAGGTTTAGGTGTTTACTAGAGAATACTTGAGAGAACCAAATGCTATCGACAATGCCCGCTCTTGTCAATTAATGAGTCAAGAGTATTTCCTAATATGCTAGGAAGCATGGATTGCATGCACTCAGAATGGAAGAACTTTCCATTTGCTTAGCGAAAGAAATAACAAAGGCCATGTGGAAGGATGCACGGTCATCCTTAAAACGGTTACATCATAAGATCTTTGAATTTGGCACTTTTTTTGGCATGGAAGGCTCTCATAATGATATCAACGTGCTTCTGTTGGAAATATGCCCTAGAGACAAATAGTAGTAAGGACTATTATCATATTTCATATAGTTTATGATTAAGTTTTATATCATGCTATAATTGTATTGAGTGGAAACATCAATACACGTGTGATATACAAACAACCAGAGGTTCCCAGTGAAACTCTAGTCACTGGTTCATTGGTCAACAGATGATCATGTTTCCTGATCATGTGGCATTTATGCCAGTTGGAAATAAGGTCATATCATTCGGAGAATGAGATGATGGACCAATACCCAACCTAAACATCGTGACCCGATCATGTCACGAAGTTCAAGTTACGATGATTAGAAATGGATCCTCGTAGACTATTCCTTAGACCGTGAGGCTATATCAATCACTGTCTCCCGAGAGTGCTTAGATAGCATCAAACGCCATCTGGTAAAACAGTGGTTATAAAGGTGTGTTCAGGTATTCGGAGGAAACCGTAGAGGCAATATATGTCGAGAGCGGGATTTGTCCGTCCATGTGACGGGAAGATACTCAAGGGCCCACTCGGAGAAGTTATATCCAATAGCTGCACATCGTGTGATTTGATCACGGGGATATCACTTGTCGGGACGAGTTAAATAGCATTGTTCAGTAACGAGATTGAACCCGACATGGTGATGTCATTGATCAGATCTCGGGTAATGCAAGTATCGAATGACAAAGGGAATAAGACACGACTGTTCCGGTTCAAACGACGAAAGATCTTCGTGGAATGCATAGGGGTCACATGGCCATCCAGGTCCCTCTGTCGATCATTGGTGCGGGAGTGTCCCGACCATGTCTGGAGTGTTCCCGAACCGTAGGGTATCACGCTTAAGGGCTTGATGATTCTTAGAGAGTGTTTATAGGATCGGTAAAATCACCGAAGAAAAGAAGGGGGGAAACCGGAAGGGTTTTGGTAAATCTGGAGGATGTCCGGAGTGGAGGTGGAAGGTGTTCCATGACCACGGAGATTGAATGATATGTGAATGAATGTTAAATATTGATTTAATCATTTATTCATAATTATTCAATAAAGAGAAAATCAATTAAAAGGTTAAAAGGCTTAATGGGCCAATTCCGGAGGGAGAGGGCCCATTAGGGAAAGGAGAGAGGGAGGAGGACCAAAGGGGGGTGGCCGGCTGGGCCTTGCCCCCTGCGGGGGCCACTAGGGGTGGCCGGCGGCCTCCCCACCCCCTCCTCTCCTTTAGTCCCAGCCCGGGACTTGAGGGGAGGTAGTACCTCCCCTCCCCCTATATAATGTGGGGTATTTGGCCTAGAAAATACACCCGAATAATCAATAAAGGTCTCCCCACTTTTGAGAGGACCTCTAATTGATATTTTCTCTCTCTCTCCCTCTCTCTCCGCCGTGACCATGGTCCCAAGTCTGGACTGCGCGAGCGAGAGACATATTCACCGCGGAGCGCCGTCGCGCTGCGGGATTCGGATCCGGGAGCTCTACTTCCGCAACAGCTGCTGGATCGGGGAAGCGGGAGTCATTGTCAGGCACCGAACGTGTGTAACTCCCACGAGGTGTCACACTTGAGGCACTCAAGTTGTTGGAGCCAGAAGGAGCGCAAGGACTTCATCACAATCTTGAGGTCGGCTTCAGCTCGTCTACATCAACCACGCTCTCCTGAACGTTGACAACGCTTTTCGGTCTTCGAGGGTAAGTTTGCGAAAAGCCCCTCCCGTTACTGTATTACTAATAGATAGGTCCTGGCAGCTTCAGGGGTTCAGGGGCGTAGGGTAAAATTTTATTGTTTTCATGCGCAGAACCCCTATAGTGGTATCAGAGCTAGATCTATGCGTAGTAATGCTAGTACGGGTAGAACACACGAGATGTAGCGTGTGGGCGTTGATCTTTTAGTTGTTACCCTCCCACGTGTACTTGTGTATACCGCAGCAATGCTTGATGAAGCGGCCCCCAACTGACTTTACGCGTTCATTCGCGAGACTGGTCCATGCTTGACATACGGCTTGTACCGTGTAAAGTGGCTTAGGGGGGTGTATGTCTCTCTCGCATTAGTTGGTATACCATTTGCAATGGAGGGCCCCGAAAGGGGTGTAGTAGAGACAACTACTTGATCAGCGTTGTGCTGAAAGTTCGTAGGTAAGAACGGTTCTTGTGCGAAAGCCCATTCAGCCACGTAAAACATGCAAAGATAAAGTAGAGGCGTCTAACTTTGTTTTGCAGGAGGGCGTTGCTTTGTGATATGGTTGTGGCAAAGGTAAAGTGATTACCTTTTGTTGCATAGTAGTAGATAGTCACGAAGGTGATGAACTACCACGCCGGAATGACACCGGGTACCCTGGTGTCTACGGCGCCGGAACCCTAGCGCCGGAACCTGGTGACGGCGGATGGAGATCACGACGTGAAGGACCATATCACATAGCATTTACATTCAATGTTATTGTTTGTATGTCTTATTGTGTGCTAGTATTAGATACTCGACGGTAGCCTAATAAGATGATCCCTGTTAAAATAACCAACGATTGTGTTCCCCCTTAGTGTGCACCACCAAGAAAGTTCTTTGGTATGAGGCAGGCCGTGATGATCGGGTGTCAGACATATCTACGTTCACATACAGTGGGTGTAAGCCATGTTGCACAGGAAAACACTAAGGTTGAGTTGGCGAGCCTAGCATGTACAGACATGGCCTCGGAACGCGAATGGTCGAAAGATCGAGCACGAGTCGCATGAATGATGTGACCGACATTTAGCGTCCACCCTTGAACCAACATTGATGGCCGTGATGATCGGGGGAGATGTGGCTGGTAGGGGTCGTGTTATCACTAGGAACCCTCACTTGGGATAGGAGGTTCTGAGTGGAGTTATTATTAACTCATTTAATTATAAACTTAGTCTAAATTCCTTTTGCAATTATAAATGTAGATGGCTCACCGTGAAGCTTACTTTGAGATTGAGGATTGGGTAAAGGGTGAAAAACTTAGACTTGATGGATCCAGTTCCCTAGTTGGCTTGTGCGCCTAGATGATATCCTTGCTATGAATCATGTGGTAGACTACATACGCCACACGATGGATTTGACTGAGCCAGACTACTATGTGACCCCACAAGAGCTGGCAGATTGCTACTATCGTCAAGAGATGTCCACCTACATTCAGATAATAATGCGTTACGAGATGGTGGATGAACTACATCCGCTCATGGGTGATCTTGACCCATATTCGATGGTGGATCAGCTGAGAGCAGAGTTCATAGGCCATGTGCGCATGTGGAAGCATGAGTTGCTTGGAGAGTTCCTTTCCATACTGATGGAGGAGCATACGTGTCTAAAGAGTCACTTGGAGCGCATGCTTGATGCACACACAAGACTGGTTCACTTTGTGGATTACTGGATGGCTGATCCATTTGCGATAGACGTACTGCTTCGGTCACTGCCTCCCAGCTACAAAGGACATGTCCAGAGTAGCATCATGAGTGGTGATACGGAAGCATTGGATTTCCATGAGTTCATATTACGTTTCCAGAACGTAAAGGTTGAACCAATCACTTGAGAGGTCATCGATGACCAAGGTATATATTTGATATACAAGTTTTATAAATGTTATAATCTTGCAAACACTTTGCAGTGTTAAAGTATATCTGATACTTGTTCTGTTTTACTGAAAACAGGTCCTTCTGTATAGAGGTGCTTGCTGGAGAGGAGGTGACATTGCGTGTTGATGGCGAGCATGATGATGACGGCCAACGACACTCTCCCTCGACATTTATCATTTAGTTTGTGTTTTAGGATGATTAATGTAATCAAGAGATTTTGAACTTCTTTAGTTTGTCTCACACTTCGTGAGACGGTTATTCATATCAGTTTGTAACAAACAGTTGTTCTACTCTTATGAATGATTTATATTCGTGTTCATATCTTGTTTGATTATGTGTGAATTATCCTTATTGTTTGAAACTAATTGATAATGTATGAACATTTGTAAAACATTAAAATGCCTTGTTTAAAATACCCAACTTAAAACCATTGTTTAAATTCAAAGTTATATGATAATATGTGAAAGCCATTCGATTTCTTGTCACATATAAATCATGCCTAAGTTCGGCAAAATAACTTGAACACCGTGTATTACTTGAATACAAAGTGTTTGAAGAATTGTTAAAAGTATATACATATTCGATGTATTGGGTTTTAACGAAAATGGTAATTATCATTAAATGATTGTTTAAATGTGTAAAGTAGTTTACCAAAGGAAACATGAATATGAAACTATTTGATTTGATCAAAGTGTTTCATCAACAAAGGGTATAAATATAAAAGAGAATCTAATTGCTATGATTTGATCAATAGTAATGAAATTCGAACTTTATAAGAATGGCATAAAAGAAATTGTGGAATGCAAAGTGTTTTGAAACGTCAAAATGCAAAGCATCACAATATGATATTAGATATCAAGGGGGTTGAATAGAAGGCACCAAATAGATCGTTGTAGTATATATGTAGAGACCATTAGTTTAGAAATAGTTAGCACTCAATTAGAATTGGTAAACCATTTGAATTCGTGAAAGTTTTGGGGTTATTCGATATAACCAAAACAATAGCGAATAAGTCCTTGTAGCGTATTCATTGGAAACTTTGAATACAAAACCCATAGCTCAAACCAAAAGGAAAGCAAGATTCGTATTGCTTGGATTTTGGTGCATTCTTGAGAAAGCTCACTTCTAGTGATGTTTCTCAATTATGGAGCAAATGGAAATTAGTGTAAAACACGATGAGGATTCAAAACCCTGCATCAGAGTGTTGAGAAGCGCAACGGACAACGTTCCTGAACGATTCTCTTCACAGAAGGAAAGAATCAATGATTTTGATCATTGTGTTTTTCTCTCCACTATTGTTTTTCACTATATGAAGTAGGATTCAAAATGTAAATCCATATCTTGTATGGAAACATTTGTGAACCACTTGTCATGATTTGGGAAATATGACATACCTACGAACTACAAAGGAAATGATGGTAAACTAGAATTATGAGAAATCCTAATAGCAAAATTCCCTTGAGATTAGAAAGCAATTCGTTGCTGAATCTCACAAGTAAAAGGAGTTACTTGAATTTTCCCAAATGACTGCATAGCCATAGTAGGAAAAAGGGGGTGAATGACAAAAGCACAATTTGTCAAGTATTGGACAAATTCAAATGAATTTTATTCATGTGTGTTAAATGTCTAGTGGATTTAAAACTAGTAAAGTACTAGTATCTCATAGTAAATCTCCAAGTTTGATATTTGATCAAAGGATTTTGAAGTTATTCAAAATAGTGGGAGATACGCAATTTGCATAAAATTGAGTGGGAGCTATGAAAGTCTTCCTTAAACAATATGTGATTGACATATTTTAAGTGGGAGCAACATAAGACTCAAATTCAAATATGTAGGAACATAGTTTGAGTAAGAGTACTGACTCATATCCAAATATGTTAGCAACATATTTTGAGTGGGAGCTTATAGGAGTAATTCTTAAGTATGTTAAGAATGAAGGCGTAAATACTTATAAATAATGATTTGTAAGATGTAGAAGTTGATAATAGGTGTATTATGATATTATGTAGTATTCCTTAAGGGATTCTGAAAAGTGTTTTAGAATAGAAGTTAATTAATGAACTAGTCCTCAATAACTCAAATTAGGAATATCATTAATGGTTGAAAGAAAGAAAAGGATGATCGTCATCCACTATGTTGAGACATAGGTTCTATCTTAGAAACCATGATGGTAACTTAGCATAATATGTAATCCGATTAAGGAACGTTTGAAAGTGATTAAGTTCGAATCACAGAACATTGAGCTAAGTTTGTCCACAGTGTCTAGTAGAGAACAGTGGATATATTTTCCAAATCCATAAAGGATAACATATATTAAAGCATAAAGAGTTATGTTATAAGGGAATATGTTGGAAACTCATGTAGATACCAATTAAAGTCAAATAGGAAGCGAGGTGAAAAAAACATCGAAAGTTGCATAGAGTGCACTAGTGTTTCGATGAATACATTTATAATAATAGATAAGGGTACCATCTAAAGTGTTGTATAATGTTATGGCGGGGCTAGTTCGCTTTTAACGTAGAATGATGTGTCCCAGGGCACAGTGCCCATGAGAAAGCCCTCGAGGTTGATCTAACGTGACTGTAGGCTCCTAGAATCAAGCCTCGTTCTGCTGCCATGGCGACGATGTATACATAGAGATGCTATCATGTGATGATAGAGTATTAATGTCAATCAAGGTGACATTAGTAAGTTGCAAAGGATTTGGGACTGTAAAGCATGTTCAGGGTACCAGATACTTGGTGCCAATGATTGAGAACAAATGCAGCTAGTGTATTTGTACTCTAGTGCAATTGGGAGACTATTGGAAATATGCCCTAGAGACAAATAGTAGTAAGGACTATTATCATATTTCATATAGTTTATGATTAAGTTTTATATCATGCTATAACTGTATTGAGTGGAAACATCAATACACGTGTGATATACAAACAACCAGAGGTTCCCAGTGAAACTCTAGTCACTGGTTCATTGGTCAACAGATGATCATGTTTCCTAATCATGTGGCATTTATGCCAGTTGGAAATAAGGTCATCTCATTCAGAGAATGAGATGATGAACCAATACCCAACCTAAACATCGTGACCCGATCATGTCACGAAGTTCAAGTTACGATGATTAGAAATGGATCCTCGTAGACTATTCCTTAGACCGTGAGGCTATATCAATTACTGTCTCCCGAGAGTGCTTAGATAGCATCAAACGCCATCTGGTAAAACGGTCGTTATAAAAGTGTGTTTAGGTATTCGGAGGAAACCATAGATGCAATATATGTCGAGAGCAAGATTTGTTCGTCCAGGTGACGAGAAGATACTCAAGGGCCCACTCGGAGAAGTTATATCCAATAGCTGCGCAGCGTGTGATTTGATCACGGGGATATCACTTGTCGGGACGAGTTAAATAGCATTGTTCAGTAACGAGATTGAACCCGACATGGTGATGTCATTGATCAGATCTCGGGCAATGCAAGTATCGAATGACAAAGGGAATAAGACACGACTGTCCCGGTTCAAACGATGAAAGATCTTCGTGGAATGCACAGGGGTCACATGGCCATCCAGGTCCCTCTGTCGATCATTGGTGCGGGAGTGTCCCGACCATGTCTGGAGTGTTCCCGAACCGTAGGGTATCACGCTTAAGGGCTTGATGATGCTTAGAGAGTGTTTATAGGATCGGTAAAATCACCGAAGAAAAGAAGGGAGAAAACCGGAAGGGTTTCGGTAAATCCAGAGGATGTCCGGAGTGGAGGTGGAAGGTGTTCCATGGCCACGGAGATTGAATGATATGTGAATGAATGTTAAATATTGATTTAATCATTTATTCATAATTATTCAATAAAGAGAAAATCAATTAAAAGGTCAAAAGGCTTAATGGGCCAATTCCGGAGGGAGAGGGCCCATTAGGGAAAGGAGAGAGGGAGGATGACCAAAGGGGGGTGACCGGCTGGGCCTTGCCCCCCTCCCCCCCGCGGGGCTCACTAGGGGTGGCCGGCGGCCTCCCCACCCCTCCTCTCCTTTAGTCCCACCCCGGGACTTGAGGGGAGATAGTACCTCCCCTCCCCCTATATAAGGTGGGGTATTTGGCCTAGAAAATACACCCGAATAATCAATAAAGGTCTCCCCACTTTTGGGAGGAACTATAATTGATATTTTCTCTCTCCCCCTCTCTCTCGTGACCGTGGTCCCAAGTCTGGACTGCACGAGCGAGAGACATCTTCACCGCGGAGTGCCGTCGCGTTGCGGGATTCGGATCCGGGAGCTCTACTTCCGCAACAGCTACTGGATCGGGGAAGCGGGAGTCATCGTCAGGCACTGGACATGTGTAACTCCCACGAGGTGTCACACTTGAGGCACTCAAGTCGTTGGAGCCAGAAGGAGCGCAAGGACTTCATCACGACCTTGAGGTCGGCTTTGGCTCGTCTACATCAACCACGCTCTCCTGAGCGTTGACAACGCTTTTCGGTCTTCGAGGGTAAGTTTGCGAAAAGCCCCGCCCGTTACTGTATTACTAATAGATAGGTCCTGACAGCTTTAGGGGTTCAGAGGTGTAGGGTAAAATTTTATTGTTTTCATGCGCGGAACCCCTACAGCTTCAACACTCTTCGGTGTTCTCTAGGCTTGCAGATGTCCATTATCCAAGGGTCAACTATGAGATCAATGGCTACCGTTATGACAAAGGGTGTTGTCTCACTGATATTATCTATCTTGAGCGGTCCACATTTGTGAAGAGAATCTGCAAACCTCGTGACGAGAAAGATAATAGGTTTTCTAAAAAGCAAGATGCTGCTAGGAAGGATGTGTAGCAAGCATTTGGTTTTCTCCAATCCTGTTGGGCTATTGTTGGCACCATGCTAGGAAATGGAGCAGGGAGCAAATGTGGGAGGTCATGACTTCTTGCGTAATCATGCACGACATGATCGTTGAGGAGGAGCACGATGACAACGTATATGATCAAGGGACGAAATTTCAGGTTGAATTGTAAAGAAGATATGCCCTAGAGGCAAATAATAAATAGGTTTAATATCATATCTTGAATTGGTTCATAATAGTTTCATACTATGTTATAACTGTATCAAGAGGAAACATTGATATATGTGTGGTATGTAACCAAGTCCCTAGTAGCCTCTATTCACCTAGTTCGTCGGGCAAACGATGATTAAGATTTCTTGATCATGGAGCATTTATGCCAATTGACAACGGAGTCATATCATTAGAGAATGATATGATGGACATTACAAATATAAGTATTGCAATGTGATTAAGTCACATGGTTTACTGTTGCAATTGTTAGAAACTAGGTGATCTTCTCCTTAGACCGTGAGATCATATTAATCACTATCTCCCGCGACTGTTTTGATCACATCAACCGTCATGATCATAACCGGGTGACCATAAAGGTATGCATTGGGTATTCCAAAGGAACAGGTTGGGGCATATGCATCAAGATTAGGATTTGTTCACCGGCATGAAGGGAAGATACACTGGGCCCACTCGGCGAGATTGTATCCAAAGGTTCCAACCATTGACTAGGTCATGGGATACAATATCATGATAACGAGTTAAGTAGACTTGTCAATAATGATATTGGTATGTTGATAATAAAGATCAAATCTCAGACAAGTCATGTATCAAAGAAAAAAGGATAGGGATACAAAGTTTATGGTTCAAATGACAGAGTTTCATGGAATGCATAGGGGTCATTATGGGCATCCCGGTCCCGCTATTGATCATTGATCAGAGAGAGATCCCGATCATGTCTGTGCCATTCCCAAACCTTTGGGTAACACACTTAAGGGTCTTACAATGTTCTGACATTGTTATGGAAGCGAAGTGATCATTGATGAGAAAATAGTATCAGAATCGTTCCAAGAAGATTTACTAGAATAGTTTCGAGAGGAATCTGAAGGTGTTTAGAAAAAGACGAAAGGTTTTTCGGGTTAATAGAGATTTTATAATATGCATTTATATATTAATTATGAATTAATATATTAAATAAATATTAAAAATTAATATTAATGCGCAACTTCCTCTATTGGGCCAAATTCCCGAAGGAAAAGGGCAGGGCAGCCACCACCGCATGTGGGCCCCACCGGCCAGGCCAGCCCATGCGAGAAAGCACACGCATGCACACAAGCAGGCAGGCGTGCGCTGGTGGGCCGCGAGGCAGGGCCCACCCGGTCAACCACTGCCGTGCGAGCGACTTGGGCCGTGAGCGGGTTAGCGCGGGGCCGACCCGGCCACCACCATTGCCTCTCCACCGGTCAGCCGCCTCCCTCCTCCTCTCCTTTTGTACCATCCTGAGACTTTGGGGAGAGGAGTCCTCCCCTTTCCCCTATATAAGAAGGTCTATATTGGTGAGAAAAAACAACAAAATAAAAAGGGGAATTTTCTTAGGAAATTTCTCCTCTCTCTTTGTTGTATCTCGCTAGTGTGGTTGTTGGGTTCGCAGCATAGAAAACAAAAAAATCCTATGATGGGAACTATTATACGCCAAGATCTATCTACTAGATACAAGCAACGAGTGGATATATATCCATAGAGAACATACCCTTGAATATCAACAAAGCATTGTTAACAAAACTGGTTTCGTGGTTAATGTAGTCGTACACTTGCCGATCTCAAAATCGTGATGAATTCCAGCGAGTCCAGCAGGTCCAGCACCAGCAAGTCCAGCAGGTCCAGCATCACCAAGTCCAACACCACAAAGCAGCGGTGCATCCGTGATCGCACACACGTCCGGTACCCCCGACAACCTCCATCCCTCGCTTCAGCAAAGCAACAGAAGTAGCAACTCCTTTTCAGATAAATCCACTGGGAACATGTATCTCGCTAATCCGAGACCATGGAGAATAATTTCTACAGGGGGAGAGAGATCCTTCACGGGGAGGTGTGAGAGTGGAGGAGGAGGATGTGCTCCTTATATAGGGGAGGGGGCAGCCCAAGGGGGCATGGCGCCAGCCATGGTGAGTGCCCCCACCTCTCCCTCATTCATGTGGGTGGAGCTCCCACTCAGATAAACACACACCTCCACTCATGTCCACTCACATGCATTAAATTTCCACCAAATTTAATGCAAGCTTTTATTAAATAAAACTATTTTATTTATTTTATTAAGAATTCTGTTAATTACTTTAATTAACAAATATTCACATAAACCCCCTGCAACATTTTCAATATCACATGCAGAACCAGTTTCTGCAATTTCACCCGAAACAATTCTGGTTTCCATCGAAATGATTCCAACGCTTTCTTAAATCTTTATCTAAAACATATTGACATGGGTATACCCTATAGGTACCCGAGCTTGGTATATATGGTCCAAATACGTACAGGCCCATGGTGTCACCAAGGCCCAGATGAAAGGACTCGAGTAACCTGCGGACTCTCGATTGCTTGAAGGACAAGAAGAAGCTAAAAGATAGAAAGTTTGAAGGGAAAAACCCTAACTTGTAACCGACTCGACCTGCTACCCGAGACCTAGCCTATCTATATAAAGGCTAGGAGGGGGCAGCGAAGAGGACACACGCAACCCTAGTTTCCACAACCCTCGCCAGATTGCATATGCGCACCATTGTAACTTTCGACTCCTTCGATAATTCCACGAGCAGACAAGCAGGAGTAGGGACCTCTACGAGGCCTAAACCTGGGTAAATCCTTTGTCCCCTGTGTGCTTGTTTGCTAGCCGATAGATGTCTCCAGCGCTCCCTCCTTCTCCAAAACCCAAGTCCATAACAATGGGCATTGATGAGTTAAACCCTCGTCAATTGGCACCATCTGTGGGAATTGGGAGTGCTGATGTTGCGGCTTCTTCGGCCCCATCAACTGCGATCTACAACTCTGCAACAGCGGAGATTCACCAGCTCTTCGGCGCCTTCGACTTCACCGTCCACATGCCGGCCACCCGCCCGGCCTTCGAGTCCGTGGGAGACGGAATCAGCCTGGCGATTGGGAGCTTCTACTTCCAAGTTGGTCAGATGGGCACGCTTTGCATGCCTGATCAACCGACAGCGCCGACGATTGCCCCGGCATCATGGTTCCCTCCATCGATCGGCACCCTCAGCGAGCTCAATGCTCCGGTGGCAGTCGGGAACACGATCAACGACAACAGTCGCGACTCCGATCTGAGCGATCTGGCCACAGAAGATGGAACCTACGGTTCTGAATCTGAAAGTTGTGGAAGCAACAGCTTCCCCAATCACTTCATGTGCGCCGTCATTAACGCAGGCGACACCTCTGCCAATCGCGGCAACGGCGGTAACACCGACAATGGCACCGATCCACCCAACGGTGGCAATGGTGGCAACGGCGGTAACGGCGCCAACGGGGGAGCAGTCGAACCTCCCAGCATAATGAATGAGCAAACCGGCGAACGCGTCGTAATCAAGCTCAACGAGCAAGAGTGGGAGCGCTGCCGCGAAGCCCTACGAGGTGCACCTTTAGCCTTTGGGTCCCCGCAGGAACTGCTGATGGGCTACCACTAGCTCCTAAAAGAAGAATTCAAGCGCCAAAAACAAACAATCGTGCAACTTGAGGCGCGTAAAAAGGCAGCAGACGAGTCAAGCCTTCGTCGCGCTGGGCTCTCCTCCTACGGAGGATCCTCCTCAAGAGGCAACGAGTACCTCGCCAAGAAGAGGCATTCGCGGATGGCTCACCTCACCGAGCAAGAGCGCATAGAGGCCACGAAAGTCCTCGAATTCGGCTCTATGACAGTCGACACGAGAGGCAACGTGGTTCCCAGGACGTTGCAGGCTGCGGTGACAGCAGCCACCATGTACCTCTTTAATAACCAGCCGCCAGCTGGAGATCCCCGAACTGCCATGCACCGATCTACGATCGCGGGTTTGGGGCTAATCGAGGCCGCCCTCGACAAGGAGCCGGTACCAGACCCAAAAAAGGGCAAAGCGTTAGCAAAGTGCTACTCCTCGCCCTCATCCAGCGACGACAATCACGACCTGTCTCGACGCCGTCGCTCACGGCGACACGATCACGACTACGATGCGCGCAACGACCTCACGCAGCGCAAGATCGAAAAGTCAAGGGCACGACGTGCTCGGTCGACTGACTCGGAAGAGGAAGATGGGGAGCTCTGCGGCGCCAGATGCTTCAGCAGATCCATTAGGCAGAAGCGAATGCCTAAAGGGTTTAAACTCCCATCGGAGAATCCGAAATTCGACGGTCTACAGGACCCTAAAATCTGGCTGGAGGATCACATCTCCTCCGTCAGGCTCCACGGAGGCAGTCGAAGTACTGCCATGAAATGTTTGGAGCTACAGCTGCAGGGCGCCGCCCGGGCATGGCTCAATAACCTCCCACGCGGATCCATTCGCAGTTGGGATGAGCTGGTTTACAGCTTCGTGTGCAACTTTAAGGGCACGTACAAACGGCCCGCATCAATCGAAGAACTGAGATGCTACTAGCAAAGATCTGGCGAATCGCTGCGCTCATACATCCAAAGGTGGTCCATCGTCAAGAACTCCGCGGAAAACATCTCGGAAGACCGCGCGATTGATGCATTCAATGGTGGCGTCCGCCGCCTAGAGCTCAGGGAGGATCTGGGCCGCTCAAAGCCCCAGACCATCGACCACCTGATGGAGATCGCGAATCGGTGGGCCGATGGAGAAGATTCTATGAAAAATCGCGCTCACTCCGACGAGGAGGTGGAACTCGAACGCAGACGCGACCGCCGGGGCAAGCGTCGCATGCGCATCTACGACGATCGCGACGACGTCAACATGGTCGCAGCCGGCTACGCCGATAGACGCGACGACAATCGCAACAGCGGATACCGCAGCGGCAGATACCGTGACTCCGAGAAAACCACGCAAGTGTGGCAACGCCACGCTCGCGATGAGGCACCCGCGACCTCCATCGAGGACAAACTGTCCGGGCCATGCACGGTACACTTCTACATCGACAAGCATGATGGCAAAAGAAAGTCCAGCCACCTCCTCAAGGACTGCCGCGAGTTCCTCAAACTACATGAGGGATTGGTTCGGATGAACCGCAATGCAGTCGAAAGAGGCTACGGAGCCGCTCCAGGCGCCGAGGCACATGGCGCACCACCACCACCACCTGGGCCACCCCCGAACAAAGCCGCACCGGACCAGCACAACGGGGTCGAACCGTACCCACGGGCCATGGGTACCATGATGATACAAAAGGGGCGCCCCTCCAACAGGGTGCAGAAGGCCATCACTCGCCAAGTCAACCTGGCCATGCACTCGCCACCATCCACCTCTGAGTACCTCAGTGGTAGTGAGTCGTGCATCACCTTCGACAAACGCGACCACCCGCCTCAGATACCTCTCCCAGGTCATTGCCCTCTCGTACTCGAGGCGCAAATTGGAGGCTTCGACATGAGTCACGTCTTCTTGGATGGCGAAAGTGGCATCAACCTCATATTCGCGAGTACCTTGCGAGCAATGAGGATCCCTCTAACCTGCTTGGAGACATCGGACACAATGTTCCACGGCATCGTCCCAGGGAAAGGCGTATACCCCCTGGGCAAAATCAACCTCGACGTCATCTTTGGCACGCCGAAGAACTTCCGGCGCGAGCGCATCGACTTCGAAGTCGTCGACTGGCCCTCACAATACCATTGCATCCTCGGGCGCGTCGCGTTCGCTAGGTTCATGGCGGTGCCCCATTACGCCTACCTGTAGATGAAAATGCTAGGACCCAACGGCGTCATAACAATCAACGGGAACTTTGAGCGATCTGACGCTTGCTACAGGGAATTCAACAGAATCTCCTAGTCCTTCGGCATGCAGGAGGAACTCACAAGACTGAAAGAGACGATAGACAACAGTCTGCCTCCCTTGAGTAGGCCAAGCTCACCTGATCTCTCCTTCGACTCATCCGTGCACACAAAGAAGGTACAGGTCCATCCATCGGATCCAGCCAAGACGACCCTCATCGCCAACAACTTGAGTCCCGCATCGGAACTCGCGCACGTCGAATTCCTCTGTGAGCACTGGGAAATTTTTCCTGGTGTCCTGTGGACATGCGAGGAGTTCCCAGGGAATTCACCAAGCACGCACTCAACGTCAACCCCGACGCAAGGCCAGTCAAGCAAACAATCAGGCGACTGTCTGAGCCACGGGCGCAGGCAGTCGGAATGGAGATCAACAGACTCCTCGAGGCCAAGTTCATATGCGAGATCAAGGAAAGCACTTGGCTCGCCAATACGGTGCTGGTACCAAAAAAGGACACGGATATCCTACAGATGTGTGTGGACTTCACTTCTTTAAACAAGCTCTACCCAAAGGATCACTTCCCACTGTCACGGATCGACCAGATCATCAACTCCACCGCTGGATGCGAGCGCCTCTGCTTCCTCGATGCCTACTCAGGCTATAATCAAATTCGAATGAAGGAGGAAGACCAGGAGAAAACAGCGTTTACAACGCTCTTTGGTGTGTTCTGCTACAACACAATGCCCTTCGGGCTAAAAAACGCAGGAGCCACCTACCAACGGTGCATGCAGGCTTGCCTCAAGGAGCAACCGGGTCGCAACATCCAAGTCTATGTCGACGACATAGTAATCAAGACCAAGGAGGAAGCCTCTCTAATCGATGATTTGCGCGAAATCTTTGCCAACCTCGATCGCTACTGGATTAAGCTAAATCCGAACAAATGCGCCTTTGGCGCAGCTACTCGGGTATCTCATCTCCGCAAGAGGGATCGAGGCAAACCTGAAAAAGATAAAAGCCATACTGGCCATGGAGAAGCCAAAGAACATAAGAGGCGTCTAGCAACTAGCCGGACGAATCGTGGCACTCAGTCGATTCATCAGTCGGATGGGTGAAAAGGCGCTACCCTTCTACTAGCTCCTCCGCAAAGCTGAAAAAATCGAGTGGACCAATGAAGCACAAGAGGCATTCGAAGATCTCAAGCGCCTGCTATCCACTTCACCAGTGCTGGTGACTCCACGAGAAAGAGAACCACTATTGCTGTACATCTCCGCCACCAACCAGGTGGTCAGCACAGTGCTCGTCGTCGAGCGGGCTAAAGAAAACAAGGTCCATGGTGTACAACGCCTGGTATACTACCTCAGCGAGGTCCTCACGCCAACAAAACAGCGGTACCCGCACTACCAGAAGCTGGCGTACGACGTCTTCATGACCGCCCGGCGACTGCGCCACTACTTCTAGGAACACCCAATCGTGGTAGTCAGCGACGCCCCGTTGGGACATATCCTCAATAACCCCGATGCCACGGGGCGAGTCGCGCTTTGGGGAATAGAACTGTCTCCACGAGACATCACATATGAAAAGTGTGACGCAATCAAGTCGCAAGTTCTCCCTGACTTCCTCGTGCACTGGATGGAAAACCAACTCCCAGATAAGCCAGATATGTCCTACCTCTGGACAATGCACTTCGATGGGTCCAAGCAGAAAGACGGAGCAGGCGCAGGTGTCATACTTACATCACCTCAAGGGGACAAGCTGAAATATATCCTGCGAATGCAGTTCACAGCCTCAAACAATGAGGCTGAATACGAGGCCCTGTTACACGGGATGAGGATGGCAAAAGCTTGTGGCCCCAAGATGCTCATCATATATGGCGACTCCAAGCTGTTCGTCAACCAAACAATGCATGAGTGCGACGCACTGAACGACAACATGATCGCGTACCGCGACCACTACGATACACTCGAGGGCGACTTTGATGGTTGCGAGTTGCGACACATAGGTCGCGAAAGCAACGAGGAGGCGGACGCACTCGCCAACATAGGCTCTACCTGCGCCCCCACACCACCTGGGGTATTTCTCGAGTGCATCTGCGAACGCTCCATCAAGCCAAAGGCCGTAGAGAAGAAAACAAGCGCAGCAACAGACTCGGGGGCTACGCCACCCAATGAGCCCATGGCACTCGATGACTTGGAGCTGGACACCGGACTCGAAGGACCAATGAGCGTCATGCTGATTGAGAAATCATGGACGCAACCGTACATCACGTACCTCCTCAGCAAGAGGCTACCGGACGACCCGACAGATGCACGGCACATCGTGCGGCGATCCAAGGCATTCACCGTTATCAACGGCGAACTGTATAAACACAGCATCACAGGAGTACTACAACGATGCGTCTCCATGGCCGATGGAAGAGCAGTTCTCCTCGAAATCCATGAAGGGACCTGCCGGCACCACGCTGGCAGTCGCGCCCTAGTTGCCAAAGCTCTACGAGCTGGATTCTACTGGCCTACGACCATGCGCGACGCCAAGGACATCGTCCAAAAATGCAACGCTTGCCAACGATTCACGGACAAGCCGCACGCACCGGGCGCAGAGCTACGGCCAATCCCATTGGCCTGGCCTTTCGTGCAATGGGGGCTCGACATGGTCGGCAAGCTTCCAAGGTCCTCACGAGGAGGCTACGTCTACCTCTTGGTCGCAGTCGACAAATTCACCAAGTGGATTGAGGCCATGCCAGTAACCAACCAATCCACGCACAGCGGAGTCAAATTCTTTGAGTCCATCGTCTACCGCTTCGGGGTGCCACATAGCATCATCACTGACAACGGGATGAACTTCACATCCAAGGAGTTCCAAGAATTCTGCGAGAACCTAGGGATCAACATCAGCTACGCCTCAGTAGCGCATCCACAGACCAACGGTTAGGTGGAAAAGGCAAACGACCTCGTCTGCAGCAGAATCAAGAAGCGACTCCTCCGACCACTCGAATAAGCCGGGGGCTGCTGGCCGGATGAACTGCAATCCGTACTCTGGAGCCTTCGTACAACTCCAAACAACGCCACGGGCTACACGCCATTCTTTATGGTGCACGGAGCAGAGGCAGTGCTACCCGCCGAAGTAAGGTACAAAGCGCCACGCGTGGTCGCCTACAGCGAACAGGAATCATCCCTCGCACTCGAAGACTCCGTGGACCTCCTTGATGAAGCAAGAGAAATCGCCGCAGAAAGATCCGCGATCTACCAGCAGAACCTGCGTAACTACCACAGTAGGAGGCTTCGCCCCAGATCCTTCGTCGAAGGTGACCTGGTCTTGCGACTAAAGCAGCAGGGGCATCTCAAGCTCGAGTCCCCCTGGGAAGGATCGTACGTGACTACAGAAGTAATCCCAGGTGGCGCCTATCGCCTTAAAGATTTAGAGACAGGAGTCGCATGCTCCAACCCCTGGAACGTCGCACAGCTGCGACACTTCTACCCTTAGTCGTTTTACTTTTTACATCACAAATAAGGCTACTCAGACAAGGCTACTTAGCCACACATTGTACCTCGCACTGTTTCTTCGAATAAATAAAAGCTAAGTGCCCCAAAACTCAGTGTTCTCCTTTACTTTTTCAATTTATATACTCGGGGCTACGCCACCCTATACACATCTGTTCTTCAGACCAAAACGCGATATCCTGAGTAGCTGGCACATCAACCGAAACCCTTAAAACACGACCTCAACTCAGCTGCAACGCACCTGACAGGTTGACAAGGGACCGAGATAAAAGATGGCCAGGCTAACGAAAAGGACTCGCATAGTGCAACGCACCTCACGCTCACAAAGCTCTGTATACACATTCGACAATTAATTATCTACAACATCTATACGAACTTTACAACACAAGTACACTTATGTGCAGGATACAAATTTGGCTACTCTTGCAACAGATGAACATTGGTTTGTTCCTCAAAGAAGTCGACGATCTCCTCTGCTGGACGGTCCACTGCCTGATAGTGCGGTACCATATTCCAGGCAGATCCTGCTGGTGGCGCTGGCGGCCTAGAGGCAATGGCGGCAATATCCACGTTAGGCCTGTGCAATCGCACCATCGAGAGGGCGGCCTTGGCACCAGCCAGCAACTTCTGCCTCACGCACTCGCGAACCGCGGACAGATCTTGAAATTTGGCAAGAAGGGCCAACAGGCTTGATGGAGCGTTGTCCAGCGGAAACATCGCCCGATAAATGTTCTTCAAGCACGACTGCGACTTCTTCAGAAAGAGCAACACTCGTGACGCGCGATCCTGCAGGGTCGCCAACGCAGTCGCACGATCATGATCTACCCAGAAGTATCCACTCTCTTGAAGTTGCTCCTGGGTGAGATCATGAAGGCAAATGACAATCCTATCCTTCTCCTCCTGCGGATGGCGTGCGCTAACAACTACACAAAGCAACATCAAAAACATGAGTACAACGTACCATTGCGACTAACTACAAAGGAAAAGATGAGAATGAGCAAACTAACACTTAAACTGGTCACCCAGCTGCGTCACCTTGCCAAGCAGATATTGCTCGCGGGCGGCGGCCTTTTCTGCCTTCGACTTCCACACATCTGCGTTACCGCGGATCAGGGGCAACTCATGCTCCAGCTGCTTCACGTGGTCACGAAGTCGCGACAGCAGGGATAGCTCCTCTACCCTGGAGCGCGGTGGTGCCACTGTCTCACCAAGCGAGTCCTGGGTTCCCCCCATAGGATCACTTGACGTACCCACCACACAAGTCAAGACAGAGGCAAATAAGGCGACCAAATTAACACAAAGGCAAGGGGAACAGATGCATTCAAGATAAGCATAAGTGTTCACAAACACACTCGCCAGCAGGCATGTTCTTAGACCAAAAGGGCAAATCATCAACTATTACAACAAGCTAACTACGGAGCAGCTGGCTTCTTCGACTTCGACGGCTTCGGGGGCTTCATCAAGTCCGTGGCAGTATCAGATGCCACTGACTTTCCGCCGGCCCCTGAGGCCGAAGCTTTCGCCGCCTTCTTCGCACGTTGGAGCTCCTCCGAATACTTGGCAACGGTATTTATCAAGGAATGGCCATATTTGGCACATGCAGTCGCGAAAGGAGCGAAGACTACCTGCTGACCGTCTGCGCCAACAGGCATCGCCTTCGACATCGCAGAGGGATCTACCTCGACTCCGTGGACTTGCACCATGGCGAGTGACATGGTCGCGCCAGCCGCACGGAGGGAGTTCTTGTAGGTGGCTGGCTCACCCCCGGCGAGTGACTCCACCAGCTCGTCCATATTATCGACCAGCTCCGCCTTCAGCATCAACTCCTCCCGAAGGCGACTGAGGAAGACCTTGGCCTTAGACAATGTATCTTGGATGGTGGCGCTTCGGTCCTCGACTGCAGATACCGCGCCTGCCAGAGCGTCATCGCGACGAAGGGCCTGCGGGTCAAAGCTCAAGTCGCCAGCATCTGCACAGAAAACACACACATGGATCAAACCTCCAGCACCACCGGCAAAACTCTAGATACAGAGAAGGACAACAACAAAATATCTACCAGCAAAGGTACCTGCGAGGGCCTTGGCGACTGAGAATAGTTGCTCCTCGAACAACTTTTACCTGGCCGCAAAGGAGGCACGTAGATCTTCTTCGTGCTTCTGTGCATCATCACGAGCCGCGATTGCCTCGTCATGCCACTTCACAGCTGCAGCAAATGTCTTTTCCAAGGTGGCGACGTTGCGTAGCAACGCGTTATACTCAGCTGCATGGCAATCAAAGGTTGACTATCAGTCGACTGTACCAAAAAAGGAGAAGACGAAAAAGAATAAGTGTAGAACACTCACTTTCGACAACGCGGTGACGCGTCTCCAGCATTGCATGCTGGTGACCCATCGCCATCACCTGCGCCGCTACTTGCGCGGCTTCCTTTACAAGGAACTATCGCACAAAACAAGGAATCAGAGAGGGCAACAGATGTCGTCGACTGCCACACTAAAAAGAAGGAAAGATATACTTACATGGTCCTCTAGCGACTCCGAAGAAGTTTGCTGAACCGTCATCCGAGCAACCATTCGATGCTCCCCTACGTGAGGAGAGCTCGAAGAATTGTGCTCGGAGTGGGCCGCCGCCGCGGGAGAAGGAGCGCGCTCAACCTCCACCTTGGCCCTTGAGGTCGCGACTCCCGATTCTTTCAAAAACTCGACGCCGCCAGAAGATGACGACGCCTCTTGACTACAAGATCAAATCCACATTGAGAAAGGGCAAACTCCAGGGCAAAGCCAACAAGAAGACAACAGAAAAGAATGAATGAACTAGCAAATTTACCAGTCAAACTTGTCAAGATCAAACGTGGCCTCCGCCGACTCCAACGAAGACTCCTTGGGAAATCGCATCTTCTTGCGAGAAGGTGGTGCCACAACCCTCACAGGAACGGCTGGAATTGGCGACTCCGCACCAACAGCCGTGCCTTCTGGAGTCGAAGGAGTCGACGCGTCTGAATCCTTGTTGCACGAACGCTTGCGAGTATCCGGACTCTCGGACTCAGGGGCTTCCTCTTCTATGTCAGAAGGGACAGTCGATTCAGGCTCGTCCTCTTCCAAAGCCTCGCCAGGAATAATCCCGTCAGGAAGAGGAGGCATACAGGGCGACACCGCCCAATCCTGCATACAAACAACAAAGATCAGCAAAAGGCATAAGTAAGCAACAAAAAAGCAATCGTGCAAATAAGCTACTGCGTAGCACAACTGTACCTCAGGAGGGGGATTCGAAGCATCAAAAGGAGGAATGACTGGTTCACTCGAAAGCACATCCTTGACAGTGTACTTCATGACCAATCGAACCCTCTTATCCACCTCACTCGCAGACATGCCATCGGCAGACACGCGAGTGGTATCATCAGCGCCACCCCATTGAAACATGGGATGGCCTCTGGCTTGGAGAGGCTGGATGCGACGGCGCAGCCAAGTTCTGATAAGGGTGCAGCCTCCCTCTTCTGCGCCTATGCGACTCTCGAGGTCGTAGACGCACTGATATAGCACGTCTGTCTTCGCAAGTTCGCCAGGCATCACTACGTTCTTCCAAGAATGCATCTTCTTGCAGGGACTCGCGGGATCGAAGGGCGCGAGTCCAAAGTGCTCATCTTCGGCCTTCTGATCACGGACATAGAACCATTTGTCCCTCCATCCTTGGACGGACTTGGTGAGCTTGATATCGAAGTAGGTGGCGGATGGGTCGACGTGGATTCCGCAACCACCTACGTCATAAACTAAAGAGCCAGATGCGGACTGACGCTTCAATTTAAACAAGCGCTTGAAAAGACCAAAGTGTAGCTCGATTCCGAGCCAGCACTCGCAAAGGGTGATGAAGCAGGTGATGTGGAGAATCGAATTTGGGGATAGCTGATGGAGCTGGAGCCCATAGAAACAAAGAAGACCCCTAAGAAAGGGGTGGAGAGGCAAGGAGAGACCGCGAATGACGAATGCGAGAAACATCACTCGAAAACCAGCGGGAGGAGCAGGAATGGTCTCACCGCCGGGGACGCGCGCATCGGCGACTACTGCAGGAATAGCTCCGTCTTGGCGAAGAAGACGGAGATCCAACGCCTTGATGATGGAGGGGCGCCATGCACCATTGGTCACGTGGGTGCCCGCGACCTTCTTCTTCTCGCCGGCAGTGGCGCTGGTGCCCGCAGCAGCGGAGCCACCCTTCTTCTTCCCCGCGGCGACAGTGGCCGTGGAATCAGCGGCAGCGCCTCCTTTCTTTTTCCCCATTGCGCAGCGGCGATGAGAGCACAGAAAGTAGCTTGGAAACGAGCGGAGGTGGTCCAGCGCTATGGAGCAGACGAGCACAGGGAAAAGCAGAAGAACAACAACAATGGCGATGGCAGCGAAGAAGAAAGAGCGCAGATGGAAAATTACCGCCACAGGGCCGCTACTTAACCCCTAGGAGATGCAATCCAACGGCTCACAAAAACCCTATTGGATGCATGGCACGCATCGCATTGGACACGTGGAGAAGAGGAAGCGCGAACCGTCCCCCCACTTCTTCCATTACGCGCGGAAATCGAGGAGGCGCAGTTAAAAATAAGATTACGCATGCCCAGTCAAATCAAAGTCAGGAGGTGGGACCCACCGCTCGTCACGTCCTGTCAAACTCGCTCACGCGGGCAACTGAGGTCATACAAGCGTCAGCACTGACGTCATCAAAGCTACGCAACGCAAAACTTCGACTACTTTAGTCCTTGCTGGAGTCTTCGACTCTACCAAGCACTCGGGGGCTACTCCAATAGGGAGCGCTGGTCGCACACCCTACGATTTTCTCTTTTCTTATTGCAGGAATGTGGGCAATCACAATCAAACCCAACCACTCGAAACACGGTTCGATTACGGACATGGGTTACTCCCATAGGGAGCGCCGGAAACAATTTCGACTGAAACAATCAAGCAAAAGACGACAGCAGTCGCAAAAGTGTTTTAGTCCCTGCCTAAGTCTTCGACTGAGACAAACAAGCAAAAGACGATAGCAGTCGCAAAAGTTCTTTAGTCCCTGCCTGAGTCTTCGACTCAACCAGGCACTCAAGGGCTACTCCCATAGGGAGCGCTGGTCGCGCACCCTATGATTATTTGTGTAAAAACTATGTGTTGATAACATCCGCACTCGCATCTCATGGCGACACCGCCTCATAATTTTCCCTACAAAGAGACTACGTCTCCTGGGTTGCCCGAATCGTCTCCGCGATGATAAAATTCGGATGCCGCGCTTACAGCGTGAAGGTAAGACCTGAATAAGGCCTAGCAACACATTTAACTACGCACTACCAGAAATATATCCGTGCCTACAGGCACGATGAACATGCCTTGACGGACGCGTCAAGTGCTCACACCCATATAACTGGATTTCGACTCCTGTAAGACCTCCGCGGCCTGAGTCGAATTACGCCAGCACTTTTCCGGATTCGAGTCCGGGGACTCGAGTTCGAGTAGATTGCGTTGTTTCACCCTAAGGTGGTTAACTGATACCGATACTTCGGTTATATCAGGCACGTATATCAACAGTCCCTATGACATAAATAAAAGCAGTCGAAAATATACTCGTTTAGGCACTCGAAGACTTCAAAAAAGTCCCCAGTCGAATCTGCGATTCCACTGGACACTCGGGGGCTACTGACATGGGTATACCCTATAGGTACTCGAGCTTGGTATATACGGTCAAATATATACAAGCCCACGGTGTCACCAAGGCCCAGATGAAAGGACTCGAGTAACCTGTGGACTCTCGATTGCTTGAAGGACAAGAAGAAGCTAAAAGATAGAAAGTTTGAAGGGAAAAACCCTAACTTGTAACCGACTCGACCTGCTACCCGAGACCTAGCCTATCTATATAAAGGCTAGGAGGGGCGGCGAAGAGGACACACGCAACCCTAGTTTCCACAACCCTCGCCAGATTGCATCTGCGCACCATTGTAACTTTCGACTCCTTCGATAATTCCACGAGCAGACAAGCAGGAGTAGGGACCTCTACAAGGCCTGAACTTGGGAATCCTTTGTCCCCTGTGTGCTTGTTTGCTAGCCGATAGATGTCTCCAGCGCTCCCTCCTTCTCCAAAACCCAAGTTCGTAACAATGGGCATTGATGAGTTAAACCCTTGTCACATATTTACTCCAAATGGTGTCGGTATCCCTTAAGTGTGTCACCCTACGGTTTGCAAATAATGCAGATGATCGAGACCTTTCTCCGATCAATAATTAGTAGCGGGACCTAGTGATCCGTACTGACTCCCACACATTCAATGATGACTCTAGTGGTCATGTGAACCTTTAATATTATAACTAAATCCCTTTGTCTCGCAATATATTACATGTCCAAGATTCAATCATAAGTATCTTCATACCTAGTTTGATCTCGTTACCGACATGCACTCTTTTCTCTTTCCCGTCATATAACATTCTAGTGATCACATCACTTGCTTGCAAGCTATCTCAATGTGATATCACCGAGAGGGTCCAGAGTATATCTATCCGTCATCGTGATGGATAAATACCACTCTTGATCCACGAGCCTCAACATAACACTTTCATAGAACCCAAAGTATTCTTCCGGTGTTAGCGATTAACATGATCTTTGTCTAAGGACTAAGATTACTTTGTATGATGTTATAGAAATATAAACATAATGACTTTGATAGTAAAGCTATATTTCGAATGAATGTTCATCACATCATTCCACCAATGTTGTGACCTTGTTATTAACAACATCCAATGTCCATGATCAGGAAACCTTGATCATCTTGTTAATCAACGAGCTAGTTTATAAGAGAGGCATAACTAGGAACACTTTACTTGTTTATTAAACACACATGTATTGATGTTTCCAATCAATACAATTATAGCATGCAAAATAAACTTTTATCATAAACAAGGAATAAGATAATAACCACTTTATTATTGCCTCTCGGGCATATTCCCTTTAGTGGTTCCAAGAAGAACTGCACAAAAGAGACAACACCATAGGCATGATGTCGTGCTGCTGGATCCTAGTTCTAGAAGGTCTACTTCCGCATCTCGGCTAGATCAAGGAGAATGGGAGCGGTCGTCAGACACCATATGTGTGCGATACCTCGGGGGTGCTACCACTTGTGGCGCGGAATCTGTCGTGCAAGTACCAGGACGTGACGAGCGAGGAGCTGCGCGACCTTGAGGTCGGCTGAGTAGGACTACTTCATCCACGTTCCCCGCAAGATGTTAACCGCATTTGGTATACAAGGGTGTGCAACCGAAACTCCATCCCCATTACTGCTTTAACACATAGATAGATCTTGGCATGGGTGTTACGATAACTAGATTTTTTTTTGTTTTCTCCTACGAACCCCTTCAAATCGGTTGTGACCCAGCCCTGACCTCCGAATGACTTTCTAGATTTTCTGATAGTGCATCATGAAATCCAAGATCGTGCAACTCACAACCAACTCCAAAAAGATTACGACTCTTGACTAACCCTCATCTCGACCTAACCCTCTTCCCCCAGTGGTGCTGTGTCACCCGGGAGATCCACCGCCACCGCCCCACTCGGCCTCCCCGATATCTCCCTACCTCTCCACACTGCCGGAGGGGTCACCGAGGAAAGCCCTCATTGCCAGGAGGCAGTGGCGCGTCTGCTGGGAAAAAACTCAAGTTTTGACGGCAGCGCTTAATCTTATCCGGAGGTCATGGCGGCTCGTGACAGCGATGGCCAGTGTGGCAGGATGGTTGTGGCTCGGCACGGTGGTTCTAGACCTGCGGAGCCTCGATCCTCATTGCGCTTGCACCCGCCTCCTCCGTGTGGACAACATCCTCCTTCTCCACCCGTACCACATGGGTGCCGGGATGGTGGACCCGAGCATGGTGGCAGCGACCTCCTCTTGCCGGAGGTGGATGACTGGGTTGGGCCTGGTGCGGGGAATCTTGGGATCCCACACCGGTCTTGGGACGGCGTGTGTATGACCATAATGCCGCTCACACAGCTATGCAGCCTCCTCCACCTTTGGTTGTCCCATCCAAAGGGATCTTGTAGGTGGGTGTTGCCTTGCGGTGACTTCCTGACAATGGATCAAATTGAGGAGGAGATGGTGAACTTTTTGCTAAAGCAGGTGAGGATGCCAACATCGATGGTGGCGCTTGAGGGTGTCGTTTTCCTCGTTGGAGGCAAAGGTAGGGATATCTCTCGCTCCATTGTTTCTAGGGAAAACCTCAGATCTGGGGGAGGACACCATTGATGGTGGTTCCCATGGGGGTGTTTGAACTCATTATAGGCATTGTGGGGGCCTCCTGGATTGGATGATGGCGATGTACTCGTCATCACCCCTTTGGGGGCATCATCTTTGGAGACATTCTGCAGCTAGATGGGCATGTGGGCGGCTTGGTGGCTTGGCAACCGTCTCGCGTGTCTCTCGCATGGGGACCACGGTGGAGCGGCTTTGTATTGCATGGAGATTTGATGACAAAGTGAAGACATGGCTGACCGACAGGTGCTACGCGGATTCATGCATGTTCAGCAGGTGCTATGCACGATAGATCCTCCGAAGACTTCAAGCTGTGTTGGATGGTGGTACTTGGCGGCATGGTGCTGCGGGGTACTGGTGGTGACCGTGACGTGCTTTGGAGATAGTGCACAGGGAGGTGGTTCTACTTGGCACCACGGTGGTGTCGGCGGCTGGTGTAGTAGAGTCGGCGCATTGATCTACATGCTCAAGATGGTTTTGCGGAAGATAGTGGAGGCAACGATATCCGGAGTGAATGCATGGGTAGCGTTTCATGGATATGTTGGGCAGATCTGGGCTCCTGGCTTGCATGGGGACATTGGTTGTTTGCTAGGTCTCGTCGGGGAGCTGGCAATATTTTTACTGTTATGCTCGGTGTTTTATTTTGCCAGTCTTTATTATATGATATTTGTAATGGCTATTGCCAGAATTTGTTGTTTTAATAATGAATAAGATAATAACCACTTTATTATTGCCTCTCGGGCATATTCCCTTCAGTCTCCCACTTGCACTACAGTCAATAATCTAGTCTATAAACTTGTGCATTCAACACCTATGGATTTCTGGTGTTGTATATACGCGTTTGCTAGTGGTTAACATAATCTCTGGATCTAATATTTTCAGGTCCGTGTGTATTTGCATTTATTTGTGTCTCTACGCATCACTCATTCTCTAATGAGATGGCATTATATAAATTTAGTCCTTTGGTGAAACCTTTAGTTCCTTTGTAATAAAACATGTTGATAGTATTGTCGTACAATATATTGTCATAGTATTAGTCCACTGTGAACCATTCCTAGTTTGATAACAAACTACTTAACCAAATTTCCTCCTTTGCTGCTACTATAGCACTCATATACTTAGCCTTTTGTTGTAGTATCCGTCACAATGTATCAACTTTGGAACTCATCCAAATCCATCATGGAACCTGCCTTCCATTACATTGTGCCACCCATAGTTTAAATTGAGATAAATTTAATGTGTATCTTGTGACAAACTAGTATCAATGTAACACTTTACAATGAACTACTTCTAACTATCTATCACTTATACATGATATATTCTTAGTTCTTCCAAAGCTCATAAGAATATCTTTACTATTGCCCAATGATCATCTTATGAATCATTCTGGTATATGCACATAACATTTAGAGCATAGGACATATATGGATATGTACATATCATGGTATACTTTATTGATCAAAATATCCATGTGATTTCACTCACCAAGTGTCGATACACTCGAATTTTGATTTAACCTTTTCCATGCAGCAAGAACCTTGCTTTTCGTTTCCATATTGAACCCTTTCAATATCTCATATGTACGTCTGGCACAACCATATTAGCGCCTCAATCTATCTATATAGATATTGATGCCAAATATTCCGGTTTTGCCCAAGTCTTTCATCGAAATCCAATTTTAATAAAATTCTTAACTTGTGTCAATAAAATATACATCATTTCCAATCAACAATATGTACTCTACATAATGTATTAGAAATATGTCTCAGCGCTCCCACTTAATTTATTGCAAATGCAAGCATCTTCATCGTCTCCGATGAAATTAAACTCTTTTAACATTTTCATCACGGTGAAGATTCCAACTCCGCTATGCTCATTTCAACCATTGAAGTTTGCACGCCCTTTTAGCATCCTTTGAATTAACAAAACTCTTCGGACCATGTCATGTACACGTCCTAGGTAACCATTATATTAGAAGAACATTGTTTTGTTTGTTCAACTACCATATACCAAATTATATGTAGTGGTTGCTACATTAATCCGTCAAGACTAAATATCGCTATGAAAGATCAAATCTTGTCATAATCAACTCCTTGAACATTTTCGTAAACTCCTTTCTGACATGTCGACTATTTCATAGATATCAAACATCCATGTCTATTTCTTTATAGATCCAAATACGACCGATAGGCTTCATGCCTTTCTGGAGGGTCTTCCAAGTTCAGAAACTTGATTTCTCCTATATGGATACTTGATACATTGCAAATGTATCTATAATTTTTGATGTTCCATTCTTGGTTTTATCCACTTTCTTGTGTTTTGTTCCAACTTTGGAGTACTTTTATTATGATTTCTTGGACTAACCTATTAACAAGAGCCACAGTGCAAGCTGCCTGTTTTCTATTGTTTTTGGTTCTAGAAAAGTCAGAAAATGAATATTCTCGGAATTGGACGGAACAAAAGCCAAAGTGCCTATTTTTCTGGAAGGGATCAAGTGCCAGAATACGAGACGGAGAAGGGCTAGGGGCCGGCCACACCACCTGGCCGTGCGGCCAGGCCTGGCCCGCGCCAGGGGGTGGTCTGGCCGACCCCAACACCCCATCGGCCTCTCCTTCCGCCTATAAGTTGCCCTCGGGACAAAAACCCTAGGTACCCGATCAAAAATCCCCGAAAGAGTCTGTAGCCGCCGTCGTCTCTGTCCCTAGATCGGGGGGTCTGAAGCTCTTCCCGGCACCCTGCCGGAGAGGGGAATTCACCCTGGAGGCCTTCTTCATCACCATGCAAGCCTCTGGTGTGATGCGTGAGTAGTTCATCCTTGGACTACGGATCCATGTAGTAGCTAGATGGCTGGTTTCTACTCCTTTGTGCTTTCATGTTTAGATCTTGTGAGCTCCGTTCATGATCAAGATCATCTATTTATAATTCATACATGTTATGTTTGCGGGGATCCGATGGATATTGAGATGCTATTTCAGATTGATTATTGATTCTATCATGTTCACCCAGCATGTTATCTATCTTAAGGAGAGCCACCTCTAGTGAACTATGGATCCCGATCCTTTACTTTACATACAATCTATAAACTGTTTCTGCTTTGTGTTTTCTTTCTGCAAACTTTTACTTCTTTCCATTCGATACGTTTAATCCTTTGTTTTTTGCAAAACGCAATGAGATTGACAACCTCATCGCAAGTTGGGGACAAAGTTCTGTGGTTGTGTTGTGCAGGTCTCCACGTTGCAGTAGCACCGGTAGTGCGCCCTGCCAAAGCTAAGCTAGTAACACCTTTGAGGTGTTTCCTTGCTCCTACTGGTTCGATTAAACCTTGGTTTCATAACTGAGGGAAACTTGCTGCTGTGCTCATCATACCTTCCTCTTGGGGTTCCCAACGAGCTCTACATCAACACCGCCATCAAGCATTTTTCTGGGCGCCGTGCATTGAGCCATCAAGCATTTTTCTGGCGCCATTGCCGGGGAGTCAAGGACATTTTCACAAGGGGAGTCCCTCATAACCAATCTCTTTACTTTGTTTTTTTTGTTTTGCTTAGTTTTCTTTTTTGCTTTGTTTGCTTGTTTGGTTCTTCAAAAAACACAAAAAAATAGTTTTGCAAGTTTGCTTTCTTATTTGAAAAACACATAAAAAAATTAGTTCCTTTCTTAAGTTGCCTTTATGACTAGCTCTGCTCCAATCACTGTTTCATTATGGATAGCTCACTCAGTTTCCTATTTGGAACAGTTTTATGACTTCTAAGGTAATAGATGAACCACCGCCTGCTAGAACCTCCATGGAAGAAGAAATTGCTGAACCTGAAAGCTCATTAGATGAAAAAGAGGAGGAGAGTGATGGATAAAAGGAGGAAGAATGGATCTACCCATGCCTACCTTCTAATGAGAGTAACTCTTTATCCCTTACATTATTTGATTGTCCCCCATGCTTATCAAAGGAGGGTGAATGTTATGTTCCCGAGGATTCTTTTGAAAATGTTTATAATAAAGCTCTAGTGCTTGTAGATCATGAAAAGCATGCTTTATGTGATAGTTATATTGTTGAGTTTATTCATGAGGCTACTGAAAATTATTATGAGAGAGGAAAATATGGTTGTAGAAGTTTTTATGGTAATGAAACCCCTCTCTATGTGCTGAAAGTTTTGAAGTTACTTTTGTTTTATCTTCCTATGCCTGTCACTTTGTTCTTTGTGCATTTATTTGCATACAAGATTCCTATGCATAGGAAGTGGGTTAGACTTAAATTTGTTTTGAATTTGCTTCTTGATGCTCTCTTTTACTTCAATTCGTATTTCCTATGAGAGCATCTTCTCAAATTTTCATGCCTAACTTAAAGGCGTTAAAGAAAAGTACTTGTTGGGAGATAACCTAAGAGTTTTAGTTAAGTCTTGGAAGTTATTACGTCTGTAATAACCTCTCCTTATCCCTTTTATTTGCTTTTTGTGCCAAGAGTAACCTCTAATGAGAGTGAAGTAATGATTGGGAAAGTTGCTGTCCCGAAACAGATTTCTATGCTTCACCGTAAAAATTCCTGAGATAGCACTGTACGTCGGATTGAGCTGTAATTGTTTTTGCTTTTGCCCCAGTTTGTTATCTAACTTTCGTTAGTTCAACACTTTTTGATTTGAGCAACAGAAGGTCTTCTAAAAAAATCGTCTTTGCCTGCTGGTCTGTTTTGACAGATTTCTGCCATTTTCTACATTTGCTTCTTGTTAGTTCCTTCTTGAGTTCCTTTGGGGAATTATGCTTTTTGAGGGAAGTGCTACAGTAGCTAGTGTTCTAATGGAAGTTTTTTTGGTGTTATAACTGAACCTTGAGACTTATTTATCTTAAGTGCACTAATGTTGCTAATGAGATTGTGTGAAGTTTTGTATGAAGGAAAAATTTCAGGTGTATGGAAGGAATGAGTAATGAGATGAAGGATGGACTAAAGCTCAAGCTTGGGGATGCCACGCGTGTCACCCCAAGAAATATCCAAGAAGTACAAGCGTCAAAGCTTGGGGATGCCCAAGGCATCCCCTTCTTCATCAATAAAAATTCCAGGTTTCTTCCAAACGGTTCATTTTTATTGTTTCGTGCACAGTTGTGTTTCTCTTGGAGCGTCTTCTTTTTTGTTTTCATTTTGTTTTTTTAGTTTGCTTGGTTTGCTTAGTTTTCTGAATAAGTTGGTTGGACCCCCTCTTTCACACTTTGGTTTGGTTTGGAAAAGAGTAGGAAAGTTTATGCTTATGTGGTAAAAAGAGCTCGTTTTTGACTGTGTCCTATGCTTTGTCATGCCATGCTTGATATCGTTTTGGCTTTATGCTTAGCATTCTTTGATGTAGCATGACTTGTTATAAACAATTGATATTGCTTAATGTGCCTTGGATGAATCATGCATTGTTTTAGCATATTAAAGCATAGCATAGTGGTATTCTCCTTTGATGCTTTATTTGGGTTGACTTGGCGCATGCTCACACCATGTTATGACTATCTCAAGTCACCATAGCCTTTATGATCCTTTAGTTTTAAACTTGTAGTATCACTTTATGCTTTGATCAATGATGTTTTGTCGCTCTGCATGATTATGGCCATTATTGCTCTCTTAGTTTGTCGCTCCCAGTCTTTTGCTAGCCTCCACAACCAAGTATGAGTTCCACTCATGCATCCAACTCCCTAAACCAAGTTTCTCCAAAGAGTCCACCATACCTACCTACTAGCTTATGCTATTCCAATTATATTCATGCTTTTGTTTACCTTTCACTTGTTATGAGAAAACTAGTGATTAAAGCTCTCACGAACTTGATGGCACACTTTACTTTTTGCCTTTAATAAACTTTAACCATTGGGTCCTTCTTTGTTGCGTATATGCTTGCGCTTTATAAGTTGAAATTAGCAGAACCATGTTTAATGGGGAACGCTTTCAACATTGCACTTGTACTTTGTACCCCTTTGATATCATGTTTTTTTCTTACGGATCCCGGCGGTGCGAAATAAATGTGGAACTTGTAAGATCATGGAGTTTGTATGTGTGTTAGAGAAACGCCTGGGTCGCTAGCCTAAGCCATGCCTAATCATGGTGGAAACTTGCAGCATCACCATAATGAGCACTATATGAAGCATCCTCAATAAAAACCTATGCAAATAGCAAATAAAAAGATTGCTGAGATGCTCATTGTCTGCTTGCCTTGTCATTTTGATTATGGGAAAGCTCCCGTATCATGTGCAAGGGGTACCCCGTTGGCGGTTCTTAATGATACACATATACTTACAATGACAAGAGCTTACTCGTGACTAAAGTTGAGTAGCATGAGGATCGGTCTTCGTAAGTAAGGGGCATGAGATTTCGGTTTATAACTTGTCAAGCATATCCTCTTAGTTGTGTCACTTTAACCTTAATCACCTTCAAGATGCTTATGATAGGGGCAATGAGAGATTAAAGCTATAAGTACCATAATTTTTGGAAGCTCTTTATGAGACTTGAATCCCTACTTCCTTTTACAAAGGCTTTTCTTCCACCATTATATTGAATTCTCCACCTTCTATCTTTATGCACTACTTTGAGAGCATAATGGCCATTCTTAGTTCTATGTGCATTGTCCCAAGACTACTTGATTGATGCATAAATTGTAATTGCTTGTTTGAAACTATTATATCTAGTCACTCTTATGAACTTTGAAGGTGTCCTATGCATTTATATTTGCTACTCTATTGAGGGACAAGCTGAATACTATTATGCTATATTTTCTTTATCTGAAACAAACAAACGTCTTGCAAAGCATGTTATTCATGAATCTTTTGTCTGTGCCTTTTCATGTTGTATCATAGTTTCTTTGCTTATTGCTAGAACTTTGTCTTTCATGTTATGATTGAAGTACTATGATCCCAGCTTTGAGTTTTGCAAATACTTTGATCAAGTTTTGATGGTGCATGTCACCTCAAAAATTATTTCTTTTTATCACTTACCTACTCGAGGACGAGCAGGAGTTAAGCTTGGGGATGTTGATACATTGCAAATGTATCTATAATTTTTGATGTTCCATGCCTGGTTTTATCCACTTTCTTGTGTTTTGTTCCAACTTTGGAGTACTTTTATTATGATTTCTTGGACTAACCTATTAACAAGAGCCACAGTGCCAGCTGCCTGTTTTCTGTTGTTTTTGGTTCCAGAAAAGTCAGAAAATGAATATTCTCGTAATTGGATGGGACAAAAGCCAAAGTGCCTATTTTTCCGGAAGGGATCAAGTGCCAGAATACGAGACAGAGAAGGGCTAGGGCCAGCCACACCACCTGGCCGCGCGGCCAGGCCTGGTGCTCTGGCCGACCCCAGCACCCCCTCGGCCTCTCCTTCCGCCTATAAGTTGCCCTCGGGACAAAAACCCTAGGTACCCGATCAAAAATCCCCGAAAGAGTCTGTAGCCGCCGTCGTCTCTGTCCCTAGATCGGGGGGATCTGAAGCTCTTCCCGGCACCCTGCCGGAGAGGGGAATTCACCCTGGAGGCCTTCTTCCTCACCATGCAAGCCTCTGGTGTGATGCGTGAGTAGTTCATCATTTGACTACGAATCCATGTAGTAGCTAGATGGCTGGTTTCTCCTCCTTTGTGCTTTCATGTTTAGATCTTGTGAGCTCCGTTCATGATCAAGATCATCTATTTGTAATTCATACATGTTGTGTTTGCGGGGATCCGATGGATATTGAGATGCTATTTCAGATTGATTATTGATTCTATCATGTCTTTATTATTTGAGATCTTGCATGCTTTCCGTTGTTAGTAGCTATCTTGGCCAAGTAGATGCTAGCAACTCCAAGAGTTAGTATTTATGCTCGATAGTGGGTTCATGCCTCTGGTAATCTGGGGAAGTGACAGAAATCTCTAAGGTACTAGATGTGTTGTTGCTACTAGGGAGAAAACAACGATCCTTTGTTCATAGAACAATTGTATTGTTTACTTTACACGCAGTTCGTAAAGCAATAATCTGTTGCTTGCAACTTAATACTGGAGGGGGTTCGGATGATAACCTGAAGGTGGATTATTAGTCATAGATGCAGTTGGATGGTGGTCTATGTATTATGTTGTAATGCCCAATCAAGTCTCAAAGGAGTCAAGATGATTAGTATATGCATGTATTGCTTTCTCGGTGTTTGTTAATTGCCCCACTGTAATTTGTTCACCCAGCATGCTATCTATATTAAGGAGAGCCACCTTTAGTGAACTATGGATCCCGGTCCTTTACTTTACATACATTCTATAAACTGTTTCTGCTTTGTGTTTTCTTTCTGCAAACTTTTACTTCTTTCCATTCGATACGTTTAACCTTTGTTTTCCGCAAAACGCAATGAGATTGACAACCTCATCGCAAGTTGGGGACAAAGTTCTGTGGTTGTGTTGTGCAGGTCTCCACGTTGCTACTAGCACCGGTAGTGCGCCCTGCCAAAGCTAAGCTAGTAACACCTTTGAGGTGTTTCCTTGCTCCTACTGATTCGATTAAACCTTGGTTTCATAACTGAGGGAAACTTGTTGCTGTGCTCATCATACCTTCCTCTTGGGGTTCCCAACGAGCTCTACATCTACACCGCCATCAAGCATTTTTCTGGGCGCCGTGCATTGAGCCATCAATACTATGACGGATTTTATGACTTCTAGTCATTTTATGGAGTCAGGGCCCATCATCGCTTCTTTGCATGCAGTCGGTTCATCATTATCAAAACAATAACGACTTTTTTTAAATCAAATCTCACTATTTGATTGTTACCAGATGCATACGGTTCAAATAGGAACTCTAATCTCTAAGATCACAACCTTTGTAATCACAGGAGCTATGAGCATTGTGGCTGACACCGGGACACTTTCCGGCACTGTGCTACTTAGCACAAATAGCTAAGTTTCAATAACCTTATCAAAGTTCTATTGTCCTCCCACTTAACTTTTTGCGAAAAATTCCTTCTCAAGAAACTTAACGTTCCAAATGACAAACTTTTTTGTCCTTCGTGTTATGGAGGAATACCCAAAAAATTCTTTGGGATAACCTACAAAGACATGCTTATCTGACTTTGGTTTTAAACATTTTACTTATGCATAACATACCAAAATTTAAGAAAAGACAACTCGGGTTTTATCCCAAACCATAACCCATATGGTGTCATTTCTACGGATCACGATGGTGCTCTTTTCAGTGTAAAAGCGGTAGTCCCTAAATCTTTAATCCTTAAAACATAATGGCGGTTTTTATAAATGACATCTTTGACCTTACCATGTTAAACAAGGTTTGATTTGATCTCTCGAACATATCATACTGCTGTGGTTTACCGGGAAATGCAAATCCATGGAACAATTCCTCAAATATTAGGTGTTTTTCTAAGCCTGTAACTCACATATCTTCCTTTATGATCAAATCATAAACTCTTTATTTTCTTGTTACAATGATTTACCACTTCATCTTGAAAGTCTTTGAACAATTTTCAAATGTTTCATACTTCTTCCTTATTAAGTAAATAAATAGATATATTCACTCAAATTTCCAGAGAAAGCATATGAAGCAAAAAGATCCATCGCATATGGCTACACATAATGGACTATATACATCAACATGCACAACATCCAACAAGTCAGTCATCCGTTCCTCTTTGGCCTATGAACGGAGTTTCAATTATCTCGAGGAAAGTCTCACATCAAATCAAAGACTCCAAAAATCCATCAACATGGATTTTCTTCATGTTTTCTTTCCAATATAATTTAAATGGAGATATCACTTTGTAAGTGATCTTTTAATCATTTGTCTTGCGACATTTTAGCATTAGTTTTATGGATGTGATTTCTCCAACTAGACTTGTAAAAGTTCATCCATCATCTATGGAATACGGTAATTATTTGAACAACCATTGTTCTCATAATACCGGAACAAAATAACAATTATTTAAACAAATCTTGAAGGAAAGCTTTGATGTTAATGAGAAACACAATAACACTTTATTTGTTTTTGATGAGCATCATCACATATTCTTTTGCTAATTACTTAGGCCATTGTAGTTCATGAATTACTTTGTTCTGTATGACATTTCACACCAACCAATTTGGTATCTAATACCGAAGAACCACATTGTTTAACAAGCAAACAATACAACCATAACAGGTATATCATCTATATACCTTAGCTGGACATTTCTAGTCTTTTCTCTTTTCTGCCAAATATTTTATAGATTCTCTTTTAGAATTTTCTTTTCCTTTTAAAATAATATATCAACATTAACAGTGGTGCCATACATATGACACATAGTCCAAAGCATGTATAGTCAAATACTAATACCTTTGGACTTGCACTTCGAAGTTGATCACCATCATCAAATGTTTGGCGTTCTTTCAAAAATCCATTCCTTAGTAATGTATTAGTGTAGTAAACATTTTACCTACATTTTCTATTCATCCTTATCATGACAACTTTCATTATCAAGATATTATAGACTATAAGGACAAATTGTGAGTATAATGTCAGTTCCCAAAACCTTTTTGGGAGATTATGATGCCTAGCGTCCCCAACCTTCGCAAATTCTCATACAATATGAGAACATGTATTTTGCTAAATTATACTCTATCATATTGCAACCATAAACATTGTTTCAGATATCACAATATCTTCCACACATGATGGTTTCTCAAACAATTCTTTCAGCTCCCAGATAACCTCGATATTAAAACAATATTTGACTATCAAGAATCATGGTGGCAAACATGATACTTTAGATACTAACATTGGAATTCTTACTCTCGATTTAATACTACTTATTAAACTTCATGGAGTATATGTAGTTTGCTGAAAGTTTGCAATAGTACTTCTAAACTTTAGATTCACATTCAAAACAATACGATACCAGTTCGTAAAGTAAATATCCAGAATTCTATAGTTCTACTATCTCAATTAAAACTAAGCGCAAGGTAGTAAACGGATGCCAATGACTACAACAAACTATGCAAATTCACTTCGATATAGTTTATGATAGATTGAGTTCAACTAATCCAAATTAGAAATGAACTTCCACTCAAAACCAACATCCCTCGAGTTGTTTTGGTGATTACATGAACCAAATCCACTACACCAAGTCCGATCATCACGTGAGTCGGTGTAGCTTCAAAGGAGAGCATCTATATGGGCATCATATCTACCATATGATTCATGCTTAACCTTTTGGTCTGTGTTCCAAGGCTATGTCTATACATGCTAGGCCCGCCAAGTAAGAACCTTAGTACTCGCATGTGTAAAACTGTCTTACACCCGTTTGTATGAAAGCGCAGAGTCAAGTACACCCGATCATCACGTGATGTCTCGAAACACGATCCATAGAATGGTGCATACTTAAGGAAGAACACATTTTTATCTTGATATCTAAAAGAGGAATCATCTTATAATGCCACTAAAACGCCAAACAAGCAATATAAGATGCAAACATCATATGCATAAAGTAAAATGATATGGTTCTCGCACTTGTTCACTATCATGTACATCGTGGTATGATCTTTATCATTCCTTTGTGTGTAAGGCCAAGGTCTACGGAACTCACACGTTAGGTGTGTTGTAAAAGTATCAACTATACATCAACTTACAACATTACCATATCATGACACTAGCCCAGCAATAATCTAAACTAGACATTTCTAATTTATCCATTGCAAGTTTTACGTGGATTAGGGCTTTTGAAGATAGAACTGGTCTTACCTACGAACATGGAACCACAACGGTGATAACCAAATTATTAGAAACTCATTGTAAATCAGATATTAACAATAGTAGGAGAGACAGACACCCGCTAGCCATTTATGCAAAACTAGTTGCATGTCAATCGTGGAATAGGTCTCATGTGCGAGGACACGTAAAGTTAGTCCGGGCCGCGTCATCCCACTATGCCACCAATATCCAAAATACATAGAAGATGCAATAAAATGATCATCAGTGCCCACATACTCATATGTGTTCTACCCGTGCAAAGCATCTACGCATAGATCAGGCTCTAATACCACTATTGGGTTCGCAGCATAGGAAACAAAAAAAATTCCTATGATGGGAACTATTATACGCCAAGATCTATCTACTAGATACAAGCAACGGGTGGATATACATCCATAGAGAACATACCCTTGAAGATCAACAAAGCATTGTTAACGAAACTTAGTCGTACACTTACCGATCTCAAGATCGTGATGAAGTCTAGCGAGTCCAGCAGGTCCAGCACCAGCAAGTCAAGCAGGTCCAGCATCACCAAGTCCAGCACCGCAAAGCAGCAGTGCTTCCGTGATCGCACACATGTCCGGTACCCCTACAACCTCCATCCCTCGCTCCAGCAAAGTAGCGGAAGTAGTAACTCCTTTGCAGATAAATCCACCAGGAACATGTATCTCGCTAATCCGAGACCATGGGGAATAATTTCTAGAGGGGGAGAGAGGTCCTTCGCGAGGAGATGTGAGAGTGGAGGAGGAGGTGCTCCTTATATAGGGGAGGGGGGTAGCCCAAGGGGGCATGGCGTCAGCCATGGTGAGTGCCCCCACCTCTCCCTCATTCATGTGGGTGGAGCTCCCACTCACATAAACACACACCACCACTCATGTCCACTCACATGCATTAAATTTCCACCAAATTTTATTCAGAATTTTGTTAATTACTTTAATTAACAAACATTCACATAAAACCCCCTACAACATTTCAATATCACATGTAGAACTAGTTTCAGCAATTTCACCCGGAACAATTCCGGTTTCCATCGAAATGATTCCAGCGCTTTCTTAGATCTTTATCTGAAACATATTTGCTCCAAATGGTTTCGGTATCCTTTAAGTGTGTCATCCTACGGTTCGCGAATAATACAGACATGATCGAGACCTTTCTCCGATCAATAATCAGCAGCGGGACCTAGAGATCCGTACTGACTCCCACACATTCAATGATGAATCTAGTGATCATGTGAACCTTTAACGTCGTAACTAAATCCCTTTGTCTCGCGATATATTACATGTCCGAGATTCGATCATCGGTATCTTCATACCTAGTTTGATCTCGTTACCGATATGCACTCTTTTCTCGTTCCCGTGATATAACATTCTAGTGATCACATCACTTGCTTGCAAGCTATCTCAATGTGATATCACCGGGAGGGCTTAGAGTATATCTATCCATCATCGGGATGGACAAATCCCACTCTTGATCCATGAGCCTCAACATAACACTTTTAGAGTACCCAACCCACCTTTATAGTCACCTTGTTACGGTGTGACGTTTGATGTTATCAAAGTATTCTTTCGGTGTTAGCAATTAACATGATCTCATGGTCTAAGGACTAAGATTACTTCGTATGATGTTATAGCAATATAAACATAATGCCTTTGATCGTAAAGCTATATTTCGGATGAATGTTCATCACATTATTCCACCAATGTTGTGACCTCGTTATTAACAACATCCAATGTCCATGATCAGGAAACCTTGATCATCTTGTTAATCAACGAGCTAGTTTATAAGAGAGGCATAACTAGGAACCCTTTATTTGTTTATTAAACACACATGTATTGATGTTTCCAATCTATACAATTATAGCATGCAAAATAAACTTTTATCATAAACAAGGAATAAGATAATAACCACTTTATTATTGCCTCTCGGGCATATTCCCTTTAGTGGTTCCAAGAAGAACTGCGCACAAAAGAGACAACACAATAGGCATGATGTTGTGCTGCTGGATCCCAGTTCCAAAGGGTCTACTTTCGCATCTCGGCTGGATCAATGAGAATGGGAGTTGTCGTCAGACACCATATGTGTGCGATCCCTCGGGGGCGCTATACTTGTGGCGCAGAATCTGTCGTGCAAGTACCAGGAGGTGACGAGCGAGGACCTACGCGACCTTGAGGTCAGATGAGTAGGACTACTTCATCCACGTTCCCCGCGGGATGTTAACCGCGTTCGGTCTACAAGGGTGTGCAACCGAAACTCCATCCCCATTACTGCTTAACACATAGATAGATCTTGGCATGGGTGTTGCGATAGCTAGTTTTTTTGTTTTCTCTTACGAACCCCTTCAAATTGGTTGCGACCCAGCCCTAACCTCCAAATGACTTTCGACATTTTCTGATAGTGCATCATGAAATCCAAGCTCGTGCAACTCATAACCAACTCCAAAAAGATTACGACTCTTGACTAACCCTCATCTCGACCTAACCCTCCTCCCCCTAGCGGTGCCGCGTCACCTGGGAGATCCACCGCCACTACCCCCCTCGGACTCCCTGATCTCTCCCTACCTCTCCACACTACCGGAGGGGTCGCCGAGGAAAGCCCTCATGGCCAGGCGGCAGTGGCGCGTCTGTTGGGCACAAACTCGAGATTTGACGACGGCGCTCGATCTTATCTGGAGGGCGTGGTGGCTCACGACAACGATGGCCAGTGCGGCCAGGCGGCGGATGGCTGTGGCTCGGCGCGGTGGTTCTGAGCCTGCGGAGCCTCGATCCGCATTGCGCTCGTGCCTGCCTCCTCCATGTGGACAACATCCTCCTTCTCCACCCGTACCACATGGGTGCCGGGATGGCAGCCTCGGGTATGGTGGCGGCGACCTCCTCCTACCGGAGGTGGATGACCAGGTTAGGCTTGGTGTGGGAGATCTTTGGATCCCCCACCAGTCTCGGGACGACATGTGTGTGGCCATGACGCTGGTCACACAGCGATGTGGCCTCCTCCACCTTTGGTTGTCCCATCCAAAGGGATCTTGCCATGGGTGCTGCCTCACGGTGACTTCCCGACAACAGATCAAATTGAGGAGGAGATGGTGAACTGGCTGCTGAAGCGGGTAAGGATGTCAACATCGACGGCGGCGCCTAAGGGTGTCCTTTTCTTTGTTGGAGGTGAAGGTGGGAACTTCTCTCGCTCCATTGTTTCCGGGAGAAACCTCAGATCTCGAGGAGGCAGGGGCAGAGCTCCTAGTAGGGAAAGGTAGGGAAGCCGCCCTACCGTGATTTTTTGTGAAATCCTTTAGATATACATCATTCTAACACAGAGAATTAAATACTTCAGAGACCATCTTAGTATTTAAAAGGCATATCATGTTTCAGTTGGTTTATCGCCTCATTGAGCTAATTTGTTTTAATAGTGACGATGACAACTACTGAAAGAGTTTTCTTGGAAAAAAATATGATCAAGAAGACCGAGTTGGAAAATGAGATGTCGGCGATGGCTTCTTGATGACTTGATGACATGCTACATTGATTAAGTATATTAAAAATTCATGATCGTAAAAAGTACAGAAGATTTTTAAAAAGAGGTAGAGCTTTGCCATTTCATAGGACTTACGTTAAAACTTCATCACCAATATGATGGGTTCGTAGCATGGAAAACAAAAAATTTCTATCGCAAGAACGAACAAAACCCAGATCTAATCTAGATAAAAGCCAAGATCTAATCTATTAGACACGTGCAACGAGATAGATCTGTACTAACCCTTGTAGATCCGAAAGCGTTACGAGATTGGATCTCGTGGTTGATGTAGTCGATCACTTGCCGGTCTCAAGATCGAGTGGATGATCCTTCCGGTGCCGCGTTCCGGCAGCACTTCCGTAGTCGGTCACACGTACGGAGTCGAAGTAGACCTTCCTCTCCTCGTTCCAGCGAGCAGCGGAGGTAGTAGATCTTCTCCACGGAATCCCAGCAGCACGACGGCGTGGTGGTGGTGGTGGAGTAGAGAATTCTGCAGGGCTTCGCCTAAGCCTGAGCAGACGAAAGGAGGAGGAGAGAGGCGGCTAGGATTGGAGTAGTGGAGGAGGGCCAGGGGTGGCGCCCCCACCCCTCTATTTAAAGGGGGGATGCGCCATGGGGAGGTGGAGTCCTTGTAGGACTCCCCTCTCCCTTGGCTGGCGGATTGGGAGGGGGGGAGGAGTCCTCCTCCCCCACGACTCCTTGTCTTGCCCCACAAGGACTCCTTGATCCTTTCTTGGTTTTCAAGCAAACTCCAAGAAATCTTCCAGAACCTTCCGGAACATTCCGAAACCTTCTAGAATCCTCATACAAATACTCCGGAACATTTCCTAACTCAGAAAATGATCCCCAATATATGAATCTTATTCTCCGGACAATTCCGGATCTCCTCGTGATGTCCCGGATCCAATCCGAGACTCCGAACAACATTCGGTCTCCAACGCACATTCCATATCTACTTAAAACAACTTCGAACCTTAAGTGTGTCACCCTACGGTTCGTGAATATGCAGACATGACAGAGACACATCTCCTATCAATAACCATCAGCGGGACCTGGAGATCCATAATGGCTCCCGCATACTCAACGATGACTTCGTGATCGATAGAACCATTAACATACAAAACCAATTCCCTTTGTCACGCGATACTATACTTATCCGAGGTTTGATCGTCGGTATCTCCATACCTAGTTCTACCTCGTTACTGACAAGTACTCTTTACTCGTTCTGTGATATGTCATCCCTTGTGACCCAGTCACATGCTTGCAAGCTAACTAGATGACATTCCACCGAGAGGGCCCATAGCATATCTATCTGTCATATGGATGGACAAATCCCAATCTTGGTCCATGCGCTTCAACACATACTTTCAGAATACCCAATGACACCTTTATGACCACCTAGTTACGAAGCGGTGTTTGATGTCATCAAAGTACCCATCCGGTGATGGTGATTAACACAACCTCATGGTCGAAGGATTAGGTTACTATGCATTTAAAAGCTTATAGCAATACGAACTTAATGACTTGATCTTATGCTACGCTTACTATGGGTGTGTGTCCATCACATCATTCCCCTAATGATATAACCTTGTTATTAATCACATCCAATGTCCATGATCAGGAAACCATGATCATCAATTAATCAACAAGCTAGTTCAACAAGAGGCTTACTAGGGACTCTCTTATGTTTACAAAACACACATGTATTAGTGTTTCCTAATAATACAATTATAGCATGGGATGTAAACATTCATCATAAACACAAAGATATAATAATAGCCACTTTTATTTTTGCCTCTTGGGCATATCTCTAATAGTCTCCCACTTGCACTAGAGTCAATAATCTGGATTACATGGTAATATACCTAACACCCATGGCGTTCTGGTGTTGGTCATGCTTTGCCCTAGGGAGAGGTTTAGTCAACGGATCTGCCACATTCAGATCAGTGTGTACTTTGCAAATCTTTATGTCGCCATCTTGGACATACTCGCGAATAGCGTGGAAACGTAGCTTGATGTGCTTCAGCTTGCTATGTGACCTTGGCTCCTGTGCATTAGCTATGGCACCTGTGTTGTCATAGTAGATGGCCATCGGGTCCAACGCACTGGGAACCACGCCAAGTTCAGTAATGAATTCTTTCATCCATATGGCTTCTTGTGCAGCCTCCGAAGCAGCTATGTATTCCGATTCAGTTGAAGATTTCGCCACAACGCTTTGCTTGGCACTCCTCCAGCTCACTGTAGCACCATTCAAAATAAATACGTATCCCGACTGTGACTTCGAGTCATCCGGATCGGTGTTCCAACTAGCATCGGTGTAACCGTTTACAACAAGCTGTTCATCACCTCCATAAGAAAGAACCATATCCTTAGTCCTTTTTAGGTATTTCGGGATATTCTTGATCGCTGTCCAGTGTTCCATTCCAGGATCACTTTGATATCTGCTAGTCAAACTAACAGCATGTGCTATATCTGGTCTTGTACACAGCATGGCATACATGATAGAACCTATGGCCGAGGCATAGGGAATATTATTCATTTTCTCTCTATCTTCTGCCGTAGCTGGACTTTGAGTTTTACTCAAGGTCTTACCTGACAACATGGGCACGAACCCTTTCTTGCTATCTTCCATTCTAAACTTCTTTAGAACTTTGTCTAAGTATGTACTTTGTGAAAGCGCTATTAGGCGTCTTGATCTATCTCTATAAATCTTGATGCCTATAATATATGCCGCTTCTCCAAGATCCTTCATTGAAAAACTATTATTCAAATAGGCTTTGACACTATTAAGGAGTTCTATATCATTCCCAATCAACAATATGTCATCTACATATAGTACTAGGAATGCTACAGATCTCCCACTCACTTTCTTGTAAATACAAGCTTCTCCATAAGTTTGTATAAATCCAAAGTTTTTGATTACTTTATCAAAATGTTGATTCCAACTCCGGGATGCTTGCTTCAGTCCATAAATGGAGCGCTGAAGTTTGCATACCTTGTCAGCATCTTTAGGATCGACAAAACCCTTGGGTTGTACCATATACAACTCTTCCTCAATGCCACCATTAAGGAACGCCGTTTTGACATCCATCTGCCAAATCTCATAATCGAAATGTGTAGCAATTGCTAACAAAATCCTCATAGACTTTAGCTTCGCTACTGGTGAGAATGTCTCATCATAGTCAACTCCTTGAATTTGTCGGAACCCTTTCGCGACAAGTCGAGCTTTATAGACGGTAACATTACCATCAACATCTGTTTTTCTCTTGAAAATCCATTTGTTCTCGACAGCCTTACGGCCATCCGGTAAGTCCACCAAAGTCCACACTTGGTTTTCGTACATGGATCCCATTTCGGATTTCATGGCTTCTAGCCATTTGTCGGAATCTGGGCTCACCATAGCTTCTTCATACGTCGCAGGGTCATCAGTGTTGTCCACCAACATGACGTTCAAGGCAGAGTCATACCAATCAGGAGTGGTACGAACCCTCGTTGACCTGCGAGGTTCAGCAGTAACTTCGTTTGAAGTTTCATGATCATCATCATTAGCTTCCTCTCCAATTGGTGCAGGCGGCACACAAACATCTTCCGGTGCTGCGCTACTCTCAAATCCGAGAGAAGGTTCAATAACCTCATCGAGTTCTACTTTCCTTCCAGTCACTTCCTTCGAGAGAAACTCCTTCTCAAGAAAGGATCCATTCTTGGCAACAAAAACTTTGCCTTCGGATCTATGATAGAAGGTATACCCAATTGTTTCTTTAGGGTATCCTATGAAGACACATTTCTCCGCTTTGGGTTCAAGCTTATCAGGTTGTAACTTCTTTACATATGCTTCGCAACCCCGAACTTTAAGGAACGACAACTTAGGTTTCTTACCAAACCACAATTCGTACGGTGTCATTTCAACGGATTTAGATGGTGCCCTATTTACAGTGAATGCGGCTGTCTCTAATGCATAGCCCAAAACGATAGCGGTAAATCTGTAAGAGACATCATAGACCGAACCATATCTAAGAGAGTTCGATTACGACGTTCGGACACACCATTACGCTGTGGTGTTCCCGGCGGTGTCAACTGCGAAAGTATTCCACATTTCTTTAAATGCATGCCAAACTCATAACTTAGATATTCACCTCCGCGGTCAGAACGCAGAAATTTAATCTTCTTGTTACGATGATTTTCCACTTCACTTTGAAATTCCTTAAACTTCTCGAAAGTTTCGGACTAATGTTTCATAAAGTAGACATACCCATATCTACTTAAGTCATCCGTGAAAGTGAGAACATAACGATATCCACCACGCGATGCTACAATCATTGGACCGCACACATCGGTATGTATTATTTCCAATAAGTCTGTAGCTCGCTCCATTATTCCAGAGAATGGAGTCTTAGTCATTTTTCCCATTAGACATGCTTCGCATCTTTCAAGTGATTCAAAATCAAGTGATTCAAGAAGTCCACCAGAGTGGAGTTTCTTCATACGCTTCACTCCAATGTGACCAAGACGACAGTGCCACATGTATGTAGAATTATCATTCAATTTTGTTCGTTTAGCATCTATGTTGTGAACATGTGTATCACTACTATCGAGATTCAGTAAGAATAAACCATTCATCTCAGGTGCATTACCATAAAAGATATTACTCATATAAATCGAACAACCTTTATCCTCGGACTTAAAAGAGTAACCGTCTCGCAATAAACAAGATCCAGATATAATGTTCATGCTTAACGCAGGCACCAAATAACAATTATTTAAATTTAAAACTAATCCCGAAGGTAGATGTAGAGGGAGCGTGCCGACGGCGATCACATCAACCTTGGAGCCATTTCCAACACGCATCGTCACCTCGTCTCTCGCCAGTCTTCGTTTATTCCACAGCTCCTGTTTCGAGTTACAAATATGAGCAACCGAACCAGTATCAAATACCCAGGCACTACTACGATTACTAGTAAGATACACATCAATAACATATATATCAAATATACCTTTCTTCTTGATATTGCCATTCTTCAGATCCGCCAGGTACCTGGGGCAGTTACGCTTCCAGTGACCAGCACCCTTGCAGTAGAAGCACTCAGTTTCAGGCTTGGGACCAGCCTTGGGCTTCTTTGCAGGTGCGGCAGCTTTCTTGCCGTCCTTCTTAAAGTTGCCCTTGTTCTTAGGCTTCCCCTGTCTCTTGAAATTGGTGGTCTTATTTACCATCAACACTTGGTGCTCCTTCTTGATCTCCACTTCAGCAGTTTTCAGCATGGACGATAGTTCAGGCAACGTCTTGTTCATGCAGTGCATATTGTAGTTCATCACAAAGTTCTTATAACTCGGTGGCAGTGATTGGAGGAGACGATGAATCCCTAACTCATTAGGAATTGATGTCCCCAACTATTGGAGCTTGTTTGCGTACCCAGACATGGTGAGCACGTGCTCACTAACAGAGCTACCCTCTTCCATCTTACAGTTAAAGAACTTTTCGGAGGCCTCATAGCTCTCCATGGCCGCGCGAGTCTCAAAAATCAGCATGAGCTCCTTAGTGATCTCGAACGGGTCGTGGTGCTCAAAACGCTTTTGAAGCTCCGCTTCTAAACTGTACAGGATGGCACACTGAACTGTGGAGTAATGATTTTTCCGAGTGGCGTAAACATTCTTTACGTCATCGGTGGCATCATCTGCAGGTGGGTCACCTAGCGGTGCTTCGAGCACATAGGTCAACTGACCATCCCTGAGGACGATCTTCAGTCCACGGAACCAGTCCGTGAAATTGCTTCCATTGTTCTTAAGCTTTTCTTTTTCTAGGAACGCATTGAAATTGATGGAGGGGGTCGCCATAATCTACAACAAATTTGCAAGTAGTTTAGACTAAGTTTATGATAAATTGAGTTCAAATTTAATTCTTAAATTAACTAGGTGAACTCCCACTCAAAACAACATCCCTCACATTGTCTTAGTGATTACACGAACCAAGTCCACTACACCAAGTCCGATCTTCACGAGAGAAGATGTAGTTTCATCGGCGAACAATCTTCATGTTCATCATATCATTTATATGACTCATGCTCTACCTTTCGGTATTCCGTGTTCCGAGACCATGTCTGTACATGCTAGGCTCGTCAAGATAACCTTAGTTTCCGCATGTGCAAATCTGGCTTGCACCCGTTGTATGCACACGTAGAATCTATCACATCCGATCATCACGAGATGCTTCGAAACGACGAGTCTTAGCAACGGTGCCAACTAAGGGTGAACACTTTATTACTTGATATTTAGTGAGAGGGATCATCTTATAATGCTACCGTCATGATCTAAGCAATACAAGATGCATAAAGGATTAACATCACAGGCAATTCATAATTAGTGTGATATGATATGGCCCTTTCTTCTTATGCCTTTGATCTCCATCTCCAAAGCACGAACATGATCTCCATCATCACCAGCATTGCGTCAAGGTCAGTGGCGCCGCTTCATGCTTGTCCATCATCACTAGCAACTATTACAACTACTTGGAATAAAGCTATTACAAGATGAATAGACACGCAGGTCTTAACAAAATTAAAGACAACCATTAGGCTCCTGCCGGTTGCCATATTACAACAAGGATCATTGCATACATCAGATATAATCACAATCACATGAAGGCCATATCACATCACAAAACCCCTGCAAAACAAGTTAGACGCCTCTAATTTTCTTTGCATGTTTTACGTGGTTTGGGGCTTTCGAATAAGAACGGATCTTACCTACGAAACTGAACCACAACGTTGATACAAGTGCTATCAAGTGCAAAGTGTAAATTAGATCTATACTATGGTAGGAGAGACAGACACCCGCAAAGCCACTTGTGTAAAGCAAGTTACACGTCAAGCGTGGAGCAAGTCTCATGTACGATGACATGTAAGGTTAGCCCGAGCCACTTCATCCCACCATGCCGCAAGATGCAAAGTACACAAAGAAAAATACGGCACGAGCACCAACGCCCACAAAACCATTGTGTTCTACTCGTGCAACAGATCTACGCATAGATACGGCTCTGATACCACTGATGGGTTCGTAGCATGGAAAACAAAAAATTTCAACCGCAAGAACGAACAAAACCCAGATCTAATCTAGATAAAAGCCAAGATCTAATCTATTAGACACGTGCAACGAGATAGATCTGTACTAACCCTTGTAGATCTGAAAGCGTTACGAGATTGGATCTCGTGGTTGATGTAGTCGATCACTTGCCGATCTCAAGATCGAGTGGATGATCCTTCCGGCGCCGCGTTCCGGCAGCGCTTCCGTAGTCGGTCACACGTACGGAGTCGAAGCAGACCTTCCTCTCCTCGTTCCAGCGAGCAGGGGAGGTAGTAGATCTTCTCCACGGAATCCCAGCAGCACGACGGCATGGTGGTGGTGGTGGAGTAGAGAATTCTGCAGGGCTTCGCCTAAGCCTGAGCAGAAGAAAGGAGGAGGAGAGAGGCGGCTAGGATTGGAGTAGTGGAGGAGGGCCAGGGGGTGGCGCCCCCACCCCTCTATTTAAAGGGGGAGGCACCATGGGGAGGTGGAGTCCTTGTAGGACTCCCCTCTCCCTTGGCTGGCGGATTGGGAGGGGGGAGGAGTCCTCCTCCCCCACGACTCCTTGTCTTGCCCCACAAGGACTCCTTGATCCTTTCTTGGTTTTCAAGCAAACTCCAAGAAATCTTCCAGAACCTTTCGGAACATTCCGAAACCTTCTAGAATCCTCATACAAATACTCCGGAACATTTCCTAACTCAGAAAATGATCCCCAATATATGAATCTTATTCTCCGGACAATTCCAGATCTCCTCGTGATGTCCCGGATCCAATCCGAGACTCCGAACAACATTCGGTCTCCAACGCACATTCCATATCTACTTAAAACAACTTCGAACCTTAAGTGTGTCACCCTACGGTTCGTGAATATGCAGACATGACATAGACACATCTCCTATCAATAACCATCAGCGGGACCTAGAGATCCATAATGGCTCCCACATACTCAACGATGACTTCGTGATCGATAGAACCATTAACATACGAAACCAATTCCCTTTGTCACGCGATACTATACTTATCCGAGGTTTGATCGTCGGTATCTCCATACCTAGTTCTACCTCGTTACTGACAAGTACTCTTTACTCGTTCTGTGATATGTCATCCCTTGTGACCCAGTCACATGCTTGCAAGCTAACTAGATGACATTCCACCGAGAGGGCCCATAGCATATCTATCTGTCATATGGATGGACAAATCCCAATCTTGGTCCATGCGCTTCAACACATACTTTCAGAATACCCAATGACACCTTTATGACCACCTAGTTACGAAGCGGTGTTTGATGTCATCAAAGTACCCATCCGGTGATGGTGATTAACACAACCTCATGGTCGAAGGATTAGGTTACTATGCATTTAAAAGCTTATAGCAATACGAACTTAATGACTTGATCTTATGCTACGCTTACTATGGGTGTGTGTCCATCACATCATTCCCCTAATGATATAACTTTGTTATTAATCACATCCAATGTCCATGATCAGGAAACCATGATCATCAATTAATCAACAAGCTAGTTCAACAAGAGGCTTACTAGGGACTCTCTTATGTTTACAAAACACACATGTATTAGTGTTTCCTAATAATACAATTATAGCATGGGATGTAAACATTCATCATAAACACAAAGATATAATAATAACCACTTTTATTATTGCCTCTTGGGCATATCTCCAACACAATATGTTTTTAGGTTGTAAATTTATCCAAATGTGTTTTTTCTTCTGTCGTACTACCAAGTGATTGTGTTAGAATTGTATATATGTATAGCATTAATGTCTCACACTATTTTGTCTTCGGCTTTTAAGTTCACACTACCTCAGATTCTTTCTGTCCTTCGCCACTGGGGAGGAGGTCGCTATTGATGGCGGCACCCGTGGGCGTGGTAGCCCTCGTTGGAGGCATTGTGGGGGCCTCCTGGATCGGATGATGGCGAAGTCTTCGTCGTCACCCCTGCGGGGACATTATCTTTGGAGACATTCTACAACTAGACGGGTATGTGGGTGGCTTGGTGGCTGGGTAACTGTCTCGCATGTTTCTCGCGTGGGGACCAAGGTGGAGCGGCTTTGTCTTGCATGGAGATTCGGCGGCGAAGTCAAGACATGCCTGACAGACAGGTGCTACGCTGATTCATGCACGTTCAGCAGGTGCTACGCATGACAAATCCTCTAGAGACTTCATACTGTGTTGGCTGGTGGTACTTGGCAGCATGGTGCTGCGGGGTATCGGTTGCGACCGTGACGTGCTTTGGAGATAGTGCGCAGGGAGGTGGTGCTACTTGGCACCACGATGGTGTCGGTGGCTGGTGTAGCAAGAGTCAGCGCATTGATCTACATGCTCAAGATGTTTTTTGGAAGATAGTGGAGGCAGCGACATCTGGAGCGAGTGCGTGGGTGCCATTTCATGGATATGCTGAGAGGATCTAGGCTCCTGGATTGCATGGAGCAGTTGGTTGTTTGTTAGGTCTCGTTAGGGAGCTAGCGACAGTGTTATCATTATACTTGGTGTTTTATTTTGCCGGTGCTTCTTGTATGATCATTGTAATGGTTATTGCCAGACTTTGTTATTTTAATTATGAATAAAAGGTGCATGCATAGGAGACCGGGGATTCGCTCCCCACTTCGAAAAGAAACTCCAAAAAGATTTTGTTCACCATGTGGAATCATGTTGGAAGCCACTATTTTATTCTCAACATTTTGTGTGTGCAAAGATGAAAAAAACATTAAAAATAGGCACGAGCAGACCAAACTAGGATACCGTTGGGTGCAGTGACCACCCCAAATGGACGTAGCCAGGACACGTGCCTCCGTCCTGTCCAAAGGACACCATAAACTGACCGATTTAGACATAATCTAATCCAAATCTTTTGTACATCGGCTACCACAAAAAACGTCAGTTAGAAGTTATATGTTGGATTGTACAAATTTCAAGGGCTTTCGTACGATTTTTAATCCTTAGGATCTTTTCCAATGGACTGTGTTTGGATCAAAAGAACTATGCCACCCAAGTTTCCGTGGACCAGATTCCTATGACTTTGGTTCCATATGAATTTGAATATTCATTTCATCCTTATTTTTAGACTCAAGCGTGTAGCATCGATGCACCTTTTCTGTATTTTTTACACGTTTCATCTAAACAATCATTTCTGTAGTTTTTCTACTATGTTTTATAGACAAATCTATAAAGTTTATTTCGATGTTTTTTTTTTCAAACATGCGATCCAAGGAAGACCTTCCGGCGGTTTCTCTCACTAAAATGGTCACACACACATCAGTCGATGCTAAAATAATAATTAAATAATACATTTTTTAAAATAAATTTGAGAAATAATACACAAAGAAATTGGAATTTTGGATTCTAGCACGGCTGTTACACTGATAGGAACTGATCGGTGTACCGTACACCGATAGGTACTGACCGGTGTATGGTACACCAATTACTTGCATTTTCTTGCTCATACGTGCGTGTGTGATTTTGTTCACCGATTAGTACCTATCGGTATACCGTGTACCCAGCCGTGCTAGAATATCCGGAGTTTCGAATTTTGTATATTATTTTCGAAATTGATTAAAAAAATATTATTTTTAAAAAAATTAGCTCAGTCGATCGACATCATCTTGTGATGTAGCTACGCATGACACAGTCACGACCGGCTGATCGACTCACGCGGTTTGAGGACGCGAGCAACTTGCAGCAGCAGCGCCATCCGCGCCGGCTGGCTCCAGCTAGCCTGGCTCTGCTGCTCCGCGCGTCATCACCAACGACGCGACTTCGTACGGCTTGGCTGTTGCATGTCCGTGCTGACGCCGTACGCCGCCGCCTCCCCAACCAAAACTCCTGTCGCCGTCTGAATCGCGTCCGCCCGTCCCCACAAGCCACAGCCCCCAGATCCGCGAAGCTGCCGCGGCAGATAAACAATGGCGAAACGGGAGAGCATGTTACCCTGCCGTTGCCGTGCGCGTGAATTCCCACTGGACATCGGTCTCATCTCCGCAGTGGCGATCTCTAAGCATCATGGGCGGTCAACCCGTCGGCAGGCGTGGTCGGTTAATCACACAGCTGGAACCAACCAAATGGCCACGGTTAGTTTAGTCGCGAGATCGAGCGATTAGATCAGCCTCAGCGCTCAGGTGCAGGGAGCGGTTAATTTCCATAGTCGCATGATCGAGACATCGATCTAGTCTAGTCGTAGTTCCTTGATGTCAATGTCCATGGTGTTTAACTTGTTCTCGTAGGAGTAGTACGTCCACACTACACAATCAGGCTCTGAATTTTACCCTGATGAAGATTGAAGCCACATGCCGGCTATTGACAAAGCATGTCACATGTGAGAAGGCCACGGAAGTCCACCCATCACCAGTGGCCTTCCACTGCAACTTGTCCAAGCCGTTTACCATGTTCGGGAGAACGTGATTGACATTAGCCTAGCCGTCAGGAAGATATGGCGGTTGACTACTAGTACTTATTACAAGTTACAGAAGCCAGCAACTGTTCCCAGTGACAGACTGACAGGCAGGAGTAGGCGCGTGTTGAGACTTGACGCACTTTGAACTGGGTTTAGCCAGGCAGGCAAGTGCTGTACGAGTCGTGCCCGAGCAAGCCACACTCGAATCAAGCCACTAGTAGTATTTTTTATGCTAACACTGTACTACTACACTCCAGGGAAGCTAGCTAATTCAGGGATTACCTCGCACACAGGATGCTTCCTCTCCTTTCATCTCCATATACAATATTGTTATTCCCCCTGCATTATTGGCAAATGTACGACTGAAGAGATATTGCATCCAGGGAATCGACGTGATGTGAACACAATAGTTATTTAGTTATTCAACTACTAAATTATTCTTAAACTATCATTGTGACATAAACTAGCCAGTAAAACAAACATGGTTTTGAGTTGCGGCCTGTGTCCTATAAATGGCCCGTCAAAGTATCAAGCACACCACCGATCGAGCACTACTACTACGGCACACACACACAGATCGATCGACCAGACCAACAAGCCTTGCGCTAGCACAAACCATCGCCGTCTCGTCGAAGCAAAGGGACCAAGAAGCTAGCTAGCTACCTAGCCATGGTGAAGACAGTGGCGAGCACTGGCGGCGCGGCGGCCAGGCAGCAGCAGCAGCTCGCGGGGCACGGCAATGGCGGCAAGACGAGGACGTACAAGGGCGTGCGGATGCGGAGCTGGGGCGCCTGGGTGTCGGAGATCCGCGCGCCGGGGCAGAAGACCAGGATATGGCTCGGCTCCCACTCCACCGCCGAGGCCGCCGCGCGCGCATACGACGCCGCGCTGCTCTGCCTCAAGGGCGCCGCCGCCGCCGCCGACCTCAACTTCCCCGTGCGATTCCCCTTCGACCTCCCGCCCGCCGCCATGTCGCCCAAGTCCATCCAGCGCGTCGCAGCAGCCGCCGCCGCCAATGCCAGTGCGAGCACCGCTACGACCTTCGACTTCACCACCCGTGCCGGCAGCGCCAGCCCCAGCAGCGCTAGCGATGATGGCATCGCCACGGACTGCAGCTCCAGCTATGCATCCGCCGTGAGCTCCCCGGACACGACGGCCAGCAGCGACGCCGCCGACCACGACGTCGGAGGAGACCTCGTGGATTACTACGGCTCGCTCGCGGATATCGAGGCCTTCTTCCAGTCGCCCAAGTGCATGGAGTACGCCATGATGGATCCGTGCAGCTCCTTCTTCGCGCCCGCGCCCATGGAGATGGAGATCGAGGACGGCTGCGGCTGGGAGGAGGAAGCCCACATTCCGCTCTGGAGCTTCTCCTCTCTCAACTGAACTCTCAAGTGGACTCAGGACTCAGGAGAGTACCCAAGCAACTGACCATTCGTTAATCAAGCGGAAGACCAGAACTGGTCACGCATGGTGACTTAATATCATACATACATACGGTAATTAATTTTATTCAATGTATACGGTGATAATAAGCTAGTTAAACATTGCGAGGGGGACCTCTCATGGAGCTACATGTTTTAAGGCAGCTTCCATGGAGTTAACCTCCTTGCAATTGCTTGTTACATTCATTTGTAAAACCTGATTTGCAATTGCAAAAGTATAAGATAAAGTTCACAAAGATTGGATTCTGAGAGAGGAAACTCTCTTAACGTGGAATAATTTAGTAGAGTTATACAATCAGGTTCATATAACCTTGAACCCTAACCCTTCCCATCCGCCCTCTCCCGAGCCGGCCCAGGCGACTCCGGTGGCTCCGGGGGGCTTCCTCTCTATCCTCCCCTAAGAACTCCCCCAGCCTCTCCGCATCAGGCCGCCGCCGCTGCCGGCTCTGGCGGCGGGTGGCGGCGCCCCATCCATCTAAGATGGGGGAGGAGAGGGGTTTGTGGCGGCGTTCATATGGGGAGATGCGGCGCTGGCTATGGGCTTGGTGCGGCGCGGCCATCTTGGCCGGAGCCTGAGATTCTTCGGCGGTCGACGAGGAGTTGGAGGCTTGCCGTCGCCGCCAGGGGTGAGGCTATGGCCTAGCCACGCCGATCTCCTACGGTTGTTGCCCTCTCCTCCTCTGTTGGTGTTGCATGGAGACGGCGGGCGACGTGGGGGCCTGCTCGTCTGCTGAATAAAGGCGGCGGTCCTAGGATTCCACTCACGCCAAGACGAGGATCTACTTGTTGCTTGCCCTCTCTGATCTGGTCGGAGTGGCGAGTTCCGGAAGGCTTCACCGACGAACTCCCATGGGCGATCAATGCCCGGAGATTTTCGGATTGGAGGGATTCGGTCATGCGCACCCATGTTTTACTCTGACCGTTTGGGTTCAGAGGGAGCGCTTCGAAGCTCTGTTGGATATTAATATCATGGGGCATATTCTCATTCCATGATGTTGACGGGGAATGTCATGGAGACCGGGATCTAAGGACGGACAATGGTGGTTCGAGTCTGGATGGTAATGAGGAATTGGCTTGGTGACTCGTGACTTGGAGCAGTGGCATACAAGTGGGGGCGACTACACATGAGAGGTTCACAGTCCTACCTTTCAGGGTGAAAACCCAGGGTCTGGCCTTAATTGGTTGTGTCTGACAATAGCCTTGTTGAAGGTATTGTTTTGAGAGCGTGGACTTTCTTCAGGGTGAAAACCTAAGATCTATGATCGGGCCATGACGGTGTTTGTGCACTGTTCCCTTCTTGGAGGCGTCGCGTTTAGAGAAGCTGGACTTCTCGTGCTGTCTTGGTGGTGGTAGTACCGTTGTTTCAACGAATGGGTCGTTGTAGTGGTACTTTTCTTATTTGTATTTTTCTTTCTTTTTGGCTGTGTGCATCCGTATGGCCGCTAGGGCAATGCGTTGTTGCAGAGGTTGGGTGTAATTGGTATCTTGTGATATTAATATATGTTCCTTTTCAAAAAAAAAAAGTCAGGTTCAACATTCAGATGGACCTGACAAAGTTAGATGGTCGTTAACCAATTCTGGGAATTTTATTGTTAAATATTTAAACCTTTATTTATCTACTACAATAAGAACTAATTTTCCTTATAAGTTGTTCCGGAAATTAAAGGTTCCCCTCCGTATTGAAGTCTTTTGTTGGTTAAGAATAGAATACTTACTAGAGATAATTTAAAAGGAAACATTGGAAAGGTTCTATATACTGTGAGTTTTGTGATGCTTTTGAATCGGAGGAACATTTGTTTTTTTTTGTCCTTTGGCTCGTTACATACGGAATATAGCAGCGATCTCGTTAAATCTTAAAGTGCCGCCTTGTTATTTTTCTTAGCTATACCAGTTACGCTTGCCACATCCTCTAGGATTGATAGAAAGGTGATTGTGATTTTGCTATTTGTTGGACTCTATGGAAAAAGAGAAACAATTGTATATTCAATGTGTTAGGCCTAAAGATCCTACAAATGTTGTCTTTCTTGCATGTCATTTTCTGAATTCTTGGGCGAAACTTCAGAAAAGTGTGTTAGGAAAGCTTCTGCAACTGGGAGCTAGCAAGTTAGCTATTGTGGCTAAAGAGATCTTCGGGCGATGACATAATTGGGATCATGTGAATAGGAAGCTAGCTATGTCTAACATCCCAAAGAATAGGAAGATCAAGGACTAGTTTGGAAATTGTGAAACTACATTGCATGTATTTGTGAAAGTGTGAAAAAATTTCAAACTTTTGTTTTGAGAAGATATAAGTGATTGAACTTTAACCCTAGTGTTGAAATTTGACTTAGGTCAACACTAGGCTTTGAATTCAAATTTCAAAATGAACTTGTATTTTCAAACTTTAGGAACTCAACACACATTCAAATTTCATGTCAAAGACTCAAGCATACTTACACTAAACAACAATAAATTTTGAATTCAAAATTGTGGTTTGAATTTATTCCAACTTGAATCCAAATACAAACTTACATAAGGAAATAAATAAAATCACAAAGATGTAAGAAAAATATGACAATGCTCATAAAAAGATATTTATTCATAATAAAACGAATACAAGGTTGTTTACATGAGGATTTGATAAATGAAACAATTAGGATGTGGTCCTATTACAAACTATAAAGAAAATAAAAGGAAAGATAAAGCCTAAGCTAAAACCTAGCCAGCTTCTTATCTTGATCTTGATCTTCCCAATCTTCGAACCCATCTTGACCTACGAAGAAAACATAAAAAATAAACCAATTTTAATGGTTAAAATGTTGGATCCACCATCAGGTGAATCCATTTGCTGTAGAATCCAAGTACAAGGTCCAGGATCAATCCTAAACCTTGTGATTGAGGTTTTGAGCAAACAACAACAACATTAGTAGGTTTGGGACAGTGAACAATATAAGAAAAGCAAGATACAGTGAAAGTGCACAGATGCTGCCTAGAGAGGGTGAATAGGCGGTTAAAACTTTTACGAGATGGGCTTAACAAAAGCGGAATAAAACTAGCGTTTTATTTTGTCAAGCACAAAGCATATATATACTATGGTTCACTTATGTGCAGCAACAACTTATGCTAAGTAATAAGCAACTATGTGATAACAAGATATATGACTTCAAACACGAAGGCTATCACAAAGTAAAGTGCATAAGTAGAGATCTCAGGTATAAAGATAACCGAGGCACGTGGAGACGACGATGTTTTACTGAGTTCCTCCCTACAAGGGAGTACGTCTCGTTGGATGGGTCGGCGGTACTAAGACCACCAATTCCACAGGATGCACGACAAGCACACGACCCACTATGGGACACTTGAGGGTGGTCACCAAACCTGTACAATATTGGGGCAATCTCGACAACTTAATTGGACATTCCCAATAATCACCACCAAGGCCACTAACTTGGGAAGAGCTCCACAACTTAATTGGAGGCCCTAAGAACTCATCACAAAGGCCACTACACCGTCTAGGGTTCCAAGAACCCAAGAGTAACAAGGTTCTTGATTTCACCAACCAAATCCTTCGAGGAGAACTCAAACCGATGCACCTAATGCAATGGAAAGTACTTCACTCTCAAATTCCACCAAAGCTACAAAAACTATTGGGGGAATAAGAGAGAACACAAGAGGAGATCCACAAAACAAACCCCGAGATCTAGATCCCAAGGTGTTCCCCGCACATAGAGGAGAGATGGATTGGTGGAGTTGTAGATCTAGATCTCCCCTTTCAAATCCCCCAAAAGATTCAAGAAATATGGGAGGGATTGAGAGTATTTGAAAGATCTTGAAGATAGAAAGAATGGAGGAGAGAGGGAGATAAAGCAACCATCCCAAGGAGGAATAAGGAGGCCTTTTATAGGTCCACCACGAAATATAGCCGTTGCTGGACACTTACACCGCAGTCTTCGGGGTGCAAACCCCGGAGTCTCCGGCCCTACGGAGCATCTAGGTCGAGGGGAGAAAATAACATAAGCTCCCAGCAAAACCCCAGAGTCAGGCCCGGAGTCTCCGTCCTCCATGTAGTCTCCGGGGTGCGAACCCCGGAGCTCTGGCCCTCAGAAAACTGGTAGAAACACCAATACAAAAACGATCATAAGTTTTGCATCCGGACTCCGATTTTGATAATCTTGGGCTCATTTTGAAGATAGAAACGAGCTCAAGATTATGCAGGGAACCATCATAGTCCAGCAAGAGAATATAGAACCAAATGATGAAATGTTTAACCTATCTATAAAGGATAAATCAGTAAAACCTCCAACACCAAAAACGCAATAGAGAATGCATATGAAATCCGTTTTCGATGAACTTGAGCTTGTCATGGAGATTAAAACGAGATCTAAATCCTATAATGGATAAGAACCAAGAAAGATGATGTCAAGTATGCAAAGGTCTGAGGTCTCTCCGAAGGATATGATCAAGTTACTCACTTGAGAGCCCCTCTTGATAGTACGGTTATCTATCCTATAAACCGGTCTCACAACTAACAACATGAGACCCAACAAAAGGTAAAACCTATCAAGATCATACCTTTTCCTTGAGCATTCCACTTGAGCTTGATGTACATGATATTATCCTCCTAAAGATGGAACTTCTTTCTTGATTACTCTTGCTCGCACTTTCTTGATGAAGACTTGCGAATTGCTCCCCAATACACCATGGGAACACCACTTCTTTGAACTTGTCTTCATCAATCCATGATCACTGAGGATGTCAAGATTCAAGCATGTGATCTCCTAGATATGGAGCATCTTGAGCTTGCACTTCATTTCTTCTAACTCTATTAGGATGATGTCTTGAAGATACACATGGGGAACTCTATCTTCTTCAACACACTCTTGATCTTCTTTTCTTTATTCTAATTCTTCTACATGATACCAATAGGCCTAAAGCCCTTAGATAATGCTTCTTCTTCATTTCTTCTACCTTGAAGCCAACACATGATCCAAGCGGTGCCAATGGACAACTCCTACAAGTGTAACTCAATGCAAACATTACTCCATAAAGATTGTTATTAATTACCAAAACCACACATGGAGAACACATGCCCTTTCATACAGGACAATATTGTTCACTAAGATGATCACGGTAGAAGCCCCACAACCAAAGACAATAGCAAAAACAAAGAATTTAACCAAATAGTAAGAAAGTGTTGGGTATCATCCTCATGTGGACTGTGAGGAGATGGCCTTATGAAGCCTTTCAGGCGGCCCAAACAGGTGCAAGAGCCCACCAACCTTTAGAGTTATGACCAAGGGTCATTTTGGACATTGCACATGAGGGAAGGGGGATGATAAGCCTCCCATCCAGCCACCATAGTGTGGGGACGATGAAAATTCAGGATAGCCTCCATTGGAGAAGAAAACCAAGAGAGAAGGGAAAGAGGAGAAGTTGAAGGAAGAAGCTGAATCAGGCACCAGGCTCTACCACAAGGTTGTGAAGACCCAGATCCACTACCTTGTCTCCTTCAAGCTATGGTTCCATCATCTTTGGTGAGATTGCTCCGATCCCTAGCTCTTGTGCCCCAAATCTTGTTGTTGGCATCCAAGATCCGTGTGTATCTTGATATATGAGCTCCTCTAGTGCTCTCTAGAGAATAACAAGTTGTATCCCCATTTGATAATAGTGGAAGAAGATTTGGGTGGCTTTGGCCCTTTTTCCTCTCAAGTTGAGAGGTTTTGCATGTAAAAAGGATTGGTGTCCCTGTGTGTTGATTTTCTTGTTGCTCCTCCTATGTGCTGAGAGCACATAGGACTTGTACTGCCTACCTGCAGATTTCAGCAACTGTGTGTGAGAGCACAAATGACTTGTCCTTGGTTGGACAGAATCTGTTTCCTCCATATATGTTTGATGCATATGTTTCCTTCCTTGACTGAGCAACGATTCGTGGAGTTAGCATACAAGTGGTGCTGAAGTTTACATCTTATTCTGCTGCGTATTTTCAGATCACATTTGAGTGTGCTAATTCCCCAACGGAGTGGTATCAAAGCTCAAGGTTTGCTTTAAGTTTTCTTCTAGCTCGCAATGGCTTTGGAAGAAGGCGCCACCACAAGTGGCATGATATAACTTAATTCTTCCAATTTCTCATTATGGAAGCCCTATAGGGGTTTGCGTATGAAAACAATAAAATTTTGCCCTACGCCCCTGAACCCCTGATGTTGCCAGGACCTATCTATTAGTAATGCAGTAACGGAAGGGCTTTTCGCGAACTAACCTTGAAGACCAAAAAGCATTGTCAACACTCAAGAGAGCGTGGTTGATGCAGACGATCTGAAGCCGACCTCAAGGTCATGTTGAAGTGCTCGTGCTCCTGTGGCTCCAACGACTCCTAGTGCCCCAAGTGTGACACCTCGCGGGGAGTTACACATGTTCGGTGCCTGACGATGACTCCCGCTTCCCCGATCCAGCAGCAGTTGCGGAAGTAGAGCTCCTGGATCCGAATCCCGCAGCGCGACGGAGCTCCGCGGTGAAGATGTCTCTCGTTCGCACAGTCTGAACTTGGGAACAAGGTCACGAGAGAGAGAGACAGAGAGAGAGAGAGATATCAATTGGAGGTCTCCTCAAAAGTGAGGAAACCTTTATTTTACATTGTGTGTATTTTCTAGTCAAAATACCCCACTATATATAGGGGGAGGGGGAGGTACTACCTCCCTCAAAGTCTCGGGGTGAGACTAATCATGGGAGAGGGGGAGGGGGAGGTGCCTCCGACCACCCCCATGGGCACCATGAGGGGGCTGGCCTACTAGGGTGCCGGCCACCCCCTTGGCCCCTTTATCCTTTTGCCTTTCCCTCTTAGGCCCTTTCCCCTCCGGGATTTGGCCCATTAAGCCTTTTTGACCTTTAATTGATTTCTCTTTTATTAAATAATTATGAATAAATGATTAAATCAATATTTAACATTCATTCACATATTATTCAATCTCCATGGCTATGGAACACCTTCCACCTCCACTCCGGACATCCTTTGGACTTACCAAAACCCTTCCGGGTTTTCTCTCTTCTCTTCTTCAGTGATTCTACCGATCCTGTAAACACTCTCTAAGCATCATCAAGCCCTTTAGCGTGATACCCCCATAGTTCGGGAACACTCTATACATGGTTGGGACACTCCCAAACCAATGATCGACAGAGGGACCTAGATGTCCATGTGACCCATGTGCATTCCACGAAGATCTTTCATCGTTTGAACCATGACTGTCGCGTCTTATTCCTTTTGTCTCTCGATACTTGCATTGCCCGAGATCTGATCAATGACGTCACCATGTCATGTTCAATCTCGTTATCGAACAATGCTACTTAACTCATTTCGACAAGTAATATCCCTGTGATCAAATCACATGCTGCACAACTATTGGATATAACTTCTCCGAGTAGGCCCTCGAGTATCTTTCCGTCACACGGATGGACAAATCCTGCTCTTGACTTATATTGCCTCTACTGTTCCTCTGAATACCTGAACACACCTTTATGATCATTGTATTACCAAGTGAATTTTGATGCTATCTAAGCACTCTCGGGAGACAGTGATTGATATAGTCTCACGGTCTAAGGAATAGTCTACGAGGTCTATTCTAATCATCCTAACTTGAACTTCGTGACATGATCGGGTCACGATGTTTAGGTTGGGTATTGGTTCATCATCTCATTATCAGAATGATTTGACTCCATTTCCAACTGGCATAAATGCCACATGATCAGGAAACCTTGATCATCTGTTGACCAATGAGCTAGTGACTAGAGTTTCATCAGGAACCCCTGGTTGTTTATATATCACACGTGTATTGACGTTTCCTTTCAATACAGTTATAACATGATATAAAACTTAATCATAAACTTTATGAAATATGATAATAATCCTTATTATTATTTGTCTCTAGAGCATATTTCCAACAGTCTCCCACTTGCACTAGAGTACAAATAAACTAGCTGCATTTGTTCTAAATCATTGGCACCATATATCCCAGTACCCTGAACATGCTTGCTCATGGAAGAGGTTGAGTCTTGGGTATGTGCTTTACAGTCATAAATCCTTTGCAACTTACTAATGTCACCTTGATTGACATTAATACTTTATCATCACATGATAACATATTTGTGTATGCATCATCGTTATGGCAGCAGAACGAGGCCAGATTCCAGAAGCCTACAGTGGCGTTAGATCAACCTCGGGGGCTTTCTCATAGGCAATGTGCCTTAGGACACATCATTCTATGTTAAAAGGAACCTAGCCCTGCCATAACATTATACATCACCTTAGATGGTACCCTTATCTATTATAAATGTAATTATCGAAACACTAGTGCACCTTGTGCAACTTTCGATCTTTTCGTTCACCTCGCTTCCTACTTGACTTTAGTCGGTATTATTGATATAGGAGTTTCCAACATATTACCTTATAACATAACCCTTTATGCTTTAAGATATGCCATCCTTTATGGATTTGAAAAACATGTCTGCGGTTCTCTATTAGACACTGCGGACAAACTTAGCTCAATGTTTCGTGATTCAAACTAAATCACTTTTCAAACATTCCTTCTTGGATCATATATTATGTTAAGTTATCATCATGGTTTTTCTAAGATAGAACCTATGTCTCAACCATCGATGTTAGACTTAATTCTATTCCTAATTTGAGTTATCAAGGACTAGTTCCTTAACTAACTACCATTCTGAAACTCTTTTCAGAATCCTTTAAGGAATACTACATAATATCGTAATATACTTATTATCAACTTCTACTCCCTATAAATATTTATTTATCGGTACTTGCGCTTTTATTCTTAATGTGTCATATACACACTTAAGAATCACTCCTTTGAGCTCCCATTCAAAATATGTTCCCAACATATTTGAGTACGAGTCACTACTCTTACTCAACATATGTTCCTACATATTTGAATCTGAGACTTATTTTCTCCCACTCAAAATGTGTTCTCTACACATTTGAGTTTGAGACTTACATTGCTCCGACTCAAAGATATGTCATTCACATATTGTTTTAGGAAGACTTTCATAGCTCCCACTCAATTTCATGCAATTTGCATATCCACCCACTATTTTGAACGATTTCAAAATCCTTTGATAAATTATCAAACTAAGGATTTTACTATGAGATACTAGTACCTTACTAGTTTTAAATCCACTAGACTTTCAGCACACCTGGATCAAATTCATTTGACTTTGTCCAATACTTGACAAATTGTGCTTTTGTCATTCACCCCCCTTTTCCATTATGTCTTTGCAGTCATTTGGGAAAAATTCAGGTAACCCCTTTACTTGTAAGATTCAACAACGAATTGCTTTCCAATCTCAAGGGAATTTTGCCTCTAGGATTTCTCATAATTCTAGTTTACCATTTTTTCCTTAGTAGTTTGTAGGTATGTCATATTCCGGTAATCATGACAAATGATTCACAAATATCTCCACAAGATGTGGAGTATATTTTGAATCTTACTTTGTGTAGTGAAACCACCAATGGGGAAAACACAATGATCATTATCATTTATTGTTTCCTTTGTGAAGAGAACCATTCAGAAATGCTTTACGTTTCTCTTCTCAACACTCTGACGCAGGGTTTTGAATCCTCATCGTGTTTTTCACTATCTTCCATTTGCTCCATAGTCGAGAAATACCACTGAATGTGAAACTTTCTCGAGAATGCACCAAAATCCAAGCAATACTAGTTTTGCTTTCCTTTTGGTTCTAGCTATGGATATCATATTAATAATTTCCAATGAACACTCTACAAGGACTTATTCGCTATTGTTTTGGTTATATCGAATAACCCCAAAACTTTCACGATGATCCATACAATATATGGCGCCGATCTCACGAATTCATATGGTTCACTATATATTCTAATTGATTGCTAACTATTTCTAACTAATAGTCTTTTACATCTATACTACAACGATTTATTTGGCGACATCTATTCACCCACTTGATATCAAATATCATATTGTGATGCTTTGAATTTTGATATTTCAAACGCATTGCATTCCACAATTTTCTTTATGCCAACCTTACAAAGTCGAATTTCATTACTATTGATCAAATCCTAGTAATTATATTCTCTTTTATCTTTAATACCCTTTGTTGATGAAATACTTTGATCATATCAAATAGTTTCATACTCATGTTTCCTTTGGTAAACTTCTTTACAAAATTTAAATAGTCATATAATGAGAATCATCATTTTGTTAAACCACAATACATCGAACATGTATTCTCTTTTAACAATTCATCAAACACTTTGTATTCAAGTAATACACGGTGCTTAAGTTATTTTTCTGAACTTAGGCATGATTCATATGTGACAAGAATACATGTGTCTTTCACATATTATCAATATAACTTCGAATTTAAACAATGGTTTCATTCAATAATGAACATATCATTAAGTTGGGTAATTCCAAGGCATTTCAATATTTTACAAATGTTCATGTATTATCAATTAGTTTCAACAACAAGGATAATTCGCATATAATCAAACAAGATATGAACACGAATAGAAATCATTCATAAAAGTGGAACAACTGTTTGTTACAAACTCATATGAATAACCGTCTTACGAAGTGTGAGACACACTAATGAAGTTCACATATCCATCGATCACAATAACTATCCAAAAACATAAACTAAGTGATAAATGTTGAGGGAGAGTGTCGTCGGCCATCATCATGTTTTCCATAAACCCGCAATGTCACCTCCTCTCCAGCAAGCACCTCTCATGCAGAAGGACCTGTTTTAGCAAAACAGAACAATTATCAAATATACTTAACACTGCAACATGTGTTTGCAAGATTATAACATTTATAAAATTGTATATTAAATATATACCTTTGTCATCGATGACCTTAGCGACAATGGGTTCAACCATCACATCCCTGAAATGTGATATCAACTTGTGGACATCCTGTGTTTCCGCGTCGCCTCTCATAATGCAAATCCTGGCAAGTGCTTGGTAGCTTGGTGGCAGCGACCACAACAACACGCCTATTGCAAAAGAGCTTACGAACCAGTTGTCTAGGAAGTATGCAAGACTCATGGATGCATCATATATGTGTAACAAGTGATCGTCCAGTGAGGAGTTCTCCTCCATCTTTATGGAGAGGAAATCTCCCATCAGCTCATACTCCCATATGCGCACTTGTTCCACAAAATGTGATCTCATATGTGTCATAACCGTTCAGGGATTAAGACTTCCCACATTCGACCATAGCCCATCTTCCATCCCAAGGCACATTGTTACTGATATGAATGTGGCCATCACATGACGACAACAACGGTGATCCTACTGCTCCTAGGTCTCATGAAAATAGGGCGGCTCTAAGCACATCTCGCAGATCATGTAGTCGGCCACGTTATTCTCGCTAAGGAGATCATGAAGACGCATGACCCATATAGAAAAGTTGGATCCATCTAACTTGAGCTTTTCTCCTTTTAACCAATTGTCAATGCAGAAGGTGATTTCAGGGAGAACCATTTTCTACATTTATAATTGCAAAAAGGAATTTAGGCTAAGTTTATAATTAAATGAGTTAATATAATAACTCCAGTAAGAAACACCTATCCCTTAAAGGGTTCTAGAGATAACACGGCCCCTTTTCCCCACATCTCCCCTGATCATCACAGCCATCAATGTGGGTTCTAGGGTGGACGCTAAATGTCGGTCACATCATTCATGCGACTCGTGCTCGATCTTTTGACCATCCGTGTTACGAGGCCATGTATGTACATGCTAGGCTTGCCAACTCAACCTTAGTGTATTCGCTGTGCAACATGGCTTACACCCACTGTATGTGAATGTAGATATGTCTGACACCCGATCATCACAGCCTGTCTCATACCGAAGAACTTTCTTGGTGGTGCACACTAAGAGGGAACACAATCATTGGTAATTTTAACAGGGATCATCTTATTAGGCTACCGTCGAGTATCTAATACTAGCACACAATAAGATATACAAACAATAACATTGAATGTAAATGCGATGTGATATGGTCCTTCACGTCGTGATCTCCATCTGGCGTCACCGGATTCCGGCGCCTGGGTTCTGGAGCTATAAACACCAGGGTACCGGTGTCTTTTCGGCGTGGTAGTCCGTCACCTCTGTGACTATCTACTACTTCAGAACACAAGGTAATCACTTTACCTTTGCCACAACCATATCACAAAGCAACGCCCCCTGCAAAACAAAGTTAGACGGTTGTACTTTATCTTTGCATGTTTTACGTGGCTGAATGGGCTTTCGCACAAGAACCGTTCTTACCTACGAACTTTCACCACAACACTGATCAAGTAGTTGTCTATACTATACCCCTTTAGGGGCCCTCCATTGTACCAACTAATGTGAGAGAGACGAACACCCCCCTAAACCACTTTATCCGGTACAAGCCGTATGTCAAGCGTGGACCAGTCTCGCGAGTGAACGCGTAAAGTCGGTTGGGTTCTGCTTCATCAAGCATTACGGCGGTATACACAAGTACACAAGGGAGGGTAACAACTAAAAGATCAATGCCCACACGCTACACCTCGTGTGTTCTACCCGTACTAGCATTACTATGCATAGATCCAGCTCTGATACCACTGTAGGGGTTCGCGTATGAAAACAATACAATTTTACCCTACGCCCCTGAACCCCTGATGTTGCCAGGACCTATCTATTAGTAATGTAGTAACGGGAGGGGCTTTTCGCGACCTTACCCTCGAACACTGAAAAGCGTTGTCAACGCTCAGGAGAGCGTGGTTGATGTAGACGATCCGAAGCCGACCTTATGGTCATGTTGAAGTTCGCGTGCTCCTTCGGCTCCAACGACTCCTAGTGCCCCAAGTGTGACACCTCGCGAGGATTTACACATGTCCGGTGCTTGGCGATTACTCCCGCTTTCCCAATCCAGCAGCAGTTGTGGAAGTAGAGCTCCTAGATCCGAGTCCCGCAGCGCAACGACGCTACACGGTGAAGATGTCTCACAATCGCGCAGTCTGAACTTGGGACCACGGTCACGGAAGAGAGAGAGAGATAAATATCAATCGGAGGTCTCCCGAAAAGTGAGAAAACCTTTATTGAATATTGTGTGTATTTTCTGGTCAAAATACCCTACTATATAGGGGGGTACTACCTCCCTCAAAGTTCCGGGGTGGGACTAATCATGGGAGAGGGGGAGGGGAGGCGCCGTCGGCAACCCCCATGAGCCCCACATGGGGGGGATGGCCCACTAGGGCGCTGGCCACCCCCTTGGCCCCTTTCTCCTTTTGCATTTCCCTCTTGGGCCCTTCCCCCTCCGGGATTTGGCCCATTAAGCCTTTTTGACCTTTAATTGATTTCTCTTTTATTAAATAATTATGAATAAATGATTAAATCAATATTTAACATTCATTCACATATTATTCAATCTCCGTGGCTATGGAACACCTTCCACCTCCACTCTGGACATCCTCCGGACTTACCGAAACCCTTCCGATTTTCTCTCTTCTCTTCTTCAGTGATTCTACCGATCCTGTAAACACTCTCTAAGCATCATCAAGCCCTTAAGAGTGATACCCCCACGGTTCGGGAACACTCCAGACATGGTCAGGACATTCCCGGACCAATGATCGACAGAGGGACCTAGATGGCCATGTGACCCCTATGCATTCCACGAAGATATTTCGTCGTTTGAACCGTGACTATTGCGTCTTATTCCTTTTGTCTCCTGATACTTGCATTGCCCGAGATCTAATCAATGACATCACCATGTCGTGTTCAATCTCGTTACCGAACAATGCTACTTGACTCGTTTCGACAAGTAATATCCCTGTGATCAAATCACACGATGCGCAGCTATTGGATATAACTTCTCCGAGTGGGCCCTCGGGTATCTTTCCATCACGCGGATGGACAAATCCCGCTCTTGACTTATATTGCCTATACTGTTCCTCCGAATACCCGAACACACATTTATGATCACTGTATTACCAAGTGACGTTTGATGCTATCTAAGCACTCTCGGGAGACAGTGATTGATATGGTCTCACAGTCTAAGGAATAGTCTACGAGGTCTATTTTGATCATTGTAACTTGAACTTCGTGACATGATCGGGTCACGATGTTTAGGTTGGGTATTGGTTCATCATCTCATTCTCAGAATGAGTTGACTCCATTTCCAACTGGCATAAATGCCACATGATCAGGAAACCTTTATCATCTGTTGACCAATGAACCAGTGACTAGAGTTTCACCGGGAACCCCTGGTTGTTTATATATCACACATGTATTGACATTTCCTTTCAATACAGTTATAGCATGATATAAAACTTAATCATAAACTTTATGAAATATGATAATAATCCTTATTATTATTTGTCTCTAGGGCAGATTTCCAACAAGCCCATGATGGAAGACATCCTTTATTGTAAGGATTTGTATGAGCCAATTGTGAAAGACAAAATACCAACATCCGGTGTCACGGAAGAAGAATGGAGAGTGCTGAACAGAAAAGCAGTACATATGATTCGTCTGTACATTAACCACAATATATTCCACAATATTTCAAACGAGACAAATGCGTATGAGATGTGGCAGAAGTTGGAGTCAATGTATGAGAGGAAGACAGCTATGAACAAGGCCTCGGTAATCAAAAGACTAGCCAAGCTTGAGTACCGGGATGGTAGCAGTGTTATTGAACACTTGAATGTCTTCCAGTGCCATATAAATCAACTCTCCACCATGTAGATCAACTTATAAGATGAGGTACAAGCATTGTTGTTGTTGAGTTCCATGCCTGACAGTTGGAACACGCTTGTTGTGTCAGTTAGCAATTCAGCGCCGGATGGGAAGCTGATGTTGGAGATGGTGAATAATAGCATGGTAAATGAAGAAGCTATAAAGAGGGGAAAAGGTGATGCCTCCTCTTATGATGCCTATGTGGCTGAACCCCATGGCAAGAATGAAAACCATGGACATGGCCAAGGAAAATCTCAGCATGGAAAAGACTAGAAGTCCAGGGGGAGATCAAAGTCAAGACAGAGATCAGGTGCTACTTGCTTTTATTGTGGCAAGCTAGAACACAAGAAGAGCGATTGCAGAAAATACAAAAGAGATCTGCTAGAGGGAGAAGTCGAGAAGAAGCCGAGCAAAAGGGCGAGAATGGTGCCGCCATGACTGCAGAATGTGAGCAAGGTGAAGACTACCTAGTCATTGAAGATGAAGAATGCTATAGTGCTGTTCGTGATGATTCCATGAGTTGGGTTGTGGATTCAGGTGCATCCTTCCACATTACATCACACAAGGAGTATTTCATGTCCTATACCAGCGGTGTTACTGGCTAGGTAAGGATGGGAAATAGTGGTTCGTCGACTATTGTTGGCAAGGGCACTATATGCATTGAGACAAACACAGGCTGCAGGTTGGTGCTCGATGACATGATACATGTTCTCCACATATGGCTGAATCTGTTGTTAGTAGGAAAGCTTGATGATATTTGCCATGGAAGTTATTTTGGTGATGCAAAATGGAAACTCACCAAAGGCTCTTTGATTGTGGCTCGAGGAAGCAAGCAAGGCTATCTCTATGTGACTAAAACCAAGCTACGCAATGATGTGCTGAACGTCGTTGAGAATGACACTTCGGTTGAGTTGTGGCACAAAAGGCTTGGGCATATGAGTGAGAAGACCATGCAGGCTCTTGCTCGCAAGGATTACCTCCTTGAGTTGAAAGGTATAACCTTGAAACCCTATGAACATTGTTTTTCTAGCAAACAACATAGGGTTGCATTTCGTACATGCCCGCTGCATCATGTGGATAACGTTCTTGACATTGTGCACCCTGATGTTTGCTCCATGACCGAAAAATCCCTCGGTGGAGAATTATACTTTGTGACATTCATTGATGATCATTCCATGAAGATATTTCTCTCTGGGTTGAGAAACAAGTGACAAATGCTCGATGTCTTTAAGGAATTCCATGCCAAGATTCAGAGATAAACTGGCAGGAAATTGAAGTGCGTAAGATCAGACAATGGTGGTGAATACCGTGGTCCTTTTGAGAGGTATTGCAAAAAATTTGGCATTAGGCTTGAGAAGTCTCCACCAAAGACACCCCGGCTCGATGGACTTGTAGAGAGATTGAATAGGACTCTTACCGAGAGGGTCACAGCTATGCTCTCTCATACAAAGTTACCTAATTCTTTTTGGGCTGAAGCTTTGAATCATGCTATGTATGTACGAAACCTGTCCCCCTCAGTTCCTTTTGCAGGTGATATTCCTCAGAGAGTTTGGTCAGGGAAGGAAGTTTCATACAAGCAATTGAAGGTCTTTGGGTGCAAGGCATTTGTGCATGTCCCGAGGGACGAGAGATCCAAGCTTGATAGCAAGACAAAACAATGCATCTACCTTAGCAGTCCAAGTGATGAATTTGGATACAAATTGTGGGATCCAATCAAGAAGAAGACATGTAGAAGCCAAGATGTGGTTTTCATTGAAGATGAAACAATACAAGATATTGGGAAACCGGAGAAGCCGAAGGCCACCACACCTCAGGTTGACTTGGATCCAGTTAACCCTCCTCTCGTGCATGACAATCGTGAGGGATATGATGATGCTGAAGATGAACGTGATGCAACTGAACAAGGCAGTACAAGTGAGGGACATGAACAACCATCAAATGAACATGACGATGATGATCAAGGTGATGTTAATCCACCTTATTCCCCACCACCAATGCAACTGTTTATGAGAAGTGGAAGAGATCCAACACCTTCCACAAGGTATCCACCACATCAATATGTTTTGATGAATGATGCAGGTGAGCCCTCATGCTATGAGGAGGCAATGTCTGATGAACACAAGAATGAATGGTCGGAAGCCATGCAGGATGAGATGAAATCCTTGTATGAGAATGACGCCTTTGTTTTGGTGTCTTTGCCAAAGGGAAAGAAAGCACTCAAGAACAAGTGGGTGTAAAGAGTGAAGATTGAAGAGCATAGCTCACATCCAAGGTACAAGGCTAGATTGGTTGTGAAAGGTTTCAGTTGGAAAAAGGGTATTGACTTCGATGAGATATTCTCTCTAGTGGTCAAGATGTCTTCGATCCGAGTTGTGCTAAGCATGATTGTCACCATGGACTTGGAAATTGAGCAACTCGACGTGAAGGCAACATTCTTACATGCTGACCTGGAGGAGGAGATATACATGGAGCGGTCAAAAGGATTCACGGTTGTGGGCAAGGAGAACCAAGTGCGCAGATTGAAGAAGAGCTTGTATGGATTGAAGCAAGCTCCTCGACAGTGGTACAAGAAGTTTGAGTCATTCATGACTGAGCTTGGATACCATAAAGCACAACCTGATCATCGTGTCTTTATGAAGAGGTACGCCGAGGGTGACTTCATTATTCTCTTGCTATATGTCAATGACATGCTGATTGTTGGAAATGGCACAAAGAGGATTGCTCTCCTCAAAAAGGCATTGAGTAAATCATTTTCCATGAAGGATTTAGGACCAGCTAAGCAAATACTTGGCATGAAAATATCCCATGATAGATCAAAGAAGTTGCTTTGGCTCTCACATGAATGATACATTGATAAGGTACTTGAAAGGTTCAACATGAAAGACGCAAGGTCTATTACCTCTCCACTTGCAGGCCATCAAAAACTGAGTTCAGAACAATATCCTAGCAGTAAGAAGGAGAAAGAAGAAATGAGTAAAGTACCTTACCAATCTGCCATGGGCAGTTTGATGTATGCCATGGTGTGCACTAGGCCTGATATTGCCTATATAGTTGGAGCTGTTAGCCGGTTCATGACAAATCCAGGGGAAGCTCACTAGAATGCAGTGAAGTGGATTCTCAGGTATCTCAAAGGTACTTCTAGACTATGCTTATGCTATGGAAGCGGTGATCCTGTATTGCAAGGCTATACAGATGCAGATTATGTTGGTGATGCAGATTCTAGGAAGTCTACCTCTGGATACTTGATGACTTATGCAGGGGGAGCAGTGTCATGGCAATCAAGGTTGCAGAAATGCATTTCACTATCAACCACCGATGCTGAGTACATAGCAGCGGTTGAGGCTTGCAAGGAAGTGTTGTGGATGAAGAACTTCTTGCAAACGTTGGGCATGAAGCAAGAGAACTACAATCTATTTTTTGATAACTAGAGCGCTATCCATCTTACCAAGAATCCAAGTTTCCACTCTCGAACCAAGCACATTGATGTGAGGTATCATTGGATTCGAGATGTTGTGAGTTCCAAGTTGCTGAAACTTGAGAAGATCCATACCGACAAGAATGGCTCGGATATGATGACCAAGATATTGCCAAGTGAGAAGCTGCTTGTATGTTGCAAGGCAGTGGGCATGGCGGTGCCCCCCACATGAGTCAGATGGGGGAGAATATTGGGTATCCTCCTCATGTGGGTTGTGAGGAGATGGCCTTATGAAGCCTTTCAGGCGGACCAAACAGGTGCAAGAGCCCACCAACCTTTAGGGTTATGACCAAGGGTCATTTTGGACATTGCACATGAGGTAAGGGGGATGATAAGCCTCCCATCCAGCCACCACAGTGTGGGGACAACGAAAATCCAGGATAACCTCCATTGGAGAAGAAAACCAAGAGAGAAGGGAAATAGGAGAAGTTGAAGGAAGAAGCTAAATCAAGCATCGGGCTCTACCCACAAGGTTGTGAAGACCCAAATCCACTACTTTGTCTCCTTCAAGCTGTGGTTCGACCATCTTTGGTGAGATTGCTCTGATCCATAGCTCTTGTGCCCCAAATCTTATTGTTGGCATCCAAGATCAGTGTGTATCTTGATGTATGAGATCCTCTAGTGCTCTCTAGAGAAGAACAAGTTGTATCCCCATTTGATAATAGTGGAAGAAGATTTGGGTGGCTTTAGCCCGTGGTTTTTCCTCTCAAGTTGAGAGCCTTTCCACGTAAAAAGGATTGGTGTCCCTGTGTGTTGATTTGCTTGTTGTTACTCCTATGTGCTGAGAGCATATAGGAGTTGTCCTGCCTACCTGCAGATTTCAGCAACTGTGTGTGAGAGCACACATGACTTGTCCTCGGTTGGGACATAATCTGTTTCCTCCATATATGTTTGATGCATATGTTTCCTTCCTTGACTAAGCAACGATCCGTGGAGTTAGCATACAAGTGGTGCTGAAGTTTACATCTTATTCCGCTGCGTATTTTCAGATCACGTTTGAGTGTGCTAATTCCTCAACAGAAAGATAAAAAACCTTCACGGATAAACCATTGTACCTCAATCCATGAATTCTTTATAAGAATCAGATGGCTAGCTAATGAACACTTGCAGTTTACCAAGCTAGACAAAAACAAAATGGGAACAAATAATAACTTAAACCATAAACTAGTGCTCACTGGAATTAAAGGAGACACTAACAAAGGCACCGGACTAAAAATATTATTTTGGCCCAATTGTTAAATGGAAAATGACCAAAATAACTCTTAACCGACATGTCTTATTAGGAATATTACCTAATATGATTAGTACAATGAATCTATATGAAAGACAACACAAAGATGCAGTATAAGCATGTTAGTCACCTTGCATGTAAAGCTTAGGTGTAAGCACCACAAGAACCCTAGAACATTATAAATAGGATGCAAACCCAGCTTTTGAAATCACAATCTTCACATCTAAGGCTAATAAGAACACTTAGACCAGAGGTTGAGTGAGAGGACATAAATAGAAACCTGCACTCCTAATGAGAGAGAGGGATGTGAGAAAGGAAAACAAGCATGAACATGAGCAAGGAGAGGAAGAACATCACTAGATCTTCCTCAAGCACACTTTAGAATTTTAAGAGGTTTATGAATAAAACTTTAGGATATGATCATAATTGTCAAGGATCATTAGGATCCAAAGAGAGGCACTAATTTAGCTATACCAGCACTATCACTAACTGGTTAGCATCTCCACATCTTTCCTGGGGAAGAGCACCACATGCAGTAGGCTAATCAGGAGCACGAGCACATCCACTATAAGTAATTAAGAACACAAAATATATATCTCACCTCACATCCCTAGATAAGATGATAAGATCAGCCTAAGGATGAGAAATGAGATACATAGAAAGACCTTTGTGAATATAGGATTAAACCTATACAAGCAAGTGTAGACAGTAATTAAATAAACATTCATGAGAGCATTTTTGCAGCACTTTTAAATATAGATTTTGCATAATTATCCACTTATCTCATGCTCCATCTAGCTATTATTATGTCTTATATGCACAGTTACAAGTTCTTCTTCATATTCATATGAGTGTTGCATACTTATTAGTTTTTATTAGGATTTTATTACTTTTTCTTGTCTTTGACATGTGCGTGGGTATTATGGATGATTATGAATGAAACAAGACAAAAAGAGCAAAGAGCAGCAATATGAAGGAGCTGCATGCACCATACTTAGCCATACGAGGGGTAAAAATGTGGATTTTTCATCAACTCCAAATGAAGATAAATAATAGCAAAATGGGAGCATGTTGGCATGAATTCCCACTGCATGCATGCTCTGATCTGAGTACTGTACATCGGTCGCATTTCGCCAGTTGGGATCTCTAATCATGTGCAGTCAACTCGTCGGCAGGTGTGGTTAGTTTTTCCAACCATGATGCAGCAGGTGTGGTCGGTTTAGTTACTCAACGACAGAGGTTAGTTTAGTCGACAGCTTGATCGAGACGTCGAGTACCTTAATGTGATAATGTCAATGCATAGAGTCCGTTCTTTCGTAGTAGTACAAGGAGTTGCACACAATCTACCTCTGAATTTCACTCTTGAGGTCATATATTAGTCTCCTCTCGCCAGTGGTGCTCCCTAATCGTCGGCGGGTGTGGTTAGTTACTCGTTGGCACCTGGAATCGAATGACCACGGTTAATGTAGTCGCATGATCGATCGAGACATCGATCTAGTAGTAGTAGTAGTAGTGCACAATCAAGCTCTGAATTTTCACCCCGAAGCCACATGTCAGTAGTTGACAAACATGCCACATGTGGAAAGGCCACAAGAGTCCATCGACCACCAATGCCCTTCAGCTGCAACTTGCAAAGTTCTCAACCCAAAGCCGGGAGAAGAGACCGTGATGCTCGCTTGTATCGACATTTAGCCGCAAGTCTGTTTAGCCGTCATGAAGTAAGTAATTAGTGGTAGAAGCTAGCAAGTCTGTTTAGCCGTCGAAATAAATGTATCTAGACACTTTTAATATATAGGTTCACTCTAAACATCTAAAAACCTATTCAGAGAGCTAAAACTTTTTTATCTAAAGGAGGGAGTAGGTGGGTGCGTGTTGAAACTTGAGACTTGACGCACTTTGAACTCGGTTTAGCCAGGCAGGCAAGTGCTGTACAAGTCGTGTCCGAGCAAGCCACACTCGAATCTAAGCCACTAGTATTTTTTGTGCTAACACAGTACACTCCAAGAAAGCTAATTCAGGGATACTACCTTAACAAACTCCACATGGATATTTTCTTCTGATATGTATGACGGCGTAATCTGCAGATATAGATTTACCATAACTCGAGACTGTTTATTTATTTTCATAGCATATTTTATAATACTGGTACGTTTGCTTTGTTCATTAGTTGTATGGTTGATCGGTTGTGTACATCCTAGCTATACGTAGGCTAGGTGTAAATATTACTGTTAAGTAATAAAACGTCTATTTCTAAAAAAAAAACTTTAACAAACATGCACACAGGATGCTTCCTTTGCTCTCCTTCCCTGCATTATTGGCAAATGTATGACTGAAGATATTGCATCCAGGGAATCGACGTGATGCGAACACAATAGTTAATTAGTTATTCAACTACCAAATTATTCTTAAACTACTAGTATCATACTACTCCTATGTGACATAAACTAGCCAGTAAAACAACATGTTTTGAGCTGTGGCCTCTGTCCTATAAATGGCCCGTCAAAGTACCAAGCACACCACGGAGCACTACTACGGCACACAGATCGACCAGACCAACAAGCCTTGCGTTGCAAACCATCTCGCCCTCTCGTCGTCAAACCAAAGGAACCAAGAAGCTAGCTAGCTAGCCATGGTGAAGACAGCGGCGAGCAATGGCGGCGCGGGGGCGAGGCAGCAGCTCGCGGGCCATGCCCATGGCAACGGCGGCAAGACGAGGACGTACAAGGGCGTGCGGATGCGGAGCTGGGGCGCCTGGGTGTCGGAGATCCGCGCGCCGGGGCAGAAGACCAGGATATGGCTCGGCTCCCACTCCACCGCCGAGGCCGCCGCGCGCGCCTACGACGCCGCGCTGCTCTGCCTCAAGGGCGCCGCCGCCGCAGCCGAGCTCAACTTCCCCGTGCGATTCCCCTTCGACCTCCCGCCCGCCGCCATGTCGCCCAAGTCCATCCAGCGCGTCGCAGCAGCCGCAGCCAACGCCAATGCCAGTTCGAGCAGCGCTACTACCTTCGACTTCACCGGCGCAGGCAACGCCAGCCCCAGCAGCGCTAGCGATGATGGCATCACCACGGACTGCAGCTCCAGCAATGCATCCGCCGTGAGCTCCCCGGAGACCACGGCCAGCAGCGACGCCGCCGACAACGACATCGGAGGAGGAGACCTCGTGGATTACTACGGCTCGCTCGCGGATATCGAGGCCTTCTTCCAGTCGCCCAAGTGCATGGAGTACGCCATGATGGATCCGTGCAGCTCCTTCTTCGCGCCGGTGCCCATGGAGATGGAGATCGAGGACGGCTGCGGCTGGGAGGAGGAAGCCCACATTCCGCTCTGGAGCTTCTCCTCTCTCAACTGAACTCTGAAGCGGAGTCAGGAGTCGGACAGGACCAAGTACTGAAGCAACTGACCAATCGTTAATCAAGCGGAAGACCAGAACTGGTCACGCACGGTGACTTAATATCATACATACGGTAATTAATTTGATTCAGTGTATACGGTGATAATAAGCTACTTAAGCATTGTGAGGGGGAGCTCTCATGGAGCTACATGTTTTAAGGCAGCTTCCATGGAGTTAACCTCCTTGCAATTGCTTGTTACATTCATGTGTAAAAGCTGATTTGCAATTGCAAAGTATAAAGATAAAGTTTACAAGTATGGGATTCTATGTCAGATAATCTGGCCAATTGCCTTCGAATGACCAGGGAATTTAGTTTAACTTTCATGCTCATCCAAAGAGATGAGGTATGTTCCCGAGTTTGTTCCCAGTAGTCTTCAAAAAAAATCATTAACGGCTAAGTTCAATATCGGAAGATATGGGAAACACAAAACAAGGTTCAACATCCCACTGCAATAAAAGCAAAAGGTAAAAGGAGTTCAAAGCACCATCTACTAGGAACACTGAATTTAACGAAGTCTGCTAGAACACAAAAGTAAAAAAAAAACAGCAGAGCCAAAGTCCAACTAGCAAAAGAAATCAACTTATTACATGCTTGTATAAAAGTTGATTTGTGATTGGTAAGTTTTTTTAAAGGAACCTTTATTATTGAAAGAGTTTTTAACATTACATCGGATCTTTACATAACTTTTTTTATGAAAGGCTTTTTTTTTCTTTTTAAGGATTCCAGCAGTGTGTCTAGCTAATCTCGAAGAAACTTGCGTAGAGAACGCATTTTATTATTCCATCGATGTATAGACGACTGGCCACTAGCAGGTTTCTCCCAAATATCCTTCACCATGTCATGGAAACCATCACAAATCATCCAACCAAGTTTAAATTTGAACTCATGTTTAGATTTCGTGGCGGCAGTCCAACAGATAAAAGTAAAGGAGCATGATCCGAAAAATCCTCAATATGTTCTAGAGCGTGAACAATTATCATAGGGAACTTTTCTTCCCACTCGGTATCCATAAGCACTGTATATAGTTTTTCGTATGTTGGCTCCGGAAGACTATTAGTAAGTAAATTATCTTCCTAACATGGTAACCTCTTTTAAGTCCAAGCTGTCTATGACAGTATTAAACAGAAAAGGCCAATATTCATCGAAACAACTTCGACTTTTCTAATGAGGGAATCTTATAAATTGAAATCAACACCTATAAGAATAGGATACAGATTGTCTTTTGACATATTCACCAACTCACGCAAAAAGTCAGATTTATATACATCCAGGGCGGCTCCATAAACAATGACTAGAGACCACGTGAAATTAATAGCCTTGTTGCATATATGGAGTTTGATAAAAAAAATCTCCAAACGAACTAGCTAAGACTTTCATAGTCTCACCTCTGACGCCCAACAGGATCCCCCCGGATCTACCGCGCGGCGGTCATGAGATCCACGTGAAGTCCACTCCACCAGACAGGCGGTTGAGTAGGGCTTGTAAAAAATCACGTCTACCAGTCTCAGAAATACCTAGAAAATCTTATTTATAATCTCTCATACAATCAGCAAAGAACAAATGTTTAGCCAAGTCACGAAGAGCTCTGCTATTTAAAAACATGCCAATCATTGAGAAACTATAGGAATTTAGATACACGGGGTCTCTTGCGAGACTTCTGGCTCTTTGATCTACGACCAGATGCTTTAAGCTCATATAAAGAGCCAAGCTCAACCTCATCAAAGTCATCTTCTGACACTTCACCAACTAAGTGAGAGAGGATTATACCATCTAATATGGCATGCAACTCCTCCTCCTCCATTGGTGAAGAGTCAGGAGTAGTAGAGACCTTAGGACTAACCGTTAGACGGTCAACCTCCATATGTCTCAAAATATTAGAAGAAGAAAAACTTTCTTTCCAGAACTATCCAAGCTAACACCAATATTGCCCAACTTAGAAGTAATAACCGGGGTAAAAAAGAAAGAAAGTACTTAGATGAACTCAATACTAGGAGCATCTAAATTCTTTTCTGCCTTATGACGCATCACCTTGATCAAAGAGTCTTCATCTGTAGCTTACGCACCAGAGGCATAATCCCTGTGGCGAGCACTCCGCATGTACGGTGTACCAACCTCCTGCATGGCGGTTGGAGCATCAACGCCATGAGCTGAAGAGCGCGTCGAAGACAGGGGCATCAGCAACCCCTCCTGGGTCGGGTCACCCCATCCACCAAAGGCCCCACCTGGCCTCTAGCCCCACCTAGGCCTGAAGAGATGATGCCTTGGCATCGTGCTGCTCTTGGGTCGCCGTGTCCAGAAGATGCGGGGAGTCGCCCATGACTGGCCGCCCCACCTGGGCCGCTTGGACGCCGCCGAAGCCCCTGGCCGTAACCGGGCCCAGTTGGCTGCCCGATAGCGTGACATCCTTCCCTACATGGGCCGTGACCGTTGCGGCCGGCCTCACCTGCCGCTGGTCTTTACATTACTATAGGATGCAAACAGTCGACACAACTCCAGAAGTCATAAAAACTAATCCGACGAATTACATATCAACATGAGAAATTACAAAACGTCTAAGATGGTGGAGGGACGATCCAAAGATTACACTGCCATCCATGTTGGGTAAAAAAGTCCATCATCGTGTAGACACCTCCATAAACAGGTCATGAAACTCCATATATTATAGAGACGGTCATAAAAGGAGTGTACTAGTACATCGATAGATAACCTGCAACAAAAAAGTATTTTTATCGTTAAAATTTTATTATTTTTATATAGCCACAACGATCAAATAATAGCAATCTCTCCTATCCTAAGGATAACTCTATACTTGTGATCTACATTTTGTAGACTCAAAAATATGTGGTCGTCTTCTCCGCTGCAAACCGGCTAGTGCAGTGGGGGCTTCTAGCTTGGACTGAATAAAGGTGGAGGACTCTGCTGTTCTTCGAGTTCCAGATCGTTGATCTGCTTCACGCCGGCCTCCTTGATCCGGACGTCGATGAGTTCCGGTCTCTCTTTCGGAGATATCCGCTCCTTAGCGTATAGCGCCATTGTATATCTAGATCGAAATTGATACAGTCGTGCACGCCCTTATCTTCGGCCAATGATGCATCATCAGGGCGTGGCGCGAAACTTCTCGGGGCTTTATCGGTGCCATGGGACATGTCTTAATATAGATTTCCTTGGTGTTGATAGCGGTGAAGAAATTCATGGTGCTTGTGATCCGAGGCTTGGAATGGGAGAGGATTTTTGGTTGCAATGGAGACTTGCGGTTGCGGCATAGGTTATTCATGGGTGTCGGGTGGTGATGACTTGCAGCATCGGCCTTGGCAAGATGGGACGACAACACAAGTGGACAGCATTCGAGTATGGACCCTTGATTTTCAGGGTGAAAGCTCAAGGTATAGCCTTCACTACGGGAAAACAAAATTTTGTTGTGTATTAAAAATACACGGCAAAAGGCCAGAAAACACTCGGCAAAATTTTGTTATGTATATACACTCGGCAAACAACACACAACAAATAACTCGCCGGTAAAGACGAGTTTGCGTGTCTAGAACCCGGATACACGGCAAAAACTTTGCTGTGTATAAAGGGAAGACACACGCCAAAGTTATGTGACCGACGACGGGCAAACGTTAACGGCCGCAGGGCTTTGCCGAGTGTCTTTGCCGAGTGTCTGCATAGACCACACGGAAAATCTCTATGCCCACTTGCCATGTCAGAGTGTTTGCCGAATGTCGAGTTGTTAGCATAAAACTACCACTTTTAGAGCAAAATTTCGGAAAACTACCACTTTACGTTTTCGCAGCAAAAATCTATCACATTTCGAGTCAGTTTTCTCAAATCGCACTAAACACAAATTGATAACAAATTGACGGTGTTTCTGACATACTTGGCCCACCTGTCAGGACCAAACCCATGAGCTGGACTAGGTCCCACTTGTCAGTCCAATTTAGAAAATTTGGATATTCTAAAAGAAAAGAAGAAATACAATAAACAATTGTCTGAGATGAATAAATAAATATCTAAAAGAAATAAAAATATCTAGAAAATAAAATAAAAATCCCAGCCTGTACAACCCCAGTCGCCGGCAGTCCTCCTTGTGATGGCGCCGCCGTCCCTCATCGCGCCACCGGGCCGGCCGTCGTCGTGCCACCGGGCCGGCCGTTGTCGCGCCACAAGGCCGCTCGCCGCCATAGGCCGGCAGCTGTCGCGACCCCCATGTGAGCCGCCGGCCGCCGTTGCACCACCGGGCCGGCCGTCGTCGCGCCACAAGGCCGCTCGCCGCCATAGGCCGGCCGCTGTCGCGACCCCATGTGAGCCGCCGTCCGTCGTCGCGCCACTGGGATGGCCGCCGGGCGGAGCTGCTGCTTCTCCCCATCGTGGCGGAGCTGCTGCTGCTCGTGGCCGCCGGACGGAGCTGCTGCTGCTCGTGCGCCAGGCGGAGCTGCTGCTGCTCCCCGTCATGGCGGAGCTGCTGCTGCTCCTGGCCGCCGGGCGGAGCTGCTGCTGCTCCCCGTCGTCGCGGAGCCGCTGCTGCTCGTGGCCGCCGGGCGAAGCTGCTGCTGCTCCCCGTCGTGGCGGAGCCGCTGCTGCCCGTCGTGGCAGGCTCCAGCGAGCTACCACACGGGGCGAGCTCCGGGGCGGCGCGCCAACCAAGGATGGGGCAGGGGAGGAGGGCCTGGAGGACCCGACGAAGGTAGGAGAAGACCTCCAGACTCTTTTTGTGTTTGTATTGTTTTTGTATATTTTTTAATTGAGCTGATAGGTGGGACCCAGTCCAGCTCATCAGTTTGGTCCTGACCTGTGAGCCACGTATGTCAGAAACAACGTCAATTCGTTATCAATTTGTGTTTAGTGCGATTTGAAAAAACTGACTCGAAATGTGGTAGATTTTTGCTGCGAAAACGTAAAGTGGTAGTTTTTCGGAATTTTACTCTAAAAGTGGTAGTTTTACGCTAACAAGGAATGTCAGAGAACATACACGGTAAAACTAATTTCCAAAATTAAAAAAAATTGACGTGCTGCTGCAAGAGAAGCAGGATGACGCAGCGCTCCTGGCTAGTGACGTGCTCCTCGAGTGCTCGTGCAGGACGGCAGGCTACGACGGCCTCGTGCAGGACGACGCGGGTGCGCTGACATCCAGGCGGGCTTCGTGTGGACGTCGCCGGAGCTTCTCCACTACACGTCCAGGCGGAGCAGGGGCAATGGTGGTGTTGGGCGGCGACCTTGAGGATGAGCACGGCAGATGGGAGGCGGCGGTCGGTCGGTAGAGGGGAGGCGGCGGCCGGCGTGGTAGAGCCGTAGAGGGGGTGGCGGCTGTCACGGCAGCAGCTTGGAGAGATTTTCCTGGGTGTTTCCCGTCCGCGCCAATCTTGGGCGTCGCCCATCCCGGTCGTCACCGACTCGATCTGGGGTCGGTCGCGCGCCTAGCGGCCGGAGGGACCTGGTGGATCGGCCGCGCACCTAGCGGCTTGGTCTAGGATCGGCAGCGGCTACCTGGTGGCCGGAGTTCGACGAGCCTGGTGGCGGGACGAGCCTGGACGTCTCCGTGTCAGTAGCGGGTGGGTGGATCGATTGGGTGGATGGGGTTGGCCGTGGGTGGAAGGAAATCCTATACGACCCAGGTCGTATAGGCCCGATGGCTGGACCAACTCCCTCGGCTCACACGTGGAAAACCGAATCTCAAAGCAATCATCCCAGAATATCGTCTCTCCCAGATCCCAAATCAATATTCTCTCGAGCAACCGTTCCCGATCGATCTATTCATCGCCGACGAATGGGCCGGAGCGCGCCTTCGCCGAAGATGACATCTAGCTCCTCCAAGACGCCCATGGAAAGATGGTGCTCGTTTTCCTCGATCCCTACCATGACAGTCGACTTTGATACGGACTGACACTGACTACCCCGCGTGCCGGCGGCCGGCGGGCATGAAAACGACAGCACCTACAGCTGCTGCGACATGGCCATACCGCCATATACGTGGTTCTTGTTGTTCTTCGCCTTTGATCTTATTTCTTGCAGATTTTGATTTGAAATCAGGTTGCAGTTGGTCGATGGCAAGCAAGTACTTCCGTTGGGCAACTGGGCGGCTGCACTAGCTCTTGATGGCGATTCTACAACCGCTGCTGGTCGGAACGGACGCGAATTGTGCAACCACAGTGACACTATCTTCGCGGCCTGTGAGAGAGCTGTTCTAGTTAGGAATTGGAGGAAGAAGACAACAGTTCTTTAAGTTTCGGTCTGCCACTTGTCAGCCACGGGAGTTGGTCCAGCATCGGGCCTGTATGACCCAGGTGGTATATGATTTCTTTCCGCCGTGGGTGGGTTGAGCAGATAAGGAGAGAGAGAGAGGATAAGGAGAGATAGGATAAGGAGCCGTTCGATCATACCGTATCCAACGGCACGCATGTATGACCCGCGTGACTTAGTTTTCCACCAATAAAAACGTAGAGGCTTTGCCGAGTGCTTTGCAAAATAACACTCGGTAAACTTTGGACTTCAGTTTAAAACTTGTAGAAAAGATTTTTAGAAAATGAGAAAAAATGAAACTTGCGTATTTGGTCTTTTTATGTATAATAGTACCAAAGAAATATAATAAACATGAATTTTAACTGTTTGTATAAAAATACTTTCACAATTTTCCAGTTCTCGTTTCAAACTATGGTCAAAGGCGAGTATGAAGATGGGGGATGAAGCTCGCTAAAACTTGTCCATGTAAGGTGGTCTAATCTTTTTGAAAAATAGGGTGGTAGCATTTTGAATTATGCCTTTGATGGTTGCTTCACAAAACGCCCCTTTTTAGCACTCGTAAAATGGAAAATGGATTTTTCATGCGATAAAAAGGAAAACTTTCTCCTGCAATATTGTTTGTTATCACAATATACACATGCGTGCATAATATGGGCACACTATCACAAACTATGCCGCAACTGTATTTGGTCCGAAAGCCATGAAACCTCGAAAATGATAGTTCATTTTGAGAAGGACTTTTCAAGATACAATCAGTATACCAAGTTTGGTATTTTTACTTACAACTATGTCACATAATATGGCACCACGTGAAGAATTTACATTGTTTGAACCGTTTTTGAATTTCTTATGCCCGTTTCAAAAATTTCCCGTTTCAAACTATGGTCAAAACGGTGAGCATGAAGATAGGAGATGAGCCTCGCTAAAACATGAATTGGATCTCTGAAGAAACATCATATGGTGAGTCTAAAAATGATTTTTCAAAAAATCATGAGCATTAGATCATGTACCTATAGTTCAAACCGGACCCACTTCCTATCGATTTAGCAGACGTTTGTCTTTTTCACCCGGGGTGGATGAAAAGGTTTGAGATACCCTGGTTGGGACATTGTCCATGTAAGGGGGTAGTATTTTTGAAAGATGGGGTGGTGGCATTTCGAATTATGTCTTCGGTGGTTGCTTCACAAAATGCCCGTTCTTAGCATTCGTAAAATGAAAAATGGTTTTTTCGTGTGACGAAAAGGAAAACTTCCTCCTGCAACATTTTTCGCCATCACAAGATACACATGCATTCACAATATGGGCACATTATCACAAACTATGTCGCGATTCTATTCATAACATTGGTCATAAGGTCCGAAAATCATGAAACCTCGAACATGATAGCTCATTTTGAAAAAGACTTTTCGAGATGCAATCATTATACCAAGTTTGGTATTTTTTCTTGCAACTATGTCACATAATATGACATCAGGCGAAATATTTACATTATTCGGACAGTTTTTTAATTTCTTATGCCCGTTTCAAAAAAAATCCGTTTTAAACTAGGGCCAAAACGGCGAGCATGAAGATGGGGGATGATCCTCGGTAAACTTGAATTAGATATCTAAAGAAACATCATATTGTGAGTCTAAAAATTATTTAAAAAAAATCATGAGTATTTGATCATGTACCTGTAGTTCAAATCGGACCCACTTCCTACTGATTCGACAGACATTTGTCTTTTTCACCCGGGATGGACAGAAAGGTTTAAAATACCCTAGTTGGGGAATTGTCCATGTAAGGTGGTCTAGTATTTTTGAAAAATGGGGTGTAGCATTTGTACTTATATCTTTGGTGGTTGCTTCACAAAACGCCTTGTTTTCAGCACTTGTAAAATAAAAAATGGCTTTTATGTGCGACAAAAAGGAAAACTTCCTCCTGCAACGTTGTTCCTCATCACAAGATACACATGTGTGCACAATATGGGCACACTATCACAAACTATGCCACGATTCCGTTCATAACATTGGTCATTTGGTCCGGAAGCCATTTAACCTCGAACATGATAGCTCATTTTGAGAAGGACTTTTCGAGATGAAATCATTACACTAATTTTGGTATTTTTCTTGTAAATATGTCACATAATATGACACCACGCGAAGAATTTACATTGTTCGGGCCGTTTTTGAATTTCTTATGCCCGTTTTAAAATTTTCCCATTATTTCAAACTATGATTAAAACGGCGAGCATGAAGATGTGAGACGAGCCTCGCTAAAACTTGAATTGGATCTCTAAAGAAACATTATATTGTGAGTCTAAAAATGATTTTTTCAAAAAATCATGAGCATTAAATCATGTACTTGTAGTTCAAACGGACCCACTTCCTACCGATTCATCAGACATTTGTTTTTTTGCCCGGATGGACGAAAATGTTTGAGATACCCTAGTTGGGACATTGTCCATGTAAGGTGGTCTAATATTTTTTTTAAATGGGGCAGTAGCATTTTGAATTATTTTTTTGGTGGTGACTTAACAAAACGCCCCTTTTTAGCACTCGTAAAATAAAAAATGGCTTTTCCATGCGATGAAAAGGAAAACTTCCTCCTGCAATATTGTTCTCCATCACAAGATACACTTGCATGTATAATATGAGCAAACTATCACAAACTATGTCGCGATTCTGTTCATAACATTGGTCATTTGATCAGAAAGCCATGAAACCTCGAATATGATAGCTCATTTTGAGAAGGACTTTTCAAGATGTAATCATTATACCAAGTTCGGTATTTGTTTTTTGCAACTATGTCACATAATATGACACCAGGCGAAGGATTTACATTCTTCGGACCGTTTTTGAATTTCTGCAGTTAAAATCGGACCCACTTCATACTGATTCGCATACATTTGTCTTTTTCACCCGGGTTGGACAGAAAGGTTTGAGATACCCTGGTTGGGACATTGTCCATGTAAGGTGGTCTAGTATTTTTGAAAAATGGAGTGGTAGCATTTTGAATTATGCCTTTGCTGGTTTCTTTACAAAACGCCCTGTTTTTAGCACTCGTAAAATAGAAAATGGACAGAAAGGTTTTAAATCATTTTCCTGTTCACAACATATCAATTCATCACGGATACTGAGACGGTTCCGCAAGTGAGAGTCCCACAATGAGTAGGCTCAAAAATATAGATTTCCTGCTAATTTTACCGTGTATCACACAAAAACACTCGGTAAAAATTAAAATACATAGTAAAGCACCTCTTTGCCTAGTGTTTGTGCTTAACACACGGCCAAGCACCACTTTGTTGTGTATACGTTCGAAGACACTCGGCAAACCCTAACGCCGTCAGTTGGTCCGCCGACTACGGGCAGGCAAGACGTGTGTGGCCTAGCGGTTTGCCGTGTTTCCAAATTTTACCGAGTGTTTTTAGGAATTTTACCGTGTATGTCCGTTTTTGCCGAGTGTTTTTCTGTTCGACACTCGGCAAAGGGCAACGTTGCCGTGAATGACCTCTTTGCCGAGTGTCGAACGTATGATACACGGCAAAGAGCTGTTTGCCGTGTATCCGGATTCTAAACACTCGGCAAAAAGAAAGACACCCAGCAGAATCTCGATTTCCCGTAGTGCTTCACTGGTTATACCTGGCAATGGCTTTGCTAAAGGTATTGTTTTCAGAATTCGGTCTTTTTCTAGGGTGAAAACTCAAGATCTTTGATCGGACGATGACAATGCATGTGTATTGTTTCTTTTTAGAGGTGTCGCTTTTGGAGAACCTCGCTTGTGGTGTGGGTGTTGTCTTTAGTGGTGGTCAGAGTGTTGCTGTTGCAAGTGCTTCATCACTATGACAGGGTCTTTGTTTTATTTTATTTCTTTTTTATTTTATTTTTAGCTGTGCGTATCCTTGATATCTTTCGATATCTTGATGTAGAGGCTAGTCGTAATTTATATTTTCACGTTATTAATAATTTTTTATTCAAAAAAGCTAGCTGAAACCGATATATTGATCAATATATATGGGCAATATTCAGAACCATGACATGAACGGTGTTGGCACCTGGGACCAACGCATCCTCATCAACAGAGCCTAGACACTTTTATAATCCTACCGAATATTTTAAATATATAGCGAACCCATTCATTTGAATGTAAGCACTGATGGTGCATGTTCAGGAAATTACATTTCAGAAGCGTTAGTCTTGCACATAAATTTTGTCTGATCAAGCTGCACATGAAACTTTGGGCTTCTATTCTGAAGAAACGAATCTGGGCTTCTCCATATGTATATCTCAACTGAAGCACACTCCAATTAATCTGCATTCTCAAACGAAAAAGGAGACGAAGAAGAAGCAAGCAGCGACGAGAACAAACGACTGCATGATCGTGGGGCCGGATAACCCGGAACTAGCATTGCCGCCGCCTTCATCAGCGCCGTCCGCCTCCCTCATCCCGCTCCGCCCATGCCCCTGCTCTCGTTCGCCCACGTCCGGTGCCCCCAGCATTAACAGCCAAGCCAGTGGCCCCCAGCCGGCCATCAGCTGCCCCGGCGGCGCCCTCTCCCCGGCACCGTCACCCCCGCCAGCGCCATCAGGAGATTCGCCGCCTGGCAGTTGCTGGCGGCAGACCGGGCAGGAGTTGTGGAGCCGGAGCCACGGCACGATGCAGTCGGAGTGGTAGGCGTGCTTGCACGGCAGCTCGCGCGCGGTCTCCCCGAGCTCGAACTCCTCCTTGCACACGGGGCACTGCGAGCCGTCGGCCATGTGCGCCGGCGAGACGCGCACCGTCGGGAGTGAGTCGATGGCCGACGCAGGAGCCGGCGCCGGTCCTGGGCGGTCGTCCTGCGTGAGCCCCTCGATGAGGGCGTTCAGGTTGGGGCCGGTGAAGAACTCTGCTGGGTTGAAGCCGATGGCCGGTGGACCGGCATCGGCGTCGGGCCCGTCCTGGCCGCCGCGCGTTCCCGGCGCCGGAGGCGGGGACGGGACCCGACGGCGGCGTGGGCGCGGCGTGTCATCATCCTCGCCCCTGTATATTACCCAGTGGCGAGGTGGGCCGTCGTACGGGGGCGATGGTGGCGGCGGCTGGAAGTACGGGAGCAGCGGCGGCGGCTGGAAGAGCTGCTCGATCGGCGAGTGCACCGGCAACGGCAGCTCGATTTCGTGGAGGAAGCGGCCGAGGCAGCGAGGGCAGAATACGTCGGAGGTGGGGGACGACACGGTGCGCAGCGCGCGGCGGCACACGTAGCACCAGTACAGGCGCCACCTCCGCCGCTGCCGCGGACGGGCGCCGCTCGCGCCAGCAGGCGCTGACATGGCAGGCGCACGGCCCGGCGGTGGGAGAATTCGATCGGTAGTTCTCCAAGCCGTGTCGCTGCTGATCGAGGCGGCGCGCGATCACGACTTCACGAGGATTGTGGTATGCTTGAGACGGGGAGGGAGTCATGTATTCATGGTGCAAGTTGGCGGGAAGGAATGGCGTTCGCCGGGCGATGAATGCAGAATACGATTCTGGCTTCTCAGCAGTGATGCACGTTTTCCTTCCCTTCGTAACTTCGTTCCCAAGGCTTACTACAAGTTGCGGGCTGCCAGCAACCGGCGGCACGGAAGCTTAATGAAAGCTTGCTGCGTGTCAGCAGTCAGCTTACCATCCGGATTATCTCTAGAACACACAAAGTGATAGGGTGTGATTTTCCCGGGAATTTCGGTTGATTTAGGAATTAAATTTGATGGAATCAATGTACTGTCCTCTTCCTCCCCCCAAACCCCCGCGTGAGGCGGTCGCCTTTGATGGAATCAATGTACCGTCCTCTTCCTCTCCCCTAAACCCCCACGCGAGGCAGCCACCTCTGCCACCCCTCCTAGCACCCCTCCCCTCCTTCCGCTCAGCGGCGGGCCTAGGATTTTGAGCGTGTGTATTCAAAATTTCAAAGGGTCTAAAATATTTTTTTTGACATTCAAAAGCCTTGTTCTTGGCATGCCTAATTGATTATAGGAACATCGTATTGTTCTATCTATATAATATATAGAATTTTGACCATATAACTGATTCATGAGAAGAGATCATAAATTGAAATGATACAACATATTAAAGTACCGATTGTTCAACATATGGAAGAGGCAACATCTAATCTAAAATATCTCAATGGCAGAAAATAGCAAAATGACAAGAGAACTTACAAACTAGAGGACAACTTTCACATGCTTCAAGGCTTGAAAACTAGTAATGATGTCCTCATCCTTGACTTCCAAAAATACATCTTCAGATCAACAAACTGACCACTCTTTCTCTTCATATTTCAGACCAAATGCAACGACCTATGCAATCTGAAGACAAAAAAACAACAACTAGATCTTCTGAATTTCTAGCAAATTTATCTGAACTTCTTCTGAATTTGTATAATAACTAAGTCCTCAACGGTAGGAACGCGCGCACACGCACGGCGACCATAAATTCAAGAGTAGCGATCGGTAACAGTCACACGAGCGGCAAACTGAATATCAAGCCTAGACACAGATGTCAAGGAGAAGAGAAGCTGCAGGGAGTCTGGGGCGAGGACAGTCGACGAGATTCATAGAAGCACAGCCTAGCCGCGCCGCGGCGGCGGCCTACGGACGAGGAGTCGAGGGCGAGTGCAGACAGTTGCGTCGGCGCCAGAATTCTGCCGTCGGTGTCGCCGCCGCTCGTGTTGCCTGATTCAGTTTAGAACGGCCGATCGGTATTCCGGAGCGCCGAAGACGAGCAGATAGTATCTGTCGTGTGTTACCAGCGGCCTATTTTTTTTTTGAGAGAGAAACCAGCGGCCTATGTGTTACGCAACTTACGATAGGAACGTGCGAGCAGAGGCTGACCGATAAAGCAACTGGGCCTGCTAGCTAGTTGGGCCAGGAGTAGGGACTAGGAACGTGGGATGTGAGCTGGTTACGCTGTCCACCTTCTGTTTCTCTATTTTCTTCCACTAGCACAAATGTCCGTGCGTTGCAACGGGAGACAAAAACTATGTCGTCACGGTTAGCCACGTCACGATTGCCTCCTCTGCCCGCCGCTTCGGCCAGAACACCTGGTACACGTGCACCATCAAAGGCATGCGCTACCATCGCGATCTCACCCACTTCGCTAAGGCCTTCTCCTCCCTAGGGAGAGATAAATAGTTGGAGGAGGCAAAGAAAAGATGTGAATGTGCATCGATCCTCCAACACCGGTGACACCTATGCATTTGATACAACCTTTTATAATAATAGTTATAATGCATGAATTATCCATATTCCAAGCCTTCTAATATAGTAATAAGCTACTATATATTTTTCATAATTTTTGGGATGCACACATTGCTTATTTGGTAGCTAAACTTCTTTTAAACACAGAACTTAATTTGAGAGTTGGAGAAGAAAACTTATAATAACAATTTCTAGCAAAAAATCTAGAATATCATATTATGGTGCGGTATTGAACCACACCTCGATGGTGACAGTGGCAAATAACCTAACAAGTGACAGGTTATTGTGTTTATATTATTCCCAGGTTGAAGCAGCGATGCAGTTTGACTTTGCCTTCCAACCAGATTCTTCGTATATATTCCAATAGGTAGAGCAGCCGTTATGAAATATATAGCATATTTTTTTCTTCTAGATTTCTTGTAGGTTCAAGTAAGTATTTTTCAATTGAAACGCCACCTAGAGGCACTAAAAATAAGTTATTCTTTCATCTGTAGAACAATTAAAACAAACAGAAAAAAATCAGCAGCAAAAAATAGTAATTGTGGTGCCTTACCTCATTTGGGCCAATTTCCCATCGCCGCGTCGTTGAACCATCTTGGCAACGTCTACATGGATACAGATTTGTCATCGGTATGCTAAAATGACTAGTTTGCAAAATGAAAAGTTCGGACAGGATTTGTCTGAGTTTTGCTCGAAACTATAAAAGGAATATGTTATTTTTGTCATCTGTTAATGGTGGTTGTTATGAGAGTTAATCATAAATAATGGTAACATAATGGAAAATATCAGTGAACTCTTCTAGCTAGACCCTGTACCTTTTTTGTCGACTGATTGTACTTCTTATGTGTATTCATGTGCTGCCCATAGAGAGAGATTATCCAAATAACAAACGATTTAATTCATGTACATAATTTTTTTTTCTGAAATAATCACACAAAATTAAGATGGAGAAATCTAAAAAAGACAAAGGTAAATTTTTCATCGAGACATAAGGTAGTGCGTACCAATTCATCGGGGCATGCCCATTGTATTTAGTTCTCGGGAGACTTGGACTGAATCAAAGTAGCCCTGCACAAATAGAAAGTGAAATATAAATTTCTCTATGAGACCAATGCCCCTCATACGAATAAATAAAATTAGAACAGAGAGATGAAATTTGCTTCAAAAATAACACGTTTCCAGCACACAGCAGACGTGGCTTAGAAATTAATCAAAGTACTCTTCATGTCCTCTACGGGGAATCCCTTGTTTCCGAGCTGCCAAAGTGCAAGGTGCAGGGCATCGTGGACAAAAATAGGCATCTTCTGAACGCGCTCAGTATCACGCCGCTCTCCTCGCTGAAGATGAGATGCCTGATGACGAGGAGGAGTTCAGCCTCGGCTCCCAATCCCCGTATAGAGCGCCCCGCTGGTTCCTCTCTGTTCTAGAATTCTTCTCGCTGGCTGAGGTACTTGGAGGTCGTGGGTGTGGTCGTGATTTGTGCAGGCTATAGAGTCACGGAGGATGGCAGTGAGAAGGACTGGGAGAGTAGGCCGGACGGCCGCAACGCCGGCAGTGAGCACGGGGCAGCGCCTAGTTTCCTGCTTGCCGGCTGTACAGATCGGCGCGGTGGTTGTTCCCATCATCGAGCTCTATCAGATTGGCGCTACGGCCGTCCTGCCGGCCGCCGCTGCTTGTCGTCCGACGACGATGCACACTTGATGCTCTCAATCATGTCCATGGCCGCGGTGGCCCGAATCGGGGCAGATCACGTCGGATCGCAGGGCTACGGTTCGCGGGCTAGCCGGAAGATGCGGTTTTGCAGCTCCTCTTGATCCTCTGCTTTCTGCATTCGAGCTCTGAACTCGAGGTGAGGCAGCGCGTGCAGATTCCTTCCGCCATCTGTTGGCCATGCCGCCATTATCCATGGCATCGCCTAGGCTACCCCACTCCCTGGTCTGTCCCGGTCTCTCTAGTTCCCCGCATCAGGCGCCGCTGTCGCCACCCCAGTTTCCGCGGCGAGTTCATCCGAGCAATTTTCTCTGATTAGATCGGATATTTTTTAGGGTTTCTGTTGGAATCGTTGGTTAACTCCTGAGGTTGGTTCGATGCGGGAGGAGTTCGGCAGGGGATAGAGATCTTTATTTACTTACCGGTGGTGCTAGGGGTAATAAGTGATTCAGTGGAAGGGTAAATCTGTCCAAAAAAGTGTTAGACCGGAAGAAACAATCCGTCCTTTATTATTAGGTATAGATATAGGAAGGTAGTTTTTGGTCAATTTTTTTTGGGTATATGCACTTGAATACCTTTGAATTGAACTGGGCCCACCCCTGCTTCCGCTCCCTCTTGCCGCCGTCAGCAGGGCCGACGCTGGCGGTCGGGACTCTATTGGCACGCTAGGGTTTTGGCCCGGGAGAACCTTTTGGCGGCGGTGAACCTCGGTTGGCTCGAGTTTGGCGCAATCCGGGTGACGAGGCTACAATGGTGCCTCCCTTTGGCAGAGGGGCGGAGCGATCGGTGTGCCCTCCTGACTCAGATCTGAGCCCCTTGGACTCCATCTGGGCCTAGACGGGCTGGCCCCTACCGTGCTCAGTGATGTTCCCGCGGGAAGGAGGATAAGACTGCTTGGACCAAGGATGGCTACGGCGGCACGCCTGCTGCAGCGCGACGATGGTGGATTTATGGGCCCGCTCTAGGTCCGGTCGGGCCTATTTGGGCCTGGTGTGCCGCTACTGTTGCATCCGGTCGGCTACCCCCCAAGAGACGGTGGAGGTCGGTCCCTCCTGTGAGGCTATCATGCTGCCCTTTGTCCTGTATGGTCCCTCTTTTTTCATCCTGTAGGCCTTAGACCATTGGACACAGTGAGATGACGATGATGGCGCCAAGACCGTGCTAGTGGACGACAAGTTGGGTGGAGCGTTAAGGGGGTGGTGGTTTTTGGGGGTCAGGAGAAATACTTGTCAGCTCATCCGACACATACGGGTGACACCTGCGGGTACCGCCATCCTTCCTGAAGGGCGTCGGGTGCACCCCTTCCCTACCCCCTCCGTGTATCAGGAGAAACCCTAGGACAAGTCCGGGCAACAACGTCGTCGACATCGCATTCCTTCTCGAATGCATTGCTTGATACATGTCGCTTTCAAGTTCTAGGTGTGTGTTGATGGATTCGTAGCATGGAAAACAAAACAAATCCTACGCATGAACCACTATCTAGCCAAGATCATCTACAAGATTGTAGCAACGAGTAACTCACCCTCGAAGACCGTAAGCGGGATTATGTTCTCGCTCAAACATTGTCGGTGAAGATGAAGGTGTACACACGACGATCTCAAGATCGGGTACTCAAGGATCCACAATCGGCGCCACCTCCGTACCCGGTCACACGTGCGGCTCGTTGACGTCCTCCACGCCCTCGGTCCAGCGGGGCAGCGGAAGAGATCCATCGGAAACTCCTACCACTTCTCTAAATGTATACTTAGAACTATTTTGCGGCAGAGCTTTGCTAAGCAATGGCAATGGTGGAGCAACAAGGGAGGGAGAAGAAGGAGGCTCAAGTGTCTAAAGAAAGAGATGAGGAGTTGCCACCTTTTATAGGAGAGGAGGGGGCAGGCCCTAGGGGGGTGCGCCGACCCCTATAGGTGCCACCTCTCCCTCTTCATGGTGGTAACCCCCTCCATCAACTAGGTAACCCCCTCTCTTATTTTTCTTTTTAATTGCATGGCATTCATAACAATTAAACCACACTTATGGAATTAATGAATTATTTATTTATTTAATATTTGCTAATTCATTCAGTTAACAAATATTGACAATTACCCGTTGTGTTATTTTGATATTTTGAAACAATTTCAGCGCTTTTTCGAAACAACCCCTTTGTTGTCCAATAACTTAGTCGGAGTTCCAAATCGACTCAAAACACGTTAGCGAACCTTAAGTGTGTCACCCTATGGTTCATGAATAACATGGACATCATCAAGACTCCTCTCCGATCAGTAATCATCAGCGGGATCTGATAATCCATGAAGACTCCCACTGTCACGGGGATGACCCCCGGATACCCCAACCAGACAAGAACTATGGCAGTCGGTTCGCGTCCGGCTGACAGGGCGTAGCCGAACACGAGCACTTTGTACCGGCTACCATCCGGCTAACAAAGCACAGTCGGACACGAGCAAGTCATACCGTCTACTCTACGGTAGCCAAAACTAGGAAGGGTGACAAGGTTCAAGACCTGCTACACCCGCATAGCCGGACGCAATCAAGAGGACAAGGCGACGTGCTGCATAGTGGATGGTACCCCCGGTACAACGACAAGACCCGCCACTACGAAGCCATATCGAAGACTTTGCAGGGTGACGCGGGCATAGTGGCCCGGCACTGACGACAGGCTCGCACGGTGTTCACTGTGCCCACGACGACCTCTACCACATGTACCTCGATTGGACATACCGTACCGGATATTGTAGATGACCAGCCGACTGAGACCCGCCTGTGGGGCCCGCCAGCCGGACTGGCTAGTGAGACCGTTGCCCCTCTACCTATATAAGCAGGGACAAGGCTCTCGTAGCAGGGGTTGGTCTTAGTGCATTTAAGAAGGTAGCTAGAAGATACAGCTCAAGGAGCGATTGTAGCCCGTATACTACTCATAGTCAGATCGGTAGGAGTAGAAGTTTTACCTCACCACGAGGGCTCCGAACCTGGTACTTATTGTGTCCCGATACACTTGCGCGTACCCAATCCCGCCTGCGGACGCCGTCGAGAGTCTCCCTGCTAGTTCCCACACCTCTATCTAACCTTTTCAGGTACTGTCGTTCCCAATACAACGACAGTTGGTGCCCACCGTGGGGCTAGATGGCTTCGACCGGAGTCACGTTCCGCACGGGACCCCACACTTCAGCTGGTGAGCGCGTGGCCTCCGGCCTAGTGCTTACGCTCGGCAAGTTCGACTGCATCATCGACAACGCGTCGTGTTTCGCCGGATCCACCTTTCCAGTGAATAGCTCCATTCTGCTTTTTGGCAACCTCCCCATCTACGTCGCGACCGTGCCAGAGCGTTTCCCTAGGGAGATCATCTCCGTCCCAAAATCGCTGCTACCCAGCAGCGACATCTCTGTCGCCTAGCGCGGCATCAAGGTCATGATGGTCGGCTCTAGCTCCCAGCCTCGCCATCCTCGTGAGCATGGCGCAGATGAGGTCAGAACCTCCGCCCCGCCGCGGTCGAGGAACCTGGTGGAAGAGTCCATTGACCAGCTCCTCACGCCGGTTAACCTCAGGGACAACCCGGAGGAGATGGAGGCCAACTTCGCCATGGAGAGGCAGCTCCTCCTACAGGAGGCAATCGAGTTGGCTGCTGCTAAGAAGCAAATCGACATCACCCGATGTGAATACGACCATGCCCACAGTTGCACTCCGGCCACCGCGGAGCCGAGCCGGCGCGGGCAGGTGCGACGCTGGGGCAGCGAGCTAGGCGGAAGGATAGAGAGGGATGGCAAGCCGGATCCGCCACTTGCTCTCATCTGGCCCACCTACAGCACGCCCATTAAGAACCTGCGCGCGGCGCGAGCCGTGGCGGACGAGCTGCCCAACTTGGAGGGCGAGGAGAGAGACCAGCAGCATGCCTGAGTACAGGAGCTCCTCCAGATCGCGGACGAGCAGGCTGACGCCATCCAGTAGATGCACGAGGATTCCAGCTGCTCCAGGGGAAGCAAGCCGCCCGACAAAAGCAAGGACGCACCCCGCGAGACCTAGCAGGCGTCCTCCCCTCCAGCCAAGGCCCGTAGCAAGCGCCGCAACTCTAGCAACAAGGGCCAGCCGCGTCAGGAGCAGACGGTGAACAGCAACCCACCACTGCCCCCTCCACCAACCGGAGCGCCACGACCTGCCGGTTCCCATCTCTCGGGCCGGGTAGGAGCGCCCAACCTGGATCGTCTGGATGCCTATGAACGCATTGAGCTCCTCGCTCAAGCGCGCGTCACGGAAGAGGAAGACTCCACCAGGCCGGTTTGTTTTGGACCTCGCATCCAGAATGAGCCGTTTCTAGATAAGTTTACCCTACCTCGGGACACCCCCAAATATGACAGCAGCATGAAGCCAGAGGACTGGCTGACCGACAACACCACGGAAGTCGGCATCGCCCATGGGAACAAGCACATATCAGTGCGCTACGTCCCCCTCATGCTAATCGGGTCAGCGAGGACATGGCTCAACAGCTTCGTACCCAACAGCATCAACGCCTGGCCGGATTTTGAGAAGGTGTTCGTCCGCAACTTCAACGGCACGTACAAGTGTCCGGGTCGCCCGCACGACCTGGCCCTGTGCATCCAGGGCGACCAAGAGTCAGACCGCGAGTACCTCGCCAGGTGGGTGGAGCTGCGCAACACCTGTGAGGGCATTCTAGAGAGCCAGGCGATCAGGTTCTTTGTCGAGGGGTGCCGAGAAGGCACCATGCTTCGCCATCGGCTACTGTGTGACGAGCTGAAAACCATGGCGGAGCTCATGATGGTTGCGGACCAGTATGCCATGATGGACACCACGATGAAGAAACCTCTCCGGGTGAGTGCTGACGGGCGTCTGACTCCCTCGGAGCCGGCTCGCGACCGACCAGCTAACCCGGCTGGCGAAGCCAGATCCTCCAGGCGCCACGACAATGACAACCGGTTCCACAGGGACCGCCAAGCTGGACAGCATAAGCCCCGCTACCATGCATGGCAGGTCAACGCGGTAGAAGGTGCGCTCGAGCACCGGCTGGCGATGCAAGGAGGCAGAAGTCGCGGCTCACCTTCGACCAAATGTTCGACAGCCCGTGCAAGTGGCATAGCGGACCCTTCAAGCCAGCTACGCACACCACCCGGAACTGCTGCTGGACCCGCTAGATGAAGGACCAAGGCAACCAGCAACGGCTACCCCTGCCCCCTCCCAGTGGACCCCCACCACCAGCTAGGGGAGCCGGCAACAATGGTAATGGCGGCAACAACAACAACGGCTACCCTCAGCCACACGATGCCTACCACATCTTCGAGACCGAGCTGGAGGACAAGCACAACTGCAGACGGCGCTCCAAGGAGGTCAACACCATCGTCTCCCTAGTCCCCCAGTACCTGAACTGGTCGGAGACCCCCATCACCTGGAGTCGGGAAGACCAGCCGGATCAGCTTCTGAATCCTAGGGCTATGCCATGGTTCTTGACCCCCTCATTGTCTCCAACGAGCGCATCTGCCACTTCTCGCGTGTCCTCGGGGGGCAGCAGCCTCAACCTGCTCTACCGGTCATCCCTGGAGAAGCTTGGCATCCGCGAGTGCGACCTGCGCCCAACTACCATGACATTCCACGGTGTACTACCAGGGCCGGCTTGCACTCCATTGGGTAAAATCCAGCTAGACGTCATCTTTAGGACCAAGAAGAACTTCCGGCGCGAGCTGGTATGGTTCGAGGTGGTGAACCTGTCGAGTTCCTACCACGCTCTCCTCGGGCACCACGCCCTCACAAAATTCATGGCCATCCCCCACTACGTGTATCTCAAGACGAAGATGCCGGGGCCAAACGGGGTGATCACCGTCACCGGATGCTTCAGACGGTCGATGGAGTGCGCATCAGCCGGTTCCAAACTGGCTGAAGCCCTCATCATAGCCGAAGAGAAGCGCGAGATCATGCGCAACGTGGTAGTGGCCCTGCAAGAGATGCCAGCTAGCAAGAAGCTGGTCGGAGATGCGGCCTTCCAACTGGCCAAGGAGACGAAGAAGATCCTGCTCGACCCCACCGACCCAACCATGTTTGTCACCATTGGTGCCAACTTGGACAACAAATAGGAAGGCACGCTCGTTGAATTCCTCCGTGAGAATCGGGACATCTTCGCATGGTCACCCAAGGACATGCCAGGTGGCTTAGGGAGTTCGTCGAGCACTCACTTCACGTGCGGCCAGATGCCAAGCCGGTCAAGCAGCCCCTGCACCGGTTCGCAGAAGAGAAGAGGAAGATCATTGGTGATGAAATCACCTGGCTCCTTGCAGCCGAGTTCATCATGGAAGTGTCCACCCGGACTGGCTGGCCACCCCAGTCCTGGTGTTGAAGAAAAACAAGACTTGGCGTATGTGTATCGACTACACTAGCCTGAGTAAGGCGTGTCCGAAAGACCCTTTTGCTTTGCCCCGTATCGATCAGGTTATCGATTCCACAGCCGGCTGCGACTTTTTGTCCTTCTTGGATTGTTATTCCGGCTACAATCAGATCTGGCTAAACCCGGCTGATCAGACAAAGACGTCGTTTATCACCCGTACGGGGCTTTTTGCTATCTAACCATGCCTTTCAGTCTGAAGAATGCAGGCGCTACCTATCAGCGTTGTATGTAGAAATGCTTACACTCGCAGATCAGCCGAAACGTGCATGCCTACATGGACGACATCGTCATCAAGACGAAGGAGAAATGCACCCTCCTCAAGGACTTGGGAGAAACGTTCGGCAACCTCCGTCGGTACCAGATGAAACTGAACCCGGAGAAGTGCGTCTTCGGCGTCCCGTCCGGCCAGCTACTGGTTTCCTCGTTTCACAACAAGGGATCGAGGCAAACCCGGAGAAGATTGCGGCTATCGAGAGAATGTAGCCGCCCAAGAGCTTGCTTGGAGTCCAAAAGTTCACCGGATGCCTGGCCTCCCGCAACCGTTTCATCAGCCGGCTGGGGGAGAAGGCACTTCCGCTATACCAGCTGATGAAGAAGATGGACAAGTTCTCCTGGACCTTGCAGGCCGACGCTGCCTTTCATGACCTCAAGCGCATGCTATCCACAGCGCCGGTTCTATCCATGCCGGCTAGCAAGGAGCGGATGTTGCTCTATATAGCAGCCATCAGCCGGGTCATCAGCGTCGTCCTGGTGGCGGAGCGCCCCGAGGAAGGCAAGGCTTAGCCGGTTCAGCGACCTGTCTACTACCTCAGCGAGGTTCTCTCCCTCTCCAAGAAGAACTACCCCCATTACCAGAAGATGTGCTACGGCGTGTACCTGGTGTGCAAGAAGCTCAAGCACTAATTCCTAGAGCATCCGATTAAGGTGGTGTGCATCGCACCCCTTTCGGAAATCATTGGCAACAAGGACGCCACCGGCCGAGTCGCCAAGTGGGCCATCGAGCTCGCCGCCTACTCCATCCAGTACGAGCCAAGGCTCATGATCAAGTCATAGGCTTTCGCGGATTTCCTCGTTGACTGGGATGAAACCCAATACCTCCCGCCGATTCCTGACTCAGACCACTGGAGAATGCACTTCGACGACTCAAAGATGCTCGGAGGCTTGGGAGCCGGCATCGTCCTCACCTCTCCCAAGGGAGATCGGCTGGAGTATGTTCTCCAGATCCATTTCAAGGCCTCCAACAACGTCGTCGAGTACGAGGCGCTGGTGCATGGCCTCCGACTAGCCAAGGAGATCGGCGTCAACCGGATCCTTTGCTTCGGTGACTCGGATCTGGTGGTGCAGCAGGTATCCGTATAATGGGACGCCCGCGACGCAAACATGGCCCTCTACCGGTTCCACGTGCAGAAGCTTAGCGCCTGCTTCGATGCATGTGAGTTCCATCACGTCCCCTGCGCCAACAACGAGGCATCCCATTCGCTCGCCCGAATCGGATCTACCAGGCAGGCGATCCTGCCAGGGGTCTCCTTGGAGCATCTGTGCAAGTCCTCCATCAATCTGTCTCCTGAGTCAGACTCCATTATCTAGGCCAGAAGCGCGCCGGCTGACGGCACGATAGACGCGAAACAACCGGTAGAACAACTTGAGATCCAACTGGATCCCGAGGTAGCTCTCGCAAAACGCAACAAAGTGCACCAGCATGCCGATTGCATTGGCACCGAGGTGGTGGAGGCGCAAGTCGAAGAATGCAAGGAATGTGAGGAAGAACGAGTGCACCGGCAACGTGAAGCCACGAGTGAGGTGGGAGAGTAAGATGACCCGCTCCCCCTCTGTCGGGTGCGGCGACTCCTCCCCCGGTGGCGCCAATCGCACCTTCACCTCCGTCTCCGGTGGCAAGACATGGGTGGCACGGTATTTCTCGATGTGCTCCTCTGTGACGGAGGAGCCGCACCAGGCACCGTGCTCCGAGGGCATCGCGGGCTCGCCAACCGTCGTGCTGGGAGCGGAGTGGCACTGAAGGAGCAACGCGATGAAGTCCGGCCGCAAGGACTCTCAGAGCAGAGGCGAGAAGGCAAGGGCGTATGGAGGAGAGTGGGGAATCAGCGAGCGGAAGGGAGAACTCCCTCCCATAGGCGACCTTTTAAGGGCCGGGGAGGGCAACTGTCTATGGTGCCATGCGGAACTCATGGGGCCGTGCCCCAACCCCACTACCGCCTCAGATCTCGTGTGCAGGCGCCGAGTGCGCAAAAGATCCAGGAGCAGGAACCGAAGCACCAAACGGCAATTCCTGAGGCGACGCGTGACAGGACGTTATGCTGTGCGCTGCAGTGCAATGATGGTGCGTGCACGCATGCCCGGCGTCAGCACTAACGTCACGGGTAGCGCAACCTCCAGGCGTAGCCCGTCAGAAACTTCAAATTCAAGAAGGAGCGCGCGCACATTTCACCTAAGGGCGAAAACTACACGCGCTCGAGGGCTAGTGTTGGGGGGATGACCCCTTGATACCCCAACCAGACAAGAACTATGGCAGTCGGTTCGCGTACGGCTTATAGGGTGCAACCGGACATAGACACTTCATACCAGCTACCATCCAGTAGCCGGAACCAGGAGGAGCCTACCGGCTGACAGAGCACAGCCGGACACGAGCAAGTCATACCGGCTACTCTATGGTAGCCGGAACCAGGAAGGGCGACAAGGTTCTAGACCTGCTACACCCGCGTAGCCGGACGCAATCAAGAGGACAGGGCGACGTGCTGCACAGCGCATGGTACCCCTTGGTACAACGACAAGACCTGCCACTACGAAGCCATACCGAATACTTTGCAGGGTGATGCAAGCATAGTGGCCCGGTGCTGACGATAGGCTCGCACGGCGTTCACTATGCCCACGACGACCTCTATGACATGTACATCGATTGGACATACCATACCGGATATTGTAGATGATCAGCCAGCTGGGACCCGCCTATGGGGCCCGCCAGCCGGACTGTCGAGTGAGACCGTTGCCCCTCTACCTATATAAGGAGGGACAAGGCTCTCATATCAAGGGTTGGTATCAGTGCATTTAAGAAGGTAGCTAGAAGATACAACTCAAGGAGCGATTGTATCCCATATACTACTCATAGTCAGATCGGCAGGAGTAGGAGTTTTACCTCACCACGAGGGCTCCGAACCTGGGTACTTCTGTGTCCCGATACACTTGCTCGTACCCAATCCCGCCTATGAACACCGTCGAGAGTCTCCCTGCTAGTTCCCACACCTCCATCTAACATTTTCAAGCACTGTCGTTCCCAATACAACGACACCCACTTACTCAATGATGAATCTAGTGATCGTGTGAACCATTAACGTTGTGGTCAATTCTTTTTGTCTCGCAATATATTACTTGTCCGAGATCCGATCATTTAGTATCATCCATATCTAGTTCGATCTCGTTCCAGACAAGCACTCTTTACTCGTTTCGTGATATGACATTCCCGTGACCTAGTCACATGCTTGCAAGCGGTGTCAATGCAATATCACAGAGAGGGCCCAGAGTATATATTTCCATCATTAGGTCACACAAATCCCACTCTTTATCCATGAGCCTCAACTAATACTTTCAGATTACCCAAATCAACCTTTATAATCACCCTGTTACACAGTGACGTTTGATATCATCAAAGTACCCTTCCGACATCAGTGACTGACATGATCTCATGGTATAATTATTAGGACTACTTCATATGAGTTTGATATAGCAATGAAACTTGATGACTTGATTGTATTGGTTTCCCATATCAACACAACAAGACAAACAGACAATGAGCATCTCAACAATTCTTTTTATTTACTATGGCATAGCTTTTTATTGAAGATGCTTCATAGAATGCTCACTATGGGTTGTTGTATTTCCACCATGAATGATGCATGGCTTGGGTTAGAGGTCCATGCGTTTATCTAACACATATACAAACTCTGTGAGCTTACTGATACGTTGCAAACTTATCTATAATTTTTGATGTTCCATGCTTGTTTTATATCTACTTTCTTATGTTTTGTCCACACTTTGAAGTATTTCTATACACTTTCTTGGACTAACCTACTAACAAGATGCCACAGTGCCAGTTGCCTGTTTTCTTTTGTTTTTCGTTCTAGAAAAGTTAGAAAATGAATATCTCGGAATTGGACCGGACAAAAGCCAAAGTTGATATTTTACCGGAAGACTCACGGAGCTAGAAGACGAGATGGAGAGGGTCCACAGGGTGGCCACACACCCCCTTGGCGCGGGCAACCCTAGGCCGCGCTAGGGCATGGTGTGGGCCCCCTGGCCGCCCACCGACCTTGCCTCTTCACCTATAAGATGCCTCCCGGTGACAAAACCCTTAAATCGTCAAGCCTCCAGCCACGAAAAGTTCCACAACGCCGCCGCCATCGAAGGGGAGATTCGGGGGACAGAAAGTCTCTATTCTAGCACCCTGCCGGGATGGGGGAGTGCCCCCGGAGCCATCTCCATCGATCTCCACCGCCATCTCCATCGCCATTGCTGATTCCCATGATGATGAGGGAGTAGTTCTTCCTCGAGGCTAAGGGTTCTACCGGTAGCTATGTGTTCATCTCTCTCTATGCGAGATCTTATTGAGATCATGAGCTTTGTAATCAAGTAGATCTACCTTGCTACTCAAGTGCTTTAATAGATCTGTGCTCTCCCCATGTGTGTGAAAGTGACAGCGTGCACACCATGGGGGCACTTAGGCTAGAGATTACAAATACTTGTTATGAGTTATATTTGGAGTTGGATGTTTCTATGAAATGGTGGTGTTTGTTGGAACCATCTAGTGCTCAAGGTGACAGTGTGGGGTTATCTAGATGGGAAAAGCAAACTTTGAGGTTTGATGTTATAGCCCTACCATGGATTAGAGTGTCCAACCGGAGAGTAGTTAAGAGTAGTATCATAAAGAGAAGATATTTATATGAGAGTGTTTACTAGTGAAAGTATGATCCCTAGGCCTTGTTTCTAAGCATTGAAACATCGTTTGCAACTAGATATGTTCCATGTTTGCTTGCTGCCATCTTTATTTCAGTTTGCGTTTAGTCTCTTCCACGCCATCAAAGTATTTTCTAGCACCATTGTGTTATATCCATACCACTTGTATTTTACTACCTCTTCGCCGAACTAGTGCACCTATACACCTGACAAGTGTATTGGGTGTGTTGGGGACACAAGAGACTTCTTGTATCTTGATTGCAGGGTTTCTTGAGAGGGGATACCTTTGACCACTTCCTCCCTAAGTTCGATAAACCTTGGGTAATCCACTTAAGGGAAACTTGCTGCTGTTATACAAACCTCTGCACTTGGAGGCCCAACAACTGTCTACAAGAATAGAAGTGCGTAGACATCAAGCTATTTTCTGGCGCCATTGCCGGGGAGGTAAGGTAAAAGGTACTCACATCCTCCGATGTGAGTGCTCAAAGTTATTTCCTTTAGATTCTGCAATTTTGTCTTTTTGTTCCTTGTTTTCACTAGTTAGGCTTAATGGAAAACAACAACAAAATTAGAGAGCTTTATAGTATTTATCTTGAGTTAGGACATGAAGTGTTTGAAGAGAAAATTAAAAAACCTATGGAATTTTATTTGCATGATAATAGCAATGTTATTAGTATGAATTCTTTGAACACCATTATTGCTAATGCTATGGAAACGTCTAAGCTTGGGGAAGCTAGTTTTTATGAAAATGATCTTTTTAGTTCCTCAGCTTTGGAAGATAGCTATTCTATTGCTTATGATGATACCAAACCTCCAATTTATGATGATTACAATGATGAATATGATATTTTCAGTCCACCTAATATTGAGGAGAAAATTTATTGTGATTACAATATGCCTCCTATATTTGATGATTATGGTGATGAGAATAATAGTGATAGCTATTTTGTTGAATTTGCTCCCACCACAATTAATAAGAATGACTATGCTTATGTGGAGAGAAATAATTATTATATGCATGTGGCTCATGATAAGAATGATTTATGTGATAGTTATATTGTTAATATTATTCATGATGCTACTGAAAGTTATTATGAGAGAGGGAAACATGGTCTTATGTATCTCAACAATATTAAGTTTCCCCTCTTTATGTTGAAAGTCTTGAAGTTGCACTTGTTTTGCTTCACTATGCTTGTTGCTTTGTGCTTTCATTACTTGTTTATTTACAAGATTCCTATGCATAGGAAGTGGGTTAGACTTAAATGTGCTTTGAATTTTCTTCTTGATGCTCTCTTTTACTTCAATTCATATTTCTTATGTGAGCATCTTCTCAAACTATCAAGCCTGACTTAAAGGCGTTAAAGAAAAGTACTTCTTGGGAGATAACCCAATAGTTTTCTTGAGCCTTGGAAGTTATTACTTCAGTAATAACCGCTCCTTATCCTTTTTATTTTTCTTTTTGTGCCAAGAGTAACCTCTAATTAGAGAGAAGTAATGATTGGGAGATTGCTGTCCCGAAACAGATTTCTATGCTTCACCGTAAAAAATCGTGTAGAATGTCTGTACGTCATTTTGAGGCATGAATTTTTGTGCTTCTACCCCAGGTTGTTATCTAACTTTCGTTAGTTCAACACTTTTCGATTTGAGCAACAGAAGGTCTTCGAAAAAATTGGTTTTTACCTACTGGTCTGTTTTGACAGATTTCTGCCATTATTTGCATTTGCTTCTTGTTGATTCCTTTTTGGATTCTATTTGTGGAATTGAGTTTTATTAGGGAAGTGCTACAGTATATTGTGTTTTAATGGAAGTTTTATTGGTGTTGAAACTGAACCCAAAGACTTATTATCTTGAGTGCACTAATGTTGCTAATAAAGATTGTGTGAAGTTTTGTATGAAGGAAAATTTTCAGGTGTATGTAGAGAATGATGTAATGAGATGAAGAATGGACTAAAGCTAAAGCTTGGGGATGCCACGCGTGTCACCCCAAGAAATATCCAAAAATTACAAGCGTCAAAGCTTGGGGATGCCCAAGGCATCCCCTTCTTTATCAATAAATATCTCAGGTTTCTTCCAAACACTTCGGTTTTATTGTTTCATGCACAGTTGTGTTGTTCTTGGAGCGTCTTCGTTCTTGTTTTTAGTTTTCATTTGCTTGGTTTTCTTAGTTTGCTGAATAAATGGTTGGACCCCCTCTTTCATAAATTGGTTTTCAAATAGTTTGGTTTGGATTGGAAAAGAGTAGAAAAGTCCATGCTTAAGTGGTAAAAGGAGCTTGTTTTTTACTGTGGCCTATGCTTTTTCATGCCATGCTTGATTTCATTTTGGCTTTATGCTTAGTGATTTATTGCTGTTGCATGACATGTTATAAACAATTGAGATTGCTTAATGTGCCTTGGAAGAATCATGCGTTGTTTTAGCATATTAAAGCATAATATTGTGGTATTCTCCTTTGATGCTTTATTTGGGTTGACTTGGCGCATGCTCACACCATGTTAAGACTATCCCAAGTCACCATAGCCTCTATGATCCTTTATTTTTCAACTTGTAATATCACTTTATGCTTTAATTAATTATGTTTTGTCTCTCTGCATGATTATGGCCATTATTGCTCTCTTAGTCAGTCGCTCCCAGTCTTTTGCTAGCCTCCATAACCAAGTATGAGTTCCACTCATGCATCCAACTCCTAAAACCAAGTTAAAGAGTCCACCATACCTACCTATTAGCATTTGCTATTCCAAGTATATTCATGTTTTTATCTACCTTCCGAATTAAACTTGTTATGAGAAAACTAGTGATTACAGCTCTCACGAACTTGATGGCACACTTTACTTTTCTTGCCCTTAATAAACTTGAACCATTGTGTCATCTATGTTGTATATGCTTGCACTTATATGTTGGGGATTAGCAGAACCATGCTGTCATGGGGAACGCTTTTAACATTGCACTTGTACATTGTACCTAGTTGATATCATGCGCTTTTGTCTATGGATGTCGTCGGTGTGAAATGAAAGGGGAGCTTGTAAGTCCATGGAGTTATGTATGTGTGTTAGAGAAACGCCTGGGCCGCTGGTCTAATGCATGCCTAATAATGGTGGAAACCTGCAGCGTAACCATAATGAGTTGTCTATGAAGCATTCTTCTTATAAAAAAGAGATAGATATTGAGAAAAGGAGAAAAAGGAAAAAAAAGATATGAGAAAAGAGGAAACAGAGAAAAAGCACCATTTTCCCATGGTAAATAAGAAGATTGCTGAGATGCTCGTTGTCTGCTTGCCTTGTCATTTTTTTTGAGGTGAAACAGTAGGGAGAATCCCCACTGCAATTTTTTTATTATAAGGTATGAGTATGTTACAAAGATAAATACAGATAGTCTATTGATCTAAGGTAGATCAAAACAGGAAAATAAAACCATTCTAAAGTGGGTAAAGTCTACCCTATCCCTGATCTAATTGCTGGTTCAGCCAGACTTTGAATTTCTCCTTGTATTTTCTTTTGATTCTGAACTGTAACCATTTCATCTCTTGATAGAAGATTGCTTTCCATCTTTCAAGTGTGGGTCTTTTGTCATTAAAAATCTTCTCATTTCTGCATATCCATATACCCTAGGTAGTCATGATAATGATTTCCATTGCAAATGGTAGGTGTAACTTATCTTTGATGTCTGAAATAGCTTCCAATACTGAAAGGTTTGCAGTTCTATTTCTGTAAATATGGTCCCAGCATTTGTTTGCAAATGAACCTTCCCAGAATAGATGATTTACTGACTCTTCCAAGTAACAGTTGGAAGTTACACAGTTGTAGTCAGGCAGGATGAACTATCTTCTTTTCAGAAGATTCCTTATATTCAATCTGTCCAGAAGCAAAAGCCAGAAGAAGAACTAGTGTTTATTTTGGCAAGAGGATTTCCATACGCAAGAGAAGTGTGGTGGTGATGGTGAATATCCAATCATGGCTGAGTAGGCCTTTTTTACTTCAAATTTATCTGACCCCCAAATATAGCTCCAATTATCATGGGTATCCCCATGAGAGGTATGCATGATTTCCTGGCATCTTTCTTCCATGATTATAAACTCAGAGTATGCTTGTTGAGAAAGTGGTAGGTGAAAATTATCCTCCAAGAAATCAGCATGTAAGAAGTCATGTACACTGGTATTTGAAAACTTAGCATAGGACATAAGGTGAGGGAATTTATTCATCAGGCACTCATCTTGCCAAAGGTCAGACCAAAAATATGCAGACTTTCCTGAATTCAGATTGCACTTAGCCATGCCTTTAAAATTATCAATTAATTTGATATGAGATTTCCACCAGAATGATCCTTCCATGCTTCTTCCAGGCAATTTTCCATTTTTGTAGTAAGTTTCCCATATGAGATGAACCCAAGGGATGTCATGGTGATTGTAGAATTTGTCCAGGTTTTTTAGAAGGAGGGTAGTATTTTGAATCTGTAGGTTTAGTACCCCTAGACCCCCCTGATTTTTAGGACGGCAGATTTTATCCCAAGACACCAGAGCTTGTCCTTTTGCTTGAACATCTTCAGTCTTTTTTCTCCATAGACAATGTCTCATGTATTTTATAATTTGATCCTTGATGGCAATTGGTACCTCCAAACAGCTCATGAAAAATAGAGGGAGTGAGGACATAACAGATTTTACCAGTTGCAATTTTCCTCCATAGTTCAAGAAACCAGCTATACCACATAATCTTCTTTCAACTCTTTGAACAATGGGAAAAAAGTGCTCCATAGATGGTTTTGAAATGCTTAGTGGCAAACCAAGGTAGGTGAAAGGGAGGCTACCAGTTTGACAATTGATTGTCATAGCAAAATGCATTAACCTATCCTTACATAAATTTATTGGCATCATGCTAGATTTCAAATAGTTGACTTTGAGCCCAGTGGAATTTGCAAATGTTTGAAGAAGTGCTTTCAAGCACAATAATTGAGTAGCATCTGCCTTAAGTATCACCAATGTATCATCAGCATATTGAATAACAGGGAAATCACTGTTGGGTGGTCTAGCTATAGGGGTGTTAGAAGGTTCATATGCATGGCCTTATTCAAGACAGATTGCAGAAGGTCAGCAGCAAGAACAAATATTAGTGGTGAAAGAGGGTCTCCTTGTCTCACACCTCTCCTGCAATAGAATTTTTTCCCAGGCACTCCATTTAGTAGGATTTCAGAGGTTCCAGATTCAAAGATCATTTCTATCCATTTGATCCATTTCCTGCCAAATCTTCTAGCTTTAAGGATATTTATGATGGCAGCGTGATCAATTGTATCAAATGCCTTCTCAAAATCAAGTTTTAGAATTAGGATTTCCTCCTTTGACTTGTGGCATTGGAAAAGGTATTCAAATGCCCATCCAATGCAATCCTGAATAGATCTATTATTGAGAAAACCATATTGATTTTTATGCACCAATTCTAGAATAACAGATTGCAGTATATTTTCAAGGAGTTTGGTAATGATTTTGAACACACAGTTCAATAAGGAAATTGGTCTGAAATCAGCAGAGGTAGAAGGGCATGTGACTTTAGGAATGAGAGTAATGTAGGATGAGTTGATGCTCTCAAGAGAGACTCTCATTGAAGAAATCATGAATCAGTAATTTGATATCATTTCTAATGATTGACCAGCAGCTTTTGATAAATTCATTATTAAAACCATCAGGCCTAGGTGACTTGTCATTTGGCAAATCAGAGACAACCTCCTCAATTTCTTTGTCAAGAAAAGGTTTTTCAAGTGAATTCCTCATCTCACCAGTCATTCCATTTCCATAGAAATCTGCTAGGTTGTAATGCATCTCAGTTTTGTTTGATGTACCCATTCTTGCTCTGAAGTCATTCCAAAGAATATCAGCCTTGTCATAGTGATTGAAAAATTCATGGCCATTTTCATTCTTGATCATTGAAATATAATTGTGCCTATAACTGATGGTAGCTTTGGAGTGAAAAAACTTTGTGTTTTCATCCCCTAGTTTTACCCATTTAATTTTTCCTCTTTGTTTCCAATAGGTGTTTTGGTTCTTGAGTAGAGAGATAATATGGGATTTCAGAATATCTCTGAGGTGCCATTCATTGATGGTTAAAGTTCTAGGTTCTTCAAGTAGATCCAGAAGGTCAATTGTGTCATTCACCTTAGCAATTTGGTCTCTTAAGCATGGTAACTGCTTGGCCCATATCTTGATGCCTCTCCTAACATTTTTCAACTTGGCACATATCCTTTTTGCCAAGTCCTGATAATTCACTGGTATATTCCAGGCATTTTGCACAATCATCTTAAAATCAGAATGATGAAGCCAGTAATTTTCAAATCTAAAAATTTGTGTCTCGGGAATGTTAGTTCCAATAGAGATGACACAAGGTAGATGATCAGAAGTAGGCTTGGATAAGGGGGTAACCGAAGTATATGGATATTTGGTTGTGCATGAGCTAGAAGTAAAGAACCAATCAAGTCTTTCCAGAAGTGGGTCTTTTTGCATGTTACTCCAAGTGAATTTCCTTCCTTTCAGTGGTAGTTCAATAAGTCCCAGGTTGCTGATAGCATCATTAAAAAGCATAGTTTCATTAACATCCCCCCACTTTTATTCCTATCAGTAAGTCTTCTGATAAGATTAAAATCCCCTAAGACAAGCCAATCTACATTATCATGCATAGAGATGTTGGAAAACCAGTCCAAAAATTCAATTTTCCTATCATCTTGACATGGACCATAGATATTTGTAAGAGTCCAGGAGTCATTAGATATTTGTGAGGTGAAAGTGACAGAAGTGGAGAATTCATTTTGGAATGCTCTAATGCCATTAAATAATGAACTACTCCATATGATGATGATCCCTCCAGAAGCACCAATTGAAGGTAGGAAGTCAAAGGTGTCAAACTTATTTGGACATAATTTCTTTAAATAATTGGTATCAAAGATTGCTCTCTTGGTTTCTTGGAGACAAATTATATCACATTCAGATTCAATGATTTTACTTTTTAATGCCAACCATTTCTTCTCAGAATTAATTCCTCTGAGATTCCAGTTCAGAATCTTCCAATTTCTGTTGTTACTCATTGATAAACAGATTGAGTGAGTATTGGGGTGACACAAGGTTTGTAGTCACACAAACAAACTTGTAAATATCATAGGGTGCTGAATTCATAAACATGCATAGCAGCATAATGGTTTTAAACAACTCATAACAGACTCCAAGGGTAAATGATCCAGTCACAAAAGGACAATATTTTGTAGACATTAAAAACATTATTTAGGTGCTTTCTTCTTAGACTGCTATCCACAAGAATCAGTAGCTCCACTTTTCTTCTTGCTTGGAGGGTTTGTGTCAGAACCAGTCTTCTTTGGTCCAGGTTTTCCAGGTGGCTTGATGATCATATCATTGACCCTGCTCTTCTTCAGCAGCCTCTTCTCAAGTTCCCCCTCCTTAACCTTGCAAAATGAATCAGCAAGGTTCTTAACAACTTTATTACTGAGACATGGTGGTGCAGCATTGCAAGAGAGACAATTAGGATCAAAACAATTCACATGGCTTTTAAATCCCCCATTAATGCCTTGTCATTTTGATATGGGGATTCTTCCGTATCATCAGGCAAGGGGTACCCTGTTGGCGGTTCTCTATGATACACATGTACTTACTATGACAAGAACTTACCAGTAACTAAACTGGAGTAGCATGAGGAGTGGCCCTCGTATTCAAGGGACATGAGATTTCCAACTTATACTTTGTCAAGCATATACTCCATAGTTTGTTCACTTTAACCTTAATCACTTCAAGATGCTTATGATAGGGACAATGAGAGCTGAAAGCTAATAAGTACCATAATTTTTGGAAGCTCTTTATGAGACTTGAATCCCTGCTTCCTTCTATGAAGGCCTTTCTTCCACTTTTATGTTGAGTCTCCACCTTCTATCTTTCTGCACCTATTGAGAGAGCATAGTGGCCATTCTTAGTTCTATGTGCATTGTCCCAAGACTTGTTGATTGATGCATAACTTTGATATTTCTTGTTCTTAAACTATTTGTATCTAGTCACCCTTATAAACTTCGAAGGTGTCCTATGCATCTATGTTTGCTACTCTATGAGGGACAAGCTGAATGCCACTTTGCTATGTTTTCTTTATGTGAAACAAACAAACGTCTTGTAAAGCATTGTTATTTATGAATCTTTTGTTTGTGCCTTTTCATGTTACAACATAGTTGCTATGTCTAATTATTAGAACTTTATCTTTCATGCTATGTTGAAGTACTATGATCCCAGCTATCCATGTTTTACAAATACTTTGATCAAGTTTATGATGGTGCATGTCACCTCAAAAATTATTCTTTCTTTTTATCACTTACCTACTCGAGGACGAGTAGGAGCTAAGCTTGGGGATGTTGATACGTTGCAAACATATCTATAATTTTTGATGTTCCATGCTTGTTTTATATCTACTTTCTTATGTTTTATCCACACTTTGGAGTATTTCTATACACTTTCTTGGACTAACCTATTAACAAGATGCCACAGTGCCAGTTGCCTGTTTTCTTATGTTTTTCGTTCCAGAAAAGTTAGAAAATGAATATTCTCGGAATTGGACCGGACAAAAGCCAAAGTCGATATTTTACTAGAAGACTCATGGAGCCAAAAGACGAGACAGAGAGGGGCCACAGGGTGGACACCCCCTTGGCGCGGGCAACCCTAGGCCGCGCTAGGGCATGGCGTGGGCCCCCTGGCCGCCCACCGACCTTGCCTCTTCACCTATAAGATGCCTCCCGGTGACAAAACCCTTAAATCGTCAAGCCTCCAGCCACGAAAAGTTCCACAGCGCTGCCGCCATCGAAGGGGAGATTCGGGGGATAGAAAGTCTCTATTCTAGCACCCTGCCGGGACGGGGGAGTGCCCCGGAGACATCTCGATCGATCGCCACCACCATCTCCATCGCCGTTGCTGATTCCCATGATGATGAGGGAGTAGTTCTTCCTCGAGGCTAAGGGTTCTACCGGTAGCTATGTGTTCATCTCTCTCTCTATGCGTGATCTTATTGAGATGATGAGATTTGTAATGAAGTAGATCTACCTTGCTACTCAAGTGCTTTAATAGATCTGTGCTCTCCCCATGTGTGTGAAAGTGACAGCGTGCACACCATGGGGGCACTTAGGCTAGAGATTACAAATACTTGTTATGAGTTATATTTGGAGTTGGATGTTTCTATGAAATGGTGGTGTTTGTTGGAACCATCTAGTGCTCAAGGTGACAGTGTGGGGTTATCTAGATGGGAAAAACAAACTTTGAGGTTTGATGTTATAGCCCTACCATGGATTAGAGTGTCCAACCGGAGAGTAGTTAAGAGTAGTATCATAAAGAGAAGATATTTATATGAGAGTGTTTACTAGTGAAAGTATGATCCCTAGGCCTTGTTTCTAATCATTGAAACACTGTTTGCAACTAGATCTGTTACATGTTTGCTTGCTGCCATCTTTATTTCAGTTTGCCTTTAGTCTCTTCCACGCCATCAAAGTATTTTCTAGAACCATTGTCTTATATCCATACCACTTGTATTTTACTATCTCTTCGCCGAGTTAGTGCACCTATACACCTGACAAGTGTATTGGGTGTGTTGGGGACACAAGAGACTTCTTGTATCTTGATTGTAGGGTTGCATGAGAGGGGATACCTTTGACCACTTCCTCCCTGAGTTCGATAAACCTTGGGTAATCCACTTAAGGAAAACTTGTTGCTGTTCTACAAACCTCTGCACTTGGAGGCCGAACAACTGTCTACAAGAATAGAAGTGCGTAGACATCACTTACAAGTTTCCAACTTATTTCACACCAATAGGCATCCATAACAAAAGAACATGATATCAACTAAATATAAATAAGTGCAATGTTGAAAACGTGCCCCATGAAAGTGTGGTTGTGCTAATACCCAACTCATAGTTTGACGAGCACATAGCCTCATAAGATAGTCACAATGGTTCAAATTTATTATGTGCAAGAAAATAATATGTGCCATCAAGTTCGTGAGAGCTTTACTAACTAACTTTCTCATAGCAAACAAAATCATAAGCATTTTAATTTGGAAGCTAGATAAAACAATAAATCATGATAAATATACTTGGAATAGAAATTATGCTAATAGGTAGGTATGGTGGACTGATAAGTCCATTTTGCATCACTATTCTATGTCTTAATTCACAATTTTTCATTGATATATTTCGTATCGAGAGGTGATACTTATGTTATTTCATCTATTTTTGCATGGTTGATGACTTTTGGAGCATGGACCACTGCAGTCAGGATTCTGATGGAAAAGGTGTTGTTTGGAGGGAAAATTCGCGAATATCAGAAAATCCGGGAAAATATACGGAAAATCCTATTTTTCCAGAAGACTAAGGATGCCAGAAGATGGAGTGGAGGTGGGCCACAGGAGGCCCGCACCACCCCATGGCGCGGGCAGGCCTAGGCCACCCCTGGAGGTGGTGTGGCCGCCCTGGCCCACTCCAGCCTCTCCCCTCTGGCGTATATCATCCTCCCGAAACCCTAAGACTCGGGGGGCGACCACAGAAAGATTCCGCCGCCTCTGCGGGGCGGAAAACACTGAGAGAGAAAGATCTCTCCGACAGATAGATTTCTGTCGGGGGAATTCCTTCCCGGAGAGGGGATATCGTCGCCATCAACACCACCATCAAGCTGGACTTCATCGGGATCATCATCATCATCATCACCACCATCATCACCATCAGCACCCGCATCACCATCTCCATATTGCTATAACAATTGCGTTGAATCTTGCATTAGTTCATAGGGGAAACTTTCCCGGTGTTGATTACTCTTTGTAGTTGATGCTATTGAGTGAACCATTGAATTATTGTTTATGTTTAGATTGTTATACATCATTATTCCATCTCTAATCATGATCCATATGATGTCTTGTGAGTAGTTCGTTTTGTTCTTGAGGACATGGGAGAAGTCTTGTTGTTAGTAGTGGAGTTGCGTTGAGAAAGATTCAATAGAAATTATATTTAAGGAATTCTCCCGGCAGAAATCTGTCTGCCGGAGAGATCTTTCTCTCTCGGTGTTTTCTGCCCCGCAGAGGCGGCGGAATCTTTCTGTGGTTGCTCCCCCGAGTCTTAGGGTTTTGGGAGGAAGATATACGCCAGAGGGGAGAGGCTGGAGTGGGCCAGGGTGGCCACACCACTCCCTGGCGCGGCCTAGGCCTCCCCGCGCCATGGGGTGGTGTGGGCCCCCCGTGGCCCACCTCCACTCCATCTTATGGCATCTTGAGTCTTCTGGAAAAATAGATTTTTCCGTATATTTTCCCGGATTTTCTGATCTTCCCGAATTTTGCCTCCAAACAGCACCTTTTCCATTAGAATCCTGACTGCAGCGGTCCATGCTCCAAAAGTCATCAACCATGCAAACATATTTGAAATAACATAAGTATCACCTCTCAATACGAAATATATCAATGAATAATAGTGAATTAAGACATAGAATAGTGATGCAAAATGGACGTATCAACTCCCCCAAGCTTAGACTTCGCTTGTTCCCAAGCAAAATACGGCTTGACCCTGTCTTCTCTCTTGGTCGGGTCGGAGGCTAAGTTTCTCATTCAGTGGTGAGGTGTTCATAGAAAGCAAGGCCTCGCCCAACGAGTGGCGGATTTGGTTTGGATGGGGTCTCGCTTGGACGCTGGGGAGATCCATAGATCTGGATAGAGTCTTTCTCGCTCAGTAAAGAAGAGTACGCGCGCTACGGCTTACGCAGTGGATCTTCGGGCAACCAACCTTTTTTCCAATTCCGATCAACAACTTGGAGGTATGGCTGAGTGGCTTAAGGCATTGGTTTGCTAAATCGACATACAAGAAGATTGTATCATGGGTTCGAATCCCATTTCCTCCGGCACGGAAGTAGAACGGGCGGGCGAAATTACGTGAGAGAAAGAACCTCAGATTGATGGAGTCCGCCGTCGGACAGAATAGCACTGCTTAGTGACTAGGAGCGGAGCGCCCCTTTCTTGTTCTTGGTGGCGTCTATAGCGAAGAAGACCTTCCCGAACGAGGGCCGTCCAGTCCCTGGCCGGCTCTCGGTTCTTGAGCAAGCTCCTCCACTGTAGGTAGGATGCTCATAGATGAAGAAAAGAGACTTGCCAACCAAGAAAGTAGTGGCGCCATCTCTTCAAGGATTCCAAAATCGCTAAAGCTTCTCCTTATCATAAGTTGACATAGCAACATTTCTGGGTCCAAGGGTTTTACTGAAATAAGCAATTGGTCTGCCTTGTTGCATGAGGACAGAACCACCTGATGCATCTGTTTCAAAAAAAAATTAGGCTTAATAAGATGAGTGACCTCCCTCTTTTCTAGGACACGTATATTTGATCCAATCTTTTTTCGTAGCCACGGAATTGTACAGCTCCCTATCTCGTTGAAAGCCCCTTTGCTTACGGAAGAGAAGAGTTGGATGCCGGTACTTGGTGGGAAAGCTCCCGTTTCCACTTTGCTTCTTGTAAGCTTCGGTATAAATAGCTCACTTGCGGGAGGAACAACTTTCATTTCTCTCTTTTGGTGGATCCTTTCTCCTCACTTTTTGTGCTCCGGTCAAGATGTGACTCATCCTGTATATACATAATTAGGAAACCTCTCATGAAGAAAGGAGTACCATTTGTGTGGATCTTGTAAGCTTCGGTATTCTCAAGCATTCATTGTTCATTGATAAAAGATTTGTGCTAGAGACAGTTGAGCTCAATAAACATGACCTCAAGTTTATGGAGTGAAGAGTCGATAAAAGAATATGGACAAGAAGCATCACATTCATCAAATACATAGATCATAATAGAAGACAACTCACTATTATACAACTCAACTTGCAATGAGTAAAGGAAACACAATAAAGATACATAAAGTGAATCATAATTGGTATTGGCAAACTTAGCTCTTGGTCGAAGAATAGTTGATAATTTGCTGGAGTTCACAAATAGCTGGTTTTTCAACGAAAGCTTTAAAGGTAGTAAACATCAAGATAAGAGCAATGTGCAAAACAAGGAACATAAGAAACATGAATGCATAAACCATCATATGAATGAATGAAACACATGAACTCAAAATACTTGCCGAGATAGAAGGGAATAGGTTTACCGACTCAACTACAAAGTAAAATAAAGGGCCCTTCAAAGAGGGAAGCAGGGATTACAAGTCTCATAAAGAGCTCCCAAAAATTATGATACTTACTAGCTTTCAGCTCTCATTGCCCCTATCATAGGCATCTTTAGGTGATTAAGGTTAAAGTGACACAACTAAGAGGATATGCTTGACAAGTTATAAGTTGAAATCTCATGCCCCTTACTTATGAGCACCGATCCTCATGCTACTCAACTTCAGTCACGAGCAAGCTCTTGTCATTGTAAATACATGCGTATCATCGAGAACCGCCAACGGGGTGCCCCTTGCACATGACACAGGAGCTATCCCATAATCAAAATGACAAGGCAAGCAGAAAGTGAGCATCTCAGCGATCTTTTTATTTGCTATTTGCATAGGTTTTTATTGAGGATGCTTCATAGAATGCTCACTATAGTTAAGCTGCAAGTTTCCACCATGATTAGGCATGGCTTAGGCTAGCGGTCCAGGCGTTTCTCTAACACACATATAAACTCCATGAGCTTAAAATTCCACTTTTATTTCACACCGCCGGGATCCATAAGCAAAAGAACATGATATCAACTAGGTACAAGCACCAATGAAGTGTTGAAAGCGGTCCTCATGATACATGGTCCGGCTAACTTCAACTCATAAAGCGCAAGCATATACGCAACAAAGAAGGACCCAATGGTTCAAGTTTATTAAATGCAAGAAAGTAAAGTGTGCCATAAAGTTCGTGAGAGCTTTAATCACTAAATTTCACATAACAAGTTTAATTTGGGAGGTAGATAAAACAAGAATTTACTTGGAATAGCAATAATGCTACTAGGTAGGTATGGTGGACACAAATGGCAAAGGTTTTGGTTTAAAGGAAGTGGATGCACGAGAAGAATTTCCTCTCAGTACAGGTTTTTGGCTAGCAAGGCTGGGTAGCAAGTATAAGAGTTGAAGGAAACAAACAAACATACAAATGTTAAAGACAAACATGCAATCTTCCTTAGAAGCACACAAGATCTTAACTAGAGAAAACTAGACTTATGAGCAAATCAAGAAAGAAAGATGATGAAATTATTTTCCTCTAGAGTACTTCTATCTTTTTATTTTCAACTCTCAAAAAGGGTGTTGCCACTGACCGAGCCAGGTTTGCCAGAACCAACTGAATTAACTCAATGATCCCAAAGTGCTACCAATACTAACAACTAGATCAATCATATAACCACGAATTGAAAACTATCATAAGCTATGCAAAAGAGTGAATGATAGAACTTCTCATTAGTACTCCATAATGGAAACTCACACCAAGGGATACAAATCTAACGAGAGAGGGGACACTTCCATAATGCAAACCATACTACAAAATAACTCAACTATTCATGATATGACTCTACTAACAAGGTAAAAAGATAGAAGATAGTGATATGATACCGCGACACTCCCCCAAGCTTGGAACAAACCAAGGGGATGCCAAACCTGATGACGAATTACTCCTTAGGTGGTGGTGGTATGTTCTCATCTTCATCCGTCTTCCAGGGTAAAGGCTTCCCATCAACAAAGGACATCGTGGTTTCCAACATCCTGAAACTTGCAGCGGCACTTATGCGTTTAAATCTAGCCTCATACTCACAGTTTTGATTTTGAACGTCATAGAACTGTGCCCTCAGTTTGTTGGTAGTTTGGCAGAGTGAAAAGACTTCATCTTTGAGTTCAGAAGTCTCCTTTTGGTGCTCGACGATGAGTTCTTAACAAATCTTGTGGATGATGTCCACTTCGCGCTCCGCCATCTTCCTGTACCTAAAGACTTCTTGCTCCAATGCTTCCATCATGTCCTCCAGATTTCCTTCACCTTTAGGGCCTTGAACCTCCTTAATCCGGACCTCCCCACCTTCGAGCAACAACTCCTTGGGATGAATCTTCAATTCTCTCATATATGGGTTGATGATATCTTTTAAGGGATCTCCCTTGGATGTTCCAGGGGAAGACATTGTGGCTCCAAATCTGAGATTACACCTGGCAGAAACAGATCGAAACAAAAACACAACGAAAACACGATATACGAACCTCGGAAGATCCGGGGGGTTATATATTACGAAGTTTCATATCAAAAGGAAGGTACTAGGCGAAAACGGGTTGGAGACAGAGTCCTGGGTGGCTTCACCACCTGGTGGCGCGGCCAGGGGTGAGCCCGCGCCATGGGGTGGTGTGTGCCACCCTGGCTCCGGTTCCGTCCCTTTTTCGCTTCATAGCTTTCCTTATTGACTGAAAACTGCAAAAATATAGTTGGATTGTATTTTCGCGGAACTTTTCTTACCAGAACTATTACCTAGTTGGAAACGGACTCTGTAGGTCTCTGAATTTGGTCCTCAATGAATTTCTCTAGAGTTATAACTTGAAAGGCATCAACATCTTCATTGTAAGAATCTCTAGCAATATAGTGTTTGAGTCGCTGTCCATTCACTACTTGTGTAGTATTATCTTTTAGAGAAGAAATTTTTATTGCTCCTGAACAGTATACTTCTTCAATGATGAAAGGTCCTTCCCATTTTGATAGTAGCTTACCTGCAAAAAATCTGAAACGAGACCTATACAATAGAACTTTCTCACCAACATGAAATTCTCTCTTAAGTATTCGCTTGTCATGCCATCTTTTAACTTTTTCTTTAAAGAGCCTAGCATTCTCATAGGCTTCACTCCTCCATTCATCTAAAGAGCTTAAGTCAAAAAGTCTTTTCTCACCAACTAGCTTACAATCTCTATTTAGTTCTTTCACTGCCCAGTAAGCTTTGTGTTCTAATTCTAAGGGTAAGTGGAAAGCTTTCCCATAAACCATTTTATAAGGAGACATTCCCATGGGATTCTTATAAGCAGTTCTATAAGCCCATAAAGCATAATTCAACTTCTTAGCCCAGTTTTTTCTAGACCTATTAACAGTCTTTTGTAAGATAGATTTAATTTCTCTATTTGATAACTCTACTTGCCCGCTAGTTTGGGGGTGATAATCTGAAGCAATCCTATGATTAACATCATACTTAGCGAGGGTCTTCCTAAAACCGCCATGAATGAAATGAGAACCCCCATCAGTCATGAGATACCTAGGCACTCGAAACCTAGGAAAGATAACATCCTTAAGCATTTTTAGAGAGGTTTCTCCGTCAGTACTTTTCGTAGGAATGGCTTCTACCCACTTAGTAACATAATCAACGGAAACAAGAATATGAGTGTAACCCTTCGAAGGAGGGAAAGGGCCCATAAAGTCGAATCCCCAACAATCAAAAGGTTCAATTACTAGAGAGTAATTCATAGGCATTTCATTATGTCTAGAAATATTACCAACACGTTGACATTCATCACAAGATAAAACAAATTTTCTTGCATCTTTAAAAAGGGTAGGCCAGTAGAAACCTGATTGTAATACCTTTTGTGCAGTTCTATCTCCTGCATGATGTCCTCCATAGGCGCTCCCGTGACATTTACGCAATATATCTTTTTGTTCATACTCTGGAACACATCTTCGCATAATACCATCAACCCCTTGTTTGTATAAGTGTGGGTCATCCCAAAAATAATGCCTCAAATCATAAAAGAACTTTCTTCTTTGCTGAGCTGTAAAAGTTGGAGGCAAATACTTGGAGACAATAAAGTTAGCATAATTAGCATACCAAGGGCTTCCTCGCGAGTTCACCCCTACTGCGGCTAATTGCTCATTTGGAAAACTATCATTAACAGGCATAGGATCAAAAGAGATGTTTTCCAAGCGAGATAAATTATCAGCTACCGGATTTTCAGCACCCTTTCTATCTACTATATGTAGATCAAACTCTTGTAAAAGCAGTATCCATCTAATAAGCCTAGGCTTATCGTCCTTCTTTGTCATAAGATATTTAATAGCAGCATGATCAGTATGAATAGTTACTTTTGAGTCCACAATATAGGGCCTAAACTTATCACAAGCAAAGACAACAGCTAGAAATTCCTTTTCAGTAGTAGCATAATTCGTTTGAGCAGCGTCTAGAGTCTTACTAGCATAATGGATAACGTTCAGCTTTTTTATCAATACGTTGCCCAAGGACAGCACCTACAGCAAAATCACTAGCATCACACATTATTTCAAAGGGTAAACTCCAATCAGGTGGTTGAACAATAGGAATTGTTGTTAAAGCCTTTTTAAGAGTTTCAAAAGCTTCCTTACAATCGTCATAAAAAACAAAGGGTACATCCTTTTGAAGAAGATTAGTAAGGGGTTTTGATATCCTAGAAAAGTCTTTAATAAACCTTCTATAGAAACCAGCATGACCAAGGATACTACAAATACCTTTTATGTCTCTTGGGCATGGCATCTTCTCAATTGCCTCAACCTTAGCTCTATCAACTTCTATTCCTCTTTCAGAAACTTTATGCCCAAGAACAATCCCTTCGTTAACCATGAAGTGGCATTTCTCCCAATTAAGAACAAGATTAGTTTCTTCACATCTCTGTAAAACTTTATCAAGGTTGTGCAGACAATTATCAAAAGAAGTTCCGTAGATAGAAAAGTCATCCATGAACACTTCTACAATTTCCTCACAAAAGCCATGAAAGATAGCAGACATGCACCTTTGGAAAGTAGCAGGAGCATTACATAAACCAAAAGGCATACGTCTATATGCATAAGTTCCATAAGGGAAAGTAAAAGTAGTTTTTTCTTGATCTTGTTGTTTAACAGCAATTTGAGAGAAACCAGAATAACCATCAAGAAAACAAAAATGGGTCTTTTTAGACAAACTTTCCAACATTTGATCAATAGAAGGAAGCGGGTAGTGATCTTTCTTAGTGACTTTATTGACTTTCCTAAAATCGATGCACATCCTATAGCCTACTACTATTCTTTGAGGAATAAGCTCATCATTATAATTAGGGAGAACGGTAGTACTTCCCTTTTTAGGAACACAATGAACAGGACTAACCCATTCACTATCAGCAATAGGGTAAATAATACCAGCATCAAGGAGTTTCAATACCTCATTCCTTACCACTTCCTTCATCTTAGGATTTAAACGTCATTGGTGCTCCACTACTGGCTTCGCATCTGGTTCTATGTTGATAGAATGCTGACATATAGTAGGTGAAATCCCTTTCAAATCATCCAGAGTATAGCCCATAGCTCCTCGGTGTTTCTTCAAAACTTCTAATAATCTTTCTTCTTCCTCCCCTAAAAGTTTAGCGCTAATAATAACAGGATATATCTTTTTATCATCAATAAAAGCATATTTAAGATCATCAGGGAGAGGTTTTAGATCAAAGACCGGGTCCTTTTTAGGTGGCAAAGTGGTACCCAAGTCTTCTACATGCAAGTCATGTTTAAGCAACCTGGGTTGACGACGGAGGATCTCGTCAATCTCATTCCTTTCATCCATGAAGATCTCACTTTCGTGATCTTCCATAAATTGCTGCAAAGCATTGTTAGGAGCAAGAGAGATAGAAGCAAGTTGTTCAACTCTAAAATCCTCATTAGGGGTTTCCTCTTCACAAGGTTCTTTAGTAAATTTCGAAAAATTAAACTCATAAGATTCCCCATCAAACTTAGTCAAGATTTTCTCCCTCTTGCAATCAATAATAGCACCACAAGTACTCAAGAAAGGTCTACCGAAAATGATAGGATAAGTTTTACTAGCAGCTGAACCAAGTACTAGAAAATCAGCAGGATACTTGATCTTACCACAAAGGACTTCCACGTCTCGCACAATGCCAATTGGAGAGATAGTCTCTCTATTAGCAAGGTGAATAACCACATCAATCTCCTCCAACTCGCAAGGACTTATTTCATGCATAATTTCTCTGTAAAGCTCATAAGGAATAGCACTAGAGCTTGCACCAATATCACATAAACCATAATAGCAATGATCACCAATTCTAACAGAAAGCACAAGAACACTAGCCTTTTTAGATTTATTGGGATGTGAAACAAATTGGAAGCATCCTCACAGAAGACTATGTGCCCATCTTCTACGCTTTTAGTAACAAGGTCTTTCACAATTGCTACGACAGGTTCAATGTTTATTTTTTCATCAGGTTTTACAGTTTTCTTTCCACTTTTAGTGATTAAATTAGTTATCATAGGATGATCCTTTACCTTATCTGGGAATGGAATCTTCTCGATGTAAGGTTCAGGTAGGATATGATCAATAATGCAACACTCAGTGCTCCCAATAGGAACATGGTCAACAATATCTTTATAAGACGCATGGTACTTATTCCATCCCTTTTTTAGAATTTAAATATACGAAGCAAAAGCTCTAAATCAATTCGTAATAACTTGCAAATCAAGACCATAAACATTATTAATATTTCGAAAGTCATCAGTTTTCATAAAAGATTCAATGCATTCATAATCATAATTTATACCTGACTTTCTACCTTTGTCATTTTCCCAAGCTTCAGCATTGTCTAGAATACGGTCTAGAAGGTCCCATTTAACTTCTTCTTGCATACGAGTGAATGATCCAGCACAAGAAGCGTCCAATAAATCCTTGTCATGTAGAGGGAACCTTGCATAAAAGTTATTGATAATAATATTGTTGGGGAGCTCATGAATGGGACATTTGAGCATTAGTAGCTTCAATCTCCACCAAGCTTGAGCAGTACTCTCTCCATCAAGAGGCCAAAAGTTGCATATTTGATTCCGATCTTTATGAATGTCACTAGGAGGATAAAACTTTGAATAAAAGAGAGGCACTATTTCCTCCCATTCCAGAGCTTAACCATTCTTCAACAGCTTATACCATTCCTCAGCTCTTCCTTTCAGTGATAATGAGAATAACTTCTTCTTAACTTGATCTGTAGTAATACCTACACACTTGAACAACCCACATAATTCGTGTATAAAGAGTAAATGATCACCGGGATGGACAGTTCCATCCCCAACATAGTAGTTATCCATAACACGATCAATAATTCTTGTAGGTATTTTGAAAACATCTTTCTCAGTAGGTGGTGGATTATCTACTACCTTAGCAGTGGTAGTAGCATTACCAAATAAGAAACTCAGCGGATTATCCATAACGAAAATAAAGCAACTAGCAGAAGTAAACAATACTCACAGTAGAAGTTTCATTTACCAGTTCCACTCTCCAATAGCGCTTCACTCCCTGGCAATGGCGCCAGAAAATAGTCTTGATGACCCACAAGTATAGGGGGTGTATCGCAGTATTTTCGATAAGTAAGAGTGTCGAACCCAACGAGGAGCAGAAGGTGCTGGCCAGTGGTATGGATCAGGAATTCTCTATAAATACTTAGCAAACGGATTTTTAGGGGTTTTCGATAAAGCAAGTAAACAAAGTACGAGTAAATAAAAGACATTAGGAATAAATGCAGCAAGTGGCCCAATCCTTTATGCAGCAAAGGATAAGCCGGTTGTATTTCTATAGATGACCAAACGTTCTTGAGGACACATGGGAAGACTGTCAAGTGCTTTCGCTTCATATAGTCGATTAATCTTATCTAGCTTGCTAAGTGTTGTGTGGGTGAACCTGTGCTAATGTACCATCCCATCCAAGACTTAATACATACTTGTGATTAAACCCCCTTGCAAACATCCGTAAGTGTAAGAAAGTAATTAAGGTAGAAACCTAACCACAGCTTTAAACTCTAAGACCCTTACGTCTCTTGTGCAATGGTTTCCTAACGGGGGTTCAGGTTTCTGTCACTCCGGCAACCCCTACGATTAGTAGCCAAATACACAATGCATTCCCCTAGGCCCAAATAGGTGAAGTATCATGTAGTCGACGTTCACATGACACCACTAGAAGAAGTACACCATGATACGTCCATTTTGCATCACTATTCTATGTCTTAATTCACTATTATTCATTGATATATTTCGTATTGAGAGGTGATACTGATGTTATTTCATCTGTTTTTGCATGGTTGATGACTTTTGGAGCATGGATCGCCGCAGTCAGGATTCTGATGGAAAAGGTGCTGTTTGGAGGCAAAATTCGCGAAGATCAGAAAATCCGGGAAAATATACGGAAAATTCTATTTTTCCAGAAGACTCAATGCCAGAAGATCTTCTGGAAAAATAGATCTTCTGGCACGAAGATCTTCTGGCATCTTGAGTCTTCTGGAAAAATAGAATTTTCCGTATATTTTCCTGGATTTTCTGATCTTCGCGAATTTTGCCTCCAAACAACACCTTTCCCATCAGAATCCCGACTGCAGCGGTCCATGCTTCAAAAGTCATCAACCATGCAAAAACAGATGAAATAACATAAGTATCACCTCTCAGTACGAAATATATCAATGAATAATAGTGAATTAAGACATAGAATAGTGATGCAAAATGGACGTATCATGGTGTACTTCTTCTAGTGGTGTCATGTGAACGTCGACTACATGACACTTCACCTATATTGGCCTAGGGGAATGCATTGTGTATTTGGCTACTAATCGTAGGGGTTGCCGGAGTGACAGAAACCTGAACCCCCGTTAGGAAACCATTGCACAAGGGACATAAGGGTCTTAGAGTTTAAAGTTGTGGTTAGGTTTCTACCTTAATTACTTTCTTGTACTTACGGATGTTTGCAAGGGGGTTTAATCACAAGTATGTATTAAGTCTTGGATGGGACGGTACATTAGCACAGGTTCACCCACACAACACTTAGCAAGCTAGAGAAGATTAATCGACTATATGAAGCGAAAGCACTTGACAGTCTTCCCATGTGTCCTCGAGAACGTTTGGTCATCTATAGAAATACAACCAGCTTATCCTTTGCTGCATAAAGGATTGGGCCACTTGCTGCATTTATTCCTAATGTCTTTTATTTACTCGTACTTTGTTTACTTGCTTTATCGAAAACCCCTAAAAATCTGTTTGCTAAGTATTTGTAGAGAATTCCTGATCCATACCACTAGCGAGCACCTTCTGCTCCTCGTTGGGTTCGACACTCTTACTTATCGAAAATACTGCGATACACCCCCTATACTTGTGGGTCATCAAGACTATTTTCTGGCGCCATTGCCGGGGAGTGAAGCGCTATTGGAGAGTGGAACTGGTAAATGAAACTTCTACTGTGAGTATTGTTTACTTCTGCTAGTTGCTTTATTTTCGTTATGGATAATCCGCTGAGTTTCTTATTTGGTAATGCTACTACCACTGCTAAGGTAGTAGATAAGCCACCACCTGCTGAGAAAGATGTTTTCAAAATACCTACAATAATTATTGATCGTGTTATGGATAACTACTATGTTGGGGATGGAACTGTCCATCCCGGTGATCATTTACTCTTTATACACGAATTATGTGGGTTGTTCAAGTGTGTAGGTATTACTACAGATCAAGTTAAGAAGAAGTTATTCTCATTATCACTAAAAGGAAGAGCTGAGGAATGGTATAAGCTGCTGAAGAATGGTCAAGCTCTGGAATGGGAGGAAATAGTGCCTCTCTTTTATTCAAAGTTTTATCCTCCTAGTGAGATTCATAAAGATCGGAATCAAATATACAACTTTTGGCCTCTTGATGGAGAGAGTACAGCTCAAGCTTGGGGAAGATTGAAGTTACTAATGCTCAAATGTCCCATTCATGAGCTCCCCAACAATATTATTATCAATAACTTTTATGCAAGGCTCCCTCTACATGATAAAGATTTATTGGATGCTTCTTGTGCTGGATCATTCACTCGTATGGAAGAAGAAGCTAAATGGGATCTTCTAGACCGTATTCAAGACAATGTTGAAGCTTGGGAGAATGGCAAAGGTAGAAAGTCAGGTATAAATTATGATTATGAATGCATTGAATCTTTTATGGGAACTGATGACTTTCAAAATATTAAAGATGCTTATGGTCTAGACTCTCAAGCTATTGCTTCTTATTTTAAGGCTTTTGCTTCCTACATTGAAGTGCCTAAAAAGAAGTGCAATAAGTATCATGAACCTTATAAAGATATTGCTAAGAGTGTTCCTGCAAGAAGTACTGAAGTTTATACTACTAATCATGTTTTACCTAAACCTTATATTGAGAAAATGCCGTTTCCAGTTAAGGTAAAGGAGCATTCTATGATAGCTAGCATGGTAGATGAAAGTATGAAAAAAGCTGTTGAACCTGATAAACAAATGGTTGATGAACCTATAATATCAAATGTGAAAGACTTTGTCACTAAGTATGAGGAAGAGGGACACACTATCCTTTGTAAGGATACCTCTAATATTGTTTCACATAGTAGTGCTATGAGAGCTAGTATTCCTGTGTTTTCTATTAGAATAAGTGATCATTGTTATGATGGTCCTTGTGATAGCTATATTGTTAAGTTTATGCATGATACTAAAAGCTACTATGAGAGAGGGAAAAGTGTTCTTATGTATCTCAATAATATCAAGTTTCCTTGTTTTATGCTGAAAGTTTTTATGTTGCACTTCTTTTGCCTTCTTATGCAAGTTGCCTCTGGTTTCAACAACTTGTTTATTTACAAAATCCCCTTGCATAGGAAGTGGGTTAGACTTAAATGTGTGTGTGTTTTTGCTTCTTAATGCTCTCTTTCACTTCAATTCATATCCCTATGAGAGCTTTTTCAAAATCATCATGCCCATCTTAATGGCTATAAAGAGAGAGCTTTATGGGAGACAACCCAATTTGTTTTTGCTTTCAGTTTGTTTTTGTTTCTTTGAGTCTTGTAAGTTATTACTTCGGTAATAACCGCTCCTTATCTGTTTTGTTTGGTTTTTGTGTCAAGATCAACCTCTAATGAGAGAGAAGTAATATTTGGGGAAGTTGCTGTCCCGAAACAGATTTTTGTGCTTCACCGTAAAAATTTGTGAGAGATCTATCTATGTCGGATTGAGCTGTAATGTTTTGTGCTTCTTCCCCAGGGTGTTATTTAACTTTCGTTAGTTTTGCACTTTTTGATTTGAGCAACAGAAGATTTTCGAAAAAATTGGTCTTTACCTGCTGGTCTGTTTTTGCAGATTTTGCCAATCTTGCATTTGCTTCTTTATTCGATTTCCTTTTTGAATTCTTTTTGGATCTTCGGAAGGATTTGCTACAGTAGCTTTTGTTTTGATGTTTTCAGTTGAAGTTGGACTCAAAAGGTTTTGTCACTTCACTTTTACTAATATTGCTAATGAGAACTGTGTGAAGTTTTGTGTGAAAGAAATTTCCAGGAAGTGGAGATAATGGTGTAATAAGGAAGAGAAAGGTTTTATGACTCAAGTAATAAGTGTATGAAGATAAAGACTCCGGAAGGATCCACTAAATACCAAATTCAGAGACCTGCAAAGTCTGTTTTCAAATAGGTAATAGTTCTGGTAAGAAAAGTTCCGCGAAAATACAATCCAACTATATTTTTGCAGTTTTCAGTCAATAAGGAAAGCTACGGAGCTAAAAAGAGACAGAAACGGAGCCAGTGTGGCTCACACCACCCTGTGGCGCGGGCCCTCCCCTGGCCGTGCCACCAGGTGGTGAGTCCACCCCGGACTCTGCCTCCGACTCTTTTTCTCCTGGTACCTTCCTTTTGATATGAAACTTCGTAATATATAACTCCCGGATCCCCCGAGGTCCGTATATCGTGTTTTCGTCGTGTTTTTGTTTCGATCTGTTTCTGCCAGGACATACTCTTTGAAGGTTTAGAAGCACAATGGTGTCCGCCAAGGATAAAGGGAAGGAACCTATGGAGGAAGACCTCCAAGACCCCGAGAAGGAGAAGGAGATCAAGAGTGAAGGTGAAGAGGAGGCAAAGCACACCGGCATTACCGTTGCAAGCATTGGAGTGGTGGAAAACCCAGCCATTGGAGGGAAGCCTCCTCATCACCGTTTAGATCCCTGGTCACTTCCTCCATGCACCAAGAATCCTTTCCACACTCTTATCCATGAGCATCAATACCAGAATATGCCCAAGGGGAAATTACCCTCCAATTGGGATTTGCCTTGTTCTAGCCATGCAGGAAAAGAAGACTTCAAGGAGGAAGAGTGGGGAAAGAATAGCAAGAGGTGGAATTCTCAACACGACATGATCATGAGCCGCATTGAGCAAAACTCACAGCTGATTCGTAATCTCACCTTCGAGATTGAGTACTTGGGGAAATTGATCAAAGAGCTCATCGAGAGGATACCACCACCACCTAAGGAGTAATTCGTCATCAGGTTTGGCATCCCCTTGGTTTGTTCCAAGCTTGGGGGAGTGCCGCGGTATCATATCACTATCTTCTATCTTTTTACCTTTTTAGAAGAGTCATATCATAAATAGAGGAGTTATTATGTAGTATGGTTTGCATATGGAAGTGTCCCCTCTCTCGTTAGACATGTATCCCTTGGTGTGAGTTTCCGTTATGGAATATTAATGAGAAGTTCTATCATTCACTCTTTTGCATAGCTTATGTTAGTTTTCAATTCGTGGTTATATGATTGATCTTGTTGTTAGTATTGGTAGCACTTTGGGATCATTGAGTTAATTTAGTTGGTTTTGGCAAACCTGGCTCGGTCAGTAGCAACACCTTTTTGAGAGTTGAAAAGAAAAAAGATAGAAGTACTCTAGAGAAAAATAATTTCATCATCTTTCTTTCTTGATTTGCTCATAAGTCTAGTATTCTCTAGTTAAGATATTTTGTGCTTGCAAGGAAGATTGCATGTTTGTCTTTATCATTTGTATGTTTGGTTGTTTCCTTCAACTCTTATACTTGCTACCCAGCCTTGCTAGCCAAAAACCTGTACTGAGAGAGATTCTTCTCGTGCATCCACTCCTTTAAACCAAAACCTTTGCCATTTGCGTCCACCATACCTACCTAGTAGCAGTATTGCTATTCCAAGTAAATTCTTGTTTTGTCTACCTCCAAAATTAAACTTGTTATGCGAAAATTAGTGATTAAAGCTCTCACAAACTTGATGGCACACTTTCCTTTCTTGCATCTAATAAACCTGAACCATTGTGAACTCTCCATGAAAGTTATATGCTTGCAAATTATAGGCTGGGGATTAGCAGAACCGTGCTGTCATGGGGAACACTTTCAACACTTGTAAATATATACCCAGTTGATACCTTGCTCTTTTGTTTGCGGATGTCGTCGGTGTGAAATAAAAGGGGAGCTTGTAAGTCCATGGAGTTATGTATGTGTGTTAGAGAAACGCCTGGGCCGCTGGTCAAATCCATGATGACATGGTGGAAACCTGCAGCGTAACCATAATGATATCTATGAAGCATTCTACTTATAAAAAAAGAGAGAGAGATAGCTATTGAGAAAAAGAAAAGAAAAGAAAAGAAAGAGATACTATGAAAAGAGGAAAGAGAGAAAAAAGCACCATTTTCCCATGGTAAATAAGAAGATTGCTGAGATACTCATTGTCTGCTTGCCTTGTCATTTTGATATGGGGATTCTTCCATATCATCGGGCAAGGGGTATCCCGTTGGCGGTTCTCAATGATACGCACATACTTACGATGACAAGAACTTACCGGTAACTAAAGTTGAGTAGCATGAGGAGCGGCCCTCGTACTCAAGGGACTTGGGATTTTTAGTTTATAGTCTGTCAAGCATATAACTCAGATTGGACCTCACTTTCACCTTAATCACCTAAAAGATGCCTATGATAGGGGCAATGAGAGCTGAAAGCTAGTAAGTATCATAATTTTTGGGAGCTCTTTACGAGACTTGCAATCCATGCTTCCCTCTGCGAAGGGCCTTTCTTTTACTTTGTAGACTGAGTCAGTAAACCTATTCCCTTCTATCTCAGCAAGTATTTTGAGTTGATGTGTTTCATTCATTCATATGATGATTTATTCAATCATGTCTCTTATGTTCCTTGTTTTGCACATTGCTCTTATCTTGATGTTTACTACTTTGAAAGCTTTCATTGAAAACCAGCTATTTGTGAACTCCAGCAAATTATCAACTATTCTTCGACCGAGAGCTAAGTTTGCCATTACCAATTCTGATTCACTTTATGTATCTTTATTGTGTTTCCTTTACTCATTACAAGTTGAGTTATATAATAGTGAGTTGTCTTCGATTATGATCTATGTATTTGATGAATGTGATGCTTCTTGTCCGTATTCTTTTATCGACTCTTCACTCCATAAACCTGAGGTCATGTTTATTGAGCTCAGTTTCGCTTGGGGACAAGCGAAGTCTAAGCTTGGGGGGAGTTGATACGTCCATTTTGCATCACTATTCTATGTCTTAATTCACTATTATTCATTGATATATTTCGTATTGAGAGGTGATACTTATGTTATTTCATCTATTTTTGCATGGTTGATGACTTTTGGAGCATGGACCGCTGTAGTCAGGATTCTGATGGAAAAGGTGCTGTTTGGAGGCAAAATTCGCGAAGATCAGAAAATCCGGGAAAATATACGGAAAATCCTATTTTTCCAGAAGACTAAGGATGCCAGAAGATGGAGTGGAGGTGGGCCACAGGGGGCCCACACCACCCCATGGCGCGGGCAGGCCTAGGCCGTGCCTGGAGGTGGTGTGGCCGCCCTGGCCCACTCCAGCCTCTCCCCTCTGGCGTATATCATCCTCCCGAAACCCTAAGACTCGGGGGGCAACCATAGAAAGATTCCGCCGCCTCTGCGGGGCGGAAAACACCGAGAGAGAAAGATCTCTCCGGCAGACAGATTTCTACCGGGGGAATTCCTTCCCGGAGAGGGGAAATCGTCGCCATCAACACCACCATCAAGCTGGACTTCATCGGGATCATCATCATCATCATCATCACCATCAGCACCCTCATCACGATCTCCATATTGATGTAACAATTGCGTTGAATCTTGCATTAGTTCATAGGGGAAACTTTCCCGGTGTTGATTACTCTTTGTAGTTGATGCTATTGAGTGAACCATTGAATTATTGTTTATGTTCACGTTGTTATACATCATTATTCCATCTCTGATCATGATCCATATGATGTCTTGTGAGTAGTTCGTTTTGTTCTTGAGGACATGGGAGAAGTCTTGTTGTTAGTAGTGGAGTTGCGTTGAGAAAGATTCAATAGATTGTTATTTAAGTTGTGGTGTACTTCTTCTAGTGGTGTCATGTGAACGTCGACTACATGACACTTCACCTATATGGGCCTAGGGGAATACATTGTGTATTTGGCTACTAATCGTAGGGGTTGCCAGAGTGACAGAAACCTAAACTCTCGTTAGGAAACCATTGCACAAGGGATGTAAGGGTCTTAGAGTTTAAAGTTGTGGTTAGGTTTCTACCTTAATTACTTTCTTGTACTTACGGATGTTTGCAAGGGGTATAATCACAAGTATGTATTAGTCTTGGATGGGGTGGTACATTAGCATAGGTTCACCTAGACAACACTTAGCAAGCTAAAGAAGATTAATCGACTATATGAAGCGAAAGCACTTGACAGTCTTCCCATGTGTCCTCGAGAACGTTTGGTCATCTTAAGTAATACAACCGGCTTGTCCTTTGCTCCATAAAGGATTGGGCCACTTGCTGCATTTATTTCCACTGTCTTTTGTTTACTCGTACTTTGTTTACTTGCTTTATCGAAAACCCCTAAAAATCCGTTTGCTAAGTATTTGCAGAGAATTCCTGATCCATACCACTAGCCAGCACCTTTTGCTCCTCGTTGGGTTCGAAACTCTTACTTATCGAAAATACTGCGATACACCTCCTATACTTGTGGGTCATCATGGACACTCTGGAAAAACTTGGTTTAGATGGAGTTGTATAAACAAGTTTTAACTTATCGAATTTATTTTTGGGTTAGCAAGAGGGAGAAAGTTGACTATCTACATGCATGCATAAGGGTCCATAGTTCTAATCAATTCATGTCAAACAATGTAAACTAATAGCAAGCATCAAAACATGAATAAAAGATAGCTCTACATAACTCACTTGCAAATTAATATTCATTCAAAGCATATGAATCATGCAACTATATGTATCCTTTTAAATCAACTTCAACATCTCAATCCCAATTTTTAATAGCATCCAACTTTACTTAAACCAAACCTCCAGTATCTCTCCCATAATATATATAAAAGTGCTGGTCTTACTCAAATGAAAGTAAAACAAAACAAACTAAAACAGATAAAAGACGCTCCAAGTTTATGCGATGGTAATGTGTTGCTCGAAAAATAGAAAGTAGATGTGTGCAAACCTAGAGTGTGGTTGGTCCAATGGGGTGTCCTGGGAATCCCCAAGCTTATGGTTCTCACCATCCTTGGATTGCCTCTTGGTGCATCTCCTCTAATCCCTATGAAAAAACATCAACACAAAATTTTCTCCCATCTCCTTTCTGTGGGGTGACATTAGTGGGTATAAAAGGCATAATGTTTGCTACAAGAAATTTCTAAATGAAAGTATATATGAAGTGTACAGTAGGTATATAATGCTGTATGCTTTCTCCTAAACTTAAATTTATCAAAAAGATTCAACTTAAAAGCTCAAAGAATGCATCAAACAAAATGGGACAGAATCTGCCTAAAAAAACAGCAGCATCAAAACACAGTTGGTTACCCTACTTAAACAAGTATTTTTTTTGAAAATTTACAAGAATACAAAGGATGAAATTTTTTAAATACGGTTAAAATTTGCACTCAATTGAAGTTATAGAGAAGAAATGAAAAATCATATGGTAAACTGATTCATGCAGGAATATGCAACTCCATATATATGTTCAACTTTTTCAATCCAAAATGAGTAAAACTTGCTACTTTATTGAAAATTCCAGAACAAAAACAAAATCTAAGGTCTCTTGTTACAGCAAGAGGACACAAAGAAAATCAAAAAAAAATCGGGTTGCCTCCTGCAAAGCGCTTTTTTATAGCCCTATAGCTGGGCTTACTTACTTGATATCAAGATGATTTGAGTTTATGAGGTAGCTTGCACATCCCCAAGCTTGAATGCTTGTATTCCTTTGATACATGTGGGATTCTCCTAGGGTTAACACCCCTAAGCTTGAGTGTTCATCCCTCTTAATCTTCATTCACCACCCTCAACTCTTTCACTTGAAATTTCTTTCCACACAAAACTCATCATAAAACTTGATTAGAGTGGTTAGTGCCTCCATAAATTAAATCACAATAGGTACAGCAAAGACATATCATGAAATCAACATTAGCTAATGTTACCATGGTTTCGTATTTCTCTTTAAAAAGGAACCGCACAAAACAAAGGTAACAAGACTACTACATAATAAAAATAACATCTGTCAAAAACTAGACAACCTGTAAAGATTGAACTTTCAGAGGCAATTACGTTTCTCTAATCAAAAAAATTGAACAAATGAAATGTGGGTAAATAGATGAATATTTCGGACGTGAAATGTCAGGTCAAAATTCCTCTTCTATGATTATTTTACATTTTTAGAAGTGAAGCTCAGGAACCTCTTTTATGGATAGCAAGTTACAATTGTTTGATCTTACCTCTCAAAATAGGTTATTCTTGGCAAAAGTAAGATACAAGGGTGATGTTACAGTAGTAATAAACACTCTTTTTATTTTGTTTTATAATGGGAGAAGTTTTAATGATAGATATTTTGCAATAGTTCCATTGGCATGAAAAACACATGTTCAAGGTCAACCCCAACTTCTCCATTGCTCATCTTTCTCATCTACTTTCCCAAAATTTATAAAAATCAGTAGGTAAAGTTATTTTACATGTTACATGGATATCAAGGTGTGCTCAAATTTAATAGTATTTGAAAGCATGTGGAGCACACCACAAAGCACATATACATTAAATTTTAAGTCTAACTCTATGCATTGGCATTTTATATGTGAATAAATAGCAGCAAGGTCGTGGTATCCAATGCATGTAATGATTAGTAGCTTGCATTTTAAATAACATAGAAATATAAAGAGGGCTCTTATCTCTTCCTCTCTCATAATAGTTGCAAGCATCAAAAGCAAACTTAATCTCATAGTTTTGAATAGATTTACCATATAAAGACAAGTCATCTAATGAACATACTGGATCATCTAACCCAATTATATCACTTTCATCCTACCACATATTAGTCATAATTGTTCCACATAGAGGACTACTAGACAAAGAAAGATCATCATCATTAATAAGAATGTGTCCATTACCATTGTTGGGTATAGGAGATGGGTAGTCCATTCTTCCTCCACTTGTTTTTCCTTTTCCTCTTCTTCTTGGGGTGTCATGGACATCCCCAAGCTTAGCTCTTTTGTTTTCGGATGTCGTCGGTGTGAAATAAAAGGGGAGCTTGTAAGTCCATGGAGTTATGTATGTGTGTTAGAGAAACGCCTGGGCCGCCAGTCTAATCCATGCCATCATGGTGGAAACCTGCAGCGTAACCATAATGATATCTATGAAGCATTCTTCTTATAAAAAAAGAGAGATAGCTATTGAGAAAAAAAAGAGATTTATGAAAAGAGGAAAGAGAGAAAAAAGCACCATTTTCCCATGGTAAATAAGAAGATTGCTGAGATACTCATTGTCTGCTTGCCTTGTCATTTTGATATGGGGATTCTTCCGTATCATCGGGCAAGGGGTACCCGTTGGCGGTTCTCTATGATACGCACGTATTTACGATGACAAGAACTTACCGGTAACTAAAGTTGAGTAGCATGAGGAGCGGCCCTCATACTCAAGGGACATGGGATTTTCAGTTTATAGTCTGTCAAGCATATAACTCAGATTGGACCTCACTTTCACCTTAACCATATTAAAGATGCTTATGATAGGGGCAATGAGAGCTCAAAGCTAATGAGTACCATACTTTCAGCATTTGGAAGCTTTTCAAATTATTCAAAACCTTTTCTTTTACTTGTTGAGTCTCCACATATTCTTTGAGCACCTTCTTGAGAGCATAGTTTTCATTCTTTGTGCTTGTCTCAAAACTTGATTATTTGTGTTATGACTTTGATGCTTGTATCTTTGATATCTTTACTTCTAGTCTTCACCTGAACTTCAGAGGTGCCTTGGCATTCATAATCAAAGGCAAGCAATATACCACTCTATCATACCTTGTTATGAGCATTGTAATGTTTCTTATGTTTATGCTTCATGCTACTTGTTATTTTTGAGTTGGAATCTTTTCATAGCTTGCATTGCCTATTAAGTAAACTTAGTTGCATACTCCTTATTATGAATTGTCTAAGTAGTTTATCACATGCTGAGAATATATACATCATATGAAGCAAATGTGTTCGTGAAAGTTCTTTTATCGCACTTAGTTTTCAACTGAATTGCTTGAGGACAAGCAATACGCTAAGCTTGGGGGGAGTTGATACATCCAAAACGTATCTACTTTCCCGAACACTTTTGCTATTGTTTCTCCTCTAAACTTGTGTGATTTGGATGCAACTAACGCGGACTGACGCTGTTTTCAGCAGAATTGCCTTGGAGTCTACTTTTTGTGCAGAAAATCAACTATCGGGAAAAATCCCGGAAAATATGCCAAAAATCCTATTTCACCAGAAGCTCTCAGAGCCAGAATACGAGACGGAGGGGGACTGGGCCCAGGCCACACCACCTGGCCGCGCGGGCTAGCCCAGGCCACGCCAGGGGGTGGTCTGGCCGCCCCAGACTCCCCCTCGGTCCCCCTCGGTCTCCCTCTTCGCCTATAAGTTGCCTTCTGACCTAAAAACTAAGGGGGGTTCGATGTTTTTCCAGAAGGAGTTCCGCTCTGCCGCCACCACCAGATTCCACGAAACAGCACCAGAAACTCCGTTCTGGCACCCTGTCGGGACAGGGAATTGGAGGAGATCATCACCATCATCATCACCATCGCTTCTCCATCGACCATCCATGTTTCCCCCATCTATGAGTGAGTAATCCCCCGCTATAGGCTATGGGGATGGTAGGGATTGGATGAGATCGTTCATGTAATGGCATCCGATTGTTAGGGCATGGTGCCTAGTATCTTCTATTAGTGCTTTATGACTTTGTTGCGACTTGTTATGCTTAATGGTTGTCACTAGGGCCCGAGTGCCATGATTTCAGATCTGAACATGTTATCGATTCATTATGATAGTATTTTTTATGGTCTTACTTGCAAGTTGTATACACACGTTGTTGTCCAAAACCAATGGCCCCAAAGTGACAGAAATCGGGATAACCGGAGGGAATGGCTTTGATGTGAAGATCACATGTGTTCACGGAGTGTTAATGCTTTGCTCCGGTGGTCTATTAAAAGGAGCACCTTAATTGCCAGTAGTTCCCTTGAGGCCCCACTGCAAACGGGCTGGCAGGACAAAATATGTTGTGCAAGTTCTCATTGCGAGCACGTATGACTATATATGGAACACATGCCTAGGATTATCTAGTACTTGGATGCTTTATCTTATTTATCTGCAATTGCCCTATGTTCTGATTGCTATGTGAATTGCCTTGTCCATGCAATGCCCGTCCATCCATCCCTATGCCTACCGCACTCGAATCCTACTGTTTACTGCTATTGTTACTACTATCTTTACTTTACTGCTACTACTTTGCTATTCCTACTACAAAACTATTGCTACTGATAAACTGATGTGAGCAAGATTGTTTCCAGGTGCAGCTGAATTGACAACTTAGTTGTTAAGGCTTATAAATATTCTTTGGCTCCCCTTTAGTCGAATCAATAAATTGGGTTTCACTTCCCTCAAAAATACTGCGATACACCCCCTATACTTGTGGGTCATCAGTGTTCACTAGTGAAATTATGATCCCTAGGCCTTGTTTCTAAGCATTGAAACACCGTTTGCTATTAGATCTATTACATGTTTGCTTGCTTATATCTTTATTTCAGTTTTACTTTAGTCTTTTCCATGCCTTCAATCTATTTTCTATCACCTTTACCACTTATAATTATCTATACCACTTGTATTTCACTATCTCTTCGCCGAACTAGTGCACCTATACACCTGACAAGTGTATTGGGTGTGTTGGGGACACAAGAGACTTCTTGTATCTTGATTGCAAGGTTGCTTGAGAGGGGATACCTTTGACCACTTCCTCCCTAAGTTCGATAAACCTTGGGTGATCCACTTAAGGGAAAACTTGTTGCTGTTCTACAAACCTCTGCACTTGGAGGCCCAACAACTGTCTACAAGAATAGAAGTGCGTAGACATCAATCTCGAAGGAGGAGTTGGAGCAGCCCTAGAGATACTCCTTCCCTCCTTACCACCGGAGCCTTATTTTGCCTAAGGTAAGTTTGTTGTTCCACCGGCTAGGTTTTTCCTGAACAGTTGCTTCTCGCTTCTTATTTTCCCTTTTTGAATAGTTCTTTACAGTGCGTCTAGCTGAAGACGGGATGGGCGATGACGAGCTCCCCAGCTTCTCTGTTGACCACCAGCCACAGAAGTGTATCGCTATCGAGTCGGAGCTTTTCCCCACCCGGAGCGACGACGGGCTATCGGATCCTCTCGGTGAGGGTCTTCTATTTCCATTTATAGGCCGGTTGGTTTGTTTCAGCCGGGTTCTGATGCTTGTGTTTACTGGTGCAGCCATGTATGGCGATGATGGTCCTCTCGCCCCTACTGCCACGGCGAAGAAGTGGAAGCAGGTGCCGTTCAGCGTTGCTCCGACAGGTGGTGGCGGGAAGAAACCGAGTCGGTAGAGGCAGGCGGCAACCATGCCAACGGTGGCTGGGTATGTATGTTGTCGACCTCTTAAATATTTTCCTCTATAACTTATTCTTTTTCCTAAGCTTTGAGTGCCCCTACCGCGAGCCAATGTCACTCGAAGGCTCCGGCTCCACCGTGGTCACCGCCACTCTGGCTGCACCAGCCGAGCCAGCAACATCGGTTGAGCCTTCGTCGGCTACACCGTCTACATCCGTGTCGACTGTGCCGGTTGCCCCTAGCCGGCTACGGTGGTGTCGCTGCACCGCGCCCTTACCATCTCCTCGATCGCTTAGATCCTTGCGGGCGGGAGCCGTGCTACCACTCCTTCGCCCCAACCATCTGATGGCAGGAACCTGGATTGGAGCCTGCTCCAACAGACACGACCGTCGGTCGGGGCAGGGAGCTAGAGGATGCGGCGGCGCTGTGTGCGGGCACACAGGCGGGAGGCTCTGGCTCTCGGACCATGGTTTCCGGGGCCGATCTAGTGGTGAGGGAGGCGGCGCGGGCTGCTACCACCATGGATGATGAAGAGGTGTTGGTGACCGGCTTGAAACTGGCCCGGGCCATGCAGACGCTGAATGTAATCCTTGCCTAGCTCTCCGGCCAGGCGCCCGTCGCCCGCCATCAGGTACAGCGTCTGGTGGAGGTGCTAGAGCTGGGGCTCGGCGAGGTCAGGCGGCTGAATGTTTCCTTGGCGGTATGTTTTTCTCCGGACTTGTGTTATGTGCTTCAAGCGGTTTGCCTTTTCCCTTTTTGTTGGGGGGATACCCCCGGGTAGGGTCACGCCGGGGTATAAAGGCCTAGTTAGCCGAGGTACGGCAAGGTCAAAGCAAGTGCTGGCCGAGTCACCTCAAGGCAGGCCGAATCACGGAGTAACCAGGACCAGGAGACGTCCACCTAACTGGGTCTCAACCGACTTATGTCGTAAGTCGGTAAGGTGTATCTAACTTGTATGCAGGAACAGGTGTGGCCGGATCAACTATGTGGGATCCGGGTCATATCAAGCTTGTAAGAGAAGGAAGGTATCTCGCTGGTCAAAGGTGACCGCTGTACGCAGAGCGTGAGCGAAGCGGACAGAGGCAGGACCACCGAGGCGTGGCCGACAAAGGTGACGAAGCCTATGTCGGATGACGCAGGCACCGCAGAGGCTCACGTAGCCTCTGCATGGATGACGCAGGGTTAAAGTGACCCGGTCGGCTTACTATTTTGGGAAGAGGCATATTCCCTGGAATATGCCTCCACGTATGCCCTAAGTGGAGACCTAGGCACTCCTATATAAGGGGAGCTAGGGCTTCTGTAGAAGGGGTTGAGTTTTGATGGATTAGTTTGGACTTGTTGTCTCCTAGAGAGTTGAGTTTTGCTAGTGGTGAGAGTAAGAGAGTTAGAGCACCTCAGAAAACCATCTATCAGGCCATCCCCGGAGTCTGACTCAATTTTTATCCCGGCAAACTCGGAATTAGAGGCTGTGCCCATGGAAATTGATGTGGGGAGTGGTTCGCAAAACCTGGGGACTGCCTTGGCAAACCCGGGGACTGCCACGACAAACCCGGGGACTGCACAGCGTGATCCGGTAGAAGTTATGCCGGTGGATCAAATGGAAATTGATAAGGATATGTTCCTAAAAGATGGAACTTTACCCGCTGAGGAGGTACTTTCCAGGCAAACTCAGAGGAGAGCAAAAGCGTACACGATCATCAATTCCGAGCTATACAAAAGGAGTGTGACTAATGTCCTCCAGCGATGTGTTGACCCGGAGGAAGGACTTGACATCCTCCGAGATATACATCAAGGGGAATGTGGGCATCATGCCTCGTCCAGAGCCTTGGTAGCAAAAGCTTTCCGCCACGGGTTTTACTGGCCAAGTGCCTTAGAACAAGCAGAAGATCTGGTAAGAAAATGCAATGGCTGTCAGAGATATGCGACAAAGACACATGTGCCAATGTCAGAGCTCAAGACCATACCAATTACATGGCCGTTTGCCGTATGGTGCTTGGATATGGTTGGCCCGTTTTAACCAGCAAGAGGGAACATGACCCACATCCTGGTCATGGTTGACAAATTTACGAAATGGATTGAAGTGAAGCCAATAAGAAAATGTGATGGAGCCACTGCCGTAACTTTCCTCAAAGACATCATCTTGAGATATGGTTATCCTCACAGTATCATAATGGATAATGGCACAAATTTTGCTGAGGGAGCATTTGCGCGTTTTGGCTAATATAAAAAGATCCGGCTAGACGTTGCCTCGGTAGCACACCCCGCATCGAACGGGTAAGTGGAAAGGTCCAACGGATTAGTGTTATCCGGGATAAAACCCTGGCTCATTGAGCCGCTGCAAAGATCAACAGGGTGCTAGATAGAAGAACTACCAGCGGCACTTTGGAGTTTAAGAACGACTCCGAATGGATCAACGGGCTATACGCCATTCTTTCTGGTATATGGGGCAGAAGCTGTATTACCAGCCGACATAGAGCATGACTCGCCTAGGGTCACCCAATACACAAAAGCCGAAGTGTAAGAAGCCCAACAAAATGATGTTGATCTGCTAGAAGAAGCGAGAGAATTGGCATTGTCCAGATCCGCCATATATCAGCAAAATCTCCGACGCTATCATAGCCAGAAAGTAAGCCCCAGAATTTTCTAGGAAGGTGACCTGGTACTCCGGTTGGTACAACATACTGCTGGCATGCATAAATTATCCCCCCATGGGAAGGGCCATTCATTGTGGGCAAAGCATTGCACAATGATTCTTATAATCTTATCGATGCAAAGCCTCAGGAGAAGAACAAGGCGGACAGGTCCGGCGAGGAATCCAAGCGTCCATGGAATGTAGCTCTACTTCGTCCTTTCTACACTTAGCAGAGAAGTGGATGTATCTGAGTCTCTCATATGTCGGTATGTATGCCGGCAATGAGCTTATCAATGAAACCTTGGCACCTCGAGCAGTTGTTGGGGATATACTTTCCGGGTATCCTCATAGTTCCTCACTGACCAGGGTGGCCCACTTCGGGTTAGAGCTTTGCTTCATGGGCGGCCCAGTCAGGAGAGAAGACGGAGTCCAATCCGGCTACGGGAAGGCCCAGAAGACTTACCGACTTAGGCCCATAATGTTACTTGTAGTTCAAGATGTACTCTGTAACCAACTCTTAGTCGTAGCCGGATTGATCTCTCCTATAAACCCTAGGCCGGATATCTATATAAGTCGTCCTAGGGAGAGCCTTTAAGACACACCCAATACTTTAGACCCTCAACTCGCACAAGCGATACCATTGTAACCCATATTCCAGCTCTGCCATATTACTGGATTGCTAGCAGGAGTAGGATCCGTCCAAAGCCGGCGGATTCGAACCTGGGTAAACTTGTGTGCTCACCGTCCCGGAATACCGTACGTCTCACCCCCCTCTCTTTCGCACGCCTTGAGGCCCCCCTCATGGTGTACTTGTCATCAATCCGACGACAGTTGGCGCCCACCGTGGGGCAAGTGAGCTTTGGATCTGCGTTCCGAGCGGAATCTGCAAGAATCAGAATCGGTGAGACCATCGCCGTCGGTCGCATCCTCTACGCCAGCGACGTCCCTCTCATCGTTATCGACGAGACTTGGATTCCGGCTAGGGAAGCCGTGACTGCCTATACAATCATGTCTTTTGGCGAGATCGATGTTTACATCGGTTTCGCTGAAACTGCTCAACCCACCCCAACGGTGATGATAGAGGCAGAAGAATCTTCTGGGTCCCCTTTGTCCGCAGAGGCGGCAGAGTTCTGGATCTCAGAAAACCCTAATCCCACCCAGCCCGCACCAGTTGCGGAGATAGGGGAGAAATCCGAGCCTGAAGAAGACCTCACGGTCCAAGTCGAATCTGGAGTGGATCTCCCTGGAGAAGCCGGATCCTAGATCGACCCACCCGTGGAAGTCGAAATCCAGGAGGAGCATATCAACGACACCGATTCCGGCTCTGACAATGCCGGGACAGACAGGCCTTTCCTCCGGTACACACTAAGACGTATAATACTGTAAGGCGCTAGCGCAGATGCAATCCTCGAAACTATTAAAAGTTCCGATATGGCTGATCGCGAAAGCCGTAGGTACCTCAGGAAGCACGTATTGCACTTCGTCGGATAGGTTGGATCCAGATCCGGCTCTGTCGATGCTGGAGAAAACACCGACTCAGTGCTAGAGGCAATTGGAACAAACGCCGATGTTCCCGTCCTCGGATGAATCTATGACATCGGCAAATTTCCGAAAGTTCTCCGCGGAATATGAAGAGGAGTACAACTCCAAAGCTGCAGAAGAAGGAGAAGCCATGGATGAAGGATCCGGGGAACACTCTCCCAAAGCGCAGGATGACATGGACGTCGGAGATAATCCTGAGGTCCAGATGTCTGAAAGTACCGATTAGAACTTGACTCCGGGAAACAGACCCAAAGCCATCTTAGCTACCGGCGCTGCCAAGAAGGCAAAGAAGAAGAACAAGACCCCGGCAAAAGACCCTCTGACAGAGGAGGTGATCGCCGAGGAATACGAGGAAGACTCGGAGGGAGCACTTATCCCAGACGAGCCTAAAAAAGAAGCATCGGTGGATGGACACGTGATCACTGCAGGTGCGCGTAAACTCATCGATGCCGCCTTAACCACACCTATCCCTATAGCTGCAAAACTTACTGCAGATGAGCTGGATGAAAGGGCCCAGGCCCTAGAAGCACGCCGTCAACAACTCCTTGATGAAGGCAAAAACATCGAGGTGGAGAAGAAGCGCATGTCAACCAAGGAGTACATGTCCCGTCTACATCAGAAGACACGGAAGCGTCACATAGATGACAACCAATTCCTAGGTGTCCGTGCCGTCCTTTTCGGAGATGAGATGGGGAAGCCACGGAAGGATAGCAACGGAGATTGGGTATACCCAACACCAGTGCAAAATACCGTGGCAGCTCGTGAAATTCTATCAGCTAATCCAGGGCTAGAAGAGATACGCTTGGGTATCAAGCTACTCAACAAGGGACTGGAGCAGCAGAAGGTCGCCCTGTCCGGAAGTCAAAAACTGGTCTCGGATTCTGACCAATGTCGCACAAATCCGGCATGGGCTGACGTAAGATCCCTTTACGTTCGGACACAGTACCATCACCTCGAACGCAGGGAAGAAAATTATTCAAGAACCGGATCGTCGGGACAGCATCGCAGAGCTACACATAACTGGAGCAATGTCGCTCTAGCAGCCGAGAAAGACGCGATCGCTGCACTGAATCCGAGGAATCCTCCCCGACGAGAATTCAACGATCGAAAGGGAGAAGATAAGGAGAAACGTCGGGAGGAGGATCGTCAGAGAATGCCACCTCCTAGACATGAGAGCGGTCTGGCTGAGCCTCACCATGGTGGGAACGACGAACGAAGGAACGACGGAAACCACGTTGGAACAAGCTGGCAGGGGGCTTGTCATAGTCAAGAACCTCCCCAGAACCGGAATAATGACGCTCCGGACGGAGGCCGGCAATCAGCCGGAAACTATCCAGCTGCACCACCCTCTCCGCCACACAGTTATCACAACGGCCCCCAAGGAAGTCAAGGAGGACGACATGGCGGAGGAGGTGGTGGCAGAAGCCGAAGTCCGGCTCCAAGGCACCGCAGCCACTGCCGACATTCGGGACGATCTCTATCCCGGAACGACGCAAGGCACAGGATCAACTCCAATATAGAGGCTCGGTGCTATGAAAACAATGACGTGTACGTGGGCCCAAAGTGCTTCGGACCACGGATCAGAGCTACAAAATTCCCAGAAGGATTTGCTATCTCAAGACATATCCAAGCCTACGACGGCATTGCTCGGCCAGACACCTGGTTACAGGATTTCTTCCAAGCTTGCTGCATCGCTAAAGGCGGAAACAGCCTGGTCGCAACCCGATATCTCCCACTTATCTTGCGGAAGACGGCACGATCATGGCTCAATGAACTTCCGGCAAACACCATCCAAAACTGGCCCTATACGGTTGGAGACCTACAGTGTTGCACCAAGAAAGCCGGAGAAACTTTCCGGGATTATCTCGGACGATGGATCGACACAAAAAACTCCTGCGATTGAAGCTTTCATCGCAGGTCTCCCAATTGGTTTACTGCGCCATCGCTTGAAGTGTGACAAGGTTACTGATCTGGGAGAGATGATAGAAACAGCGAGCAAGTATGCAGATGCTGACGACGATGTAGAGGGATTACTCAATGCCCTGGTTGTGCCTCAGTCGGCAAAACAACCAAAGCAACAAGCTCAGAAGCGCAAAAATACCTCGGAAGAAAAACCCAACGCGGAGACAGCAGTGGTCACTACTGTTTCCGGGTCTGGAGGACGAGGAGGACGTGGCGGAGGCCGTGGGCGTGGCCGTGGGACGTCAAGGGGCCAAGGTAGAGGAGAGCAACAACCAGGCAAAACCAACACTTGGGCCGACATTGCCAATAACCCATGTGTGCATCACTTGGACGCCAATGGGGGCTCGTCCCACACCAACGCTGAATGTCGTTTTAATGACGACATCAAGAGAGATGATACCGCGGGCTACAAAGCTAAGCGGAAGAAGGGAAAGAAAAATCCCAAAAAAGACAAGGAGACCAAGGAAGATTCCGACATGGAGGAAGCTGATGCTTCAAATCCCAAGTCGGAAGGGAAGAAGACTTTTCCCACCAAGAAGGACACTTATGCCACCTTCCTCGGATCTCAGCCAGCAAAGGTCAAGAAAGCAGTTCTCCACGATCTCAATGCAACAGTTCCGGCTGTCCCTCAGTATCTGGACTGGTCGGAAGTGGCAATCATGTTTGATCGCGCTGATCATCCTCCTAAACTACACAGGCGAGGAAAATACGCCTTAATCGTCAATCCACTTATTGACGGTTATGGTTTCTCCAAGACCCTCATGGACGATGGTAGCAACATCAATATTCTCTATATCGAAACGCTACGCCGGATGAAGATCTCGGAAACACAGCTGAACCATAGCTCTGTGATAGTTCACGGAGTTGTCCCAGGAAGACAAGCTAATTCCCTGGGATAGATCACTTTGGATGTTACTTTTGGAACTCCAAAGAATTATCGGACGGAGGCACTTTCCTTCGAAGTGGTCCCGTTCAAGAGCGCATACCACGCTATATTCGGACGTCCGGCTTACTGGGCTTTTATGGCTCGTCCATGTTACATTTACAATATGATGAAAATTCCAGGTCCCAACGGCGTGATCACCATCAGGGGAGACCCGAAGAAGGCGCGAGAGTGCGAAGATGGAAATGATGCCTTTGCTGAAGCCGTGCTACACGCCTAGGAGTACCAGGAGATCAAGAAAAGCATAGATCCGTCCGAGATGCCCGCAACAAAGAAGGAGGTCACAAAGCCAAACCCGGAGTTCAAGGCATCAGAAGAGACGAAGACGACGCCGTTGAAGGATGATGACCCCTCCAAGGTGACCCAGATAGGCGTAGGCCTAAGTAGCGCATAGGAAAGCGCGCTCATCAAGTTCCTCCAAGCAAATCAAGATATCTTCTTATGGCAGCCATCTGACATGACCGGAGTACCTAGGGAACTTGCCGAGCACTCTCTAAATGTAAACCTGAACGCTAAACCCGTCAAACAGTCCTTACGACGGTTTGGCGATGAAAAGCATAAGGCAATAGCTAAGGAACTAGCACGGCTCGAGTTAGCCGGATTCATAGAAGAGGTCATCCATACTGATTGGTCGGCCAACCCTATAATGGTCCCTAAAAAGGACACCACTGATTTAAGGATGTGTGTTGATTATACTGACTTGAACAAGGCTTGTCCAAAAGATCCGTTCGCTCTGCCTAGAATTGATCAAGTTATCGATTCTACGGCAGGCTCGGAACTCCTCTGTTTTCTCGACGCATATTCCAGTTATCACCAAATCCGGATGAAGGAATCTGACAAAGTCAAAACTTCATCCATAACCCCCTTTGGAACCTTCTGTTTTGTTACAATGCCCTTTGGGCTGAAGAACGCAGGAGCTACGTACCAGCGCACGATGCAGCGTTGCCTCCATGATCAACTCGGGCGCAATGTACATGCATACGTGGATGATATCGCGGTCATGTCCAAAAAGAAGGAAACGTTGATTTCCGACTTGGAGGAGACGTTCGCCAATCTACGAAAATACAACATCATGCTTAACCCGAAGAAATGCTTCTTTGGAATACCAGTCGGAAAATTGTTAGGTTTCATCGTGTCTCAAAGAGGCATAGAGGTGAACCGCGACAAGATCAAGGCTATTCTCAATATTTCCAGGCCAACTCGCCTGAAGGACATACAAAGATTAACTGGTTGCATTGCTGCGGTCAGTCGATTTGTAAGCTGGCTTGGTGAAAGAGCCGCACCATTATACAAACTCCTGAAGAAGACCAAGGATTTTGTCTGGACTGACGAAGCTGAAGCTGCACTACAAGACCTAAAGAAAGTACTCTCATCTGCTCCTATCCTTGCAGCGCCGGAACCTCAGGAACCGATGTTGCTCTATATTGCTGCGACAAATAAGGTTGTTAGTATCATTATGGTAGTGGAGAGACCAGAAGAAAATCAGGAACACCTAGTGCAGCGTCCGACGTACTTTGTCAGCGAGGACCTGACAGAATCAAAACAGCGGTATCCGCACTATCAAAAGTTGGCTTACAGTGTTTTTCTAGCATCTCGTAAGTTATGACACTATTTTTAGGAGCATCCAATTACCGTGGTGAGCAAAGCTCCCATGAGAGATATAATCAACAATAGCGATGCCACATGACGCGTCGCCAAATGGGGCATAGAGCTTGCAGCTTTCGATATTGAGTACAAACCCCGGACAGCAATCAAATCCCAGATCCTTGCTGACTTTGTCGCTGATTGGACAGAGACCAAGGAGAACATGGTCCTTCCTGAGTCGGAATATTGGACCCTCTTTTTCGATGGGTCTAAGGCTCGAGGGGGCTCGGGGGCTGGCGTGGTGCTCAAATCACCCCAAGGAGATAAACTTTTATACGTGTTGCAGATCCAATTCATAGCGACAAAAAACATTGCCGAGTATGAAGCACTGTTGCATGGAATCCGGATTGCTAAGGATATTGGCATCCGACGTTTGATGTGTTATGGAGATTCAGATCTTGTTGCTCAGCAAGTCTCAGATATTTGTAATGCAAATAAGCACATGGCAGCATATAAAGCTGTCGTGGATGATCTATCTAAATCGTTCGAGGGGTTTGAAGTTCAACACATCCCTCGAGCAGAAAATGAGGAAGCAGATGTACTATCTCGAATAGGCTCTGCGCGGAAAGAGGTCCCGGATGGCGCATTTTTAGAGCACCTCAAAGTTCCCTCGATAAACGGAGTAGATGAGGAATATCCGACCAAATCCGATTCACCTTTGATAGCAGTTCTGGCTGTAATCCCCAGCTGGACTCAACCCTACCTCGATTATTTGGTAGATGGAAAATTACCTGAAGACGAGGTTTTGAGCCGACAGATTATCCGACGAGCAAAATCCTATACTATTGTTAAAGGTGAGCTCCATAAACGGAGTGTTTCTGGGGTTTTTTAGCGCTGTGTATCTCCGGAAGAAGGAGTGGAAATCTTAAGGGAAATCCACGAAGGCGAGTGTGGTCACCACGCTGCAGCCAAATCTTTAGTGGCAAAAGCTTTTCGACATGGATTTTTTTGGCTTACAACTCAGGCAGATGCCGAGCGATTAGTCAAGACATGCAAAGGCTGCCAAAAGTACGCCAAGCAAGCTCATGTTCCGGCTGATCAGCTGCGAACAATACCTATAACATGGCCCTTTGTGGTCTGGGGGCTTGATATGGTAGGACCTTTTAAACGAGCCCCAAGTGGATTCACTCACCTCTTAGTGATGGTGGACAAATTCACAAAGTGGATCGAGGCTAAACTTGTCACTAGTTGTGATGGAGCAACAGCCAAAAGATTTGTCGAGGATGTTATAATCCGGTATGGTTATCCGCATAGTATTATCACGGACAATGGGAGTAACTTTTCCATGGGAGAATTGGCTGAATTCTGTGATGAGCAAAATCTCCGGCTTGACATTGCGTTAGTCGCACGTCCACAGGCTAACGGACAAGTCAAAAGAGCAAATGGTTTAATTCTACAAGGCTTGAAACCAAGACTCGAAGCACCACTACGACGTGCTGCGGGGGCTTGGGCAGAGGAATTACCCTCTGTAATTTGGAGTTTACGAACAACTCCGAACAGGTCAACAGGATACACACCTTTCTTCTTGGTCTATGGTGCAGAAGCAGTTATTCCTAGCGATTTAATTCATACTTCTCCTAGAGTGGCCGCGTATATCGAAGAGGATGCCGAGATTTCTCGACAAAATGATCTCGACTTAGTCGAAGAAGTTCGCGTCGTTGCTGAAATGAGATCTACAGCCTATCAGCAGAAGTTACGCAAATATCATAGCCAGAGAGTCCGAACTAGATCTTTCAATAAAGGTGATTTGGTTCTCCTACTTGTGCAACAAAGAAAGCACAAACTTTCCCCAGTATGGGAAGGGCCCTTTTTAGGTAGTCGAGTATTACACAATGGATCGTACTACTTAACTGACATGAGGCCAGTCAAAGAAAGACCTGCTACTAAGAAGAGAAAGAGAGCTGGAGGCAGTACAAATCCGGATGAGTTAGACAGACCGTGGAATATTGCTCAGCTACGTCCCTTTTATTCTTAATTTATCCTTCTTTGTAATCATACATATGTACATGTTCTGTGAGAAATAAAAGTTTTGGTTACCTCAAAGTTTTTCTGAGAAGTTTTTACCATCTTATTTCCTAAATGATCATGTCATAGTCGAAAATCCCAGAATGCTTGAAAGTACTTTATGCTCATGTTCGTTCTAGTTTAGATTTCCGATTCTAAAACTACTACCTTTGGGTATAACTCTAAGAAATTCTTGTCTTTAGTTGGGTTATTTGTCTGATTGCTGGATGCGGGTATCTTCCGAGTAGTGAATTGTTGGTACTGGAAGTCGGCTTTGTTTCTGAGTTTAAACTGGTTTAGCAATTGAGCTCCGTTGCTCGGCAAAGTTTCTGGCTGAAGGTTTAGCCGGCTCACGAAAGGGACGAGGCGGAAAGCCAGATAAACAATAAGTAGAGACGGAAAATTTCAAGTGCTTATGTGAACATTTCAGGCACGCAAAAATTTCAAAAGCCAAAAGTGCTGAATAGATAAAAAGCTTAGCACTAGCAAAAGTCAATAGTACTTAATATTTACAAAACGCATCATGTCTTTCCAGAATAATACATAGTTTTCTGATCTATGATGCAGGAGGAGATGAAGTAGCTGCCGGCTCGCTGGTTACTCCGCCTTGATATCGTTCCGAGATGTCCGGATCCGAGGTGGTCCGTTCATTGTCGGAAACTTCTTCGGTTTCTTCTGGAGGAGGCGGCGGAGTATCTACGCGGGTGAAGAAGGGGATCTCGTAGCTGGTCAGATCAGCTATGTGGCACCCATATCCGGTGCAGGAATGCATGATGGCTTGAAGGTCTTGCTCCTGACTGTCTTCGTCTACCTTGTAGTACCCTCTGGTCACTTTCCATATCTCCATGTTTCCATGGTGGCTCATGACCATGGTGAGAGCATTCTGCGCAGCAGTTCGCGCGTAGGACATGTTCCAGTCCCGAACAAGTTGTGGCATTTCCTTGGCCTTGTCCCGCACCTGAAAATCCGATATGCTTGGCATGTCCAGAATCCTGAGAAACTCGCCAATGTCTTCAGTAGACTGGTAGAAGTCATGCAGAAGATCGCCGACTTGGGTAAGCCGGTGGGTGCGGGGCTCGGAGGAGGAAGAGTCCGTCAAGTTCAGAGGACCTATATACAAAACAAGTCAAGAAAAATCTGACATTGATGAAAGTCGAAGAAATGATAAGTCAGACAGATGGAACGTACCAAGAATGACGTCGTCAATCTTGTTCTTCTCCTCCCGAAGACTCTGGAGTTCAGCCCGGAGCACCTCGGAGATATCCTTCTCTCTGCCAAGCTCATTCTTGAGGTCTGAGATAATTTTATCTTGAGCAGCGATCTTGCGATCACGCTCTTCGGTGGCCATGGAGAGGATTCCAGGACTTGAGCTATGCTCCTTTCATGATCCGCCTTGAGCTTATCCAGCTCTTGGCGAAGTCCCTTGTTCTCCACCACCAGGGTCTTGAGGTTCTCGGCCTCTTCAATCATAGCGATGGATTGTTTCACCAACGCTGTAAGTCAAAAATAACAACAGTTCAGAAAAATTCGACATTAAAAAAGCAAAAGACAAGGTTTGAATCTCGAAATGATTTACCTTCGGCTTCATCCTTAGCTACCTTGAGCTCAGCATTTTTAAGCCAGAGAGCTTTGAGCTCTCTCCGCTTATCGCAGACATTGGATAATAATTCCTGGTTATAGGAACATACTTTCTGTAAATCAAAATACCCAAAGTCAGAAAGCTACTTAAGACTCGGGCTAATATTTTTTGCTAAACATCAGCATGAGCCTTGGGGGCTACACTAGTTCATTATTTGGCATCCTAATGAAGCACAAACTCGGATTCTATATCCTACTTCATGCTTGGGGGCTAGAGGATATGATATAACATAATGTAAAACCAAGAGTTGGAATTCCGACTTACATATTGCTCGTGGGTGAGTTTGTCTAAACCCGCGTTCACTTCAGCTGCTACCTTCTCGGCGAGGGTAAGAGGGATTACTGGGGCTGTTGGAAGCTCGCCAATCCTGATCCTCTCGTCGTGAAGGCGGACTTGAGCGAGAAGGTTAGAGAACTTGACGTCATCTGCTTCTTGCGCTGCCTCCTCGGGGGATAGATGACTTTTGTCCAGGACTTGCCTGGCCAGCCGCTGGATTTCCTCTGCAGATTTCCGGGATAGGCCAAACTTGGCAAGTCCCGGATTGCTGAGGAGGTTTTCAGCGAAGACTTCAGCCGAGGGATCATTACCCGAAGAGGGTTCACCCTTATCTTGAGCTGACGCACCCACGGTGACGTCAATATGCGACCCAAGGATCGCAGGCTCCGTTGGAGGAGCCGGATCTTCTGCGACCACCGGAGAAGGAATGATCGCCGGAGTTGCAGAAGGTTGAGGGGTAGGAGTTGGAGGAGCCACGGCAGGAGAAGCTATGGTGAGCTTCGTCTGTCGCAGGGGCTTCGCAGGAATCCCTCCCCCTTACCCTTGATGAGAGGCTTTGCTCTAAGAATGTAGTAAAGTCGAAAACATTACATCTCAGAAAGAAATTCGAGAAAGGTACAAAGGCGGAAATTGTGAATGAAAGTTACCTCTTCACAATAGGCACTTCCTTGTGCCAACAGCCACTATCGGAGCTTTGCGCTTCTTGAGCACAAGGTACGGCAATGGGACCACTTCAGTCTCCTGAGAAAACTCAGGAGGATATCCTTCGAGTGGAGCAAGCTCCGACTCGGGGAGGTCAGCAAGCTGAAAACAAGAAAACATATCAGCATTGCAGTATATAACTTAGAGATTGAAACACATAAAAGGTGTATTGATGGAAGCTTACCGACACCACGGGGTTTTCCACTGTGTACATGTCCAGAGAAATCTCCGGAATCCTCCTCTCGATTCGCTCCTTGATCAGCCACTTGATCTGGCTGATGTAGCCTTGAGTGGTGTAGGATTTGGGGCTGATGCGGAGGGAGTCTTTTTTGGAAGACGTGATGGAATGCATCAGTCTATCCCCGTGGTACTGAAGTGGCTGGATCCGACATGAGACCCAGCACTTAGTCGTTCAAGATGTACTTTGTAACCAACTCTTAGTCGTAGCCGGATTGATCTCTCCTGTAAACCCTAGGCCGGATATCTATATAAGCCGTCCTAGGGAGAGCCTTTAAGACACACCCAATACTTTAGACCCTCAACTCGCACAGGCGATACCATTGTAACCCATATTCCGGCTCTGTCATATTACTGGATTGCTAGCAGGAGTAGGATCCGTCCAAAGCTGGCGGATTCGAACCTGGGTAAACTTGTGTGCTCACCGTCTCGGAATACCGTACGTCTCACCCCCTCTCTTCCGCACGCCTCGAGGACCCCCTCATGGCGTACTTGTCATCAATCCGACGACAACAGTAACTCGGGGACTGCCTTAATAATATTGCTTGTCTTCTCTATTTATTATTTATATGTTGGCTGGCGTAAGTTTCTTCTACTAAAGCCGGGTTAGTAGTGTGTACCAAAAACCTAACTCTTCGACTTGCTGCTGTCCAACAAGAATTGGCTTCATGGCAAGCAAGAGAACAAGTTTGGAATTGCATAACACATGAAAAACGACTAAGGAAAGAAACTTAATCGAGCCGACGTTTGTTTTTTGGACTAACCTTGTGTTTACTTTAAATTTATTACGCTGAATTATTTTGAGCTAATCCTAAAGTTTCCAAGTATTGTTAAGTCAATTTTTGAAACTCGGAATCGTAAGTCATAAAAACGAACCAAGGTGGACACGAGCCGAGCCAAGAAATTGGAGGAACAAGAAAATGAAACTCGGGGACTACGCCCAAGTTAATCCGGCATAAAACTTAGTAGCAAAACATAACTGATGTTCTTAGATACAATTGCACCCGGCATACCGGGGACCTGATAAATTTCAAAGTTTTTTCGCTCAAGGAGCAGCAGGAGGAGGTACTTCGGCGCCAGCGAGTGCAGCCCCAATTTCGACTTCAGCTTCATCTTCTTCAACATCTGAGGCTTCTCTCTCATCATCTTCACCCGAACCATCTTCGACGTATTCGTTGTCTACGGCATCGAGGAAGCTTGGTCCCTCGTTCCATTGATGGATGGGGCATATTGAATGAGGTTATGGGCGCAAGCCTTGCGACGAGCTACACAATCCAGATCGGTGGACCACCTTGACCCGGTACGCGTGCGCTCGAGAAGATCGAGATTGATTTTCTCGTACCATGTGAGCACATAGTGGAGAATGGTCTCAGCTCCGGCACAGCCGACGGATTCCCTCCAGAGGTCTAGCTGGGTCTCGCACTCCATCAGCTTGTTAATTAGGGCAGCGGAACCCTCCGGAGTATCTTCGCTAGGCCAAAGGGCATTGAAGACCCGGACTGCTACGCTTAGAATATCCTTGCCGTGGTTCTTCATGATTTCAACTCTAGAGGACAAGCTGACAAGCAGGTCCTCCAGATCAAGAGGAATGGCGCCAGAACCAGACGGTGTACCTCTCTGCTGGCGGAACTTGGTAACAGCACTGGCTGCAATGGCATCACCCTCTGGAAACTTGTCTGAAAACAGCACAAGTGAAATAAGTACAAGAAGTTGACCCGAAGATATTCATGTCGGTTTAAGGAAAAGAACTTACGAGAGATGTGGCTATGGATCTGGGTCAGCTCCTTAGTACAATCATCACGCCTTTTGTGAAGTTGCACAAGTTTAGTATTCGCCGACTCAAGCTTGACGTCGGCCTCCTGGAGAAGTTCTTGGTCCTTGGCAATCTGGAGGTTGAGGCGCTCGCGCTCTTCAGTAAAGTCCTGGCCAATTTTTGAAGTTCGGATTGGTGCCACGCTTTCAACTTCTTCATATCTGCCTTGAGCTTGGCAATCTCATCATCTTTGGTTCAGAGGAGGGTAAGCTCATCATCTTTCTTTTTGAGTTCAGTTGGTGTTGCCCTGCTTGTTCGAGAAAATGCAGCATCATGTCAGGCACGGGCATACTATCTTCAAGAGAAGCTGAAATAGTTTGTTGACCCGGCAAAGCCGAGGTATGAATATTTGCTGAGCCAAGAAGAAAAGAGGATAGGGCGCAGAGAGAGATTGAGAAAAAATGACTCACCCTTGATTTGGTCCAAGTTTTTCCTCATGATGGTATTCTCAGCTTCCACCCCAGCTGCGAAAAACCGAATGATGGGTTAGTTCGGCAGAAAAAGATGAAGGAAAATGGAAAAATACCAAGGAAGAAACTTACCCCTTTTCTCGTGTTCAGCGAGAAGTGCGGTATGTTTTGCACGCAGCATCTTGTGAGTGTCCAAGAGACGCTGAAACTCGGGCTAGCGGCGGAGGGAGGCAGCGGCCTGGACTGGCGGGGACCCGTGGCGGAGAGGATGAGCGGAGGTGGCGACGGCGCTAGAGCACGTGGAAGCAGTGCGGCAGCGGCATCTTCTCAAGGTCGCTCCCCTTACTTGGGCTAGCGGCGGAGGGAGGCAGCGGCCTGGACTGGCGGGGACCCGTGGCGGAGAGGATGAGCGGAGGTGGCGACGGCGCTAGAGCGCGTGGAAGCAGTGCGGCAGCGGCACTGCTACTCAGATGCGATGGCGACGGCGCTGTCGATGGAGAAGATGAGGAAAGAGCAGAGGTAGAGGGGCGCGGAGGGGGGAAATGACCCAAGGTGCGCGCCCCTCCCCTATTTAACCACCCCTTAAGAGGGTAGTGGGATCGCGTTTCGCAGGCGGGCCACACCGTGTGGCCGTGTATGATCCGGATTGACCAATCAGCGACGAGCCACAGGAAGGGCCACAGGGCGCAGCGGATCGTTCGACGCGACGTTGTGATATAGTTAACGAGGAGGCAGGCACGACGTGACGTGCGCCATAGTAACTTCTGACAATAACTGCGGCGGTTACTGTAGCAGGCCCTTAAAATGAGGCAACGTAATGATTAGCCTCCACGTGGGGAAGCATACGAGAGAAGGAAGAATGACCCAGATGAGTACGAGGTAAGCCGGCCAGCAAGTAAAAACTTGGAATGTGCCAAGGGAAAATAAACCTAGGGAATCCGGATTATGAGGTAACTCAGAGAAGGAGCAAGAGGCTCAGTAAAATTGAACCTGTTGTGGCCTTAGCGGCTAAGGCAGCTAAGACCGCACAGCTTCGGGGACTAATGTTGGGGGGATACCCCGGGTAGGGTCACGCCGGGGTATAAAGGCCTAGTTAGCCGAGGTACGGCAAGGTCAAAGCAAGTGCTGGCCGAGTCACCTCAAGGCAGGCCGAATCACAGAGTAACCCAGACCAGGAGACGTCCACCTAACTAGGTCTCAACCGACTTATGCCGTAAGTCGGTAAGGTGTATCTAACTTGTATGCAGGAACAGGTGTGGCCGGATCAACTATGTGGGATCCGGGTCATATCAAGCTTGTAAGAGAAGGAAGGTATCTCGCTATTCAAAGGTGACCACTGTACGCAGAGTGTGAGCGAAGCGGACAGAGGCAGGACCACCGATGTTGGGGGGATACCCCCGGGTAGGGTCACGCCGGGGTATAAAGGCCGAGTTAGCCGAGGTTCGGCAAGGCCAAAGAAGATCCTGGCCGGGTCACCTCAAGGTCGGCCGAATCACGGAGTGACCCGGACCAGGGGGTGTTCGCCTAGCTAAGTCTCAACCGACTTAAGCAGTAAGTCGGAAGTATATGTTTACTTGTATGCAGGAACAGGGGTGCCCGGATCGGCTATGATCCGGGTCATGTTTGGCTTCTAGGAGAAGGAAGGAATCTTGCTGGTCAAAAAGAGGGCCCGGTACGCACTGCATGAGCGAAGCAGACAAGAGCAGGACCACCGGGTCATGGCCGACAGGGGTGACGACGCCCGTGTCGGCTGACGCGGGTGCCGTAGAGGCTCACGTAGCTAAAGCAAGTGTGACACGGGGGAATAAACACCCCGGTCGGCTTACCACTTTGGGAGGAGGCATATTCTTAGGAATATGCCTCCATGTATGCCCTAGGCAGAAACCGAGCCTCCTCTATAAAAGGGGGGCTGGGGCTTCTGTAGAGGGGGTTGGTCTTCCTACTATTCTGTTTTGGCTAGGATTTCAGGTGTGATCTGTGGGTGAGAGTAAGAGAGCTCCTTCTTCCTCCTCTCGCCAATACAGCTCAAGGAGCACTTGTAATCTTGGAAGGAAATCAATACAAACTTCTGTGGGGAGAATCACTCCACTATCCCTCCCTGGATTCCCCTAGCGTGTTTTAGTCCCCACCTTTAGCCTATCCATGGCATCTGCCGTGACACCACCATGATAGTTGGCGCCCACCGTGGGGCTAGCGGCGCTAGCAGGGGTCAAGATCCGGACGGGAAACATCATCGGCACCGGCGAACGCATCGTCTCCGGGCTCGTTCAGCGCTTTGGAGCGTTGGACTTCGTCAGCGACAGCGCTGGCTGCTTTGGCACGCGCCCTCTTCCGCGCAATGGCCTCTTCATCAGGCTCGGCGCGCACAAGGTCTATGTTGCTGTGGACGTGTCAGGTGTTCATCCGCGTCACGTCGTCGACGCGGGGGAGCCCCCCTCACCGTGGTCCCCGGGATGCGTATCGCTCGCTCCCCAGACCATGCAGAGGTGATGATGACTGCGCCAGGTGCAGGCGCAAGCAAGGATCCGGCGCCAGATCCAGAGGTAACGCCAAAGGCACCGAGGAAAGGTAGAGGTCCTCCACTAGAGAGGCTAGAGAACGTGTTGAGGGAAGCAATGGATAGCTTGGCAAACCCTGTAGTAGCAGCGGTAGATCCGGCTCGAGCGCAGGCCGAGCTAGAAGAAACTAGGCAGAAAATCCTAGAGGGCGCAAAAAAGATAGCCACGGCACAGCAGTCGTTGAATATGACGCTGCGTGAGTACGCAAAGGCGAACAAGGTTGACGCCGTAAAAGTGAAGGGGAGAAATCTCATGAGCGAGATGAACAAAGAGGGTGATACTGGAATTGAGGTATCAGAAAACTGTTTGTCCGTGGGGCTGCCGAGGTACAGTACCCCAGCAAAGAACCTCAAAGCAGCGGATGTAGCGGCATCCGAGTTGGAGGGTCTAACAGGTGAAGCCCGGCAAAGACAACAAGATAGGGTTAATGAGCTGGTTCGGATTGCGAATAGGCAAAACGAGGAACTGCTCAGGGCTAACCCGAAGAGAGCTGGAGCCTCCAAGATCGTCCATTCGGCGGTGGGTAACCCGGAGAAATCCGCTAGAGCCGCATCATCTCCTCATGGTGGTCCAAGGAGAGAAGAGGTGGTAACCTCGGCCAGACGGAACAAACAGATCGTCCCATATGACCCAACACGGGCAGGGAAAGGAAAAGAAACTCAAAAAAATGATGATCGGCGGAGTATGAGCCAAGGTGAAGCTGGCCGAGGTAACCGCGACCAAGGCAATGCTGGTCAAGGGAACGTTGTCAATGGTAATGCCGGACAGCGAAACTCGGCTGGAGCAGGACAACCGCTGTAGTGGAATATGCCAAGGAAAGAGCAAAGTATCGGCCGAGGTATGCAACAGAAAGGCGCTCCACGAGAGCAAGACAGGTATAATGATGGAGATTCAGAAATGGCAAATGCGGGATACCCGAGGCAAGACTATCATGTGATAGGGTCAAGATTGGGAAGCAGGGATTTGATGCCGGATGATGCCAGGTTGAAACTGGATCGACTGTATAGGTCGGAACAAATTGAATGTCAAGGTCCACCGGGTCCAGCATGTTTTGGACCTCGGATCATGAAGGAGCCACCGGTACCGAACTTTCAGCTACCCAGGGGCACGAAGACGTATGACGGCAGTACAAAGCCGAAGGATTGGCTGATAAATTATGCTACGGCTGTGAAAATTGCCACTGGCAGCCTGAGATGGGCTGTACGATATGTACCCCAGATGTTGGAAGGCCCGGCAAGGGTGTGGCTGAACAATTTGCCACCAGGAAGCATCAACTGCTGGATAGATTTCGAGGAGATGTTCATCAGCAATTTTTCGAGTACGTATCAGAGGCCAAATAGGCCACAGACCCTAGCTATGTGCAAGCAAAGGCCAAATGAGACGGATCGGGAGTTTTTAACCCGGTGGTGCACTGTGAGAAATTTGTGAGAGGGCGTGATTGAATCACAGGCCATAGCATGGTTTGCACAAGGGTGCAGGTATGGAAGCGAGCTGTGGATGAAGTTGCAAAGGAAAATGCCAACTACGTTGTCAGAGATGATCCGGATCGCAGATTCGTATGCTTTGGCTGATCCGACTCAGCCTAGGCTCGTATCAAACGAGTCAAACAAGGAGTACTATCAGATAGATGGAGTCGGATCATCCCGAAGAAATGAATACAGAGGAAAAAAGGAGAGATGATAAACCGGATCATAGATACGGTTCACACCAAGTTGCAGTTGTGAGTCAAGATCAGCCCGGAGCAGGGGCAGTCAACGCCAAAAAACTGGAGGGCAGTGGACTCTGAGAAATGATGGCAAGAAAACTTGGACACTAGAGCAAAAGAAGCAGTGGCAAGAAAGGAAAGACCGTCCGAGGTATACTTATGAGTCGATGTTGGACCAGCCGTGTAAGTTTCATACACCAAATCCAAATAAGCCAGCGGGTCATACGACGAGGCAATGTGAGTGGATGCGTAAGACTGAACAAGGTGGTTCGGGGAATGCTCAGGCACCCCGGAATGATCAGCCTCGGCAGGAGTTACCCCGGCAGCAATTGCTCTCCGGAGCGAACACGCAACAACTAATGTTGCCTCCCCCTCCGCCGAGGTATGATAACAATGAGAGAAGGGATGCAGTGCACCAAGTGGAAAATCAGCATCAGCCGGATCAGAGGTACCCCGGAAATGAGGGGAGAAATGAGTACAGGGAACACCATCAGAGCTATTGTGTGTTTACCACTGAGGAAACCGATAGAAAAAGCTTGCAACATAGGCATATGGAGGTGAATGCAGTAATGCCTGCAGTGACGAGGTACATGCCTTGGTCTGATCAGGAAATCACCTGGAGCATCAGGGATCATCCCAAGCTCATGCCAAGCCCTGGTTCGTATGCGTTGGTGCTGGATCCGACATTCATTGGACCTTGCATTAACGTAAGATTATCAAAGGTGTTGATCGACAATGGCAGTAGCATTAATATCATGTATGCGGACACAATGCGCATGTTGGGTATCTCGGAGAACATGCTCCAGTATGGCATTAAAATTCTGGCCAGCCTTTTGAAGTTCGGATTCGTGTTGGGCCTTCATCTTCTCCATCTCAGCCTTGAGCCTAGAAATCTCATCGTCCTTGGTCCGGAGGAGGGCGAGCTCATCATCTTTCTTCTTAAGCTCAGCTTGGTGCTTCCCTGCTTGTTCGAGAAAATGCAGCATCATATCAGGCACGGGCACACTATCTTCAAGCGATGCTGAAATAGTGTGTTGGCCCGGCAGAGCCGAGGTATGAATGTTGGCCGAGCCGAGGAGAAAAGGGAATGGAAAGTGCGGCAAAGTCGGACATAAATGACTTACCCTTGATCTGCTCCAGATTTGTGTGCATAATGATATTCTCGGCGTCCACCCCAGCTGCAGAAATCGAATGATGAGGTTAGTCCGGCAAAGGAAAATGAAGCAAAACGAAGAAGCGCTAAGGAAGAAATTTACCCCTCTTCTCATATTCCGCAATAAGTGCAGCCTGCTTTGCGCGTAGCAGCTTGTGGGTATCCAGCAAGCGTTGGAATTCAGCACTCCGGCGATTGGTGGTCACCTGAAATGGACAAACACAAGTTAGCTCGATGCATATTCGAAGTGTACTAAAATCCGGGCCAAGTGGAACCTAACCCGGCTCTAGGTGCGTGCATATTCGAAGTGTACTAAAATCCGGGCCAAGTGGAACTTAACCCGGCTCTAGGTGTGTGCATATTCGAAGTGTACTAAAATCCGGGCCAAGTGGAATTTAACCCAGCTCTAGGTGTGTGCATATTTGAAGTGTACTAAAATCCGGGCCAAGTGGAACCTAACCCGGCTCTAGGTGTGTGCATATTCGAAGTGTACTAAAATCCGGGCCAAGTGGAACTTAACCCGGCTCTAAGTGTGTGCATATTCGAAGTGTACTAAAATCCGGGCCAAGTGGAACTTAACCCAGCTCTAGGTGTGTGCATATTCGAAGTGTACTAAAATCCGGGCCAAGTGAAACTTAACCCGGCTCTAGGTGTGTGCATATTCGAAGTTCTCATGGAGCTACGTTAGTTTTCTAAAGAGCATCCGGCCGAGTAACGAGTTACTCCCCCGGAGGCTCGGGGACTAATGGTTACTATCTACAACTTGTAAAGGGGAAGCGACGTACCTCCATCATTCGCCCAGCGAGGTTAATTGCCTTTGCGGCTATGTTCATCTGAGCGGAAAACTTGGCAGGGCCGAACTTCTCCAGAAGATCCGTGTCTTGAACCACCTCTGCCTTATTCCAATTCATGACGAATTCAATTAAGCTCGGAGGGTACCGTTCACCGCTGGGCATATGGGGCACCACCAAGCCCTTTGCATGCGCTTCTTTCCTTTCGATCAAGGCAAGGGCTGGTGTGCAGAACCATTTGCTGTGTGTCAGTTGGCTCGGCAGGCGCGTCCTTCGCTGCTGGTGCTTTCTTGGGAAGCATTGACACGAGGGTACGCTGCCCGGCTTCGACGGATGGTGGCTTGGTAGTGTCCGGAGCCTTCTTTTCCTTGGCTTGCTGGGAAGAGGAAGCCGGCGCAGCGGTCTTTCCCTTAGGAGCGACCGGAGTGGTGCCTCGCCGAGGTTGAGAAGAGTCGGACGAGGCAGAGGAGCTAGGCGCTGATGCTCTTGGGGCTAGACTTGCTGCTGCTGCTGATGTTTTAGCAGCCGGAGTTGGTGCTGATGCCGGAGTTGGTGTTGGTACGGGTCTGGTTGTTGTTACTAGTGCTGGAGCTAAAGTTGCTTCAGTGGATGCTGGTTGCGGTGATGCCGAAGTGGTGGATGCCGTCACCTCGGTCGGGCCGGTATCCCCCGCTCCAAGGTTACCCCCCTCTTACCGAGGTGGAGCAGAACCCCGAGCGGCCGCAGAACCCTCTGGAATAGGGCTCAGTGGACGGGACTCGTCGTCGCGACGGGGAGAAGGGCTGGGTCGGAGAGGTGAAGAGATGCTCGATCCACTTTGAGGGACCTCCACCGGAGCCCTACAAAAGAGAACAATGTTAGAACAGAAATCACAACGATGCAAGGGAGAGCAAGTTACAGAAGGCAAAACAACTTACGCATCCGAGGTTTGGGCCTCCTTAGGTTTCCGAGCCCTTCGTGCTGGGGCCTTGCCTGCTGGCTTGGAGACAGTCTTGTCCCCGGACTTCTTTCGCCTTTTAGCGGGCTGAGAAGGTACGGAGGATGAACTTGAAGTAGCCCCACACTTCTTCTTCGGAGCCACCGGAACAGGTTTGCCCGTAGCGAGGGGAGGATCCTCGTGGATATGACCACCGAGGTGAGCTGATGGCGGAAAAGCAAAAGAAAGGGCGACAGCCTCAACAAGTTCAATCATCTCGACATCCAAGTCATCTTCATCATCAGGCCAATCTCTAATGGAAGAGGATTTACACGTGGGTTGTTTCGTGGCGTCAGTCATTGGGAGGAACATCTCCTGGTCCGGCTCCTCCTCATCCGGGTTCTCCCGGTCCGGCGCCCACTTAATGGTCGGATCGGTGCCGTCCTCGATGGTCTGCTGAAGAAATTGCTGAGGAAAAAGGAATGAACGAAAGAGTCAAAAATGCAACAATAACTGACATATAATTGGTCCATAGTAAGTTCGCAACGGCTTACCACGGGAGGAAGCTTATCGCGGTAGTAATGCTCCATTCCCCAGGTCCACTCGGAGGAGAAGTCCTTGTGGGTGGTGAAAAGAGCCTTAACCCGGCGATAGATCTCCGTGTTGCTCAACTCGAAGGAGGAGGTCCAGTTGGGGTCGCGGCCGAAGCTCATGTGGCACACCTTGTGGGTGCGCTTCTGGAGGGGGGAAATCCGGTTGCGCACGAAAGTGATCATGGCATCCTCGTTGCGCAGCCCGAGCTTCTTCAGCTCAGCGAACATCTTGTTGACTTGATTGGCCAGGGCTGTGGGCTTCTTGGGGATCTCATCCCACAAATCCGGGTTAGGTGGACCCGGAGTATAGGGGAGCAACCGGATCAAGTCTTCAGTGCCCGTATTCCGGACATAGAAGAAGGTCTGGGCCTATACTCTGCAGGACTCTAACCCGGTGACCCGGGGGAAAACAGAGAACCTCCGGGGTGAAATGGAAGCCGCTCCGAATTGGGTGAGCTGTTTGTCCTCTAGATCAGCGTGGATGTTGGGGATGACATTGCGATGAAGGCCGAAGAACCGGATCCATAGCTCCTTCGTGGGCCACAGTCTGGCGTAGCCTTCGATCATAGAAGCAAAGGCAGAGAGAGAAGTGATGGCGTTGGCTGGAAGATGGTGCAGCTGGAGCTGCTATGTACTGAGAAAGTCCCGGAAAAATCGCTAACCGGCAACCCGAAGCCCCGTTGGAAGTGGGATAAAAAGACAACGAACTCACCCGGATTGGGTGAGAGGGCCAGTTCGTTAGAAGGGAGACGAGCGGCGACGCCGACAGGGATGCACCTGGTTCACTAAAGCCAGTCAAGATCATCTTGACAGACCCATGACCCGGCCCACGCACCGCGGTCCGCCGCCGCGGCATCCTCCTCCATGTCCTGCTCAGCAACAATGAGTTCTTCTTCCGTCATCTGGTCCTCGAGGCCCTCGCTGGCGCTAGAGGCGGCGGGGGACAGTGGCCGGGATTGACGAGGACCCGTGGCGAGAGATTTGCGTCGCGGTGGCGGTGACGCAGAGGTGCGGCGGAGAAGCACGGGGGCGACGCTGCTATTTGGTATCACTGGCGGCGGCGCGGTCGCAAGGAAGATGAAGCAACGAAGAGCTGGGTGATCTCCTCATCAATTTTCTTTCTTTTCTCTTCCATGAAGCGACGAAGAGACTGCTTGACCGTCTTCGCATCTAGCCTGACATGTAAAGAGTGCTTAGCGAGCTCCCTCGGAACACCTAGCATGTCCTTGGGGAACCATGCGAAGATATCCTAATTCTCACGGAGGAAGTCGACGAGTGCTTTCCTATTTAGTGTCAAGGCCGTATCCGACCAGGATGAACTTGTCTGGCTCGGCCTCATTGAGCAAAATCTTCTTAGTGCCTTTGGATGGCTTGAATTGCGTCTCTCCAGCTGGCTTGGGCTCGCTAGCTGGCATATCATCTTGCGCCAGCGCCACATTCTGCATGATGATGCGCTTTTCCTCCTCGATGATCATGACCTTGGCTAGCTTGTAGCCTTCAGTGGCACACTCCACCGACCGCTTGTAGCAGTCGGAGACACGGATCACTCCCTAGGACCAGGAAGCTTCATCTTGAGGTATGCATAGTGTGATGCCGCCATGAATTTTGTTAGCGCCGGGCGTCCGAGGATGGCGTGGTATGCGCTAGAGAGGTTGACCACCTAGAACTAGATGGCCTTGCGGCGGAAGTTGTCCTCTGTGCCGAAAATGACGGCTAGCCGGATTTTGCCGATGGGAAAACACGAAGGGCCTGGAACAACGCCATGGAAGGAGGTGATGGAAGCCTAAAGCTAGGACTCGCTGATGCCGAGCCGGTCCAGCGAGCTGCACTACAGGAGGTTGATGATGCTGCCTCCGTCGACGAGGACATGCGAGAACCTACAAGATTGCTTTCTTGGCAATGATGATGGGGTCCAGGACCATTGCGTAGCTGCCTGGATGAGGTAGCACAACCAGCTGGTCCTTCATGCTCCATGTGATCTCTTGCTCTAACTAGTTCAGGTACTGGGTGACGGGAGGGACGACAACGTTCACCTCTGCCTCGTGGCACCTCTTGATATGCTTGGTCTCACGCTCGGTGGTGAAGATGTGGTAATTGCCCACTTGGCGAGGGTAGTCGTCATCATCCTCGTCTTGGCGCTGGCGACCACGGTTGTCCTACGGGCCACCGGCTAGGTGAGGCCGTGGTGGGGTGGGAGTCCACCGGCCTCAGCCATTCTCTTGGTCCAGCTGCACTGGCGGGTCGTGTGCATAGCCAGCTTGTTGCCGCTGTTGTGGAACTTGCATGGGCCATCAAGCATTGACTCAATAGTGTACTTGGGCTTCGGGGGCCGGTCATCGGGATTTTGCCTCCAGCTGCCTCCCATAGCCGGATCCTCCTAAACCGCTGCCACCTGCCTGGTGTCGTACCGGTTGTCCGGTTGGTCGTATTTCCTTTTGTCGTGGTGGTTGTCGTGGCCATGCCGCCTGGAGTGGTGGTGCTATTCACCCGGCTGACGTTGATCCGTCGAGCCATCCATAATGAGTTACCTTGGTCATCTACCACGATGGCCTTCTTCATCACCGAGTTGGTGGTGGCGTACTTGTCCGCGATGGCCACGGTCTGGGGGTCCGCCAGGCTGAGCTTGTGCTTGAGCATGGTGCCGTCTCGAGAGCCGTTGGTGAAGAAATCAATTGCCTAGTGCTCGTGCACCCCTCGCAGGAGTTGTGCATGCTTGTGCATCGGGTGAGGTAGGCACGGTCAGATTCATCCTTGCCCTGAACGCAGAGGGTGAGCTCACGGGGCCTGCCCGGCTGCCTGTAGGTGCTAGTGAAGTTGCGGATGAACGCTTCCTCGAAGTCTAACCAAGCATTGATGTTGTTGTCAGGGAGGCCATTGAGCCATGTTCTGGCCGAGTTGAGGAGCATGAGGGGGTCGTAGTGCACAGCTACCTGCCGATTGCCATTCGCGGTGCCCACCGCAGTGACATAATCCACCAACCAGTCCTTTGGCTTAACCGTGCCACTGTACTTTGGCGTGTCCCTCAGGAGAGAAAATCCCTTTGGAAACGGCTCGTTCCAGATGCACGGTCTGAAACATTTTGGGCCAGCCAGGCTTTCTTCCTCCACGGCGTGTGACTGGACTAGGAGGTCGATGCATGCGCGTGCGTCCGTGGGGGCCGAGTCGTCCCATTAGACGAGACACATGGGCAGCCTTGCTCCCACCGGCTCCATCATGGGGCACGTGATGTCATTGCCCGTGGCCAGCTCCGTCAGCCTGCTAGTGACCAACGCAGCCTCGTGGGAACGCTTGATGTCTGCAAGTGCACAGATCATTTGTAGCTAGTTTCGAAGTATAGATATCGATCCCACATGGAGCCCAAAGGTAAGTGTTTATGAGTGAAGTCTCTGTCACACCGAAAGTTGTCACAGGTCTTCGAGTGCATTGATTGCAAGTGTTGAAATAAGAGTGGAGTTTTGATCAAACGGGATGTATTTAAATAGAACTAAAATGTAAACTTTAGAAATATAAAGCATAAAAGTAAAAAAACGACTTGGTTGTTTGTTGTTTTCTGTAGATGGCAAAATAAGGCATGGGAGATTCAGTTCATGGTGATAGTGACTGTGTCAGGTGGACGAATGATAAATGTAACAATTATAATCTTATAAGTATATGTGTAGGCGAGCAACCCATAATTAGCCAGAACTCCTCTTGCTATATTTCATCCCAACTTCAATAATCCTACTAGTCTGTTACCAAAACCATGGTCACACACTAGACGATTAAGACCCTTCAGGTCGCTTAGCGATTAAGCTCCTTGGATCGAACTAATGCAATAAGCATAGTGGTTCCTCGTTATCCTCGAGTCTACTAGTTTTCCATTGATATCCCCGTGTCACTCGGGGGTCGCCAGTCTGCTAGCGAACAAGATCCTATCTATGTAGAACAAAGCATCATGGTGTTTGGGCCCTTAATTGGACAACAAGCATTAGGCATCCCACAGATAGTCAAGCACACATAATATAGTAATTAGAATCAATCACAAGCTAATGGAAAATATATGAAGGCACATCACATCTCACCAATCCCCTACATCTCCCACGCCCAAGGAACTTACTTACACATGAGAGAAGAATGGATCATCGATATAATTAAATAAAGGGAGTTCGTCTTGATATTACTATGGAGATCCACAATAAGAATAGAAAAAAGTATCCAACACAATTCAAGGTAGGAAGAAACAATCTCAAACCCTAGTCTTGCAAGGTGAAGATCCCTCTCTCTCTCAAGTACAAGTAATGGCTATGTGGGTGCATTGGCTAGGAGGTCGAAGATCATGGAGCGAAATGAAGAACATCTTCCCCTTCTTCTCCGGATCTCTTCTTTCTTCCTTCTAGATGGGATGGCGGCTGTTGTGTTGTGTTTTCGTGTCTGGCCTCTTCACAGAAGTTGTCCCTTTTGATAAGACAGAGGCGGCGGGAACTATACGGCCGGAAAAATATTCCCGCCGTATAATTGCTCGTTAAAACCTCTATATGCTCCCCTCGAGTGCTTCCAAAGAGAGACTTGCTTGTTTTCGCATGAATATTGTGTTCCTCTAGTAAAAACCTTATGTTGACGTTTAGAACCTGAAACACACATTAAAAAACAAGTTTTCTTCGCTACCGAAGTATTAGCGTTAGGTAAAGCTAGAAAACGATCAAATCTGGGAGAAACCCATCAATAAAAACCATCAAACATGTGTCGAATCTCACAGTTATCAACTTTCCCAAGCTTAGATGTTGCTCTCTCTCGAGTGACAAGGAAATAAGGAAGAATAGTGGAGATTCGAGACTAGAAATAAAAGAACTTACAAGTTTGAATTGGTGTTAAATTCTTTTCTTCACAATCCCTGCAATCTTAAACATGATCATACAAATATTCACAAGATTGCACTGAGTCCGCTTCATAACCATGTATATCTTGTTAGCAAAAAAATCATATGCCCAAGCAAGTGTCAAAAGTTTAGCTAGGAAAGTGAGACAAATTCTTTTGGTGTCTCTCTTCGTTGAGAGATGAAAACTTTTTGCTCTCGTTTGTTTAATCAATTAAGAGTACTCAAGTTGGAACCAAAACATTCATTTTAAGAACAACTCATCTATTCCCATGTCAAAATTTCAAGACTCTCAAAGCACCTTTTTCCTTTCTTTTGCCTTTCAAAAACTTCAACTCTTTCATAGAGAAATTATGCCACTATTTTTAACATGTTAATTGGGATTGTGTTGTGCACTCGTGACCATGCCAATAAATAATTGTTGAGAAATAAAGGGTCAGAGGGGTACTAAAACTTCACTTGGAACGTGAAACCATGAGGAGACTAAAATTTTACCCGCCATAGCATTGTTGCTACAGACGTTTACATAACTCAATAGCCAAAATCAAGTGGTTTCCCACATTTAGATCGTTCATTGGCCATCGGAGTTAATAGTTCCCCATGGAGCACGACAGTGTTGTTGTGACACACGTAAAGCAATATATTATGGTAATTATTAGAAAAAGCAGTGGAATAATCTCTACTACTTCTAAGCTTCCATTTTATCAAACAATTTCAATCAAGGGTACAATCGAGTCTATTTATATTAAGATCAAATGGAATGGAGTAGTTCTAAAATAAAATTCTTTGGGATAAACACGGACTCAAGTCATCTTTCGGATGCTTTTTCTTGTTGTAAAAATGTAGGAAAGTATTTTTAACCAAGTTCATTGCTCATTGTTTCAAAGCTAAAAAGGAGACACTAGCAAAGGAATAGAATTTATAGGATAACAAGCTAAGTGGGGAGTGACTCCAGTGCACGCAAGTAAATAATTGTAGGATCAATTTAAGGTTGCAGGAAGGGTGATGAAAGGAATGTGATACCTCCTCTTGCTTGCTTTGTTCTCGTATTTGAGTCGACCCCCCTCTGTATTTCCATATTGCCAAGTCACCTAAAATTGAGCAATATCTGAGAGAAACAAAGAAACAAACTTGCAATAAAAGTTACAACTATTTTTTTGTATTTTTAGTTTAGGAATGCAAACTGAAAATAAACATGCAATTTTGAAGAAATAAATCAAAAGAATAAATAGAAACATGAATGCAAGGTTTAGAGGTTTTCAAACCTCCCCAAGCTTAGGCTATTGCCAGGCTCAGTTGTTGCCGTCATTTGGCGGCTAGCGCGGATACTGCTGGTAGTAGTCGGGGAAGTGGATCATGAAGTGACTGAAGTTGTGAGTTAAGGCACTCACATCTTATTCACTAATTGAAGAGTGTGGTCAATCTCCCCAACATGCTGATTGAGCTGTTGGAATTCTTGATAGGGGACGTAGTTGTACCCCTACTGCAGTTGGTTGGGCCATGGGTCCCAAGCTCCCCCTTGCTGCTGCTGCTACTGTCCCTCCCAAGCAGGGTTGTATCCCTGCTCATCCTCATGCTCTTGCTCATCCTCATACTGCTGCCCTCCTTCTTCATCTTCCTCTTGATCAGGCTGAAGTTCAGGCATGATCTCCATCACTTGGTCCTTGGTAAGGATCTAAGTGTCCTTCTCCATAATCGAGAAGGCTTGGGGACAGGGCAACGGGACATGCTCACCCTGTGCATCACCTGATATGCTAGGAGCCTCCGGTTAGCTTGGTAAACACCAAGGAAGCCACAAGCAGTTAAATATTTGACGTCCATAAGCTTGGAACCGTCAACAGATTGCATAACAGGTAGTGTAATATTTAATGCATGGGCAAGGTGGGTTACCAATCCACCAATGAGAATATCACCTTTAGTCTTGTTTCTTTGGTGGCAAAAGTGTTGGATGAGTAGAGCCGCAGGATTGGGGCTTTGCGGCGCAGTGGGAAAGAGAGCCTTGGTGATCATTGCCATGTCCACATTGGCCATGGAACCGGTGTCACCTCTTCCCAATAGTGTGTTGGCAAGGAACAAGGCGTAGTAGAGAATTGTCGGATTCTGAATGGTGGACATCTTCTTCTGGTAGAAGTCGGTGCCACCATTAACAGAAATAGCCTCCAAAGTTTCCCTGCTTGTGACGCTATAGAGGTTAGTAACAGTTGGCTCCCCAACATGAGGGAAACCGAAAGCATCGCAAAATTGTTCAAAAGTTATTTCATAGTGATGTCGGTTCCTGGTGAAGCTTACCGTGCACGCATTACCTTTCTCCATGTGGTCGTCATAGAAGGAGGCAAGGAACTCATAGGTAAGCTCGGCGTAGGTGTCGTGGCTTGCGTAGCCAAGTACTGTTAGCCCAGCCTTGTTACACATGAGTTCGAAGTCCACCTTCGAACCCGTCGCGGTGAGAAAGCTATGGTCAGACCAACGTGTGGGCAGCACCCTCCTCGATGAAACCATGGCCAACTTGGGGTTGTGCTCGGCTCAGGACCCCAAGCCCTCACCATGTTGGCGCTTGCTCTTGCGAAAGATGTTACCGATTTTGTTCATCTTGATGCACTAAAAAAATTCACCATAAAACCTTAGGCATATAGTTTCTACATGATATATGAACGATCCTACATGGAAAAAAATTCAATCCTAACGTGAGAAATCAATAGGAAAAACAAAATAAGCTTGAGTTCGTCGACTAGATCAATGTGAGAGTTTCAACCATAGAAATCTGAAAATACAGCATGGATAGGGAGAAACATACCGATCTGTTGATTCCCCCACTAAAACGAACAAAATCCATGAAGAATCAAAAGTTCTAGGTGGGTTTTGAGAGGTTTGGAGAGAGAATATGTGAGAAATAATGAGGAGGGAAAAGAGACCTAGCCACCTCGGTGCGATTTTGTGGTCGCACTGAACTATACGGTCGGAACTATACTGGCGGGATATGTTGTTCTGCCCGTATAACTAGGGTTTATTTATGCGTACTACACCTATACGGACACAAATATACGGCTGGATCGCAATGATCCCGCCGTATAGTTGGTCATTAAACCGTTTGTACCCTCAAGATAAATTTCTAAAACAGGCATCGATATCTATACGACCAGAACTATACGGATAGAATTTTTATTCCCGCCGTATAGTTGGTCGTTAAACCTTCAGTACCTTTGAGAAGATATTGTACGACGACCGGAGCTATACGGACAAAAAAATTATTCCTGCCGTATAGTTGGTCGTTAAATTGTGAGTACCTTTGAGAAGATATTGTATGAAGGCATCGATATCTATACGACCGGAGCTATACGCCCGGAATTTTTATTCCCGTCGTATAGTTGGTCGTTAAATTCTCTGTGTATTCGAAGAAAATTTGTTGATGGCAAAGATATCTATACGACTAGAACTATACGGCTGGATTTTTTATTCCTATTGTATAGTTGGTTGTTAAACCATCAGTAGTCAACAAAAAAATTCTACTTCTTCGAGAATACCTTCTTATCCCGAAACTTAGCGAAATACCTTATTTTTGACAGAAAATTAACAGTAGAAACTGTCGACCAATATTAGCGTACAAAGAGTATAACTTTAGTCTTTGTAGATAAAACTCAAACTTTTATTTTTGTTCTTATTCTATGTTCATTCAATCGATGTTTCTACTAATTTTTGATAGCTGCATCTTCATGGGCGTGCTTCCTCAAGAATGTCTGTGAAAAAGTGGTAGGAATGCGATGAACTTTTTATTCTCTAGTTTATTTTATTGACGAGATGGGTTGACTCCCATTAAGCATTTTATTAAGAGTGGTTGAGTAACTCAACCCCTTCTCTATTCTCGAATTATTGCCTTGGGTTGCTCCTTATCAAAGGCACTTACCACATGAACTCATTTTGCCAGTGGAATATATCTTTCTCCTGCTTCTAGCTTCTTTGGAAAATACCGGATGATTTCAGTATCATAAACATTGAAGATTATATTTCCCTCAGCACAATCAACTGATGCCCCTACGGTACTAAGGAAAGGTCTTCCAAGTATTATGGATAATTTTTCATCTTCAGGCAACTCAAGAATAATAAAATGTGTGGGAATAACATGCTCATCTATTCTAAGTAGAACATCCTCAATCATCCCAATGGGTTGTTTAGTGGACTTGTCAGCCATCTGTAAAGTGATAGTAGTATGAGAATACTCCCCTAATCCTAACCTTTTATAGAGGGAGTATGGCATTACACTAACTCCTGCACCTATATCACACAAGGCATTGTGAATATCAGTTTTCCCTATTGAGCATGAAATAGTTGGTATTCCGGGATCTCTAGACTTAGACAACAACTTCCCATTAGCAGGATAACTAGTTACCATGGCAAGAATTTCAGTTATTTCTTTCTTTCTACTAAGTATATCACGGAGGAATTTAGAATAGGTAGGAACTTTGATTGTATCCACAAATGGAATTTCTAGACGAAGATCACTAAGTGCTTTTGTAAAACAATCATAAATTACCTGATCTGGTGCTTTGTTTTTTTGATCTGGATAAGGAAGCTTTTTCTCACCTTTCTTATTCTTGTCTTTTACCTTTTGTGGGGGGTCAGGCTCTTTTGTTGCTTTCTTTTGTTGTTGCTTATCGCTTTTCTTCTTTTCTACTACAACAACTTCATCTTCCTTGCTTATCTCTTTTTCTTCTCTTGGATCAACCGTCTCTGTATCAGAGTCATAACGGTCATCCTGTGTATCATTTTGGTCCTCCTTGGTTTGATCTTGTGTTTCTTGAGCAGTTTCATCTTGAGGATTGCTGACTCGTGTTGATATCGACCTCGTTGGGGAACCCCAAGAGCAAGGTATGATGAGCACAGCAGTAAGTTTTCCTCATTTATGAAACCAAGGTTATCGAACCAGCTGTAGGAGCAAGGAAACACCTCCAAGGTGTTGTTTCCAACTTGGAATCCTGCACAACACAACCACATAACTTTGCCCCCAACTTACAGTGAGGTTGGCAATCTCACCGGTTTTTCTGAAAACAAAGGATTAAACGTATTGTGTGGAACAAAGTAATAGCTTGCAGAAAGTAAACAGAAAACAGTAAACAGTTATAGATTGATGGTAAGAGAAAGGACCGGGGTCCATAGTTCATTGGTGGTGATTCTCCTTAAGATAGATGACATGTTGGGTGAACAAATTACAGCGGGGCAATTGACAAACATCGAGAAAGCATACATACATATACTAATCATCTTGACTCCTATGAGATTTGATTGGGCATTACAACATTATACATAGACCGTAATCCAACTACATCTATGACTAATAATCCACCTTCAGGTTATCATTCGAACCCCCTCCAGTATTAAGTTGCAAGCAACAGTTAATTGCATTAAGCACTGCGTGTAAAGTAAACAATACGATTGTTCTATGAACAAAGGACTATTGTTTTCTCCCTAGTAGCAACAACACATCTAGTACCTTAGAGATTTCTGTCACTTCCCCAGATTACCAGAGGCATGAACCCACTATCGAGCATAAATACTAACTCTTGGAGTTGCTAGCATCTACTTGGCCAAGATAGCTACTAACAACGGAAAGCATGCAAGATCACAAATAACAAAGACATGATAGAATCAATAATCAATCTGAAATAGCATCTCAATATCCATCGGATCCCCGCAAACACAACATGTAGAATTACAAATAGATGATCTTGATCATGAACGGAGCTCACAAGATCTAGACATGAAAGCACAAAGGAGGAGAACCAGCCATCTAGCTACTACATGGATCGGTAGTCCAAGGATGAACTACTCATGCATCACACCGGAGGCTTGCATGGTGATGAAGAAGGCCTCTAGGGTGAATTCCCCTCTTCGGCAGCAGGAAGAGCTTCAGATCCCTCCCGATCTAGGGATGGAGATGACGGCAGCTACAGACTCTTTCGTGGATTTTTGATCGGGCCCTTACCAGGGGGCGAGGGGGTGCCCTAGGTGGCCACACCACCCCCTGGCGTAGGCCAGGCCTGGCCGCACGGCCAGGTGGTGTGGGTGGCCCCTGGCCCCTCTCCGTCTCGTATTCTGGCTCCGTGTCTCCCTCGGTGAAATATTGACTTTGGCTTTTGTCCCGTCCAAATCCGAGAATATTCATTTTCTGACTTTCCTGGAACCAAAACAGCAGAAAATAGGCTGCTGGCACTGTGGCATCTTGTTAATAGGTTAGTCCAAGAAAGTGTATAAAAATTACTCCAAAGTGTGGACAAAACATAAGAAAATAGATATAAAACAAGCATGGAACATCAAAAATTATAGATACGTTAGCAACGTATCAAGGATCCACCAATGTATCATATTATTTGCTTGCTTCAAGCAAGGATTTTTCCTTTCGCTCTTTTTCAGCTTCATATTCTGGTGGTCCTAATGGTCCTATAACAACTGCACCCCTTCTTGTAACAACATTAATAGAAACATGAATATCTTTACCATCTCGAAGAAAAATTTGATAACCAGATGCTATTTGTTCACTCTGGGTTTCAATCATATTAAGATACTTATGAAATAATTTTATTTCTTGGCCAATCTCATCATAATTTTCCGTGAGTTCCACCAAAATCTTTTTGTGTTTTTGAAAGTGCTTATGCAGGTTATTATGAGATTTTTCTTATTGATGTTTAATTCTTGAAAAACTTTTCTAGTTTCATCTTCTTTAGTTAGAACTTGTACCAAGTCTACTTTGTTTTCCTTAACAAGTTCAGAAGGTATACCTTTTTCCTTCATTGTTTTGCGTACTTCAGGCATAAGATCAGGAGTTATCTGAAGTATCCCTTTTCCCAGCTTAGTGCCAAAATCAGGATTATATAAAGAAACATTCTTAGCCCTAGTAGACATCAATTCCAAGAATTCTTTAATAGTTAAAGTATTTATCGATCCTCCTTCTGAGAAATCAAGCAACTCTCTACATTGAGTATTAAGACCGTGGTAAAATAAATGGCAAATAGTTGATTCAGAATAGCCATGATTAGGAATGCTATTGATCATTCCAAAGAATCTATCACCGGCTTGTGGGTAGTTTTCTCCCACATTCTACCTAAAGTTGCCTATATTCGTTCTTAATTCAGTTACCTTTTTAAAAGGATTAAACCTGTTTATGAATTTAACAATGCAGTTTTCCCAACATTTAATGTAATGGCGAGGGAGAGAGTATAACCAGTCTAGAGCTTTACCTTTAAGAGACCAACGAAATAATTTTAGACGAGAGAAGTCTCTTGGCAAACCTTTTGGTCCAAGTGATGTTATCACATCGTCGAACTCTCTAAGATGCCTTCCTGGGTCTTCATCTTCCCTTCCACTGCAAGCCTTTTCCTGCAAAATTTTAATAATTCCACCATCAAATCGATATTCTCTAACTCTAGGATTAGGGAATTCTATTGGTTGTTTAAGAAATTCAGAACTTGGAGCACTATATTCTCTGAGAGTTTTCTCAGGTTTCATAGGAGTTGTCCTATAAATAGACATGATTTCCATAATATCACTTAGGTTTTCAACTTTAACTTTATTCGATTTTAAAAGTTTTTCAAAAATTTCATCGCGCCTTTGAGCAGGCACGCGCTCAATATAATCTGGTAGATAGGTCCTACCAGAGCGTGTAGACCCTTTGTCTCCTAGGGAGAACATTTTGTAGTAGCAACACCTGAAATGTCAAAAGACAAACACTTAGCGCTTAGCTCCTCGGCAACGGCGCCAGAAAATAGCTTGATGGCTGTAAGTGACAGATTGTTTGTACCTAGTTTCGAAGTATAGATATCGATCCCACAGGGAGCCCAAAGGTAAGTGTTTATAAGTGAAGTCTCTATCACACCCAAAGTTGTCACAGGTCTTCGAGTGAATTGACTGCAAGTGTTGAAATAAGAGTGGAGTTTTGATCAAAGGGGTGTATTTAAATAGAACTAAAAATGTAAACTTCAGAAATATAAAGCATAAAAGTAAAGAACGACTTGGTTGTTTGTTGTTTTCTGCAGATAGCAAAAGAAGGCGCGGGGAGGTTCAGTTCATGGTGATAGTGACTGTGCCAGGTGGAGGAATGATAAATGTAACAATTATAATCTTATAAGTATATGTGTAGGCGAGCAACCATAATTAGCCAGAACTCCTCTTGGTAGATTTCATCCCAACTTCAATAATCCTACTAGTCTGTTACCAAAACCATGGTCAAACACTAGACGATTAAGACCCTTCAGGTCGCTTAGCGATTAAGCTCCTTGGATCGGACTAATGCAATAAGCACAGTGGTTCCTCGTTATCCTCGAGTCTACTAGTTTTCCATTGATATCCCCGTGTCACTAGGGGGTCGCCAGTCTGCTAGCGAACAAGATCCTATCTATGTAGAACAAAGCATCATGTTGTCTAGGCCCTTAATTGGACAACAAGCATTAGGCATCCCACAGATAGTCAAGCACACATAATATAGTAATTAGAATCAATCACAAGCTAATGGAAAACATATGAAGGCACATCACATCTCACCAATCCCCTATATCTCCCACACCCAAGGAACTTACTCACACATGAGAGAAGAACAGATCATCGATATAATTAAATAAAGGGAGTTCTTCTTGATATTATCGTGGAGATCCACAGTAAGAATAGAAAAATTATCCAACACAATTCAAGATAGGAAGAAACAATCTCAAACCCTAGTCTTGCAAGGTGAAGATCCCTCTCTCTATCAAGTACAAGTAATGGCTCTGGGGGTGTATTGGCTAGGAGGTCGAAGATCGTGGAGCGAGATGAAGAACGTCTTCCCCTTCTTCTCCGGATCTCTTATTTCTCCCTTCTGGATGGGATGGCGGCTGTTGTGTTGTGTTTTCGTGTCTGGCCTCTTCACGGAAGTTGCCCCTTTTGACAAGACAGAGGTGGCTGCAGCTATACGGCAAGAACTATACGGCCGAAAAAATATTCCCGCCATATAGTTGCTCGTTAAAGCCTCTATATACTCCCCTCGAGTGCTTCCTAAGAGAGGCTTGCTTGTTTCCGCCTGAATATTGTGTTTCTCTAGTTAAAACCTTCTGTTGATGTAAAAACCAAGTTTTCTTTGCTACCAAAATATTAGCGTTAGGTAAAGCTAGAAAACTATCAAATCCGGGAAAAACCATCAATAAGAACCATCAAAAATGTGTCGAATCTCACAACTATCAACGCTACCCATGGCTACCGGATCCGTCACACGGGCGACTGTTCTGGTTTGTTCTGTTTGGTGAGGAAGCCTGATGCGCCTTCTTGCTGCCTCCTTGGGCCGCCAGATCCTCCATCTGGCGGGGAGCTTGGTTCTTGTTGTTCCCCACTAGGCTGGGTCCTGCCTCGGCTTGCTGCTTGTTGGTCATGGCAACGAGGAGCTAGACACGCTCCTGCTGGCGGCGCAGCTCTTCTCCCTCGAGGTGGCTTATCTCCACGGCTGCCGCTTCCTCCGCCCTCTTGTTCTTGGCGGGAGTGTTGTAAACCGGCTAAACCGCGCGAGTGCGTGGGTCAGCAACACGGTCTAGCTCCGAACCAAGGTCACAGCTTCGATGTTGAACTTGATGGTTGGTACTAGGCAGGTAGGTGAATCCGTGGGCGCTATTGTACTCACGCACGGTCGCGTTTAGCCGGCACTGGGCGGCTGCAACCCTGTTGGCCTCCTCTAGGAGGTTTTGCCGAGTAGCCTCCAACGCACCCACAACCATTGCTAGATCCGCATCAAGGACAACGGGGTTGCGGAGATGCTAGATGGAGGCAGTCAGCAGATCTTGGTCCTCCTCGTGCGAGGTGGAGTCGTTGCCTCCCACGCGAAGCTCGAGGGGCGGGGGTGGTTTTCGCCTGAGCAAACCATCATGACCTCGATGCTACAGTTGGTCACATTGGCGCGTAGAACGGCAAAGCTGAGCGGTGCGTTAGAGACAGTGACAATCTCGCGAGGGAAAGCCTTGGCGACAGTGGCGACGTAGACGCAGAGGTCGCCGAAGTGAAGGAGGGAGCCATCGCCGGGGAACGTCTTCCCGGCGAAGCACGATGTGTTGTCGATGACACGGTCGAAGGAGCCAAGAATGAGGATGAGGTCGGAGGCGACGCACTCACTAGCAACGAGTGGAAGTCCCGTGTGAAAGATGACCCTAGTCGAAGCAATGTGCCCCACGGTGGGCGCCAATTGTCGTGGTGTGGAACATGGCAGTGCCATCAAGGATGGCTTAAGAGGGGACAATCAGGATGCAATTGGTGGCTATCGCAATGGGATTAGGCACAAGCACTACAAACATAGCAAAGTACCCAGGTTCGGGGCCCTCTCGGCGAGGTAACACCCCTACTTCTGCAAGGATCTACTATCTCCGGGGCGTATGCCCAATACAAGTGCTCCTTGAGTTTTTCTCTTCCTTAGCTATAACGAACTAGAAGTGGAGAATGAACTAAGGGAATCGAATCTATCTATAACCCTACCCTCCCTTATATAATGGATGGGAGGGGTAGGATACAATGTGGGTTTTAGGGTTTACAAAGCGGGCCTAGGGTTTACAAAAGTGGGCCAGCTGGAGGCCCAGCTGGTGGGCCTAGACCTAGTCAGCGCTACAGTGGCTGCCAGCCGTGCTACAGTGCCAGTCACCAGACCTTTAGAGGTCAGCCGACAACGTTGTGCTCAGCCGCCAGCTTTGCCCCGCTTAGTGTGGTCCTCGTGTAGCGTCGTCTAGGAGGCGCACCAGCTTGTATGGTGATGAGAGGATCCAAAGGCGTGCTCTGTGGGGGCGTCATGCTCTCTGTATCCTCGCCATCGAATCCGAGGCGAACGGGTGGAGAATCCCCACAATCTGAACTTAAAATGTTCGCCACTTACGAGATATAACAGTATCTCAAATATGTGTGGCCCACCCGGCAGGCTCTTCTGGTTACCCGGCTAGACAGGTCAGCCGGGATAGCTTGGCGATGATCCGGGTGGAGAGTTCCAACCGGCTGTAGCTTCCTTGTCTTGCGGCCATCTGGCCTGATTCTTCTAGAGCCAGCCTGATTGGCCTGGCTTGTCCCATCTGGGGGTCATCCCCCCGACAATAATCGCTGGAGGGGGATTAAGTTTTGGCAGATGCAATAAGGTCTGAGAGCCATATTTTATGATAAAGACGATATGCTTCGAAATACACTTTTCAACAACTAGATTGAACCTAGTTATTAAGGACCTATTTCTTATTGTTGCAGCGGCTAAAGGGACTGTTGGGCCAATGTTTTTGTCTGCCAAATACAAGAATAATAGTGTTCTTAGAAAAGATAATGTTGACAAAGGAAACAAGAACATATATGTTCACAAAGGAAACAAAAAACAACTCAGTGTTGCTTAAGCCTAACTATTCAATATGCAAACACATATGGGCAAAACGAACCAAGAAAATTGACAACTAGAAACAACCTAACCAATGATGTGAAGCAATTAAACCACATAAAATACAGAAAACATGTTTACATGGAAATAAAAAGAACCTTCCCTACTTAAATATCATATGGAAGTAGCATATCGAACTAGCATATCAAACTAAAATTATTTGTGCCAACAATTTTGCTCACATTAAATTAGAACCACCCCTATATAACTAATGGAGATGATTTCGCTCACATCGATCACTGTAAAAACATGCTAGAAAAAAAACTAGTGACCAAAGAACATAAATTCCCCGATCTGTCTGTGAAACCCTAGTGGGAATAAAGTCATGAGCAACTTCGTGCGCGGGGACGGGATACAGATGACAACCTGAAGCATGCAAAAATCTTTCGGTAACCAAACCCAACAAATAGAATCTAATCGATATAACTGAACACCTAGAAATGAACCTAAACTATTGTCGTCGCGGGGAGGAAAAAGGAGATGGTCTAATATAGATTTGAAAGGCGGGGGGACAAATGGAACAATGAACGAACCTTCGGCCGCCATGGCTATCGGCGAACCCTAAACAATACAACACGAAATCGCCGCCAATGAGCCGGAAGAAGCTAAAGGAACCCTAACCAGAACCCACAGGAGAGAGGAGAAGAAGTTCGGTCTCTCGCTCATTAAGATGACAGGGAGAGAAACATACGGACGAGCGTCAAAGGGAATCGCCGCCAATGAGCTGGAAGAAGCTAAAGGAACCTAACCAGAACCCACGGGGAGAGGAGAAATAGTTCGGTCTCTCGCTCGTTAAGATGACAGGGAGAGAAACACACAGACGAGCGTCAAAGGGAAAAATGGGTCAAGACCGTACGCCAAGAAACATACAGATGCGCGTCGAAGAAGTATGCGGCAAGAGCCATCCGCACCGCTAACGGGCGGCAAATAGCAATTGCGTAAGGTTGGCTTCACAGTAGAAATAAGCAGACCAACAGCCAGAGACTTCAGCTGCCCACTATCTCAAAGGCGGCCCAAAAGCTAAAAAAAAGTGTGCCGTGGCCTGCGAGAGCCTAGTCTGAAACGCTTTACTGAATGAATGAATATACCAAAGCAGCAGCAACACCAGCAGATTTGGCACTTTCAGTATCCAGCTTCATGATGTTGTTTTGAGCTGGCTCCCGGTCTAGCTGAGCTGATTGTGACCTGATACTGAAAGACGATGATGTTGGGACCAAGGGTGTAGGTTGTAGAGACGGTCGTTGAGCTTCTTGCACCGCTTCTGCTCTGCCGTCGCCCGTCGCTGTCCTTGCCCCTCTGCGGCTCACGGCCATCAACGTCATCGTCTTGGTCATCCAGCTGCATCCCGCTCCCCTCCGACCCCAAGTCCGCCGCCCTCCCGTTGCTGCTGATGAAAGTGGGATATGCAGGCTAGATGCAGACCAGCCCCAAGATCCCATTTATTTTCATCGCTGTACCATGGCTGCCCACATACGCATGTAAGTGGGATTGACAAAGCAGCACCGCAGGCTGCCCCTTCCAACTTACTCCCTCCGTTTCAAATTATATGATGTTTTAGCTTTTTTTCTGAAACGTATATATCTAAACCCCTTTTGGTGTGTATGTTCGGAGCAAAATGAGTGGACCTACACACCAAAAGCGTATAGATACATATGTTTCAGAAAAAAACTAAAACATCTTATATTTTGAAACGGAGGGAGTACTTCCTTAAAGACTCTTTCAAGGCAAATAGCATGAAAATAGGAATGAAAATAGGAATGCAAGGAATAAGTTTTCGACAGGAAAGCTGGAATTTGAATGACCTTATGACCAGTGGTCTGCTAATGTGTTTGAGTCAGCAATCCAGGTACATACAAAATAATCTACTCCCTCCGTCTCAAAATAGATGTCGCAAATTGGTCAAAATTTGAATGTATCTAGACTATCTGGCATCTATTTCGAGACGGAGGGAGTACAAGTTATGTTAACTCAGGCTTATGTTACTCCTTTTGCCGTCTACTCATTTTCCTTGTGGGTATTTGGCTTTGGTGCAATAGCTTTTTCTCCTTAAAAGCCTTCACCATGTTGTAAACCTGAAATTAAGCGTCCACCTTACTTGCAGTTCTGAACAAATTCAGGATTTTTTTTCAATTCCAAGATATTTAAATTGCAATTACCTTCCGAATTCCTGATGTCAAACCCATGGAATCGACTTTACTTTCATCGACAAGTTTCAGTTTCATGCTATCTTGTCCCTTGTTGCATACTTGACCCACATCACCTAGAATAGAAGAATTAGGCAGCAACGTGAGAGAGAAAAATGACTACTATGTGCTAACTGCTATGGGGACAGCACATGACTCACCTTTGATCTTGAGAACCATCAGTTCCACATGCATCGTCAAGCGAATGTGGGAGAAAATGTGAACATGCTGACCAACATCCTCCCTGAGGATCACAATGGATTCCCTTTCAACATCTATGTCAAGCAACTGCTTCAAATACTTATCCATCTCTTTTCTCCTGTTTAGCGAATCGCTCTTACTTTCGTCAACAAGAACCGATGGGAACTCCCAGAGCCCTGCAAGCAGGCCCTCTTCTGGCCTCTTTACCAAGAGAAAGAGATTACATGTGCCCGCTGCCATCTCTTGCTCCGGGCCTTCTGCAATTTGAACAACACAAACAGCGGCGGAATCACGACGTGGTTTGGCTTTGGGGACAACCCGTGGGTAGTCTGTAACTCCAACCGATGGATTTTCATGGGAAAGCGCGAGCGCTTGGCAGTGGCTAGAGACAGGGCACTGTGAGCAACCAGGCTTGGTCTTGCTGCATAATGTTGCTCCTAATTCCATCATTGCTTGGTTGAAGTCTCCTGGCCTTGATGGATCAACCAGTTGACCAGCAAGCTCCCTGTCATCCAGCAACAGTACCAAAAAGTCATGTCGAAATTTTAATATCAGTATAAGGCTTTCAAATAAAAAATTAGGTATTTGAGGGGAAAATGTTGCAGCAGGATCAGTATCAATATGGAACCAAAAGTGGATACGGCTTGCACTTAAGCTGGGTGCTGGGTGGAACCATGGAGATTGGCAACTTTGAATCAAGCTTATAAATTGGTAAAACTAATTGATGGTATAGCTCAGTACTATGCCAGTTGGTTGTTTTGGGTGGAAAGTACCATATTTTATGTTAAGCATTATTGCAAATATATGGAAATGTAATTAGTACCACAATCAGCTATTCCATTGCTCTCCAAGAGGATCATGGTACTTACCAGAATCTTTTTACTGTTGACGATTCTTTTGGGTTATCGGCAATAGCAAAAAGTCTGCTGATAACACGCACAACATTTCCATCAACAAGTGGGGTGACCTATAGCAAACAGCAACACAGCAAAATCTTTTGAATATGCAAGAAAAAAGGCATGGAGAGACTCATTTAAAGATGCTCTATACGATACACAACCTCATTGAAGGCTATGGAAGCGATAGCTCCTGCTGTGTAGTCTCCAATGCCGCGAACCTGACGAAGTGTTGACGCTGTGCTAGGGAATTCCCCCTTTTCCGCAATCTGCTTTGCTCCCTGCTTCCAGTAAAAGGAAACACGTCATGTGAGCTAAAGAGTAAAGACATGATATGCTTACTTAACTGCAGCCCCTACATTCATGTAAAAACACCAGCCCAACACTTCTCATCGAACCACTACTAACCTCCCTATCAATTGACAGGCACTATGCACAGAGCTAAAGATGATATACACACTCATGTTGGCATTTAGTCTTCTAAGGAAAAACAAAGGAATAGTGATTCCATCTAGAGATGCTCGTGCGAAAAGATTAAGCAGAAGCGTGTGTCCCATAAACCAGCAACCAGGAATCCATTATCCTTAATTCATTATGCTTCCACGTTCTATGACCAAGAAATACTAAAGATAAGTTTAAGATGAATAAATCAGAAGAAAAGTTTCAGTGACTGAATACCCATGTCAAGGATCTCTTTCCTCCCAAACTACCAAAAATGGTATGCGATGAGCTGATCGAATGCAACGCTTATCATGAGCTAGCACTAGAATCTCCCCCATATGAAGGGGAGCCCTCCAAGCTCTCCCAGGCAAAACGTCAAACAGCACATGTTCGCTCTGAAGGTTGACAAAACTAGTGCACTACGGCCACTCCCTTTCCTAGGGTTTTAGGCAAAAGAGTCTCCAAATCTCACCTCCAGAAGAAACCGTGCCCTCCGATAGTACCCGAGACCGGCCCACATCTCATTCACCTCCTGCAGCAAGGAACCACGAATGAACAACTCCATTCCACCCGCAAACTATGCATCAAAATCTTTCGTGCACAGGAGATGAGCATATTTCTCTTTCCCACAGAGTCTCACCTCCTGCGTGGCAGCGGCGAGGGTCTCCACGGTGGGCCACCGCGCCATCCACCGGGAGTAGTAGTCGACGACGACGGGCACCCTCGTCTGCTGCAGCATCACCTCCGACACCCACACCGCGTACGCCCTCTTCTCTCTGCCTTCGCGTCCCGGCGCCTCCGAGAATCGCCACGGAAGGTCGCGCCGGTGCGCGTCATACCACCGGAGCAACCCCGAACGGAGCGCGACCGCCGCCAAGCCGGGGCTCGCCAGGTCCTCGATGTCCGCGGAGGGGAGCGCGGTGCCGGAGCCGCCCTGCGATTTTCTAGGTGGCCGCCGACTGGTGGTAACCTTACCCTTGGGTCTCTTGGCCATGGATGCGACGGAGCGGGATTTCGAAATATCTAGCTCGCAGTTGGGAACTTGGGATTAGGGAGATAGGGAGCAAAGAGGAAGAGTCTTTTTCAGGTCACTAGCAAAATGACCGTGAAAGGCAACGAGTACCATTTTGTCATAATATTTAATATTTTTTATTGTATTTTTTATCTCCTCTTTTATATTTTGTATTTTATATTTAATCTATCTACTATTTTATACATCCGTGTTTAATTAATAAGTATACTAATAATGTATCTACTTTTCTTTCTCCCTCTTAACTTCCTAAATTTGTATTTCTTATTTAATCTATCTAATAATTCTTAGACCTCTTTATTTAATAATGATAACCTATCAAGTTTCCTCTCTCCCTCGTATCCTCCATCTCTTGTATCTCTTGTTGTTTGTTCCTTTCTCCCATACCATCCCACTCCCCACTCTCTTGCCTGTTGGGATATCTCGATGGAGGCGGGTGGAGAAGATTATTATCAGCATGGTTCGAGCAAACCCCATCTGACATCGGTATGTCCAACGGGTGTTCACCCTTGGCTATCTGGTCGGGCCCAACTGGAGGCCTATGTGACGATCTGCTGAGATCCGTGAAGGCTATGCCGATTCGGGTGAAGGTAGGCCCATGGACGCGTCGACTCCTTGACGGACAAGACAAGACTAGATATGAAACCTCTAGGATTACATCCTCAATTTGTAACCGACTTGGACGCGCCCCGAGACCTAGACTCCTCATATAAAGGCTAGGAGGGACCGTCAGGGAGGGATCCTGATTCTCAACACACACGTCAGATCTAATCTGCGCATCATGGCCATCTTGGCGCCATTGTAACATTCGATTTCTCAATCAATCAAGAGCAGACAAGCAGGAGTAGGGTATTCCCTCTGGGGCCTAAACCTAGGTAAACCTCGTGTCTCCATCGTTTCTCTTTTAGCTAGCAAGGTCTCCAGCGTACCTCTCTTCCTGAAAAATCCAAGTCCATCAAGTATGGGCATTGATGTGATCACCCCACGTCAATTGTCATCGTCTATGGGAAGCACATGTGCTGATGTCGCGACTTCGGTGGATCCTCCGCCGACAATCTACGATTCGACGATCCCTGTGGAGCAAATCTGTTTCAGCATCCTCAGCTTCACCATCCACTCGCCGACCACATGCATATCCTTCGACTTCATCACTGATGGAGCCAACCTGACGGTTGGCGATTGATACATTGCAAATGTATCTATAATTTTTAATGTTTCATGCTTGGTTTTATTCACTTTCTTGTGTTTTGTTCCAACTTTGGAGTACTTTTTATATGATTTCTTGGACTAACCTATTAACAAGAGCCACAGTGCCAGCTGCCTGTTTTCTACTGTTTTTGGTTCCAGGAAAGTCAGAAAATGAATATTCTCGGAATTGGACGGGACAAAAGCCAAAGTGCCTATTTTTCCGAAAGTGATCAAGGGCCAGAATACGAGACAGCGAAGGGCCAAGGAGCCACCACACCACCTGGCCACGCGGCCAGGCCTGGCCCGCGCCAGGGGGGTGGTGTGGCCGCTCCCGGCACCCCCTCGGCCTCCCCTTCCGACTATAAGTTGCCCTCGGGACGAAAACCCTAAGTACCCGATCAAAAATCTACGAAAGAGTCTGTAGCCGCCGTCGTCTCTGTCCCTAGATCGAGGGGATCTGAAGCTCTTCCCGGCACCCTGCCGGAGAGGGGAATTCAACCTGGAGGCCTTCTTCATCACCATGCAAGCCTCCAGTGTGATGCGTGAGTAGTTCATCCTTGGACTACGGATCCATGTAGTAGCTAGATGGCTGGTTTCTCCTCCTTTGTTCTTTCATGTTTAGATCTTGTGAGCTCCGTTCATGATCAAGATCATCTATTTGTAATTCATACATGTTGTGTTTGCAGGGATCCGATGGATATTGAGATGCTATTTCGGATTGATTATTGATTCTATCATGTCTTTGTTATTTGAGATCTTGCATGCTTTCCGTTGTTAGTAGCTATCTTGGCCAAGTAGATGCTAGCAACTCCAAGAGTTAGTATTTATGCTCGATAGTGGGTTCATGCCTCTGGTAATCTGGGAAAGTGACAGAAATCTCTAAGGTACTAGATGTGTTGTTGCTACTAGGGAGAAAATAACAATCCTTTGTTCCTAGAACAATCGTATTGTTTACTTTACACGCAGTTCGTAGAGCAATAGTCTGTTGCTTGCAACTTAATACTGGAGGGGGTTCAGATGATAACCTGAAGGTGGATTATTAGTCATAGATGCAGTTGGATGGCGGTCTATGTATTATGTTGTAATGCCCAATCAAGTCTCAGAGGAGTCATGATGATTAGTATATGCATGTATTGCTTTCTCGGTGTTTGTCAATTGCCCCGTTGTAATTTGTTCACCCAGCATGTTATCTATCCAAGGAGAGCCACCTCTAGTGAGCTATGGATTTTGGTCCTTTTTTTACATACAATCTACAACTGTTTACTGTTTTGTGTTTACTTTCTGCAAACTTTACTTCTTTCCATTCGATACTTTTAATCCTGTGTTTTCCGCAAAACACGGTGAGATTGACAACCTCATCGCAAGTTGGGAAAAAAGTTCTGTGGTTATGTTGTGCAGGTCTCCACGTTGCTACTAGCACCGGTAGTGCGCCCTGCCAAAGCTCAGCTAGTAACACCTTTGAGGTGTTTCCTTGCTCCTACTGGTTCGATTAAACCTTGGTTTCATAACTGAGGGAAACTTGCTGCTGTGCTCATCATACCTTCCTCTTGGGGTTCCCAACGAGCTCTACATCAACACCACGCACCAAGCACTTTTCTAGGCGCCGTGTATTGAGCCATCAAGCAATTTTCTGGCGTCGTTGCCGGGGAGTCAAGGACATCTTCACAAGGGGAGTCCCTCACAACCAATCTCTTTACTTTGTTATTTTTGTTTTGCTTAGTTTCTTTTTGCTTTGTTTGCTTGTTTTGTTCTCCAAAAACACACAAAAATTAGTTTTACTAGTTTGCTTTCTTTATCAAAAACACACAAAAATTAAGTCTCCTTTAGTTGTCACTATGTCTAGCCTTGCTCCAATCGCTATGTCACCCGAGGAAATGACTTTCACTTTCAAACAAGGAATTGAGGAAAGTTTTAAAGAAGCTTGGTCTAGAATCTCTGATCTACATGAAAAAACTGAGCCTAAAATGACTCAAAGCTTGTTCCTTAGCAGTTTTTACCTTGGGATTGCTCTTTGGTATAGATATGCTCTAGATGCTGTTGTGGGAGGAGCTTTCCTCCAATGTAATGAGGATGATGCTATTAATGCTATAAAGAAATTGATCCTCACTTACAACATGTCTAGCCAAACTGATACTTCTTTCGCAAAAATATTTGCTTGGTTGGATACTCTTGAGGCTAGCACTACCAGATTAGAAGGGTGCTATAATACGCTTAGGGAACATCACGATTATGTTCTAATAAACTCTGAACCATGAAAGTGGTTCCCTACAGTAAAGATTGAGATAAAGGCTGAAATTTTTCAAGCTCGCTGTGATATCATGTCTGAATCTTACCTTATGCCCAAAGATATTTATAAATCTCTGAATACTTGGGGGCTCATTGAAGGAGGAAAAGAAATACCTCTTACTAATAATACTACCATATTACCTCTTGGAATAGCTGAAGGAGTGTTTACAAATATCCTTGGGAAAACGATTTCTATTGATTATCTTGTTATTGAATGTGCAGGAAAAGGACAAATTACACTTGGAAGGTCCCTATTGGAACTTCTTGGAGCAATAATCGATGTGGGGAAGGGTACCATGCACCTTTCTTCTCCACCAAACAATCATATTTTCCCAAAGGTTAAGAATAAAAATAAGAGAGGTAAGGGCAAGAAAGTTGGTTTTAATGCTTCTTCATTTGAGAACACTTGATTCTTTCTTTGCTTCTTATGCCTAACTTAAAGGCGTTAAAGAAAAGTACTTGTTAGGAGATAACCCAAGAGTTTTAGTTGAGTCTTGGAAGTTATTACCTCTGTAATAACCTCTTCTTATCCTTTTGATTTGCTTTTTGTGCCAAGAGTAACCTCTAATGAGAGTGAAGTAATGATTGGGAAAGTTGCTATCTCGAAACAGATTTCTGTGCTTCACCGTAAAAATTCCTGAGCGAGTTATGTACGTCGGATTGAGTTGTAATTGTTTGTGCTTCTGTCCTAGGTTGTTATCTAACTTTCGTTAGTTCAACACTTTTTGATTTGAGCAACAGAAGGTCTTCAAAAAAATTCGTATTTACCTGCTGGTCTGTTTGACAGATTTCTGCCATTTTCTGCATTTGCTTCTTGTTAGTTCCTTCTTGAGTTCCTTTGGCGAATTGAGATTTTTGAGAGAAGTGCTACAATAGCTAGTGTTCTAATGGAAGTTTATTTGGTGTTAGAACTGAACCTTGAGACTTATTTATCTTAAGTGCACTAATGTTGCTAATGAGATTGTGTGAAGTTTTGTATGAAGGAAAATTTTCAGGTGTATGGAAGGAATGAGTAATGAGATGAAGGATGGACTAAAGCTCAAGCTTGGGGATGCCACGCGTGTCACCCCAAGAAACATCCAAGAAGTACAAGCGTCAAAGCTTGGGGATGCCCAAGGCATCCCCTTCTTCATCAATAAAAATCCCAGGTTTCTTCCAAACGCTTCATTTTTATTGTTTCATGCACAGTTGTGTTTTTCTTGGAGCGTCTTCTTTTTCATTTTTGTTTTGGTTTTTAGTTTGCTTGGTTTGCTTAGTGTTCTGAATAAGTTGGTTGGACCCCCTCTTTCACACTTTGGTTTGCAAATAGTTTGGTTTGGTTTGGAAAAGAGTAGGAAAGTTCATGCTTTTATGGTAAAAAGAGCTTATTTTTGACTGTGGCCTATGCTTTGTCATGCCATGCTTGATATTGTTTTGGCTTTATGCTTAGTATTCTTTGTTGTAGCATGACTTGTTATAAACAATTGAGATTGCTTAATGTGCCTTGGATGAATCATGCGTTGTTTGGCATATTAAAGCATAGTATAGTGGTATTCTCCTTTGATGCTTTATTTGGGTTGACTTGGCACATGTTCACACCATGTTATGACTATCTCAAGTCACCATAGCATTTATGATCCTTTAGTTTTTAACTTGTAGTATCACTTTATGCTTTGATCAATGATGTTTTGTCGCTCTGCATGATTATGGCCATTATTGCTCTCTTAGTTTGTCGCTCCCAGTCTTTTGCTAGCCTCCAAAACAAAGTATGAGTCCCACTCATGCATCCAACTCCCTAAACCAAGTTATTCCAAAGAGTCCACCATACCTACCTACTAGCTTATGCTATTCCAAGTATATTCATGCTTTTGTTTACCTTCCACTTGTTATTAAAAACTAGTGATTAAAGCTCTCACGAACTTGATGGCACACTTTACTTTACTTGCCCTTAATAAACATGAACCATTGTGTCTTCTATGTTGTATATGCTTGCACTTATTTGTCGGGAATTAGCAGAACCATGCTTTCATGGGGAACGCTTTCAACATTGCACTTGGTACTTGTACCTAGTTGATATCATGCTCTTTTGTATATGGATGTCGTCGGTGTGAAATGAAAGGGGAGCTTGTAAGTCCATAGAGTTATGTATATGTGTTAGAGAAACGCCTGGGCCGCTGGTCTAATCCATGCTGACATGGTGGAAACCTGCAGCATAACCATAATGAGCTGTCTATGAAGCATTCTTCTTATAAAAAAAAGAGTCCTATGCTGAAAAACAAGAGAAAAAAAAGAGATACTATGAAAAGAGGAAAGAGAGAAAAAAGCACCATATTCCCATGGTAAATAAGAAGAATGTTGAGATGTTCGTTGTTTGCTTGCCTTGTCATTTTGATATGGGGATTCTTCCGTATCATCGGGCAAGGGGTACCCCGTTGGCGGTTCTCAATGATACATATGTACTTACGATGACAAGAACTTACCGATGACTAAACTTGAGTAGCATGAGGAGCGGCCCTCGTATACAAGGGACATGAGATTTCTGACTTATACTTCATCAAGCATGTACATCATAGTTTGTTCACTTTAACCTTAATCACTTCAAGATGCTTATGATAGGGGCAATGAGAGCTGAAAGCTATGAGTACCATAATTTTTGGAAGCTCTTTATGAGACTTGAATCCCTACTTCCTTTTACAAAAGGCCTTTCTTCCACCATTATATTGAGTCTCCACCTTCTATCTTTATGCACCTTCTTTGAGAGCATAGTGGCCATTCTTAGTTCTATGTGCATTGTCCCAAAACTAGTTGATTGATGCATAACTTGTTATTGCTTGTTTGAAACTATTGTATCTAGTCACTCTTATGAACTTTGAAGGTGTTCTGTGCATTTATAGTTGCTACTCTATTGAGGGACAAGCTGAATACTATTATGCTATGTTTTCTTTATGTGAAACAAACAAACGTCTTGCAAAGCATTGTTATTCATGAATCTTTTGTTTGTGCCTTTTCATATTGCATCATAGTTTCTTTGCTTATTGCTAGAACTTTGTCTTTCATGTTATGATTGAAGTACTATGATCCCAGCTTTGAATGTTTTGCAAATACGTTGATCAAGTCTTTGATGGTGCATGTCACCTCAAAAATTATTTCTTTTTATCACTTACCTACTCGAGGACGAGCAGGAGTTAAGCTTGGGGATGTTGATACATTGCAAATGTATCTCTAATTTTTGATGTTCCATGCTTGGTTTTATCCACTTTCTTGTGTTTTGTTCCAACTTTGGAGTACTTTTCATATGATTTCTTGGACTAACCTATTAACAAGAGCCACAGTGCCAGCTGCCTGTTTTCTGCTGTTTTTGGTTCCAGGAAAGTCAGAAAATGAATATTCTCGGAATTGGACGGGACAAAAGCCAAAGTGCCTATTTTTCCGGAAGTGATCAAGTGCCAGAATACGAGACGGAGAAGGGCCAGGGAGCCACAACACCACCTGGTTGCGCGGCCAGGCCTGGCCCGCGCCAGGGGGTTGTGTGGCCGCTCCCGGCACCCCCTCGGCCTCCCCTTCCAACTATAAGTTGCCCTCGGGACGAAAACCCTAAGTACCCGATCAAAAATCCACGAAAGAGTCTGTAGCCGCCGTCTTCTCTGTCCCTAGATCGGGGGGATCTGAAGTTCTTCCTGGCACCCTGCCGGAGAGGGGAATTCAACCTGGAGGCCTTCTTCATCACCATGCAAGCCTCCGGTGTGATGCGTGAGTAGTTCATCCTTGGACTACGGATCCATGTAGTAGCTAGATGGCTGGTTTCTCCTCCTTTGTTCTTTCATGTTTAGATCTTGTGACCTCCGTTCATGATCAAGATCATATATTTGTAATTCATACATGTTGTGTTTGCGGGGATCCGATGGATATTGAGATGCTATTTCGGATTGATTATTGATTCTATCATGTCTTTGTTATTTGAGATCTTGCATGCTTTCCGTTGTTAGTAGCTATCTTGGCCAAGTAGATGCTAGCAACTCCAAGAGTTAGTATTTATGGTCGATAGTGGGTTCATGCCTCTGGTAATCTGGGGAAGTGACAGAAATCTCTCTAAGGTACTAGATGTGCTGTTGCTACTAGGGAGAAAATAACAATCCTTTCTTCCTAGAACAATCGTATTGTTTACTTTACACGCAGTTCGTAGAGCAATAGTCTGTTGCTTGCAACTTAATACTGGAGGGGGTTCAAATGATAACCTGAAGGTGGATTATTAGTCATAGATGCAGTTGGATGGCGGTCTATGTATTATGTTGTAATGCCCAATCAAGTCTCAGAGGAGTCACGATGATTAGTATATGCATGTATTGCTTTCTCGGTGTTTGTCAATTGCCCCGCTGTAATTTGTTCACCCAGCATGTTATCTATCCAAGGAGAGCCACCTCTAGTGAACTATGGATCCCGGTCCTTTTTCTTTACATACAATCTACAACTGTTTACTGTTTTGTGTTTACTTTCTGCAAACTTTACTTCTTTCCATTTGATACGTTTAATCCTGTGTTTTCCGCAAAACACAGTGAGATTGACAACCTCATCGCAAGTTGGGGACAAAGTTCTGTGGTTGTGTTGTGCAGGTCTCCACGTTGCTACTAGCACCAGTAGTGCGCCCTGCCAAAGCTCAGCTAGTAACACCTTTGAGGTGTTTCCTTGCTCCTACTGGTTCGATTAAACCTTGGTTTCATAACTGAGGGAAACTTGCTGCTGTGCTCATCATACCTTCATCTTGGGGTTCCCAACGAGCTCTACATCAACACCACGCACCAAGCACTTTTCTGGGCGCCGTGTATTGAGCCATCAGCGATCTGCACTTCCAAGTTGGCAAGACCAGCACTCTCGGTCTCCCGGACCAGATCCATTCGGTTCCGGAGCAGTTGACACCACTGTTGGTTGCACCTGCATCATGGATCTCACCACCCCTCGGCAAACCTATAGCTCCAACAACAACAACATTTGTGACTCTGATCTGAGCAACTAGCTCGAAGGAGACAACTACGTCGGCTCCAATCTCAAGATCTACGGAAGAAACATCTACCCCAACCGTTACATGTGCACTTTCATCAACACCAAAACCGACACTGGCACCGAAACCAGACCCGAGAACGAGAACAGTGTTGACCAGACAAACAACAACGGCTGCCCAACTGTCAATCTCACCAATGAACAGTTGGACAGTATCAACCTAGCTCTATGGGGTACACCTCTACCAAATGACGCAACATGCGAGGAGTTGATGGGGTACCACTAGCTCCTCCAACAGGATTGCAACCACCAAATGATGCAATAGGATGAGCTCGATGAACGTAGGCGACTAGTCGATGCATCGAGCACCCGGCTAGCACATCTATCCTCTAGGGAGCCCAAATGTAAGTGTTTATTGGTGAAGTCTCTGTCACACCCGAAGTTGTCACATGTTTTCGAGTGAATTGACTGCAAGCGTTGAAATAAGAATGGGGTTTTGATTAAATGGGATGAATTTAAATAGAACTAAAATGTAAACTTCAGAAATAAAATGCATAAAAGTAAAGAACAACTTTGTTTGTTGGTTTCTGCAGATGGTGAAAGAAGGCGCGGGGAAATTGAGTTCATGGTGATAGTGAATGTGCCAGTGGACGAGTATGAATTAACGATTATAATCTTATAGATATATCAGTAGGCGAGTAACCCATAATTAGTCGGAAGTCCTCTTGGTAGATTTCATCCCAACTTCAATAATCCTACTAGCCTGCTACCAAAACCATGGTCAGACACTAGAAGATTAAGACCCTTCAGGTCGCTTAGCGATTAAGCTCCTTGGATCGGACTAATGCAATAAGCACAGTGGTTACTCGTTATCCTCGAGTCAACTAGCTTTCCATTGATATCCCTGTGTCACCCAGGGGTCACCGGTCCACTAGCGAGCAAGATCTTATCTGTGTAGAACAAGGTATCATGTTGTCTGGGCCCTTAATTGGACAACAAGCATTAAGCATCCCACAAATAATCAAGCACACATAACATAGTAATTAGAATCAATCACAATACTAATGGAAAATATATGAAGGCACATCACATCTCACCAATCCCCTACATCTCCCATGCCCAAGGGAATTACTCACACATGAGAAAAGAACGGATCATCAATATAATCAAATAAAGGGAATTCGTCTTGGTATTACCGTGGAGATCCACAATAAGAATAGAAAAATATCCAACAGAATTCAAGATGGGAAGAAACAATCTCAAACCCTAGTCTTGCAAGGTGGAGATCCCTCTCTCTCTCAAGTACAAGTAGTGGCTATGGAGGTGTATTGGCTAGGAGGTCGAAGATCGTGGAGCAAGATGAAGAACGTCTTGTCCTTCTTCTCTGGATCCCTTCTTTCTCCCTTCTGGATAGTGTGGCGGTTGTTGTGTTGTGTTTTCGTCCCTCGTCCCTTCACGGAAGTTCTCCTTTTTGACAAGACAGAGGTGGCGGTAGCTATATGGCGGGAACTATACGGGCATTCTCGTCGTATAGTTGGTCGTTAAACCGTCTGTGAGCTCCCCTTGCATGCTTTCAAATTGGGACTTGCTTGTTTTCTCCAGAATATTGTATTTCTCTAGTTAAATCCTTCTGTTGACATCCAGAACCTGAAACACACATTAAAATCTAAGTTTTCTTCACTACCGAAGTATTAGCGTTAGGTAAAGCCAGAAAACGATCAAATCTGGAAGAAAACCATCAATAAAAACCATCAAAAATGTGTCGAATCTCATAGCTATCAACTACCCCAAGCTTAGATGTTACTTGCCCTCGAGTGACAAGAAAATAAGGAAGAATAGCAGAGATTCGAGACTGAGAGTAAAGGAACTCACAAGTTTGAATTGGTGTCAAATTATTTTCTTCACAATTCCTACAATCTTAAATATGATCATACAAGTATTCACAACATTGCACTGAGTCCACTTCCTAACCACGTATATCTTGGTAGCAAATTAATCATATGCCCAAGCAATCATCGAAAGTTTAAGCTAGGAAGGTGAGACAAATTCTTTTGGTGCCTCTCTTTGCTGAGAGATGGAAATCTTTTGCTCTTGCTCAATTAACCAATTAAGAGTACTCAAGTTGGCATCGAAATATTTAATTTAAGAACAACTCATCTACTCCCAGATCAAAATTTCAAGACTCTCAAAGCACCTTTATCTTTCACTTGTATTTCAAAAACTTCAGCTCTTTCGTAGAGAAATCATGCCACTATTTTTAACATGTTAATTGGGGTTGTGTTGTGCACTCGTGACCATGCCAATAAATAATGTTGAGCAATAATGGGTCAGAGGAGTACTACAACTTCACTTGGAACGTGAAACCATGAGGAGACTAAAAAATTTACACGTCATAGCATTGTTGCTACAGACGTTTACATAGCTCAATAGCCGAAATCAAGTGGTTTCCCACATTTAGATCGTTCGTTGGCTAGCGGAGTTAATAGTTTCCCATGGAGCACGACAGAGTTATAATGACACGTGTAAAGCAATATCTTGCAGTAATTATTAAAAAAATAGTGGCATAATTTTTACTACTTCTAAGCATCCATTTAATCAAACAATTTCAATCAAGGGTACAATCGAGTCTATTTATATTAAGCACAATTGGGATGGATTAGTTCTAAAATCAAATTCTTTTGAGCTAAACATGGACTCAAGTCATCTTTCAGATGCTTTTTCTTGTTGTAAAAATGTAGGAAGTATTTTAACCAAGTTCATTGCTCGTTGTTTCAAAGCTAAAAAGGAGACACTAGCAAAGGAATAGAATTTGTAGGATAGCAAGCGAAGTGGGGAGTGACTCCAGTGCAAGCAAGTAAATATTTGTAGGAACAATTTAAGGTTACAAGGAGTGTGATGAAAGGAATGTGATACCTCCTCTTGCTTGCTTCGTTCTTGTATTCGAGTTGAAGCTCTCCTATATTTCCATATTGCCAAATCACCTGAAATCAAGCAATCTCCGAGAGAAACAAAGAAACAAACATGCAAATAAGATTACAACTAATTTTTTTGTATTTTTGGTTCAGGGATGCAAAACTGAAAATAAACATGCAATTTTTGAAGGAACTACATCAAAAGAAGAAATAAAAAAATGAATGCAAAGTTTTGGAGGTTTTCAAACCTCCCCCAAGCTTAGGTTGTTGCCATGCTTAGTTGTTGCCGTCATTTGGCGGGTGGTGCGGGTACTGTAACACCCTCAAATCGGCCCTATGCAAGTTTTAGTGAGTCCCGCCAAACCCGCATAGAAACGATTCAAGGACGCCCACCAGGCACTTTCGTGCGGGTGGAAAACGAAGTAATACCATTACACATCAGTCCTCGATGGGACCCACATAGCAGATATATACATCAGCGACTCCATGAGTCAATAATACAGATATAATATACAAAGATACAAATCACCTCGAAGACGATAGAGCGTCCGACTACGGACAAGATGCAAATGGGGCTAAGAGCCCTGAAGAATAACCAATGGCGTCCATAACCCTGCCCAGGCCAAGCCGGAAGGGTAACCCTGCTAACGACGTCGATCTCAAACCTGCTAAAACAAAAGGGATGCCGACAAAGGGCAAAGGAAAAAAGAGGAGCGTCAGTACTGAGGCCAGTACACGGCGAGGCTAGAATTCGGCGGCTCTCGCCTACATAGGTATGGTGGGCTGAAGCGGCAGCGCAGCGGCACTAAACAACCTATAGAGACTCGGTATCACTGGTGGCTATTAGAGAGGGGTAAGAAAGACCTATTCGGATCCAACCTAAAGCTAACACCAAACAAACCCATCCTGGTATTTCCCCCTCGAGACCAAACGAGGAAGTCGGACCAAGGAACTCACACCGTTGGCAATTTTACTCATTCCATTATAGTTGCAGCAATTACTAATCAGATATACAATATCATGAGTCATCCTGATAGCATAAGTAGTGGGCAGTTTTAGTTAACATCCTGTTGTAGTTGGAACATTTACTAGTCAGATATAATTGTCCTGAGGAATCCTGAACCCAACAGTTGTTGACACTTTTATCACATTCCATTGGAGTTGCAATACTTACTAGGAATATAGCATGTCACAAAACAATCCAGATCCACCAGCTGTTGGCATTTTTAATATCCATTCCGTTATACTTGAGCTGATTACTAGTCACACATTAAGTCAAATTTATAGCACTACTTTAGTTATGTTTCTCTATAATCGAGATACTGTGCTCCAAGTCGTCCATAACCGCGGACACGGCTTTCAGAAAGTTTTACCCTGCAGGGGTGCACAAATAGCAACACACACTCGATCAACCTCGGAAAAACCAACTCAAAACCCAACGAGGCTTTCACGACAAAGCGATCACAGGATTCAGAAATATTTCAGGGGGCCACCCCACTAAGCTACCCGCAACGAAGTTGGCCGGCTCCGGAACGGACCCAGGGTTTGTGTGGACGGCGGTAAACGACTGGGAACCCGAAAGTGTGACTGGGCTTGTCGATACAGCGAAAACGTGTCACGATCCTAAACAGTACAGGTGCTCCACGCACAATCGTAAATAAAGCAGTAACATGGCATAAGTACAGGATAGTAATAAAGCCCCAAACTACTTTGTGGCCCCAAGAAATAGAAATGAAGCTCTGGCTCAAGGGGGTCCATAAGGCCTCCCGGATGTGGATAGTGCGAAAAAAATCAAGGAACAGGTATCAAGTACTCGGGGTCCTACGGGACACAAGTGAGCGTGGAAGAACCAAATAACATCTATTGCCCACCGATGCCTCTGCATTAGTTATATCTAGCATTTTAATAGTTGTATTTAAAGTCATGATCATCTCCACCAATAAGCATCTCCGCCAATAAACATCTGCCAGCATTCCAACAACTGTGGTACTCAACAACACAAGATCGCACCTGAGCAAGCAACTACGACTCGCAAGGCCAGCTATCTACCAAACACACGTAATAGGAGGTGTCCAAGGCAATATAGAGGCTGCTCGGGATATAACTGGTATACGGGAACTAAAGCATCGCGACACGGATAGCAATAGATCAACAGGAGGAAATAAAGACTATAAATGCAAAATAGGTAGAAGGGGAAGAGATGCTCGCCTGGGAAACACTGCCGAAGGTTCATAACCGGAGAACTTGTCGATACTCGCATCAACTCGTCGGCCTAATCCGCGAAGAAGCAAACACTAGAAAAACACCGGATGCAATATTTAATACTACAACAGAAGATCCGGCATGATTATGATATGATGCATGGCATGGCACATATGCGGTGCAATTAGGCAATATTAAGCGGAACCGGGGTCCCGACAATTAATTAAGCGGTTCAAGTTATTTAGAACCCCCGCAATTTAAATGTTGAATTAGCAAGAGAAAACATGGCAGGGGTGATCTTACATCAAAGTTAAATGGAGCCGGAAGATATTATGAGCATTCCCCAAATTACTCCATATGTTACTTAATAGGTGTTATGCAAACTATGACCAACCCACATGATACTTGATGCGATCAAATATGAGGATGTCGTATTATTGTTCTATGCATTTTTCTGATGAACTTTCATATACAATACTTTTTATTTCGGTTTACCAAAAGGAAGATATGATTTATAGAAGACATGGATATATTTCTGGAGTTCCAGAAAAAAAACAAAGGCTAGGCCTGATCTGGGAGCTAGCTTACTACCCACCGCACTAGGCGAAGGAAGTAGATGGGCCGGCCCGTCGGCGGCTGGTGGAGTCCTGGTGGCTGCTGGCCTGGCCGGAGCGGTCAATGACGGGCGGGACCCGGCTGTCAGAGTCTGGAGAAAAACAAGAAAAAGGGTGGCTTATTAGCCTCAACGAGATTCGAACCAGGGACCTGCAGGGTTGGTGAGAGGACACGAACCACTGCGCTAGCTTGCGGATGGCGATGAGATGAGGCTGCGCGACATCTTGAATGAGGTCATGGGGAGGAGGGCCAGCGGCGGGGTCGAGCAGGGGCTCGGGAGCACGGATGATGCGGTCGCGACGGGCGGCCGACGACGGCACGAAGTACACGGCAGGGCTCCGGCGGCGCGAGGTGACGAGGACGAACCGCGGCGGTGGGGAGCTCCTGTCGGCGGAGAAGACGGGGTCGGGGACATGACCACGAGGAGGAGGACGCGAGGGGGAGGGGCGAACGGGGGGAGAGAGAGAGGGAGGAGCGGCGCGCGGGCGGCGGGACGACGGCGGGGCGGAGCTCCGGCCGGCGAGCTCAGGAGGCACGGCGGAGAGGGCCATGGGGCGGCTGCGAGGGGTTGGAGGAGACGGCGACGAAGGCTGGCGGCGCGAGGAAGGCCGGCGACGGGCGGGGCGGAGCTTGGCGGCGGCGGCGACCTGTCGGTGAGGGGAGGGCCCGAGCGCGGCGAGGCGCACGGGGTGCTGCGGGAGGAAGAGGAGGACAGGGTCGGCGGTGCGGGAGACCGAGCGGTGGCGGCGGCTTGCCGGCACGGGGCAGGCGCCCGACGGAGGCGAGGCCGGCGGGGAATGGGGCGTGCAGTGGCCGGAGACGGTGGCGCCTACAAGCATAGAGGGCGGCGGCCGGCGGGGTTCGACACGTGGAGGAGGAGAGACGGGGCGAGGCGGTTCCGGAGGGAGACGTGGCGGCACGGCGAGCGAGCTCGGTGCCGGCGCGGCCGGGCTGCGGGGCGAGAAGGGCGGCGCAGATCGAGGAGAGGAGGCGGGGCGCGGGGTGCGGGGCACGAGGCGCGGTAGGTGAGAAGGGAGTGGGTCCGGGGGTGACCAGGTGGTGGTGGGGCCAGGCGCGGGCCGGGGCGGAATTCCGAGGCGGGGCTGTCGGCACGGGGAAGCGGGCAGGTGGTTCGCACGTCCACCGCGGGTGGACGACGGGGTGGGGCCCATGCGGGATGGGCGGGAGATGAGGTGGCGCTGGGTGGCTGTGTGAGGTGGAGGGGAAAAAGGGTGGGGCTGGTGATGTGGAGGAAGGGGATTGGCTGGGGTGAGGTGGAAGGCTGGGTAGGATTAGAGTGGGTAGAGTATTTGGTAGAAAAGGGTTGGGTAGATTAGGTTGGAGTAGTTTTAGGAATTTTGGAGGTGGCCGGTCAGACTTTCGGGTCTGGCGGGCTGCCTCCTAAAAATAAAAGAAATATTTTATTATTTAAAACGGGGCTTTTGAAAACCGTTGGTAGACGAAACAAAATAATCCGGAGACCCAGGTTTTGTATTTAAATAAAGACGGGGCGTTTAGAAAACAAAAGCAGACTTTTCGAAAATAGTTTTCAAACAAACCATACATGATGATGACGATGCTCAAATGCAAGGTGGCATGATGACATGAGCATGCGGTCATGATGATGCAATGCACAAAAACAACGCGATTTTCTAGTAGTGGTTTTTGCGGGGCGCCACAGGTACTGCTGGTAGAAGTCAGGGAAGTGAGTCACGAAGTGACTGAAGTTGTGAGTCAAAGCGTTCACGTCTTCATTCACATCCTACAGAGTGTGATCGATCTCCCCAACGTGTTGGTTGAGTTGTAAGAACTCCTGATAGGGGACATAGCCGTACCCCTGCTGTGGCTGGTTAGGCCATGGTTCCCAGGCTCCTCCTGGTTGCTGCTGCTGTTGTCCTTCCCAAGTAGGGTTGTGCCCCTGCTCTCCCTCCTACTCATCCTGCTGCCCTTCATCTTCCTCCTCCTCGGCCTAGTACGCGGCCAAGATCTCCGTCACTTGGTCCTTGGTGAGGATCCAAGTGTCCTTCTCCACAATCGAGAAGGCCTCGGGGCATGGCAACTGAACCTGCTCAATCTGTGTATCATTAAGATAACTAAATTGATATGCTTGGAACCTCCGGTTAGCATGGTAAACACCAAGGAAGCCACAAGTAGTCAAATATTTGACATTCATACGTTTGGAGCCATCAACAGGTTCCATAACATGTAGTACAATGTTCAATGCATAGGCAAGGTGGGTTACCAATCCACCAATGTGAATATCACCTTTGGTCTTGTTGCTCTGGTGGCGGAAGTGCTGGATGAGTAGAGCTGCAGGACAGGGGTTTTGTGTGGCATTGGGGAAGAGGGCCTTGGTGATCATTGCCATGTCTGCATTGGCCATGAAACCAGTATCACCCCTTCCCAACATTGTGTTGGCAAGGAACAAAGCAAAATAGCGAATGGTTGGATTCTGAATGGTGGACATCTTCTTCTGATAGAAGTGACTGCCACCATTAATAGAAACAATCTTCCATGTCTCTCCACTCTTGACGCTATAGAGGTTAGTAATATTGGGATCCCCCGTACGAGGGAGACTAAAGGCATCGCAAAATTGTTCGAAGCTTATAGCATAGTGCTGCTGGTTCATGTTGAAGCTGATAGTGCACATGTTACCTTTCTGCTTGTGGTCGCCATAGAAGGAAGCAAGGAACTCATGGGTGAGCTTGGTGTAGGTGTCGTGGCTTGCGAAACTGATCACAACCAACCCCGACCTGCTGCACATGAGGTCAAAGTCCGTCTTCAGCCCTACCATGATGAGAAAGTTGTGGTTGGCCCAACGTGTGGGAAGTACCCTCCTTGATACGACAATGTCCATCTTGGAGTTGCGCGGGGCTCAGGCTCCCGAACTTGAGCCCTCCCCCCATTGGCGCTTGCTCGAACGGAAAAGGCTACAGATTTTGTTCATCGTGATGCACTGAAAAATTTCACCATAAAACCTTAGGCATATAGTTTCTATATGATATACGAATGATTCTACATGGAAAAATTCAATCCTAACATGAGAAATTAATAGGGAAAAGTAAATAAGCTTGAGTTCATCCATTAGATCAATGTGAGAGTTTCAACCATGGAAATCTGAAAATAAAGCATGGATAGGGAGCGAAACATACTGATTTGTTGATTCCCCCACTCAAACGAACGAAATCTGCGAAGAATCAAGAGTACTAGGTGGATTTCGAAAGGTTTGGAGAGAGAATATAAGAGAAATAATAAGGAGACGAGGAAGACCTAGCCGTCTTGGTGCGATTTTATGGTCTTACCAGACTATACGACCGGAGCTATACAGGCGGGTGATGGTGCTCCGCCCGTATAGTTGCGGCGGTGCCGCCAACTAGCGTTTTTTATACATGGAAACAGCTATACGGGCGCAACTATACGGCCGGATCAAATTGATGCTGCCGTATAGTTGGTCGTTAAACTGTCCGCCTCTCGAGATAAATTTCTAAAACTTGCATTGATATCTATATGGCTGGAACTACACGGCCAGAATTTTTATTCTCGCTGTATAGTTGGTCGTTAAATTCTTAGTACCTTTGGAATAAACATATACGGAGGCACCGATATCTATACGGCCAGAATTTTTACTCCCGCCGTATAGTTGGTTGTTAAACTCTCGGTACCTTTGGAATAAAATTGTACGAAGGCATCAATATCTATACGGCCGGAACTATACGGCTAGAATTTTTATTCTCGTCGTATAGTTGGTCGTTAAACTCTCAGTACCTTTGGAATAAAATTGTGCGAAGGCATCGATATCTATACGACCGGAACTATACGGCCGGAATTTTTATTCCCGTTGTATAGTTGGTCGTTAAGCTATATGTGCCTCTGAAGAAATATTTTGATGGCAAAGATAACTATACGGTCGGAACTATACGGCTGGAATTTTTATTCCTGCCGTATAGTTGGTCGTCAAACCATCAGTAATCATCAAAAATATTCTGTTTCTTCGAGGATACCTTCTTATTCCATAACTTAGCGAAATACCAAGTTTTTAACAGAAAGTTGATAGTAAAAACTGGCGATCAACATTAGCATATTAAAAGCAAAATTTTAGCTCCTATAAATAGAAAACTCAAACTTTTATTCTAATTATTATTATCTACTCATTCAAACGATATTTCTACTACTTTTTGACAGCTGCATCTTCACGGGCGGGCTTCCGCAAGAATGTCTGTGAAAAAGTGGTGGGAATACGATGAACTTTTTATTCTCTAATCTACTAAATTGACAAAAATGGGTTGACTCCCATTAAGCTTTTATTAAGAGTGGTTGAATAACTTAACTTTTTCTCTCTTCTCGAATTCTTACCTTTGGTTGCCTTTTATCAATGGCACTTACCACATGAACTTGTTTTGCCGGCAGAACATATCTTTCCCCTGCCTCTAGCTTCTTTGGAAAATATCAGATGATTTTAGCATCACAAACATTGAAAATTATCTTACCTTCTGCACAATCTACTGGAGCTCCTGCAGTACTGAGGAAGGGGCTTCCAAGTATTATAGATAATCTTTCATCTTCTGGCATTTCAAGAATGATAAAATTAGTGGGAATAACGTGCTCGTCTATCCTAAGTAAGACATCCTCAATCATACCAACATGTTGTTTAGTGGACTTGTCAGCCATCTGTAAAGTTATAGTAGTAGGAGAATACTCCCCTAATCCCAATCTTTTATAAAGGGAGTATGGCATTACACTAACTCCTACTCCTAGATCACATAAGGCATTATGAATATTTGTTTTACCTATCAAGCATGATATAGTTGGTATTCCTGGATCTCCAGACTTAGATAATAGCTTCCCGTTAGTAGGGTAGCTGGTTACCATAGGAACAGTTTCAGTTATTTCTTTCTTCCTACTATGGATATCACAAAGAATTTACCATAAGTAGGGACTTTGATTGCATCCGCAAATGGAATTTCCAGACGAAGGTCACTAAGTGCCTTTGTAAAAGAATTACAAATTACCTCATCCGGTGCTTTCTTTTTTCGATCTGGGTAAGGAAGCTTTTTCTCACCTGACTTACTCTTGTCTTTTACCTTTTTCGGGGGGTCAAGCTCTTTTGTAGCTTTCTTTTGTTGTTGCTTATTGCTTTTCTTCTTTTCTACTACAACAACTTCATCTTCCTTACTTGTTTCTTTTCTTCTCTTGGATCAACCGTTTCTGCATTAGAGTCATGATGATCTTCCTCTGCATCATTATTATCCTCCTAGGTTTGCTCTTGCGTCCCAGTTTCATCTTGAGGATCCACCAACGTATCATCTTCTTGACTTGCTTCAATCAAGGCTTTTTCCTTGCGCTCTTTTTCAGCTTCGTATTCCGGTGGTCCTAAGAGTCCTGTAACAACTGCTCCCCTTCTTGTGACAACATTAGTAGAAACAGAAATATCTTTATCATCATGAAGAAAAAATTTATAACCATATGCTATTTGTTCGCATTGGGTTTCAATCATACTAAGATACTTATGAAATAGTTTTATTTCTTGGCCAATCTCATCATAATTTTCAGTGAGTTCTGCCAAAATCTTTTTGTGTTTTTGGAAATGCTTATGCAAGTTATTATGAGATTTTACTTACTTGTCGATATTTTAATTCTTGAAAAACTTTTATAGTTTCATCTTCTTCAGTTAAGACTTGTAACTAATCCTCTTGTTTTCTTTAGCAAGTTCAGAAGGTATACATTTTTCTTTCATAGTTTTACGTACCTCAGGCATAAGACCAGGAGTTATTCGAAGCATCCCTTTTTCTGGCTTAATGCCAAAATCAGGATTATATAGAGAATCATTCTTAGCCCCAGTAGACATTAATTCCAAACATTCTTTAATAGTTAAGCTATTTATCGATCCTCCTGCTGAGAAGTCAAGTTGTTCGCTACATTGGGTATTGAGACCATGGTAAAATAAATGGCAAATTATTAGTTCAGAATAGCCATGATTAGGAATACTATTGATCATCCCAAAGAATCTTTCCTAGGCTTGTGGGTAGTTTTCTCCCACTTTCTGACTAAAGTTTCCTATGTTCTTTCTTAGTTCAGTTACCTTTTTAAAAGGAAGAAACCTGTTTATGAATTTAGTAATGCAGTTTTCCCAACATTTAATGTAATGACGAGGGAGAGAGTATAACCAGTCTAGAGCTTTACCTTTAAGAGACCATCGAAATATTTAAGACGAGAAAAGTCTTTTGGCAAACCTTTTGGTCCAAGCGATGTTATCACGTCGTCAAACTCTCGTATATGCCTTCCTAGATCTTCATCTTCCCTTCCACTGAAAGCTGTTTCCTGCAAAATTTTAATAATTCCACCATCAAATCGATATTCTCTAACTCTAGGATTAGGGAACTCTATTGGTTGTTTAAGAAATTCATAACTTGGAGCACTGTATTCCCTGAGAGTTTTCTCATGTTTCAGAGGAGTTGTCCTGTAAAAAGACATGATTTCCATAATATCACTTAGGTTTTCAACTTCAACTTTATTTGGTCTTAAAAGTTTTTCAATTATTTCTTCACGCCTCTGAGCAGGCACTCGCTCAATATAATCTGGCAGGTAGGTCCTACCAGAACGTGTAGACCCTTTGTCTCCTAAGGAGAACATTTTGTAGTAGCAACACCTGAAATGTCAAAAGACAAACACTTAGCACTTAGCTCCCCGACAACAACGCCATAAAATAGCTTGATGTCTGCAAGTGCACAGATCATCTGTAGCTAGTTTCAAAGTTCAGATATCGATCTCACAGGGAGCCCAAAGGTAAGTGTTTATTGATGAAGTCTCTGTCACACCCAAAGTTGTCACAGGTCTTCAAGTGAATTGACTGTAAGCGTTGAAATATGGGGTTTTGATTAAATGCGATAAATTTAAATAGAACTCAAATGTAAACTTCAGAAATAAAATGCATAAAAGTAAAGAACGACTTTGTTTGCTGGTTTCTACAGATGGTGAAATAAGATGCGGGGAAATTCAGTTCATGGTGATAGTGAATGTGCCAGGTGGACGAGCATGAATGTAACGATTATAATCTTATAGATATATGTGTAGGCGAGCAACCCATAATTAGCTGAAACTCCTCTTGGAAGATTTCATCCCAACTTCAATAATCCTACTAGCCTGCTACCAAAACTATGGTCAGACACTAGACGATTAAGACCCTTCAGGTCGTTTAGCGATTAAGCTCCTTGGATCGGACTAATGCAACAAGCACAGTGGTTACTTGTTATCCTCGAGTCAACTAGCTTTCCATTGATATCCCTGTGTCACCCAGGGGTCGCTGGTCCACTAGCGAGCAAGATCTTATCTATGTAGAACAGGGTATCATGTTGTCTGGGCCCTTAATTGGACAATAAGAATTAAGCATCCCACAAATAGTCAAGCACACATAACATAGTAATTAGAATCAATCACAATACTAATGGAAAATATATAAAGGCACATCACATCTCACCAATCCCCTACATCTCCCACGCCCAAGGGAATTACTCACACATGAGAGAAGAACGGATCATCAATATAATCAAATAAAGGGAATTGGTCTTGGTATTACCATGGAGATCCACAATAAGAATAGAAAAATATCCAACACAATTCAAGATGGGAAGAAAAAATCTCAAACCCTAGTCTTGCAAGGTGGAGATCCCTCTCTCTCAAGTACAAGTAGTGGCTATGCAGGTGTATTGGCTAGGAGGTCGAAGATCGTGGAGCAAGATGAAGAACGTCTTCTCCTTCTTCTCTGGATCCCTTCTTTCTCCCTTCTGGATGGTGTGGCGGCTGTTGCATTGTGTTTTTGTCCCCTGTCCCTTCATAGAAGTTGTCCCTTTTGACAAGATAGAGGCAGTGGCAGCTATACGGTGGGAACTATATGGGCATTCCCGCCGTATAGTTGGTCGTTAAACCGTCTGTGAGCTCCCCTCGTGTGCTTCCAAATTGGGACTTGCTTTTTTTCTCCAGAATATTGTATTTCTCTAGTTAAATCCTTTTGTTGACGTCCATAACCTGAAACACACATTAAAATCCAAGTTTTCTTTGCTACCGAAGTATTAGCATTAGGTAATGCCACAAAACGATCAAATCCGGAAGAAAACCATCAATAAAAACCATCAAAAATGTGTCGAAACTCACAACTATCAGCCAGTCAAAGCCTCGACTTCTCTTTCATGTTGGTGGACTCTCGGGGTAACATGATGCCTAAAACACCAGAAGTTGCCATCATCGCGGCCACCATGTACCTGCTGTCCAACCAACCTCCGGCAGGGGATCCATGATCTGTTGTGCATAGATTTACAATCACCGATCTCGGATTGGTAGAATCCACACTTGTGGGGGAACCATATAAGGAACCTAAGAAATCACTCGCAATGCGAAAGAGCAACTGCTCGCCACCACGAGGCAATGATCCATTGCAGCAACACCGCAACCCACGGCGAAGTGGACGCGACTACAGTGCTTGTGACAAGATCGAGCTACGCAAGGTCGACTTATCACGCGCAAAACGTGCCTACTCCACCGAGTTAGATGATGAAGACACGGAGCTATGTGGTGACAGATGCATTGGGCGTGCTATCTGATACATTGCAAATGTATCTATAATTTTTGATGTTCCATTCTTGGTTTTATCTACTTTCTTATGTTTTGTCCACACTTTGGAGTACTTTTCATATGATTTCTTGGACTAACCTATTAACAAGAGCCACAGTGCCAGCTGCCTGTTTTCTGCTGTTTTTGGTTCTAGGAAAGTGAGAAAATGAATATTCTCGGAAATAGACGAGACAAAAGCCAATGTCAATTTTTCACCGAGGGACACCTGGAGCCAGAATACGAGACGGAGAGGGGCTGGGGCCCGGCCACACCACCTGGCCGTGCAGCCCAACCTGGCCCGCCCTAGGGGGTGGTCTGGCCGCCCCAGGCACCCCTCTCCTCTCCTTCCGCCTATATATTGCCTCTGATATGGAAACCCTAAGTACCCGATCAAAAATCCACAAAAGAGTCTGTAGCCACCGTCATCTCCATCCCTAGATAGGGAGGGATCTGAAGATCTTCCCGGCACCCTGCTGGAGAGGGGAATTCACCCTGGAGGCCTTCTTCATCATCATGCAAGCCTCCGGTGTGATGCGTGAGTAGTTCATCTCTGGACTACGGGTCCATGTAGTAGCTAGATGGCTGGTTCTTCTCCTTTGTGCTATCATGTTTAGATCTTGTGAGCTCCGTTCATGATCAAGATCAACTATTTGTAAATCTGCATATTGTATTTGCGGGGATCCGATGGATATTGAGATGCTATTTCAGATTGATTATTGATTCTATCATGTCTTTGTTATTTGTGATCTTGCATGGTTTCCGTTGTTAGTAGCTATCTTAGCCAAGTAGATGCTAGCAACTCCAAGAGTTAGTATTTATGCTCGATAGTGAGTTCATGCCTCTGGTAATATGGGGAAGTGACAGAAATCTCTAAGGTACTAGATGTGCTGTTGCTACTAGGGAGAAAACAACAATCCTTTGTTCATAGAACAATCGTATTGTTTACTTTACACGCAATTCGTAATGCAATTATCTGTTGCTTGCAACTTAATATTAGAGGGGGTTCGGATGATAACCTGAAGGTGGATTATTAGTCATAGATGCAGTTGGATGGCGGTCTATGTATAATGTTGTAATGCCCAATCGAATCTCAAAGGAGTCAAGATGAGTAGTATATGATTGTATGCTTTCTCGTTGTTTGTCAATTGCCTCGCTGTAATTTGTTCACCCAACATGTCATCTATCTTAAGGAGAGCCACCTCTAGTGAACTATGGACCCCATGTCCTTTCTTTTACTATCAATCTACAATCAACTGTTTACTGCTTTGTGTTTACTTTCTGCAAACTATTACTTTCTTGCACTCGATACGTTTAATCCTTTGTTTTTAGCAAAACCGGTGAGATTGACAACCTCATCGCAAGTTGGGGGCAGAGTTATGTGGTTGTGTTGTGCCGGTCTCCACGTTGCTGCTGGCACCGGTAGTGCGCCCTGCCAAAGTTCAGCTAGTTACACCTTTGGGGTGTTTCCTTGCTCCTACTAGATTGATAACCTTAGTTTCATAACTGGGGGAAAACTTACTACTGTTCTCATCATACCTTCCTCTTGGGGTTCCTCAACGAGCTCGTTAATACACGAGTCAGCAAGTACTTTTTCTGGCGCCTTTGCCGGGGAGTGAAGGACATCCCTCACAACCAATCTCTTTACTTTGTTTCTCCAATAGATGTGGAAAAGGGCACCATGCACTTTGTTTCTCCACCAAGCATTCATAAGTTCCCCAAGGTTAAGAATAAAAGTAAGAGAGGTAAGGGCAAGAAATTTGGTCTTAATGCTTCTTCATTTGAGAAGAGTTGATCCTTTTTCTTGCTTCTTATGCCTAACTTAAAGGCGTTAAAGAAAAGTACTTATTGGGAGATAACCCAAAAGTTTTAGATGAGTCTTGCAAGTTATTACTTCAGTAATAACCGCTCCTTATCCTTTTTATTTGCTTTTTGTGCCAAGAGTAACCTCTAATGAGAGAGAAGTAATGATTGGGAAAGTTGCTGTCCCGAAACAGATTTATGTGCTTCGCCGTAAAAATTCGTGTAAAATCTCTGTATGTCCTTTTGAGGCGTGATTTTTTGTGATTCTGCCCCAGGTTGTTATATAACTTTCGTTAGTTCAACACTTTTCTATTTGAACAACAGAAGGTCTGCAAAAATTCATCTTTACCTACTGGTCTGTTTTGACAGATTTCTGCCATTTTCTGCATTTGCTTCTTGTTGGTTCCTTTTTGAGTTCTTTTGGGGAATTGAGCTTTTTGAGGGAAGTGCTACAGTAGCTAGTGTTTTAATGGAAGGTTTATTGGTGTTAGAACTGAACCTAAAAGACTTATTATCTTGAGTGCACTAATGTTGCTAATAAAGATTGTGTGAAGTTTTGTATGAAGGAAAAAAATTAGGTGTATGGAAGGAATGAGTAATGAGATGAAGAATGGACTAAAGCTCAAGCTTGGGGATGCCACGCGTGTCATCCCAAGAAATATCCAATAAGTACAAGCGTCAAAGCTTGGGGATGCCCAAGGCATCCCCCTCTTCATTAATAAAAATCCCAGGTTTCTTCCAAACGCTTAATTTTTATTGTTTCATGCACAGTTGTGTTGTTCTTGGAGCGTCTTATTTTTTGTTTTCGTTTGGTTTGTTTTCTTAGTTTGTTGAATAAATTGGTTGGACCCCTCTTTCATATATTGATTTTCAAATAGTTTGGTTTGGATTGGAAAAGAGTAGGAAAGTTCATGCTTAAGTGGTAAAGAGAGTTTGTTTTTGACTGTGGCCTATGCTTTGTCATGCCATGCTTGATATTGTTTTGGCTTTATGCTTAGTATTATTTGTTGTAGCAAGACATGTTATAAACAATTGAGATTGCTTAATGTGCCTTGGAAGAATCATGCGTTGTTTAGCATATTAAATCATAGTATTGTGGTATTCTCCTTTGATGCTTTATTTGGGTTGACTTGGCGCATACTCACACCATGTTATGACTATCAAAAGTCACCATAGCCTTTATGATCCTTTAGTTTTCAACTTGTAGTATCACTTTATGCTTTGATCAATGATGTTTTGTCGCTCTGCATGATTATGGCCATTATTGCTCTCTTAGTTTGTCGCTCCCAGTCTTTTGCTAGCCTCCACCACCAAGTATGAGTTCCACTCATGCATCCAACTCCTTAAACCAAGTTATTTCAAATAGTCCACAATACCTAATTATTAGCATATGCTATTCCAAGCATATTCATGTTTTTGTCTACCTTCCGAATTAAACTTGTTATGAGAAAACTAGTGATTAAAGCTCTCACGAACTTGATGGCACACTTTACTTTCTTGCATTTAATAAACTTGAACCATTGCGTCCATCTTTGTTGTGTATATGCTTGCGCTTTATAAGTTTAAGTTAGTAGAACCATGTATCATGGGGAACGCTTTCAACATTGCACTTGTACTTTGTACCCCGTTGATATCATGTTCTTTTGCTTATGGATCCCGACGGTGTGAAATAAAAGGGGAACTTGTAAGATCATGGAGTTTGTATGTGTGTTAGAGAAACGCATGGGCTGCTAGCCTAAGCCATGCCTAATCATGGTTAAAACTTGCAGCATAACCATAATGAGCACTCTATGAAGCATCCTCAATAAAAACCTCTGCAAATAGCAAATAAAAAGATCGTTGAGATGCTCATTGTCTGCTTGCCTTGTCATTTTGATTATGGGATAGCTCCTGTATCATGTGCAAGGGGCATCCCGTTGGCGGTTCTCTATGATACATATGTACTTACAATGACAAGAGCTTACTTGTGACTAAAGTTGGGTAGCATGAGGTTCGGTCTTCGTAAGTAAGGGGCATGAGACTTCGGTTTATAACTTGTCAAGCATATACTCTTAGGTGTGTCACTTTAACCTTAATCACCTTCAAGATGCCTATGATAGGGGCAATGAGAGCTGAAAGCTAATAAGTACCATAATTTTTGGAAGCTCTTTATGAGACTTTAATCCCTACTTCCTTCTATGAAGGCCTTTCTTTTACTTTTATGTTGCGTCTCCACCTTCTATCTTTATGCACCTACTTTGAGAGCATAGTGGCCATTCTTAGTTCTATGTGCATTGTCCCAAGACTTATTGATTCATGCATACCTTGATATTGCTTGTTTTAAACTATTTGTATCTAGTCACTCTTATGAACTTTGAAGGTGTCCTATGCATTTATGTTTGCTACTCTATGAGGGACAAGCTGAATGCCACTTTGCTATGTTTTATTTATGTGAAACAAACAAACGTATTGCAAAGCATTGTTATTCATTAATCTTTTGTTTGTGCCTTTTCATGTTGCAACATAGTTTCTTTGTCTTATTGTTAGAACTTTGTCTTCATGTTATTATTGAAGTACTATGATCCCAGCTTCGAATGTTTTACAAATACTTTGATTAAGTTTATGATGGTGCATGTCACCTCAAAAATCATTCTTTCTTTTTATCACTTACCTACTCGAGGACGAGCAGGAGTTAAGCTTGGGGATGTTGATACATTGCAAATGTATCTATAATTTTTGATGTTTCATGCTTAGTTTTATCTACTTTCTTGTGTTTTGTCCACACTTTGGAGTACGTTTCATATGATTTCTTGGACTAACCTATTAACAAGAGCCACAGTGCGAGCTGCCTGTTTTCTGCTATTTTTGGTTCCAAGAAAGTCAGAAAATGAATATTCTCGGAATTGGACGGGACAAAAGCCAAAGTCAGTTTTTCACCGAGGGACACTTGGAGCCAGAATACGAGACGGAGAAGGGCTGGGGCCCGGCCACACCACCTGGTCGCGCGGCCTAGCCTGGCCCGCACTAGGGGGTGGTCTGGCCACCCTAGGCACCCCCTCGGCCTCTCCTTCCGCCTATATATTGCCTCTGATACGGAAACCCTAAGTACCCGATCAAAAATCCACGAAAGAGTCTATAGCCGTCGTCATCTCCATCCCTAGATCGGGAGGGATCTGAAGCTCTTCCCGGCACCCTGCCGGAGAGGGGAATTCACCCTGGAGGCCTTCTTCATCATCATGCAAGCCTCTGGTGTGATGCGTGAGTAGTTCATCTCTGGACTACGGGTCCATGTAGTAGCTAGATGGCTGGTTCTCCTCCTTTGTTCTATCATGTTTAGATCTTGTGAGCTCCGTTCATGATCAAGATCATTTATTTGTAAATCTACATGTTGTGTTTACGAGGATTCGATGGATATTGAGATGCTATTTCATATTGATTATTGATTCTATCATGTCTTTGTTATTTGTGATCTTGCATGCTTTCCGTTGTTAGTGGCTATCTTGGCCAAGCAGATGCTAGAACCTCCAATAGTTAGTATTTATGCTCGATAGTGGGTTCATGCCTCTGGTAATATGGGGAAGTGACAGAAATCTCTAAGGCACTAGATGTGTTGTTGCTACTAGGGAGAAAACAACAATCCTTTGTTCATAGAACAATCGTATTGTTTACTTTACACGCAATTCGTAATGCAATTATCCGTTGCTTGCAACTTAATACTGGAGGGGGTTCAGATGATAACCTGAAGGTGGATTATTAGTCATAGATGCAGTTGGATGGCAGTCTATGTATAATGTTGTAATGCCCAATCGAATCTCAAAGGAGTCAAGATGAGTAGTATATGCTTGTATGCTTTCTCGATGTTTGTCAATTGCCCCGCTGTAATTTGTTCACCCAACATGTCATCTATCTTAAGGAGAGCCACCTCTAGTGAACTATGGACCCCGGTCCTTTCTTTTACTATCAATCTATAATCAGCTGTTTACCGCTTTGTGTTTACTTTCTGCAAACTATTATCTTCCACTCGATACGTTTAATCCTTTGTTTTTAGCAAAACCGGTGAGATAGACAACGTCATCACAAGTTGGGGACAGAGTTCTATATTTGTGTTGTGTAGGTCTCCACGTTGTTGTTGGCACCGGTAGTGCGCCCTGCCAAAGTTCAGCTAGTTACACCTTTGGGGTGTTTCCTTCCTCCTACTGGATTGATAACCTTGGTTTCATAAATGAGGGAAAACTTACTGCTGTGCTCATCATACCTTCCTCTTGGGGTTCCCCAAGGAGCTTGTTAATACACGAGTCAGCACTATCCAGCAGACGAAGATGCCTAAGGGTTTCAAACTACCCTTGGACAACCAGAAATTCGACGCGCTCCAAGAGCCAAAAACCTGGTTGGACGATCACCTGCAATCGCTCATGTGTCATGCTAGTTTGAAACACATGGCTATGGAGTGCCTGCATCTATAGCTGGAAGTATCTGCGTGTGCCTGGCTTCATTGCCTTCTTGCGAGCTCGATCCGCATCTAGGAGGATCTGGTCTACAGTTTTGTCCAAAACTTTAAGGCAACATACAAGTGACATGCATCCATCGAGGAGCTCCGAGCATGCACCCAACGATCTAGCGAGTCCTTACATCGTACATCCAGCATTTGTCTATAATGAAGAACTCCGTGGACGACATCTCCGCGGAGCGAGCAATCAATGCGTTCATTAGCGGGGGTACATAGGCGAGAGCTCGAGGAGGAGATAGGATGCACCAAGACAAGGACCATCGAACACTTGGTGGACATCGCCAGCCATTGGGCGATGGCGAAGACACTATTCATAATAGTCACGCGCGTTCGGACGATGAGGACACGAATGGAAGATACCCAGGCGACCAAGTATGCAAAAAAGATCACCAAGGTAAGCACAAGATGCATGGCTATTAGGACAATAATGGAGTCAACATGGTCGCGGCTGGTTACACTAAAAAGCATGATGATGGCAATCGCGGCAGCGACTACCGTAGCAGCGGCTACCATGATGGAAAGAACACCGGCAAGATAACTCGCGAGTAGCAACACCGCCCATGCGAGGATGGACCCTCTCCTATGCAAGTCCTATCAGGTCTCTGCAACAACCACTTCTACCCCACAGAACTTTCACAAGATCCGACAACCGCGACAGGGAATTCAACTGAATCTCCCAATCATTCCGGATGCAAGACGAACTCGTATATTTCAAGGAGTCAATAGACCACAACCTTCCCCCTGCGACCCAGTGGAACGCACCCAAGAAATCCTTCGACTCCACATTTGACACAGTGGAGGTCTAGGTCCATTCGATTGACCCCACAAAGACGTCCCTCATTGCAAGCAACATGAGTTCCGTATAGGAACTCGTGCTCGTCGAATTCCTCTGAGAGCGCTAGGAGATTTTTGCCTGGTGCCCATCGGACATGCTAGAAGTCCCTAGGGAATTCGCCGAGCATGCAATCAACATGTATCCAGATGCTAAACGTGTCAAGCAATTGAGCGGTGTTTCTCGGAACCAAAGGCTAACACAATTGGCGTGGAAGTCAGAAGACTCCTCAACGCATACTTTATCTAAGAAATCAAGGAAAGCACCTGGATAGCTGATACCTTTGATCCGGATTCACGAATGTAGGATAATAGCTTTTTCCCTAGAAGACCTAGGTTTAATCGAACCTCGGAAAGCAATGCTAAAAGGAAATAAAAAGGATACGTCTACAAGACTTTGTTTGTTCATTTTACCTTAGTTTACTGGACCAATCTAGTTTACTTTATAATGGGTTTGAATCAATGGATGGGGATAGGCCAGGGTTGAAGATCCACCTGCAGCTGCACATCAAATGGGATAAAAGATAGTAATAAGCATAGTCATGTATAATGTTTGAATGGAGATAATATCTTGTGGGCAACACATCCTAATATTATAGATCCCCAGTGATGCAGTGGCCATAGCAATAGACTTTTAATCCAACCGAGTGCACACCGAAGCCACGGGTTATAAATGATTATTAAGTGTAAAACACAGATCAAAGCTTTAAGTGGTGATGTTGTTGTTGATCCCGAATGGGGTGCTAAGCGAAGACCATACTACCCTTTCTATCACTAAGGTTCCTATGAGATCGCCGCTAGCCAAGTATCACACCTTAAGCCTTTATCAATCTATGGGATCTTGGGTACCTACAAGTCCACAGATCGAGACAAGAGACAAAGAAACAAAAGATACAAATCTCAATTGCAAACAAAATACAATACACCCATGATCTAGATGCACATAATCACTATGAGGTTTCTCCCCAACCTGCATCCCATGAGGACTACTCACTCATAACAAATAGATCGAAGATAAAAAAATATCATAAAAAATACTTAGATTGAACTCAAATATTCTTACAATGGTCACCAAATCAGAAGGAGATCTAAAGTACAAAGCAATGGCTATGGCTAGTGGATGGATGGATAGTGGAAGTAATGAACAATGGTGTGGATCTCCTTTGGTGGTGTTGTGATGTAATCTCAGAATGGCGGCTCTATGGCCGGCGGCTGGAGCCTTGAACTATATAGGCGTCCTCATGAAAGTTGTTGGGTTTGACGAGACGAAGCCATCGCCACCTGGTACGGGCGGGCAGTGCCTATACCAGTGGTCGTTAAGCGTACTGACTGATACGTCCATTTTGCATCACTATTCTATGTCATAATTCACTGTTATTCATTGATATATTTCGTATTGAGAGGTGATACTTATGTTATTTCATCTGTTTTTGCATGGTTGATGACTTTTGGAGCATGGACCGCTGCAGTCAGGATTCTGATGGAAAAGGTGATGTTTGGAGGAAAACTTCGCGAAGATCAGAAAATCCGGGAAAATATACGGAAAATCCAATTTTTGCAGAAGACGATGGAAGCCAGAAGGAGGCTGGAGATGGGCCACAGGGGGCCCACACCACCCATGGCGCGGGTCAGCCTAGGCCGCGCCACCAGGTGGTGTGGCCACCCTGGCACTCCCCTCTGGTGTATATTATCCTCCCGAAACCCTAAGACTCGGGGAGCGACCACAGAAAGATTCCGCCGCCTCTGCGGGGCAGAAAACACCGAGAGAGAAAGATCTCTCCGGCAGACAGATTTCTGCCAGGGGAATTCCTTCCTGGAGAGGGGAGATCGTCGCCACCAACACCACCATCAAGCTGGACTTCATCGGGATCATCATCACCACCATCATCACCATCAGCACCCTCATCACCATCTCCATATTGCTGTAACAATTGGTTGAATCTTGCATAGTTCATAGGGGAAACTTTCCCGGTGTTGATTACTCTTTGTAGTTGATGCTATTGAGTGAACCATTGAATTATTGTTTATGTTCAGATTGTTATACATCATTGTTCCATCTCTGATCATGATCCATATGATGTCTTGTGAGTAGTTCGTTTTGTTCTTGAGGACATGGGAGAAGTCATGTTGTTAGTAGTGGAGTTGTGTTGAGAAAGATTCAATAGTTTGATATTTAAGTTGTGGTGTACTTCTTCTAGTGGTGTCATGTGAACGTCGACTACATGACACTTCACCTATATGGGACTAGGGGAATGCATTGTGTATTTGGCTACTAATCGTAGGGGTTGCCGGGGTGACAGAAACCTGAACCCCCGTTAGGAAACCATTGCACAAGGGACGTAAGGGTCTTAGAGTTTAAAGCTGTGGTTAGGTTTCTACCTTAATTACTTTCTTGTACTTACGGATGTTTGCAAGGGGTATAATCACAAGTATGTATTAGTCCTATGAAGGTTGGTACATTAGCATAGGTTCACCCACACAACACTTAGCAAGCTAAAGAAGATTAATCAACTATATGAAGCGAAAGCACTTGACAGTCTTCCCATGTGTCCTCGAGAACGTTTGGTCATCTTAAGTAATACAACCGGCTTGTCCTTTGCTCCATAAAGGATTGGGCCACTTGCTGCATTTATTCCTACTATCTTTTATATACTCGTACTTTGTTTACTTGCTTTATCAAAAGCCCCTAAAAATCCGCTTGCTAAGTATTTGCAGAGAATTCCTGATCCATACCACTAGCCAACACCTTCTGCTCCTCGTTGGGTTCGACACTCTTACTTATCGAAAATACTGCGATACACCCCCTATACTTGTGGGTCATCAAGACTATTTTTTGGCGCTGTTGCCGGGGAGTGAAGCGCTATTGGAGAGTGGAACTGGTAAAGGAAACTTCTACTGTGAGTATTGTTTACTTCTGCTAGTTGCTTTATTTTTGTTATGGATAATTCACTGAGTTTCTTATTTGGTAATGCTACTACCACTGCTAAGGTAGTAGATAAGACACCACCTGTTGAGAATGATGTTTTTAAAATACCTACAAGAATTATTGATCGTGTTATGGATAACTACTATGTTGGGGATGGAACTGTCCATCCCGATGATCATTTACTCTTTATACACGAATTATGCGGGTTGTTCAAGTGTGCAGGTATTACTACAGATCAAGTTAAGAAGATGTGATTCTCATTATCACTGAAAGGAAGAGCTGAGGAATGGTATAAGCTGCTGAAGAATGGTCAAGCTCTGGAATGGGAGGAAATATGGCCTCTCTTTTATTCAAAGTTTTATCCTCCTAGTGAGATTTATAAAGATCGGAATCAAATATACAACTTTTGGCCTCTTGATGGAGAGAGTACTGCTCAAGCTTGGGGGAGATTGAAGGTACTAATGCTCAAATGTCCCATTCAAGAGCTTCCCAACAATATTATTATCAACAACTTTTATGCAAGGCTCCCTCTACATGACAAGGATTTATTGGATGCTTCTTGTGCTGGATCATTCACTCGCATGGAAGAAGAAGCTAAATGGGACCTTCTGGACCATATTCAAGACAATGCTGAAGCTTGGGAGAATGACAAAGGTAGAAAGTCAGGTATAAATTATGATTATGAATGCATTGAATCTTTTATGGGAACTGATGATTTTCAAAATATTAAAAATGCTTATGGTCTAGACTCTCAAGCTATTGCTTCTTATTTTAAGGCTTTTGCTTCCTATATTGAAGTGCCTAAAAAGAAGTGGAATAAGTATCATGAACCTTATAAAGATATTGCTAAGAGTGTTCCTGCAAGAAATACTGAAGTTTATACTGCTAATCATGTTTTACCTGAACCTTATATTGAGAAAATGCCTTTCCTAGTGACTTTGTTACTAAATATGAAGAAGAGGGACACACTATCCTTTGTAAGGATACCTCTAATATTGTTTCACATAGTAGTGTTATGAGAGCTAGTATTCCTGTGTTTTCTGTTAGAATAAGTAATCATTGCTACGATGGTCCTTGTGATAGTTATATTGTTAAGTTTATGCATGATACTGAAAGTTACTATGAAAGAGGGAAAAGTGTTCTTATGCATCTCAATAAGATCAAGTTTCCTCATTTTATGCTGAAAGTTTTTGTGTTGCACTTCTTTTGCGTTCCTATGGTAGTAGCCTCTGGTCTCAACAACTTGTTTGTCTACAAAATTCTCTTGCATAGGAAGTGGGTTAGACTTAAATGTGTATATTTTGGCTTCTTAATGCTCTCTTTCACTTCAATTCATATTCCTACGTGAGCATCTTCAAAATTATCTTGCCCATCTTAATGGCTATAAAGAAAGAGCTTTTTAGGAGACAACCCAATTTGTTTTTTGCTTTTAGTTTGTTTTTGTTTCTTTGAGTCTTGGAAGTTATTACTTCGGTAATAACCACTCCTTATCCTTTTTGTTTGGTTTTTGTGTCAAGATCAACTTCTAATGAGAGAAGTAATATTTGGGGAAGTGCTGTCTCGAAACAGATTTTTGTGCTTCACCGTAAAAATTCGTCAGAGATCTCTGTATGTCGGATTGAGCTGTAATTGTTTGTGCTTCTGCCCCGGGTTGTTATTTAACTTTCGTTAGTTTTGCACTTTTTGATTTGAGCAACATAAGAGTTTCGAAAAAATTGATCTTTACCTGCTGGTCTGTTTTGATAAATCTTGCCACTCTTGCATTTGCTTCTTTATTTGATTTCCTTTTTGAATTATTTTTGGGTTTTCGGAAGGAGTTTCTACAATAGCTTATGTTTTTATGGTTTTCAGTTGAAGTTGGACACAAAAGGTTTTATCACTTTACTTATACTAATGTTGCCAATGAGAACTGTGTGAAAGAAATTTCCAGAAAGTGGAGATAATGGTGTAATAAGGAAGAGAAGGGTTTGATGACTCAAGTAATAAGTGTATAAAGAAGAAGATATCGATGTTATTCAAGTGGTGACTCCGGAAGAATCTACTAGATACTAAACTCAGAGACCTGCAGAGTCCGCTTTCAAATAGGTAACAGTTCTGGTAACAAAAGTTCCGTGAAAATACTATCGAGCTATATTTTTGTAGTTTTCAGTCAATAAGGGAAGCTACGAAGCGAAAAAGGGACGGAAACGGAGCCAGGGTGGCTCACCCCACCCTGTGGCATGGGCCCACCCCTGGCCGCGCCACCAGGTGGTGATTCCACCCCGGACTCCGCCTCCGACTCGTTTTCTCCCAGTACCTTCCTTTTGATATGAAACTTCGTAATATATAACCCCCCAGATCCCCCGAGGTTCGTATATCGTGTTTTCATCGTGTTTTTGTTTCGATCTGTTTCTGCCAGGACATACTCTTTGAAAGTTTAGAAGCACAATGGTGTCCGCCAAGGATAAAGGGAAGGAGCCTTTGGAGGAAGATCTCCAAGACCCCAAGCAGGGGCTGGTACCTTTGGTCTCTTGCCCCGCATCAAGGGAAGCCCTTACCTTGGAAGTCGGACAAAGATGAGAGGATACCACCACCACCGAAGGAGTAATTCGTCATCAGGTTTGGCATCCCCTTGGTTTGTTCCAAGCTTGGGGGAGTGTCGCGGTATCACATCACTATCTTCTATCTTTTTACCTTTTTAAGTAGAGTCATATCATGAATAGAGAAGTTATCATGTAGGATGGTTTTCATTATGGAAGTGTCCCCTCTCTCGTTAGATATGTATCCCTTCATGTGAGTTGCCGTTATGGAATATTAATGAGAAGTTCTATCATTTACTCTTTTGCATAGCTTATATTAGTTTTCGATTCGTGGTTATATGATTGATCTTGTTGTTAGTATTGGTATCACTTTGGGATCATTGAGTTAATTTAGTTGGTTTTGGCAAACCTAGCTCGGTCAGTAGCACACTATATTTGAGAGTTGAATGAAAAAGATAAAAGTACTCTAAAGAAATATAATTTCATCATCTTTCTTTCTTGATTTGCTCATAAGTCTAGTATTCTCTAGTTAAGATCTTTTGTGCTTCCAAGGAATATTGCATGTTTGTTTTTTATCACTTATATGTTTGTTTGTTTCCTTCAACTCTTATACTTGCTACCCAGCCTTGCTAGACAAAAACCTGTACTGAGAGGGAATTCTTCTCGTGCATCCAATCCCTAAACCAAAACCTATGCCATTTGTGTCCACCATACCTACCTATTAGCACTATCGCTATTCCAAGTAAAATTTTGTTTTATCTACCTCCCAAATTAAACTTGTTATGTGAAAATTAGTGATTAAAGGTCTCACGAATTTGATGGCACACTTTACTTTCTCGCATCTAATAAACTTGAACCATTGTGCCCATCTATGTTGCGTATATACTTGCGCTTTGTGAGTTGAGAATTAGCAGAACCATGCTATCATGGGGAATGCTTTCAACATTGCATTGGTACTTTGTACCTAGTTGATATCATGTTCTTTTGTCTATGGATGTCGTCGGTGTGAAATGAAAGGGGAGCTTGTAAGTCCATGGATTTATGCATGTGTGTTAGAGAAACGCCTGGGCCGCTGGTCTAATCCATGCTGACATGGTCGAAACCAGCAGCGTAACCATAACAAGCATCTATGAAGCATTCTTCTTATAAAAGAAAGAGAGTCTGATATTGAGAAAAAGAGAAAAAGAAAAAAAGATTATGAAAAGAGGAAAGAGAGAAAAAAGCACCATATTCCCATGGTAAATAAGAAGATTGCTGAGATGTTTGTTGTCTGCTTGCCTTGTCATTTTGATATGGGGATTCTTCCGTATCATCGGGCAAGGGGTACTGATACATTGCAAATGTATCTATAATTTTTGATGTTCCATGCTTGGTTTTATCCACTTTCTTGTGTTTTGTTCCAACTTTGGAGTACTTTTCATATGATTTCTTGGACTAACCTATTAACAAGAGCCACAGTGTCAGCTGCCTGTTTTCTGCTGTTTTTGGTTCCAGGAAAGTCAGAAAATGAATATTCTCGGAATTGGACGGGACAAAAGCCAAAGTGCATATTTTTCCGGAAGTGATCAAGTGCCAGAATACGAGACGGAGAAGGGCCAAGGAGCCACCACACCACCTGGCCCGTGCCAGGGGGTGGTGTGGCCGCTCCCGGCACCCCCTCGGCCTCTCCTTCCGACTATAAGTTGCCCTCAGGACGAAAACCCTAAGTACTCGATCAAAAATCCACGAAAGAGTCTATAGCCACCGTCGTCTTTGTCCCTAGATCGGGGCGATCTGAAGCTCTTCCCGGCACCCTGCCGGAGAGGGGAATTCACCCTGGAGGCCTTCTTCATCACCATGCAAGCCTCCGGTGTGATGCGTGAGTAGTTCATCCTTGGACTACGGATCCATGTAGTAGCTAGATGGCTGGTTTCTCCTCCTTTGTGCTTTCATGTTTAGATCTTGTGAGCTCCGTTCATGATCAAGATCATCTATTTGTAATTCATACATGTTGTGTTTGCGGGGATCCGATGGATATTGAGATGCTATTTCAGATTGATTATTGATTCTATCATGTCTTTGTTATTTGAGATCTTGCATGCTTTCCGTTGTTAGTAGCTATCTTGGCCAAGTAGATGCTAGCAACTCCAAGAGTTAGTATTTATGCTCGATAGTGGGTTCATGCATCTGGTAATCTGGGGAAGTGATAGAAATCTCTAAGGTACTAGATGTGTTGTTGCTACTAGGGAGAAAACAACAATCCTTTGTTCATAGAACAATCGTATTGTTTACTTTACATGCAGTTCGTAAAGCAATAATCTGTTGCTTGCAACTTAATACTGGAGGGGGTTCGGATGATAACCTGAAGGTGGATTATTAGTCATAGATGCAGTTGGATGGCGATCTATGTATTATGTTGTAATGCCTAATCAAGTCTCAGAGGAGTCAAGATGATTAGTATATGCATGTATTGCTTTCTTGGTGTTTGTCAATTGCCCCGCTGTAATTTGTTCACCCAGCATGTTATCTATCTAAGGAGAGCCACCTCTAGTGAGCTATGGATCCCGATCGTTTTTCTTTACATACAATCTAAAACTGTTTACTGTTTTGTGTTTACTTTCTGCAAACTTTTACTTCTTTCCATTCGATACGTTTAATCCTTTGTTTTCTGCAAAACACGGTGAGATTGACAACCTCATCGCAAGTTGGGGAAAAAGTTCTGTGGTTGTGTTGTGCAGGTCTCCACGTTGCTACTAGCACCGGTAGTGCGCCCTGCCAAAGCTCAGCTAGTAACACCTCTGAGGTGTTTCCTTGCTCCTACTGGTTCGATTAAACCTTGGTATCATAACTGAGGGAAACTTGCTGCTGTGCTCATCATACCTTCCTCTTGGGGTTCCCAACGAGCTCTACATCAACACCACACACCAAGCACTTTTCTGGGCGCCGTGTATTGAGCCATCAAGCGATTTTCTGGCGTCGTTGCCGGGGAGTCAAGGACATCTTCACAAGGGGAGTCCCTCATAACCAATCTCTTTACTTTTTTGTTTTTGTTTTGCTTAGTTTCTTTTTGCTTTGTTTGCTTGTTTTGTTCTTCAAAAAAAAAATTAGTTCCTTTCTTAAGTTGCCTTTATGACTAGCTCTGCTCAAATCACCATTTCATTATGGATAACTCACTTAGTTTCCTATTTGGGAACAGTTTTATGAGTGCTAAGGTAATAGATGAACCACCGCCTGCTAGAACCTCCATGGAAGAACAAATTGCTGAACATGAAATCTCATTAGATAAAAAAGAGGAGGAGAGTGATGGACAAAAGGAGGAAGAATGGATCTACCAATGCCTAACTTCTAATGAGAGTAACTCTTTATCCCTTACATTATTTGATTGTCCCCCATGCTTATCAAAGGAGGGTGAATGTTATGTTCCCGAGGATTCCTTTGAAAATATTTATAATAAAGCTCTAGTGCTTGTAGATCATGAAAAGCATGCCTTATGTTATAGTTATATTGTTGAGTTTATTCATGAGGCTACTGAAAATTATTATGAGAGAGGAAAATATGGTTGTAGAATTTTTTATGGTAATGAAACACCTCTCTATGTGCTGAAAGTTTTGAAGTTACTTTTGTTTTATCTTCCTATGCCTGTCACTTTGTTCTTTGTGCATTTATTTGCATACAAGATTCCTATGCATAGGAAATGGGTTAGACTTAAATGTGTTTTGAATTTGCTTCTTGATGCTCTCTTTTAATTCAATTCGTATTTCCAATGAGAGCATCTTCTCAAATTTTCATGCCTAACTTAAAGGCGTTAAAGAAAAGTACTTGTTGGGAGATAACCCAAGAGTTTTAGATGAGTCTTGGAAGTTATTACCTCTGTAATAACCTCTCCTTATCATTTTTATTTGCTTTTTGTGCCAAGAGTAACCTCTAATGAGAGAGAAGTAATGATTGGGAAAGTTGCTGTCCTGAAACAGATTTCTGTGCTTCACCGTACAAATTCCTGAGAGAGCTCTGTACGTCGTATTGAGCTGTAATTGTTTGTGCTTCTGCCCCAGGTTGTTATCTAACTTTCTTTAGTTCAGAACTTTTTGATTTGAGCAACAGAAGGTCATCGAAAAAATTCGTCTTTACCTGCTGGTCTGTTTTGACAGATTTCTGCCATTTTCTGCATTTGCTTCTTGTTAGTTCCTTCTTGAGTTCCTTTGGGGAATTGAGCTTTTTGAGAGAAGTCCTACAGTATCTAGTGTTCTAATGGAAGTTTATTTGGTGTTATAACTGAACCTTGAGACTTATTTATCTTAATTGCACTAATGTTGCTAATGAGATTGTGTGAAGTTTTGTATGAAGTAAAATTTTCAGGTGTATGGAAGGAATGAGTAATGAGATGAAGGATGGACTAAAGCTCAAGCTTGGGGATGCCACGCGTGTCACCCCAAGAAACATCCAAGAAGTACAAGCGTCAAAGCTTGGGGATGCCCAAGGCATCCCCTTCTTCATCAATAAAAATCCCAGGTTTCTTCCAAACGCTTCATTTTTATTGTTTCATGCACAGTTGTGTTTTTATCGGAGCGTCTTCTTTTTCGTTTTCGTTTTGGTTTTTAGTTTGCTTGGTTTGCTTAGTTTTCTGAATAAATTGGTTGGACCCCCTCTTTCACACTTTGGTTTGCAAATAGTTTGGTTTGGTTTGGAAAAGAGTAGGAAAGTTTATGCTTATGTGGTAAAAAGAGCTCGTTTTTGACTGTGGCCTATGCTTTGTCATGCCATGCTCGATATTGTTTTGGCTTTGTGCTTAGTATTCTTTGCTGTAGCATGTCTTGTTATAAACAATTGAGATTGCTTAATGTGCCTTGGATGAATCATGCGTTGTTTTAGCATATTAAAGCATAGTATAGTGGTATTCTCCTTTGATGCTTTATTTGGGTTGACTTGGCACATGCTCACACCATATTATGACTATCTCAAGTCACCATAGCCTTTATGATCCTTTAGTTTTCAACTTGTAGTATCACTTTATGCTTTGATCAATGATGTTTTGTCGCTCTGCATGATTATGGCCATTATTGCTCTCTTAGTTTGTCGCTCCCGGTCTTTTGCTAGCCTCCACAACAAAGTATGAGTTCCACTCATGCATCCAACTCCCTAAACCAAGTTATTCCAAAGAGTCCACCATACCTACCTATTAGCTTATGCTATTACAAGTATATTCATGCTTTTGTTTACCTTCCACTTGTTATGAGAAAACTAGTGATTAAAGCTCTCACGAACTTCATGGCACACTTTACTTTATTGCCTCTAATAAACTTGAACCATTGGGTCCTTCTTTGTTGTGTATATGCTTGTGCTTTATAAGTTGAAATTAGCAGAACCATGTTTCATGGGGAAGTCTTTCAACATTGCACTTGTACTTTGTACCCCGTTGATATTATGATCTTTTGCTTACGGATCCCGGCGGTGTGAAATAAAAGTGGAACTTGTAAGATCATGGAGTTTGTATGTGTGTTAGAGAAATGCCTGGGCTGCTAGCCTAAGCCATGCCTAATCATGGTGGAAACTTGCAGCATCACCATAATGAGCACTCTATGAAGCATCCTCAATAAAAACCTATGCAAATAGCAAATAACAAGATCGCTGAGATGCTCATTGTCTGCTTGCCTTGTCATTTTGATTATGGGAAAGCTCCCATATCATGTGCAAGGGGTACCCCGTTGGCGGTTCTTAATGATACACATATACTTACAATGACAAGAGCTTACTCATGACTAAAGTTGAGGAGCATGAGGATCGGTCTTCGTAAGTAAGGGGCATGAGATTTCGGTTTATAACTTGTTAAGCATATCCTCTTAGTTGTGTCACTTTAACCTTAATCACCTTAAAGATGCTTATGATAGGGGCAATGAGAGCTGAAAACTACAAGTACCATAACTTTTGGAAGCTCCTTATGAGACTTGAATCCCTACTTCCTTTTACAAAAGGCTTTTCTTCCACCATTATATTGAGTCTCCGCCTTCTATCTTTATGCACCTACTTTGAGTGCATAGTGGCCATTCTTAGTTCTATGTGCATTGTCCCAAGACTAGTTGATTGATGCATAACTTGTTATTGCTTGTTTGAAACTATTGTATCTAGTCACTCTTATGAACTTTGAAGGTGTCCTATGCATTTATATTTGCTACTCTATTGAGGGACAAGCTGAATACTTTTATGCTATGTTTTCTTTATGTGAAACAAATAAACGTCTTGCAAAGCATTGTTATTCATGAATCTTTTGTTTGTGTCTTTTCATGTTGCATCATAGTTTCTTTGCTTATTGCTAGAACTTTGTCTTTCATGTTATGTACTATGATCCCAGCTTTGAGTGTTTTGCAAATACTTTGATCAAGTCTTTGATGGTGCATGTCACCTCAAAAATTCATTCTTTTTATCACTTACCTACTCGAGGACGAGCAGGAGTTAAGCTTGGGGATGTTGATACATTGCAAATGTATCTATAATTTTTGATGTGCCATGCTTAGTTTTATCCACTTTCTTGTGTTTTGTTCCAACTTTGGAGTACTTTTATTATGATTTCTTGGACTAACCTATTAACAAGAGTCACAGTGCCAGCTGCCTGTTTTCTGCTGTTTTGGTTCCAGGAAAGTCAGAAAATGAATATTCTCGGAATTGGACGGGACAAAAGCCAAAGTGCCTATTTTTCCGGAAGGGATCAAGTGCCAGAATACGAGACGGAGAGGGGCCAGGGGCCGGCCACACCACCTGGCCGCGCGGCCATGCTTGGCCCACGCCATGGTGTGGTCTGGCCGACCCCAGCACCCGCTCGGCCTCTCCTTCCGCCTATAAGTTGCCCTCAGGACGAAAACCCTAAGTACCCGATCAAAAATCCACGAAAGAGTCTGTAGACGCCGTCGTCTTTGTCCCTAGATCAGGGGGATCTGAAGCTCTTCCCGGTACCCTGCCAGAGAGGGGAATTCACCCTGGAGGCTTTCTTCATCACCATGCAAGCCTCCGGTGTGATGGTGAGTAGTTCATCCTTGGACTACGGATCCATGTAGCAGCTAGATGGCTGGTTTCTCCTCCTTTGTGCTTTCATGTTTAGATCTTGTGAGCTCCGTTCATGATCAAGATCATCTATTTGTAATCCATACATGTTGTGTTTGCGGGGATCCGATGGATATTGAGATGCTATTTCCGATTGATTATTGATTCTATCATGTCTTTGTTATTTGAGATCTTACATGCTTTCCGTGTTTAGTAGCTATCTTGGCCAAGTAGATGCTAGAAACTCCAAGAGTTAGTATTTATGCTCGATAGTGGGTTCATGCCTCTGGTAATCTGGGGAAGTGACAGAAATCTCTAAGGTACTAGATGTGTTGTTGCTACTAGGGAGAAAACAACGATCTTTTGTTCATAGAACAATTGTATTGTTTACTTTACACGCAGTTCGTAAAGCAATAATCTGTTGCTTGCAACTTAATACTGGAGAGGGTTCGGATGATAACCTGAAGGTGGCTTATTAGTCATAGATGCAGTTGGATGGCGGTCTATGTATTATGTTGTAATGCCCAATCAAGTCTCAAAGGAGTCAAGATGATTAGTATATGCATGTATTGCTTTCTCGGTGTTTGTCAATTGCCCCGCTGTAATTTGTTCACCCAACATGTTATCTATCTAAGGAGAGCCACCTCTAGTGAACTATGGATCCCGGTCCTTTTTCTTTACATACAATCTGCAACTGTTTACTGCTTTGTGTTTACTTTCTGCAAACTTTTACTTCTTTCCATTCAATACGTTTAATCCTTTGTTTTCTGCAAAACACGGTGAGATTGACAACCTCATCGCAAGTTGGGGACAAAGTTCTGTGGTTGTGTTGTGCAGGTCTCCACGTTGCTACTAGCACTGGTAGTGCGTCCTGCCAAAGCTCAGCTAGTAACACCTTTGGGGTGTTTCCTTGGTCCTACTGGTTCGATTAAACCTTTGGTTTCATAACTGAGGGAAGACTTGCTACTATATTCATCGTACCTTCCTCTTGGGGTTCCCAACGAGCTCTACGTCGAAAGTCGAGTGCATCAAGATTTTGCTGGCGCCGTTGCCAGGGAGTCAAGGACATCTTCAGCTACCTTACCCAGCTGAGCCTCCACGGTCTTTGTTCTTCCCTATAGAGCATGCACATCATTACTAATTGCAATGGCCTGGTTAGATATTTTCCTATATTACTTTCATGGTTCTCTGTGGTCTTAATAAGCATATTATTTTGCTCGGTTTGAGCCTGTATAAATGTTCTAACAGTTTCCTCAAACAGGAGATTGCCATGATTTGCTCCATTAGTATTATCATAATTATTATAAGGAGCTCCTGCAGGATTAGCATGATATTTTTGAACATTAAAAGCATAATTATTTTTCCATTCAAGATTAAAAGGAGTGCGAGCTATAAAATTAACATCATTAACATCGGTAGTGATAGCATTAACTTGGGTATCTTCTTTACCCTTTACTAAGCTAAGCAACTCATCTACCTTAGATGTAAGCTCTTCATTATTTACCTCACTAATTGAACTTACTCTCTTCGAGGTTCTTTCCACATGCCATTGGGCATTGTTGTTTTGCATATCATCAAGTAACTTCTTTGCAACACTCACTTGCTTTCCCATAATCGTTCCTCCTGCTGCAGTATCTAGCATAGACTTAGACATTGGGTTAAGACCATTATAAAACAAATGTAATATAAGCCAATCTTCCATCCCATGACTAGGATAGTTCATTACGGCTTCTTTCATCCTTTCCCACGCAAGCGCTAGTGGATCATGGTCTTGTTGTCAAAAGCTTGTAATGTTGGATCTTAGCTGCATAGTCTTAGTTGGGGGAAAAATTTAGTCATAAAAAAATTAGTACATTCCTCCCAAGATTCAATAGTGCCCTTTGGTAGAGCTAGCAACCAATCCTTAGCCTATCCTCTAAGAGAGAAAGGAAACAATCTCAGTTTAATAGCATTTGGATCTACATACTTAATACGCATTCTGTCGCAAATTTTAGTAAAAGTATTTAAGTGCAGTCCCGAATCTTCGGATGAGCCCCCAAATTGGTTTTGTTGAACCAAACTTAAAAGGTTAGGATTTTTTCATATTTTTTCGCATCAACTGTGGGCTGAGTGATGGGTGCACGAATAAAATCATCATTGTGAGAACCATACTTCCCTAATCTCTTTTGGGCCATGGCTCTTATATTTTTGGTATTTTAAGTAACGAAAATGAAAAACAAATAACTATTTTTTGGGTTTTCAAATAGAAAACAAGAAAGTAAACTAATAACAAGAATTAAACTACAAGTAATAATAAAACTAAAAACAAGGTTGATACATTGCAAATGTATCTATAATTTTTGTTGTTCCATGCTTGGTTTTATCCACTTTCTTGTGTTTTGTTCCAACTTTGGAGTACTTTTATTATGATTTCTTGGACTAACCTATTAATAAGAGCCACAGTGCCAGCTGCCTGTTTTCTGTTGTTTTTGGTTCCAGAAAAGTCAGAAAATGAATATTCTCGGAATTGGACGGGACAAAAGCCAAAGTGCCTATTTTTCCGGAAGGGATCAAGTCCCAGAATATGAGACAGAGAAGGGCTGGGGGCCGGCCACACCACCTGGCCACGCGGCCAGGCCTGGCCCACGCCAGGGGGTGGTCTGGCCAACCCCAGAACCCCCTCGGCCTCTTCTTCCGCCTATAAGTTGCCCTCGGGACAAAAACCCTAAAAACCTGTTCAAAAATCCACGAAAGAGTCTGTAGCCGTCGTCGTCTTTGTCCCTAGATCAGGGGGATCTGAAGCTCTTCCCGGCACCCTGTCGGAGAGGGGAATTCACCCTGGAGGCCTTCTTCATCACCATGCAAGCCTTCGATGTGATGCGTGAGTAGTTCATCCTTGGACTACAGATCCATGTAGTAGCTAGATGGCTGGTTTCTCCTCCTTTGTGCTTTCATGTTTAGATCTTGTGAGCTCCGTTCATGATCAAGATCATCTATTTGTAATTCATACATGTTGTGTTTGCGGGGATCCGATGGATATTGAGATACTATTTCAGATTGATTATTGACGCTATCATGTCTTTGTTATTTGAGATATTGCATGCTTTCCGTTGTTAGTAGCTATCTTGGCCAAGTAGATGCTAGCAACTCCAAGAGTTAGTATTTATGCTCGATAGTGGGTTCATGCCTCTGGTAATCTGGGGAAGTGACAGAAATCTCTAAGGTACTAGATGTGCTGTTGCTACTAGGGAGAAAACAACGATCTTTTGTTCATAGAACAATTGTATTGTTTACTTTACATGCAGTTCATAAAGCAATAATCTGTTGCTTACAACTTAATACTGGAGGGGGTTCAGATGATAACCTAAAGGTGGATTATTAGTCATAGATGCAGTTGGATGGCGGTCTATGTATTATGTTGTAATGCCCAATCAAGTCTCAAAGGAGTCAAGATGATTAGTATATGCATGTATTGCTTTCTCGGTGTTTGTCAATTGCCCCGCTGTAATTTGTTCACCCAGCATGTTATCTATCTAAGGAGAGCCACCTCTAGTGAACTATGGATCCCGGTCCTTTACTTTACATACAATCTATAAACTGTTTCTGCTTTGTGTTTTCTTTCTGCAAACTTTTACTTCTTTCCATTCGATACGTTTAATCCTTTGTTTTCCACAAAACACGGTGAGATTGACAACCTCATCGCAAGTTGGGGACAAAGTTCTGTGGTTGTGTTGTGCAGGTCTCCATGTTGCTACTAGCACCGGTAGTGCGCCCTGCCAAAGCTCAGCTAGTAACACCTTTGGTGTGTTTCCTTGCTCCTACTGGTTCGATTAAACCTTGGTTTCATAACTGAGGGAAACTTGCTGCTGTGCTCATCATACCTTCCTCTTGGGGTTCCCAACGAGCTCTACATCAACACCGCCATCAAGCATTTTTTTGGGCGCCGTGCATTGAGCCATCAAGCATTTTTCTGGCGCCGTTGCCGGGGAGTCAAGGACATCTTCACAAGGGGAGTCCCTCATAACCAATCTCTTTACTTTGTTGTTTTTGTTTTGCTTAGTTTCTTTTTGCTTTGTTTGCTTGTTTTGTTCTTCAAAAAACACAAAAAATTTAGTTTTACTTGTTTGCTTTCTTATTTGAAAACCCAAAGAAATGACTACTCTTGAAAACACCAAGTTGTGTGACTTCACTAGCACCAGCAACAATGATTTTATGAGTACTCTTATTGCTCCACCTATGGCTGAAAATACTTTCTTTAAGATAAAACCTGCTTTGCTCAATCTTGTTAGGAGAAAACAAATTTCTAGTATTGGTAATGAAGATGCTGCTTCCCATCTAAATAACTTTGTTGAACTTTGTGAGATGCAAAAGCATAAGGATATAGATGGTGATATTATTAAACTAAAATTGTTTCCTTTCTCTTTGAGAGGAAAAGCTAAAGAATGGTTGAATTCCTTAACTAGGAATAGTATTGATTCTTGGACTAAGTGCAAAGATGCTTTTATTGGAAAATACTATCCTCCTGCTAAGATTATATCCATGAGAAGTGAAATAACGAAGTTTAAACAACTTGATAATGAGCATGTTGCTCAAGCTTGGGAAAGAATGAAATCTTTGGTAAAGAATTGTCCCACTCATGGACTGACTGCTTGGATGATCATCCAAACTTTTTATGCAGGATTGAACTATTCTTCAAGGAACCTATTGGATTCAGCTGCCGGAGGTACCTTTATGACCATCACTTTGGGTGCTGCAACAAAACTATTGGATAATATGATGGTTAATTATTCTGAATGGCATACTGAGAGAGCTCCACAAGGTAAGAAGGTAAATTCTGTTGAAGAAACCTCCTCCTTGAGTGATAAGATTGATATTATTATGTCTATGCTTGTTAATGGGAAAGCCCATATTGATCAAATAATGTTCCTTTAGCCTCTTTGGTTGCTCAAGAAGAGCAAGTTGATGTGAACTTCATAAGAAATAACAACTTTGGCAACAATACTTATGGTAATAATGCTTATAGGAACAATTTTGGTAACAACAATTATAAGCCATATCCTCCCAACAATGGTAATGCTTATGGAAATTCTTACAATAATAATAAGAGTGCTCCCTCTGAACTTGAAGTTATGCTTAAAGAGTTTATTAGTAAACAAATTGCTTTCAATAAAACTATTGAGGAAAAACTCTCTAATGCTGAAAGAAATATAACATCTTTGGCTGAAGCTCAATCTACTTTGAATAAAATGGCTGCTAAACTTGAAACTAATGAGAATCCCTTTGCAGCTACTAATGCAATACAAGTAAGAATTGATGAAAATGTTAGACTATTAGCTGAATTACATGCTAAGTGGGAAAGAGAAGATGAAATTGCTAGAAACATTAGTGTTTCTACTATCACCACCACTAGTGTTGAGGCTAGTAATAGTTCTACTACTTTAAATGATAAAGTTGATTTTGATCTTGATGGTTGCAACATCTCTGAAGTTATTAAGTTCCTACAAAAGCTTGCTAAAAGTCCTAATGCTAGTGCTATGAACATGGCTTTTACAAAACACATTACTGATGCTCTCATAAAGATTAAAGAAGAAAAGATGAAACATAAAGCTTCTATTCCCATAAAACAAGAATATGGTTGGGAACCCATCATTAATATGAAAGTGAACGACTTTGATTTCAAAGCTTTGTGTGATCTTGATAGTAGTGTTTCTATTATGCCTAGAAGGATTTATGATATGCTTGATTTGCCTCCTCTTGAAGATTGTTATTTGAATGTCCCACTTGATGCTAATGCTAAAAAGAAACTCATGGGGAGTCTTAATGATGTTCTTATTATGGTTAATGATTCCCATGTCCCCGTTGATTTCTATGTTTTGGATGTTGAATACAATGCTTCTTTTCCTATTACTTTGGGAAGACCTTTTTCTTAAAACTGTTGGTGCCATCATTGATATGAAAGAAGGCACCATTAAATATCAACTCCCACTCAAGAAAGGTATAGAACACTTCCCTAAAAAGAGAGAAAAGATTTCTTTTGCTTCTCCTATGAAAACAAAATTTGGTCTTAATGCTTCTTCATTTGAGAACACTTGATTCTTTCTTTGGTTCTTATGCCTAACTTCAAGCCGTTAAATAAAAGTACTTGTTGGGAGATAACCCAAGAGTTTTAGTTGAGTCTTGGAAGTTATTACCTCTGTAATAACCTCTCCTTATCCTTTTTATTTGCTTTTTATGCCAAGAGTAACCTCTAATGAGAGTGAACTAATGATTGGGAAAGTTGCTGTCCCGAAACAGATTTTTGTGCTTCACCGTAAAAATTCCTGAGAGCGCTCTGTACGTCGGATTGAGCTGTAATATTTTGTGCTTATGCCCCAGGTTGTTACTTAACTTTCGTTAGTTCAACACTTTTTGATTTGAGCAACAGAAGGTCTTCAAAATAATTCGTCTTTACCTGCTGGTCTGTTTTGACAGATTTCTGCCATTTTCTGCATTTGCTTCTTGTTAGTTCCTTCTTGGGTTCCTTTGGGGAATTGAGCTTTTTGAGGGAAGTGCTACAGTATCTAGTGTTCTAATGGAAGTTTATTTGGTGTTAGAACTGAACCTTGAGACTTATTTATCTTAAGTGGACTAATGTTGCTAATGAGATTGTGTGAAGTTTTGTATGAAGGAAAAATTTCAGGTGTATGGAAGGAATGAGTAACGAGATGAAGGATGGCCTAAAGCTCAAGTTTGGGGATGACATGCGTGTCACCCCAAGAAATATCCAAGAAGTACAAGCGTCAAAGCTTGGGGATGCCCAAGGCATCCCCTTCTTCATAAATAAAAATTCCAGGTTTCTTCCAAACGCTTCATTTTTATTGTTTCGTGCACAGTTGTGTTTCTCTTGGATCGTCTTCTTTTTCGTTTTCGTTTTGTTTTTTTAGTTTGCTTGGTTTGCTTAGTTTTCTGAATAAGTTGGTTGGACCCCCTCTTTCACACTTTGGTTTACAAATAGTTTGGTTTGGTTTGGAAAAGAGTAGGAAAGTTTATGCTTATGTGGTAAAAAGAGCTCGTTTTTGACTGTGGCCTATGCTTTGTCATGCCATGCTCGATATTGTTTTGGCTTTGTGCTTAGTATTCTTTGCTGTAGCATGACTTGTTATAAACAATTGAGATTTCTTAATTTGCCTTGGATGAATCATGCATTGTTTTAGCATATTAAAGCATATTATAGTGGTATTCTCCTTTGATGCTTTATTTGGGTTGACTTGGCGCATGCTCACACCATGTTATGACTATCTCAAGTAACCATAGCCTTTACGATCCTTTAGTTTTCAACTTGTAGTATCACTTTATGCTTTGATCAATGATGTTTTGTCGCTCTCCATGATTATGGCCATTATTGCTCTCTTAGTTTGTCGCTCCCAGTGTTTTGCTAGCCTCCACAGCCAAATATGAGTTCCACTCATGCATCCAACTCCCTAAACCAAGTTTTTCCAAAGAGTCCACCACACCTACCTACTAGCTTATGCTATTCCAAGTATATTCATGCTTTTGTTTACCTTTCACTTGTTATGAGAAAACTAGTGATTAAAGCTCTCACAAACTTGATGGCACACTTTACTTTATTGCCTCTAATAGACTTGAACCATTGGGTCCTTCTTTTGTTGCGTATATGCTTGCGCTTTATAAGTTGAAATTAGCAGAACCATGTTTCATGGGGAACGCTTTCAACATTGCACTTGTACTTTGTACCCCGTTGATATTATGATCTTTTGCTTACGGATCCCGACGGTGTGAAATAAAAGTGGAACTTGTAAGATCATGGAGTTTGTATGTGTGTTAGAGAAACGCCTGGGCGGCTAGCCTAAGCCATGCCTAATCATGGTGGAAACTTGCAGCATCACCATAATGAGCACTCTATGAAGCATCCTCAATAAAAACCTATGCAAATAGCAAATAAAAAGATCGCTGAGATGCTCATTGTCTGCTTGTCTTGTCATTTTGATTATGGGAAAGCTCCCGTATCATGTGCAAGGGGTACCCTGTTGGCGGTTCTTAATGATACACATATACTTACAATGACAAGAGCTTACTCGTGACTAAAGTTGAGGAGCATGAGGATCGGTCTTCGTAAGTAAGGGGCATGAGATTTCGGTTTATAACTTGTCAAGCATATCCTCTTAGTTGTGTCACTTTAACCTTAATCACCTTAAAGATGCTTATGATAGGGCAATGAGAGCTGAAAACTACAAGTACCATAACTTTTGGAAGCTCCTTATGAGACTTGAATCCCTACTTCCTTTTACAAAAGGCTTTTCTTCCACCATTATATTGAGTCTCCGCCTTCTATCTTTATGCACCTACTTTGAGTGCATAGTGGCCATTCTTAGTTCTATGTGCATTGTCCCAAGACTAGTTGATTGATGCATAACTTGTTATTGCTTGTTTGAAACTATTGTATCTAGTCACTCTTATGAACTTTGAAGGTGTCCTATGCATTTATATTTGCTACTCTATTGAGGGACAAGCTGAATACTTTTATGCTATGTTTTCTTTATGTGAAACAAATAAACGTCTTGCAAAGCATTGTTATTCATGAATCTTTTGTTTGTGTCTTTTCATGTTGCATCATTGTTTCTTTGATTATTGCTAGAACTTTGTCTTTCATGTTATGATTAAAGTACTATGATCCCAGCTTTGAGTGTTTTGCAAATACTTTAATCAAGTCTTTGATGGTGCATGTCACCTCAAAAATTCATTCTTTTTATCACTTACCTACTCGAGGACGAGCAGGAGTTAAGCTTGGGGATGTTGATACATTGCAAATGTATCTATAATTTTTGATGTTCTATGCTTGGTTTTATCCACTTTCTTGTGTTTTGTTCCAACTTTGGAGTACTTTTATTATGATTTCTTGGACTAACCTATTAACAAGAGCCACAGTGCCAGTTGCCTGTTTTCTGTGTTTTTGGTTCCAGAAAAGTTAGAAAATGAATATTCTCGGAATTGGACGGGACAAAAGCCAAAGTGCCTGTTTTTCCGGAAGGGATCAAGTGCTAGAATACGAGATGGAGAAGGGCTGGGGGCCGGCCACACCACCTGGGCACGCGGCCAGGCCTGGCCCGCGCCAGGGGGTGGTCTGGCCGACCCCAACACCCCCTCGGCCTCTCCTTCTGCCTATAAGTTGCCCTCGGGACAAAAACCCTAAGAACCCGATCAAAAATCCACGAAAGAGTCTGTAGCCGCCGTCGTCTCTATCCCTAGATCGGGGGGGGCTCTGAAGCTCTTCCCAGCACCCTGCCAAAGAGGGGAATTCACCCTGGAGGCCTTCTTCATCACCACGCAAGCCTCCGGTGTGATGCGTGAGTAGTTCATCCTTGGACTACGGATCCATGTAGTAGCTAGATGGCTGGTTTCTCCTCCTTTGTGCTTTCATGTTTAGATCTTGTGAGCTCCGTTCATGATCAAGATCATCTATTTGTAATTCATACATGTTGTGTTTGTGGGGATCCGGCGGATATTGAGATGCTATTTCAAATTGATTATTGATTCTATCATGTCTTTGTTATTTGAGATCTTGCATGCTTTCTATTGTTAGTAACTATCTTGGCCAAGTAGATGCTAGCAACTCCAAGAGTTAGTATTTATGCTCGATAGTGGGTTCATGCCTCTGGTAATCTGGGGAAGTGACAGAAATCTCTAAGGTACTAGATGTGCTGTTGCTACTAGGGAGAAAACAACGATCTTTTGTTCATAGAACAATTGTATTGTTTACTTTACATGCAGTTCGTAAAGCAATAATCTGTTGCTTGCAACTTAATACTGGAGGGGGTTCGGATGATAACCTGAAGGTGGATTATTAGTCATAGATGCAGTTGGATGGCGGTCTATGTATTATGTTGTAATGCCCAATCAAGTCTCAAAGGAGTCAAGATGATTAGTATATGCATGTATTGCTTTCTCGGTGTTTGTCAATTGCCCCGCTGTAATTTGTTCACCCAACATGTTATCTATCTAAGGAGAGCCACCTCTAGTGAACTATGGATCCCGGTCCTTTACTTTACATACAATCTATAAACTGTTTCTGCTTTGTGTTTTCTTTCTGCAAACTTTTACTTCTTTCCATTTGGTACGTTTAATCCTTTGTTTTCCGCAAAACACGGTGAGATTGACAACCTCATCGCAAGTTGGGGACAAAGTTTTGTGGTTGTGTTGTGCAGGTCTCCACGTTGCTACTAGCACCGGTAGTGCGCCCGTTTGGGGTGTTTCCTTGCTCCTACTGGTTCGATTAAACCTTGGTTTCATAACTGAGGGAAACTTGTTGCTGTGCTCATCATACCTTCCTCTTGGGGTTCCCAACGAGCTCTACATCAACACCGCCATTAAGCATTTTTCTGGGTGCCGTGCATTGAGCCATCAAAGGTCTCTAATGACCTCACCAGGATAGCAAAATTGCGTCATTGGCAACGGCGCTAGAAAAATGGTTGAAACCTTCGATCCGGATTCACGGATGTGGTATAATATCTTTTTCCCTAGAAGACCTAGGTTTAATCAAACCTTGGAAAGCATGCTAAAAGGAAATAAAAAGGACACGTCTACATGCCTTTGTTTGTTTGTTTTACCTTAGTTTACCGGATCAATCTAGTTTACTTTATAATGGGTTTGAATCAATGGATGGAGATAGGCCAGGGTTGAAGATCCACCTGCAACTGCACATCAAATGGGATAAAATATAGTAATAAGCATAGTCATGTATACTGTTTGAATGGAGATAATATCTTGTGGGCAACACATCCTAATATTCTAGAGCCCCCGTGATGCAGCGGGCATAGCAATAGACTTTTAATCCAACCGAGCGCATATCGAAGCCACGGGTTACAAACGATTATTAAGTGTAAAACACAGATCAAAGCTTTAAGTGGTGATGTTGTTGTTGATCCCGAATGAGGCGCTAAGCGAAGACCGTACTACCCTTTCTGTCACTGAGGTTCCTATGAGGTCGCCGCTAGCCAAGTATCCCACCTCAAGCCTTTATCAATCTATGAGATCTTGGGTACGTACAAGTCCATAGATCGAGACAAGATACGAAGAAACAAAAGATACAAATGTCAATTACAAACAAAATACAATACTCCCATGATCTAGATACACATAATCGCTGCGAGGTTTCTCCCCAACCCACAACCCGTGAGGACTACTCACTCATAACAAATAGATCAGAGATAGAAAACATCATACAAATACTTAGATTGAAATCAAATATTCTTACAATGGTCGCCAAATCACAAGGAGATCTAAAGTACAAAGCAATGGCTATGGCTAGTAGATGGATGGATGGTGGAAGTGATGAACAATTTTGTGGATCTCCTTTGGTGGTGTTGTTTTGTAATATGAGAATGGTGGCTCTCTTACTGGCGGCTAGAGCCTCAAAATATATAGGCGTCTTCAGGAAAGTTGTAGGATTTGATGAGACGAAGCCGTCGCCACCTGGTACGGGCAGGCGGTATGGGCGGGCCCTGCCCGTACCAGTGGTCGTTAAGCGTACTCACGCCCTGGAACTTTTCCCAACTACTTGGTCATGTGTACTTCTTCAAAATGCTTCATTATGACTCCTTATTTCGCATTAAAGGCCGTGATTTCTTGCACAACATAAATAAAATAGAGGTTTTGCATACGTTTGCAATTATTAGTCGTTAGTGGCAAGGATTGAGAGTTTCTTTGGCAATTGCTTGACCAAAATCAATGTTCAAACATAGTGGAAGATGGCAAAAATCGGAGCCATCAGTAGCTAACCCCGTGCTAGTCCCGAAGAAGGACATAGATATACTTCGCATGTGCATGTACTAGACATCCCTGAACAAGCACTGCCCAAAGGACCACTTCCCTCTGCCACAGATCGACCAAATCATCGACTCCACCACAGGTATGAGTGCCTCTTGTTCCTTGATGCCTACTCAGGCTACAACCAGATTCATATCAAAGTGGAGGACTAGGAGAAAACCTCTTTCATCTTGCCCTATGGAGTGTACTGCTACAACATGAAGCCCTTTGGGTTGAAGAACGCAGGGGCCACCTACCAAAGGTGCATGCAAGCCTGCCTCAAGGACCAAACCGGAAATAACTTCCAAGTCTAAGTGGACGAGGTGGTCGTCAAGACCAAGGAGGGAGCTATGCTCATCGATGTGTTAGATCCCTTAGGATCAACTAGCTCAAGAATTAAGCCACATAGAGGAGGAGTTAGGTGTGTACCTGAATCTGGAGGTCCGTCCATGGTCTCCACTTACTTGACTTGACCTAAATCTAATTGAGATGAGCTGTGAGCTGTTCTTCCTAGTGTTGTGGGTGCTAGCTTGATCGGTGAGCAGGGGAGAGAGAGAAGAGAGCACGGCGAACGAGCAGTCTGTCTCAGCTCAAACCCTAGGACCCCTATTTATAGCACTTGCGCTAGGGGAACCAACACCTCTGATGGATGGTCAGGATGCCCCTGATCAGGGCATCCAATGGCTGTAATTAACATCCCTTTAATTGACCCTAATTTGACTTAGATTGATCTCAGAAACATATAGATTACTGCATATCACTTATATCCAACATTCTCCCACTTAATTGTAAGGATAAAATTTATAAGCCCATTTTTTCAACAAAACAGCATATGAGACAACAAAATTATAATGGTCAGATAGTACCGCATAACCCAATTACTACAATACACCACTTTATTTCAAAACAGAACTTATTTAACTTAGGAGCTCCATAAACTTATACTTATTACAAACTTATGAGCTCAGCTCTTTGTTGAAACTTATACAGAGACAAAAAATTATAGTGGTCAGTTAAGTACCATTGAACTAATTGACTACAGTACATCATTCCATCAAAGAGAAGAACCCTTATTAGACTTATGGGGAGATGGTGTCATAACTGTCCCAATACCAGGATCAAAAGCTTTCTACCAATCCCATGCTAGCAACATGTTCTTGAACACACTGGGTGGCAGGCCTTTGGTGAGTGGATCCGCTAACATTGCGTAAGTCCTTATATGCTTAATACTTATTTTTTGATCCTAGATTCTATATTTCACAACATGATATTTGATGTCAATGTGTTTGGCAGCACCACTTGACTTGTTGTTACTTGAATAGATCATTGCAGGTTGATTATCGCAGAAAAGAGTGAGTGGCTCAAATATACTTTCAATCACCCTTAAACCCGGAATGAAATTCTTCGGCCATACTGCATGCCTAGTTGCCTCGTAACATGCCACAAACTCTGTCTGCATTGTTGACGATGTAGTAACACTTTGCTTGGTGCTTTTCCAAGAAATAGCTCCTTCTGCTAGGGTGAAAATATAACCCGGTGTGGATTTCATTGTGTCAACACGCCCCGCAAAATCAGCATCTGAATAACCCACCACCTTGAGGTTATCAGTTATCTTATATGTGAGCATGAGGACTTTGGTGCCTTGCAAATAACGCAAAGCTTTCTTAGCAGCCTTCTAGTGATCCAACCCTGGATTAGGCTGATATCTTCCAAGCATCCCGGTTATGAATGCTAAGTCAGAGTGAGTGCACAGTTGTGCATACATCATGCTTCCAATAATTGACGCATAAGGAACTGACTTCATCTGCGCAGATTCATAATCATTACTTGGGCACTGGAAAGTCCCAAACTTATCGCCCTTGAAACTAGGAGCAGGCGAGGCTGAGCAATAATGCATATTGAACTTTTGAGTACATTCTCAATATAAACTCTTTGTGATAGCCCCAAGATTCCTCTAGGTCTATCTCGGTGAATCTGAATACCTAAGACATAAGCGGCTTCACCGAGATCTTTCATATCAAACTTTGAAGAGAGAAACCTTTTAGTTTCTAGCATCATATTCTTATCGCTACTGGCTAAGAGTATGGCATCGACATATAGTATCATGAAGACAAAATTGCTCCCCCTGAACTTCGCATTAATGCAATTGTCCACTTCATTCTCTTTGAAACCAAAATCCTTTATGACTTGATCAAACTTGAAGTACCATTGCCTTGAGGCTTGCTTTAATCCATAAATGGATTTTTAAGATGACATCCTAAGTTTTCCTTCCCTTCCATAAAAAAATGAAGGGTTCTGTTGACTCGTGTATTACCAAGCTCGTTGGGGAACCCCAAGAGGAAGGTATGATGAGCACAACAGTAAGTTTTCCCTCGGTTATGAAACCAAGGTTATCAATCCAGTAGGAGCAAGGAAACACCCCAAAGGTGTAGCTAGCTAAACTTTGGCAGGGCACACTACCGGTGCCAGCGGCAACGTGGAGACCTGCACAACACAACCACCGAACTCTGTCCCCAACTTACGATGAGGTTGTCAATCTCACCGGTTTTGATAAAAACAAAGGATTAAACGTATCGAGTGGAAGAAAGTAATAGTTTGCAGAAAGTAATCACAACGCAGTAAACAGTTGATTGTAGATTGATAGTAAAAGAAAGGACCGGGGTCCATAGTTCACTAGAGGTGGCTCTCCTTAAGATAGATGACATGTTGGGTGAACAAATTACAGCAGGGCAATTCACAAACATCGAGAAAGCATACAAGCATATACTACTCATCTTGACTCCTTTGAGATTCGATTGGGCATTACAACATTATACATAGACCGCCATCCAACTGCATCTATGACTAATAATCCACTTTTAGGTTATCATCCGAACCCCCTCCAGTATTAAGTTGCAAGCAACGGATAATTGCATTAGGAATTGCGTGTAAAGTAAACAATACGATTGTTCTATGAACAAAGGATTGTTGTTTTCTCCCTAGTAGCAACAACACATCTAGTACCTTAGAGATTTCTGTCACTTCCCCAGATTACGAGAGGCATGAACCCACTATCGAGCATAAATACTAACTCTTGGATTTGCTAGCATCTACTTGGCCAAGATAGCTACTAACAACGGAAAGCATGCAAGATCACAAATAACAAAGACATGATAGAATCAATAATCAATCTGAAATAGCATCTCAATATCCATCGGATCCCCGCAAACACAACATGCAGAATTACAAATAGATGATCTTGATCATGAATGGAGCTCACAAGATCTAAACATGATAACACAAAGGAGGAGAACCAGCCATCTAGCTACTACATGGACCCGTAGTCCATAGATGAACTACTCATGCATCACACCGGAGGCTTGCATGATGATGAAGAAGGCCTCCAGGGTGAATTCCCCTCTCCGGTAGGGTGCCGGGAAGAGCTTCAGATCCCTCCCGATCTAGGGATGGAGATGACAGCGGCTACAGACTCTTTCGTGAATTTTTTATCAGGTACTTAGGGTTTCCGTATCAGAGGTAATATATAGGCGGAAGGAGGGGCAGATGGGGTGCTTGGGGCGGCCAGTCCACCCCCTGGCGCGAGCCAGGCCTGGACACGTGGCCAGGTGGTGTGGCCGGGCCCCAGCCCCTCTCTGTATTCTGGCTCCAGGTGTCCCTCGGTGAAAAACTGACTTTGGCTTTTGTCTCGTCCAATTCCGAGAATATTCATTTTCTGACTTTCCTGGAACCAAAAACAATAGAAAATAGGCAGCTGGCACTGTGGCTCTTGTTAATAGGTTAGTCCAAGAAATCATATGAAAAGTACTCCAAAGTGTGGACAAAACATAAGAAAGTAGATAAAACCAAGCATGGAACATCAAAAATTATAGATACATTTGCAATGTATCAACATCGCCAAGCTTAACTCCTGCTCGTCCTCGAGTAGGTAAGTGATAAAAAGAAAGAATAATTTTTGAGGTGACATGCACCATCATAAACTTGATGAAACTATTTGTAAAACATTTAAAGCTGGGATCATAGTACTTCAATCATAACATGAAAGACAAAGTTCTAGCAATAAGACAAAGAAACTATGTTTCAACATGAAAAGGCACAAACAAAAGATTAATGAATAACAATGTTTTGCAAGACGTTTGTTTGTTTCACATAAAGAAAACATAGTATAGTGGCATTCAGCTTGTCCCTCATAGAGTAGCAAACATAAATGCATAGGACACCTTCAAAGTTCATAAGAGTGACTAGATACAAATAGTTTAAAAAAAGCAATATCAAGGTATGCATGAATCAACAAGTCTTGGGACAATGCACATAGAAGTAAGAATGGCCACTATGCTCTCAAAGTAGGTGCATAAAGATAGAAGGTGGAGACTCAACATAAAAGTAAAAGAAAGGCCTTCATAGAAGGAAGTAGGGATTCAAGTCTCATAAAGAGCTTCCAAAAATTATGGTACTTAATAGCTTTCAGCTCTCATTGCCCCTATCATAGGCATCTTGAACGTGATTACGGTTAAAGTGACACAACTAAGAGGATATGCTTGACAAGTTATAAACCGAAGTCTCATGCCCCTTACTTACGAAGACTGAACCTCATGCTACTCAACTTTATTCACAAGTAAGCTCTTGTCATTGTAAGTACATATGGTATCATGAAGAACCACCAATAGGGTACCCCTTGCACATGATACAGGAGCTATCCTATAATCAAAACGACAAGGCAAGCAGACAATGAGCATCTCAGCGATCTTTTTATTTTCTATTTGCATAGGTTTTTATTGAGGATGCTTCATAGAGTGCTCATTATGGTGATGCTGCAAGTTTCCACCATGATTAGGCATGGCTTAGGCTAGCGGCCCATGCGTTTCCCTAACACACATACAAACTCCATGATCTTACAAGTTCCACTTTTATTTCACACCACCGGGATCCATAAGCAAAAGAACATGATATCAACGGGGTACAAAGTACAGGTGCAATGTTGAAAGCGTTCCCCATGATACATGGTTCTGCTAACTTCAACTTATAGAGCACAAGCATATACGCAACAAATATGCACGCAATGGTTCAGGTTTATTAAATGCAAGAAAGTAAAGTGTGCCATCAAGTTCATGAGAGCTTTAATCACTAGTTTTCTCATAACAAGTTTAATTCGGAAGGTAGACAAAAACATGAATATACTTGGAATAGCATATGCTAGTAGGTAGGTATGGTGGACTCTTTGGAATAACTTGGTTTAAGGAGTTGGATGCATGAGTGGAACTCATACTTGGTGGTGGAGGCTAGCAAAAGACTGGGAGCGACATACTAAGAGAGCAATAATGGCCATAATCATGCAGAGCGACAAAACATCATTGATCAAAGCATAAAGTGATACCACAAGTCAAAAACTAAAGGATCATAAAGGCTATGGTGACTTTGGATAGTCATAACATGGTGTGAGCATGCGCCAAGTCAACCCAAATAAAGCATCAAAGGAGAATACCACAATACTATGCTTTAATATGCTAAACAACGCATGATTCTTCCAAGCCACATTAAGCAATCTCAATTGTTTATAACAAGTCATGCTACAAAAAATAATACTAAGCATAAAGCCAAAACAATATCAAGCATGGCATGACAAAGCATAGGCCACAGTCAAAACCAAACTCTCTTTACCACTTAAACATGAACTTTCCTACTCTTTTCCAATCCAAACCAAACTATTTGAAAACCAATGTTTGAAAGAGGGGGTCCAACTAATTTATTCAGCAAACTAAGAAAACAAAGCAACGAAAAACCAAAATGAAAACGAAAAAGAAGACGCTCCAAGAACAACACAATTATGCATGAAACAATAAAAATGAAGCGTCTGGAAGAAACGTGGGATTTTTATTGATGAAGAGGGGGATGCCTTGGGCATCCCCAAGATTTGACACTTGTACTTCTTGGATATTTCTTGGGGTGACACGCGTGGCATCGCCAAGCTTGAGCTTTAGTCCATTCTACATCTCATTACTCATTCTTTCCATACACCTGAAATATTTCCTTCATACAAAATTCACACAATCTTTATTAGCAACATTAGTACACTCAAGATAATAAGTCTTTTAGGTTCAGTTACAACACAAATTAAACTAGTGTAGCATTTCCCTCAAAAAGCTCAATTCCCCAAAAGAACTCAAAAAGGAACCAACAAGAAGCAATTGCAGAAAATGGCAGAAATCAGTCAAAACAGACCAGCAGGTAAATATGATTTTTTCGAAGACCTTATGTTGCTCAAATCAAAAAGAGTTGAACTAACGAAAGTTATATAACAACCCGGGGAAGAAGCACAAAAATTCACGCCTCAAAACGACGTACAGATATTTTACATGAATTTTTACGGTGAAGCACAGAAATCTGTTTCGGGACCGCAACTTTCCCAATCATTACTTCTCTTCCATTAGAGGTTACTCTTGGCACATAAAGCAAATAAAAATGATAAGGAGCGGTTATTATTGAAGTAATAACTTTCAAGACTCATCTAAAACTTTTGATTTATCTCCGAATAAGTACTTTTCTTTAACGCCTTTAAGTTAGGCATGATAATTTGAGAAGATGCTCACATAGAAAATATGAATTGAAGTAGAAGAGAGCATCAAGAAGCAAATTCAAAACACATTTAAGTCTAACCCTCTTCCTATGCATAGGAATCTTATACGCAAATAAATTCACAAAGAACAAAGCGACATGCATAGGACGATAAAACGAGAGTAACTTCAAAACTTTCAACAAATAGAGAGGTGTTTCAGTACCATGAAAACTTTTACAACCATATTTTCCTCTCTCATAATAATTTTCAGTAGCCTCATGAATAAACTCAACAATAGAATTATCACATAAAGCATGATTTTCATGATCTACAAACACTAGAGCTTTATTATAAACATTTTCAAAAGAATCCTCAGGAACATGACATTCGTCCTCCTTTGGTAAGCATGGGGGACAATCAAATAATGTAAGGGGTAAAGAGTTACTCTCATTAGAAGGTAGGGATGGGTAGATCCATTCTTCCTCCTATTGATCATCACTCTCCTCCTCTTTTTCATCCAATGAGCTTCCAGTTTCAGCAATTTCTTCTTCCATAGGCTCCTGCAAGGCATTAGTCTCTTCCATTGGTGGAGAGCATCTATTAAGATATTCAAGAATATAGCCATTTTCTACCTTGTAATTATCAAAGAAAAAGTATATCATAAACCTCATATTTATAAGGTGAATCATCAGTATTTTCAAGCAAACTAGCAAGTTCAAATGCACCCTTCCAAGCAATAAATTCTTCAATTTGTTCCACATCATAAAAGTCATAATTCCCTTTAACATAAGAAGATATGGTAACATTATCATTATACTCACATTGAAAAGGGAGGTGTTTATACCTCCTACAACAACAAGATTTATCAAATCAATAAGTAACATTATAAGTAGAGCACACGTTTATCGCAATGGTATACAATTTATCAATTTGTTCCCATAAGTGTTTCCCTTTTTGTGACAAGCGGTGTTCCTTATAATAATATTTTTGATCTTCCGTGAACCCACCTTGCAAATAAGATTCAGTTTCAAAGAAACCAACCATTGATAGAAAGCATGATAAAGCAAGACAATAACAGACCAATGAAAATAACAACTATAGTACGAACTAATTTTTGTGTGTTTTTGATAAAGAAACAAGCAAACAAAGCAAAAATAAACTAAGAAAAACAAAAATAACAAAGTAAAGAGATTTGTTATGAGGGACTCCCCTTGTGAAGATGTGCTTAACTCCCCGGCAACGGCGCCAGAAAAAGTACTTGCTGACTCGTGTATTAACGAGCTCATTGGGGAACCCCAAGAGGAAGGTATGATGAGCATAGCAGTATGTTTTCCCTTAGTTATGAAACCAAGGTTATCAATCCAGTAGGAGCAAGGAAACACCCCAAAGGTGTAGCTAGCTGAACTTTGGCAGCGCGCACTACCGGTGCTAGCAGCAACATGGAGACCTGCACAACACAACCACAGAACTCTGTCCCCAACTTGCGATGAGGTTGTCAATCTCACCGGTTTTGCTGAAAACAAAGGATTAAACGTATCGAGTGGAAGAAAGTAATAGTTTGCAGAAAGTAAACACAAAGCAGTAAACAGTTGATTGTAGATTGATAGTAAAATAAAGCATCGGGGTCCATAATTCACTAGAGGTGGCTCTCCTTAAGATAGATGACATGTTGGGTGAACAAATTACAGCAGGGCAATTGACAAACATCGAGAAAGCATACAAGCATATACTATTCATCTTGACTCCTTTGAGATTCGATTGGGCATTACAACATTATACATAGACCGCCATCCAACTACATCTATGACTAATAATCCACCTTCAGGTTATCATCCGACCCCCCTCCAGTATTAAGTTGCAAGCAACGGATAGTTGCATTACGAATTGCGTGTAAAGTAAACAATACGATTGTTCTATGAACAAAGGATTGTTGTTTTCTCCCTAGTAGCAACAACACATTTAGTACCTTAGAGATTTCTGTCACTTCCCAAGATTACCAGAGGCATGAACCCACTATCGAGCATAAATACTAACTCTTGGAGTTGCTAGCATCTACTCGGCCAAGATAGCTACTAACAACGGAAATCATGCAAGATCACAAATAACAAAGACATGATAGAATCAATAATCAATCTGAAATAGCATCTCAATATCCATCGGATCCCCGCAAACACAACATGCAGAATTACAAATAGCTGATCTTGATCATGAATGGAGCTCACAAGATCCAAACATGATAGCATAAAGGAGGAGAACCAGCCATCTAGCTACTACATGGACCCGTAGTCTAGAGATGAACTACTCACACATCACACCGGAGGCTTGCATGATGATGAAGAAGGCCTCCAGGGTGAATTCCCCTCTCTGGCAGGGTGCCGGGAAGAGCTTCAGATCCCTCCCGATCTAGGGATGGAGATGACGGCGGCTACAGACTCTTTCGTGGATTTTTGATCGGGTACTTAGGGTTTCCGTATCAGAGGAAATATATAGGCGGAAGGAGAGGCCGAGGGGGTGCCTGGGGCGGTCAGACCACCCCCTGGCGCAGGCCAGGCCTGGCCGCATGGCCAGGTGGTGTGGCCCCAACCCCTCTCCGTCTCGTATTCTGGCTCCAGGTGTCCCTCGATGAAAAACTGACTTTGGCTTTTGTCCCGTCCAATTCCGAGAATATTAATTTTGTGATTTTCCTGGAACCAAAAACAGCAGAAAACAGGCAGCTGGCATTGTGGCTCTTGTTAATAGGTTAGTCCAAGAAATCATATGAAGAGTACTCAAAGTGTGGACAAAACATAAGAAAGTAGATAAAACCAAGCATGGAACATCAAAAATTATAGATACATTTGCAATGTATTAGGTTCCATAGCAGAAAACAAAAAAAATTATCTACTCGAACACTAATACCAGGATCTATACTATGTAGACATAAGTAAGGGAGAAGGGATACGGTATTCATACCTTTGAAGGCCGAGGCACGCCTTATGCAGGAAGGCGTATATTGATAAAGACGAGCAGCACCCCAAGTGTGGTGCCTCCGAAGTTCGTCACACGTCCGATGTAGGAGACGTCAACCGGAATTCGATCTAGCCGAGCAGCGGAAGAAGTAGACGCCAGATCGCAGATCACACGACGGTGGTGTTAAGGTGGAGAACTCACCCACGAGGTCCTCCCCAATATTACGTAGAAGTCCTCAATGGATGAGAGAGAGAATGAGAGGGAATGGGGTGATTCCAATGGGGGAGGGGAGACCCCTATATATAGTGGGAGGGGGGCGCACCACCCTAGGGCCAGGCGGTGACCCGCCGTCCACCTAGGGGCAGCCTCCAGCCCTAGGTAGGCCCCATTGGGGCGGCCCACCAAGCCTAGGCCGGCTGGCCCCCTCTCCCAAGGCGCCATGCCCTATTGGGCCTCCCTTCGGGTGAGGGCCATTAGCATTATGATGCCTTTAATAATAAAATAAAATATACATTTAATATTAATTCTCTAAGTAATATTCAAATACACATATTGTATTATTCCTTCACTTTGGAACATCTTACGGACCCCTTCCGATCTCCATCAGATGTTACCCGGAATTATTCCAGTTTCTATTTCTCTATTGCTCCTACAATACCTCATCTACCCTAAGCGTCCCTACCCTTAAGCGTGACATTCGTCGGTTCGGAAACACTCCGGACATGATCGAGACTACTCTCACATCAATGATCAACAGAGGGACCTGGATGGCCATGTGACTCCCGTGCGTTTCACGAATACAATCGCTCAAACCATGAGTGTTGGGTCCGCAGCATAGAAAACAAAAAAAATTCCTACGATGAGAACTACACGCCAAGATCTATCTACTAGGTACAGAGCAACGGGTGGACATACATCCATCGAGAACTTACCCTCGAAGACAACGAGTTTTTTTAACGAGTAGGAACTCGTGGTTGATGTAGTCGTACACTTGCCGATCTCAAGATCGTGTGGAAGTCCAAGCGCCGCAAATCAACAGCGCATCCGTCCTCACACACACGTTCAAGCCGCCGGACAACCTCCACCTCCTCGCTCCAGCGATCCAGTGGAAGCAGCAACTCCTTCCAGACGAAATGCCACCGGGAACATGTATCTCGCTAATCCAAGACCATGGGGAATAATTCTAGAGGGGGAGAGAGATCCTTCACGAGGAGGTGTGTGGAAGAAGGAGGAAGAGGGGGGACTTTTATAGGAGGAAGGGGGTGGCCCTCCCCATGCCCGGCGCCTCATGGGGGGTGACCCCTCACCTCCCCCATTCATGTGGTGGTAACCCCTCCACATTAAAATGCCTCTTCACATTCTCTTTTAAAGATCCACTTTAAATGCATTAAAATTCTCTAAGTTTAATGCTCTCTCATTTAATAAAACTCTTTTATTAAATTTGTTCAGAAGTTTGTTAATTACTTTAATTAACAAACATTCACATATAACCCCTTGCAATATTTCAATATCACATGCAGAACCACTTTCTGCAATTTCACCCGAAACAATTTCCGGTTTCTATCGAAACAATTCCTGCGCTTTGCAATTCTTTCGTCTGAAACATATGTGCTCCAAAATGGTGTCCGTAACTCTTAAGTATGTCACCCTACGGTTCGCGAATAATGCAGACATGATTGAGACTCCTCTCAGATCAATAATCAGAAGCGGGACCTGGAGATCCATACTGACTCCTGCATATTCAACGATGACTTCTGTGATCATGAGAACCTTTAACGCTTGTAATTTAATCCCTTTGTCTCATGATATAATACATGTCCGAGATTCGATCATCGGTATCCAAATACCTAATTTGATCTCGTTACCGACATGCACTCTTTTCTCGTTCCCGTGATATAACATTCTAGTGATCACATCACTTGCTTGCAAGCTATCTTAATGTGATATCACCGAGAGGGTCCAAAGTATATCTATCCGTCATCGGGATTGACAAATTCCACTCTTGATCCATGAGCCTCAACATAACACCTTCGTAGCACTGAACCCATCTTTATAGTCATGGTGTGATGTTTGATGCTATCAAGATACTCTTCCGGTGTTAGCAATTAACATGATCTCATGGTCTAAGGATAAAGATTACTTCGTATGATGTTATAGCAATGTAAACATAATGACTTGATCGTAATGCTATACTTCGGATGAATGTTCATCACATCATTTCACAAATGCTGTGACCTTGTTATTAACAACATCCAATGTCCATGATCAGGAAACCTTGATCATCTTGTTAATCAACAAGCTAGTCTATAAGAGAGGCACAACTAGGAACCCTTTTTGTTTATTAAACACACATGTATTGATGTTTCCGATCAATAAAATTATAGCATGCAAAATAAACATCTATCATATATAAGGAATACATAATAGCAACTTTATTATTGCCTCTTAGGGCATATTTCCTTCAATGAGATAGTCGTTTTCCGGTCCCTTTGTCATATGATACCCAATTCATTCGAGACTTGATCTTCGGTATCCCCATACCTTAGTTCGGTCTCGTTACCAATGAACTTGTTTACTCGTTCTCATGTCGTTGCATTCCATGACAAAGTCACATGCTTACAAGCTTCATTAATTCAACGTCACCGAGATGGCCACATGTATCTGTGCGTTACATGGACTAGACATATCCTGGTCTTGATATGTACTCCTCAACGCATCCCTTCGGAAAACCTGAGTGGCACCTTTATGATCACCCTTTTACGAGATGATTCTTGATAACCATCAAAGCTTCTTCCGGAATGGTGATTTGCATTACCTCACTGTCAAAGGATCAGGTTGCGAGGTTCTCTGTGTTTTATTATCAATGGTGAACTTTGTAACTAGATCTCATTTAAGAACGGTACGATGTTTGTCTATCATGTTATTCAACTAATAACATGACCCCATTGTCAATTGGCATACATTCCCATGATCTTGAAACTTAGACCATCCTCATGACCAATGAACTAGTTCGCTAGAGGTAACTAGAGACACTGTTTGTTTACATACCACACGTGTATTAACGTTTCGTATTAACACAGTTATAACACAGCATGAAACGTATTATGAACATATAGGAGTCACATCAAATAATACACTTTATTATTTGCCTCTAGGGCATAACTCCTTCAAAAAAAACCTTCCGATTGAGCCATGTAAACATCTTCATGTAAGTCACCATTCAGAAATACCATTTTGACATCCATCTGATGCAACTCAAGATCATAATGAGCCACAAGAGCCATAATAATTCTGAACGAGTCCTTAGAAGAGACAGGTGAAAAAGTCTCATTATAATCAATACCTTCTCTTTGAGTGAAGACCTTAGCCACAAGCCTTGCTTTGAACCTTTCAATATCACCTTTGGAGTCATGTTTGGTCTTATAGACCCATCTACTGCCCACAGTTTTGGATCCTTCAGGAATTTCTACTAAGTCCCATACATCATTAATGCTCATGGACTTCATTTCATCTTTCATAGCATCAAGCCACTCTAATGAATGATCACTTTGTATGGCTTCCTTAAATGATGCAGGATCAACATCCAACATCGACTCATTCATATCCTCACTCATATAAGTGACATAATCACCAGAAAATAGCGGACTTTCTAGCCCGCTTAGATCTTCTGAGAGGTACATTATTTGGTACCTCAACCACAACTTTAGGCTGCTGAGCATCTTTCGTAGAAGTATCATTAGGTATGGACTCTGAGGGAGTCAGTGGTATCTCAGCAGGTGTAAGATTAGTAGTCCTTTCAACTGGAGGTGTAACCTCAACATGAACAAGAAACACTGTCTCTTGGATCATAGGGATCAGAGCATAATCATGTTTCTCCTCCAAGGCTATTTCCATGGGAGTGATGCTCCCCCTTATCATATCACTTTCCAAGAACACAATGTGTATTGTTTCAATAAACTTAGTGAATTGTTTTGGACAATAGAAACGATATGCCTTAGATTTGTCAAGATAACTAATGAAGTGGCAGCTGAAAGTCTTGGGTTCTAACTTTCACATAATTGGATTGAAAACTCTTGCCTCAGCAGGTCAGCCCCACACATGCAAATAACTCAGGATAGGTTTTCTCCCAGTCCATAATTCATACGGCATTTTCGGCACTGATTTGCTGGGAACGACCTTATTAAGAATATGTGCAACTATCTTTAGAGCTTCTATCCATAAACCAAGCGGAAAAGTGGAGTGACTTAACATACTTCATACCATGTCCATAAGAGTATGATTCCGCCTTTCAGCGACTCCATTTGCTAAGGTTCGCCTCGTGCTGAATACTGAGCAACAATACCATTTTCCTGTAGGGACTTAGCAAAAGATCCAGGAACTTGGCCATAAGTAGTGTGTCTACCGTAGTACTCACCACCACGATCAGACCTTACAACTTTAATCTTTTGACCAGCTTGATTCTCAACTTCATCTTTAAATATCTTGAACTTTTCTAATGCCTCAAATCTTTCTTTGATAGGATAGATGTATCCAAAGCGGGAGAAGTCATCAGTGAATGTTATGAAGGATTCAAAACCATCCACTGATTTCACATTAAATTGACCACATATATCCGTGTGAACAATTTCTAAAACTCACGTGCTTCGATTTGCACCTTTCTTGATTCTCTTAGCATGTTTCCCTTTGATGCAATCAATACAATGATCTAGATCCGCATATGAGAAATCCAAAGGATGAAGAACTTGCTCCTTAATGATACGCTCAATTCCCCCTCGAAATATGGCCCAGATGATAGCGCCATAGTTTCGAAGAAGTCTCATAATCAGCACGCTTACGCTTGGTACTAACATTCACATTAGAAGAGGCATCAACTTCATTTATGAAATCACTTAAGGAAACAAGATAAAGTTTGTCTTGTTGGAATGCAAGACCAACATTATTATTGTCAAACATAATTATACATATCTTCTTCCCAAAGTCACACTGAAAACCATCATCATCTAAACATGAGACGGACACAAGGTTTTATCTCATAGAGGGTACATAAAGGACATTACGTAAACGAAGCAGAAAGCCGCTATGGAGCGTAAGTGAGAACTCTCTAATAGCCTCAGCCTCTGCCTCAACACCATTAGCGACTCTAATGGTTCTTTCCCCTCTTCTTAGGATCCTCTTTATATTGAATCAATTTGCAACATAAATTATTGCATCTGAGTCAACCCACCATGTATTGGTGGCATAATTAACATAAAGGGATTCATCAATGAAGGTTATAATATTAGTACCTTTCTTATTGAGCCATTTCATGAACCCAATACAATCCCTCTGAACGTGTCCGCTTTTTCCACAAAAGCGACATCCATTAGGATCTTTACCATCAGCATCAAGGTATGCATCTGCATTAGGAGCTCTGTTAGGATTCTTTTGCTAAAAGAACTTAGAAGATTGCCCTTTATCATAAAACTGAGTAGACTTAGGCTTCATAATTTTTTTATTTTTCTTCTTCTGAGAGTGCTTGAACTCGTTGACATGATCAACTCGTCCAGGTTTAAGCCTTTCCTCTTCTTGTACACATATGTCCATCATTTCATCCATGCCCCATTTAGAATCAATCACATTGTAATTGATAGTAAACGGAGAAAATTCCGTGGGCAAGGATGACATAATAAAATGGATAAGGAAACCTTCAGATATTTCCATTTCCATTGTTTTAAGTTTAGTGGCCATGTTAATTTTCCTCGTGATATGCTCTCTCAGACTCCCAGCTAAATCATACCTTTCATCAATAAGCCTTCTAATGAGACTTGTTGCATAAATTTTGGATGATCCCTTAAACTGGTCCTCAATCTTTCCACGGTAATCCTTGGCAGTCTGAGAGTCTGGAACAACTCCCCTCATACTTTTAGTGATGGATCCCTTAATGATCATGAGACACTTACGATTTGAATCCCCCCACTTAGTTTTCTCATCATCATAAACCCTTTTTAGGGCATCATAATTCTCATCACCTTTAGCAGGTGCTATAGGAGGATCCTTAAGGAGGGCATAATTAATATTCAGCAAAGCTAAAGTGATCTCAACCTTCTCCTTCCATGTACCAAAATTACTACTAGTCAACTGTTCTATGCCATTAATAATTCCGGCAATTTGAGAGGCATTAGATGATTCAACAGAAAAACAAATGCTTTGAGTAACCATCACCATTTTATACTACTCTTATCAATATAATCTACATCAGCGTTGGCCAGAAATAGACATAATCAATAAAATGTTGTGATCAAAACATCCCCCAATCAGCTTTGGCCAGAATGGCAGATATACGTCACACTCAGTTAAAACCTCTCATATAAGAAATTCTTTCATCAATCTGGAAAACATCAGCTTTGGCCAGAGAGCCGCGAAGATCGTCGTGCGCGAGCACCGCCAATCCGCCGTGACTCGCAAGGCGGGGGAAACGGCGGAGCACGAGCATGCCGACGAGGCAGCGATAGAGGACCTTGCAACGGATGCCGCCGAGGTCGCAGCCACTTGGGCAGTCGTCGACGGGGACGAGACGGAGGTGGATGAGGACAATGACGTCATGGTAGAGACCGAGGCAGTCGCCATCATGCTGGAGAGGAGCGACAAGCAACCGGCGGTCATCGGTTCCTTCTCCTCCGTGCAGGATGCCGGTCCCAGCAGGACTCTGTTGTGGCTGACCAGCTGGGAGAGGTCACAACGTAGGGCTAAACGATAGACCACGTTCGACGCGAGTAGAAGGAGTGTCGTGCGGCGGAAGAGCAGCTAGCGGCATCGAAGACGCTAGCTGCGGTGGAGCTTGCCAGGGCAGCGACGGAGGAGGAGGGGACCGACCAGGCGGCGAGGGACCATTGGATGACCGAGATGGAGAAGGCGTTGGCCCTCCGGGAGGCGAAGCGCCAGAGGACAACAATCGAGGCGGCGGACCGTGGCACCCTAGCTGAGCGCCGCCGCAACGTCGCCATCGAACGACGCCAACACCGCGCAATCTCGGCGGTGATTCTGACATGCTTGCCATATAGCGTGCATGGCCCCATCCTCTCTCTCTCCTCTTTTCTATGGAATTTTGTGCTAGACTAATCTCTTCTCTTTTGTATTGTTGTATAATTTAAAATCATTTGTAGATTTTGAATCACAAGTCTAATTTAAAAACCGATTGTACTTCCAAGTTCCTAATAAAAAGATCTTCGAAACAAGACTAATATTAAATATATTTTAATAATATTTGTAAATCAACTTTGGAACAATGAAAAATTGTATGACCCTGGTTTCATTGTGTTTCAAACATCGTCTATCCCACTTCTAGATAGAGAAAAAACTAAAGTAGAATACTTAAAACAATTAAAAAATTCTTCAATTTCAAACAATAAAATATATTAAGAAAAATAAAACAATAGCACTGTCTGTTTCATTGAGAATCGTGACATTTTATTGTGTTTTGAAATTTAAATTTTCAATCTTATTAAATTTAGGCTCTTTTAAAAGATTGAATTGAAATAAATACACATGTTCTAAAATATTTTGAATTTGATAATTATTTCGAATTATACTACTCTTTTAAATTTAGGATTTAGAGTTAAATGAGTGGGAAAGAGAGTGCCATAGATTTGTCAGCTATTGTAATATATACATGCAGGGATTTTTTTTGTAAATCTCAAAGAAATGGGGCAGACGGACGTCTCCCGCATGCACGCTAGGCAGTGTATTGGCCTTTTATATTTTGTTTACCGGGGCCTTTTTTCTAATGGGCGGCGTCAAATCTGATAAAAAGTAGTAGTAATACTATTAACAGTGGCGGGGCTAGAGAAAAAAATCATGGGCGGGAAGGCTAAAAGAAATCAAATTTTGTTTCCAACCATACTATTTCACTAAATATTAGTGATTACTCAAATCTTTTGTGTTCTCGTTGGTTACATGTATGCTTTCAAATCAGCAAAGGATCAGTTGCTGCTGACGTAAAATCTTCTTTAACTTCACTAATTTCATCTATTTTTTTAAGACAACATCAATTCTTCTCTGAATCTGAGTGGCTTTCCCCATGGCTGTTGCAATTTGTACAATTACAACAAATTCAGGAAATAATCAAATCCAATCCATGCTAATCAATTGACAAATTTCTAACTAAGATTTGGGGAAAGAGAGAAAGGTACCTGGATTTGGGAAGATCGGAATATGAAGGGCTCGATTTCACTGCTCGATTTGGTCGCTAGTCGCTCTCGGCGTCGACTACTGGTGCTTGACCTCCGGGCCGCATCGCAGGCAGGTGCCCCGTGCACGTGCGGTAGTGTATGTGACGAGCCGGTGACCTTTGATGCAGACGGTGGTGTGACGTTGTAACGACGTGCCACCCTTCTCCGCCTCCGCCTCTTCCCCCGCCCCGCTTTCTCTAATTTCTAAACCTAATTCTCCATGTCCATGGGCCATGGTCTCACTCAGTGTCGAGACCGTAAAATGACCTCCGGGATGCTCAGCTTGATTCTAACAAGTTACCACTCTCAAACAATGACCTCCCCATGTACATGCACGTTAGACTTTTTTTTGCAAGAACCGGCAACAACCGTTAGAATTAGAAAATACTTAACTACCATAAAAAATAAAGACATGTCAAACAAAAGAAGAAAGAAGTCCAAAATATGACGGGCAGTTATCACGCGAGCCCATTGCATGCAGCTGCTACCCGCCGATTAAGGATGGAACCTTACATGCAAAGGAGTTACCTGTTGATGCCTCGCATTTAATTTTTGTTGCCAAAACCTGGGCGGGCCGTGGCTCAGTTCAGCCTTCACATAGCTCCGCCAGTGACTATTAATGTTTCACTTGTATCTGGACCCTAGCTGTCGACTGGAGGAGTCCGCGTGCTGTACGTCCCGAAGCAACTATTGCTCAAATTTGATGTGCCGATAGATCGAGCCGGAGGCGTCGGACCGGATGCGTAGGGCGGCTGGAGAGAGGCCGTGTTCACCGCTCACGTTAGATCGGACGGGTTCGGACGCGGGAGGAGGACCATTCGGGTCGGCTCGTACATGCCTAAACCTCTTTCCCCCTTTTCCGGGCTGTTATGCCGTCGCCACAAAGATATACAGTAGTATTTTCTCTGTACAGATCAAGTATTATTGTACTCCCTCCGTTTAAAAATATAAGACGTTTTAGCTTTATAAATTAGATGTATCTAGACGACTTTTAGTGTATAGATTCGCTAAGGACCTATACAAAACCTCTTATATTTCTGAGCGGAGGGAGTACCTCGAGTACCTATCAGTCTGGGAGATGCTGCCAGTATAAATAGTAAGTGAAATACACACACCTAACTCAATTCAACAACTAGCCCCTCCATCAGCATAGCTCCTCCCTAGCAGAGAACCATTGGTGTTTGCAGACGACCATCTTCCTCCATGGACTTGGGCATGGCAATGGATATGGATTTGATGAACCAAGAACGGCTCATGCACACCATCTCCCAACTAGACAGCGCCCTCACTTACCTGTCATCTCCATCTTCATCGCCACCACAGCAGGCAGCGGTTCTTGCTCCATCATATCCATCGTGTACTGCTGCCACTGTTACTCCTTGGGCAACGCCGACGATGCCGGTGCCCGTGCCGCTGCCGGTCGTTTCTTACCCGGGGACGCACACGGCCACGTCGCGCCACCTTATCGGCACCGAGGCCACGGACGTGGAGAGGCCAAGGCGGCGCAACGGGCGCGTGTCGAGCGAGCCGCAGAGCGTGGCGGCGAGGCTGCGGCGGGAGCGCGTGAGCCAGCGGATGCGCGCGCTGCAGCGGCTCGTGCCCGGCGGCGCGAGGCTTGACACGGCGTCCATGCTGGAGGAGGCCGTCCGCTACGTCAGGTTCCTCAAGAGCCACGTCCAGGCGCTCGAGCAGGCCACGGCCGCGGCCGCGATGCACAGCCGCCGCGTCGACGACGTCGCTGCCACCGGCGAGTTCTGCCACCACTGCCCCTACTATGCTTAGATGCGAAAGATGCTTAGTTGCTTACCATACATATAAGCACGCTGTATATGGTGCGTATGCTATGCTTACGGCACTATGTCATAAATCTGTCGCAAGGAGTGCAGTTATATATGTTCTCTTCTTAGAATTCCTCCGCGTGTAGCATATGCAAATACAGTTATATTTCCATACCAAGTTCATAAAGCATTCGTACGCTCGTTCGCGTACTGCACTTCATTGCTAAATGCATTCTAAACTTTTCCTTTCTTTGCCTCAATCTATATATTAATTAAGGAGTTTTAACAAGAATGTAAAAAATATTACAACCAGACTAGTCTCTCGGCGTGATTTCACCCAAACCTTTCGCACCCGCAATCATCCAACGCATTCCAAACTTCGGATGTGCAACGTTTGCAATTCATCTATTCGCTCAATTTTTGGTTCGTTTTGGACACATTGGTAACCTACCTCCTATCATCATGCTATACTTGCTGCACATCTATGTGGCTATACTTGGATCTTAGCAGATGTGCATAGGATACTCTCCAGAAATAGATGGATGGGTAATGCCACTAGCCAGTAAAGTTCAACGCAACGCACAGTTTGTCGTGCAAAAGGACCTGATACGCATTTGTCCACCTCTGCCCGGTTTGAAGCTGGTGCAAATGTGCAATGTACGGAGCCAATCATACACTTGCCAGGGGAGCCCACATACCATGTGATGATAATATACCGATGGCCCACTGGGCCTCCTCGTGCTACGAACTGACACGTATATAGTCAGGTAGCCATGGAACCTTTGTGGTCATCTAATCAAGTCATCATATCATATATCATCTCTTCCATGCTTACAACTGTTAAACAACGTGAACAAACATTCTCTGGTCGCCTTTCTTTTGTTCCTCCAAGCAGATAGACGAGGGATAGCCGTTCCTTGGTTTTACAAAACCAACCTAACCGGTGGAGGAGGTGCTTCTGTTTCTTTAGGTCTCATTTGATTCGTAGGATTCTCATAATGCAGGAACATGAAAAAAAATCGCATGATTGGAATGGCATGTCCACTTGAATTTTATAGAATTAGAAAACTGTAAGATTTTTGGATCAAGTAGCATTTGATTGCATAGGAAAACCAAATGAATTGTAAAAAAAGGTTAGGATGGATGAAAAAATTCCTACAAACTAGAGTGCAAAGAAATTCTTTGAAGGAACTCATAAGGATTGTAATCTTTTGAAACAAACGACTTTCTTAGGACAAATTTCTAAGGATCTAAATCCTACACAATTCATTTGAATCAAACAAGCCCTAAAACTCTATGTTTGTTTCTTAAAAAGAATATTCTTCCACCGTTTTATAGAACTTTGCTCCACGCATCCTTACCGACTATTTGTATCATCTCAAATAATTTGGCAAAATAATACTCCCTCTTTCACATAATATTCGATTTTATTACAACCAATACACTCATATACTTTTTTTTGCGAAATAATCATATAATGATTGAAATAACATCTTATATTATAGGTTAGAGGCAGTAACTGTTTTTTTAACTTTCTCTGCCCGACGAACCTCTGAACCTCTGCACCTACAAGCAGGGTGACTTTGCACACTTAACTTATGGAGAGACAAGCTAGCTCGATTTAATACGAGCTACTATAGAGAGAGCTCACTCTCTGTTTATCATATCTTGAGTCGGTCAAGCTAGTTTTAAGCTACATAGGACATTTTAAATTTCATATTTTACTTGCTACGTTCACAAGTGAAAATTTTAAAGTAGTCACCACAAAAAGAAATAAAAAATACACTCAAAATGGCAATTTAGATTTTATAATTATCTTGATTCATCCATTAATTCTCATACTCATAGAAAATACACAAAGTTTCTTACTATGGACTAATGATCATATATCAATAATCATGTTATTGCGTGATAAAGGGACATGCTTCCGCTACTTAGGGTTCAAACTATACCTAGCTAAACTGATGGAGCATATATGCTCATATTTAGCTCCGTTTTATTCAAGTCGAGCTTGAGTGGCTAATAGTAACTGATTTTTTTTACACACCAACACATAACTCATCACATGGTGTCCCGCTCCCCCTACACCACACATCGATATTTCTCCCGGTCACACTCTCAATTACCCAACTGGAATATCCAAAAAGGAAGAGGAAGCTTTTGGTTTTAACGGGCACGGTAAAATTTAAATTCATTAATTGTACTTGTAAACTTTGAGAACTTGTGACTTGACATATTGAACATAGTAAACTTGGACGCATGGTCTCAAACAGAATATTGGGTTTTCGCAGCGTGTTAACGCCACACAAGCAGAACTAGGAAGCAAAAAAACTAGGCATGTTCAAGAACAAAATGATCGTAATTTCAACGGAAAGTGAGATGTGGTAGCATGGTAAATGTGGATATTTAAGAGACGGAAGAGGTGCAGAGGAGAATTCAGCGGTGGACAAAGAGAAGGAGGACGATGTCAACACAATAGGTTTAATCTTGCCTTGATTTGATGTTTTTGACGGCTATTAGCTAGATACTATCTATAAAGTACTTCTCTTCTTTCTTGTTTTTTTAGGAGTATATGTTTCTTTAGGACAACATATACTTTAGTTTTATTGTTTTTAGGAAAACTACCGTTGCAACCTCACAATTTAGTTTTATTGTGTGGTAGATTGGCCTACAAAATAGTGTAGGAGGGTCAAACAAACATAACTAACATTGTTGAGGACTGGACATTGGTTGGATGTTTATGACGCCGGTTGTATCCTGGTCACCAGGGCTCAAACCCATGTTTTGACGGCTTACCTTTCTTGTGAAAACGGTTTTGTGGGAGACGCTCCACTACAGGAATGGTGCGGTAGGCCGACGGCCCTCGGCGTATCTCCCTCGGCAAAGGTCCCCCTCGGCGCCACGGAGGCCCTCAGCGTATCCAAAAGTCGTCGGCATAGGCTATGCTGAGGTCAGCCATTGGCGTAGCCCCCGTCGGTATAGCCTAATGACCGGTTGTAAAAATAATTTCAAAATGTTTTTTCAATTTTTTTAAATCTTTGAATTGTTTGACTAGTTAGTCTTTCACTTGGAATATTTTTAAAATTAATTATACTTAATCTTTGATTAAATTGTAGTCTTGGTCAAACTTCTCGGCCGGTCACCCATCCTCACTACTTCATACCCAGGACGCTTGATTTCTCCGTTCCTTCAGAATTAGTTTCCATGAAGTAATTTATACCTTGTGTCAATACTATGATTTCAATCCTATTAACTATATACCATCATGTCACATGTTTTTTTATTTTTTGAAATTACAAACAATTATTTAAGTAAAAAACAATGAACAAGTAAAAATATTATTGAATTCAAATAAAAATATAATCATTTTTTTTTTGTAATTTTCTATTTAATATGGAATAATTAATATCTTTAAATCCGTAAACCGGAATTCGACAAATAATATGTCTAAATTGATCAGAAAAATGAGAGGAATCTAAATATAATATCCACATAAACTTATCACAAAATATGCCATGATTCTATCCATAATTTCATTTGTCAGTTTAAAACGGCAGGCATAAAGATTCTTAGCTCGGGGTTGAGGCTCGCTAAACTTGAAGTGGGTCTCTGATAATATAGCATATTGTGAACCTAAAAATGATTTTTGTAAAAAATCATGAGTATCAAATTATGTATCTGTAGTTCATATCTAACCCACTTCCTACCGATTCAGCATGAATTTGTCTTTTTCACCAGGAATGGACGAAAAGGTTTGAGATCCCCCTGTTGGGATATTGTCCATGTAAGGTGGTCTAGTATTTTTGAAAAATGGGGTGATAGCATTTTGAATTAGCCATTTGGTGGTTGCTTCATACAAAAAACCCTTTTTTGCGCTCAGAAAATAGAAAATGACTGTTTGGTGCGAAGAAAAGAAAAACTTCCTGCTGTAACATTGTTCTCCATCCCATGATGCATATTTATGCACAATATAGAAACATTATCACAAACTATTCCTTGATTCTAGCCATAACATTGATCATTTGACCAAAAAGCCAAGAAACCTCGAATGAGGTAGGTCATTTTGTGAAGGTTTTTGAGACATAATCAATGTACCAAGTTTGATATTTTTTTCTTCCAACTATGTAACATAATATGACACCACGTGAAGGTTTCACATTGTTTGGATCGTTTTTGAATTTCTTATGCCCGTTTTAAACTATCGTCAAACTTTGTCGAACGACGGGCATGAAGATTCTTAGCTTGGAGCTGAGCCTCGCTAAAGTTGAAGTGGATCTCTGATGAAATAGCATATTGTGAACCTAAAAAATATTTTTTGTAAAAAATCATGAGCATCAGATCATGTACATGTAGTTCATATCTGACCCACTTCCTACAGATTCGGTAGAAATTTATCTTTTTCACCAGGGATGGACGGAAGGTTTGAGATCCCCTTGTTGGGACATTGTCCATTTAAAGTGGTCTAGTATTTTTTTAAATGAGGTGTTAGCATTTTAAATTAGACATTTGGTGGTTGCTTCACAAAACCCCCAGCCTTTTGCGCTCAGCATATGGAAAATGGCTTTTTGGTGCGACGAAAAGTAAAACTTCCTCCTACAACATTGTTCGTCATCCCATGATGCACATTTATGCACAATATGGACACATTATCACAAAATATGCCTTGATTCTAGCCATAGCATTGGTCATTTGACCCAAAAGTTAGGAAACCTCGAATGAGATAGGTCATTTTGTGAAGGTTTCTTTGAGACATAATCAATATACCAAGTTTGATATTTTTCCTTCCAACTATGTCACATAATATAACACCACGCGAAGGTTTTGTATTGTTTGGATCGTTTTTGAATTTCTTATGCCTGTTTTAAACTATCGTCAAACTTTGTCGAACGGCGGGGATGAAGATTCTTAGCTCAGGGCCGAGCCTCTCTAAACTTGAATTGGATCTCTGATAAAATAAGATATTGTGAACTTTAAAATTATTTTTGTAAAAAATCATGAGCATCAGATCATGTACCCGTAGTTCATATCTGATCCACTTCCTACTGATTCGGCAGAAATTTGTCTTTTTTACCAGGAATGGACGGAAAGGTTTGAGACCCCCGTGTTGGGACATTGTCCATGTAAGGTGGTCTAGTATTTTTGAAAATGTGGTGGTAGCATTTTGAATTAGCCATTTGGTGGTTGCTTCACAAAACCTCCCTTTTTTGCGCTCGGAATATGAAAAATGGATTTTGGTGCGACGGAAAAGAAAACTTCCTCCTGCAATATTGTTCTCCATCCCATGATGCACATGCATACACAATATGAGAACATTATCACAAAATATGCCTTGATTCTAGCCATAACATTGGTCATCTGACCCAAAAGCCAGGAAACCTTGAGGGGTGGGAGGGGGGGGGGGGGGGGGGCTGGCCTGATCGCGGTCTACACCGACGGTCCCGACGTTTGGTCGTCGGCGCCTCCGTCTATTCCTGTAGTGTTCTTTCGCGACAAGATGCACATGTCAAAATTGAAGTTCCATGACTCTGATATTCGGTACAAGACGTGTGAGTCATGTGTGCGTCTACTTATGCTCCGGTGTTTCTAAAGAAACAGAACATTTACAATGGCCTCCCTTATACTAGCTTAAATGATTTCAGGATTGCTTGTAGGTACGGTTGCGAGTGGGATCCCGTGAAAATTTCGTTTCAAATTCATTTAAAAATTTGCTAGTACAATTCATTTGACAAAAGTTGAACTAAAAAACACCCGAATAATGAACTAGAAGCGTTTAGCGAAATCCCGTTTGCAACCCTAATTGTAGGGTGAGGGAAATACAAAACGCTAGTTTGTTCCATGCACAGAGCCCACCCTTGTATAGTCCCGTAGTAGAGACGCGCGCGTCGCCAACAAGCTGGACAAGGATGCTAGACCACTACGGAGTAGTCAGGGGATAGATACCCGGGGGCATGATGTGCGACCTGATCGACATCTGGGTGACCACTCATGCGTCCCTCCTAGACCAACCGATACGTACGGTCGAAACGCACAAATAATTGCATCGGGCGGGGAGGTCGCCCCCCAACATTCTCTATACTGTACCAGAGTCTTAAAGCCGGCTTGTGCATTCCGTTCATCAGCAATTTGCATTTGCATGATCCCTCGTATGCGTCTCTACTTTTTTTTCCCCTGAACAAGTATGTGTCTCTACTTATACCCACGAAAGATATACTGTTGGCACCTACAGGTACAGGGTGCACCGTGTACGCTACGCGCTCGCGTATGCTGATGGATAGAACCGCGTGCGGCAATGTGCCAACACATGATTACGACCGGGTTGAACGATGCATTGCACCGGACGGCCGGAGTGGCGCCGCCTGGCCGGCCAGATAGGCAGCACACGGCAGACACGTCGCCGTCCTGGGTCTCTGTGTTTCTGTTGTACGCCAGGCCGCGCGGCGGCATGTCGGCTTCTTCGGCGGCTGTACGTTTAGCCGGGGCCTTTGTGCTCCTGATTTTGCAACGCCTACGCAACAAGAAAAATGAGCGGTACTGAAAATACTCCCTCCGTCTCAAAATAGATATTAAATTTGTCTAAATTTAGATGTATCTAAACACTATTTAGTACTAGATACCTTTAAATTTTGAAAACAAATCGACATCTATTTTCAGACGGATGGATAAAATGTTTTTATTTCCAATCGTAACTAAATCTTCTCACTAGTAGAGAAAACCTTATAGCCGGATTGCTTACCGCTGGTGAATACGGGCCAGAGTCGCCGTACCGCCGGCGAACAGAATATTAACCGCTGGTGCTAATCCAATTACTGCTGGCGAACCCGGTCCCAAATCGCCGGGGATAATCTCGGACAAGACAACCCGGGAGGGACACATGATACCGCCGGCGAACGCACGTGTGATTCGCCAAGGGTATTTTAGTACCCGGGGCGAATAGAAATACATATTCGCTGACGCTGGGGGTATCCCGTCTCCCTCCCCACATCCTCGCCCACACAGTGCCCCCGTACCCTCACGCACACCCACCCCACCAACCCTCACGCATCCCTGCGCCGCCGCTCGCACAGGACCAGATCGATGGCGAACCCGTCCTTCTTCCATCTCCCAAACCGCCGCATGATCTCAGCCGCACCAGCTACCTCCGTTTCTTCTCGCGCCTCCGTCTCACCGGTCACCGCAACCCCATCATCCTTCTCCCAGGCCGATTCCCCCAGATCTGCCGCGCAAACCCTAGCACCGCCATGCTGGCCGGCGTCCACGACGAACCAGGCCACCGTCGCCCAGCTCGTGCTACTCCTCCCCAACCTCCTACGTGACACGGCTAGACCCCTCGAGGCCTGTCCGGTACGGTGACAAGGAGGCCGACCTGATGCTCGCCTCCGACGTCAACAACGACTACGGGCTATTGCTGGTTGAACCCGCCGCGTGCCAGTGGAGGTGGAGGGCATCCTATGCGGCTTCAACCTGTCCGCCTCGATCTCATCCGCCATGGGAGATGCATACGGCGACTGCAAGAAGCAGCAACATCAAAAGCCGCCTCGATCTCATCCTCCACATCTTCGATCTAACCACATTGAGCCCACACGCTCTGGTTAGTGATTGATCTCTTCTCCTATGGCCTCGTCGATCTATACCTAGAATGCTAGATTTCATCTTGCTAATGCTCGTGCAGATTAGGAGAAGAGCTTGATGATGCTCAGTTTTATATCTTCGATGAATAGTTGGATTTGGGTCAATGGTTCTAGCTAGGATCTGTTGAATTGTCGTGGTACAGTTCTTGTAGTCATGATCAAAGAAATAGAAGTTATGATATATTGCAATATGTGTGGAAGAACAAGCACAATACACCGTCCTTTGGTGGTTACAAATATTAAAGACCTACCTTGCTTAACATTTGATGATATTTGTGAGTTGACCACACACTGGTAGAAAGAGGGCCTTTGGTCTAGCGCCCAAATTCCATTGGTCCCGGTTCGTTTCCATAATCGGGACCAATGCCAGGCACCGGTCCCGGTTCATACCGCCTGGGCATTGGTCCCGGTTCATCTGTAAGCATTGGTCCTGGCTGGTGGCACAAACCGGGACCAATGCCCCCGCGATGCACATGTGGCGCTCTGCGGGGCATTGGTACCGGTTCATGCCACGAACCGGGACCAAAAACCCCGCGACGGTCAGCAGTCCATGCCAATTAATGTAAATTAATTCGGGGCAGAAATTAATTCGAGACAGAAATTAATTCGAGGTAGAAATTGAATTGATCAGTATTTTTGAAAAAATCTTTCACAAATTAATCGAGACAAAGATCTAAATTGAGACATTTTATTATTCGACCACAAAATTTTCCATACAAAGATGCGACTTTACAAATTTTCCTAGTCGACAACACTTCCGTTGCCGCTGTCCTCCGAGCCGTTGTCCTCTGAGCCGCCGGCTTTCTCGTCGTCGTCAGACGAAATCTCCACGATTTCGGCGTTGTTCGGGAGACGGAGCTCCTCTGCGTGGCTAGCGTCGTCGATGACGGTGTAGATGGTCCGTCAAGGGACGGACCAGAACATCTCCCGCCCTTCTTGGTTGTGGCGATCCGGGTGCACCAGGCGCCCCTCCACGATGCGGTTACCAAGCTTGGTCTGCCGCTCCTTCTTGAACAGCCGGGCCAGTACTCGCTGTCCGCCGCGTACCAGGGCAACGCCCTCATGCACGTGGGCAGCTGGCGGCGACGCTCCGCGATGACGTACTCCATCTCGTATCTGCGGGGGTTGAGGAGCGGAGCCATCGGCACACCCACCTCGCTGATATGAAATCCGGCGGGCACGGTGGCGCGCGACGACGCGAGGATGCCGTAGTACGCAAACATCGCCGCCTCGTAGTGGTTGAGCGTGGGCACCTCCATGACGGCGCGGTGGAGATTGGAGAGGGATGGGAGGCGAGACGACGGCGCGGTGGAGAGGCGATGACTAAAGGGGTAGGGTGGAGATGGACTACAGAGAGGCAGAGTCGATGGCGAAAGCCAGCGTTGTGGCCTCATATTTATACACGGGGACGATGAAGCGACGGTGGGCATTGGTCCCGGTTATTGCCACGAACCGGGACTAAAGCCCCTCCCACGCGACACATGGTGTCCCAGCAACGCGCCCCCCACCCAGGTCATTGGTCCCGGGTCGTGCCATTAACCGGGACCAATGACCTGGGTGGGGTGCGAGCTTCTGGGCCGCCATGTGTCACGCAGGAGGGGCTTTGGTCCTAGATCGTGTCAATAACCGGGACCAAAAACCCTCCCCTGGCTATATATAAGCCCAGCCCTTTGCCCACCAAATTTTGCTGGATTGTGTGTGAGGTGTGGGTGCTAGTTTTTTTCTTTGATTGCACACAAGGTGTTCGACGAAATGTCTGAGCCACACTTTAGTTTGCACAACACGGTATCCTCGGCTAAGGTTAGCAACCTTATCTTCTTTATTTGTAACTGATACAAAAATATTGAATGTGTCCATGTAGGGTGGTCATTTTACTATTCACGATGTTATTGTAATGGTTAATTATTATGACGCAGATCAATGCACGGATACGATGGATGTATGGCGACCGACGCCATTCCGATTTTATTGCAGGCCTCCATAAATTTATCGATTTGGCTAAGGCAAACAAAGTGGATAATTTTATGCCTTGTCCCTGCGTCGACTGTCGGAACGTGGTGGAGCACTCTGCCCCGAGAATCCTTTAAAGCAGTCTGCTTCGGAGAGGTTTCATGCCCAGATATTATTGTTGGGCCATGCACGGAGAAAGAGGGGTTAGGCTGGAAGAAAATGAAGAAGAGGAGGATGATGACAACTATCCTATGTCCCCTGATGGTTTTGGTCGGGAATGCAAAAAGAACAACGGGCATCGGATGAGCCCGCTGATGGTCTTGGTCGGGTCATTTCTAATGCAAAGCAACGATGTGATACAGAAAGGGAGAAGCTTAAGTTGGGGGCCATTGAAAAATATCACAAAAAGTTGTTGTACCCAAATTGCGAAGATGGCAGCACAAAGCTCGGTACCACACTTGAACTACTGAAATGGAAGGCAAAGACTGGCTTATCTGACAAGGGATTTGAGAAGTTACTAAAAATAATAAAGATGACGCTTCCAAAGGATAACGAGCTGCCCGAGACAACGTGCGAAGAAAAGAAGACTATCTTCCCTCTAGGATTAGATGTGGAGAAGATACATGCATGCATTAATGACTGCATCTTGTACCTTGGTGAAAATTACGAGAATATGGATAAATGCCTGGTATGCAATGCATGTCGATACAAGATCATACAAGATGACCCTGGTGATGTTGAGGGCGATGATGAGCCCTCTAGGAAGAGGGTTCCTGCTAAGTTTATGTGGTATGCTCCTATAATACCACGGTTGAAACGTCTGTTCAGAAATAAAGAGCATGCCAGGTTGTTGCGATGGCACAAAGAAGAGCGTAAGAAAGACGGGAAACTGAGACACCCCGCTGATGGGTCACAGTGGAGAAACATCGAGAGAAAGTACTCGAACTTTGCAGGTGACATGAGGAACTTATGGTTTGGTCTAAGTACAGACGACATGAATCCTTTTAGGGAACAGAGCTGTAGTCACATCACCTGGCCAATGACTCTATGTATCTACAACCTTCCTCCTTGGTTGTGCATGAAGCGGAAGTTCATTATGATGCCAGTGCTCATCCAAGGACCGAAGCAACCCGGAAACGACATTGATGTGTACCTAAGGCCATTAGTTGATGAACTTTTGCAGTTGTGGGCAGAATCAGGTGTAAAGGTGTGGGATGAGCACAAACATGAGACATTTGACCTACGGGCGTTGTTGTTCGTAACCATCAATGATTGGCCTGCTCTTAGTAACATTTTAGGACAGTCAAACAAGGGATACAATGCATGCACGCACTATTTAGATAATACTAAAGGTACATATTTGGATAAATGTAAGAAGGTTGTGTACCTGGGGTGTCGTAAATTTCTTCCGACCAATCATCAAGTAAGAAAGAAAGGAAAGAATTTCAACGGTGAGGCAGATTACCGGAAGAAGCCTAAGCTCCCTAAAGGTGCTGATGTATTTGGTATGGTGAAGGACCTAGAAGTAATCTTTGGAAAGGGTCCTGGCGGTCAATCTGTTTCGAAAGACCCCATTACCGGATACACGGCCATGTGGAAAAAGAAATCTATATTTTGGAAGCTTGAGTATTGGAACGACCTAGAGGTCCGTTCTTCAATCGACGTGATGCACGTGACGAAGAATCTTTGCGTGAACCTGCTAGGCTTCCTAGGCATGTATGGGAAGACAAAAGATACACCAGAAGCACGGGAGGACCAGCAACATATCAAAGACCCATACAACAAGCATACTGATAAAGGACGTAAATACTTAAGCAGCTACGCTCTTACCAAAGAAGAGAAGGAAATCTTTTTTGAAGTCCTTTACAGTATCAAGGTCCCGGCTGGCTTCTCGTCAAATATAAAGGGAATAATAAATATGGCAGAGAAATTTTTTTAGAACCTGAAGTCTCATGATTGCCACGTGATTATGACACAGTTGCTTCCGGTTGCATTGAAGGGGCTTCTACCGGAAAATGTTCAATTAGCCATTGTGAAGCTATGTGCATTCCTCAATGCAATATCTCAGAAGATAATTGATCGAGAAAGTCTGGAAAGGCTACAGAAGGATGTGGTCCAATGTCTTGTCAGTATTGAGTTGGTGTTCCCCCCGTCCTTCTTCAATATTATGACGCATCTCTTAGTTCACCTAGTCGATGAGATATACATTCTCGGTCCTGTATTTCTGCACAATATGTACCCCTTCGAGAGGTTCATGGGAGTCTTAAATAAATATGTTCGTAACCGTGCTAGGCCAGAAGGAAGCATCTCCAAGGGCTATGGAACAGAGGAGGTCATTGGGTTCTGTGTAGACTTTCTTCCTGACCTTAAGCCGATTGGTGTTCCTGAATCACGGTATGAGGGGAGACTGAGTGGAAAAGGCACGCTAGGAAAGAAAGCAATGATATTTAGGGACGGACATTCTTTGAATCAAGCACACTACATAGTTCTCCAAAGTTCTACCTTCGTGGCTCCGTATATCGAGGAACGCATGAATGTTGTACGCTCCAAGTTCCCGGGGAAGGATGACTACTGGATTAAAGAAAATCACATGGAGACTTTCGGCACTTGGTTGCAATTACATCTCATGAATGACACCACTATTGGAGATCAGCTCTACTTGTTGGCCGCGACACCATCTGCGACTGTATTGACTTTCCAAGGGTACGAGATAAATGGGAATACATTTTACATGATTTCCCAAGATAAAAAGAGCACCAACCAAAACAGTGGTGTCCGCTTTGATGCAACATGCGAGAATGGGAAAAAGGACACATACTATGGTTACATAGAGGAGATATGGGAACTTGACTATGTACCTACTTTTAAGGTCCCATTGTTTCGGTGCAGTTGGGTCAACATGAATGGAGAAGGGGTAAAGGTAGACCAGCTGTACGGAATGACAACAGTGGATCTCAAGAATCTTGGTTACAGAGACGAACCATTCGTCCTAGCCAATGATGTGGCTCAGGTTTTTTATGTGAAGGACATGTCCTCTAGACCGAAAAAAAGAAAAAATAAGGAAACGAATACATCAGACGATGAGCCCAGGCGTCACATAGTTTTTTCAGGGAAAATAAACATCGCGGGAGTCGAGGACAAGACAGACATGTCAGCAGATTATGATAAGTTTGATGAAATTCCGCCCTTCACCGTGAAAACTGACCAAAGCATCCTATTAAGCAAAGAAGATGCTCCATGGTTACGGTCTAAGAAGCGATCATAGGCAAGGGATCGACATACGCGACGAAGGATTCATATCCTAAACCCTAAACCCTATGTAAATCTATGTAATGTATGGAAACTTTATGTGATGTATGGAAACTTTATGTGATGTATCGAAACTTTATGTAATGGAGTCTTTCACGGGCTTGCAGGGAAATATTTCCGAGGCGGAGCTTCCGAAGATGCCGTAGGGCATGTGCACCAATGACATCTTCGAGAAGCTCCGCCACGGGAGATTTCCCAACCCTTTCCCCAACACTGTTAGAGGAGATGGAGCCTTTTACGGGCTTGCAGGGAAATTTTTCCGAGGCGGAGCTTCCGAAGATGCCGTAGGGCGTGTGCACCAACAACATCTTCAAGAAGCTCCACCACGGGAGATTTCTCAACCCTTTCCCCAACACTGTTAGAGGAGATGGAGTCTTTCACGGGCTTGCAGGGATTTTTTCCGAGGCGGAGCTTCCGAAGATGCCATAGGGCGTGTGCACCAACGACATCTTCGAGAAGCTCCGCCACGGGAGATTTCCCAACCCTCCATCCATGGGGATGAAACTCTCTCTACCTATGTTGGCTTGTTGAGCTGCTTGCCATGGCGTATCGATGGTCCTTTTATAGGCATGGCGCTGCTTCTACTTTGTCTTGTTCCTCCGACAGGGCGTCGTGCGCTATATGCTTTATCTCATCGAGCAGTGCATCCACCCACACGTCCTTATCCCGCCTACAACTTTAGTCTCGGTTGCACCCACCAGTCGGGACTAAAGGTTACCCGCGCGTCCTTATCCCACCGACAGCTTTAGTCTCGGTTGTACCCACCAGCCGGGACTAAAGGTTACTCACGCGTCCTTATCCCACCGACAGCTTTAGTCTCGGTTGCACCAACCAGCCGGGACTAAAGGTTACCCACGCGTCCTTATCCCACCGACAACTTTAGTCTCGGTTGGCTTTTTCGTGCGTCGAAAGAGAAAACTTCCTCCTGCAACATCGTAAGCCATACCAAGATGCACATGTGTGCACAATATGGGCACATTATCACAAACTATGCCCTGATTCTAGCCATAACATTGGTGGTTTGACCTAAATGCCATGAAACCTCGAACATGATAGGTCATTTTGTGAAGGATTTTTATGATGTTTGCAATTTTTCAAGTTCAATATTTTTCCTTGCAACTGTGACACATAATATGACACCACGCGAAGGTTTCACATTGTTTGGATTATTTTTGAATTTCTTATGCCCGTTTCAAACTATATTCAAAACGACGGGCATGAAGCTTCTTAGCCCGGGCTGAGCCTCGCTGAACTTGAAGTGGATCTCTGATGAAATAGCATGTTGTGAACCTATAAATGATTTTTTTAAATTCACAAGCATTATATCATGTACTTGTAGTTCAAATCTTGGCAACCTCCTACCGATTCGGCAGGAATTTGTCTTTTTCATGATGGATGGACAGAAACATTCCAGATACACCGGTTGGGAAATTGTCCATATAAGGTGGTCTAGTATTTTTGAAAAATGGTTTGGTACCAATGCCAAACTTTAATTTAGTGGTTGCTTCACAGAACACCCCGATTTTGGCACCTCAAAAATGGAAGTTGGCTTTTTCGTGCATCGAAAGGGAAAACTTCCTCCTGCAACATCCTAAGCCCTCCCAAGATGCACATGTGTGCACAATATGGGCACACTATCACAAACTATGCCCTAATTCTAGCCATAACATTGGTGGTTTGACCTAAATGCCATGAAACCTCGAACATGATAGGTCATTTTTTGAAGGATTTTTTATGATGTTTGCAATTTTTCAAGTTCAATATTTTTCCTTGCAACTGTGACACATAATATGACACGACGCGAAGGTTTCACATTGTTTGGATCATTTTTGAATTTCTTATGCCCGTTTCAAACTATATTCAAAACGACATGCATGAAGCTTCTTAGCCCGGGGCTAAGCCTCGCTGAACTTGAAGTGGATCTCTGATGAAATAGCATGTTGTGAACCTATAAATGATTTTTTTTTAAATTCACAAGCATTATATCATGTACTTGTAGTTCAAATCTTGGCAACCTCCTACCGATTCGGCAGGAATTTGTCTTTTTCATGAGGGATGGACAGAAACATTCCAGATACACCGGTTGGGAAATTGTCCATATAAGGTGGTCTAGTATTTTTGAAAAATGGTTTGGTACCAATGCCAAACTTTAATTTAGTGGTTGCTTCACAGAACACCCCGATTTTGGCACCTCAAAAATGGAAGTTGGCTTTTTCGTGCATCGAAAGGGAAAACTTCCTCCTGCAACATCCTAAGCCCTCCCAAGATGCACATGTGTGCACAATATGGGCACACTATCACAAACTATGCCCTAATTCTAGCCATAACATTGGTGGTTTGACCTAAATGCCATGAAACCTCGAACATGATAGGTCATTTTTTGAAGGATTTTTTATGATGTTTGCAATTTTTCAAGTTCAATATTTTTCCTTGCAACTGTGACACATAATATGACACGACGCGAAGGTTTCACATTGTTTGGATCATTTTTGAATTTCTTATGCCCGTTTCAAACTATATTCAAAACGACATGCATGAAGCTTCTTAGCCCGGGGCTGAGCCTCGCTGAACTTGAAGTGGATCTCTGATGAAATAGCATGTTGTGAACCTATAAATGATTTTTTTTTTAATTCACAAGCATTATATCATGTACTTGTAGTTCAAATCTTGGCAACCTCCTACCGATTCGGCAGGAATTTGTCTTTTTCATGAGGGATGGACAGAAAGGTTCCAGAACACCGGTTGGGAAATTTTCCATATAAGGTGGTCTAGTATTTTTGAAAAATGCTTTGGTAGCAATGCCAAACATTAATTTGGTGGTTGCTTCACAGAACACCCCGATTTCGACACCTCAAAAATGGAAATTGGCTTTTTCGTCCGTCGAAAAGGAAAACTTCCTCCTGCAACATTGTAAGCCATCCCAAGATGCACATGTGTGCACAATATGGGCACATTATCACAAACTATGCCCTGATTCTAGCCATAACATTGGTGGTTTGACCTAAATGCCATGAAACCTCGAACATGATAGGTCATTTTGTGAAGGATTTTTATGATGTTTGCAATTTTTCAAGTTTAATATTTTTCCTTGCAACTGTGACACATAATATGACACCACACGAAGGTTTCACATTGTTTGGATCATTTTTGAATTTCTTATGCCCGTTTCAAACTATATTCAATACGGCGGGCATGAAGCACTTTTCCTATTCAAAATTGTATAGTTCAAATAAAAATATTTGAAAACACAAAATGGTTTTTGATTAGTTATTTAAATTGAAGCACTTTTCCTGTTAAAAGTTTTTTGAAATTCCAAGTTATGTAATAAATATTTGTTAATGCAATTTTAATTGAAAATAGTAAAATTGTATAGTTCAAATAAAAATATTTCAAAACAGAAAATGGTTTTTGATTAGTTATTTAAATTGAAGCACTTTTCCTGTTAAAAGTTTTTTGAAATTCCAAATTATGTAATAAATATTTGTTAATGCAATTTTAATTGAAAATAGTAAAATTGTATAGTTCAAATAAAAATATTTGAAAATACAAAATGGTTTTTGATTAGTTATTTAAATTGAAGCACTTTTCCTGTTGAAAGTTTTTTCAAATTCCAAATTATGCAATAAATATTTGGTAATGCAATTTTAATTGAAAATAGTAAAATTGTATAGTTCCAATAAAAATATTTGAAAACAGAAAATGGTTTTTGATTAGTTATGTAAATTGAAGCACTTTTCCTGTTGAAAGTTTTTTGAAATTCCAAATAAATAATCATCTTAAATTGAAACATCTTATTAATGAAAGAAGAAAACAAATTTGAAAATGGAGGGAAGACCAAAAGGTTTGCCAAAATCTGAAAAACGGGTCAACGATCAAGGTTCGTCTCACGAACCGAGACCGATGATCCTGGATGCGCGCGCTGCTATTAACATGCCTTTGGTCCCGGTTGTTAGCACGAACCGGGACCGTTGATCGTTTGGTCCCTGTTGGTGGGACGAACCAGGACCAAAGGCCCGCGCACGTGGCAGCACAGCAACGCTCCTGCCCCAGACCTTTGGTCCCAGTTGGTGGCACGAACCGAGACCATTGGTCCTTTGGTCCCGGTTATTGGGACGACCTGAGGCCAATGGTCTCTACAGTTAACATCCTTGGCCCTTCCTCCTCCCCAACTCCCCCAATTTACAGAGCACATCGACGCGCGGCTAAGGAAAATTGTGGCCGAGAAAAATCACGCCGGCAGGCTGCCCAAATCCAGAGCGGCCGCTTCACGCCGTCGACGCCCGCCGCCGCCGCGCCAACACCATCCGAGGAATCGACTGCGCACACTAGAAATCGACGCCATGGTCACCGTCTGCTCCGACTCCGGCTGTCGCCATTGCCGCTGCTTCCGAGCTCCTCCGGCCTCGTCACCCATCCATCGTCTTTGTGGTGAGCCGCTGGTCCCCAGGACCTCTCCTTTCTCTCTCTCTCGCTCTGTTTCCTTCTATCGCCGAGCGCCATTGTCCGCCGCTGTCGGACGCCGTCGCAGACGACGCTCCGATGACCAATAAGGGGCGGCGTGACCACCGTTAGCTCCCTCGTGACGCGCTCGTTCGAACCCGACCTTCTGCGTGTTCCAGCAAGCACTCTAGTGCCGCTAACCACCGCCGGCCGACGTGCCCTCCGGTGAGCCCATGTGGCGCCAAGGTGGCGCTCATGTGGCCCTGCCGTGGGCGTCGAGGAAGCTCTGCCAGCGTGGCAGCCCGACGTGGCCCTGGCCCCACTAATCAGTCAATGAGGGTAGGCGATGCATCAGTGAGAAAAGGTTCCCCAGCCTTAGGTGACGTCAGGCTTTACCTATGCTGACACAATAAAAGTTTAATAATTATTTTAATAATTTCAGAAAAAGGATAAATCTTATAAACTTAATAAGTAATTATTTATCAGTCAGAAAAATACAAATAATATATTAAAATGTTCAGAAAAATGAGATCTACACTTTACCATCAATATCATGCATTGTTCAACAACTTTAATCATAAGTTTAATTAGAAGAACAAATGAACCCCCGTAGGTGATTCGAGGGTTTCTCCTGTATTAGGGTTTGGACCCCTCGGATCCCACTTAAATTGCCAAGCATGCCTTAGGGTTAAATTTCAACTATGTCTAACTTGTCATATCATTATCGATGCCATGTGTTGATTGTTGTTTCCCCTTTCTTGTCATAAACTTAATATATAATTCTAGAACATCATCTTTGCAGATACTATGGATCCAACACATCAGGAAAACATCCTCCAAGGAATGATCTGCGAAAATGAAGATATCGATATCGATGTCATGAGTGAGTTTCTGAACGATTCCGGTCAGGGAGATGAGTCTGTCAACCGAGGAGACAGCTCCAGTGAGGTAGAAGCCGAAGCCTGGGACAGGGGAGAAGCCGATGATGAAGAAGGCGACGGCTCCGGCGAAACCTTAAATCTCGCAAACACCGGCGAGGTGTATATATGTATTTTTGTAATTAAAATGCTGATGTCTATATATATATATGCATATATTAACACTCTTTCTTCTTTTAGCCCTCCAGATCGAGAACTTCTTCCATAAGAACGAAACGAGGCCCAACAAAAAAGTTGGATGACACTATGAGGTATTGGATTGACGTGGTTGGTGTAGATGGCGAACCGCAAGCTCCCATCGATGTCGCAAGAAAATTTGTCAAGCAATGCGGAGTTCTTGTGAGGGACTACATCCCAATCACCGTTCAAGAATGGAAACGGCCAAGCGGCGGTGGAGTCCCGTATGTCGGCGACAACGCCAAAGATAAGCTTTTTGACAAGCTCATGACTAATTTCCTCCTGCCGGTACCAGATGTGAATCCAGATGAGGAGGAGAGAGCAAGAATGGAGCTTGTGCAAAGAGTCAAGAAGTTTGCTCTCAGCAAGATGGCTGATGCATTCAAGAACTGGAAGAAGAAACTATACAATAACTTTGTCAAGGTAGAGAAGACTCCGAATTTCAATGAAGCCGACTATGCTAAGTTAAGACACCAGTGGGAGGATTTTGTGAAGTACAAGACATTGGAGAAAGCTAAGGAAAGGTCTAGAATAAATACGGAGAACGCTGCTAAGAAACTGTACCATCATACCATGGGGCCTGCTGGTTACGCCGGTTGCATGCCTAAGTGGGATGCACTTGAGGTCAATTACATAGCTGCCGGGATCAGACCAGAGCCTGCAACATGGACACCACGGGCGAGAAACTGGTTTTACGGCCATGGGGGCACGTTGGACAAAGAAGGGAGGGCAATATATAATCAGAGACACAAAGATGATCCCCTACTACCCATCGACGATATTAGAAATGCTGTAGATGATCTGCAGCGGGACGGTTCATTCCCGATAGAGAGAACGACGAGCTCACACGCTCCCTTAAAAATCCTGAACACGACGGACGAGCACGAGGCACACCAGGCTCCAAGCCGTGGAAGGTTGCCTTCCCCCCAAAAATGAAAAGATATCCCGATAAAAGCCATCAGAGGAGAAAGGAAAGGGAAGCAGCTGAGAAAGCGGTCGCTGCAGACCGGCTGTATAATGTAAAAGAAGCATTAAAGCGGCACCAGGATCAACTCGACAGACTTAGCTAGCAAGGTACTAGCGGCCAATCTCAGCGGCACATGGTAGAAGCTGCTTTCGAGGGTATAGGCGCCCTATCGAATAAGAAAAGCAGCATCGTTTCCACGCAGCTCCATGATGTTGATGATGATGCACCGACGACATCTCCTCCTAAACGCTACCCAGTGGATGATATCACGGAGACAACAACTTGTGAGCTAAAGGTGCAGGTTATGTACTTAAGGGTGACGGCGGCGGTCGGCATGGCAGTACCAATTGCGCCTAACCCAACTTGGCATTGCAGACCGGTTCCAAAAGGGTACGCTGTCATCACGGTGGACGAGGTGAAGGAAGATTTTGAGGAGCTGAAGCTAGACCACCCTGTAGGGGAAGATATGGAGCTGACTCAACTAAGAGAAGCCAAGGGGGGACTATTCTATGGCCGAAGGAGCGCATCATGCTTCCAAATTATGTGCCGCCAAGGCCACCCACTCCTGAGAGTAGCAATCCACCTTCGCCCCCACCTCACTATTCTCCAGCGCAACCGTCGCCTTCACCGCCTCACCACTCAGCGCAACCATCTCCATCACTGCCTCAGCCGTCTCCGCCACCGCGTCAGCCGTCTCCGTCCCCTGAGCCTCAGAGACAAAAACGGAAGTATACTAAGGGGGGCAGCACCACCAGCAGCAGCAAGAGCATGTTCCGATCACCGAAATATAAGCTATCGCCCCTCCCAAAAGTACCTCATCAGAATATCAAGACGCTACCTTGCGAGAAGACAGATGAGGAAACTGATGCGGCCGCAGCTGCCCATTATGAAAATTGGAAGATTGACATGGCTAACAAGAAAAATCCGATAGAGGCATATTTCCCGGTCACCGCATAAGATAAAGCCAAAGCAGCCGCGCTTAAGATTCAGCTTCACCAACCCATAGCGCTCACATCAGACTATAATCGCTCTATTACCAAGTCGGCTGAGGCAAAAGTGCGGAGAGTCGGGAAAGAAGTTGCCCAGCTCGGACAACAGAAAAATCAATCGATCGAACCGCTCAAAGTGTCTGATACCAATGAGTGGAGAGCCTAGGAGCGGCATGATCCGAACATTGATCCGGAGTTTGTTTGACTGTACGGAGAAAAGGCCCAATTATATGGACTGTCTATTACTGAGTACATGAGCCGTATGAATGAGTTCGAGGGGTACCAAGAAACAGCATATGTGTATCAGTATGGGGCTCCTCTCGTCAAACCCGAGTTAGTCAAAGATCTACCAAAAAAATGCGAAGATTGCATAACTGGTACATCCAAGCCTGTGCTGATTCCAAAACTGGATCTATGCTGCATATAAACACCACCATTACGGTCATGGAGATGGCTTCCTACTGATCGATTTCCAGAATTATTTCAGTTTTACCAACAAGACGCCCTCGACAAAACTATCGTCAGTGCCTATTTTTTGTAAGTATTATTAATTTCTGTAATTAAGTCTTTCTAGCTCAGCTCATTCGTTGCTTGTAGAATCTTACTAATCACTATACTAATTATATATGCAGAATGAAGATTCAAGAATGCAACAAAGGACAAATCTATAGCCTTGGGTTTGTTGACTGTAATTTCATTCATGAAGTTACTCTAAAAACAAATCCCAAAGAGCCCAAGGTGGTCCTGGCGAGGCGGTGGAGAGATCAGTTGCGGCTGTGGAACCAGCAGGCCTCCGCTACGTCGTCATCCGCGACGAACACTAAGCTGCTGCGCCGCCTCCTTCGCCGCGGGCCGAAGCCGCCGGAGCAGGATCCATCCCTCAGTTAGTTGTGTTTACTGAACATCTTGTTGGTCTATCTGTTGTAATATAATATCTATTCAGCTCAAATAAAATAAACAGAGGCAACTTCATGTGCATTGACTATGTAGACCCGCTGATTTTTTTATTCTATACTAATTTAGCACTGGCGCAGTTGGCCTGTTCAGGGGGGGTAACACGGGATATTGCTAGCAACTTAGACTGTGCGTCGGGGGTAACTTGAAATACCACCGGCGAACAGGTCTACGTGCCAGCGGTAAGCCGTTACCACCGGCAAGGTGGTCGTCGGCGAATGGGAACTCGCCGGCGGTAGGACTTTTTGGTGCGCTGGCGGTAAGGTTTTCTCTAGTAGTGTCTTCTGTTAAAAAAGGATGGTCAAATGTGTTAGGTAAATTAAGCGTGCACACTACTATGTTAGTAAGAAACCTTTTTTCCACTAGTAGAAAACAGACCTTTGGTCCAGGGGTATTAGCCCCGGTTTTGCTACAAACCGGGACTAATGCCCTGATCCCAATAGCTAGATCTGGCCCCAGGGGTGGCAGGCACTAGCCCCGGTTCGAACGGGACTTTTAGTCCCGGTTCGTGTAACAAACCAGGACTAAAGGGTTTCAGGCAGGCTGGGTCGGGCGCCAGACCCTTTAGTCCCGGTTTGTTATACGACCCGGGGCTAAAGGTGGACCTTTAGTCCCGGTTCTAGACACGAACCAGGACTAAAGGTCTGGCTATATCTTCTTCCCCGACCTGCCCGAGCCACCATTTCAAGCTGGTGGCTCTCCTCTCTCTCTTTCTTGCTTCAAGCTCGAGTTCATGCCCTTTTTTCTCAATATTTGTCTATATTTTGTGGTGCCCCATCTATCCAAAGGTTCTAAAAGGTGAGCAACTTCATCCTTTGAACTCTCATTGCTATATTAGCTCATTTCATGCTCTATCTTGTAGATGGATTTGTGGATTTTGTTTGGTAGTAATTCTTGCAATGATAACATGAGATCGATGTTTAGATTCTATCTATCTTGTATTAATATAAGGAACTCTAAGGTAAATATCACAATATGTGGATTCTATCTATATATATCTTGTTTTGGCACATAGTCTCGAAATTTGATTTTAGAAGCACACACATGCGTGAGTTCATCATTCTAACTAGCTGGGCAAAATATCCTTCTTCATCTACCTGTGTTCAACAAACTAAAAAAATTGCAACAAAGATAGGGTTAATGCATAAAAGATTGATAAGAAGACATCACAGTACATCTTCGATAAGCTCCTCTATGGCGAGCTCCTCGAAGATGTCTGAGGATAGGATCCTAAGACATCTTCGAGAGAAGCTCCGCCGTAGTGGTGTCCCTCTCGCACCATCTTGGAGTTAATAACTTCTCTAGCTATAGATTAATACGCCGGGTAACTAAAACAATTCACATATTAGGGAGTGCCTCTATGGTGAGCTCCTCGAAGATGTCTGAGGACGGGATCCTAAGACATCTTCGAGAATCTCTGCCGTAGTGGTGTCCCTGCTCTCGCACACCATCTTTCAGTTTATATCTTCTCTAGATAGATCAGTATGTTGGTGGAGCTAACTAATTTCACATATTAGAGAGTGCCTCTACGGCGAGCTCCTCGAAGATGTCTAAGGACGAGGTCCTAAGACATCTTCGAGAAGCTCCGCCGTAGTGGTGTCCCTGGTCTCGCACACCATCTTGCAGTTCTTCACAAGAATGCATACCTATTTATAGATTAAGCAACACAACATAGTGTCGGGCACTGATGACATAATGTCGACACACTCACCCCTGGCATAGTGCTGCCACCCACCCAAAATAGTGTCGTCATTCCATTTACTGGCTTAGTGCTGCCCACTGAGGACATAATGTCGACATGTTGTGTCCACATCCACATTTAGTCCCGGTTGGTGCCTCCAACCGGGACTAAAGGTTCATCATATCTTTAGTCCCGGTTGCTGGCTTTAATTTTGTTTTTTAGATTAGTACTAATTAATTATGATTATGTTTGATGTACTTAATTAATTATATAATGCAGATGAGCTGGCAATGGATGTACGCTGACCGACTCTCTAGCGAGTTCATTAAAGGCGTGCATCTTTTCTCCTTGTGGCCGAGGCAAACAAGCGGAATGGTTTTATGTCTTGTCCATGTGGTGTCTGTTGGAATCATAAGGAATACTCTTCCTCAAGAGTCCTTCACAGCCACTTGTTTCGGTCCGGTTTCATGACCGGCTATAATTGTTGGACCAAGCACGGAGAAAGAGGGGTTATGATGAAAGACAACAAAGAAGAAGAGAATGATAATGACTACCCTACTATGTCCCCTGAATACGATGGTACTACAATGGAAGACATTGATGAAGAAAAAGATGAAGAACGGGCATCAGATCTGCCCGATGATGATCTTAGTCGGGCCATTGCTGATGCCCAGGAAGAATGCATAACTGAAAGGGAGAGGTTGAAGTTCAAGAAGATGCTAGAGGATCACAAAAAATTAGTGTACCCAAACTATGAAGATGGGCACAAAAAACTAGGTAGCACACTAGAATTGCTGCAATGGAAGGCAGAGAACGGTGTGACTGACAAAGGATTTGAAAAGTTGCTGAAAATAATGAAGAAGTTCCTTCCAAAGGATAACGAACTGCCCGCCAGTACCTACAAAGCAAAGAAGGTCGTCTGCCCTCTAGGATTAGAGGTGCAGAAGATACATGCATGCATTAATGACTGCATCCTCTACCGCGGTGAGGAGTACAAGAATTTGGATGCATGCCCAGTATGCACTGCATTGCGGTATAAGATAAGACGAGATGACCCTGGTGATATTGAGGGCGAGCGCTGCATGAAGAGAGTTCCTGCCAAGGTGATGTGGTATGCTCCTATAATATCACGGTTGAAACGTTTGTTCAGGAACAGAGAGCATGCCAAGTTGTTGCGATGGCACATGGAAGACCGTAAGAAAGACGAGATGTTGAGACACCCCGCTGATGGGTCCCAGTGGAGAAAAATCGAGAGAGTTTCCGGACTTTGCAGGTGATGCGAGGAACTTATGGTTTGGTCTAAGTATAGATGGCATGAATCCTTTTGGGGAGCAAAGCTGTAGTCATAGCACCTGGCATGTGACTCTGTGTATCTATAACCTTCCTCCTTGGTTGTGGATGAAGCGGAAGTTCATTATGATGCCAGTGATCATTCAAGGCCCGAAGCAACCCGACAACGACATTGATGTGTACCTAAGGCCATTAGTTGAAGAACTCTTACAGTTGTGGCACGAACAAGGTGTACGTGTGTGGGATGATAACAAGCAGGAGGAATTTGACCTACGAGCGTTGTTGTTCATAACAATAAATGATTGGCCTCCTCTTAGTAACATTTCAGGACAGACAAACAAGGGATACAATGCATGCACAGACTGGTTAAATGAGACTGAAAGTATATATTTGGATAAATGTAAGAAGAATGTGTACCTGGGAAATCGTCGTTTTCTTCCGCCCACGCACACCCTAAGAAAGAAAGATAAGCATTTCAATGGTGAGGCAGACAGTCGGTGTGAGAACCTGGTCTCATAGAACCATCAAGATCACATTAGGAAAGTAATCTTTGTAGCTCACTCTAAGTTGAGATATCAACTTGGTCACAAAACATGATGGCAATATGTATTATCTTTACTCTTCTTCCATAACCATAATAGAATGTGAGTTCATTAACTGTTCTTCAAACCCATAATAACTATCTGTAAAGGAATACCTTCATTCCTCCATTAATGAACCTATTAAACCTTTCCAAGACTCCTTTCCATTATTTGAAAATGAACATTTTCATTTCCTCATTAATAATTAGTATCCATGCATTAGGACATAATCAAAATTATGCTATGGTAATTCTAAATGCTAAAGACCAAGTAGTTTTGAGAAGAAGGAAACACCAAACCTTGAAAAGAACATGGGATTTAAATCACCGTAATATGAATCACAAGATTTAAAACATTAATAGGGATATATATTAATCCCTATATAAGACTAAGCTTGAACAGAATTCGATATACCTCCTTAGCCATTTTAAACCACTACAATTACATTCATTAAGTGAAAATGCAAATCATTTCTATAAGATTTTCCTATAGGAAGTAAATCTCTAAAACCCTAAATCCTATTGATCACTTTTCTCAAAAAATAACCGTTCATATACTCATGAATTTTGAAAATATAAAGAAAAATTGAAAGAGGTTTAATAAAATGAATCTCTAAACCTTCTGAATATGCCACAAAGTTTCTAGATATTCAAACCCTTGTAGAAATCATATTTGAAATGAAATTGTGAAAAACAGAAATAAAAATGGAAATAGAAAAGGAAAAAAGGCAGTAGAGCCAGTGGCCCACGGCCCATTGCTTCTTCACGCTAACTTCCACTCGCCTATGTGCCTCTCTATGTTTTGCTTGCTCAACAACAACCCACTCTGGCCCAGGCCCATGTACCGGTTCGTTGTCGTCTTCCCTCACGTGTCACAAGCAGCTCTCTAGAGCTCGCGTTGCCGCTAGATGCCAATCACCAGCGTCAGCAGGAACCAATCGCCAAGATGCTCGCCGTTGTCGCAGAGAGGGGTAAGAACGCCACCGCGATGTCCTTTTGTCCTCATCCTCTTATTCTCTCGCCGCACTCTCTTCTCCTCTCTATTTAGAAAAGGGCCAAAACCCTAGCCGGCCAGAGCCGACCACCGTCGTCGGTAGAAGTCACCCCTGAGATCGTGGCGTGGTCGAGGAGAAGCGCCGCGTCACCCTCTTCAACCTAGCTTCGTCAATCAATCCAAGGGAGCTCGGAATCGAACGAATTGTCTTGTTCCCTTCCATCGGGGTTCGCCGGAAAACTTGACGGTGAACTCGCTTCCGACCTCGTCGGTCCTCGTCAACCACCGCGTTAGCATCAAGGTGAGCTTGCACATCTTCCCATGCCTGTAGATCTTTCTCTCGTGCGCTACAACGCCTTCACACCGTTTGTGTCGTCGTCAGTCGCCGCAGTAGCTTGTTGCGAGTGCACTTTCGGTGACCTAAATGGGGTGACACGACCGTCATTCACACCCCTGTGCTCTGCTGGTTCCCACGCATAGTCCCGCTAGCCCGTGCATGCTCAGAATCGCTGTCGACGACCATGATCTGGTGGTCAAGGCCGTGTCGATGTCATCGTGACGTTGTGCTAGCATCACCGCCCGCCCAGTCAGCCAGTTTGACCAGTTTTGCTCACGTGGCACCCGACGTGGCCCTGACCCCATTGGTTAGTGGTTGTGGCTAGGGTGTGTATCGGTATAAAAAGGTATTGCCTATTTAGTAAAAAAGTAAATGAATATAAATTCAAATATAAATGATTTCCAAAAAGTTAATAAAATGATTAATTCTTAGAAATGCAATATCTTTTGTTTTATAATTCAGAAAAAAGATATATTATAAATCAAAATGTTCAGAAAAATAAATTCTATAACCTAAACCTATTATTGTATTTTCCAACTTAAATACAATTATTAGTATTAATTGTAAATACCATATTAAGGATAAATCTTAAATAAATATATTCTATTATTTAAAAATTCCTAAAATAGATATAATATATCAAAAATCTTAGAAAAACAAAATAAAGACTTATAAATTGGTTTTCTACATTTTTCTTTCACTTAACTAATGTTTATTATTAATTAAGTATTTATAAAGTGATAAAACTTATAAAAATCATATCTTATTATTTAAAAATCACAAAAATACATATAATATACCGAATTGATCACAAAAATAAAATATACACACGAAAAATATTAATTATCACTTTTGAAGTAAAATAAAAGGTAAAGGTTTAATAAAACTAGTTTAACTCTTTTATTTTATTTTAATGCATACAAATTATATAAAACTTTGCTTATGCCTTTAATATAAGTTATTTAAAATCTAAAAGCATAATAACAAGTTAAATTGATGTTTAAGTGAAGTCAAGATAGGTCTAACCATTTTAAGTTGAACTTACTGAAAATACCATTTAAAATTAAGTAAATCTTACTCTCTAAAAATATTTTATCAATCATAAAATCATCAAGATTTGAGTACTAATTCTCTTACAAGTTTGGGAATCCACTTTAAAAGCTAAACAAAGTTTTTTAAGTATTTAACATGATGCCATTCCCATGTTTATTGAAATAAGTATTAATTCTATAATAAGTAAGTGATTCTATTCACTTATAAATCAAGGGAACACCACTTCCATAAAGGCATAATAATTTTGTTTCACCTTCATGAAGTGTTAAAAGTCTCCTCTTGCTAGTGGAATAGCTTTTCTAAAATACTAATTGTTTTCTACTTTAATACTTGTAATTAATAAGAAAATCTTAAAGTGTTAGCTTTAAGTTTAAATGCTTTTATCTTGTACAGTAATATTTTCCTCAAAGGTTATTCTTTTAAGAAATATTAAATGTAATCCTTAAAATAAATCTATGAAAACTCAAATGAACTACTAATTCCATTCTAGCAGTTCTTATGTGCCATTCCACATTTGAGAAGTTCGGTATTGCATACTGCTTATTGTATTTACTTATTGTTTCACACACTCACACAAACCTTAATAAGAAGCACAAGTGTGAAATTGGTATAAAAGTGCAACACATTCCAAAGAACTCATTACAAGCTTCAAACCATAGATCAGATACGAATAGTCCAGGGATTCGCGTTTATCAAACTACATTACATTACTTATGCATAATTGCATCTTGCTTCTTTAAACATTCGTCCTTACCGGACCAATGATGTTGTTTACAGAATTTGGATCTTCTAATATCTCGAAGACCGTGAGTGCATAATCTTGCAATCACAAAAGGCAAGTTCACACTTGCTCATGTCCTTTGATTATTTTCTATCAAATGCTTATAACTCAAATGTTTTCATCACCTGCATTTCAAAAAGGTCAGAAAATACTATTTTCATAATAATATGATTATGGATTATTTACCAGATGGTAATAATCTACTAATACAGTTCCAGTGGTAAAGGTACATAATATCTAGGACTTAATAACCAATGTCTCTAGTGATTCTAGCGCCGTATATTACACGTTAACCATGCGATTTGGAATGGGACGGAGAAGTTAGCTCTATCTTCTTCCTCTCGCATGCATCTGGATAGCCAGGTCGTGGCTGTTATCCTCGTAGCGTGCATTTACTGGTAATTCGTAGAGGATATGCAACATATGGGTGGGAGCCCTCAATGTCCCATGATAGTTCTGGCATCTGACGATCTGTACTAACCATTGCCGTAATTCAAGATGTGGGCATGGCGTACACCAAGGGGACATGCGGGGTCACGAAGGGGGCAGTGATTGGCTTGGATCTTAGGTGTGGCCTCAAACCATGGAAGTTTGAATGGGGACGTACTCCCGGCCGTGCAACAAAGTTTAAGGTCTCTCATGGGAAAAGTGACGCACCTCTGCAGAGTGTAAGAATTGTGACATGTTACTCCCTATTCTGGGAAGGAGCTACGAACGCGGTAGGAAAGGAACCCCACAAAGGTTCTGGTCAACCTGTGAAGGCTGTCGGACATAGTTTTTAGAATAAAAGCAACTTTTGAAGAAATGTTTATGAAAACCTACATTGCCTACGACCTTTGGTCTATGGCTGTAGAGATAGTGCATCATACACTCCTTTTTAGTTAACTTGCTGAGTACGCTCGTACTCAACCGTACCTTCTTAACCCTTGCTAGGTTCTAAGCCATTGAAGGCTACGTCAACATCAATTTCTGCTCAAGAACCCAACATTGATAGTTCAAGTTCTTCAATAAAGTCAATGAATTCAACATATACATCAACCGAAGTGAAGACAAAGTTCTTAAGTAGATAGGAGTTGATCCTCTAGCCATAAAACCTGCTTCTGTAGAGCATTGCTATAGCAGCAATTGCAAGCTCATTAGTTCAGATACTAGTCTTAGCCTCTAGATAGTTCTGAGTTATTATTTCTGATTCTTCTTTGTAAGAAGTTTCTTTCTCTCTCTTTAACCTAGAGTGTTCTCTAGATCTTTTGTAAAGAGTCGAGTTGTAATCTATAGTCATGTCTTGGACCTGCTGTGTTTCTATTGTACCACTTTGAGGGATGTAATACTAGTGAACGGTGTTTCAATGGTGTTACGTCAATGACTATAGTGTACTACATCATGAAGTGGTATGTTGGGTCACCGCAGGAATCCAGTGGCTTTAACAAGCACATGTATGGTTGGGGCCCGTCTGGGCCACCCGCCCGTACCATGTGCCGTCGAAGCTACCTCGTGTTCATTGTAAGTGAAACATCAGTACCTAAGAAGGTAAGATAGAGTTGTGGGAGCAAGCAGGAAAGCTAGCAACAACATCCATAGACGAGATTGGGATCAAGAAAACATAGCATGACACTCGAAGTACCCATGTTCGGAGTCCTCTCGTGAGAGGTAATAGTCCTACTCCTTCCGATCTGACTTTGAGGATGATGGACACAAACTATAAGGGCTCCTCCAACTGTATGAGGCATATCTGAAAGGGCATGTATGCCCCGATGTGCGCTTTTGGTAATTAATGACAATATCTATGGACTAATGTGTAAATTGAGTTTCACTTGTAGGTTTGTCCATTGGCATCGCTTAGACCATGTGTTGGGTTCAAGGTTGAAAAAGAAGAATATCAAGTATGTCTTGAATAAGAAGAAGAAGAAGATGGATTTCCTTATGGCAATCTTCAAGACATCATCAAGAAATGAAGTGCAAGCTCAAGGTGCGTCATCTCTAGAAGATCTCATGTTTGAAGCTTGCCATCTTCGGCGACCATGGTGTGATGAAGACAAGTTCAAAGAAGAGGTTTCCCCATGGAGTATAGGGGAGCATTTCACAAGTCTTCATCAAGCAAGAGCAATCAAGAAAGGCGACCCATCTTGAGAAGGAAAAGACAGTCTACATCAAGCTCAAGTGGATTACTCAAGGCAAAGGTATGATCTTTATAGGTTTTCTATTTTACCGGTCTCTTGTAGTGTTGGGCGACCGGGTTTACGATAGATAGCCGTACTATCAAGAGGGGCTCTCGAGTGAGTAGCTCCATCGTATCTTTCGAAGAGAGCTTAAACCTTTGCATACATAACATCATATTTCTTGATTGTTGTTTGGTTCTTATCCATGTCAGTATCTAGAGCTTGTGGTTATATTCATAACAATCTCTAGTTCATCGAAAACGGATTTTCCTTGCATATCTTATTACATTTTTGATCGTACGGGTTTCCGGCTCCGCACCTTGGGAGATATCTCACATATATATTTATGATATTTTCTCCCTTGGTGATACCCAATATTTCACCTTTTGTTGGATTCTACTCTTTATTATCTTTCCAACAAAATTGGTTTCATCCTAATTGGAGTTTCCAAGCTCAACTTCTTGCATTTTGGGTTTTGGAGGTTTTACCGGTTCGTCGTTTCTAGATGTCATAGCTTTCTCCATTTTATTTTTATCCTCCCTTTTTGGACTATGATGTTTCTTTGCATAATCTTGCAGAGCCTTTTTTCTCTTCAAAACAAGCCCAAGATCATCGAAATCGCAGTCCTGAGTCAAAAGTTATTGAATTTTTCATGTAATGATGTCCAACGTTTTTGCTTGAGCGGTAGTACCGGCCCAAGTTCCACCCAAAATTCTGGTAAAACTCGTTTTATTCAGTAACTTGTGTTTCTATTTATCGGTAGTACCGGTGGGGCACCGGTAGTTCCGGTGGTGCGTGAAAATGACCCAAATGGGTAGATTTCTCTTGCCCTATTTAAGGCCCCCCTCTTCCCCAATGTTTCCCCAACTTTGGAGGTCATTTTTGCTAGCTCCTCCACTCTCTCTCATCCATTGTTGACCTTCAAAATCTTGCCCTATCCCCTTCTCCCTCCTATGATTCTTGCATCTCTTTCAGGGATTTGAGAGAGGAGATCTAGATCTACAACCCCACCGAACCAAATCCATTCTCTGTGAAGGAATCCTTGGGATCTAGATCTTGGAGAGTTTTGTGTTCTCCTCTTGTGTTCTTCCTCTCTTATTCCCCCAATAGCTTTTGTAGCTTTGGTGGAATTTGAAAGAGAAGGACTTTCCTTTTACATTTGGTGCATAGGTTTGAGTTCTCCTTGGAGATTCCGTGAGTTCAAGCCCTTGGGCTTGTTTCTCTTGGATTCTTGGAACCCTAGAAGGTTGTGTGGAGTTGTGGTGTGTTCTTGGGGTCTCCAATATAGTTGTGGAGATTCCTCAAGCTTATGGCCTTTTGTGGCATTGTTATTGGGGGCTCCAATTGTTGTGGAGTTCCTCAAGCTTGTAGCCTTTGTGGCATTTCTTGGGAGCCCTCCAATTGAGTTATGGAGTTTGCCCCAAGCCTTGTACGGGTTCGGTGACCGCCCTCAAGTGTCCCATAGTGGAACGTGAGTAGGCCTTGTGGCGAGCTCACAGGAGAATAGGGTGAGCCTTTTGTGGTGTCGGTGAGTTGCGTGCCTTCGCATCTTGGGGTGAGGCCTTGTGGGGCGCTGGGTGAGCATTGAGCCACCACACCTCGAGGTGAGACATTTGTGGTGTTCGAAGTACATTACGCCACCGCACCTCTCCAATGGAGACATAGCTTCTTTGGAAGTGAACTTTGGGAAACAAATCATCGTCTCCGTGTCCATCGGTTATCTCTCAACTGAGCCCTTTACTTATGCAATTAAAATGGTGATAGCCATCGTGCTTGAAGTATTATATCTTGCTATCACCTTGTTTCTTGTGTTGATTAGCATAGGTTGTTGGTGCACTTAGTTGAACCTAGTTGATATAGGTTTTGGCTTGATATATTAAACGTTAAGTTTTATTCCACATATATTAGAGCCTAAACCTTCAAAAAAAATTAAAACACCTATTCACCCCCCTCTAGGTGACGTCCGTTTCCCTTTCAATTGGTATCAGAGCGAGGTCTCTCGCTTCTTAGGCTTCACCTCCTCGAGAGTAAAGATGTCTCCTAGGGGTTTAGTGCACTCTCACACATTTATATTTGATGGCACAAATTATGATGTTTGGTGAATTCGCATGCTTAGTCATTTCCGGGTCATTGACCCAAATATTGAGCGAATTCTTGATATGGGTTTGTCTCCTCCGAAGGATCCCCAAAATCTATCTTTGGAGGAGGAGACAAACTCTTATCTTGAAGCTTAAGCATCTCACGTACTTGTTAATGTTGTGAGCTTTGTAGTGCTTTCCACAATCATGCCTTTTAGGAATGCTCATGATATTTGGATCAAGCTTCAAGCTAAATATGATGTGTCCAAGATTGATGAGGATGATTGTGTTCCCTCCACCTCTGGCCGTGATGAGTTCTCATCTTCCTCCACTTCACCTACATGTGATTTTTTACAAGGTAACGATATGGTGAGTGGTGATACAACTTGCAATATGGGTAGTGACTTTTCCATTGATGATCCTTCATCTCTATCTTATTGCAATGTTGTATCTTTGGGCATGAACACGTGTAGTACTATATGTGACTTACATCCTAGTGTTGATTGTCCTTGCATATCATGTAGAAATGTATTGAATATATCTCATGATGATATGCTTACTTTGTCTTGTTGTCATGATAAATATGCTTATATTTCCTCTAGTACTTGTGTTGCTAACCTTGTAGAGGAAATCGAAGAATGTGTGGGCCAACGCAAGGTTGCTATTGGAGCTTCATGTGTTTCCCCGTCATCACCTTACCCCAATATTCACTTATGCCTCATGGCTAAGGAATCAAAGGTAACTTCTCCTTTGGATCACAATGCACCTCATGATGATGTGAATGTTGACTTAGATGAAGTAGATGATGATGTTGATTCTTTAAAAGAGAAGGGGTAGCTAGTCCTTCGTGCTGTACACAAAAATAAAAATGCTTGATCTACTTTCATTGAAATCTTTAACTTTGCCATTAAACGTAAGCAACTAATTTATGAGCATGAGGACACAGTTGAAAAAATGAGTAGTCTTAAGCATGAGTATGCTAATGACATTGCAAACCTAAATGAAGCTCTTGAAGAGGAACAAACTACCAAGGAATCTCTTGAGGAGACCTTTTCTCTAGAGCTATCTAGAGTGAAGAAATCTCATGATAGAGATCTTGAGGTGGCAAGTGCCCTTCAAATTACAAATGACAAGCTTGAAGTTGCCTATGCTAAACTCCTTGAGGATTTTGAGCACCTCAACAATGGCTCTAGGGTCATCAAGGGGGAGCTCATCAAACACACCGAGTCACATGAGCAACTTAAAGCTTCTTACTCAAAAGAGATTTCCAAGTTGCCCTCACCTCTTACAATTAATCATGATGCTTGTGCTACTAACTCTATCTCTTGTGAAGCATATGTTGTGAAGGAGAATGTTGAGCTAAAGTCTCAACTTGCTTTGCTAACTAGCAACTATGGGAAATTGGAAGAGAGCCATGCTAAGCTCTCAAGCTCACATGACGATATTCTAGTTTCTCATGGTAGGATAAAGTTGGCTCATGGGGTCACAATTTCAAAGGTAACATCTAGTGAGCCTCATGTGGACATTAGCACTACTTCTACTCCTAGTGTCATATTGCCATGTGCTAGTCCTTGTAATTCATCATCTCATAACCATGTTATATCTTGTGATGAATTGCATCCCTTGCCTTGTTGCTCTAACAACATAGAATCTACTTCCTCTAGTATTGTTTTTGATACTAACCATGTAGAGGAAAACAAGAAGCTCAAGACTCAAGTCACTTCTTTGAAGAATGACTTGAATAAGTGTCATGAAGGGAAGACCACACTCAAGAACATTTTGGGTGTGCGAAGATCCTGAAATGACAAGAGTGGGCTTGGATTCAACTCCAACATCAAGAACAAGCCCACCAACAAGTTGAAGCACAAGGGCAACAAGAAGAATGGCCAAGGTCAAGTGAAGAATCCGGCCAACATTGTGTGCTTCAAGTGCATGGAAAAAGTACATCATGTGAGATGTTACCCATAGAAGAAGAAGCAACAAGAGAAGCTTCCTCAAGCTCCACCTCAAGCTCGAAGTGGGCCTCTTCCCAAGAATCAAGCTCTTCCTCAAGGGGTGGAATCTCCCAAGAATAAAGATAGCAAGAGAAGACCTTGATACATATGCCATGAGAAGGGGCACCTTTCTTCCTCATGCACCATGGGTAATTCCTCATCCATCCTATCTTGATTGATTATGCTTACTCTCTTCGTAAGGATGAGGTGGGCAATGTGTTTGCCAAATATGTTGGTGCCCAATGTGGTGTCAGGAAAATAACCATTTGGGTGGACAAGCCTATTGTGACTAACTTCTTAGGACCCAACTTGGTTAGGGACCAACAAGCTAAAACTTGATCAATAGGTGTTAGTTGGAGGGCACTGAAGGCTTGGCTACATTATGAAGAATTGAGGGATCTTCATCATTTATTTTTGTCAAGTCAATCCAATTGGATTATCTTGCTTCTATCTTATATCCAATGTTCCTCCTTGCGGTAACATGTGCTCAACTGTTTACATTGAAAGTTACTTGCTCCCTTGTGCATGTGTGGTTTTGTACCTTGCATGTGTATGTATATGTTGTGCTTCCCTCGTACTTATATTGAGTTATCAAGTATATTTGTGTATGTTGGTTGGCACATCATGTATTTGTGTTCTTGGTTTGGAGCCTTTGTTGAATTCATTTGGTATCTTTTTGGGCTCTTGGGAGTGATTAATGGACTATCCCATTTTGGGGGAGTGTTAAGCTTGGGCATTCCACAATCCTAAAATGTATGTACATGAGGAATACCACTTAGTATGTATATTGCAAGATTATCTAGTCTCTATGTGGTATGTCTTTCTCATGAGAAATTCAAGTTCCATAATGTCCATTAATCATCTCTATTTGGATGTTTGTGCCTCTTATTGATAATTCTTGGTTTATCACATTATGAGGGAGTCATATGCTTTGTGTATATTACAAACCTAGAAAATGTGGACATTTGAGGTAGTGTCATTTAGAATTGATATTTATATTTATCTAGATCCTAAGTGGCACATTTAGCTCAACCAAGTTCCAATTCCTTTGGATTTCTTTTATTGCTCATATTTTGGATCTTGTTTGTGAGAGGTTTTCTTGATATGTGTTTCCTCATATTTAGACCTCCATCTCCTCCATGGAAACCATTTTCTTCAAGTTACTTTAATCTTTAATGATTGTGTGACTATTTGGAGCTATCAAGAATCTCTATCTAAGCATCAAGCTTAATTATTATATTTTGTCATATGCTTCTTGTTGTGAATATGATCATAATATCCTTGCAAACTACCTCAGGTAAATTTCCCATAATTCTTGTCATTGGAAAAGTGGTACTCCATATATATGGTAGAACTTATTGATTATGTTCATTTTGTCCTTTGCTTATTTTTGTCCTATCTTTGACCAAGAAAATGTTTTCTTTTTCTCCCATGTCTTCCTTACCTCTTGTGGATCATTTTAGTTTATTCGTATTCTCTTGTGTTGTACTTAATGTAGGTAGTAGTGATGATCTCATTTGTGTGCATTTTGCATTCAAAATAAAAATTCTACATAATGCACCATTCATGGGGGAGATCTCCTATATTATTTAGAACACTCCCATTTGTGCTTGGAAGTTTGATCTTTTCTTTTGGTACTTTGTGCCATCATGAAAAGCATAGAGAGTTTGGTTTGTGTGTTGGAACCTTGCTCTTTTGGGAGTTGGTTTTTTCTAATTCTTTGTTCCTTGTTTGATCCCTTAGGATGAGATAAATCCTTGAGCATTGGTATTTTTGTCTATCTTTTTCTCTTTGACTTTTTCCTTGTTCATTTGTTAAATTTGTGTCCTTTCATGTGTTGATTTGGCTCTTTGATTCAATTTGAACACCCTTTTGTCGTGTCACACTCTTGTCTGTGACTTCTTGGTTTATGTGTTTTTATTCAAATTGCATCTCCTTTTTGGTTCTTGAAAGTCTTGTGCATTCATATTTGCTACATGTTTTATATTATGGCATGCTTGCTTTCTAGATCTAATATATAGGGGATTCTCCACCAAATTATATCGGCTAAGATGTGCATGAAATTCAATTTCATATCAACATACACATATTTATGTGGAGGGTCTCCTATGTATTGTAGTTGCACTAACTACTTTGGACCCAATTTGTTTGGGAACCATAGTGTACTTAATGTTGTTTTAGGTACATTGTAGATATATTGGATGATTGTATCTTCAACTATGAAGAAGGGGTTCCTACATGGCTGATATGTCCATTTTGCATCACTATTTTATGTCTTAATTCACTATTATTCATTGATATATTTCGTATTGAGAGGTGATACTTATGTTATTTCATCTATTTTTGCATGGTTGATGACTTTTGGAGCATGGACCGCTGCAGTCACGATTCTGATGGAAAATGTGTTGTTTGGAGGCAAAATTCGCGAAGATCAGAAAATCCAGGAAAATATATGGGAAATCCTATTTTTTCCAGAAGACTAAGGATGCCAGAAGATGGAGTGGAGGTGGGCCACAAGGGGCCCACACCACCCCATGGCGCGGGCAGGCCTAGGTCGTGTCTAGAGGTGGTGTGGCTCCCTGGCCCACTCCAGCCTCTCCCCTCTGGCGTATATCATCCCCATGAAACCCTAAGACTTGGGGAGCGACCACAGAAAGATTTCGCCGCCTCTACGGGGCGGAGAACACTGAGAGAGAAAGATCTCTCCGGCAGACAGATTTCTGTCGGGGGAATTCCTTCCCGGAGAGGGGAGATTGTCGCCATCAACACCACCATCAAGCTGGACTTCATCGGGATCATCATCATCATCACCACCATCATCACCATCAGCACCCTCATCACCATCTCCATATTGATGTAACAATTGGTTGAATCTTGCTATAGTTCATAGGGGAAACTTTCCCGGTGTTGATTACTCTTTCTAGTTGATGCTATTGAGTGAACTATTGAATTATTGTTTATGTTCATATTGTTATACATCATTATTCCATCTCTGATCATGATCCATATGATGTCTTGTGAGTAGTTCGTTTTGTTCTTGAGGACATGGGAGAAGTCTTGTTGTTAGTAGTGGAGTTGTGTTGAGAAAGATTCAATAGATTGTTATTTAAGTTGTGGTGTACTTCTTCTAGTGGTGTCATGTGAACGTCGACTACATGACACTTCACCTATATGGGCCTAGGGGAATGCATTGTGTATTTTGCTACTAATCGTAGGGGTTGCCGGAGTGACAGAAACCTGAACCCCCGTTAGGAAACCATTACACAAGGGACGTAAGGGTCTTAGAGTTTAAAGATGTGGTTAGTTTTCTACCTTAATTACTTTCTTGTACTTACGGATGTTTGCAAGGGGTATAATCACAAGTATGTATTAGTCTTGGATGGGGCGGTACATTAGCACAGGTTCACCCACACAACACTTAGCAAGCTAAAGAAGATTAATCGACTATATGAAGCGAAAGCACTTGACAGTCTTCCCATGTGTCCTCGAGAATGTTTGGTCATCTTAAGTAATATAACCGGCTTGTCCTTTGCTGCATAAAGGATTGGGCCACTTGCTGCATTTATTCCTACTGTCTTTTATTTACTCGTACTTTGTTTACTTGCTTTATCAAAAAACCCTAAAAATCCGTTTGCTAAGTATTTGCAGAGAATTCCTGATCCATACCACTAGCCAACACCTTCTGCTCCTCGTTGGGTTCGACACTCTTACTTATTGAAAATACTGCGATACACCCCCTATACTTGTGGGTCATCAATGGCAAGTGGAGGAAAGATAGGATGATCAACAAATTCATATCCTCTACATCCTACCAATTATATCTCGGTAACAAGTATCTCTCATGCAAACATATCTTGTTTCCAACCTTTTGTGGGTTGCTTGTTGGCAAGAATTTGTGTGTTTGTAATGTTGTGGTTCTTTGTTTGGTTTTACGAGTTCTCTCTATTACAAATGTGAGTATGTTAAGATGATTGCATATAATGGGGACTATACAAAACCATGATCATGATACACTTATCCCAAATATGTCAATCTAGCAATTATATTGCCTATCCTTTCCTTAATTTACTCTCGTATGCAATAGTGAGTATTTTGCAAAGTTGATTTCTATTTGTGATTCTTGTTGCCGTTGTTCATATATTCCAACTATTCCTTTTTCCCTTGGTAATAGTTGAATGTATGTAGTGTGTTGGTGTTTGAAGACCATTGATGTACAATAAGATATATTTGAGCCTTTGGCCATGCTTTTAAGCAAAAAATCTTATTGGTATATTATATGACTTTCTTTTGTTGTTCATGTGCTTTCTTGTGTATCTATTTTGTGTGTGCATGTTTCTTTGTGGGCATATGTCTTTGTGATATTTTCCACCTAGAAACTTATACACACAAGATAATATAAATTTTTGGTTGTTTTTGTTTTCGTTGGAGAGCACCCTTTATTTCTTTTTGTTTCTTCGGTGGCTTCCAAATTTATTTTATTATGAGTGCTTGTCCCATTTGTTTGCATCTCTGGGCACTCATAATTTGATATCTGTTGCCGTGTATCATTAAATGAGTTTGTAGGAGTGACGATTCCATGATTGTGCACTTTGTTTTTCCAAATACAATTATTATAATTGGTGCATAATCCTTGGGGAGCTTCTTTAATTCATTTAAGAATGCTCATTTGCCTTCATTCTCATCTTTTGTGTTTTAGATGTTTATGGGGGAGTGAGGATTCCATATTTGTGCATAATGTATTCAAATCAATGATTCTAATTTGTGCACAAAGATTGGGGAGCTTCCCTATTACATCTAAACACTCATTTGTTCGTATCATAATATCTTGTTATTTTCTTTTGGTATCAATTGTTGTTGTCAATTAGTACTTTTGGGTCTTTGGGTTGCTCGCTTCATTTGTTGAAGCTATTTTCTCTTTTATTTTATTTTATTTTATTTATTTATTTTGCAACCTTTGGGTCCTCGATATAGTTTGATTTCCTCCCAATTATTCATCATAGGATATGTGCATATGCACACCTTTGGAGGAATTCTCAGTATATTGGTCGTCTAGAACTTTTCACCCATTTTGGCTATCGATGCCAATGGGGGAGAAGTTTTAGAGGGTTTAAGGGAAGTTGGTTTATGCTTTGATTTGGTTCTTAAGCATTATCTTTGCATTATCTAGCATCTTTGTTGTTGCTTTGCATGTTTAATATATATAGAAAACTCTTCCAACGATAATGGTTGGCAATATATGCAATGAATTTCAAGTTCGTCACATGTGCATAAATTGTGGGGGGAGTTTGCTCTATATATTGTGGTTGTACCAACATCACATACTTGTGTAGTACTTGATGTTGGCTCAACAATTTTGTTCGTTAAATTCCATATTTAAACCCTGTCAAAGGGATTATCATCAATTACCAAAATGTGGGAGATTGAAAGGGCATGTATTCCCCCATGTGTGGTTTTGGTATTTAATGACAATCCCTATGGACTAATTTGTAAACTGAGTTTCACTTGTAGGTTTGTCCATTGGCATCGCTTAGACCATGTGTTGGGTTCAAGGTTGAAAAAGAAGAAGATCAAGTGTGTCTTGAAGAAGAAGAAGATGGATTTCCTTATGGCAATCTTCAAGACATCATCAAGAAATGAAAGGTGCGCCATCCATAGAAGGTCTCATGCTTGGAGCTTGCCATCCTCGGCGATCATGGTGTGATGAAGACAAGTTCAAAGAAGAGGTTTCCCCATGGAGTATGGGGAGAATTTCACAAGTCTTGATCAAGCAAGAGCAATCAAGAAAGGAAACCCATCTTGAGAAGGAAAATACGGTCTACATCAAGCTCAAGTGGATTGCTCAAGGCAAAGGTATTATCTTGATAGGTTTTCTATTTTACCGGTCTCTTGTAGTGTTGGGAGACCGGGTTTAGGATAGATAACCGTACTATCAAGAGGGGCTGTTGAGTGAGTAGCTCGGTCGTATATTTCGGAGAGAGATCAAACCTTTGCATACATAGCATCATATTTCTTGGTTGTTGTTTGGTTCTTGTCCATGTGAGGATCTAGAGCTTGTGGTTATATTCATAACAAGCTCCAGTTTATCGAAAACGTATTTCCCTTGCATATCTTATTGCGTTTTTGATCGTGCGGGTTTCCCGGCTCCGCACCTTTGGATATATCTCATATATATATTCATGATGTTTTCTCCCTTGGTCATACCCAATATTTCACCTTTTGTTGGATTCTACACTTTATTATCTTTCCAACAAAATTGGTTTCATCCCAATTGGAGTTTCCAAGCTCAACTTCTTGCGTTTTGGGTTTTGGAGGTTTTACCGGTTCGTCGCTTCTAAGAGATCATACCTTTCTCCATTTTATTTTTATCCTCCCTTATTGTCCTATGATGTTTCTTTGCATAATCTTGTAGAGCCTTTTGTTCTCTTCAAAACGATCCCAAGATCGAGTCCGGAGTCAAAAGTTATTGAAATTTTTGTGCAATGTTGTCCAACGTTTTTGCTTGAGCGGTAGTACCCGACCAAGTTCCGATAAAACTCATTTTTATTCAGTAACTTGTGTTTCTATTTACCAGTAGTACCGGTGGGGCACCGGTAGTTCCGGTGGTGCGCGAAAATGCCCCAAACGGGCAGATTTATCTTTCCCTATTTAAGGCCCCCCTCTTCCCCAATGTTTCCCAAACTTTGGAGGTCATTTTTGCTAGCTCTTCCACTCTCTCTCCTCCATTGTTGACCTTTAAAATCTTGCCCTCTCCCCTTCTCCCTCCCATTATTCTTGCATCTCTTTGAGGGATTTGAGAGAGGAGATCTAGATCTACAACCCTACCTAACCAAATCCCTTCTCTGTGAAGGAATCCTTGGGATCTAGATCTTGGAGAGTTTTGAATTCTCCTCTTGTGTTCTTCCTCTCTTATTCCCCCAATAGCTTTTGTAGGTTTGGTGGAATTTGAGAGAGAAGGACTTGTCTTTTGCATTTGGTGCATAGGTTTGAGTTCTCCTCGGAGATTCGGCGAGTTCAAGCCCTTGGGATTGTTTCTCTTGGGTTCTTGGAACCCTAGACGGTTGTGTGGAGTTGTGGTGTGTTCTTGGGGCCTCCAATTGAGTTATGGAGATTCCTCAAGCGTGTTTCCTTTTGTGGCATTGTTCTTGGAGGCTCCAATTGTTTTGGAGTTCCTCAATCTTATAGCCTTTGTGGCATTCCTTGCGAGCCCTCCAATTGAGTTGTGGAGTTTGTCGCAAGCCTTGTACGGGTTCGGTGACCGCCCTCAAGTGTCCCATAGTGGAACGTGAGTAGGCCTTTGTGGCGAGCTCATGGGAGAATAGGGTGAGCCTTTTGTGGCGTCGGTGAGTTGCGTGCCTTCGCATCTTGGGGTGAGGCCTTGTGTGGCGTTGGGTGAGCATCGAGCCAACACACCTCGAGGTGAGCCATTTGTGGCGTTCGAAGTACATTACGGCACCGCACCTCTCCGAAAGACACGTAGTTTTTTTGGAAGTGAACTTCGAGAAACAACTCATGTCTCCGCATCCATCGGTTATCTCTCAACCGAGCTCTTTACTTATGCAATTTACATTGTGATAGCCATCGTGCTTGAAGTATTATATCTTGCTATCACCTTGTTGCTTGTGTTGATTAGCATAGGTTATTGGTGCACTTAGTTGAACCTAGTTGATATAGGTTTTGGCTTGATATATTAAACGTTAAGTTTTATCCATATTTATTAGAGCCTAATCCGTAATAATTTTAAAACACCTATTCACCCCCTCTAGGTGACGTCCATTTCCCTTTCACTATCGATCTAAGAGAGTCCAACCTATGTATGTGTATTTGAGCTAGTGCGGTTGTGTGAGAGAGAGCTAGCTAAGTGTGTGTTCTAGTGCGTATGGAGGTAGTGCCGATCTGACTCTGAGTATGATGGACACAAGAACTATAACGACTCTTGCCACACTCCCTCTTTGTTAAGCAACTTAAATAGCCATTTTCTTAGTAAACATTTGTTCTTAACATCTAGGACCTCAATAAACCTCCACGATCCTTTGGCCTATAGATAATGTTCCATTTAGTTTACCGATGTCTACGTTTGTTATCATCATTTTTCTAGAAAAAGGGGATATGTAAAAGTTAAGGCGTTTCCTTACTCCTTTAGGTATTTCTAGGAAAAAGATATAAACATCGGTAGGCTAGTTAGGACTAAGTTAATGAGTACAAGACAATCTCCGTAGGAGAGCATTTTACTAGCCCAGCAACCAAGTCTGCCTTCAAACCAACTTTTCACTAGGTACCACTCAGAGATCTTAAGCTTTCTATAATGCATAGATACGCTCAAATATCTAAAGGGAAGGGAAGCAGAAACGCAACCAAATAGTTGTTTATATTGTTCCTTCTTTTCTTTGGCCTTTCCAAATAGAAGATGTTGCTTTTGTGGAAATTAATTTTAAGACCCGAAAGTTGTTCGAAAATGGATAATATTACCTTTATATTATCATCTTTTTTAGATCATGTTCCATGAACAAAATTGTGTCATACGCATAGTAAAAATGGAGACACCTCTCTCAACCAAATGAGGAATTAGTCCACCAACCTGAACATCCTCTTTCGGCACTGGTGTGTGAAAGGGTAATTTCCCCTATGTGAGGTTTTGGTGATTAATGACAATCCCTATGGACTAATGTTTGCATTGAGTTTTATATGAAGGAATATTCCATAGGTCATGCTTGTAGTCCATATGTTGGATTCAAGTATGGATGGCATGAAGATAAAGATGACCTTGAGTTTTGGCATCAAGATCATCGAATTGAAGATAAGAATATGATATGTTCAAGATCTTGAGAGTGTGATCTCAATAGAAGAATTCAATATATGGCTCTAAGTCGGTGTCATGATAGCCTCATTAGTTGAGCTATGGTTGACTAAGATTTAGAGCATGTAATCAAATTAAGAGTTCCTTATGTACCTCAAGATATAGAGATGGAGAATGAGAAGACACTTGGTTGACCAATGCAAAGAGTGAAGAGTGACTTCAAGTTAGTCAACACATGAAGCATAAAGAATACACCACATGGATCTTGTGGTGTGGTAAGCCTTGTCATTTATGCATCATGAACTAACCCATTATATATGTTCCTTTGTGTTTTATATATGGGATAGGTATCTTTCCATGGGCATGCTTCAAAAGTGAAGATCTCATATAGCCCATGAGAGGATGGCATCAAGTGGTGATCGTCATCAAGGTTGAGAAGGGAAATTTCAAGATAAGCATCTCGAGAAAATCATTTGCTTGAAGCTTGCCGTCCATATTGGTGATAATGGACATGTGAAGACGTGTCTTAATGAAGCTATCCCATTGATACGTCCAAAACGTATCTACTTTCTCAAACACTTTTGATATTGTTTCTCCTCTAAACTTGTGTGATTTGGATGCAACTAACATGGACTGACGCTGTTTTCAGCAGAATTGCCTTGGTGTCTACTTTTTGTGCAGAAAATCAACTATCAGGAAAAATCCTGGAAAATATGCCAAAAATCCTATTTCACCAGAAGACTCCCGGAGCCAGAATACGAGACGGAGGGGGGCTGGGCCTAGGCCACACCACCTGGCCGCGCGGGTAAGCCCAGGCCGGGCCAGGGGGTGGTCTGGCCGCCCCAGACCCCCCCTCGATCTCCCTATTCACCTATAAGTTGCCTTCTGACCTAAAACCCCGAGGGGGGGGGTCGACGTTTTTTCAGAAGGAGTTCCGCTCCACCACCACCACCAGATTCCACGAAACAAAACCAGAAACTCTTTTATGGCACCCTGCCGGGACGGGGAATTGGAGGAGATCATCGCCATCATCATCACCATCTCTTCTGCATTGACCATCCATGTTTCCCCCATCTATGAGTGAGTAATCCCCCACTATAGGCTATGGGAATGGTAGGTATTGGATGAGATCGTTCATGTAATGGCATCAGATTGTTAGGGCATGGTGCCTAGTATCTTTTATTAGTGCTTTATGACTTTGTTGCGACTTGTTATGCTTAATGCTTGTCACTAGGGCCCGAGTGCCATGATTTCAGATCTGAACATGTTATTGATTCATTATGATAATATTGTTTATGGTCTTATCTACAAGTTGTTTACACACATTGTTGTCCGGAACCAATGGCCCCGATGGCCCCGAAGTGACAGAAATCGGGATAACCGGAGGGAATGGCCTTGATGTGAGGATTGCATGTGTTCATGGAGTGTTAATGCTTTGCTCAGGTGCTGTATTAAAAGGAGCACCTTAATTGCCAGTAGTTCCCCTGAGGCCCCGCTGCAAACGGGCTGGCAGGACAAAAGATGTTGTGCAACTTCTCATTGCGAGCACGTCTGACTATATAGGCAACACATGCCTAGGATTATCTGTACTTGGATGCTTTATCTTATTTATCTGCAATTGCCCTATGTTCTGATTGCTATGTGAATTGTCTTGTCCATGCAACGCCCGTCCATCCATCCCTATGCCTACCGCACTCAAATCCTACTGTTTACTGCTATTGTTATTGTTGTCTTTACTTTACTACTACTATTGCTTTACTACTCCTATTACAAAACTGTTGCTACTGATAAAACTGCTGTGAGCAAGATTGTTTCCAGGTGCAGCTGAATTGACAACTCAGTTGTTAAGGCTTATAAATATTCTTTGGCTCCCCTTGTGTCGAATCAATAAATTGGGTTTCACTTCCCTCGAAAATACTGCGATACACCCCCTATACTTGTGGGTCATCAAGACTATTTTCTGGCACCGTTGCCGGGGAGCATAGCTTTATTTATCAAGTTCACTTGGATTCTCTATTGTTCGCTGTTATCCATCCATCATGGGTAAGTCTCGTGATTGCAAGGTTCCTATTTTGCCATCCACTACAAGAAGAGGTATGTTTCTGAACACCTCTGCTGCTCTTGATTCACCATCTGTTATAAGTAAGCTCGTTACACCACCACATACACATGCTACACACACTACTACTACTGCTGAATCTGAAACTTCTGATGCTTATGATGCTGCTTCTACTGTGCTTGATAAGAGTGGTTCATTAGGTCCTTTCCTAGATGCTACGATTGCTAGAACTATAGCTAGAAATACTGAAACTCCTAATGAAGACACTACCACACCTGTTAGTTCACCTGAGTCTAGTGAAAGTTATGATATTGAAGATGGTTATGTTGAGATGACCGATGAATTTATTAAAGAATGTAAAAAAACGTGATAGGAGTGCTGCTAAGAGTCTCCTTGAGAGGCGTACTATTAGACCCAAATTATCTCCTATTGCTAAGTTTGCTGCCTCTCCCATAAACATTATAGATAAAGATTATGATTTCTCTCTTGATCTATCTTACATAGCTATTGTTGAGAAAGAATCTTTTTGTGGGACTAAGAATGAAAGTGTGGTAACACATATGAATGAACTTTCTACCATGAGTGGCTTGTTTTCTGATGATATTAAGATGCGTACTTACTATGTTGCTAAGATTTTCCCCTTTTCACTGAAAGGAGAAGCTAAAACTTGGTTTAGTAATTTACCTCCTGGATCTATTGATAGCCCTGATTGCTTGATTAGTACTTTCCTGCAGAAATATTTTCCTCCTAATGCTAGATATGCTATTTTGCAGGAACTTTTTGATTTTAAACAGGGAGAAAAGGAGGTATTGCCTGAATCTTGGGCAAGGTTTTGTGCTTTGATTCATGCACAGGCTGGAAGTCCATTACCTAAGAATGAGATTCTTGATATATTTTATAATGGACTAACCGAAGAATCTAGGACATACCTAGATAGTTGTGCTGATTGTGTTTTTAGGAATAGGACTCCCAAGCAAGTTGAGGAATTAATGGCTAAAATAAGTAAGAACTATGAAGATTGGACTCCTCCTAAACAAGTTATACCTGAAGTAATTGTACCTGAACCTACTATTCCGGTGCCTATTCCAACATCAAAGAAGAGGGGAGTTATTGAATTAAATGATGAAGTGATGAAGGACGCTAAGAAATGTCTTAAGGAGAAGGGAATTAAAGCTGTAGATGTCAAGAATTTACCTCCTATAGAAGAGTTATGTAAGCCTATTCCCTACTCATCCACTATCGAGGTACACTCTCTCCAACACTTTGATGAAGGTGATATCCCTTACTCTAAACCTCCTGACCAATGCTTAGAAGAATTCGATATCTTTATTATTAAGAAAGACAATTTTAATAAAAGGGTACAAAATCATCTAATGGAAAACACTAGAGCTGTTGTTGAGTTGAAAGATATTGTGGAAAGAACCTCTAATGATGTTAAAATGATTGTTAAACACTTTCAAATGGTTCAAACTCAAATAGATCAACTCGTTAAAGTGCAAAAAGACTTGCTAGTTAATCCTGCTAAAGAAAAACATGCTTATGAAATTAGAACTAGAAGTGGTGTTGTTACCCAGGATCCTCTATATCCTGAGGGGCATCCCAAAAGAATTGAGCAGGATTCTCAACAAGCTGAAAATAGTGGCTCTACTACTAAGAAAAGGAAACCTGCTATAGATCCTAATAGTATATCTATTTCTGATGCTGAAACTGAAAGTGGTAATGAAGAAAATGAAGTTCCTAATGAAGAAAAAGTTGAAGAAGAACCTGAAAACCACACTAAGAATACTAAATACACTAAAGAAGATTTTATTGCTAAGAAACATGGTAGTGAAAGAGAACCTTGCGTCCAAAAACCGATGCCTTTCCCTGATAAGAAACACAAATCAAAGGAAGATGAACACTATAATAAGTTTTGTGAGTGGATGAAACCTTTATTCCTGCAAATTCCTTTGACTAATGCTATTAAATTGCCTCCTTACTCAAAGTATATGAATGATATTGTCTCAAATAAAATGAAGATCCCTAATGAAGAAATTTCTACTTTGCTTGCTAATTATTCCTTTAATGGTAAGGTTCCTAAGAAACTTGGAGACCCAGGGATTCCAACTATTCCTTGCTCTATTAAAAATAGTTATGTTAGAAGTGCTTTGTGTGATTTGGGAGCTGGAGTTAGTGTTATGCCTTTCTCTCTCTATAAGAGGCTTCAACTAGAAAAATTAATACCAACTGATATATCTTTGAAAATGGCTGATAAATCTACCACTATTCCTGTTGGTATATGTGAGGATGTACCTGTTCAAGTGGCTCATAATTGCTTGATATTATCTGATTTTGTTGTGCTTGAAATGCCTAAAGATGATAATATGTCCATTATTCTTGGGAGACCTTTTCTTAATACTGCAGGAGCTGTTATTAATTGTAATCAAGGAAAGGTTACTTTCAATGTTAATGACAAGGAACATACTGTCTATTTCCCAAAGAAGTTTGAAAGGACTTATGGTTTGAATTCAATTGAACATGTTGAGGGCATACAAGTTGGAGAAATATATTGTCCCATACCAAGAGAAAATTTTGAAACTATTATGATTGGGACCATTGCTATCAAGGTTGAGGTAACATAATCACTAGTGAAATACAAGTTTTGTCTCATATGAAATTGTTTTGGTAACAAGACCTGATCAACCTTGTTAACAACGGGATTTTAATGAACAAAACAATGTTTTTACCGTGATTATCTCCGCTTACTTCTATTCTACCCATTTTAGTTATTGTTTTCGTTTAGCTTTCTTTTTGTTGTTAGTTGCTTGCATGTTAAAGTGTCTTAGAACTCCGGTAGTTCTAGCCTTGTTTTGTCATTGCATCATTTCCAAAAAAAATCTGTCTGTCAGAAAATCATTCTTCTATACCTGAAAAATGCCCAAAAATAAAGTGTCTCGAAAAATTCCAGAAAATTCATATTAAATTTTTACGTGAAAAAAGGGGCAGAGGAGTGCCTGGGAGGTGCTAGGGGGACCCACCAGGCAGGCTCACCACCTAGTGGCGTGACCTGCCCTAGGTGGCGCCATGCCATGGTGTGGGCCACCCCTGGCCCTCCACTAACTCTCTCACCTGCCACTTTCTTCTCTCTCCCGAGTAAGCTCCAGTTCATTGCTCAAAATCGCGTTCTTGCTGTGCTTGCTCTCGATTTTTTCGTTCTCCTTGCTCAGCCCATCTTTGTTGCTGAAATTTGGAGCACTTGTTCTCTGGTATGTGACACCTCCCCTTGTCCAAGTAGATTTATGTTTAGTGGATTATATGTTGAGTATTTTGCTACTGTAGGTGACAGGTTATGAGAGCTTGTAAGCTTGTTTGATGCTTAGAGATATAGTTTTGATGCATGTTTAGGCCTCTTACAAGTCCCTATGAGTAGTACCCTTCATTATATTCACTTTGTAAGCACTTGTTTAATAGGTGTTTAAATTTCAGAATACCAAGCATGAACAACCATACCTCTGGAGAGATATTTGAGAGGGATGCACCTAGGAGGTCGAGGCCCTCAAGATCAGCCTCTCAGTTTAGGCCATCATACAACGAAGATCTCATTGCAACTTGATGGCTCAATGCACGGCGCCTAGAAAAATGCTTGATGGCGGTGTTGATGTAGAGCTCGTTGGGAACCCCAAGAGGAAGGTATGATGAGCATAGCAGCAAGTTTCCCTCAGTTATGAAACCAAGGTTTAATCGAACCAGTAGGAGCAAGGAAACACCCCAAAGGTGTTACTAGCTGAGCTTTGGCAGGATGCACTACCGGTACTAGTAGCAACGTGGAGACCTGCACAACACAACCACAGAACTTTGTCCCCAACTTGCGATGAGGTTGTCAATCTCACCGTGTTTTGCGGTAAACAAATGATTAAACGTATTGAATGGAAAGAAGTAATAGTTTGCAGAAAGTAAACACAAAGAAGTAAACAGTTGTAGATTGTATGTAAAGAAAAGGACCGGGATCCATAGTTCACTAGAGGTGGCTCTCCTTAAGATAGATAACATGCTGGGTGAACAAATTACAGCGGGGCAATTGACAAACATCGAGAAAGCAATACATGCATATACTAATCATCTTGACTCCTTTGAGACATGATTGGGCATTACACCATTATACATAGACCGCCATCCAACTGCATCTATGACTAATAATCCACCTTCAGGTTATCATCCGAACCCCCTCCAGTATTAAGTTGCAAGCAACAGATTATTGATTTACGAACTGTGTGTAAAGTAAACAATACGATTGTTCTATGAACAAAGGATTGTTGTTTTATCCCTAGTAGCAACAACACATCTAGTACCTTAGATATTTCTGTCACTTCCCTAGATTACCAGAGGCATGAACCCACTATCGAGCATAAATACTAACTCTTGGAGTTGCTAGCATCTACTTGGCCAAGATAGCTACTAACAACGGAAAGCATGCAAGATCTCAAATAACAAAGACATGATAGAATCAATAATAAATCTGAAATAGCATCTCAATATCCATCGGATCCCCGCAAACACAACATGTAAGAATTACAAATAGATGATCTTGATCATGAACGGAGCTCACAAGATCTAAACATGAAAGCACAAAGGAGGAGAAACCAGCCATCTAGCTACTACATGGATCCGTAGTCCAAGGATGAACTACTCACACATCACAACGGAGGCTTGCATGGTGATGAAGAAGGCCTTCAGGGTGAATTCCCCTCTCCGGCAGGGTGCTAGGAAGAGCTTTAGATCCCCCCCGATCTAGGGACAGAGACGACGGCGGCTACAGACTCTTTCGTGGATTTTTGATCGGGTACTTAGGGTTTTCGTCCCGATGGCAACTTATAGGCGGAAGGAGAGGTCGAGGGGGTGCTGGGGGCGGCCAGACCACCCCCTGGCGCGGGCCAAGCCTGGCCGCGCGGCCAGGTGGTGTGGCCGGCCTCTGGCCCTTCTCCGTCTCGTATTCTGGCACTTGATGACTTCCGAAAAAATAGGCACTTTGGCTTTTGTCCCGTCCAATTCCGAGAATATTCATTTTCTGACTTTCCTGGAACCAAAAACAGCAGAAAACAGGCAGGTGGCACTATGGCTCTTGTTAATAGGTTAGTCCAAGAAATCATATGAAAAGTACTCCAAAGTTGGAACAAAACACGAGAAAGTGGATAAAACCAAGCATGGAACATCAAAAATTATAGATACATTTGCAATGTATCACAACTCGTATTGGTAATGAAAGGGATGATGTGGATGCTCACCCATCTACTTTTCCTTGTTTTACTTTCTTACAAGCTGCAGGGATTCTTGATGATTTCTTTCTATTGATTGAGAGCGTTGGTTTGACCTCATATATGCAAGATGAGAGTGAGCAATACGGTATGCTCACCAAAACCTTTGTTGAGAGCTTCACGTTTACTAACACGCCCTATCAGTCACTTGTCTCTTTCAAAATTTATAATCTGCCCTTTACCATGCCATTGGAAAGATTTTGCAGTATTATAGGTGTAAGCATGACAGGGACCATGAAGAAAATTCAAGGGTGACCCGCTGATTTGCTGGAGCTTTACCGAGGGGTGACCAATGATGATGATTGTGTGGCGCAACGCGGAAAGATAAGAAACATTCAACTCCCTGCTCTCAGACACTTTGCATATTATCTTTCTACTAGCATACTTGGTAGGGAGAACACAAGTAATATCTCCAACTATCATTTAGCCTTCCTTGCTGCTGTGCTTAACAATGATACTCGGTACAATCTGGGCTCTCTTATTGCTCGCCGCCTAGCTGCTAGGGGGCCTATATATGGGGGCATCATTACCTCGCGTATGGTCAATGCATTAGGTCTTTTAGTGGACCCCAATGATACTATACTGGCACCACAAAGGCTTGACCTTGTTGCTATGAAAACTCACCACTTTGTCACTGCTGCTTCTGATTTGGACAGTCTAGTATATAGGATGTTGTTTACTGACGGGGATGAGAGGGAAATCCCATTGCCATAGTATTTTTTGTTTAGTGTTCACAGGAGACCGTGGTCGCGCTCCAAGGAAGAGGTGGACGAGCAGCTTCGCTTGCTGGGTTTCCACGAGCAGCACCAGGAGGATGTACCCTCCTACGATCACTCCGCACATTACGGAGGGACATACTCGAGCTCGCACCAGGAGGAGGGTACCTCCTCGTCATACTACGGCGACACGTCATCCTGGCCGGCTTGGGATTGATACCCACTTAGGCCAAAAGCCTAAGCTTGGTGGGAGGTACGCCAACATCGCACTCATCTCCTTATCATGTTGCGTCGGTACTTTGTATATTCATGTTTCGTTCTATTTTTAGTTTTTGTTCTTTCTTTGCTTTTGCTTTCTAAAAACACAAAAAGACCAAAAATATTTCTATTGTTTCTCTTTGGTTTGCTTCTTTTTCTCTTTGCCTTGGTTTGTTTTCCCCTTTTTGCTTTGTTTGAACTATTTGAAAAACCCAAAAAGATTTTGCTTTGCTTGTTTTCCTTTTTGGTTCTTGTTTTAAAAATCGAAAACAACAAAAATATTTGTCATTCTTCTTTGGTTTTGTGAGTTTGCTACAGGGTTCAGCAGTCCTCAGTGGATATTGGTTTCATGTTATTATTCAAGCCACACAAGTGAAGAGAAACAATGAGGATTAATGACAACGCGTGGTAAGAGGCTGGTAACGAACTCTATTTGTATTCATTTTTGTACACATACTCATCTTTGTGGGCATGCTTAGCCTGTTCGTGTAGGGTGTATGTTATCTTTGGATGCTTAGTAGTTCTTGCTTTCGTATGATTAGTTCTATCTTGCTAATAGTTTGTAGGATGCTTTATGAATGTTTGCTTGCATTACTCTATTCATAACTTGGTATGACACTGTGGTATCCTCCGCTGAATGTTTCATTTGAATTGACTTGGCACATGCTCACGCATGCACATGAATGTAATAATCAGTTAAGCCTCGATGAATTATTTTGCCTTGAGGATCTTGAATCACTTTCATGCCATGATTAGTCCAGTTTTGTTGCAAGCATGATTATGACAGCTATTGCTCTCTCGTTTGTCGCTCCCTTACTATTGCTAGCCTTCACTTTCACTGAGTATTTTACTCATGTTTCCAATTCCCTTAAACCAAATATTGCCAAAGTGTCCACCATACCTACCTATTAGCATCATTTGCTATTTCCGTGCATATTCAATATGCCTTGTTTTCTTCCGAATAAAATGTTTGCTTGTTATTAGAAAGTTAGTTAGTAAAGCTCTCACGAACTTGATGGCACACTTTATTTTCTGCACTTAATGAACCTGAACCATTGTGACTGTCCATGAAAGCTATATGCTTGCAAATTATAGGCTGGGGATTAGCAGAACCGTGCTGTCACGGGGAACGCTTTCAACACCTGTAAATATATACCCAGTTGATACCATGCTCTTTTGTTTGCGGATGTCGTTGGTGTGAAATAAAAGGGGAGCATGTAAGTCCATCTAGTTATGTATGTGTGTTAGAGAAACGCCTGGGCCACTGGTCTAATCCATGCTGACATGGTGGAAACCTGCAGCGTAACCATAATGATATCTATGAAGCATTCTTCTTATAAAAAAATAGAGATAGCTATTGAGAAAAAGAAAAAAAGGAGATTTATGAAAAGAGGAAAGAGAGAAAAAAGCACCATTTTCCCATGGTAAATAAGAAGATTGCTGAGATACTCATTGTCCGCTTGCCTTGTCATTTTGATATGGGGATTCTTCCGTATCATCGGGCAAGGGGTACCCCGTTGGCAGTTCTCTATGATACGCACATATTTACGATGACAAGAACTTACCGGTAACTAAAGTTGAGTAGCATGAGGAGCGCCCCTCGTACTCAAGGGACATGGGATTTTCAGTTTATAGTCTGTCAAGCATATAACTCAGATTGGACCTCACTTTCACCTTAACCACATTAAAAGATGCTTATGATAGGGGCAATGAGAGCTCAAAGCTAATGAGTACCATACTTTCAGCATTTGGAAGCTTTTCAAATTATTCAAAACCTTTTCTTTTACTTGTTGAGTCTCCACATATTCTTTGAGCACCTTCTTGAGAGCATAGTTGCATTCTTTGTGCTTGTCTCAAAACTTGATTATTTGTGTTATGACTTTGATGCTTATATCTTTGACATCTTTACTTCTAGTCTTCACCTGAACTTCAGAGGTGCCTTAAATCAAAGGCAAGCGAGATACCACTCTATCATACCTTTTTATGAGCATTGTAATGTTGCTTATGTTTATACTTCATGCTACTTATTATTTTTGAGTTGGAATCTCTTCATAGCTTACAATGCCTATTAAGTAAACTTAGTTGCATACTCCTTATTATGAATTGTCTAAGTAGTTGATCACATGCTGAGAATATATACATCATATGAAGCAAATGTGTTCGTGAAAGTTCTTTTATCGCACTCAGTTTTCAACTGAATTGCTTGAGGACAAGCAATAAGCTAAGCTTGGGGGGAGTTAATACATCCAAAACGTATCTACTTTCCCGAACACTTTTGTTATTGTTTCTCCTCTAAACTTGTGTGATTTGCATGCAACTAACGCGGACTGACGCTGTTTTCAGCAGAATTGCCTTGGTGTCTACTTTTTGTGCAAAAAATCAACTATCAGGAAAAATCCCGGAAAATATGCCAAAAATACTATTTCACCAAAAGACTCCCGGAGCCAGAATATCAGACGGAAGGGGGCTGGGCCCAGGCCACACCACCTGGCTGCGCGGGCAAGCCCAGGCCACGCCAGGGGGTGGTCTGGCCGCCCTAGACCCCCCCTCGGTCTCCCTCTTCGCCTATAAGTTGCCTTCTGACCTAAAACCCCGGGGGGTCGACGTTTTTCCAGAAGGAGTTCCGCTCCGCCGCCACCACCATATTCCACGAAACAGCACCAGAAACTCCGTTCTAGCACCCTGCCGGGACGGGGAATTGGAGGAGATCATCGACATCATCATCACCATCGCTTCTCCATTGACCATCCATGTTTCCCCATCTATGAGTGAGTAATCCACGGCTGTAGGCCATGGGGATGGTAGGGATTGGATGAGATCGTTCATGTAATGGCATCAGATTGTCAGGGCATGGTGCCTAGTATCTTTTATTAGTGCTTTATGACCTTGTTGCGACTTGTTATGCTTAATGCTTGTCACTAGGGCCTGAGTGCCATGATTTCAGATCTGAACATGTTATTGATTCATTAGGATAGTATTGTTTATGGTCTTATCTGCAAGTTGTTTACACACGTTGTTGTCCGGAACCAATGGCCCGAAGTGACAGAAATCAGGATAACCGGAGGGAATGGCCTTGATGTGAGGATCACATGTGTTCACGGAGTGTTAATGCTTTGCTCTGGTGCTCTATTAAAAGGAGCACCTTAATTGCCAGTAGTTCCCTTGAGGCCCCGCTGCAAACGGGCTGGCAGGACAAAATATATTGTGCAAGTTCTCATTGCGAGCATGCATGACTATATATGGGACACATGCCTAGGATTATCTAGTACTTGGATGCTTTATCTTATTTATCTGCAATTGCCCTATGTTCTGATTGCTATGTGAATTGTCTTGTCCATGCCACGCCCGTCCATCCATCCCTATGCCTACCGCACTCGAATCCTACTGTTTACTGCTATTGTTACTGTTGTCTTTACTTTACTACTGTTGTTGCTTTACTACTCCTATTACAAAACTGTTGCTACTGATAAAACTGTTGTGAGCAAGATTGTTTCTAGGTGCAGCTGAATTGACAACTTAGTTGTTAAGGCTTATATATATTATTTGGCTCCCCTTGTGTCGAATCAATAAATTGGGTTTCACTTCCCTCGAAACTGAGATACACCCCCTATACTTGTGGGTCATCACCCATAGTGGTGTATGGGGAGCAAATTATGAGTCTTCACGAAGCAACACTGATCAAGTGGTGCATTCCGGCTTGGATGGAGCTTGAAGCGTTGTCATCAAGATCAAGCGGGATGCGCAAGTCAAAGGTATGGCATTGCTAGGTTTTACTGGTCTCAAGGTGGTTGTTGGGAGACCGGGTTATAGGATAGATAGCCGCACTATCAAGAGGGGCTTTCGATTGGGTAACTTGGTCACATCGTTGTAGGGAGCTCAATAATTTGCATACTTTGCATCTTCCTATTTTGTTTCTTCTTGGTGTTTCTCCATGTGAGGTTCTTTAGCTTGTTGCTAGATCTTCAACAAGCCCAAGTTCATCAAAAACGGAATTTGTATGCATCTTCTATGGCGTTTTCGAGCTTGAAGGTTTTACCGGTTCTTCTTATAGGGAGGCTTCATACCTTTCATAATTTGGTTCTATCCTCCTTTGTTGTACTATGATTTTTTCATGCACCATATTTTATAGCTTGTTGTCCTCGTCAAAACAAGCCCAAGATCATCGAAATCGGAGTCCGGATGCAAAAGTTATTGCATTTTTTGTGAAGTCTGTTTCATCCCGGTTGTGGATCCGGTTCAACCGAGTCCCACACTAGACGGTCCGATTCCAGCTCCGGTAGACCGGATTTTCCGGTTTTCGCGACTGAGTCTATTCTGGGTTGGCAAACAGAGGTACTTCGGTTTGTAGGTCGGTCCTCCGGCCTGGGGACCGAGTTTCCCGGTTCTGGGGCCGGTCCAACCGACTTTGGAACCGAGTTTTCGCTGTTTTCTCTCCAACGGCCATATTTGCTTTTCCCTATAAAAGGGGGTTCTTCCCCTAACATTTATGGGTGTTCTTCAGCCCGAAATTGACCTCCATTGTTGACCCTCTTGAGCTTGCTTCCTCTCCCTTCCCTCCTATGATTCTTGCATCTTTTGAGGGCTTTGTAAGAGGAGATCTAGATCTACAATCCCCACCAATCAATTCCTCCTCTAAGTGAGGGGAACCCTTTGGATCTAGATCTTGAAGTCATTGGTTGACTTCCACAATTGTTCGTCCTCTCTAAATTCCTCCCTAGCACTTTTTGCTTTGGTGGGATTTGAGAGTGAGGGATTTGAATGCCCTTGGTGTTCTTGCTTTGCATTCTTGCATAAGTGTTGAGCTCTCCACTACGATTTGTTCGAGTGAGAGACCATGAGATTTTTGCTCTTGGAGGGTGACCTCCTAGTTGGCTTGGCGGTTGGTGTCGCGGTATCCTCTTCGTAGAAGATTGTGAAGAGACCTGGGCTTCTCCTTCGTGGAGCTTGTGAAGTGGTTGTGGAGCTTGCCATCTCCGGAGTGGAGGAAAATCTAGCCATAATGAAAGGGCCTATTCCTTCATGGGATAGACTCGGAGAAGAAGGTGAGCCTTCATGGCGTTGGGAAATCCTTCATGGAATCCCACACCTCTCCAACGTGACGTACCTTACTTGTAAGGGAACACGGGAATACATCTTCGTCTCCACGTGCCGCAGTTATCTCTATACCCGAGCTTACTTTCCTTGTGATAGCCATCGAGCTTGAAGTACTTATATCTTGCCTATCACTTATGGTATATTTATCTTGTCCTATCTTGCTTAGCTTAACTTGTTGTTGGTGCACTTAGTTGAGCCTAGTGTATTTAGGTTTTTTGCTTGTAAAATAAACGTTAGTTTAATTCCGTATTCTATCAAGCCAAAACCGTAATAGTTTTGAAGTTGCCTATTCACCCCCCTCTAGGCGACATCTCTATCCTTTCAATTGGTATCAGAGCAAGGTCTCTCCTTGTTTAGGCTTCACCGCCTAGAGTGTAAAGATGTCGGCTAGTAGTATAGTGCACAATGACACAATTATCTTTGATGGCACAAATTATATTTTGTGGAGAAATTGCTTGCTTTGTAATCTTCAGACCTTGTGTCCAAATGTTGTGCGATTTCTAGATGTAGGTTTTTCTCCTCTGATGGATCCTCCAAATCTACCTTTAGAGGATGAGAAAAATTTACATCTCGAAGCTCAAGTATCTAAGAAGCTCTTTTTCTCCTTGAGCCCCACAGTTAATTTGTTCTTGATGATTGTGAAGCGCAAGTCATCTCATGAGATGTGGACAAGATTAAAGAAATATGTGGTGGGTCCATTTCTCATAGGGTCGGTGGTATCTCTGAGGAGCTCTCTTCTCCTTCACATCATGAAGAGCTCCAAGTGGCTTCCACCTTCGACCACAATGAGATTTCAATTCCCTCCACTTCACCTACATGTGACAAGTCACAAGGTAATGGCATGGTGAGTGGAGAAATCATATGTAATGATGGTAGTGGTTCTCTTTACACCAATGATTCATGTTCTATAAATGATAATGGTGTAGAGAGTTTGGACTTAATCACTGCTTTCAATGATAACTATATATCCCCTTGTGTTGCTAGTCCTTGCATATTGTCTAGAAATTATTTGAGTACTAGTGTAGATGATATGCTTGTTTTGTCTTGTTCGAATAAACAAAATGCTTCTATTTCCTCTAGTTGTGTATCTAACAATGTCGGGGGGGATTATCCCCGGGTACCCCAAAGACGCACTCAAGACGGATAAAAAAAGGAAAAAACAGATAAAGATAAAAGAAAACTAGAGCTCCTAGGCGTCTTGGGACGACTAGGATCACCCAGCCGCCCTGCATCACCATTTCCGGCTGGGCCTCCCCCAAGCCAGCCCGCCAGAGCTCTCCGCCGACTCCTCCTTCCGGCTGGGCCTCCCCACCCTAGCCGGCCCACTCCTGGCGCCACCTCTCCACTGCCAGTTCCCCCCAGCCGGCCAGCCTGGCGCCCCGCCTGGGCTACCCTTTGCCCGGCTGGGCTTCCCGCCACCTCGGCGTCCCGGTTGGGCCTCCCCTTCGGCGCCCTCTCCGGATAAGGCTCCACGCCGCCCACCCGGATGGGCCGGCTCCGTCCCGCCCGGCTGGCCCATCCGGTCCCGCCTGCTGCGACCGCCCGGCTCGGCCGCTACCCGGATGGGCCTTCGCCTCGCCTCGCCTAGCTGGGCCGCCAGGTCCCCATCCGGTTGGAGCGGACCACCATCTCTAGGAGCGACCGGATCGACCAGCCCCTGGCGATCGCTCCCTCCTGACCGGCTAACTCCTCCTAGTCGAATCGCTCCGTCTCTAGGCTGCTGTTCCTACATCGATCGAGCCAAGGAGATAAGAAGAAGGACAGGCGTACATCGAGAAGACATCGACAAGACTGAGAAGACAAGGCCCATACTACTTTATCAGATGATGTAGCAAATAGTGGACACTATACACTACATCATGCATGACACATGCATAGTACTAGTTAGGCAAGTGGGTCCCACCATGTCTCTTGCCACCTTTATAAGGCAAGGGAGGGACTCATTCTCAGGCATGGACTCACTCATTCTCACATCCATCGATCACACAGAGAGCTAGCTCTTTGCTAGTTAGCTCACTCCCAGATGCACACACGCACATACACATAGACAGATACATGGTTGGTCATACAACATTTAAGGCAATAGCTAGCACATACAGCTCAAGGAGCACTTGTAGTTCGTGTATTCCACATAGTCAGATTCAGCAGGAGTAGGGGCTTTACCTCATCACGAGGGCCCCGAACCTGGGTACTTCTTGCCTCCCGCTACGCTCGCTTGTATCCAATCCCGCCTGCGGACGCCGTCGATAGCTTCCCTGCTAGTCCCCACACCTCTATCTAACCTCCTCAGGTACTGCCGTTCCCAATACAACGACAGTTGGCGCCCACCGTGGGGCAAGATAGCTTCGTCCAGAGTTCCGTTCCGCACGGGACCACTTCGCCTTCATCGGCATCGACGCCGTCTCGAGTTGCTCGGGGGCTCACCGTCGCCGTCGTCGCCTCCGCCTCGCCGAGTTTCTTGGGGGCTTGACGCCGCCGTCTCGACGAGAGACCCGGGGGCTCGCTGCCGCCATCGCCGTGAGGCTCAGGGGCTCGCCGCCGCTGCCGCGCCATCGTAGTCTTTGCCATCTTCGCGCCGTCGTGCTCGTCCTCGACTTCAGCGGCTCGGCCGCACGTTCGCGTGTCCGCGTGCGCCTCCAGCAACCACCTGCGCGTGTGCGCACCGTGGTCTCAAGCGGCCGGCCTCCTCACGAGCTCTCCTGCGCCGCCGTGTCTTCCTCCGGCTCCCGCGCACCGTCCCCGCCTCCAACCAGTTCGCCACCGCGCTCCAGCTCGAGCTTGCGCGGGTCCGCTCGCCCGTGCCCGTGTGCGCCCGTGCTCGCCGCCGCCCACAACATCTTCCTGTGCGGCCGCGCGCGCTGTCGTCGAGCTGCGCCCGCGCCGGCGTACCCATCCTCAACTTCTCCAACAGTCTTCGCGAGCCCACGCTCGCTCTCGCGCCCATGTGCGCGGCGCCGTTCGCCCTCCGTCGCGCATGCGCACCTCGCGGCGTGCGGACGTGCCGCACCCTGCGCCTCGCCTCCGTCCGCCCTCCTGCCGGCCCCGGCCTCCCGCGCGTGTGCCGGGCCGCCCAGGGCCTCCCCTGCCTCCGCCCACGTCGTTGCGGCCGTGCGCGCCCGCATCCCCAAGCGCCGGCTGCCGCCACACCACCTCCCTCGGGCAAACGAGCGTCCCCGCGCCTGTCCACGAGCCCGCACCCGCCTCAGGCTAGGCGGCTCCCGCTGCCGCGCCCCTTCCCTGCCTCGCCTCTGCCGTGCGCGCGGCCGCCCTCTGGCGCGTCCCGCGCTGCCACGAGCTCACCGGCGGCTCTGCTCCTGGCCGCTGTACGTACGCGTACGTCCCAGAGAGGAAAACGGAGACGGGGTGAGCGAAGAAGGAGGTGGTGGGCCCGGCTAGAAAGGACGTGGTGGGACTGCCAGTTAGAAGACAAGTAAAAGATCTGCCGTTTGGAAAGTAAAAAATTAGTGGAAAAGGAAAGTGAATCAGTCGGTTAGAGAGAAGAAATAGAGAGAAGATAGAAAATTTCGGCCTGATGCGTCCGGTTAGAAAAAAGAGGGCCGGTTGGGCCAGTCGGTTGAAAAAGAAAAAGAAAAAAAAGGGGGAAGGAAACCGGCTGATTATTAGTCGGTCGGAAGGAAAAAACGAGTGGAAAAATAAAAGAAGAAAGAAAAAAGGAAGTGGAGCACGTCCGGTTGGTTGCACCAGTTAGAAAAAGGAAAAGAAAAAAGTTTTGGGGAAGGAAAACCGACTAGAAAGAGTCGGTTAGAGAGAAAAAAGGCAAGAAAAAATCCGGCTACATCCGTCCGTCTACCCGTTCTGGCTGAGTCGGACCGACTCCGCACGACTTCGTCCCGTTTGGTTGCCGGTTCGGCCGGCTGTACCCGTCCCGGCAGGGCCAGGCCGGCTCGGCGCATCCTGGCGTGTTTGGTTGCCTGGCCGGCTGGGGATCGATCCGGCTACGCCGCGTTTGGTTGCCTGTCCGGCTGGAGCCAGGCTATCCGGCTGGAACGCCAGTTGGACCGTTTCAGCACCCGCAACGACTACGGAATCATGCCTTCGACCCTACTACACCGACAGCTACAATGTGAGTGTTTTTCCGACCTCGGGCAACCCTTGAGAGCTCGCCAGATGTTGTTTTCCTTCCTGCTTTCAGTTTTCCGGCGCCGGCAACCCCTACCCCGGGGTTCGCCGGTTGGCCCGGCCTGCTAAACCCGTAAACCGACTGAGTAGTGTGTGACGGTATCAGAGGCCCACTCTTCGTCTTAGCTACAGACCGCAACCCGGCTGTCCGGCTAGCAAGAGCAAAAGCCCGAGGCATCCCACATGAAAAACCGCGAAGGATGCGACAGATCGGACATTCCGGCCTTGTGCCTAGTTGGTATTTTCTGGCTGCTCAGCCCCTAGTACCGTGTGCAATGTACTGTCAGCTCCCCCTTCGGTTCCGGCTCCAGACCGCAACCCGGCAGACCGGCAAGGACAGAGCGTAAACAATAGAGCACACGAGAAAGTGACTAAGTGTTCAGAGAAGCACGAGCTAGTTTTTGAAAAATAAAACCGTTATCCGGTTGATAGCATGTGTACTATATGTTGATGTATGGACAATCAATTTTGTTTGTTTGTTTTGGCACGACTGCACTGAGTGGGATTTTAAGGGCATTTGAAGATTCAAAGCACCTAGCATCGCCAGCTACTTCGAATTTCGAGGGCTACACCCACCGGGTGCGCTCACGCGCCCCCGGTGTAATCAAGTTCTTCGGTCCGGCTGAAGGCGTTCAGCCGGATAGTAAGTTTGAGGTGTCAAAAAGGGCAAGAAATACAAGATTCGCAGCACCTGTCTCCGTCAGCTACTCCAGATCTCGGCGGCTACACTCCGCGGGTGCGCTCGCGTGCCCCCGCGGTAGTTGTGTTGCTTCCCGGGCTGGAGGTGTCCAGCCGGACGCCATTCAAGAGCTTCATCTACAACGACAACGGCAAGTTTTTTCGGAGCTCGTGCGAATTTCCCCCTCTAGGTAAATCAGCGCGCGCTCGGGGGCTAGTGTCGGGGGGATTATCCCCGGGTACCCCAAAGATGCACTCAAGACGGATAAAAAAGGCAAAAACAGATAAAGATTAAAGAAAACTGAGCTCCTAGGCGTCCTGGGCCGACTAGGATCACCCAGCCGGCCTGCATCACCATTTCCGGCTGGGCCTCCCCCAAGCCAGCCCGCCAGAGCTCTCCGCTGACTCCTCCTTCCGGCTGGGCCTCCCCGCCCCAGCCGGCCCACTCCCGGCGCCACCTCTCCACTGCCAGTTCCCCCAGCCGGCCAGCCTGGCGCCCCGCCTGGGCTACCCTTTGCTCGGCTGGGCCTCCCGCCGCCTCGGCGTCCTGGTTGGGCCTCCCCTTCGGCGCCCTCTCCGGATAAGACTCCACGCCGCCCACCCGGATGGGCCGGCTCCGTCCCGCCCGGCTGGCCCATCCGGTCCCGCCTGCTGCGACCGCCCGGTTGGGCCGCTACCCGGATGGGCCTCCACCTCGCCCCGCCTAGCTGGGCCGCCAGGTCCCCATCCGGCTGGACCGGACCACCATCTCTGGGAGGGACCGGATCGACCAGCCCCTGGCAATCGCTCCCTCCTGACTGGCTAACTCCTCCTAGTCGAATCGCTCCCTCTCTAGGCTGCTGTTCCTACATCGATCGACACCAAGGATATAAGAAGAAGGACAGGCGTACATTGAGAAGACAGCGACAAGACTGAGAAGACAAGGCCCATACTACTTTATCAGATGATGTAGCAAATAGTGGACACTATACACTACATCATGCATGACACATGCATAGTACTAGTTAGGCAAGTGGGTCCCACCATGTCTCTTGGCCACCTTTATAAGGCAAGGGAGGGACTCATTCTCGGGCATGGACTCACTCATTCTCACATCCATCGATCACACAGAGAGCCAGCTCTCTGCTAGTTAGCTCACTCCCAGATGCACACACGCACATACACATAGACAGATACATGGTTGGTCATAGAGCATTTAAGGCAATAGCTAGCACATACAGCTCAAGGAGCACTTGTAGTACGTGTATTCCACATAGTCAGATCCGGCAGGAGTAGGGGCTTTACCTCATCACGAGGGCCCCGAACCTGGGTACTTCTTGCCTCCCGCTACGCTCGCTTGTATCCAATCCCGCCTGCGGACGCCGTCGATAGCTTCCCTGCTAGTCCCCACACCTCTATCTAACCTCCTCAGGTACTGCCGTTCCCAATACAACGATAAACAATGTAGAGGAAATCAAACACCCTATGGAGCAAGACACAATCATGAATGAATATTCAAGAATATCCTCATCTTCATCCTCCCATGCTCACATGTGTCTTATGGCAAGAGGATCAAAGGTATCTCCTACTTTGGATCCCAACATATCTTCTCTAGATAATAGCAATGATAATGATGATAGTGATGATGACCTTGATGAGGATACTAGTGCTCTCGTGCTTGAGTTGACTTTTTTGTGTACCTCTCTTCGTGGTAATAATAAGGCTGTTGCTTGTCTCAAACATGTTATGGACACCATAACTAAACAAACAGAAACCATAGAGGAGTTGGATTTCCAACTTGATGATGGGAGTCGTAGATTCCATCTCCTTAAGCAAGAGCTTGCCGAGGAGAAGCACACTAATTGTCTCCTCACACAAAAAATTGAATCTCATGAGCTTGAAAATGAAAATCTATTAATGATGCTAGTGCTACTAACTCTAATTCTTGTGAAGCATCTATGTTAAAGGAGAATGTTGAGCTAAGGGTTCAACTTGAGTTGCTAACTAGCAAGTTTAGGAAATTAGAAGAGAGTCATGAAATGCTCTCGGGCTCTTATAATGATCTTCTAATCTCCTATGGTGGGCTAAAGTTAGCTCGTGAGGCAATTATCACTAAGGCAACATCATGTGAGCCTCATTTGGACATTAGCACAACTTCTACTCAAAATGCTATTTTGCCATGTGCAAGTCCTAGTGATCCTTCTTGTCATACTATTGATAAACCTTGTGTTGGATTACTTGCTTTGCCTTGTTTCTCTAACAATGAAGCTTCTACTTCCTCTAGTACCTCTATTTCTACTAACCATGTGGAGGAAATCAAAGAGCTCAAGGCCCAAGTCACTTCTTTGAAGAAATACTTGGAAAAGATTCATGAAAGCAAATCCACACTCGATAATATTTTGAGAGTGCAAAAATCCCCCAATGATAAAAGTGGACTTGGATTCAACTCCAATAACAAGAACAAGTCCAAGAGAAACAATAAGAAGGGCCAAGACTAAGTCAAGAATTCGGCCAAGATTATTTGCTTCAAGTGCAAGGTTAAAGGACATCATGTGATATCTTGTCCATTGAAGAAAAATCATTTGAGTGAGAAGCAACAAGGGAAGCGGCCACAAGGTCAAGGTCAATCCCAATATCAACCTCAAGTTGAAGCTAGGCCACTTCCCAAGAAAAATCAAGATAAGGCTCCACAAGACAAGAAATCAATAAAGAAGAGAAAGGGGAGCACTTGTTGCTTCATGTGTCATGAGAAGGGGCACTTGGCCTCTTCATGTTCAAATGGTACCTTATCTAACCCTATCATAATTGATTATTATTATTCTCTTGGGAAGGATAAGGATGGCAATGTGTTTGCCAATTTTGTTGAAACTCAAAGTGGTGTTAAGAAAAGAACCATTTGGGTTGCTAGGCCTATTGTGACTAACCTCTTAGGACCCAACTTGGTTGGGGACCAACACGAACAAACTTGATCAATAGGCGTTTGTGGAGGGCATTGCAGACTTGGCTAACTCATGAAGAATTAAGGGATCTTCATATATTATATTTGATTGAGCCAAGTTATAAGGATTATCATCTCCCTACCATATACCCAATGCGCCTCTTTACGGTAACTCGAACTCAACTCTTTTATATTGTAAGTTACTTGCCCCTTTACATGTTTTGGTTTTGTGCCAAGCATGTGTTTGTATTTGTTGTGCCTCATGCTTGCTTATTTTGGGTATTCAAGTATGTCTATGTGTTTGGCACATCATTTACTTGTGTGTTTTTCTTTGAGCCTCTAATGCATCTTGATGATATATTTTTTTGGCTCTTTTCGAGTGGTTAATTGAACATCCCATTTTTGGGGAGTGATATGCTTGTTTTGCATATCACAATCCTAGGAAATGTGAACATAGGAGGTGGTGCCACTTAGAGTTGATGTTGTTGATTATCTTGTATCTAGGTGGCATGTTAGCTCAAACAAGATCCTAAGTTTTGTTAAAAGCTTTTATTGCTCATATTTTTGGTCTTTGCTTGAGTAAGAAATTCTTGGTGTGGCCTTCCTCAAATGCATATCTCTATATCTTATTTGGGAGACCATTTGCTTCAAGTTATTCTAATCATTGCTTTGCATGATTGTGTGACTAGTTGAAGCTATCAAGAATCTCTATCTTTGCATAGTGCTTAATATTTTTATTCCTATCCTATGCTTTTTATTGTGAAGATTTATCTTTAATATCCGTGCAATATACCACCGGAAATAAATTCCAATACACTCATTGTCTTCGACAATTGATATACTTGGGTGTGGTAGCATTTGTGGATCATCTTCACCTTGGATTTCACCTCTTATTGCCTTTTTTCTTTCCAAAAATTGTTGTGGCTCCCATTGTCTTCCTTGGCTTTTGAACATTTCTTTGATGGTGTTTTTGATTATTATCAAATGTGTTTTTAGTGGAAGACAAACCTTTCCTTCCCGGAACATTGTGCCATTGTGAAAAGTGTTAAGGGTTTTGTTTATTTGTTGAAACCTTGCTCTTTTGGGAGTTTGTTATCTCATTCTTTCTTCTCTATGTTATTTGCTTGAATGAGATAAATCTTTGAGCATTTGTGTTTTTATCTCATCTTTTATGCTTAGTAGTTTTTGCTTGGTTCATTTGTTGAACTTTGTTGAACAAATCTTGTGTTGATTTGATTCTTTGATATTGGACAACAAATGTTTTTTGTCACACCTTGTATGCCTTCTTGAATATTTTGGTGTTTTGTCCAAATTATATCTTCATTGGTTCTTGAAAGTCTTGTGCATGCATGTTTACTAAATGTATATCTTATATCATGTTTTGCTTTCTTTGGTCCCGTATATAGGGTATACTCCATCAAATCCTTAAACGTCTAAGATGTGCATGAATTCAAATTTCATCTCTAAATATGCACATATTTTTATGGAGTGTGTCCTATGTGTTGTGGTTAGTCTAACCACTTTGTACCCAATAAGTTTGGGGACCAAGATGTACTTGAATGTTGTTTTAGGTACATTGGAGATGTAATGGATGCTTGTCTTATCTATAAGGAACGTGTTGTCACCACATGATAATTGGAGCCAAGCTAGGATGATCGAAGAATTCTCATCTACTACATCATACCATTTCTATCTTGGTAACAAGTATCTTATTCATGCATACTATTCTTCCATCCAATCTCTTGTAGGTTGCATCTTGGCATGAATTTATTTATTCGTAAATGTTGCGGTTCTTGCAAGGATCTTTGAAAGACTTTTCTATCCTGATTGCTTATGTGAGTAATTTGAGATGATGCATATAATGGGGAGTATATAAAATCATGTTCATGATTCACCAATCCCAAATATGCCTTGTAGCAATTTATTGCATATCAATTCCTCAAGGTACTCTCATGTGCAATATTGTTGAAATTGCATCGAATCCTTCCTTTTGATACGTGTTGCCTTTCTCAAAATATCCCAACTAGCATTAGTTCCCTTAGTGTTAGTTGTGATGTTTTTGAGGTTTTTCTTTTTCTTTGGTGAAGTTCATTGATATACCATAAGAGAAAATAGAGCCATGGGCTATATATGCACTTAAGCAAAATATCCTTTTTGGTATATGTTATGACTTCCTCTTGGATATCTTGTATTCTTATTTTTATTAACCTCTTATGTGTGGATGTTTCTTTGTGGATTATTCTCATGTCTTGTCCACTCAGAAACTTATATACACAAGAGTGTTAATATCCTCACTCTTTGCCAACCATCTCTCCTATCCTCTTGTTTTTAAAGGTATTGGTAAGGTCTTGATTTATGAGTGCTCGTTTTACTTTTATTACATCTTCGCGCACTCATATCTCATATTTGGTTTATTTTGGACTTAAGCTTGTCTTGACAAGTGTATTGATTAATATCTATACTACTTGTATCTTGGTTGTGTTCTAAATGATAAAGAGGGAGTGAGGATTCCATGTTTGTGCATATTGTATTCAAATGAAACAACTAATTTATGCATGAACCTTGGGGAGCTTCCTTATTTCATTTAGAGCACTATTTGTCCATTAGATTATTTGGATCTTTTGATTGCTTGCTTCATCCGTTGAAGTTTCTTCACCTTTTTATCTTTTTAGCAATATTTGATCCTCAATATAGTTTGATTTCCTCCAAGTATTCGTCATTGGATATGTGCATATGTTTCACTCATATTACGAGTAATGCACAACTTGGGTAGGAACTCATACTATATTGTCCTTCTAACCTTGTCATCCATTTTGGCACTTGTTGTTAATGGGGGAGAAGTTTAGAGGGTTTTAAGGGAAATGGTTTTGTACTTCATATTGGTTTGTTCTTAAGTGTTTGCCTTTCATGCATTTCATCTTTATTATGTATTGCATGGTTGAATATATAGTGGAAACTCTCCCAAAGGTTATGATTGACAATGTATAAAATGAAATTAAAGTTCATCACACGTGCATATATTGTGGGGGAGTTTGCTCTATATATGTTGGTTCTACTCACTTCTCTTGCAGTAGTTGTAGTTTGTGTGAGTAGAATCGGTTTTGATATGGTCTAGTATCTTTGTGTTACTTAACCATATCAAATACAACCTCTTGTATACAACTTATTCTCGGATAAGTTGCGTACTTGTTTCTAATATTCATTATACAAACCCTCTTGTTGTGATTTTCATCAATTACCAAAATGGGGGAGATTGAAAGGGTAATTGCCCCTATGTGTGGTTTTGGTGATTAATGACAATCCCTATGGACTAATGTTTTCATTGAGTTTTATATGAAGGAATATTCCATAGGTCATGCTTTTAGTCCATATGTTGGAAGGAATATTCCATAGGTCATGCTTTTAGTCCATATGTTGGATTCAAGTATGGATGCCATGAAGATAAAGATAACCTTGAGTTTTGGCATCAAGATCATCGAATTGAAGATAAGAATATGATATGTTCAAGATCTTGAGAGTGTGATCTCAATAGAAGAATTCCAGATATGGCTCTAAGTCAGTGTCATGATAGCCTCATTAGTTGAGCTATGGTTGACTAAGATTTATAGCATGTAATCAAATGAAGAGTTCCTTATGTACCTCAAGATATTGAGATGGAGCATGAGAAGGCACTTGGTTGACCAATGCAAAGAGTGAAGAGTGATTTCAAGTTGGTCAACACATGAAGCATAAAGAATACACCACATGGATCTCGTGGTGTGGTAAGCCTTGTCATTTATGCATCATGAACTAACCCATTATATATGTTCCTTTGTGTTTTATATATGGGATAGGTATCTTTCCATGGGCATGCTTCAAAAGTGAAGATCTCATATAGCCCATGAGAGGATGGCATCAAGTGGTGATCGTCATCAAGGTTGAGAAGGGCAAGTTCAAGATAAGCATCTCGAGAAGATCATTTGCTTGAAGCTTGCCGTCCATATTGGTGATAATGGACATGTGAAGACGTGTGTTAATGAAGATATCCCATAGTGGTGTATGGGGGAGCAAATTATGAGTCTTCACGAAGCAACACTGATCAAGTGGTGCATTCCGGCTTGGATGGATCTTGAAGCATTGTCATCAAGATCAAGCGGGATGCGCAAGGCAAAGGTATGGAATTTCTAGGTTTTCCTTTTACCGGTCTCGGTGTGGTTGTTGGGATACCAGGTTATAGGATAGATAGCCGCACTATCAAGAGGGGCTTTCGGTTGGGTAACTTGATCACATCGTCGTCTGGAGCTCAATCCTTTACATACTTTGCATCTTCCTATTTTATTGCGTCTTGGTGTTTCTCCATGTGAGGTTCTTTAGCTTGGTGCTATCTCTTCAACAAGCCCAAGTTCATCGAAAACAGAATTCGTATGCATCTTCTATGGCGTTTTTGAGCTTGAAGGTTTTACCGGTTCTTCTTATAGGGAGGCTTCATACCTTTCCTAATTTGGTTCTATCCTCCTTTGTTGGACTATGATGTTTTCATGCACCATATTATAGAGCTTGTTGTCCTCGTCAAAAAAATCCCAAGATCATCGAAATCGGAGTCCGGATGCAAAAGTTATTGCGTTTTTCGTGAAGTCTATTTCATCCCGGTTGTGGATCCGGTTCAACCGAGTCCCACACTAGACGGTCCGATTCCAGCTCCGGCAGACCGGATCTTAGACCAGATTTTATGATTTTCGCGACCGAGTCTATTCCAGGTTGGCAAACAGAGGTATTTTGGGTTGTAGGTCGGTCCTCCGGCCTGGGGACCGAGTTTCCCGGTTCTGGGGCCGGTCCAACCGACTTTGGAACCGAGTTTTCGTTGTTTTCTCTCCAACAGCCATATTTGCTTTTCCCTATAAAAGGGGGTTGTTCCCCTAACGTTTTTGGGTGTTCTTGAGCCCTAAATTGACCTCCATTGTTGACCCTCTTGAGCTTGCTTCTTCTCCCTTCCCTCCTATAATTCTTGCATCTTTTTTAGGGCTTTGGAAGAGGAGATCTAGATCTACAATCCCCACCAATCAATTCCTCCTCTAAGTGAGGGGAACCCTTTGGATCTAGATCTGACTTCCACCATTGTTCTTCCTCTCTAATTCCTCCCTAGCACTTGTTGCTTTGGTGGGATTTGAGAGTGAGGAATTTGTTGGAGATATGCCCAAGAGGCAATAATAAAAGTGGATATTATTATATCTTTGTGTTTATGATGAATGTTTACATCCCATGCTATAATTGTATTATTAGGAAACACTAATGCTTGTGTGTTTTGTAAACATGTAAGAGTCCCTAGTAAGCCTCTTGTTGAACTAGCTTGTTGATTAATAGATGATCATGGTTTCCTAGTCATGGACATTGGATGTCATTAATAACAAGGTTGTATCATTAGGAGAATGATATGATGGACACACACCCATAGTAAGCGTAGCATAAGATCAAGACATTAAGTTCGTATTGCTATAAGCTTTTAAATGCATAGTGACATAATCCTTCGACCATGAGGTTGTGTTAATCACCATCACCGGATGGGTACTTTGATGACATCAAACACCGCTTCGTAACTGGGTGGTCATAAAGGTGTCGTTGGGTATTCTGAAAGTATGAGTTGAAGCGCATGGACCAAGATTGGGATTTTTCCATCCATACGACGGATAGATATGCTCTGGGCCCTCTCGGTGGAATGTCATTTAGTTAGCTTGCAAGCATGTGACTAGGTCACAAGGGATGACATATCAAGGAACGAGTAAAGAGTACTTGTTAGTAACGAGGTAGAACTAGGTATGGAGATACCGATGATCAAACCTCGGATAAGTAGAGTATCGCGAGACAAAGGGAATTAGTTTCGTATGTTAATGGTTCAATCGATCATGAAGTCATCGTTGAGTATGTGGGAGCCGTTATGGATCTCCAGATCCCGCTGATGGTTATTGATCGGAGAGGTGTCTCCGTCATGTCTACATATTCACGAACCGTAGGGTGACACACTTAAGGTTCGAAGTTGTTTTAAGTAGATATGGAATGTGCGTTGGAGACCGAATGTTGTTCGGAGTCTCAGATTGGATTCGGGACATTAGGAGGAGCTCCGGAATTGTCCGGGGAGTAAGATTCATATAATGGGGATCTTTTTCTGAGTTAGGAAATGTTCCGGAGTGTTTGTATGGGGATTCTAGAAGGTTTTGGAATGTTCCGGAAGGTTCTAGAAGATATTTTGGAGTTTATTTGAAAACCAAGATAAGATAAGATAAGATAAGGGAAATTTAAAGAGGAGACTTGGGGGGGGGAGGACTCCTCCCCCCACCTCCTTGGTGCGCCGGCCCTAAGGGGTGGGAACCCTAGGCCGCACCCCTCCCTCTATATATAGAGGGGTGGAGGCGCCACCCCCCCCTTGCCCCTCCACTCTTGCCCCTTAGCCGCCTCTCTCCTCCTCCTTCCTTCTGCTCAGGCTTAGGCGAAGCCCTGCAGAATTCTCTACTCCACCACCACCACCACGCCATCGTGCTGCTGGGTTTCCGTGGAGAGATCTACTACCTCCGCTGCTCGCTGGAACGAGGAGAGGAAGGTCTGCTTCGACTCCGCACGTGTGACTGACTGCGGAAGTGCTGCCAGAACGCGGCGCCGGAAGGATCGTCCACACGATCTTGAGATCGGCAAGTGATCGACTACATCAACTACGAGATCCAATCTCGTTAACGCTTTCGAATCTACGAGGGTTAGTCCAGATCTATCTCGTTGCACATGTCTAATAGATTAGATATTGGCTTTTATCTAGATTAGATCTGGGTTTTGTTCGTTCTTGCAGTAGAAATTTTTTGTTTTCCATGCTACGAACCCATCAGTGGTATCAGAGCCGTGTCTATGCATAGATCTGTTACACGAGTAGAACACAATGGTTTTGTGGGCATTGGTGCTCGTGCCGTCTTTTGCTTTGTGTACTTTGCATCTTGCGGCATGGTGGGATGAAGCGGCTCGGGCTAACCTTACATGTCATCGCACATGAGACTTGCTCCACGCTTGACGTGTAACTTGCTTTGCACAAGTGGCTTTGCGGGTGTCTGTCTCTCCCACCATAGTATAGATCCAATTTACACTTTGCAAATTTTGATAGCACTTGTATCAACGTTGTGGTTCAGTTTCGTAGGTAAGATCGGTTCTTATTCGAAAGCCCCAAACCACGTAAAACATGCAAAGAAAATTAGAGGCGTCTAACTTGCTTTTGCAGGGGTTTTGTGATGTGATATGGCCATCATGTGATTGTGATTATATTTGATGTATGCAATGATCCTTATTGTAATATGGCAACCGGCAGGAGCATAATGGTTGTCTTTAATTCTGTTAAGACCTGTGTGTCTATTCATCTTGTAATAGCTTTATTCCAAGTAGTTGTAATAGTTGCTAGTGATGATGGACAACCATGAAGCGGCGCCACTGACCTTGACGCAATACTGGTGATGATGGAGATCATGTCCGTACCTTGGAGATTGAGAACAAAAGCGCAAGAAGAAAGGGCCATATCATATCACACTAATTATGAATTTCCTGTGATGTTAATCCTTTATGCATCTTGTATTGCTTAGATCGCGATGGTAGCATTATAAGATGATCCCTCTCACTAAATATCAAGTAATAAAGTGTTCACCCTTAGTTGGCACCGTTGCTAAGACTCGTCGTTTCGAAGCATCTCGTGATGATCGGGTGTGATAGATTCTACGTGTGCATACAACGGGTGCAAGCCAGATTTGCACATGCGGAAACTAAGGTTATCTTGATGAGCCTAGCATGTACAGACATGGTCTCGGAAAACGGAATACCGAAAGGTAGAGCATGCGTCATATAAATGATATGATGAATATGAAGATTGTTCGCCGATGAAACTACATCTTCTCTCGTGAAGATCGAACTTGGTGTAGTGGACTTGGTTCGTGTAATCACTAAGACAATGTGAGGGATGTTGTTTTGATTGGGAGTTCACCTAGTTAATTTAAGAATTAAATTTGAACTTAATTTATCATAAACTTAGTCTAAACTACTTGCAAATTTGTTGTAGATTATGGCGACCCCCTCCATCAATTTCAATGCGTTCCTAGAGAAAGAAAAGCTTAAGAACAATGGAAGCAATTTCACGGACTGGTTCCGTGGACTGAAGAACGTCCTCAGGGCTGGTCAGTTGACCTATGTGCTCGAAGCACCGCTAGGTGACCCACCTGCAGATGATGCCACCGATGACGTAAAGAATGTTTACGCCACTCGGAAAAATCATTACTCCACAGTTTAGTGTGCCATCCTGTACGGTTTAGAAGCGGAGCTCCAAAAGCGTTTTGAGCACCACGACCCGTTCGAGATCATTAAGGAGCTTAGGCTAATTTTTGAGACTCGTGCGGCCATGGAGAGCTATGAGGCCTCCGAAAAGTTCTTTAACGGTAAGATGGAAGAGGGAAGCTCCGTTAGCGAGCACGTGCTCACCATGTCTGGGTACGCAAACAAGCTCCAAGAATTGGGGATTTCGATTCCTAATGAGTTGGGGATTCACCGTCTCCTCCAATCACTGCCACCAAGTTACAAGAACTTTGTGATGAACTACAATATGCACTGCATGAACAAGACGTTGCCTGAACCATCGTCCATGCTGAAAACTGCTGAAGTGGAGATCAAGAAGGAGCACCAAGTGTTGATGGTCAATAAGACCACCAATTTCAAGAGACAGGGCAAGCCTAAGAACAAGGGCAACTTCAAGAAGGACGGCAAGAAAGCTGCCGCACCTGCTAAGAAGCCCAAGGCTGGTCCTAAGCCTGAAACTGAGTGCTTCTACTGCAAGGGTGCTGGTCACTGGAAGCGTAACTGCCCCAAGTACCTGGCGGATCTGAAGAACGGCAACATCAAGAAGAAAGGTATATTTGATATATGTGTTATTGATGTGTATCTTACTAGTAATCGTAGTAGTGCCTGGGTATTTGATACTGGTTCGATTGCTCATATTTGTAACTTGAAACAGGAGTTGCGGAATAAACGAAGACTGGCAAGAGACGAGGTGACGATGCGCGTTGGAAATGGCTCCAAGGTTGATGTGATCGCCGTCGGCACGCTCCCTCTACATCTACCTTCGGGATTAGTTTTAAATTTGAATAATTGTTATTTGGTGCCAGCGTTAAGCATGAACATTATATCTGGATCTTGTTTATTGCGAGACGGTTACTCTTTTAAGTCTGAGAATAAAGGTTGTTTGATTTATATGAGTAATATCTTTTATGGTAATGCACCTGAGATGAATGGTTTATTCTTGTTGAATCTCGATAGTAGTGATACACATGTTCACAACATAGATGCTAAACGAATAAAATTGAATGATAATTCTACATACATGTGGCACTGTCGTCTTGGTCACATTGGAGTGAAGCGTATGAAGAAACTCCATTCTGATGGACTTCTTGAATCACTTGAAAGATGCGAAGCATGTCTAATGGGAAAAATGACTAAGACTCCATTCTCCGGTACAATGGAGCGAGCTACAGACTTATTGGAAATAATACATACAGATGTGTGCGGTCCAATGAGTGTAGCATCGCGTGGTGGATATCGTTATGTTGTCACTTTCACGTATGACTTAAGTAGATATGGGTATGTCTACTTTATGAAACATAAGTCCGAAACTTTCGAGAAGTTTAAGGAATTTCAAAGTGAAGTGGAAAATCATCGTAACAAGAAGATTAAGTTTCTGCATTCTGACCGCGGAGGTGAATATCTAAGTTACGAGTTTGGCATGCATTTAAAGAAATGTGGAATACTTTCGCAATTGACACCACCGGGAACACCACAACGTAATGGTGTGTCCGAACGTCGTAATCGAACTCTCTTAGATATGGTTCGGTCTATGATGTCTCTTACAGATTTACCGCTATCGTTTTGGGGCTATGCATTAGAGACAGCCGCATTCACTTTAAATAGGGCACCATCTAAATCCGTTGAAACGGCACCGTACGAATTGTGGTTTGGTAAGAAACCTAAGTTGTCGTTCCTTAAAGTTTGGGGTTGCGAAGCATATGTAAAGAAGTTACAACCTGAAAAGCTTGAACCCAAAGCGGAGAAATGCGTCTTCATAGGATACCCTAAAGAAACAATTGGGTATACCTTCTATCATAGATCCGAAGGCAAGGTTTTCGTTGCCAAGAATGGATCCTTTATTGAGAAGGAGTTTCTCTCGAAGGAAGTGACTGGAAGGAAAGTAGAACTCGACGAGGTTATTGAACCTTCTCTCGGATTTGAGTGTAGCGCAGCACCGGAAGATGTTTTTGTGCCGCCTGCACTAATTGGAGAGGAAGCTAATGATGGTGATCATGAAACCTCGAACGAAGTTACTGCTGAACCTCGCAGGTCAACGAGGGTTCGTACCACTCCTGATTGGTATGACTCTGCCTTGAACGTCATGTTGGTGGACAACGCTGATGACCCTGCGACGTATGAAGAAGCTATGGTGAGCCCAGATTCCGACAAATGGCTAGAAGCCATGGAATCCGAAATGGGATCCATGTACGAAAACCAAGTGTGGACTTTGGTGGACTTACCGGATGGCCGTAAGGCTGTCGAGAACAAATGGATTTTCAAGAGAAAAACAGATGCTGATGGTAATGTTACCGTCTATAAAGCTCGACTTGTCGCGAAAGGGTTCCGACAAATTCAAGGAGTTGACTACGATGAGACATTCTCACCAGTAGCGAAGCTAAAGTCTGTGAGGATTTTGTTAGCAATTGCTGCACATTTCGATTATGAGATTTGGCAGATGGATGTCAAAACGGCGTTCCTTAATGGTGACATTGAGGAAGAGTTGTATATGGTACAACCCAAGGGTTTTGTCGATCCTAAAGATGCTGACAAGGTATGCAAACTTCATCGCTCCATTTATGGACTGAAGCAAGCATCCCGGAGTTGGAATCAACATTTTGATAAAGTAATCAAAAACTTTGGATTTATACAAACTTATGGAGAAGCTTGTATTTACGAGAAAGTGAGTGGGAGCTCTGTAGCATTCCTAGTATTATATGTAGATGACATATTGTTGATTGGGAATGATATAGAACTTCTTAAAAGTGTCAAAGCCTATTTGAATAATAGTTTTTCAATGAAGGATCTTGGCGAAGCGGCATACATTCTAGGCATCAAGATTTATAGAGATAGATCAAGACGCCTAATAGCGCTTTCACAAAGTACATACTTAGACAAAGTTCTAAAGAAGTTTAGAATGGAAGAGAGCAAGAAAGTGTTTATGCCCATGTTGTCAGGTAAGACCTTGAGTAAGACTCAAAGTCCAGCTACGGCAGAAGATAGAGAGAGAATGAATAATATTCCCTATGCCTCGGCCATAGGTTCTATCATGTATGCCATGCTGTGTACAAGACCGGATATAGCACATGCTGTTAGTTTGACTAGCAGATATCAAAGTGATCCTGGAATGGAGCACTGGACAACGGTCAAGAATATCCTAAAGTACCTGAATATGACTAAGGATATGGTTCTTTCTTATGGAGGTGATGAACAGCTTGTTGTAAACGGTTACACCGATGCTAGTTGGAACACCGATCCGGATGACTCGAAGTCACAGTCGGGATACATATTTATTTTGAATGGTGCTGCAGTGAGCTGGAGGAGTGCAAAGCAAAGCGTTGTGGCGAAATCTTCAACTGAGTCAGAATCACATAGCTGCTTCGGAGGCTGCACAAGAAGCCATATGGATGAAGGAATTCATTACTGAACTTGGCGTGGTTCCCAGTGCGTTGGACCCGATGGCCATCTACTGTGACAACACAGGTGCCATAGCTAATGCACAGGAGCCAAGGTCACATAGCAAGCTGAATCATATCAAGCTACGTTTCCACGCTATTCGCGAGTATGTCCGAGATGGTGACATAAAGATTTGCAAAGTACACACTGATCTGAATGTGGCAGATCCGTTGACTAAACCTCTCCCTAGGGCAAAGCATGACCAACACCAGAACGCCATGGGTGTTAGGTATATTACCATGTAATCTAGATTATTGACTCTAGTGCAAGTGGGAGACTGTTGGAGATATGCCCAAGAGGCAATAATAAAAGTGGTTATTATTATATCTTTGTGTTTATGATGAATGTTTACATCCCATGCTATAATTGTATTATTAGGAAACACTAATACTTGTGTGTTTTGTAAACATGTAAGAGTCCCTAGTAAGACTCTTGTTGAACTAGCTTGTTGATTAATAGATGATCATGGTTTCCTAGTCATGGACATTGGATGTCATTAATAACAAGGTTGTATCATTAGGAGAATGATATGATGGACACACACCCATAGTAAGCGTAGCATAAGATCAAGACATTAAGTTCGTATTGCTATAAGCTTTTAAATGCATAGTGACCTAATCCTTCGACCATGAGGTTGTGTTAATCACCATCACCGGATGGGTACTTTGATGACATCAAACACCGCTTCGTAACTGGGTGGTCATAAAGGTGTCATTGGGTATTCTGAAAGTATGAGTTGAAGTGCATGGACCAAGATTGGGATTTGTCCATCCATACGACGGATAGATATGCTCTGGGCCTTCTTGGTGGAATGTCATTTAGTTAGCTTGCAAGCATGTGACTAGGTCACAAGGGATGACATATCACGGAACGAGTAAAGAGTACTTGTCAGTAACGAGGTAGAACTAGGTATGGAGATACCGATGATCAAACCTCGGATAAGTAGAGTATCACGAGACAAAGGGAATTGGTTTCGTATGTTAATGGTTCAATTGATCACGAAGTCATCGTTGAGTATGTGGGAGCTGTTATGGATCTCCAGATCCCGCTGATGGTTATTGATCGGAGAGGTGTCTCCGTCATGTCTACATATTCATGAACCATAGGGTGACACACTTAAGGTTCGAAGTTGTTTTAAGTAGATATGGAATGTGCGTTGGAGACCGAATGTTGTTCGGAGTCTCGGATTGGATTCGGGACATCACGAGGAGCTCCGGAATTGTCCGAGGAGTAAGATTCATATAATGGGGATCTTTTTCTGAGTTAGGAAATGTTCCGGAGTGTTTGTATGGGGATTCTAGAAGGTTTCGGAATGTTCCGGAAGGTTCTAGAAGATATTTTGGAGTTTATTTGAAAACCAAGATAAGATAAGATAAGATAAGATAAGATAAGGGAAATTTAAAGAGGAGACTTGGGGGGGAGGACTCCTCCCCCCACCTCCTTGGTGCGCCGGCCCTAAGGGGTGGGCCTAGGGGTGGGAACCCTAGGCCGCACCCCTCCCTCTATATATAGAGGGGTGGAGGCGCCACCCCCCTTGCCCCTCCACTCTTGCCCCTTAGCCGCCTCTCTCCTCCTCCTTCCTTCTGCTCAGGCTTAGGCGAAGCCCTGCAGAATTCTCTACTCCACCACCACCACCACGCCATCGTGCTGCTGGGTTTCCGTGGAGAGATCTACTACCTCCGCTGCTCGCTGGAACGAGGAGAGGAATGTCTGCTTCGACTCCGCACGTGTGACCGACTGCGGAAGCGCTGCCGGAACGCGGCGCCGGAAGGATCGTCCACACGATCTTGAGATCGGCAAGTGATCGACTACATCAACCACGAGATCCAATCTTGTTAACGCTTTCGGATCTACGAGGGTTAGTACAGATCTATCTCGTTGCACATGTCTAATAGATTAGATCTTGGCTTTTATCTAGATTAGATCTGGGTTTTGTTCGTTCTTGCGGTAGAATTTTTTTGTTTTCCATGCTACGAACCCATCAGAATTTGAATGCCCTTGGTGTTCTTGCTTTGTATTCTTGCATAAGTGTTGAGCTCTCCACTACGATTTGTTCGAGTGAGAGAACGTGAGCTTTTTTCTCTTGGAGGGTGACCTCCTAGTTGGCTTGGTGGTTGGTGTCGTGGTGTCCTCTTCGTGGAAGATTGTGAAGAGACCCGAGCTTCTCCTTCGTGGAGCTTGTGAAGTGGTTGTGGAGCTTGTCATCTCCGGAGTGGAGGAAAAACTAGCCATAAGGAAAGGGTCTATTCCTTCGTGGGATAGACTCGGAGAAGAAGGTGAGTTTTTGTGGCGTTGGGAAATCCTTCTGGAATTCCACACCTCTCCAACGTGATGTACCTTACTTGTAAGGGACCATAGAAATACATCTTCGTCTCCACGTGCCTCGGTTATCTCCATACCCGAGCTTACTTTCCTTGTGATAGCCATCGAGCTTGAAGTACTTATATCTTGCCTATCACTTATGGTATATTTATCTTGTGCTATCTTGCTTAGCTTAACTTATTGTTGGTGCACTTTGTTGAGCCTAGTGTATTTTGGTTTTGTGCTTGTAAAATAAATATTAGTTTAATTCCGCATTCTATCAAGCCAAAACCGTAATAGCTTTGAAGTTGCCTATTCACCCTCCTCTAGGCGACATCTCTATCCTTTCAGTGTGACACCTAATAAGTGTCGGCTATTGTTTTTTACACTAAGTTGCAATAAAATAATCTTTAAAATTGTAGGGGTATAGCAAATGATTTATATTGTGTCACAAAGTATAATTAGATAAAAAAAAGTTATGCGTCTTTTGTTCTGTTTTACAAAACGTTTTGGTAGCCTTAAGTGGCTAGCCAAAATGTGTTATAAATAGGATCGAAGGGAGTAATGATGTATTTGTGTGATATGCATGCACATTTGGTGTTGTGATGCCACTGATGTTGGCTTTGATATATGTATCTGCTATTTGTATTTGAATTGCTGTGAATAATGGAAAATCTGCACACACAAAATGTCAGGGCCTTTGCCACGTGCAAACACCTGGCAAAGAGATGCCACGCGGCGCTCACCTGTGCTCCTGGGGCGCACCTGGTGACCAAATGAACACTTTGCCGTACGAGACCCCAGGGCACACGGCAATGGACTGTCGACCTGAAGGTTCTGGGGCATGATCTGCCGTGTATGAGCACATGACAAAGACATGGTGCTACTGCGCACGGCAAACAAAGGTGGCACGGCAGTGATAGAGCACACGACAAAGGACACCGCACGACAAAGGCTTTGACGTGCGAGGTGCAAAGTAAAGAACCTACCACGGCAGAGAATAGGCACACGGCAACGATAGGCGCACGGCACACTCGACGGGTGGGACCCATGGTCAAAGCACACGACAAACGAGATACACACGGCAAAGGCATGATGGGACCCACTGTCACGGCGCCGTCTCGCTTTGAGCAGCGTCAAGTTATTTTTGTGTACCATGTAGGGCTGTTTGGCACACGGCAAAGAGTATTATTGCGAAAGTACATGGCAAAAAGAATCATTTTCCGGCCCATTCTTTGCCATGCTGTCTTTGGAGGGCTTTTCCGTGTGGGCAAAGAGTGAAATTCCTGTAGTGATGTCACAAAGTATAGTTCTGTTTTACAAAACGTTTTGGTAGCCTTAAGTGGCTAGCCAAAACGTCTTATAAATAGGATCGAAGGGAGTAGTATCGCTACATGAAAATAACAAAATGTAGGCAATATAAGGTGAACATAAAATTCATCAATTTTTTTTTGTTTCCTCTCAAATAGCAAAACAAATTAACCTTAGACTTCACAGAAAAAACATAAATTTTGTACTACAATGTGTTTATTTATGAATTTTCAAATTTTTGGTACAACGAGAACTTCAAACAGATATGGAGGTTATAGGTGTTATTGTGATAGAGAATCATCATTTCTCAAAAAAAAAGATAGAGAATCATCACAGAAATACACTAGGAATACCAAACTCCCAATACATTGTGATATTCGTGCACTTTACAATTTTTCGATAGACGTTTCCATGTTATTTGTACCCTATTTTCACCAATCCTTTCGGCCCACTACTTTTAACCCCGTGGGCCGGTCCTTGCAGTGTCGGACATGCGGCACGATCTTGCCGGCGTCTTCCCTTCGCTTGCAGTCCTGGGTCGGCGCGATGTGGAAGCACGGCTCCATTGACATGTCCCTGCTACACGGCCAGCCCACCGTGCTGTTGGTCATCCCCATGTCCAATACCCAGGGCCTCATCCCGGCAAGCCCATGCGCCACGTATCCGAACGTAGACTCGCCGGTGGTGACCAGTGTATCCGCCATGCTCAGAAGGTACATCTCGGCCCAAGCCTTGTGTTCGTGCGACTTCACACCGTAGCGCTGGATCTCTTCGTGGCTCGGCTGGCCGAAGACGACCACCTCGCCGTTCGCCGTCGCGCGCTCCCAGTACATTCCCTTCATCTTGTCGTGGTACCATGCCTTGAGAGAGGTGATCAGAACGGCGGTGGGTTTGGCACCACTGGGCGACGCCGTCGTCTTCGCCACCGGCTCCTCCTCTTCCTCGCCAAGCACCGCCGGAAGCAGCCTCTCGCTTTGGGTGCACGTCTTGATCTGCTTCAGGATCTCCGGCGACTCGGACCGCCACGGGAAGACGCGCACCTGGATGCCCACCACGCGCTGCGCCCACGCGAAGTGCGCGTCGTGGTACCGAGTGATGAGGCCCCAAACGCCGTTGGTCGGGTGGAACAGGTACCTGCCGAGGTGGTGGAACACGGCGTCGCGCTCTGGGAACAGCATGTCGAGCTCCTCCCGGAACGCCTCCACGAGGAAAAGTCCTGGCGCGATGTAGCTGTCGGACCTGATGAGCAGCCACTGGATGTTGGACAGCAGCCGCTGGTCGTCGTCGCAGAAGAAGAGCTTGTCGTGCTCCGTCTGGTTGTAATCCAGGTGGATGTAGGCGTACGCCGGCAGATCCCCCGATGCGGCGGAGCCGTTCATCTGGTCAGTTCTGAGCACGCCGTCCTCCCGCATCTTACCGTACCGCTCCGTCGTGGAGAGGTAGAAGGCCCGGTACCCGAGCGGGAAGCCTGGAGGCACCAGCCACGAAGTGTTGGGGAACGGCTCGCAGAACAGCTCGTCCATGGAGGTGTTGGGGTCGACGAGGAAGACGCGGTCGGTGAGTAGCGCGTACAGGAACTCAGACGCCGCGGCGATGATCCGGTTGCCGAGGCCGCGGTAGGAGATGGAGACCAGGTACCTGCACTCCGGTGAAGCCAGGCTCTTGCCAGACTTGAGCTGCTCCAGGGCGTTGGTGTAGGCGGCGGTGCCCGGGCCGCACCGTCTTTGCAGGGCCTCCTGGCTCCGTAGTTTGGAGACGAGGTACTGCGAAGGTTTCCTGCCGGGGTTCCGACGGTACACGGCGGACAGGTAACGGCTGTGGCAGGATTTTTGATCGAAGCCTTCGACCAAGAGACCCCCAAGAAGCCTTTCGTTGCCTTTTGTCTTCGGGCGCAGGATAGAGGTGTCATCTGGACCAAAAGGCTCACAGGCTAAAGTAAAGCATGTTCAAGCAGGAGAAAAAACATGAAGTATTCTTATCTCATTGCAAATGGCAAACGTAAGGAAGAAGATCTTCCAACTAGGACAAGAGGTACTATCAACAAGAAAATCTTAAAAAACTTCATCTCTGAATATTATAAGATTTTTGGAGCACCGGTTCAATTTTTTTTTCAATAGTAGAAGCTGAAAGCGATGATATACCAAAAATTTATGAGGAAGAAAAATCAATTCTCACATCCGAATTCACAGAGAAGGAGGTATGTGATGCAGTTATGCAAATGAGAAAGAATAAAGCTCTAGGCCATCCGGGTTACCCGGTGGATTTTATAAAAAACTATGGGATGTCATTAAGGAGGATATGATGGGTATGTTTGCTCAGTTTAGTAGAGGTGACTTGCCATTATTCTAGCTGAATTTTGGTAGTATTATTCTCCTAGCTACGAAAGAAAATGCCATTCGGATACAACAATATAACCATTTGTCTACTAAATGTGAGCTTTAAATTTTCACTAAGGTGGGACTAATCGAATAACAAACATTGCGCACAAAGTGATAAGGCCAAAACAAGCTGGTTCATGCTACAAAGGCAAATTCTTGAGGGAGTTGTGGTTCTTCACGAAAATATTCACGAGCTTCATAGAAAGAAGTTAGATGGTGTGCTTCTTAAAATACATTCTAAGAAACCTTATGATAAGGTTAATTGTTCCTTTCCGCAACAAAAATTGTGAATGAAAGAGTTGGATCCGTTATGGGGTAAATTGATTAATGATTTTGTAAGAAAGTGGAGTGTGGGCATTCGGTAAATAATGAAATCGGTCACCATTTCCAAATAAAAAGGCTTAAGATAGGGGATCCCCTCTCTCCCATATTTTTAACTTAGTTGCAGATATATTGACCATTTTAATTGCCAGAGCCGAGGAATATGGTCAAGTAGACTCATCTAGCTGAGGGTGGAGTCTCTACTCTACAATACATAGATGATACAATTATTTTCATGAAACATGACTTACAGAAAGCCTTTAACTCGAAAATAATTCTATATAACAACTTTCTGGCATGAAAATAAAATTTCATAAGAGTGAGATATTTTTCTTGGAGAAAGCTAAATTAGTGCAAGATCAATATATGGAGTTATTTGGTTGCGAGATGGGATCATTTCCTTTTAGGTATTTGTGAATTCTAATCCACTTCAGAAAGCTAAAAAATGGCGAGTGGAAGCTTGTGGAAGATCGTTTTGAGAAAAAGTTGGTTCTAATTAATTCAGTCTTGACAAGTTTAATAATGCTTATGTTGTTCTTCATGGAGATCCCTAAAGGGGTTTGAAATAGATTAGACTTCTTTCCGTCTCGCTTTTCTGGCAAAGTGAAGAACATAAAAAAAAATAGAGGCTAATCAAATGGAATATTATTTGCAAACCAAAGGATCAGGGTGGTCTTGGTGTTGAGGTTCTAGAGTTAAAAAAACTTACTCAACAAGTGGTTGTTTAAATTTCTGAATGGTGATAGGAACTACTTAAGAATAAATACTTACACTCTAAAACCCTATCCTATCGCAAGTTAAAGCTATGTCATGTGACTCAAAATTCTAGAAAGGCCTTATGCTAGTGAAAGGAGAGATATTCGCTAGAGAGTCTTTGATTATAAAGAATGGCTAGAATACGCGCTTCTGGAGGATACTTGTCTAGGAGAGACGTGGACTCCTTTAACTGGTAAATATCCATTGCTCTATATACTATTGTGCAAAGAAAAAAGTTTTGTTGCACAAGTCATGTCTAATAACCCTCTGAATATTGCTTTGCGTAGAGCGCTAACCGGTCCTAGCTGGTCAAGCTGGCTATATTTAGTTAATCATTTGATGGATAAAGATTGGGTAATATCAATTTAGGTGGGATCTAACTTCATGTGGGGCTTTCTCCGTGAAATCCATGTAGCTAGCTTGACGTAGTTAATGGGAACACGATGTTTCTATCGTAAGTATCTTTCGAAAATGAAGGTACTATTGAAAATTAAAAATTTTATGTGTTCTTTAAATCGCAAAGTTTTATAAACAAGATATAACTTAGCAAAAAGGCACTGACAATGCAACCAGAGATGCTCTTTTTTGATAACAATGAGACTATAAAACACTTATTCATTGATTGCACGTGTGCGAAAATTGTATGGCGCATAGTCCACATGGTGTTTAATCTAGCTCTCCCAAAAAATATTAAGAATTTGTTTGGAAATCGGATACGTGGTGTAGATAAGTAAGAGAAAGCTCAAATAAGAGTCGGTGTTTGTACTTTAGTCGGAGCTATATGGCATATTTAGAATGATCTGATTTTTAACAATGCATCAAACTCTTGTTTTATGCAGGTTATTCCCTTAGCTGCATACTAGCTTTGTATGTGGTATTTTCTTCGGTCAGAGAAGCGCAAGCCGCCCATGGTTATTGGGCACAACCGTTTGGAGACGGTTGCACTGGATTTATTCAATTGTTGCGTTTGATGTTTTGATAATAGGATCTCATATTGATGTGATGGTTGTTTTAATTCTTACTTTCTTTAGATGGCGGGTACATGTCTCAACTTTATGTGACCCATGAGCTGGGCGGCTGTATGAACCCTTTGTAATAAAGTCAATAAGGTAATAAATACCTTATGCATCGGTGGATGCAGAGGCCGGGGTTTTATCCCCTTTTCTTAAAAATCTCCATCAATGCTTTGATTTGGTTATTGGAGTGGTGTGGAGAATCGGGTCTTCGGAGGGAAGCTGGAACAAGAAGGTGACGAGGCAGCATCCGTCAAGGTCTAGTCCAACCATAATCATCGTCGCTGCTTGTCCTGACATGAGTCATCGCCACTCTCTATGAAGACGCATAGCATGTGCTAGATGAAATGTATGAGCCAAATGTAAGTTTTAAAGGGTTAAGTTTAGGAGTTCGATTAGAAACCACACTCTTTTATAGGAGCAAATATACTCCTCTAAGCGACATGAGGCAATTTATACTCCTCTAAATTATATGGGATCGGCTAGAGATTATCTTGGTGAGTATCTAATCTTATACTACAAGCCCCCGACAACCCCAACCCCGACCCCGTGTCGCTGCCGGGCCGCACCGGGCGGCCACCCTTCCTTCGGCCAGTACTCCCCTCCCCACGACACCCTCCTCCCTGCCGCTGCTGACAACATCATTAGGCAAAGTCCACGCGAGGCGACGACTGTGGACTCTATCCTCATGTCCACGATCTGATCCATATGATGATTGTGGCCTCGACCTCGGGCGGCAATGGCCTGCAACCTGATCGACGGCGGTGATGGTGTTATGTCGGCTGTCAGGGAGCACCGGCGGTGGATCTGAAGGTGGTGTGGTGGCTAGAGGTGGAGTTGGTCGATCTAGGATTCCTGGTTCGACAACCCTACTCCTCTGGCCTCCTTGTCGTCGGCCGAGACGTCGCGTAGAGGATCTCCGGGGTCTACCACGCATCAGGAGGATGCCCTGGGAGGAGGCCCTAGGTTTGGTGGCGGTGGACATCTTCTCTATCGAAAGTGGTTGGCCTGAGGCTGGTTTGGCGGATCTTGGGATCCGTCATCTAGTCCCAGTAGCGTGGCGGGGAGACCTAGGTGCTAGTGAAAATCAAGCTGTTGGCAGGCAATAGCGGCGTTACCACATCGTTACCTTGATGAAGGTATTGCCGTGCAACTAGTATTGACCTTAATCATGCTACTCCCAGGGAAACCCTAAGATCTTCAGGTCGGGCGATTGTGGCGTTGCAGTGTCGCGTTCTCTCATGGGAGCATCATTTGTGGAGCAGCACTGGACGACAGAGGTAGGAGGTAGAGCGGCTTCTTCTAGCATGGAGACGCCGGTGGAGATGTCAAATCATGCCTAACCTCCAGGGGCTACGTTGAGGCATGTCTGGTTTTGTAGGTGCTACGCACGACGAATGTCCTAGTGGTTTCTAGCGGCATCGTACGGCGGGACTCAACGACATGGTGCTGAGGGGTCTCGATGTCGACCGCATGTGCGTGTTGGACTTGCACGGGGTGGAGGTGTTGTTTGGCATCATGGTCATGTTGACGACAGACCTCACAAGGTCACTGCTTCGATCTCTCCTGAATATGGGTATGCGGAAGACGGCGGCGACGAGGACTTTCTGGAGCATGTATGCTGGTACGCGTTAAAAATCTGTCGGACCGGTTGTGTCACTTGCTCACCAATGGGCTTCTTGAGGCCTTCGTTTTTAGATGTCGTGCGTTGGTGAGATGCCAGGGATGTTGTCCCTGTTCACGGACACCCCTTCATCGGTGTTGTAGGAACAACTAGTTTTCGCTTGTTTTGGTGGTTTCGATTTAATCTTTGTAATCTCTCATGTATGGTTTTGAGAATAATCTAATAAGGTCGTGTGCATCTCTGGGATGCAGGGTCATGGGTGATTTTCAAAATCTAATCATATACTCCATTTTAAAATATAAGATGTTTTAATATTTTCCTAAACAAATGTATCTAGCCTCCTTGTAGGTTCAATCATTTGCTGTGAACCTATATATATATTAAAGATGCCTAAATACATGCGTTTTAGAAAAAGAAAACTACTTACTCCTATCTATATTAATAGACCCAACTTTATCTAGATACATATGCATCTAGTCTAGATACTTAACTAGACAACGAATCTAGACATAGTTGAGACAATTAATTTGGATTGGGGGAGTAAAACATCTTATAATTTGGAATGTTACGGCTAAAAGACTGTATCTATAAGTACTTGTACCCTGGTTTGTCCTTGCAACTGATTCTAGTGAAAAAAGAAGAAGAGCTTAATTCGATATTGCAATTTTGTAAGCAATATCACTGCAGACTCCAGATGCGCATAACAGAGCTAAGACGAATCAGAAAATCACTGGAGACTCCAGATGCGCATATATAACAGAAAGAAGAAAACTGGAAGAAAAATGATATAGGTAGCTACTAGTCTCACTCACCTCGCCGAATGCCGGCCACGGCCGTCTTGATCCATACCGCCTGCTGCTGGCCAATGCGCCCGCCGAGGAGGATGACGAGCGTAGGTACGACCAGTACGAAGGCGACGAGCACGACGTTGATCGCCGGGGTCCATCGATTGCAGCGGGCAGCCAGCTGCGCCGTCTTCGCCATCGACCCTCTGTTGTGTGCCGCAGCGTGGGGATAGTACTGCTGCTCTCAGTGCATACGGCCTGCAGACGTTCCACGAGCTAGTGCTTCAGTCTTGACAAACTGCTGCAGTATCTTACCGCAGTCATCTGTTGACTTTTTTTATTTTCAAATTAAGGAGCTTTCGCTACCGATTCCTTTTAAAGTCGTCTCACTGACTCTGACATTACTTCAGTAACTTCAGTTCGAATTAATTAGCTCCTATTACTGGGTCAAGCTCGCTAGTTGTGTCAGACGAGTACCAGATCCCAAGATTGAATCACTAACTCGAGCAATGTTCCAAAACCATGGCACTCAGAATCTCAGTCCACCTATGGTGACGGAGAAGATGATGCCCTCTCCTGAGTCCTGACTCGAAGCTATGGGCCGCAGGCTGATACATTGCAAATGTATCTAATTTTTGATGCTTTATTCTTGGTTTTATCCACTTTCTTGTGTTTTGTCCATACTTTGGAGTACTTTTCATATGATTTCTTCGACTAACCTATTAACAAGAGCCACAGTACCAGCTGTCTGTTTTCTGCTGTTTTTGGTTTCAAGAAAGTCAGAAACTGAATATTCTCGGAATTAAACGGGACAAAAACCAAAGTGCCTATTTTTCCAGAAGACTCCAGGAGCCAGAATACGAGACGGAGGAGGGCCAGGGGCTGGCCACACCACCCCAGGCGCGGGCTGGGCCTGGCCGCGCCAGGGCATGGTGTGGTGGCCCTAGGCACCCCCTCGGTCACCCTCTTCGTCTATAAGAAGCCTTCTGACCTAAAAACTCCGGGGGGTTCGATGTTTTTTCAGAAGAAGTTCCGCAGCGTCGCCACCACCGAAGGGGAGATTCGGGGGACAGAAAGTCTCTGTTCCGGCACCCTGCCAGGAAGGGAAAGTGCCCCCGGAGCCATCTCAATCGATCTCCACCATCATCTCCATCGACTATCCATGTTTCCCCCATCTATGAGTGAGTAATCCCCCGTTGTAGGCTATGGGGATGGTAGGGATTGGATGAGATCGTTCATGTAATGGCATCAGATTGTTATGGCATGGTGCCTAGTATCTTTTATTAGTGCTTTATGACTTTGTTGCAACTTGTTGTGCTTAATACTTGTCACTAGGGCCCGAGTGCCATGATTTCGGATCTGAACATGTTATTGATTCATTATGATAGTATTGTTTTTGGTCTTATCTACAAGTTGTATACACACGTTGTTGTCCGGAACCTATGGCCCCGAAGTGACAGAAATCGGGATAACCGGAAGGGAAAGACTTTGATGTGAGGATCACATGTGTTCACGGAGTGTTAATGCTTTGCTCCGGTGCTATATTAAAAGGAGCACCTTAATTGCCAGTAGTTCCCTAGAGGCCCCGCTGCAAACGGGCTGGCAGGACAAAAGATGTTGTGCAAGTTCTCATTGCGAGCACGTATGACTATATATGGAACACATGCCTAGGATTGTCTAGTACTTGGATGCTTTATCTTATTTATCTTCAATTGCCCTATGTTCTGATTGCTATTTGAATTGTCTTGTCCATGCAACGCCCGTTCATCCATCCCTATGCCTACCGACTCGAATCCCACTGTTTACTGCTTTTGTTACTATTGTCCTTGCTTTACTACTGCTGTTACTTTACTATTCCTATTACAAAACTGTTGCTACTGATAAACTGCTATGAGCAAGATTGTTTTCAGGTGCAGCTGAATTGACAACTCAGTTGTTAAGACTTATAAATATTCTTTGGCTCCCCTTGTGTCGAATCAATAAATTAGGTTTCACTTTCCTCGAAAATATTACGATACACCCCATATACTTGTGGGTCATCAAAGGCCCGCAGCAACCAACACCGTGCATGATTTTTGGTGATCGCGCGATCCCTCTACGTCCTCTTTGGCGGCCCCTCATGTAAGATTTGCTACATGAGGCCACGAGGGTAGACAATTACAGGATCCAATTTTATCTTTCGATTTCCATAAAAAGTTAATAAATTATCTTTGGATGATTTTTCGATAAAGAGCGTTCTATTATTTGCAAGATTTAAGTATTACATTTGGTCTCTGTATAGGCAAGGTGCACACGACCATACTAAGTCTAAGCACACAAAAAATATTAATCCCGAATAAAACTGCAAAGCGCCTACTATGATGGAGGGTTCATCCACAAATCACGTTGTCATTCGTGATGGATAAAAGTGTCTCTCGCTGTGTCCTCCAAACGTACACACAAATAAATAAACAGGCCACGATTCTCCTCACGTCATAGAGACCATAATCCCGCTCGTTACTAGCATCTCGTAGATTAGATCTTGGTTTTACTCGCTTTATCGTAGGAAATATTTTGTTTTCCATGCTATGAATCTTATCAACTCCAAGTGGCAACCCAAGGTCCCTAAGCCGAGGTATATCCCCTCTGCTTGAAACCCTAACTGTCGCACATGCCTTTCTACGCCGCCGCCTAAGCCACTGATGTTGATGCCCTCGTTTTGCCATCGCCGTGACGTCTTCAACCAAAACCCTAGGGCATGCCTGCCCTAGGTGCTCCCCTCTTCTCTCATGTGGGAGTGTTGCCAAATCGTCTACTCCTTTTAATCTAATCTAGACGGCGATCACGAAGCACCGGATCTTCATCAACTTGATTCCCCGCTTCGTCGATGTGCTTGATTACGTGTCAACACGGTAACGCTACCCCCGTATGTCTGGATACCTTGGAGGCGTTGTATCCTTTGAGGCTCGATCGTGCAGATCTTTACAAGGAGAATGTTCTCCTGACTAATCGACTAGCTGTAGGAATTAACAAGTTGTGTTGTGTGTATATACTTGCGTCTTCATCCATCTCGTCATTGATAAACTTTCGCTAGCTCGATCTACGAGGGTGTGATGTGTTACCTCTCTCCTGCATAATTAGTCTGATTTATGTGCTAGAATTTGTTTGTTTTGCCTAGCGTGTATCCCAACACACGTGACATGGTCATATGGCTTCGCGGCACCCGACCCCAGTTGTTTCCCTAGATCTTCTGCGGTCGTGGTATGCCCAACAACAATGTATTTTTTTGAGTGCTCGAAGGCTACAATATCAGAAATGTGTCTCCCTAAGTGCACCAGTCGATGGATTCAACCCCTAACCCACTTATATGGCCTTTCGTGCAAAGCACTGAACTAGAGTGTGTAAGATACTTTTTACTTCTAACTAAAAACTATGAAGTGCTGAAAGTAATATAGAAAGTAAAACTATTGCAAGTAATGTAAAAAACTAAAAATAACAACAAGTAAAAGTAAAAGCGAGTAACTTACAGTGTTCTAGCGTGTTGTTATTTTACACATTTGGTTGTCATAATTAGTGAAGCACAAAGATAGTCTTTATTATTTCTTCTAGAGAGGAGCCATAAATAGGTGCAGCCATGCTACTATGCAATTACACCTCTAGTGATTGATCCCAAGGCCGTTTTCGAGCAAGAAGTGGGGTTAGACATATAGTCCAACCACCATTGTAAGTTTCAAGATCCCATAACTTATCCACCGTTAGTTACCCATGAATTAACATAGCATGCATATTTAAGACTTAGGACATAGTTTATGTCAATCTCCGACCATCCCTCTTCCTACAAACATGCAACGGTGACAATCTTATGCATTTTCCAACATATTTGTGCACTCATATATCATTACATAAAATTATCATGGAATATAACATATACTTGTATGCAACCAACAACGAACTATTTTACAATTTCCATGAATTGATCACTACTCAAGCATAGACATAGAGATACAATAGATCATGGGAAAACAATAGATTGCATCACACATCATGTTTGCCAAAATATTAAAGTAGAAGAATGGATAGGATTGCGTTGTAGATGTTGATGATAACCAAGCTAGAGAGGGAGGCAACCATAGGTGATTCTGGCAACGATTCCCCCCTTCCAATATCCGTAGGCGGTGGCCTGCAAACTCTCTATTTATGTGTTTCGATCTCCACCTCCGTATGTTCTGAGATCGCATTGGAAACCCACTTTATAGAAGGTTTTAGGTCAAGACAAAGAGGATGGCAGTGGAATCGACGACATCCGAGCAACAAGGTGAGAACAGAGGGTGGTGGCGCAGCCACAGGAGTAACCCGCTCCATGGGCCCCCATTTACAGTCCATTAATCCCCTAGTGACCTCCTTTTGCCTGCTAGATGCTCCTCCAAAGCATTCTCTCTGACCATGCCCTTTTTGGACTCCCATAGCTCCTATAAAGTCAAAAAATACTAACAGAAAGTATTTTCTGCTAGACAGAGTTAGAATCATAGAAGAGAGGATTGTTTTATCAAATCCCCAAAATCATTAAGAACATAGGTAATAAGTACTAACATGATGAAAATACATGGGAATATGTGTCAATAAACTACAAAGTTCATGTATGCATTTTACATGCATCAACGTCCCTAGGCTTAACATATGCTCATCCTTGAGCATCAAGGTGATAAAACTAAACATGTACTTTGGAGTTTGTTGCTATGTTGGATACCATAAGTCATGATCATTTCTACACAAGGTTTAATGGTTCATTCTTTAAGGAATAACAACAAGCAAATGAGCTATGAAGTGATATCTCCTATGTACTTACATCTATGCTTAACAATATGTTAAATTGCATAAAATAAATGAAAGTACTATAGACCATTAAGCATATAAAGTGCAAAATAAAAGTAAATCCTATATTGGTCTTAGAATCATTCTTTCACTTATTTATTTCTTCTTTCTTGGACACTTGATTAACAGAAAGTAAGTAGTGTTTTGGATCCTAGGTGCAAATGAACCCATTATGAAAATACATTAAAAATAAATTTTAAATTGTCAAACAAATATGAACAAAATTCCGCATGTACATCCGGGCATTCTATGTCCATACACAAGTTTCTAAAAAAGTGAACATTTTATGTGGCTTGTGTAAAAAATACAAAAAATATGTTCATGAATAGACACGTTGGAGCAATGAAATTTATCCTTTTTACATGGGACACTGATACGTCGTAAACATATCTATAATTTTTGATGTTCCATGCTTGTTTTATATCTACTTTCTTATGCTTTGTTCACACTTTGAGGTATTTTTATACATTTTCTGAAACTAACCTATTAACAACATGCCACAATGCCAGTTGCCTGTTTTTTGCTGTTTTTGGTTTCAGAAAAGCTAGTAAAGAAATATTCTCAGAATTGGACGAGACAAAAGCCAAAGTCAATATTTTACCCGAAGCAACACAGAGTCCGAAGGGGAGACGAAGTGGCGCACCAAGGCGGCCACACCTGCTGGTAGCGTGGCCAGCCCTAGCCGCGCCACTAGCGGGTGTGGGCCCCTGGTACTCCACCGACCTTGCATCTTCGCCTATAAAAGCCTCCCAGGACAAAAACCCTAAGTACCCGATCAGAAATCCATGAAAGAGTCTGTAGCCGTCGTCATCTCCATCCCTAGATTGGGGGGATCCGAAGCTCTTCTCGGCACCCTGCAGGAGGGGAGAGATCACCCTAGAGGTCTTCTTCATCATCATGCCTTCCTTCGGTGTGATGCATGAGTAGTTCACCCTTGGACTATGGGTCCATGTAGTAGCTAGATGGTTGGTTCTCCTCCTTTGCGCTATCATGTTTAGATCTTGTGAACTCTGTTTATGATCAAGATCATCTATTTGTATCTTACATGTTGTGTTTATGGGGATCCGATGGATATTGAGATGCTATTTCAGATTGATTATTGATTCTATCATGTCTATGTTATTTGTGATCTTGCATGCTCTCTGTTGTTAGTAACTATCTTGGCCAAGTAGATGCTTGCAACTCTAAGAGGGAGTATTTATACTCAATAGTGGGTTCACGCCTCTAGTAATCTGGAAAAGTGACAGGAATCTCTAAGGTTGTAGATGTGCTGTTGCTACTAGGGAGAAAACATCAATCCTTTGTCCACGGGGCAATTGTATTGTTTACTTTACACACTTTGCTTAATGCAATTATCTGTTGCTTGCAACTTAATACTGGAAGGGGTTCGGATGATAACCTGAAGGTGGATTATTAGTCATAGATGCAGTTGGATTACGGTCTATATATTATGTTGTAATGCCCAATCAAATCTCATAGGAGTCAAGATTTCTAGTATATGCATTGTTATGCTTTTTCAAATCTGTCAATTGTCCTGCTATAATTTGTTCACCCAACATCCTATTTATCTCAAGGAGAAACTCCTCTAGTGAACTATGGACCCCAGTCCATTCTTTTACCATTGATATACTATGTATTGTTTACTTTCTACAAGCAATTACTATCTTCCACACTATACGTTTAATCCTTTGTTTTCAGCAAAACCAGTGAGATTGACAACCTCACTGTAAGTTGGGGCAAAGTTCTGTGGTTTTGTTATGCAAGATTCCAAGTTGTTAGCGACACCTTGGAGTTGTTTCCTTGCTCCTACTGATTAGATAACCTTGGTTTCATAACTGAGAGAAACTTGCTGTTGTGCTTATCATACCTTCCTCTTGGGGTTCCCAACGAGCTCGACGTATCTTGATCCAACAAACACATAAATGTTCTTTTCACCTTCAACTTGTGTACAAACATATAATGTACATTTGCACCCGTGAGCCGAATTGGATTTCCCGGAATTAAACATTTGCAAGCATCTATATACTCCAAATCTTTATTACTTCAGTGCATTCTTTAGATCACAATGCATTACAAGAATGGGTTTCATTATTTATCATCAGTGTCTTTACATTATGAATGACTTTGCGAAAGATATAAACTTTCATAGGATAACCAAATAAAGGAAGAGAATAGGAACAAGATAGACATGAAGTTCAACCATTCTTATCATGGTATTAGTCAAGGGTCTCGTTATTAATAACCCCAACATAAACCTCTTATTCACGGATCTTTTAATCAAGGCATGTGCTCCCTAACCATTTACTTTCTCATTTCATGGTTAGTAGAATCCTTAGGTGCCTTCCATTCATTCACTATCCATGAGAGCACATGAATTAAAAGATCCATAAATAACATTGAACCTTTGGTTAGTAATCATAACTAGAGTATCTCATGTACCCTTAGCATATATTTCTACTTTTTTATCCTATCAGTCCTCATCTCACCTTCAAAACCCAGTGTTTAACATTTATAAACACTTACTGATTGCCCTTGGTGGACAGATTTTGCCTTATTAAGTTCACTGAAACCCCCATGACAAGATTTTTAATAACATTGTGTCTTCTTCTCTACAGGTTATCTATCGAGCTACGACTGTTCTCTGATCATGGACTACCCTCTAGCGTATGGAGCTTCACGACTTATTTGTGGAGGGGTGTACTGATACGTCCATTTTGCATCACTATTCTATATCTTAATTCACTATTATTCATTGATATAGTTCGTATTGAGAGCTGATACTTATGTTATTTCATCTGTTTTTGCATGGTTGATGACTTTTGGAGCATGGACCGCTGCAGTCAGGATTCTGATGGAAAAGGTGATGTTTGAAGGCAAAATTCACGAAGATCAGAAAATCCGAGAAAATATATGGAAAATTCTATTTTTCCAGAAGACTCAGGATGCCAGAAGATGGAGTGGAGGTGGGCCACAGGGGGCCACACCACCCCATGGCGCGGGCAGGCCTAGGCCGCGCCTGGGAGTGGTGTGGCCGCCCTGGCCCACTCCAACCTCTCTCCTCTGGCGTATATCATCCCCACGAAACCCTAAGACTCGGGGAGCGACCACAGAAAGATTCTGCTGCCTCTGCGGGGTGGAAAACACCGAGAGAGAAAGATCTCTCCGGCAGCCAGATTTCTGCCGGGGGAATTCCTTCCCAGAGAGGGGAGATCGTCGCCATCAACAGCACCATCAAGCTAGACTTCATCGGGATCATCATCATCATCACCACCATCATCACCATCACCATCAACACCCTCATCACCATCTCCATATTGCTGTAACAATTGGTTGAATCTTGCTATAGTTCATAGGGGAAACTTTCCCGGTGTTGATTACTCTTTGTAGTTGATGCTATTGAGTGAACAATTGAATTATTGTTTATGTTCAGATTATTATACATCATTATTCCATCTTTGATCATGATCCATATGATGTCTTGTGAGTAGTTCGTTTTGTTCATGAGGACATGGGAGAAGTCTTGTTGTTAGTAGTGGAGTTGCGTTGAGAAAGATTCAATAGATTGTTATTTAAGTTGTGGGGTGTACTTCTTCTAGTGGTATCATGTGAACGTCGACTACATGACACTTCACCTATAAGGGCCTAGGGGAATGCATTGTGTATTTGGCTACTAATCGTAGGGGTTGCCAGAGTGACAGAAACCTGAACCCCCGTTAGGAAACCATTGCACAAGGGACGTAAGGGTCTTAGAGTTGAAAGCTGTGGTTAGGTGTCTACCTTAATTACTTTCTTGTACTTACGGATGTTTGCAAGGGGTATAATCACAAGTATGTATTTAGTCTTGGATGGGGCGGTACATTAGCACAGGTTCACCCACACAACACTTAGCAAGCTAGAGAAGATTAATCGACTATATGAAGCGAAATCACTTGACAGTCTTCCCATGTGTCCTCGAGAACGTTTTGTCATCTATAGAAATACAACCGGCTTGTCATTTGCTGCATAAAGGATTGGGCCACTTGCTGCATTCATTCTTACTGTCTTTTATTTACTTGTACTTTGTTTACTTGCTTTATCGAAAACCCCTAAAAATCCGTTTGCTAAGTATTTGCAGAGAATTCCTGATCCATACCACTAGCCAGCACCTTCTGCTCCTCGTTGGGTTCGACACTCTTACTTATCAAAAATATTGCGATACACCCCCTATACTTGTGGGTCATCAAGACTATTTTCTGGTGCCGTTGCCGGGGAGCTAAGCGCTATTGGAGAGTGGAACTGGTAAAGGAAACTTCTACTGTGAGTAGTGTTTACTTCTGCTAGTTGCTTTATTTTCGTTATGGATAATTCGCTGAGTTTCTTATTTGGTAATGCTACTACCACTGCTAAGGTAGTAGATAAGCCACCACCTGCTGAGAAAGATGTTTTCAAAATACCTACAAAAATTATTGATCGTGTTATGGATAACTACTATGTTGGGGATGGAACTGTCCATCCCGGTGATCATTTACTCTTTATACATGAATTATGCGGGTTGTTCAAGTGTGCAGGTATTACTACAGATCAAGTTAAGAAGAAGTTATTCTCATTATCACTGAAAGGAAGAGCTGGGGAATGGTATAAGCTGCTGAAGAATGGTCAAGCTCTGGAATGGGAAGAAATAGTGCCTCTCTTTTATTCAAAGTTTTATCCTCCTAGTGAGATTCATAAAGATCGGAATCAAATATACAACTTTTGGCCTCTTGATGGAGAGAGTACAACTCAAGCTTGGGGGAGATTGAAGTTAATAATGCTCAAATGTCCCATTCATGAGCTCCCCAACAATATTATTATCAATAACTTTTATGCGAGGCTCCCTCTACATGACAAGGATTTATTGGATGCTTCTTGTCCTAGATCATTCACTCGCATGGAAGAAGAAGCTAAATGGGACCTTCTAGATCGTATTCAAGACAATGCTGAAGCTTGGGAGAATGACAAAGGTAGAAAGTCAGGTATAAATTATGATTATGAATGCATTGAATCTTTTATGGGAACTGATGACTTTCAAAATATTAAAAATGCTTATGGTCTAAACTCTCAAGCTATTGCTTCTTATTTTAAGGCTTTTGCTTCCTACATTGAAGTGCCTAAAAAGAAGTGGAATAAGTATCATGAACCTTATAAAGATGTTGCTAAGAGTATTCCTTCAAGAAATACTGAAGTTTATACTGCTAATCATGTTTTACCTGAACCTTATATTGAGAAAATGCCTTTCCCAGTTAAGGTAAAGGAACATTCTATGATGGCTAGTATGGTAGATGAAAGTATGAACAAAGCTGTTGAACCTGATAAACAAATGATTTATGAACCTATAATAGAAAATGTGAAAGACTGTGTCACTAAGTATGAAAAAGAGGGACACCCTATCCTTTGTAAGGATACCTTTAATATTGTTTTACAAATTAGTGTTATGAGAGCTAGTATCCCTGTGTTTTCTGTTAGAATAAGTGATCATTGCTATGATGGTCCTTGTGATAGCTATATTGTTAAGTTTATGCATGATACTGAAAGTTACTATGAGAGAGGGAAAAGTGTTCTTATGTATCTCAATAATATCAAGTTTCCTCGTTTTATGCCGAAAGTTTTTATGTTGCACTTCTTTTGCCTTTTTATGCAAGTTGCCTTTGGTTTTAATAACTTGTTTGTTTACAAAATACCCTTTCATAGGAAGTGGGTTAGACTTAAATGTGTGTGTTTTTTTGCTTCTTAATGCTCTCTTTCACTTCAATTCATATCCCTATGAGAGCTTCTTCAAAATTATCATGCACATCTTAATGGCTATAAAGAAAGAGCTTTATGGGAGACAACCCAATTTGTTTTTGCTTTTAGTTTGTTTTTGTTTATTTGAGTCTTGGAAGTTATTACTTCGGTAATAACCGCTCCTTATCCATTTTGTTTGGTTTTTGTGTCAAGATCAACCTCTAATGAGAGAGAAGTAATATTTGGGGAAGTTGCTGTCCCGAAATAGATTTTTGTGCTTCACCGTAAAAATTCATGAGAGATCTCTGTAAGTCGGATCGATCTCTAATTTTTTTTGCTTCTGCCCCAGGTTGTTATTTAACTTTCGTTAGTTTTGCACTTTTTGATTTGAGTAACAGAAGATTTTCGAAAAAATTGATCTTTACCTGCTGGTCTGTTTTGACAGATTTTGCCAATCTTGCATTTGCTTCTTTATTCGATTTCCTTTTTAAATTCTTTTTGGGTTTTGGAAGGAGTTGCTACAGTAGCTTTTGTTTTGATGGTTTTCAGTCGAAGTTTGACTCAAAAGGTTTTATCAGTTCACTTATACTAATGTTGCTAATAAGAACTGTGTGAAGTTTTGTGTGAAAGAAATTTTCAGGAAGTGGAGACAATGGTGTAATAAGGAAGAGAAAGGTTTTATGACTCCAATATTAAGAGTATAAAGATGAAGATATTGATGTTATTCAAGTGATGACTCCGGAAGGATCCATTAGATACCAAATTCAGAGACCTGCAGAGTCCGTTTCCAACTAGGTAACAGTTCTGGTAAGAAAAGTTCCACGAAAAATACAATCCAACTATATTTTTGCATTTTTCAGTCAATAAGGAAAGCTACGAAGCGAAAAAGAGACGGAAACGGAGCTAGGGTGGCCCACACCACCCCATGGCGCGGGCCCACCCCTGGCCGCGCCACCAGGTGGTGAGGCCACTCCGGACTCCGCCTCCGACTCGTTTTCTCCTAGTACCTCCCTTTTGATATGAAACTTCGTAATATATAACCCCCCGGATCACCCGAGGTTCGTATATCGTGTTTTCGTCGTGTTTTTGTTTCGATCTATTTCTACCAGGACATACTATTTGAAAGATTAGAATCACAATGGTGTCCGCCAAGGCTAAAGGGAAGGAGCCTATGGAGGAAGACCTCCAAGACCCCAAGCAGGGGCTGGTACCTTTTGTTACTTGCCCTGCATCAACGGAAGCCCTACGAGTCACTAAGGAGTTCTGTGATAAGTACCGAGACTTGCAGAGGAAGGTGGACATGCTTCAATGGGATAATAATAGGCTTCGCAAGATGCTAGAAGATTACCTCACGTCAACTAAAAAAATATTACCACCACCACCGAAGGAGTAATTCGTCATCAGGTTTGGCATCCCCTTGGTTTGTTCCAAGCTTGGGGGAGTGCCGCGGTATCACATCACTATCTTCTATCTTTTTACCTTATTAGTAGAGTCATATCATGAATGGAGGAGTTATTATGTAGTATGGTTTGCATTATGGAAGTGTCCCCTCTCTCGTTAGATTTGTATCCCTTGGTGTGAGTTGCCGTTATGGAATATTAATGAGAAGTTCTATCATTCACTCTTTTGCATAGCTTATGTTAGTTTTCAATTCGTGGTTATATGATTGATCTTGTTGTTAGTATTGGTATCACTTTGGGATCATTGAGTTAATGTAGTTGGTTTTGGCAAACCTGGCTCGGTCAGTAGCAACACCTTTTTGAGAGTTGAAAAGAAAAGATAGAAGTACTCTAGAGAAAAAATAATTTCATCATCTTTCTTTCTTGATTTTCTCATAAGTCTAGTATTCTGTAGTTAAGATCTTTTGTGCTTCCAAGGAAGATTGCATGTTTGTTTTTATCATTTGTATGTTTGGTTGTTTCCTTCAACTCTTGTATTTGCTACCCAGCCTTGCTAGCCAAAAACCTGTACTGAGAGGGTATTCTTCTCGTGCATCCACCTCCTTTAAACCAAAACATTTGACATTTGTGTCCACCATACCTACCTAGTAGCATTATTGCTATTCCAAGTAAATTCTTGTTTTGTCTACCTCCCAAATTAAACTTGTTATGTGAAAAATTAGTGATTAAAGCTCTCACGAACTTGATGGCACACTTTATTTTCCGCACTTAATAAACCTAAACCATTGTGAACTCTCCATGAAAGTTATATGCTTGCAAATTATAGGCTGGGGATTAGCAGAACCGTGCTGTCACGGGGAACGCTTTCAACACTTGTAAATATATACCCATTTGATACCTTGCTCTTTTGTTTGCAGATGTCGTCGGTGTGAAATAAAAGGGGAGCTTGTAAGTCCATGGAGTTATGTATGTGTGTTAGAGAAATGCCTGGGCCGCTGGTCTAATCCATGCCTAATCATGGTAGAAACCTGTAGCGTAACCATAATGAGCAATCTATGAAGCATTCTTATTATAAAAAAAGAGAGAGATAACTATTAAGAAAAAAAAGGAAGATACTATGAAAAGAGGAAAGAGAGAAAAAAAGCACCATTTTCCCATGGTAAATAAGAAGATTGCTGAGATACTCATTGTCTGCTTGCTTTGTCATTTTGATATGGGGATTCTTCCATATCATCGGGCAAGGGGTACCTCGTTGGCGGTTCTCAATGATACGCACATACTTACGATGACAAGAACTTACCGGTAACTAAAGTTGAGTAGCATGAGGAGCGGCCCTCGTACTCAAGGGACTTGGGATTTTCAGTTTATAGTCTGTCAAGCATATAACTCAGATTGGACCTCACTTTCACCTTAATCACCTAAAGATGCCTATGATAGGGGCAATGAGAGCTGAAAGCTAGTAAGTATCATAATTTTTCGGAGCTCTTTATGAGACTTGCAATCCCTGCTTCCCTCTTTGAAGGGCCTTTCTTTTACTTTATAGTTGAGTCAGTAAACCTATTCCCTTCTATCTCAGCAAGTATTTTGAGTTGATGTGTTTCATTCATTCATATGATGATTTATGCATTCATGTTTCTTATGTTCCTTGTTTTGCACGTTGCTCTTATCTTGATGTTTACTACTTTGAAAGCTTTCATTGAAAAACCAGCTATTTGTGAACTCCAGCAAATTATCAACTATTCTTCGACCAAGAGCTAAGTTTGCCATTACCAATTCTGATTCACTTTATGTATCTTTATTGTGTTTCCTTTACTCATGGCAGGTTGAGTTATATAATAGTGAGTTGTATTCTATTATGATCTATGTATTTGATGAATGTGATGCTTCTTGTCCGTATTCTTTTATCGACTCTTCACTCCATAAACCCGAGGTCATGTTTATTGAGCTAAGTTTCGCTTAGGGACAAGCGAAGTCTAAGCTTGGGGGGAGTTGATACGTCCATTTTGCATCACTATTCTATATCTTAATTCACTATTATTCATTGATATAGTTCGTATTGAGAGGTGATACTTATGTTATTTCATCTGTTTTTGCATGGTTGATGACTTTTGGAGCATGGACCGCTGCAGTCAGGATTCTGATGGAAAATGTGTTATTTGGAGGCAAAATTCGTGAAGATCAGAAAATCCAGGAAAATATACGGAAAATTCTATTTTTCCAGAAGACTCAGGATGCCAAAAGATGGAGTGGAGGTGGGCCACAGGGGGCCCACACCACCCCATCGCGCGGGCAGGCCTAGGTCGCGCCTGGGAGTGGTGTGGCCGCCCTGGCCCACTCCAGCCTCTCTCCTCTGGCGTATATCATCCCCACGAAACCCTAAGACTCGGGGAGCGACCACAGAAAGATTCCGCCGCCTCTGCGGGGCGGAAAACACCGAGAGAGAAAGATCTCTCCAGCAGACAGATTTCTGCCGGGGGAATTCCTTCCCGGAGAGGGGAGATCGTCGCCATCAACACCACCATCAAGCTGGACTTCATCAGGATCATCATCATCATCATCACTACCATCATGACCATCAGCTCCCTCATCACCATCTCCATATTGCTGTAACAATTGGTTGAATCTTGCTATAGTTCATAGGGGAAACTTTCCCGATGTTGATTACTCTTTGTAGTTGATGCTATTGAGTGAACTATTGAATTATTGTTTATGTTCAGATTGTTATACATCATTATTTCATCTCTGATCATGATCTATATGATGTCTTGTGAGTAGTTCGTTTTGTTCTTGAGGACATGGGAGAAGTCTTGTTGTTAGTAGTGGAGTTGCGTTGAGAAAGATTCAATAGATTGTTATTTAAGTTGTGGTGTACTTCTTCTAGTGGTGTCATGTGAATGTCGACTACATGACACTTCACCTATAAGGGCCTAGGGGAATGCATTGTGTATTTGGCTACTAATCGTAGGGGTTGCCGGAGTGATAGAAACCTGAACCCCCGTTAGGAAACCATTGCACAAGGGACGTAAGGGTCTTAGAGTTTAAAGCTGTGGTTAGGTGTCTACCTTAATTACTTTCTTGTACTTACGGATGTTTGCAATGGGTATAATCACAAGTATGTATTTAGTCTTGGATGGGATGGTACATTAGCACAGGTTCACCCACACAACACTTAGCAAGCTAGAAAAGATTAATCGACTATATGAAGCAAAAGCACTTGACAGTCTTCCCATGTGTCCTCGAGAACGTTTGGTCATCTATAGAAATACAACCGGCTTGTCCTTTGCTGCATAAAGGATTGGGCCACTTGCTGCATTCATTCTTAATGTCTTTTATTTACTCGTGCTTTGTTTACTTTCTTTATCAAAAACCTCTAAAAATCTGTTTGCTACGTATTTGCAGAGAATTCCTGATCCATACCACTAGCCAGCACATTCTGCTCCTCGTTGGGTTCGACACTCTTACTTATCGAAAATACTGCGATACACCCCCTATACTTGTGGGTCATCATGTACGCGATTGGAGGACACAGTGAGGGATATTTTTTCCCGACATGGATGGCAGCGTGATCTCCGTATCGATCAACATTAGCTCGAGGTGTTTCATTTTCTAGCATGTTTTGTAATTTTCATACTTTTGAGTTGGACACTTGATGTGTGGTTGATCGGCTGTGTGCATCCTAGTTATGCAGAGGCCGGGTGTAAACATTACTTTTAAGTAATATATGCGCCCATTTCCAAAAATAAAAATCAAAAATCAAAACAATGCCCAAGGCTCTTAGCTCCTGGCAACGACGCTAGACAATAGTTTCATGCCTACAATTGCACATGATTGTTGTTGTTGTTTCAAAGTAAATATTATCGAATCAGGAAGAGCTGAGAAAATGGCCTTTTGCTTAAGTAATTAATTGCAATAGATAACACATATGATGAATAATGATGCAAACTACAATAGTCTAAAGGAATTCTCAGGGAATTAGGATTTATCACTAGCATAGCATGTATATAACTGTGTAGGATAAATTTTCTATCTTTGTTATACGTTGTTTGTGATGGGAAGCCAAGATAAATATACTTTACATAATTTAGCAATGGAACACGTAAACTCACTCTTACCCCTTCACATAGGCTTTCACCAGAGTACGGTAACAATTAATGATCTCATGTGGATGAAGCGTAAATTACATGGCTATCTGTTATTCCCTTACCAATGGTCAGTGAGGGATAGATGTACGTTATGCTAGTGTTGTACAATCATAACCCCAATCTTGCAAAGGTAATAACATCCTAAATATCCATAATAAAAATATTACGCAGTCAATGTTCCCGCAATATCATGAAGAACTTTACCACATATTCAATCACACATATCAAATGCATCCTTTCATAAAATTCATGTGGTATAAGGGTTCCTCCATATCTCCGAGAACTATGGGAACTACTCATGAGGGCACAAGACACCATCGAAATAATATTATGAATGATTAAAATAGTACACACACAAGATGTATGAGATGAAGGAATGAATCAACAACAAGGCTTTGATGAAGGTGCTAATTGTGGAGATCCATGTCGTGGCATATGAGGTCCAACTGTCTAGGACATGGAAGATGTATACCTTTCTACTGATTCCACCATCCGGATCTTTGGAGGTAGGAGGTTTCTAGTATTATTTCAAATGGTGTGGTTCTGTTCGTGCTCTCTCAGATCTAATTACTTCTTCCGATCCAAATTAATTGACTCGGATCTATATAGATTCAGATATATCTAGCACTAAAACATATCTACATACATCTGAATCTATAAATCCAAGTCAATTAATTTGGATCGGTTGGAGTATATATGGTTAAAATACTTGACGAGCCAGTGGCGAAGACACTTTGTACGAGCAAGTGCGGTCGTACCACACACTGGCATCTCTACTGTCACTTCGGTTTGGAGTTTTCTTTCTTCCTAGGTTCATGTATCTTCGTATGGAAGGTGTTTATGGCTCCCAATAATCATAATTTCAACAAAAAATGGAATTTTGCAGTGTTTGCTTTCATACCACTTGAATTGAGGGATCCTGGTAAAATCAACCAAAAGAGGGCGTTCTCATGCAGTAAAATACAATAAAATCATGCATCTACTATGCATAATCATTTTATAAAACATGATGCAAAATACACTCATCATGATAATATCAATACCATGTCCACTACCATAACCACCGGTTATACGCATTATAAAATTCATCCACATATGTATCTGTCCCATTCCAATATTTGACTAATGGATGCAGGTTCTTAGTGGAAATTATCTATACCATTTAATTTACATCCCATTTTTTATTTCGAACCAACTATGTGTTGTCATGTGGCTGGGAGTGGGCAAGGAGGTGCCCAGGCCCCTATTTTTCTTGCACAACCTGGCCAACCTTCGAGATTGCAACGTTTGCCGTGGGTGGCAGTTCGGCAGGCGTTGCAGTGCCGAAGAGGAAAAAGGAAAAGAAGTCTACGCAGGGAATCCCGCAGCACCAGGCATGATCCTTTATGGCGCAGCAGACACAGCTTCCTCAGATGGGACAACAGCAGTTTGCGTATCCGTAGATTCCTTATGCTCCTCCTACATACATGGCCCCATCATAGTTCACAGCTGATGCACAGGGTCAACAGTTGCAGGCCATGGCAGGGGCGCCAGATGGGACTTTGGATGGGTCGGGTACTGGGGTTGTGGCCAAGAAGAACAAGAAGGCGGTCAGGTGTTGGAAGTGTGCAGTTAACTCTCATGCTTCTAAGGACTGCAAGGTCATTCATTATTATTACATTTGTGATGTTTTGTCTCACCCGACTTTAAGGTGTCATGTGCTCAAGCAGCCGCGTCACAATGCATATATGGCCGGCATTGGTCATGACAATACCCTTTTTTCTCAGATTCCAGATAGTGTGGTCCAAGAGAACTTGGGCACTAGCAAGACTCCTATTGCCTTGGTCTAGGTTAGTGGTGATGCAGTCTCTGCGGATGTGATTGTTAAGAAGATTGCTAGGAGATGCCAGGTTCGAGCTCAATGGAAGTGGGAAGATTTACCGCATGGGGACAATGCATTTCTGGTCAGATTTCCTTCGTTCGTGGAACTTGACGGGGTGGATGGCAGTCAGTTCTCAATCCCGTAGAGCAAGACTCAGCTGACCGTGTCTGCATACAGGATGCAGGAGGTGCCACACAAGTGCGAGTTACATCAAGTCTGGGTGCATGTGGAGGGGGTTCCTCATTCCCTAGGCACTTTCATTGGGTTGTGGGCAGTGGGGTCGCTTATGGGCACTACTATTGATGTGGACTTGCTTTCCCTGAGGTGGAGGGGTGTTCTCCGTATCTTGGTCGTCATGTTTGATATTACTGTGTTCAATAAGAAGCAGGATGCCCTGGGCTTTTACCTTATCTCTGACGATGTGGTTAAGTTGAAAGGGTATGAGCTTCTCTTTCGGTTGGAGCCTGCTAGTTTTGTGCCTGATCCTGATTTTTCACCCTACCTGTGGAAGAGGAACCGGGATGAACCTGATGATGGTGGTAATGGGAATGCTGGTGATGATGCTATGGATACTTCTGAGCCGACCATGACTCCAGCTGCGGGAGGGCCTTCGGGCCATTCGGATGGGCCAGGGAGCTCGGCTCCGTCCTCGTCTAGACAGGTTCCTTTGCAGGTGTATGCGGTGACTCCTTTCAACGCTTCTCCTGTTACGAAGCGTGGGAAGGAACTACTTGATGCCCTTCCGCTTGACTCCCCCCTTCGTGGTTGCTGTTCTGCTAGTGCTTCCCCACGTGTCACTCCTTCTCAGTTGCATGCGGCTCTTAAGGTGGCGAATGATTCTGTGAGAACGTCGCCTTCCCCGTCTCGCGGTCGGCCGAATATGTTGGGCCGTACTATTCTGCGACCCCCTGTGGATGGATCTATTTTGATGGAGGTGGTTGCTGATGAGGTTGTGAGCGGGCTTGCCCACGAGGGGCTGACTGATGGTCTAGCGAGGCAGGTGGCCGGTACCCTTGCAGCGACTGGGGAGGGGGCAGCACAGGTGGGCACCCCGGTGATGACGCGGACGAGCACACCGCCCGCTGCTCTGGCGACCATGGTGGATGGGGGGAACCTGGCCCAGGAGGGGTCGAGCTCTCCCCTAGCTGCTGACGCTAGTGATGCCCAGGTAGGGTGGTCGCTTGGAGGTACTCTAGCCCAGACAGGGTCGGGTTCTTCCCCAGGCGGTGACTTGGTCGTGGCCTAGGTGGGGCAGCCCGTTGGGCGGAACCTGGCTGAGGCGGGGTCGGGTTCTCTCTCATGCACGTCGGCGAGGCGGAGTCTTCATCATGGTGTCGATGCCCTGGGCGCATCTGCCACATATGAGGACTCTATGGTGAAGGATATGCAGTAGAAGGCGGAACTAAATCTTGATTCTCAGGGTACTATGAGCTCTTTGAAATCCTTCATTAATTTGTCTACTCATGTTATTGTTGATACGCTAGCCAATGTTGGTATTAGCATGGGTAGATCTGTAAAGGAAGTTAATTTATCTAATTCTGTTTTGAGACATATGGAGGTTGACCATTTAACGGTTACTCCTAAGGTTTCCGTTCTTCCTAACACTTTACCAATGGAGAAGGAGGAGTTGCATGCCACAATAGATGGTCAACTCATGTCTCACTTAGTTGGTGAAGTGACAGAGGTGGACTTTGATGAGACTGGGTTGGGTTCATTATATGAGCCGAAAGCTTCTGGTCGGAAATCAAAGAGCCAAAAATCTCGCAAGAGGACTCATGTATCTAAATCTCCTATTGTTTATTAATGAATGGCATGTTTTCAAATAGCAGAGGTCTTCGTGACTTGGCTAAACATTTCTTCTATGCTGATTGTGTGAGAGATCATAAGATGGATTTTTTGGGTATATCTGAGACTGGTAGACGTGATTTCTCACAAGCCTTACTCAATCACCTTTCTGGTGGAGTAGACTTTATGTGGGTATCACGTCCACCGCGAGGGAGATCCGAGGGTATCCTGTTAGGCGTCAGAGATGAGACTATGGAAGTTTTAGATAGTTTGGCTAGAGATTTTTTTATTAAAATCCATGTCCGTAACAAAGTTGATAACTTTACATGGTCTATAGTTGCTGTCTACGGGGCTGTCCAGGATGTTTATAAAGCTGTTTTTTACATGAGTTGGTCAATCTAGCTAAGGACAATCCATATCCTATTTTCATAGGTGGTGATTTTAACTTGGTGAGATTCCCTCATGAGAAAAGTCGAGGACGGTACGATGAGCATTGGCCTTTCATGTTTAATGCTGTCATTGACAGCTTGGACTTAAGAGAGGTTACAATTCTTGGAAGAAAGTTCACCTAGGCTAACAGTCTTCCGGAGTCTATATATGAAAAATTGGACAGAGTGCTTATGGATACTGATTGGGAAGATAAATTTCCTATGGTAACTATTCGCGCTCTGGAACGTATTGAGGCTTTATCAGATCATTCTCCATTACTTTTATTTGTGGGAACACCATTACGTCAATCCAAACATAAGTTAAAATTTGAACTTGGATGGACCGAGCGTGATGGGTTCCATGATTTGGTGAAGGCTATTTGGGAAAGACCGGTTAGTGGTGCAACACCCATACAGCGATAGAACAACAAAATGTATGCCCTACGCAAGTTCCTTCGTGGTTGGGCCAGACACAATGCCGGAACCCTTAAAAAGGAGAAAATACGCCTTTCAACCATCATTAATGATTTAGAGGCTTCTGCGGAAGTTAGGCTATTATCTGCACAAGAGATTGAGCTAAAAAACAAATCAAATGCGGAAATTGCCAGACTTCTTCGTGAGGAGGAACTCAAATGGTGCCAACGCTCTAAGGAAAAATTCGTCCTTGAAGGAGATGCGAATACAAGATACTTCCATGCAGTTGACAATGGCAAGCACAAGAAGAAACTTATTCACTCTTTAATTCAGGATGAAGGTATGATTAAGGGCCAGGAGCAGCTAAAAGCTTATATTACTAGTTATTCCAAGGACTTGTTTGGGGCACCGATAGAAAATTCTTTCGTGTTGGATGAGTCCCAAACAGGGAATACCCCTCAGGTTTTGGTTGAGGAAAATAACTTTTTAACCGCCCTTACACCAAGGAGGAGGTCAAGAAAGCTGTTTTTCAAATGGAACATAACAAAGCACCAGGGCCTGATGGCTTTCCACCAGAATTTTATCAACAGTTCTGGGAAGTCATCAGAAATGATCTGATGCTTTTGTTCACTTTTCTGCATGTTGATCAGCTAGAACTTTTTAGACTAAATTTGGTAACATCATTTTACTTCCTAAGGTTAATAATGCGGAACGTATACAACAGTATCGACCAATCTGTCTTCTTAACGTTAGTTTTAAAATATTCACAAAAATTGCTACGATTAGACTGAATTCAGTAGCTGATCATGTTGTACGCCCATCTCAAACTGCTTTCATGCAAGGACGAAACATCCTAGATGGTGTAGTAATCCTCCATGAGACAATCCATGAACTACACTCAAAAAAACTAAATGGTGTATTGTTCAAGACTAACTTTGAGAAGGCTTATGACAAAGTTAATTGGTCTTTTCTCCAGCAGACACTCCATATGAAAGGTTTTTCAGAGAAGTGGTGCAATCTCATACAGTCTTTTGTGACTGGGGGTAGTGTAGCCATCAATGTCAATGATGACACTAACAAATACTTCTAGACCAAAAAAGGGCTAAGACAAGAGGATCCGCTGTCGCCTATACTATTTAACATAGTGACTGATATGCTAGCTATCTTGATCGAGAGAGCTAAGGCTACCGGCCAAGTTGAAGGACTAGTTCCCCATCTTGTTGATGGTGGTATTTCTATTCTTTAATACGCTGATGATACTATCCTTTTTATGGAACATGATCTAGAGAAAGCTAAGAATCTAAAATTAATACTATCAGCATTTGCATTTGAGCTTCTCTCCGGATTGAAAATCAACTTCCATAAGAGTGATTTGTATTGTTTTGGCGAGGCTGAGAATGAGGCCCACCTATATGCTGAACTATTCGGATGTAGCTTGGGGCAATTTCCAATCAACTATCTGGGAATCCCGATTCATTGTCAGCATCTCCCGATTGCTGAATGGAAACTCGTTGAGGAAAGACTACAAAAATGTCTCAATAGTTGGAAGGGTAAATTACTATCACTTGGTGGAAGACTTGTTCTCGTAAACTCAGTACTCACAAACATGGTACTGTATATGATCTCGTTCTTCCAGCTACCAAAAGGTGTCTTGAAGAAAATGGATTATTTCTGATCAAGATTCTTTTGGCAAGATGATGGTGACAAAAAGAAATATCGACTTCCCAGATGGAATGTGGTTTGCCGACCAAAAGAATACGGTGGACTGGGCATACATGATTTGCAAATCAAAAACACCGCACTTCTGGGTAAATGTGGCGCCCCGCAAAACCACTACTAGAAAATCGCGTTGTTTTTGTGCATTGCATCATCATGACCGCATGCTCATGTCATCATGCCACCTTGCATTTGAGCATCGTCATGTCATCTTGCATTTGTTTGCATAAAACTATTTTGAAAAGCCTGGTTTTGTTTTCTAAACGCCCCGTCCTTCATTCAAAGTAAAACCCGGGTCTCCGAAATATTTTGTTTTGTCTACCAGCAAATTTCAAAAGCCCGTTTTAAATAAATAAAATATTTAAATTATTTTGGGAGGCAGCCAGCCGGGCCCGAAAGCCTAGCCGGCCACCTCCAGGTAAAATTCTACCTACCATAGATCCCCCCAAAACCCTTTTCCTACCTAAACCAAGTCTACCCGCCCTTCCTCCACCAACCGGCCACATCACCTCCTCCACTCGCAGCGCGACATGTCGCCGCGCTGGCTCGCCTGGTCCCACCACCTGCTCCTCCCGCTCGCCACCTGGCCTCCACCCAGCCGCCCCTACCTGGCCCGCACCAACACAGCCCGCTCGCACAGCACGCCCCGCTCGCACAAGGCCTGCACTGCGCCGTTTGTTTTTTTCCCCCGCTCCACCGACCTCCTCGGGATCTCCGCCCGGGCCCACCACCTTTTTCCCCTCCCGCACCAGCCACGTGAGCCGGCCCCACCTGCCGCAATCCCCGCGGACTCGTCCCGCACGCCACCTCCCACCCTGCTCACGCTCGCGCCCCACGTTCTCCCTCCCCGCTCGAGCCGCCCGCCTCTGCTCTCCCCGCCGGCCTCGCTCCGCTGCCGCCCCGAGCGCGTCGTCGCCCAAGAGCCTGCCAGGGTGCCCCGCTCCACCCGTGGCCTCGTCGGCCCGGCCCTGCCGTCTCGCAGCCACCCCGTCGCCGCTCGACCTCGCCTCGCCGGAGCCTCTGCCGCCGAGCTCCGCGAGCGTGGCCCTTCTTCCCGAGGCCTCACCGACCCTCCTCGCCATCCACCAACCCCCGGCCGCCGCCCCTCTGCCGAGCGCGTCCGGCCGCCTCCCCCATCTCCACCGTGTCTCTCCTGCACCGTCCGCCGCCGCTAGCATTTGCGCCAACCCCGCTCGCCTCTCCTCGGTCCCCGCCGCCGGCCCGAGCCCGTTCGCCGCCAGGACCCGCGTCTTGCCGCCGCCTCTTCCCCGTGTCGGCTGACCGCGCGCCTGCCCCGAGCCCAGCAAGCTCTGTCGCCGTCGCCGGCTTCCCCTCCTCCAATCACGACGGCCACCACTGTCGACCCCGCCGCCTCCGACGGCTCGCCTCTACTAACCCCGGCCCGCCTCCTCCTTGTCTGCTTCGGCCCCGCCATGGCTGCCCTCCTCCCCGTCCTACGGCGTCCTTGCCGCCAGCGAGCCGCCCGTCTCCTCCACCACCGGCCTGCTCCCTGCCGGCCGTTGTCCCCTGCGCGGTCGCTGCCGCCTCCGAGCCGATGCGCCCTTGCAGTTCCCTGTCCTGCTGCGTCCTGCAATCAGCAGTCGCTCTAGCTGCTGCCAGGTGCTCGAGCCAATGTCCGGATGGGACGTGCCCCAGCAGTGTATTTTTTCGCTTTGACCTGCCATTTAGCCTTCTACCATGTGCTCGCATGGTGGCTGTATCGATGTTGGCCCATGGCTCTATCTACACCGATGATGTACGTGTGTGGTTGCCCTCCGGACGATCTCTTCACGGAGCTTGCGGACTACGCAAGACCACCGACGTAACCGCAAGTGCCTTAGACCCCGGGACCCGAAGACCCGAGCTCTACATCATGGATTCGACGGCCGAAGCCCCGATCTCGAAGTCCGAAGACCAAACCCCGAAGACCGATCCGGAGCACCAAGGCCTTCCACATGGAGTCGTCAAGATCATCGCGGAACTCCAAGGACTACTTCGTAGGGTGCCGAACGCCAAGGTCGCCGACACGGATACGCCAAGTTCTTCACCCCGGACGCCAAGTCCGACCCGACCCGAGGACTACGACAAGATCGTCCCCAACCCGCCAAGTTCGCCTACCCGGACACCGTGCGACAAGATCTTCGCGACGTCAAGACCGACACCGACCATGGGGAACCCGATGATCCTCCGACGCCAAACCAAGTCCTTCGACCACCTCCATTGTCCGAGAACATTCCTGCCAAGACCGATCCCCGTCGAACCCCGTCAAACCCCGAACACCCAGAAACCAAGACCTTCGACCCCAGATGTGTGAACCTTTTCCCAGCCCCTATTTTTATAAATGCTATATATAAAACCTGTTGCATAATAATTGTTCATCTCATATGCATATCATAAACATGCTGGATCTTCTGTCGTCGTATTAATATTGCATCCGGTGTTTGTTCTAGTGTTTGCTTCTTCGCGGATTAGGCCGATGAGTTGATGCGAGTATCGACAAGTTCTCCGGATATGATCCTTCGGCAGTGTTTCCCAGGCGAGCATCTCTCCCCCTTTCTACCTATTTTGCATTTATAGTCTTTACTTCCTTCTGTTGATCTATTGCTATCCGTGTCGCGATGCTTTAGTTTCCGTATCCCAGTTATACCCCGTGCAGCCTCTATATTGCCTTGGACACCTCCTATTACCTGAGTTTGGTAGATAGCTGGCCTTGCAAGTCGTAGTCGCTTGCTCAGGTGTGATCTCGTGTTGTCAAGTACCACAGTTGTTGGAATGCTGGCAGATGTTAATGGTGGAGATGCTTACCGATGGAGATGATCATGACTTTAAATACAACTATTACAAATGCTAGATATAATTAATGCAGAGGCATCGGTGGGCAATAGATGTTATTTGGTTCTTCCACGCTCACTTGTGTCCCGTAGGACCCCGAGTACTTGATACCTGTTCCTTGATTTTTCGCACTATCCACATCCGGGAGGCCTTATGGATCCCCCTGAGCCAGAGCTTGATTCATTTCTATTTCTTGGGGCCACAAGTAGTTTGGGGCTTTATTACTATTCGGTACCTATGCCATGCTTTACTGATTTATTTAAGATTGTGCGTGGAGCACCTGTACTGTTTTGGAACGTGGAATGTTTTCGCGGTATCGACAAGCCCAGTCACACTTTCGGGTTCCCAGTCGTTTACAGCCATTGACACAAACCCTGGGTCTGTTCCGGAGCCGGCCAACTTCGTTGCGGGTAGCTTAGTGGGGTAGCCCCCTGAAATATTTTATGAATCCTATGATCGCTTTGTCGTGAATGCCTTGTTGGGTTTTGAGTTGGTTTTTCCGAGGTTGATCGAGTGTGTGTTGCTATTTGTGCACCCCTGCAGGGTAAAACTTTCTGAAAGCCGTGTCTGCGGTTATGGACGACTTGGAGCATAGTATCTCGATCATAGACAAGCATAACTAAAGTAGTGCTATAAATTTGACCTAATATGTGACTAGTAATCAGCCTTACTATAACGGAATGGGTATTAAAAATGCCAACAACTGGTGGGTCTGTGGTGATCTGTGTCATACTATACTTGCCTAGTAATTATTGCAACTCCATTGGAATGTGATAAAAGTGCCAACCACTGCTGGGTTTTGGGATTCCTCAGGACAATTTTATCTGCCTAGTAAATGTTCCAACTACAACGGAATGTCAACTAAAACTGCCCCCTATTTATGCTATCAAGATGACTCATGCTATCTGTATCTGATTAGTAAATGCCGCAACTATAATGGAATGAGTAAAATTGCCAACTGTGTGAGTTCCTTGGTCCGACTTCCTCATTTGGTCTCGAGGGGGAAATACCAGGATGGGTTTGTTTGGTGTTAGCTTCAGGTTGGATCCGATTAGGTCTTTCTTATCTCTCTCTGATAACCGCCAGTTGAATCGAGTCTCTATAGGTTGTCTAGTGCCGCTGTGCTGCCGCTTTAGCCACCATACCTATGTAGGCGAGAGCCGCCGAATTCTAGCCTCGCCGTTTACTGGCCTCAGTACTGACGCTCCTCTTTTTTCCTTTGCCCTTTGTTGGCACCCTTTTTGTTTTAGCAGGTTTGAGATCGACGTCGTTAGCAGGGTTACCCTTCCGGCTTGGCCTAGGCAGGGTTATGGACGCCATTGGTTATTCTTCCGGGCTCTTAGCCCCATTTGCATCTTGTCCGTAGTCGGACGCTCTATCGTTTTCGAGGTGATTTGGATCTTTGTATATTATATCTGTATTATTGACTCATGGAGTCGCTGATGTATATATCTGTTATGTGGGTCCCATCGAGGACTGATGTGTAATGGTATTACTTCGTTTTCCACCCGCACGAAAGTGCCTGGTGGGCGTCCTTGAATCGTTTCTATGAGGGTTTGGCGGGAATCGCTAAAACTTGCATAGGGCCGATTTGAGGGTGTTACAGTAAATGGTTGTTCAAACTACTAACAGAAGATGGTATCTGGCAAACCATTCTTTGGAGGAAGTATGTAGGCTCTAAGGCGGTGCCTCAAGTGGTTTGGAAACCCAAAGATTCACACTTTTGGGCAGGACTTATGGCGTCCAAAAAATACTTCTTTCAGATTGGTGTGTAATATTAAGGATGGATCGCAGATTAGATTCTGGGAAGATAAATGGCTTGGCCAAACTTCCCTTCGTCATCAATATCCAGCTAGACACAAAGGAGATACACTTTCCAAAGTTTTGGAATCTAACCCCCCTAATGTGTCGTTTAGACGAAGCCTCATTGGGCCTAGACTTGTATCATGGAACAATCTTTTATTAAGGCTATCCACGGTACACCTGTCGGAGGGGGTGTACGAGTTCAAATGGAATTTACTTGAGAGTTGTAAATTTTTGGTTGACTCAATGTATAGAGTTTTGATCCAACCTGATATTCTTGTCGGTAATAATATTAAAGTTTGGAAAATGAAGTTACCCCTTAAGACGAAGATATTTGCTTGGTACCTTCGTAAAGGAGTAATTCTTACTAAAGACAATCTTGTTAAGAGGAATTGGCATGGAAATACACAGTGTGTATTTTGTCATCAAAATGAGACAATACGACACTTATTCTTCCAATGTAAATTTGCTCGTACTATATGATCAATCATCCAAGTAGCCTCTGGTTTATCTCGTCCGTGATCGGTTGCCAATGTATTTGGCAATTGGTTAAATGAGATTCGGGATAAATATGAGACTTTATTTAGGGTAGGAGCGTTTGCCATTATTTGGTCGCTTTGGCTATGTAGAAATGACAAGATTTTTAATAACATAGTTTCTTCTTCTTTGCAGGTGATCTATCGCGCAACGGCTATTCTTCGATCATGGATTCTGCTCTAGCTTATGAAGTTCCACGACTTGTTTGCGGAGGGGTGTACACGATTGGAGGACACGGCAAGAGATATTTTCTTCCGATATGGATGGCAACATGATTTGCGGATTGAACTGTCATAGCCGCAGGCTGTTCTATTTTATTATATGGATTGTAATGCTAGTACTTTAGATTGGTTCTCGTTATGTGGTTGATCGGCTATGTACATCCTCGATATGCAGAGACCGGATGTAAACCTTGCTTATGAGTAATAAAACTCATTTAAAAAAAAGTGTTGTCATGTAATGTTTGGTTGCGACGGCGTTATGACTATCAACTAGGGCAAGGTCTTGTAATGTTTAAATGAATCGTGGGATTCCATAGATGCCTAAAGGACTTGTCAACCTTATTGCTGCACAAGTCTTCATAGATCGATTTCAGATTTGGTCCATATATTCCCCAAAAATCAGCAATTTAATGTAGTAACGTTTCTTTTTTTTCTCAAGGTTACACTTTTTAATACTCCCTTGGTACTGAAAAGGATGTCGTAAATTTGTCTAAATTTTGGATAAATCTATTTACTAAATATTAGTGTCTAAATATATTCAAATTTTTCAGGACGGACGGAGTACTATACAGTGTGATATGCCCACGCGCATTGACCGGGAGAAAACTTGTTCATTGCCTAGCGCCACGCCCGATGCTCTCTCACATGGTGGCTCAGTTACCCAAGTCAAGGGCCAGCTGCTCGTGAGATCGCACCCCAGCTTGGCACGCAAAGTAGCATCGACACGAATTACCGCAGATTACGCGCGACGCAAACCCACCTTACTAGGAGCCCATCGATCGTCCGCGCCCGTCTTCCACCTACGTACATCGCACTCAACGTGTACTTTTTGCTCTAATAACAAGCTATAGGTCTTCTTAAAACCATGCGACTTTCGGGCCTCTACCATGTAATAATGTACATAGCTGTGCTACCGAGATCGAGATGATTGACACGGGTGGGAATAAGAAGACGGACGACCATCCGGTGGCGGAGGCCGCGTGGCCGGCGAGGGGCGGCAGCGGTGCGGCGAGGAGGAGGGACAAGAGGGAGAAGATGGGCAGGGCCGGCGTGGTTCTCATGGCGTGCGTGTTGACACTGCCGCTCCTCGTCTTGCTCTTCGGCGGGAGAGGCGGCGCACCGGCCGTGTGGCAGAACGCCGCCAAGCTCAAGGCGATGTGTGGAGGTAGTACTACTGATCCCTCTTGCCTTTGTGATTAGCGTAGCACATGTTCGTGCAGCGCAACGGTAGGCAGTAAAAGTCTGTACACATTGGACCAAACATACTATTTCCCACATGCCAAACACACATGGCCACGCGCGAGAATTTCAGCCTCCGTAAATTACGGTTTTCGAACTCCGCCACGATTCTGCCTAGCCTCATGCTTTAATCGATCGTTCTGTCATAGTTGTTGCTTCACCATTTCTCCGGTCTCACCAAATTACTATTGCAATATCACATTTGTATACGCGCATTTTTATCATCTGCGGTCTAATTTCACCCCAGCCTTTCGGTAAATTCACAAGTTGTCTTTCATGCATGGTTGACCATCTCTCAGGGTCAGTGAACGTCTCTCGCACTCGTCCAAGCGCCACCGCCGCCGACGAGCTCTTCGGGGGCCTACTGGCCCCCGGCTCAGACCGCCGCTCGTGCCGGAGCCGGTACGAGTCCCCGCGGTACTACAAGCACTCACCGTACACCCCATCGCCCCACCTCCTGCAGAAGCTGCGCGACTACGAGGTGCGACACAAGAAGTGCGGCCCGGGCACGCCGCAGTACGCCAAGTCCATCTCCAGCCTCCGGTCCGGCAACAGAAACACGGAGATCGCGGAGTGCAGGTACCTGGTGTGGCTCCCCTACAACGGCCTCGGCAACCGCATGCTGTCGCTGCTGAGCACGTTCCTCTACGCGCTGCTCACCGACCGGGTCCTCCTCGTCCGCTCCACCGCCGACTTCACCGACCTCTTCTGCGAGCCGTTCCCCGGCGCGACCTGGAACCTGCCGCCGGACTTCCCCGTCGCCAACATGTCCCAGCTCGGGGTGCAGTCGGACGAGTCGTACGGGAACCTCCTGCGGCACAACAAGATCTCCAACCAGCCGGAGACGGCGGCGTCGCAGCCGGTGCCGCCGTACGTGTACGCGCACCTGGCGCACGGCCTCCGGATCACGGACCAGCTCTTCTACTGCAACGACGACCAGATCGCGCTCGCCAAGGTCACCTGGCTGCTGCTGCAGAACGACCTCTACTACGTGCCGCTGCTCTACGGCATCGCCGAGTTCGAGGACGAGCTCCGGAGGATGTTCCCGGCCAGGGAGAGCGTGTCGCACTTCCTGGCGCGCTACCTGTTCCACCCGTCCAACTCCGTGTGGGGCATGGTCACCAGGTACCACCACTCGTACCTGGCCCAGGCGGAGGAGAGGATCGGCGTGCAGGTCAGGATGTTCCCCTTCGCGACCATCCCGGCGGACGACATGTACAAGCAGATCATGGCGTGCTCCCGGCAGGAGGGCATACTGCCCGAAATCGACGACGAGTTAACGGAGCCGGGCAACGCAACCGGTGCCGTCTTCGTCGACGACGACAGAGAAGGCACGGCGAGCTCCAACAAGGCCGTCTTGGTGGTGTCGCTGCATGCGGACTACTACGAGAGGATCAAGCAGACGTACTACGAGCACGCGGCGAAGGGCGGCGGTAGCGTCGGGGTGTTCCAGCCGAGCCACGAGGAGCGGCAGCAGAGGGGGCAGAGGTCGCACAACCAGAAGGCGCTGGCGGAGATCTACCTCCTCAGCTTCTCGGACGTGCTGCTCACCACGGGAATGTCCACGTTCGGGTACATGAGCAGCAGCCTCGCGGGCCTGCGGCCGACGATGCTGATGGTGGCCAACGACCACAAGGTGCCAGAGACACCGTGCGTACGCGCCGCGTCCATGGAGCCGTGTTGCCACCTCATGAATTTCAACGTCAAGTGTCGGGGCAAGGCAGTGGATAAGGAGGAGCTGGCCCGGCACGTCAAGGTGTGTGAGGATCTACCCAGAGGGATTAAGTTAGTTGATTAATGATTAGAAATCAACTGTTTTTGTTTTGCTGAAACCTGGAAAAACAGGAAGGAAATTGATTCATCTACCCAGAAGAATTCCGATGCCGAAAGTGCTAGGAATCATCCTTTTTGAATCAAACTAGCCAGTGCTGCCGCGCCTGTGTTTTGAGCCCGTCGCTTGAGCTACGTTCAGAATTTAGGATTATAGACCGTACTGTGATCCATCGAATGCAAATCGATAATACCACGGGATGTGAATAGAACTAGATGGACCTGCGCGCTTTGGTGCGTCGTCTTCTGAAAATTTGCGTTTAGTTTTTATATTGGTGGTAGTAGTTTCTTTTCCATCATGTCTCTAAATAGGTGCTCACCCCGTTATATATTAATATAGGGAACAATCGGTGCAACTGGGATAGCATTGCTAGAAGAAATAGCACAAATCAAGAACAAAAGAAAAAAAATAAAAGAACAATCAGACATCGGCGGTTCGATAAATGCGGTGATGAATTTCGACTGCTGCACTGTTCGGAGAATTTCCACTACGGCCCTAGTGCTTTCAAACGTTGTAAACCAAGCAACACCTCCAGGAAGGGAAGTTACAGCGATGACGATGTTGCCCGGACTATTCTTAGGCTTACCTTGGGTAAGCATCTTAGGTGTTTTGCTCGGTTCAGTGTAGGGAGTGGGGAAGAGGTACACTCGACGCCCTTATGGAAGGAAGGTGACACCCATAGGTGTCACTGCGCCGGTGCCGAGACGGCAGAGATTTTTCTCGACCTCCAAAAAAAGCCTCCTGCTACTCTGGATCGCTTCACTAGGTTTACCACCCAGAACGCCCGCCATCACGGTCTTGCAATTACCACTGTTATTTTCCCATGGCCTATGATGCGGAGGGTGGTAATACCGAGAAGCGAAAACGACGACGAGGGTCAGCGATACAATGATACTTGGATGGGAATTGCCTCCATCACCGGGGGTAGTAGCCTTCCGGATGTTGTAGCAGCACAAACTGGTCCTTCATTGGTCCGGACAAGCCCGAGTGGGCCTATGAAGTCTTGCCGCCATACTGCAGTAGGGCATTGTCGAAGACGCCAACAAAAGTGGTTGTCCCCGTTTCTCGTCCGCCGGTGGAGGCGGTATTGCGCCATAAACGTCTCGCCCAGTCCATGAGAGGGGGGTCCTTGTGGGCTTAGATATGGGTGGGTAGGGCGCCACCGGCTGCACTCCGGCGACGCTACGACAGCTCCTAGCAGTGGACTACCATGTCGATGCTTCATCAATTGACTGGACATTGGATCTGATGCCACTAAGTCAGAATGCCATTAGTCCGAAATGTGCCACTGCGAGCTATTGTTAGCCTCTCCTTTCCTTCCACGCGCATGGGGATGTCCGTACACCGTCGGCGGCACTGCACCGTCAACGGTCGGCGGCACACGCCGATGGAGTGTGGGAGGAGAAGGGTGCGGCGTGGTGAGGTCTCCTAGTCCGTTGGGCGGGGGATGTAGGGACGAAGTTGTTTTCAGGAGAACACCTGGTTATTTTTATTTTCTTGATCGTTGTCGTTTTTGTTCTGGCTGTTTTGTGCCTTGTAATAATATAGTAGACGGCGCTTGGTCACACGTGTGTGGGTCGTGTTGGCCTTAGAGAAACAGTCTGCTTGTGTTTTTTTAAGCAGTCGATTGTCATGTAGTAGAAGTTGTCTTTATTTTTTCTCCGTGAGTAAATATTGTGTCCATATTTTTCTAATTAGTTTGTTGCAATGAGTTAATTGTTCTAACTATCTTGAGAAGAAAAGAGTTAGCTGTTTTAACTAACTTGACCATGATATGTTGTGTAGTAAGGGTAATATTAAATCGTTAGCGGGTTTTGTATTTGTTAGTGACATGTTAAAAGGGAAGTAGCACAGTCAGAATATCTATCGACTGTCCAATTGACAGCTTTGACACTCAGGAGATAGTAGGTATGTTTAGAGTGCGTTTTTTCCATGCATTGTCTTTCTTTCAGACTTTAGAGATCGTGCAAGTTAATTTATTTCGTTGGCACATTGGGTACATGACATTTTGGCGGTACATGTTCTTTTCAATCTACGATCTATTCTACATGAACTGCACGCTACATCAACGCGATACGTGATCATCTCACCGCAGCGACACGCAAAACATAATGCCCCATAGGAACATGCCCACAACTAAGATTGAAACACGCATACACATAAGATTGGAACACGCGGGCACAGCCAAAACGAAGAACAGTGCTCCAATTTCACCATAGAAGCAACAAAGCAACTGGACCCACGTTAAACGGCCCAATCAATCCCCACATAGTGCAAAGAGGTTGAAGCAAGGACAAAGCTCCAAATCTAGGGAGCTTAGATCTCTTTAGGATATTGAACCGAGTCTTCGTCAACCCAAAATACAAACTTAAGATCAGCGAACACTGCACACTGATCATACATATAGCATGTTCACAAGCACACACATTTTGTCCAGATAGATATATAGCAGTTCGATACAACAATATAGTCATGCTACATTGATCATAGTGATGGAACAAATACAAATACAGTAATTGTTCTACTCGTAACCAGGGATGGTCGTTGTCCTAGTGCTTTCATTAAATTAGTCTTATTACACCATTAGCGAGTTTGAGGTTGATGTATGTACGTGAGAAAGTGGACATTTGCTGGGCATGGCGGGTGGCATTAGAGTGGCACCCACGAGATAATGGTCCCGACTTATCATGGAGCAATGGATTTCCTTCCGTTTGCTAGCATTTTTTTTTTGCTTTTGCAACCTGAAGCTAGGAAGGCGGTGGAATCCTGTCATGCGTATGGGCGTGTGCGTGTCCTTTGAAAGTGTATACCGATACAGTGGATCTTATGTGTTGTGCATGCACCTTCGATTGCTCTCGCTAGATAAGATTTTCTAGTTGTGGCCAACGGAAGTGAGAGGATGTGTCTTCTTACTGGTGGCAGTGGTTCACATGAATGGTCAGAATGTCTCACTTGATCCTTTTTACATTGTTTCGTTTGATGTTGTAGCCAATGTTTCCATCTTATTTTGGTGTGGCAGGATAGTGGGACGGTTCACCATTGTTGTCTATCAGTTGATCTTGTATTGATCAAGTTATTTCACATATAGAATTTGGAATTATATTCCCATGATCATGAAAGATAGATAGTTCTAGGTACTAAAGGAACACTTAATTCACACCAATGAGAGATAAGTAGAAAATAAGTAGAATCTCTAGTTTTTGATACATTGCCCCCCCGTTTACAAATGTCTCTTCATAACTGCCCCGTTTAAAATTGTGCCAAATTTTACCCCTTGAAAAATACGTAGAGCATTTTGAGTGAGCGGATCCTAGATCAGGTACAGGTTGGCTGTTTCTCTTCCTGTCTTTTCCTCGTCATGGTTTCTTCTCCTAGTGGTCCACTCTCGTGTCTCGCCCAACCCACCTTACATAAGCCCAGCCGAACACCAACTCACTCGACCCATCTAACTTGGCTAAGTCAAACCCCACCGCATCATGCCCAGGGTTAGGGAATCGATGGTGACAGCGCCGATGACATCTAGGACCGAGATAGGGAGGATGACAATGGTGGTGGTGACTCCCTAGAAATACAGGTGATTCACAGGTTTATTCCCTACTTGTGCTTGGTCTTGTGCTTCCGATAGCATGTTTTAGAGTTTCCCTGGTTGTATCATCGAGATATTTACATATCTGTTGAACAAAATTTCAATACCACAATACTCCAACTAAGAACCTCCTCGATGATATTCCTGTGACCACTAAGTACCACACTTCTGGATTATGTGTCATTAACAGAGGATTCATATGCAAAAGTAAATGCATGATATGAATAATTTTTGCTCTCTTTTATACCACATCTGAACATGTATTTAGAATTATACTATCTATTTATTCTTTAACCATCTAATTATATCAAGAATTATACTATCTATTTATTCTTTAACCATCTAATTATGGTCGGCAAAGAACAAGAATATCAAGGCAAGAGATTAACACTCTCGTGTATATAATTTTTTAAGTGGACAAAACATGATGAATAATCCACAAAGAAACATGCACACACACAAAAAGTTAATGAAAATAAAGAAGACATGATATCAAGAGGAAGTCATAAGATATATCAAAATATTTTTTTTGCTTAAAAGCATATATATCCCATGGCTCAATTTCTCTCTTATGGTATATCAATGAACTTCAATTAAGAAAAACCTCAAAATCATCACAACTAACAATAAGGAAACTAAAAATAGTTGGGATATTTTAAGAAAGGCGAAACATATAAAAAGGAAATATTGTTTGCAATTTCATCAATATTGCACATAATGTTACCTTGAAAAACTAATATGGAACAAATTGCTAAAAGGCATACGGGGGATTGGTGAATCATCAACATGATTCTTGCGTTGGTCAGGATTTGATCCTAGGACATCCTGCTTTGATACCATATTGAATTGCGTGCACTAGCCAACGCAATCATAGGTCCGAACTATGGAAAGAGCTAGACAATTTATTTCAAAACTCACCCTACGTCTTTGCCCTTTGGCCTTTTGTGACGTTTGTTTGGGGAGCCGCAATCAGGATTTGATCTTAGAACCTCGTGCTCTGATACCATATTGAATTGCATGCACTAGCCAACGCAACCATAAGTCTGAACTGATGAAAAGAGCTAGGCAATTTATTTCAACAAAAATATAGTATAATTCAAATTAGATAATTTTACTAAAAATTAGAGCTATGCTAAATAATTGTGACTACGAAAAGGAGCAGATCAGGTAGTGTTTCGCAACCCTAGCTCTTAATAATAATGGCTGACGCCTCCTCTCGCTGACTTTCCTTGGCCGGATTATTTGATCTCGCCTCTCTCACTACGGCAGAAGCTCAAAGCGCCGACGGCCTAATCCTACGCCGACGGCCAAATGTCGAGGCCGTCGGCGAAGGTTCCCGGGCTCGTCAGCCTGGCAAAGGGGCCGTCGGCGTAGAAACACCGTCGGCGTATATCAAAATCCCTGACGGCCGCCGTCAGCGTAAATATACCGTCGGCATATGCATACTATAGCCCGACGGTCGCTGTCGGCCTTCCCTATACCATCGGCGCAGGAGGACACGTGTCCACAGTTAACGGCCCACCTGACGGGGCGGTCCGCGGCGTTAGGCGCGTAGCTATGCCGACGGCCAGGCCGTCGGCCTAGCGAGTCTACCCCCCTACGCCGACGGCAATGCCGTCGGCCTAAGTCTTTTTTTTGTTTGGGTACAGTTGTTTTATTTTTTTCCCACTAAAATTTTAATGTATATGTAATTTATAAATAAATAGGTGATTGTAAAATAATCACGCGAATCTTCGGCATCCTGCCACACCCACATAGAATAACGACGCGCACATGCCGACAGTAAATAAATTGGCTTGGAGATTACCTGCGGGCGGCTTCGAGCTGCCGAGGGGCTCCGGGTGGCGGCGGCTTCGGGCGGGCGGTGGCTTCGGGTTGGCGGCTGCTTCAGACGGGCGGTGGCGGCGGCTGCTTTGGGTAGGAGGAGTAGGAGGCAGCGGAGTGGAATGAAAGAAGAGGGGGTATTTAACCTAAACAATCGGGCGGTGGCGGCGGCAGCTCTGGACATGCGTTAACACTTAGCGAAATCCTGGATATGTACGTGGAAACTCCCGCCGCGGGACAACCGGGGCCTAGAATGTGGCAAAGTTGGCCCAACCATTGCTCTCCATGTACACATGTACTAAACAAACCAAAACAAATAGAAAGGTCCACCGGGCTACCCTCGTACGAAGATAGCTATAGGGGTAGACGATACGGGGCCCCCGGTCTAGGGTTTCGCCGGAGGAAGACCACCGGAGCGTCGGAATCACATGAAAACTTGCATGTGCCCCTAGCATATGTGTGTGAGAGTGGTGCAAGGTTGGTTGGTAGGTGCCATGTGTAGGCGCCAGGTGTGACCCCCTTCCCGGACATGCGTTAACACTTAGCGAAATCCTGGATCTGTACGTGGAAACTCCCGCCGCGGGACAACCGGGCCCTAGAATGTGACAAAGTTGGCCCAACCATTTCTCTCCATGTAGATATGTACTAAACAAACCAAAACAAATAGAAAGGTCCACCGGGCTATCCTCGTACGGAGATAGCTATAGGGGGAGACGATCCGGGGCCCCCGGTCTAGGGTTTCGCCGGAGAAAGACCACCGGAGCGTCGGAATCACATGAAAACTTGCATGTGCCCCTAGCATATGCGTGTGAGAGTGGTGCAAGGTTGGTTGGTAGGTGCCATGTGTAGGCGCCAGGTGTGACCCCCTTTCCGGACATGCGTTAACACTTAGCGAAATCCTGGATCTGTACGTGGAAACTCCCGCCGCGGGACAACCGGGGCCTAGAATGTGGAAAAGTTGGCCCAACCATTGCTCTCCATGTACACATGTACTAAACAAACCAAAACAAATAGAAAGGTCCACCGGGCTACCCTCGTACGGAGATAGTTATAGGGGTAGACGATCCGGGGCCCCCGGTCTAGGGTTTCGCCGGAGGAAGACCACCGGAGCGTCAGAATCACATGAAAACTTGCATGTGCCCCTAGCATATGTGTGTGAGAGTGGTGCAAGGTTGGTTGGTAGGTGCCATGTGTAGGCGCCAGGTGTGACCCCCTTCCCGGACATGCGTTAACACTTAGCGAAATCCTGGATCTGTACGTGGAAACTCCCGCCGCGGGACAACCGGGGCCTAGAATGTGGCAAAGTTGGCCCAACCATTGCTCTCCATGTACACATGTACTAAACAAACCAAAACAAATAGAAAGGTCCACCGGGCTACCCTCGTACGGAGATAGCTATAGGGGTAGACGATCCGGGGCCCCCGGTCTAGGGTTTCGCCGGAGGAAGACCACCGGAGCGTTGGAATCACATGAAAACTTGCATGTGCCCCTAGCATATGTGTGTGAGAGTGGTGCAAGGTTGGTTGGTAGGTGCCATGTGTAGGCGCCAGGTGTGACCCCCTTCCCGGACATGCGTTAACACTTAGCGAAATCCTGGATCTGTACGTGGAAACTCCCGCCGTGTGACAACCGGGGCCTAGAATGTGGCAAAGTTGGCCCAACCATTGCTCTCCATGTACACATGTACTAAACAAACCAAAACAAATATAAATATCCACCGGGCTACCCTCGTACGGAGATAGCTATAGGGGTAGACGATCCGGGGCCCCCGGTCTAGGGTTTCGCCGGACCATCGGTCTAGGAAATAGTAAATATATTAAAGTATTTAAAATAGTAAATATGTTACTTAAATAGATTGAAAAATGGAAAAAACAAATAGAATGTCGAGTGAAACGAATAGACCAAATTTGCGTAGGTGTGCCCTAGATCGAGCGAACGCACCCTATCTGCAAAAAAAAAATAGCGGCTCTACGCCGACGGTAGCCGTCGGCGTAGGCGAAGCGCTTAGATCGAGTCAACGGGCTGGCCCGTGACCCACCACGCACACGCGCAGCTTTGCTCCCCGCGCCCTCGTCTCCGCCCGGGCGCCGCCATCTCCCCTCCTCGTCTCCACCGTCGCCACCGCGTCTCCTCCCCGGCCGTGCCCTCTCCTCCAAGCCCGGCGGCCTGCCGCCACCAGGGCCTCGAGCTCGCCACCAGGGCCTCGAGCTCCACGAATCCCCGCTGCCACCAGGGCCTCGAGCTCGCCGGCGCCCTCCCCTCCCACGTCGTCCACCCCGAGCTCGCCGGCGCCCCCCCTCCCACCTCGTCCACCCCGAGCTCCGGCCGCCTGCGCCCTCCCCTCCCTGCTCGCGTCCACCCCGAGGTAGGGCCTACAATTCGGCTCGGATGAAATTAGATTGTTTGCTATAATTGTTAGATGAAATTAGATTGTTTGCTATAATTGTTAGATGATTGTTTGCTATAATTGTTAGATGATTGTTTGCTATAATCGTCCATATATGAAAAATATGAATGGAATAGCAAATATTTCATATCCCTGACTAGTGTAGAATCTCCTGTGATAGTGCTCCATGTTCCATCCTGCATTTCAATTTTGCTGCTCATATAAAACTAGTATTTAGAATTTTAGAAACCCACTTTTGAACTTTACAAAATCGTAAGAAAGAGCTTTAGAATATAATGGAATGGTAGTCGTTTTGTACACCATATAACCCACTTATTATTGGATTGAGTTTTTTGAATGGGCATAAATATACATGTTGTGAATAAAGTGTTGTCTTATATTTCTTCGTGTAGGTTTCTCGAAGCTCCCATCGTCTCGGAGCCCCCGCCGTCTCGGAGCCCCCTTCGTCTCGGAGCCCCCGCCATCTTGGAGCCCCCGCCGTCTCGGAGCCCCCGAGGGTGAGCTAAAACTCCGTCTCCTCCCGCACATTTGTTATGTTACTAGATTCCATTTCCACGTCAAGTGGCGTCACTTAGGTGTCATTTCCCGTCCGCGAGCGTTACGCGGATAAATATGCATTAGAGGTCGGCATATTATGAACCGTAACGCTTGTGGCATTTACGGGACAGTCGGCAGATGCGTAGTTGGGTATGTTTTCCATGTTCTGCTCTGGTCCGAGTCAGGATTTCGGTAGCACCTCCCCGTTGTTCTCCGGATGCACATCCTCTCGCCTTTTTGCCGATACGTGTATCGGGAGAGCAGCGGGGAGGTGCTGCCGAAATTCTGTCTCGGAGCGGGGTAGAGCATGGAGAACGTATCCAATCTACGGATCCGGCGGCTGCTAGGAACCTCTATGCCTATTAGAGATGTAGGTTATGCGTGTTGCCCCGTAGAGAAATAAAAAATATGATGCATTTAGTTTCATGCTATTATTTGATATGAAATGCCATGTTTATTGTTTGGCTCCCAATAAAGCAGAGGATGGCTGATAATAGGTGGATGTACAGTGGCCGTAGTACTGTTGTTGACAAAACAGAGGAGTGGCTATGGAAGACTGATATCTTAGTGAAGGAGTTATCCCGTGGTTCTAGGGCAGGCCTACTTCCAACTTGCCCTTGCGCTCGTTGTAATAAGCGTCATCGTCAGTCCAAGGATGATATGAAAAAACACCTTTTGAAATCTGGGTATATGCCGGACTTCGTCACGACGATCGACTTTACTCAGTACGACCGTGACAGAGGTGAGGTGATGCAGCAGCGGATCAATGGCAATGAGGGCGATGGGATTAGGAACTTGCTAGATGATCTCCGTGATGCAAACATGGTAGATTCACCACCTTCAGGTGAACCAGAGGAACCACCAGAACCGGAAGAACCGCGTGAACCGGAGGAACCAGAGCCAAGCGCGAAGGCCTTCTATGATATGATGGCCTCGGCTAAGAGGCCTCTGTACGAGGGTTCAAAGATTTCTCAGCTCGATGCCATCTCGCAAGTACTAACTAAAAAGCTCCAGTACGACCTTACCCGTTCATGCTTTGAAGATCATCTGCAGACATATGGTAACATGTTGCCCGAAGGGCATTGTCTGCCTAAAACCATGTACGAAGTGAAGAAAATAGTGAAAGCGCTCAACATGGAATACGGAAAGATAGATTGTTGTCCAAAAGGCTGCCTCTTGTTTTGGAAAACAGTTTGCGGGTGACAAGTACTGTAGCAAGTGTGGGGCCTCTAGGTATCATGAGGTAAAGGGAGCCGATGGTCAGATGACACAGTCAAAAGTCACTATGAAGATTCTTCGTTATCTCCCGTTTATAAAAAGAATCCAGCGGCTTTACATGACCAAGGAGTCTGCCACACAAATGACATGGCACAAGACGGGGAAGAGATACGAGGACGAGCACGGACGGGTAAAGATGGGACATCCATCTGATGGAAAGGCATGGAAGAACTTTGATAGAGACCACCCCGATGAGGCAGCAGAGGCTTGGAACGTCAGAATTGCGATTGCAACCGATGGATTTAATCCATATGGTATGTCGACTGCCTCGTACAGCTGCTGGCCCGTATTTGTTATTCCGCTCAATCTCCCTCCCGGAGCCCTAATGCAAAGGAAGACCATATTCCTGTCGCTGATCATTCCAGGGCCTGAATACCCGGGGAAGAATTTGAGTGTCTACATGCAGCCGCTTGTGGAAGATCTGAACCACTCTTGGCACCACGGGACGTTGACATACGACCGTGCATCGAAGACAAACTTCTACATGAAAGTTTGGTTCCACTATTCCATGCACGACATGCCCGGGTACGCCCTATTCTGCGGATGGTGTACAGCTGGTAAGTGGCCATGCCCAATGTGCAGGCACCTACTTGAGTTCCTTTGGCTAAAGGCGGGTAAAAAGTATTCCGCATTTGACACGCATCGACCGTACCTCACAAGAGAGCATCGATTCAGACAAGACAAAAAGAACTTCATCAAGGGCAAAGTTGTGCTTGAAAAAAAAAGATACCAACGTTTGATGGTGTAGCTGTTGATGCCGAGCTACGTGCTCTCGTGCGTACTGAGTCCGCTGTCCCACAATTTGCAGGATATGGTGTAACGCACAATTGGACTCATGAGGCAGGCATAACGAAGCTCGCGTATTATAAGGACCTCGAACTTCCCCATAACATCGATGTGATGCACACCGAGAAGAACGTTGCAGAGTCCCTCTTTTACACAGTCCTGAACATTCCTGAGAAGTCAAAGGACAATGTCAAGGCTAGAGTCGATGTTGAGGAGCTATGTGATAGGAAGAGACTGCACATGCAACCTCCTGAACGCAATCGGAAAAATTGGTTCAAGCCGCATGCCAACTACTGTCTTGATGGCCTCCAAAGGAAGGAGTCATTACAGTGGCTCAAATTCGTCGTGATGTTCCCTGATGGTTATTGTTCGAATATGAGCAAGGGAGTCAATCTTTCAACTGGAAAAGTCATCGGGCTCAAGAGTCACGACTATCATATATGGATTGAGCGGCTGATGCCGGTGATGGTTCGAGGGTATCTCCCTGAGCATGTCTGGAGAGTGCTTGCAGAGTTGAGCCATTTCTTCCGCACGCTCTGTGATACGGAAATGAAGCAAACCAGACCCAAATAAATAAAACTGGGCAGACTCTATGCCGACGACAATGTCGTCGGCGTAGAGACGACCATATGGCACCTAGTCAACCTGGGCCGACGGCATTGCCGTCGGCGTACCGTCCTGCGTGGCCCAGCAAATCAACCTGGGCCGACGGCATTACCGTCGGCGTAAGGACCACGCAGGAGCTGCAGGGACGGACACGTGGCGCGCTGGGCCGACGGTGAGGCCGTCGGCGTATAGAGGAGGGAGCCGATGGACGTTACCTGCGCCAAGTGGGCCCCGCGGAGCCTACGCCGACGGCGCGTGCACCGACGGCTCTAAGTTCCCGTCGGCCTAGGTTATACGCCGAAGGGTTTTCGTACGCCGACGAGATCCGTGTATACGCCTACGGGGTGCTACGCCGACGGCCACCGTCGGCGAAGCCTACCCGACGGTATACTAGGTGTACGCCGACGGGTTCCGGCCGTCGGCGCTGGGCTCATTTCCTGTAGTGTCTCGCGGCCGAGCTTGGTAGCTTGGTAGCCAGATCCATGGAGGGATGCGCGTCATGTGGTCAGATCGACCGGGCACCATGGGATACGCAAATTAATGCATCTGCAGACCTGTCAGTAATTAATCAACACGGTTTGTAAACAACATTGCAGCGCTTCCACGGTCTGTCATTTAACAACTGTTCCAACTACACGTAGCTTGCAATGCACGGTAAACCATCAGGCGAGCATGCCAACTTGCAGCTTTTTTTTTAATTATCTTGGTGGCTTGGTGCTCGCGTTTACTTCGTGGATGAGGATGCCAAGGAAATGCAAGGCTAATGTAGAAGTAGTATACTAATACAATTCAGAAGGTCAAAGCAGCATTAAGTACAGATCTTAAGAGAATACTACTATAGATCGAATATATCATACGTTTATTTAATTTACATTGCAACACGCGGGTTCGTTACAAAGAGAGCTCGACTTCACTCAAGTGTTACAAAACAACAACAACAACAACAAACCAGAGACGTCCATATTGCTAGGAGCCACTTCAAGTGAAGTATCACCTGACGAAGCTAGCCCAAGATGGACACCGGTGCCAGCAAAGAAGGGCAGGACTGGTTGGGGATTGAGGAGGCCTCGCCCTTCTTGGGTAAGTACACGAAGAAGCAGGCGCCCATCGGATGGACCTCTGTTTTTTTTTTTGAACAGGATAAGGGTCCGAGGACCCCAGAAGCTTCATTCAACGCGGTGGGTACATATTACAACAAAGACCCCCACGAAAAGGGAATTTGCAGATAAGGCTAAGCCTTTTACAAAAAAGCCCCTAGGGAATAAAAAATCTAAGCAATTCGATCCCTGGTCTTCACCACCGCCGACGAACAACCTCCCGACGCCGGTGCCGCCGCTGCTACCGGGGAACAAGCCACTTGGAGCAGAAAGGGCCATGGATCCAGCGCCGTGGTCGAGGAAGATCCTCCCATAAGGCTTCAGGCCAGGAGGAAGAAGAACGGCCATCTCTTGGCCGAGGAGAGCCGCCGCACGGCCATCAGAGACAGAGGCAAGACAGCCATCGCGTCGCATAAGGTCCTCTGCTAGAGCACTCCAAGAAACGAAGCTTCACCGCATCCTTTTCCCCGGCCAGATCTGAACAACACCCCTTCGAGATTTCTCTCCCCCTCGCCACCACGGCCGGCCAGGAGGGAGATCTCAGCAGGAACACCACAGATCCACCGGGGCTCGCGATTATTGAAGGAGCCTAAACCCGAGCCTGGCAGCGCCTCCCACCATGGAAGTCGCCAGAGCACGCTCGTTGACGCCCTTGCTGCAGCTCGCGCCACCCGCAGCGAGGAAAGACCCTAGAAATCGACCTTATTGGCGGAGATCTCTGGATCAATCTTCTCTGGCCACGAGCACCCACACCGGAGTACCATTAGCTAGAGGAGAAGCACCAGACCGCATCGAAACCGGCCGAAGAATTTCGATGCACTACTCCCATTCCACGCAGAGGCGACACAAACCCTATGTACTAACCTACTAACGCCAGCACCTCCCCTTAGCCTCTCACCGGCGGCGACGCCGCCGGGAGAGGCCTCGGTTTGGGCTGGAAAACAGGGAACGACTCTCAAGCAAGCAGGAGAGGGGAGAGGAGAGGGGAGATGAGAGTGTCCGTTTCCCGGATGGACCTCTGTGGCGAACGCCGTGGTGGTGGCCTTGATCATGGCGATGCCACCTATCCTCCTCATCTTCACCGGCCGCCTCAACGCGCCCGCGGTGTGGATCAAGTCCACCGTGGCCGGCTTAGGAGTCCAACCTGCTGCAGGTAATTTGCATTGTTGGCATGCTCGACCGCTCTAAGATGGATTGGGCCACTTCAACGAAAATGTCAAGCTACATTCTTTGAAAATTAAAAGGATCCTTTTCGAGTTTTCAGTTCTTCATTTGTGAATATGGACTCTTATATCGTCTGACTTTTTTTTTTTGCTTCGTGTTAAAGCACGTCGTCGTTGCACTTGCATGTAGTACTGCATGCAATTCTTCTAAAACTCTGGTCCAATAATCCACTTGCAGAATCCAAGAAGAAAGACATCCTTCTGGGTGGCCTGCTACTTGCAGGGTTCGACGAGGGGTCCTGCGCCAGCCGGTACCAGTCCGTGTACTACCGCAACAACATGACTCGCTCGCCGACGCCGTACCTCATCGCACGGCTGCGGCAGCAGGAGGCGCTGCAGCGGCGGTGCGGCCCGGGCACCGAGCCATACACGAGAGCCACGGAGCGGCTGAAATCCGGGCAGAAGAACGTCGACACCGTCGACGGCTGCAGCTACCTCGTGCTGGTATCCTACCGGGGCCTCGGCAACCGGATACTCGCCACGGTCTCTGCTTTCCTCTACGCCGTGCTCACCGACCGCGTGCTGCTCGTCGATCGGATGGAGACCTTCGGCGACCTCTTCTGCGAGCCGTTCCTGGGGGCGACGTGGCTGCTGCCCCTCGACTTCCCGCTCGAGGGGTACAAGGACCTCTGGGAGGGCGCGGCCGAGACCTACGAGAACGTGACCCTGCACAACAACACCGGCCCGGCTTCCGAGCACCGCTTCGTGTACATCCACCTAGACCACCTCGCGACCCAGGCGAATAGGCTCGTCTACTGCGACGATCACCGGCAGTTCCTCCACCGGGTGCAGTGGGTGTTCTTGAGGACCGACGGCTACATCGCGCCGAGCTTCTTCCTCAACCCCGTGTACCGGGAGGAGCTCGACAGGATGTTTCCCCGCAAGGACTCCGTGTTCTACGTCCTCTCGCGGTACCTTCTCCACCCGACCAACCACGTCTGGGGCATGGTCACGAGGTTCTACGATTCTTATCTGAAAAATGCCGATGAGCGGCTGGGCATCCAGATCAGGGTCTTCGACGAAGACAGGCCGCACCAGTACATCCTAGACCAGATACTCGCATGCACGTCGCAAGAACTTCTGCTGCCGGAGACAATCGCGATGAGCGCGGGAGCAGCGCCGCCGCCGCGTCCCACGGCAGGTTCCCGTGCACGGACCAAGGCCGTGTTGACGACGGGTCTGAGCGGATGGTACGGCGGTAGCATCCGGGAGATGTACTGGCTATCGACGAGCGCCACCGGCGAGCTGGTGAGCGTGCACCAGCCAAGCCACGAGGAGCACCAGAGTATGTTCCGGGTCAGACACGACATGAAGGCACAGGCCGAGATGTACCTGCTGAGCATGACCGACAGGATCGTCACCAGCGGCTGGTTCACCTTCGGCTACGTCGGCACTGCTCTCGGCGGACTCACGCCGTACATCATGACGAGGCCAGAAAACCGGACTGTGCCCGATCCCCCGTGCAAACGGGCCATGTCCATGGAGCCATGCGGTCAGGTGCCGGCATTCTTCGAATGCACTAGGAAAGAGTACGACATAATCATCGACAATGCTAAAATGGTGCCGCATGTCCGGGCTTGCGAAGACATGTCTTGGGGGCTTAAACTCACTAAGCCCATTGCGGAGAATATGTAGAATTTTGGAGTTCTTTTTGAACATTATGTAGAATTTTGGAGATAGTTTAATGTTGGACTGTTATCAGCTTCCGAGCGGCTGCCAGCTCACGCGAAAGCGACGTCGCGCTCGCAAACAGAAAAACGAGCCCTTTACTTTAGCGAGCTGCTGGACCCAACAGACAACTTTAGTGCGCCTCCCAGGACAACTCTAACTCCCAGGACAACTTTAACTGCCTCCGAGGACCCCTTGTCCTTTATACACCGCACGAGCAAAAAGATCTCGTCTCCTTTACAACTACTCCACCATCTCCCACCTCCCAGCTTCTTCTTCCTCAAGAAAAAGAAGGAACCAGACCAGATCTGAACCAGATCAGATCTGAAGCCATGAAAAAAGAACTAGTGGAGTAAAAAATCAACAGGTTGGTCATCTTTAACCCCTCTCCCCCATCCCCTGTACTCCTTAATCTCAAAAATTTCAACTAGTTTGCAAAAAACACACAAGAGATGCAATCTCTCATAGAAGTTTTTATATAAGCACGTAGAACATCTAAAATATATGAGCAAACCAACAAGATACTTGTCCCAGATAAAGAGGTTACTAATAGCAGTTTAAAAAACCACAAGATATAAACAAGTATCCAAACATATACTAGGTGACCAGAAAATATTATGACTGAACATTCTTCCATGCTTGTAGTGTAGACAACATTTTGAATCTGGTAACTTGATTTTTGCATAAAGAAAATTGCATATTGTTCCTTGTGCATGATCAACTTGAACCTTTTCCATCATCTACTTAAATTTGGCATGCATGTTGAAAGTTCATTTCTCGTTCCTGCATTGAAAAAAGAGTAAAGCATGATGAATTTGATGAAATTCAAAAACAAATGACTTTGCAGGTTACACAATAGAAAAACATGGATATTGATCATCTTTTGCCGATGGATGAGTCTAATGGTGATTTGTCATTAACTGGAGCACTGAATAACGAAAGTATATGTGTGGTTTTACACATTGAATAATAATAAACTCATAACTGCCAAATTATTTCTTAATGGTTGCAAGGTTATACATGATGACCTACCAACTTAGCTTTATTACATGGACAGGTTAAAAATCCATTCAAAACTGCCAGATTATTTCTTAATGGTTACAAAAGATATACATGCACAACTACCAAAAAAACTTTATTGGATGGACAAGCTAGAAACTATTCAGAACTGCCAGATTATTTCTTAATGGTTACAAGGTTACACATACAGAACTACCAAAATTCGGTTTATTAGATGGACAAAACATTCAAACCGCCAGATTATTAATAATTGATTACCAGGTTCTACTTGATTAAACTGCCAGGATATTACATAGTAATTGCCAAAAAAAGTAAATCCAAAATATAATTACACGTTGACCATGTTTCCTACCTACTAGTCCTAGTCACAGCAATCTACGAAAAGATGTAATATGCTTCGTACTAATGTTTAAAAAATATGCAGATATGATGCTTTTGGGTGGAAACAATGAAGCAACACTCTCCACAGGTGGTTCGCTCGGATTTGCTTGTCCTAGCATGAGTCTCGCACAGTCAAGTGTTGCTCACACCCCTCCGGTAGAACAAAACAGTGGTAACGACGGGGTCCCAGAAGTCATTTCTACACCACAGCCACCAAGTACACACATGAGATTCGATACATTGGAGGAGGCTGAAAGGCACTACAAGATGTATGCGCAGAGAAAGGGATTTGGCATTAGATATGACTACAGGAAGAAGTCGAGTAAGTGGAGGGTACATAAGGGCAGCACTTCTTTGTCACAAGGCAGGCCACTAGAAAAAAACAAAATAAAGACACTCAAAATCCTAAGCCTGTTGTGCCAGAGAGGAACATGAGTACAAACACAAGAACAAATTGCCAAGCTCGAATGATGGTGAAGTTTAGGGATGGAAGCTGGGTTGTGATAGAATTTTGTGATCAGTATAACCACCCACTCATTAACAAATGGTCACTAATCAGGTTCCTACGATCACACAGAGAAATCCCGCAGGAGGACCAGGATTTCATCAAGGTACTTCATTAAGTTAATATGGAAACAAGCAGGATGATGCAAGTGATGGCTACACTCTAGGAGTCACTTGAAGGAGTTCCATATACCCCTAAAGACATGGCGAACTTCAGAGCATCAATTCGAGCTGAGAACAAGTACACAGACATGCAAGATACATTTACGTACTTTGATGAAATGAAGCAGCAAGATAAAGATTTTTTTTACAGATTCACGCTTGATGATGAAAATAGAGTTGAGAAGTTATTTTGGGTAGATGGAGCTACTAGAAGAGCATACAAACACTTCAATGATAGCATATCTTTTGATACAACATACTGTACCAATCAATATAAGATGCCTTTCGCTCCATTTATAGGAATAAATAGCCATGGACAGTCTATCCAACTTGGATGTGGGTTCTTAAAGAATGAGCTCAGTGCTAGTTTTGACTAGCTATTTGAGCCTTTTCTAATTGCCATGGATGGTCTAGCTCCAATAAATATAATTACAGACCAAGATTTTGGAATGAGGTCAGGAATAGATAACAAGTTCCCAAACACTAGGCATAGGAACTACCGTTGGCATATAGTTGATAAGGCAACTGAAGAAATTGGGGCATTAGTTGCAAGAATTCTTGGCCTACGAGAAGTGATAAATGATTGACTAAATTGCAGCTTGTCACCAGAGGAATTTGAAGAGAGGTGGAATGACATGATACAAATGTTTGGCTTGAATGGACATCCTAAGTTTCTGACACTGTATGAGAAGAAAAGTTACTGGGTCCTGGCATACTTTGTGAACTCCTTCTACCCATTCCTACAGACAACCCAACGCAGTGAAGGATTTAATGAGTGTTGAAACAATATATCAGTCCTTCGAACTCAGTCCTCGAGCTTGTTCGTTAATATGCTGCTATCCAAGAAAAGATAATGAAAGCATAGAACAAAGAAGAAGAAGACTCATCCCTAACTACAACGAAGACATGGTGCTGGCACTCAATCAAACAACACATGTCAACAGTGTACACATGTGGCATATACAACCATTTTCAGAGACAAATGCTATACACAATGTCCTATAACATAGTACAGACTACTGATCGTATTTACACGCTTGAATGCATAACAAAGTTTGTGCCCACATACCACAATAGAAACTACCAAGTTTATGCAGACTGTGAAAATAGTCAGTAAAAATGTCAATGCTGCAAATTTGAGAGAGATGGCATGGTGTGCTGTCACATTCTAAAGGTAATTTGCAAACTTGTTATCAGCTGCCAGAATAACTGCCAGTAGTTACCTACTAGGAAAGTATATGATTGCCAGGTTAAAAAATGTAGGTCATGTAGTTACTTTATGTGGAAAGCAAAAAACAAATATCATTATATGGTAGATTGGAAAGTATATGAAAAGCTGACAGATTATAAATGACCATAATTGTAAAATTATTTTAGTTTCGACATATTATGTTTTTCTTTTGAGAAACATACTAACTATGCTACCTCATTTTTTTTGTTTTTCCAAATGAAGACCATGTTCTTCCTAGGACTGACAGTGATGCCACCGGAATATGTGCTTAAAAGGTGGACATGGAGTGTAGAGGAGAATTTGGTGGAAGAAACTACATGACAACCGGCTGAGATGTCGGAGGAGTCTAGGAAGAAGATGTCACTGGCAACAATGTGCAATGAGTTCAAAAGCATGACACTATACGGTAACCAAACAAAAGATGGGAAGAAGAAGGATGCATCTAAAAAATATGAAGAAGGATTTGGCTTCACTAAAGAGAGAGACAGAGAAAAGAGCAAAAAAAGTTGTTGCTGATTCTACTCTCCCTATAAATTCTTCACAGCATACTCCAAACAAAAGAAATCAGCAACATGCACCTACAAATATGGATGAACAACATCAAAGATCTGGGCCAGAAACACATCCACCAAAACGCAAGAAGGTTGCTCCAAAGATATCGACACCTACATGTGATCCTAGGCTAAGTAACAACACTAACTTCACAAGTTCAGATCCGATTATACCTACAACCGCTACAGCATCTTCGGAAACATCCCATGCTCACATACGTGATCCCCGCAAATCAAACACAAAAGGAAGGAAGAGAAAGTATGCATTTGAGAATGCACTGAACATTGGCAGGAAATAAGTTCGTGTGTGCAAGCAATGTGGCTCGACGGAACATGATTTGAGAACATGCCCACAAAGATCACAGCTACCAAACCAGAACTAAAAAAAGCCCTCTGGATTACCGCATAAAACAATTACTAAGTGTTCTACATATTTTTCATTGTTTCATGTTGTGAAGACAGTGCCATGTATGTCCTATTTACTTCCAGCTATATTCATGTATGCTCAAGAATTTCACGAAAAAATGAAGAAACAAACAACTGTAATATTACCGTATCACATTATTGTTTAAATTGAACCTCCAGTTCTACTTTTCCTCATTAAAATCAGCGGTTACCCACTTTATGGTATGACCCTCCTTAGTTTATATACATCACCTTTGCTAATTTGTGGGATGTTCTGCCCATCCCAATTCTCGATGTTGTAGAGCACATGAAAACCACAGTTGAATCTGCGAGGGGAAAAATAAAAAAGGCATCAATAAAAACTGCAGTATAAAACAGTTAGAAATCATTTTCTACAGTTAAAAAAGACAAAAATACAAAAAGATGGCATACAAGTTTTCCTGCATTGGCACATTAACAATTATGAGTTTCCAATCCTGTATCTAGACCTTCGAGGTGGCATAATGTATGTGCCATATAGCCTTGATCCTACTGATTAGTGCATTTGCGTGATCAGCGAGACTTTGACTCTCTTCGCCACGCATCGAGTCAAGTTCTTCGAACCTTTCGTCTTGAAAGTTCATACACAAGCAATATTAGTGGTTGCCTTCCTTATTTCCTCTGCAGATCTCTTCCAGAACTGGGAAACAAATCTGTATAAAAACACAGACAATAAAAACAGGTAACTACTCTGAATTAAAAAGGCAACTTAGCACTTCTAAAATGGTAATTAACCTGTTGGTATTAGGTAACTGAAAAACTACATTCACAGTGTTCTAAGTGGACAGCTGCTAACCTGTTTCATTACACTGAGCGAGTAATCTGATCTTCTTTTGAAATACAAAACAACAACCTTCTTCTCAAACTGTCCACATATCAAAAAGTTGGAGAGCTGGTATGGCATTATCATCTTGCCCTCCACTTTTTTCGTATGACACGGGTACTCGATACCAACTCCCATACAATGATTAGACAATTCACCCCTAACATGTAGAGAGTCAGCCAAGTCACCAGTTATAACCCAGATGTCCGTGCATTTTACAATTTGGTACCTAGTTTAAAACAAGGAATGAAAACAATTAATGAACAACCAACAACATAATAAAAATCAACAACTATCAGATTTAAAATCAACAGCTACCACATTAAAAAGGAACAACTACTAGAATAAGTTTGAACACCTACCAGGTTAAAAAAGATGAACAAAAAACATACAAGCCTAAGTATGAGCAGATGGAATAACTACCAGATAAATTTAAACAACTACCATATATATTTGAACAACTACCAGATTATGTAAGAACAAATACCAGGGAAACAGAATAAATGATGTTTACCTTTTCAAATTGGATTTGCTTGGCCTTGAGTGCTTGCTGCTCAGCATGATCTTCTAGTATACATTCTCTTGATCTGAAGCGACTTTTATTGAGCTATCAAAGGGGGACACCAGAAAACGGGTCACATTTTTTACCCTCACTTTGTGAGCTTGCACCTTCGGTGTTGTGCTTTGAATAGCGTTGCCATCCATGGTGGTTGCGGGTTTTAACTCTCTCTTCCTTTTTGAAAATGCTTTACAATAATCCTCATACCTATTCAGCTCTATTGCACCTTCTTCACTAACGAAATCAATTTTATTGAGGATATAGTCTTCCAGCTCCTTTGACACTTTGAATTCTTCGAAATCAGAGTCAACGCATGTTTTTTCAACAGGTTTGTTTCATTCTGCTGTGGAAAAAGCAAAAGAAAAATATTAATAGAGTTATTCTATGTAAAATTGGCTACAATGTAACTTTAGCAGAAAAATGCACAGCAGAAAAAATCCTATTAATTGCACTACACTACTGCCATTTTGAACTAGACTCTATCACATTGACCTTATATATATGTGACCATGTAACAAACATATCAGATGATGTCAAAAAAGCACTACCCGACTAATTAGTCACAATAATAAAGTTATCTACGAGAAATAATTACCAAGTTCTTTATAAAGCACTCATAACAACTATCAGATAATTTAGTCACAGTTATCTATGTAAACAACTTCATGCCCCTGGACAAAAGCAAAGTGGCTGCCTGATTAAATAATATTGGCTTCCAGATTAACTAAGCTAAGTTGCCAGATAAAATAAACTTTCTTCCTATATTTCACCAAAAAGAGTGATCACTATTAGGTTTTTAAACATGTTGTTATCACATACAATTAGAGAGCAGAACAAATTACCAGTTTTATATTACTAAAATATTAGCATATTTTTTTCCGTAGAAGAGCATGCATGTTTATTAGCATACTAGCAAAAATTCCATAGATGAAAAAACTATAGGATATAAGCAAAAAAGGTTACCTTGTGGTTCTGCCCAAGCTATTGGAGCAACATCTTGTGCAAATGCAGGCATCGAATCTTCCTGGGTACCGATTGTGCAAACCATTGGAGAATCATCCACACATTCTTCCTGTGAACTAAACCCCAGGTTGAAAGGTGGTGGTGTAAACATACCAAGTCGGTTATCTCTCTTTGAACTAGTAGATGGGCCTGCTGAATCAATATGTTTCCTTTTATGAGAAGTCCCTTCTGTTGTACTTTCATGTGCTTCATCAACCCTAGGCAACACTCCTTGCTTTATTACTGATTCAGACAACCCTCTAACAAGTTCTTGAATTTTTGGTGGAACTACAACAGGTTGCCCACTCGGGAAACCAGGAATCCCCAATTTAGCACCAACAAAAGGGGATAACTTCCATGGCCTGTAATAGCTGCTGCTACCCCTAGGAAATGTCCCCTGTGCTACTGGTGAGACCACCATGGTTCTGCACATGTTCTCAATTGGTGCTGTTGTTTTTGATTGCAAGTTATCAATAGTGGGTGATATTTGGATTGCATTGGCCTTGTTTTTTCCATCATCTGGATTATTTTTTTTGGCTACCAAAAGAAATTCTTGCACCATTGCTAGATGTGCATCTTTGCAGCAACAGGGAACACTCTAATAGCAGTGCTCATTGTCTTCCCATCACTGATAATCGGAGCAGGGGCATCTTTTTGATAATCGTCAGGACACCAAAAAAGCGAAATTTGAACTCTTCCCATCCTCTAAGGTTGGAGAGAAGCTGATACTCTTGCCCTTGGTATCACTTACATGGGCAGTGCTGACGTTGCTGCCACCTTGAATCTGTGCAAGCCTTGGAGATTTCCTAGTAGGTGTGCTGCTTGACAAACTCCGACATTTTCTGCACGCACAAAAAAGACAAAAAAGGAGGGGAAAGGGAATTAGACAAAAAATATGTTACATACTATATGCAAAAAAGTTGATTTCAAAAAACTCAAAAATAACTGTCAAAGTAGTACACCATTGATATGTACGCACACTCTCGGATACAGGGGATTTTCCAGCCATTATTTCTTATTCATTCCTAGCAGTATTGCTACCCCTGGACTGCTCGTGCACCTTCTCTACATTAGCACTATAGTATATGAAAAAAAGATTTAGTTGCCAGATTTATTATGAATAATTACCAGAGAACTTATACTTTACTACCAGGTTTTAACAAACATGAAGTTGTAAAAATGAAGAATTGTAAAAATATTTATTTGCCATATTAACAAGTGGTTACTACCAGAAAAAATACATTGGTACACAAATGTTCGCAAAACTGTAAAAAAGACATACTTGCCAGATTACCTATACATCACTGCCATGCTAATTACACTACTTTGCCAAGATACAACCAGGAATACTATAACTTACCTCCTTTGTAGATTCTTCGAAACATTATCTTCATTTTCAGTACTTGAATTGTCTATACTCACTGGGTCTACTGCTTCAGAACACTTGCTGATAAGGATCTCGAGTTATTTTGCAACTATACACTTGATGTTGTTATGCAACTTCAATTCACTGGCTCTTGGTTTTAGTGGCCGTTGTTTTATGGAACTTAGTCTTACTACAAGACTTGCTGCATCTCTCTTTATTTCCTCTTCAGCTTGTTGGGTACAATCCACCGGGAAATCAACAATGAAATAACCAAATCCTTGACTCCCATCGGAAGCATCAGTGTCACTAAATGATGGAACCTTGATTTGAGAATGCATACCAGGAGGAGATGCACTTTTGCTAGCCCTTGGTTGGGATTTGGTTGGTGGCACTGATTGTGCAACATTAATGATTTTAGTGCTGCTTGCACGGTGACTAGGTTCTACATCACCTTCATTTCTCTCATTTCCTTCATCTGATTCTGATGAAGAAGAACTCATGTCTTCATCTCCATTTGGTCCTTGAGCATCACCATGTACGCCTCCTTCATTTAATTCTGTTTCATCTGACTCAGTCAAACCTTGAATAAGGTTGCTCAAAGACTATTAAGCCCAGATGCAAAAGTCTGTATGAGATTGAATTCTTTGATCTTTTGCTGCAAAATAATAATAAGCTAACAAGTTAGACAACAGAAACTAGTTTCTTACTATGAATCTAATTAGATAGTAGGTAAAAGAAAAGAGGGTTGTGCTAACACGTAGCGCCATATATTTTGCCTTGCGTGCAGCGACCTGCTAAACACTATTTGCCTACTCTGTTTCCACCCCCGACCTAATGTACATGCGCGCGAGGAGGAGACTACACAGTAAACAATGATCAGGGTCCTACAATATATATAAAAGGTGCTCAAGTTCCTCCTTGCTAGCTTCCTAGGGATAGCAGGAATTAAAATAGTTGTTAGCCTTTTGTCAAAAATAAATCAATCATGATTACTAGAAAAGAAATTACATTTGGTTGCCACCTTCAAAACATGTTGCAAATTATTAGAAAAAATAGTTAGACACTTGACAACTTTAAGCATGGATGCCATATTAATTAAACTTGGCTACCCGGTAAATTATACTTGTTTGCCATGTTCTAACTACAATAGCTGCCATATCAATTAATCTTGGTTGCCCAGATTAACTATACTTCAAAGTGATAACTATTAGGTTTCCAACACTACTACTGCCATTACTGCCATGTAGACTGCTTTTGGGATGCCTCTGCGCACAGCAACACATAGCTGGCATAATGTACGGATGGACAACTCACTTTTAATGCCACAAAATAATACTAGACATGCAGCACATGTAAGTAGATTTTTCCAAAAAAAGAAAATAGCAAACCTTCTCCTTGCATGTAGCATAAACCATCTGGCCCACCAAAAAGACCAATTTCCCTAGCAAAATCATCTTTAAACTCATCCTTTAGCTGCAAAATATTTGGGGGGAGAGCGGGGGTTACATAAACACATGAAAAACACATCAGTGTATGAATAAAAAATACACATAAAGGGGAATATACAAAATGCAAACTCCTGAACCAAAAAAAATTCCTGACCTTCATGGATCCAAAAATGTTTGAATCAAACTCCTGAGCATCCATTTCACCAAGGGCATCAATTGCATCCTTAGTCCAGCAATTAATAGCAAATTCGGTATGCTCAAAACCAAGATTAATATGGTCGGTGTCGAGATCAGAAAAGTATCACAGCTGAAAAAAATCAAAAGAAATGCAAAAATAATGAGTATGTATATAATGTAAAACAAAAGGCATTCACATTTGACAAAACAAAGCAATTTTTTTTAAAGTAACAAGGCCACGTAGCTACCATATAAAAATGCCTTAGCTGCCAGAAAAAATACACATGGCTGCCACCAAAAAGTACACCTGGATATCAGGTGAAAAATAAAAAAGTCTGCCGGATATGAACATATGGAAGGGTGTACCAGGTATTATAGATACAGATGCTAGATTAAAAAATAGCTCCCAAACAACTAAAAGAAAATTTAGAAAAAGAAAGAAGCTCTCACCATGCAATACAACAAACACCCCATTGTGTATTTTCCATTTGATAGGTGCTTGTGTAGTTCATCAGCAATAAACTTGCACATATTCATATCTTGAGCTTGATCTACATCTCCCTAAGAAAAAACATTACCATCACATATTAGAAAAATACTAACAGGTATATACAGGTGTATAAAACTAAAAAGGAAATTAAGAGGAGTTGCAAAAATGTAACATGCAGTCATATACCAGTATTAGATAACATTTGTTACTCATTCTAGTATCAGTAGTTGGAGCAACAACTATTGAGGTAATGAACAATAACCAAAGCTCCCTGAATGTTCCATCTGCCTCCTCATACTAAGCTAACCTGATGCCAATTTCAAAAACTTTTGGCCTACTACTTTCACCAGGAAAAAGCCTTGCTGCAATCTTAGCTTCCAAATCATAATATGCATAGTATTTCACAGCCAAATGTCCGTGTGGGAGCCCAATAATCTCATGCACAGACTGCTCTGTCAAAGGAATCACTCCACGGCGAGCGATTACAAAAGATCGCCTAGCTGGATTGTAACACTGTGCAAACCAGTAAATGACTGGATTGTGCAACTGCTCACACTTGATATTGAGAAAACTAACATGCCCCATGTCTACTATGGTAGCGCGTTGGTCGTCGGTTAAACTGTTGCACAACTTTAAGATAGGTGCTGGCGAGGCTCTGTTCCGATCTCCGGTGAAAACCTATGAACAAAACAAGAGAATAAATGGATGAAATAAGATAGGTTCCTATTACCAGAATACCAATGCATTCAATGCCGGATTAACTAAGTTCAACTACCAGGATATTAAATAGGTTCCTATTACCACAAATCCAACTTACATTATCCCTCTTTCTTGCACCTTTTCCCGGCCGAGTAATTATGGCATTCCTTTGTTATTCCTTCCTCCGAGCTATGACATCAAGCCCATGCTGATATATTTAGAAAAACACAACAACAAAATTATTAGTGTACAAAAAGTATTCTGAAATAAAAATAATGGCAACATCCCAAAACCAAAGGCACAAAAATAACAGCTAACTCCAAAATAAAATTGTCTGTACCCAAAAACTTCCAGATTATATACAAAAAACTTGTAGATTACATAAAAAAAACTTCTAGATTGCATGCAAAAAATAACTTCCAGATTATACTAAAACAACAAGTAGCTTGCTTATTAAAAAGTAACTACGAGATTACACAGGATTGCCTACCAGGTTATACAAAAATGACTACCATATTATATACAAATGACTTCCAAAATGTATAAAAACATATTAGGTTATTTACAAAAAACATCTACCAGGTTATATACAAACAACTACCAACTTATTTTAAAATGACAACCAGATTATATGAAAAATAACTACCAGATTAAATATCATTTTGCATTATATTCCTAGATCCTAAATATATACTTAATATGACAAAAATGAAGAATTAGCTTGCCAAAAAGGTTTTGCACTAGATACGTAGCAAAAAAGGATTAACTCCTACTTGATGAAAAAGTGCTGAAAAGGCATGACGGATACATATCCATTACACCATAATGAAATGAACCATATGTGCGGGTAATGTGATCACAAGTAATGTACGACAATGTAGCTATAATACAGGGTAGGGTATGAATCCTATGGCATTGCAAATAAGATGCCAAAACCTCCTGCACACAACTGCTGGCTCTTGCACCACTCCATTGTGTCGACACATGAATGATATGAACAACATAAAAAAACTATGGCTCTTGCATATTCACGCATGTAAGCACAACCACAAAAATTATCATCCACTCCTCACCTACACACTCATTTCGACCACCTAGAAAAACAACATGAACTAATCCCCCTTATAACTGCTTTCACCTAGATTACCATTAACATTCTACATACTCCTTATGATCACCAAGAAAACAACAAAAGCAATATCCCTCAAAAAAATCACAATCAAGTAAAAAATAGAGCACCCACCCACCTAACCCACCCCACCAGACAACATAGCTACCTTTTAGGGGTGGGGATTGATCGAGCCAACTAAAATCGACCACCTACAAAGCAATAACGCCATAAAAATCATGCAGACAACCCAGATCTCGGCCACCCTTGAAGAGATACCACTCCTCGCAAGCTAGGAACTCGCCATCGTCATGCCCCCACATACAACTGATGACCCACAAGTATAGGGGGTGTATCTCAGTATTTTTGAGGGAAGTGAAACCTAATTTATTGATTCGACACAAGGGGAGCCAAAGAATATTTATAAGCCTTAACAATTGAGTTGTCAATTCAGCTGCACCTGGAAACAATCTGGCTCACATCAGTTTATCAGTAGCAACCGTTTTGTAGTAGGAATAGTAAAGTAGCAGCAGTAGTAAAGTAGAGACAGCAGTAACAATAGCAGTAAACAGTAGGATTCGAGTGCGGTAGGCATAGGGATGGATGAACGGGCGTTGCATGGACAAGACAATTCACATAGCAATCATAACATAGGGCAATTGCAGATAAATAAGATAAAGCATCCAAGTACTAGATAATCCTAGGCATGTGTTCCATATATAGTCATACGTGCTCACAATGAGAACTTGCACAACATCTTTTGTCCTGCCAGCCCGTTTGTAGCGGGGCCTCAAGGGAACTACTAGCAATTAAGGTGCTCCTTTTAATAGAGCACCGGAGCAAAGCATTAACACTCCGTGAACACATGTGATCCTCACATCAAAGCCATTCCCTCCGGTTATCCCGATTTCTGTCACTTCGGGGCCATTGGTTCCGGACAACAACGTGTGTATACAACTTGTAGATAAGACCAAAAACAATACTATCATAATGAATCAATAACATGTTCAAATCTGAAATCATGGCACTCGGGCCCTAGTGACAAGCATTAAGCACAACAAGTCGCAACAAAGTTATAAAGCACTAATAAAAGATACTAGTCACCATGCCCTAACAATCTGATGCCATTACATGAACGATCTCATCCAATCCCTACCATCCCCATAGCCTACAGCGGGGGATTACTCACTCATAGATGGGGGAAACATGGATGGTCGATGGAGAAGCGATGGTGATGATGATGGCGATGATCTCCTCCAATTCCCCGTCCCGGCAGGGTGCCAGAACGGAGTTTCTGGTGCTGTTTCGTGGAATCTGGTGGTGGCGGCGGAGCGGAACTCCTTCTGGAAAAATGTCGAACCCCCTGAGTTTTTAGGTCAGAAGGCAACTTATAGGCGAAGAGGGAGACCGAGGGGGTGCCTGGGCTGACCACACCACCCCCTGGCGCGGCTAGGCCTGGCCCGCGCGGCCAGGTGGTGTGGTGGCCCCTGGCTCCTCGTCGTCTCGTATTCTGGCTCCAGATGACTTCTGGTAAAATAGGCAATTTGGCTTTTGTCCCGTCCAATTCCGAGAATATTGATTTTCTGACTTTCCTCGAACCAAAAACAGCAGAAAACAGGCAGCTGGCACTGTGGCTCTTGTTAATAGGTTAGTCCAAGAAATCATATGAAAAGTAGTCCAAAGTGTGGACAAAACACAATAAAGTGGATAAAACCAAGCATGGAACATCAAAATTTATAGATACATTTGCAATGTATCAACATCCCCAAGCTTAACTCATGCTCGTCCTCGAGTAGGTAAGTGATAAAAAGAAAGAATAATTTTTGAGGTGACATGCACCATCAAAGACTTGATCAAAGTATTTGTGAAACATTCAAAGCTGGGATCATAGTACTTCAATCATAACATGAAAGACAAAGTTCTAGCAATAAGACAAAGAAACTATGATGCAACATGAAAAGACATAAACAAAAGATTCATGAATAACAATGCTTTGCAAGACGTTTGTTTGTTTCACATAAAGAAAACATAGCATAGTGGCATCCAGCTTGTCCCTCATAGAGTAGCAAATATAAATGCATAGGACACCTTCAAAGTGTTGGGTCCGCAGCATAGAAAACAAAAAAATTCCTACGATGAGAACTACACGCCAAGATCTATCTACTAGGTACAGAGCAATAGGTGGACATACATCCAACGAGAACTTACCCTCGAAGACAACGATTTTTGTTAACGAGTAGGAACTTGTGGTTGATGTAGTCGTACACTTGCCGATCTCAAGATCGTGAGGAAGTCTGAGCGCCGCAACTCAGCAGCGCATCCGCACTCGCACACACGTTCAAGCCACCGGACAACCTCCACCTCCTCGATCTAGCGGAAGCAACAACTCCTTCCAGACAAAATGCCACTGGGAACATGTATCTCGCTAATCCGAGACCATGGGGGAATAATTCTAGAGGGGGAGACAGATCCTTCACAAGGAGGTGTGAGGAAGAAGGAGGAAGAGGGGGGCCTTTTATAGGAGGAGGGGGTGCCCCTCCTCTCCATGGCCAGCGCATGGGGGGTGACTCCTCACCTCCCCCATTCATGTGGTGGTAACCCCTCCACATTAAAATGCCTCTTCACATTCCCCTTTAAAGTCCCTACTTTAAATGCATTAAAATTCTCCAAGTTTAATGCTCTCTCATTTAATAAAAATCTTTTATTAAATTTATTCAGAATTTTGTTAATTACTTTAATTAACAAACATTCACATGTAACCCCTTGCAATATTTCAATATCACATGCAGAACCACTTTCTGCAATTCCACCCGAAACAATTTCCGCTCTTTGCAATTCTTTTGACTGAAACATATGTGCTCCAAAATGGTGTCCGGTAACTCATAAGTGTGTCACCCTACGGTTCGTGAATAATGTAGACATGATTGAGACTCCTCTCAGATCAATAATCAGAAGCGGGATGTGGAGGTCCATACTGACTCCTGCATATTCAACGATGACTTATGTGATCGTGAGAACCTTTAACGCTTGTAATTTAATCCCTTTATCTCTTGATATAATACATGTCCGAGATTCGATCATCGGTATCCAAATACCTAGTTTGATCTCGTTACTGACATGCACTCTTTTCTTGTTCCCGTGATATAACATTCTAGTGATCACATCACTTGCTTGCAAGCTACCTTAATGTGATATCACCGAGAGGGCCCAGAGTATATCTACCCATCATCGGGATTGACAAATTCCACTCTTGATCCATGAGCCTCAACATAACACCTTCGTAGCACTGAACCCTGTTACGGTGTGACGTTTGATGTTATCAAGATACTCTTCTGGTGTTAGCAATTAACATGATCTCATGGTCTAAGGATAAAGATTACTTTGTATGATGTTATAGCAATGTAAACATAATGACTTGATCGTAATGCTATACTTCGGATGAATGTTCATCACATCATTTCACAAATGTTGTGACCTTGTTATTAACAACATCCAATGTCCATGATCAGGAAACCTTGATCAGTTGTTAATCAACAAGCTAGTCTATAAGAGAGGCATAACTAGGAACCCTTTTTGTTTATTAAACACACATGTATTGATGTTTCCGATCAATACAATTATAGCATGCAAAATAAATATCTATCATATATAAGAAATACATAATAACAACTTTATTATTGCCTATCAGGGCATATTTCCTTCAGTCTCCCACTTGCACTAGAGACAATAATCTAGTTCACATAGTGATAAATCTAAGGGATAATTATTGGTTTGCCACTAGAGGTCGCTATATGCTCAGTTTTGCCACTAGCACGGAATGGTGCTCAGTATTGCCACTATTTCAGGCACAACTGCTATGGCAATGTCAACCAACCATTTTAAATGAGCATAACAAATTAAAAAAATTGAAAACTCGCGCACATAGTCTTCTTATGTCATATACTAACAATTCAAGTTGATAAACAAGGTCTACATACATTCAAATGAAAAATCATGGATACGTGATAAACAAGGTCTACATACATGAATACATGAATTTTTCGTTTGAATGTATGTAGACCATGTTTATCAATTTGAATCGTTAGTATAAGACATAAGAAGACTATGTGCGCATGTTTTTCATTTTTTTTGATTATTTTTGAATTTGTTATGCTCATTTAAATTGGTCGGTTGGTGTCGCCATAGCAGCAGCGCCCAAAACAGTGGCAAAACTGAGCACCATTCTGTGCTAGTGGCAAATATGAGCATATGGCGGCCTCTATTGGCAAACCAATGATTAACTCTAAATCTAACACCCATGGAGTTCTGGTGTTGATCATGTTTTGCCCTAGGGAGAGCTTTAGTCAATGGATCTGCTACATTTAGGTCCGTGTGTATTTTACAAATCTTAATGTCTCCATCCTTGACATGTTCGCGGATGGAGTGAAACCGGCGCTTAATATGCTTGGAATTCTTGTGAGACCTCGGTTCCTTGGCGTTGGCTATGGCTCCATTGTTGTCACAATAGATCACCATTGGGTCCAATGCACTAGGAACCACACCTAGTTCCGTAATGAACTCTTTCATCCAAACCGCTTCCTGCGCCGCTTCTGAAGCAGCAACATATTCTGCCTCCGTCGTTGATCCAGCCACCACAGGTTGTTTGGAACTCCTCCAACTAACTGCTGCTCTGTTCAAGAGAAATATGTATCCGGATTGAGACTTAGAGTCACCCGAATCGGTGTCAAAGCTAGCATCGACATAACACTTAGCGACTAGCTCTTCTTCACCTCCGTATATAAGAAACATATCCCTAGTTCTTCTCAAGTACTTGAGGATGTTCTTGACCGCTATCCAGTGTTCCGAACCTGGATAAGATTGGTACCTACTAGTCAAACTAATAGCATGTGCCACATCCGGTCTTGTACATAGCATGGCATACATTATAGAGCCTATGGCCGAGGCATAGGGGATCTTATCCATTATCTCTCTTTCTTCCGCCGTAGCCGAACTTTGAGTCCTGCTCAATGTCTTGCCTTGCAACATAGGTAAGAACCCCTTCTTACTTCCGTCCATATTAAACTTCTTTAATATCTTATCAAGGTCTGTACTCTACGATAGCCCAATTAGGTGCCTTCTATAGATTTTAATGCCTAATATATATGACGCTTCACCAAGGTCTTTCATCGAAAATTTGCTGTTTAGATAACTTTTAACACTGTTTAAAAGATCTATATCATTTCCAATCAATAATATGTCATCCACATATAATATCAAAAATGCCACATTGCTCCCACTCACATTCTTGTAAATACAAGCCTCTCCATAATTTTGGACAAATCCAAACTCTTTGATCACCTCATCAAAGCGGAGATTCCAACTCCGGGATGCTTGCTTCAGTCCATAGATGGATCGCTGAAGTTTGCATACCTTATTAGCATGCTTAGGATCGACAAAACCCTTAGGTTGTATCATATACAACTCTTCTTCAATATTACCATCGAGGAACGCAGTTTTGACATCCATCTGCCATATTTCATAATCGAAATATGCAGCAATTGCAAACATAATCCTAACCGACTTAAGCATCGCTATGAGAGAGAATGTCTCATCGTAGTCAACTCCTTGAATTTGTCGAAACCACTTTGAGACAAGTCGAGCCTTATAGATGGTCACATTACCATCAGCATCAGTTTTTCTTTTGAAAATCCATTTATTCTCAACGGCCTTTCGATCGTGAGGTAAGTCTACCAAGGTCCAAACCTGGTTCTCGTACATGGATTGCATCTCGGATTTCATGGCTTCTAGCCATTTGTTGGAATCCAGGCTCATCGTCGCTTCTTCATATGTCGCATGGTCATCTATTTCACCAACCATAAAATTCATAACAGGATTACCGTATAGTTCAGGAGCTGCACGTGTCCTACTTGACCTGCGAGGTTCGGTAGTGTCCTCTTTCGGAGTTTCATGATCAATATCATTAGCTCTCTCTTCATTAGGTGAAGTCAACTCCGAAACAATTTCCGGTGCTGCGCTACTCGCCATTTCATGAAGAGAAGGTTTAATAACCTCTTCGAGTTCTACCTTCCGACTACTCACACCTTTCGCGAGAAACTCCTTCTCAAGAAAGGATCCATTCTTGGCAACAAAAACCTTGCCCTCGGATCTGTGATAGAAAGTATACCCAATCGTTTCCTTAGGGTATCCTATGAAGACGCATTTTTCCGCTTTGGGTTCGAGTTTATCCGGCTGAAGTTTCTTCACATAAACATCGCATCCCCAAACTTTAAGAAATGACAACTTAGGTTTGTTTCCAAACCATAATTCATACGGTGTCATTTCAACGGATTTGGATGGTGCCCGATTTAAAGTGAATGCAGCTGTTTCCAGTGCATAACCCCAAAATGATAGTGGCAAGTCAGTCAGAGACATCATAGATCGAACCATATCCAATAAAGTACGATTACGATGTTCCGACATACCATTATGTTGTGGTGTTCCGGCAGGCGTGAGTTGTGAAACTATTCCACACTCTTTCATGTGTGTGCTAAACTCGTAACTTAGATACTCACCTCCACGGTCAGACCGAAGAAATTTGATCTTTCTATTACGATGATTTTCCACTTCATTCTGAAATTCCTTGAACTTTTCAAAGGTTTCAGACTTGTGTTTCATCAAATAGATATACCCGTATCTACTCAAATCATCCGTGAAAGTAACAAAATAACGATATCCACCTCCCGCTGACACACTTATTCGTCCACACACATCAGTATGTATGATTTCCAATAAATCCATCGCCCGTTCCATTGAACCATAAAACAGCGTTCTAGTCATGTTGCCCATAAGGCATGGCTCACATGTATCAAATGATTCAAAATCAAGTGATTCCAAAAGTCCATCCGAATGGAGTTTCTTCATGCGTTTAACGCCAATGTGACCTAGACGGCAGTGCCACATATATGCAGATATATCATTATCAAGTTTAATCTTTTTACCATTAACATTATGAATATGCGTAATATTACTATCGAGATCCAACAGAAATAAACCACTCAACACAGGTGCATGACCATAAAAGATATCATTCTTATAAATCGAACAACCATTGTTTTCAGATTTAAAGGAATAACCACTTTGCATCAAACACGATTCGGATACAATGTTCATGCTCAGTGCAGGCACCAAATAACAATTGTTTAGGTTTATAACTAATCCTGATGGCATATGGAGAGGTAGCATCCCGACGGCGATCACATCAACTCTTGATCCATTGCCGACCCGCATCCTGACCTCATCACTTGCTAGTTGTCGCTTGTTCCGCAGCCCCTGAACCGAGTTACATATATTAGCAACTGATCCCGTATCAAATACCCAGGTGCTACTGCGAGTACTAGTCAAGTACACATCAATAACATGTATATCATATATACCTTTGTTTGCCTTGCCGGCCTTCTTGTCCGCCAAATACTTGGGGCAATTGCGCTTCCAATGGCTAGTCCCCTTGCAATAGTAACACTCGGTGTCAGACTTAGGGCCAGCTCAGGGTTTCTTTTCAGGTGCGGCAACAGATTTGCAACCCTTCTTTCCCTTGTGCTTGCCTATCTTGTCCTTCTTGAAACCGGTGGTCCTATTGATCATCAACACTTGATGTTCTTTCCTAATCTCCACTTCTGCAGTCTTAAGCATTGACAAAATCTCGGGAAGAGACTTCTTCATGCCCTGCATATTATAGTTCATCACGAAGCTCTTGTAGCTAGGTGGCAGAGATTGGAGAACACAATGTATGCCTAAGTCAATGGGAATCGTTATTCCCAAGGACACAAGCTTATCGGCGTACCCAGACATTTTGAGTACATGCTCACTAACGGAGCTGTTCTCCTCCATCATGCAGCTAAAGAACTTTTCTGTAGCATTATAACTCTCTACGGTAGCATGGGTATCGAAAATCATTTTCAATTCTCCCATGGTATCAAAGGCATTGCCATTTTCAAAACGCTTTGGAAGTTCTGGCTCTAGCCCATATAGTATGCCGCAATGAACTAAGTTGTGGTCCTCCTGATGAGTCACATAGACATTCTTTTCCTCGTCAGGGGCATTAGGAGTTGGTGGGGGGCCTAGCGGCGCATCTAGCACATATTGCTTTTGTGCAGCAGTGAGGAGAATCCTCAAATTCATAGCCCAGTTGGTGAAGTTGCTACCATTCGTAGCAAGTTTCTCTTTCTCCATGAACACATTGAAATTAAAAGCTGGTGGTGCCATCTACATCAGAATTTGTAAAGTTTATTTAGACTAACTTTATGATAGAGTGAGTTCAACTAATCCAAATTACTAATGAACTCCCACTCAAAAACGACATCCCTCATGTCCTTTTGGTGATTACATGAACCAAATCCACTACACCAAGTCCGATCATCACGTGAGTTGATGTAGCTTCAAAGGCGAGCATCTATATGGGCATCATATCAACTATATGACTCATACTTAACCTTTTGGTCCGTGTTCCGAGGCCAGGTCTGTACATGCTAGGCTCGCCAAGTAAGAACCTTAGTATTCGCATGTGTAAAACTGTCTTACACCCATTCCTATGAAAGCGTAGATTCGAGTACACCCGATCATCACGTGATGTCTCGAAACACGATCCACAGAACGGTGCATACTTAAGGAAGAACACATTTTATCTTGATATCTAAATGAGGGATCATCTTACAATGCTACAGAAAGCGCCAAACTAGCAGTATAAGATGCTAACATCTAATGTGTAAAGTGAGATGATATGGTTCATGCATTTGATCTCTATCATTTGCATCGTGGTATGATCTCTATCATTCCTTTGTGTGTAAGGCCAAGGTCTATGGAACTTACACGTTGAATGTGTTGTAAGAGTATCTATCATACATCTACTTACAACAATACCATATCAAGACACTAGCCCAGCAACGATCTAAACTAGACGCCTCTAATTTATCAATTGCAAGTTTTACATGGCTTAGGGCTTTCGGAGATAGAACTGTTCTTACCTACGAACATGAACCACAACGAGGATAACCAAGTTATTAGCAACTCGTTGTAAATCAGATATTGACTATAGTAGGAGAGACAGACACCCGTTAGCCACTTATGCAAAACAAGTTGCATGTCAGTCGTGGAACCGGTCTCATGTACGATGACATGTAAGGTTGGTCCGGGCTGCTTCATCCTACTATGCCACCAATATCCAAAATACATAGAAGATGCAATAACATGATCATCATCTCCCACATATAAACATATGTGTACTACCCGTGCAAAGCACCTACGCATAGTTCAGGCTCTGATACCACTGTTGGGTCCGCAGCATAGAAAACAAAAAAATTCCTATGATGAGAACTACACGCCAAGATCTATCTACTAGGTACAGAGCAACGGGTGGACATACATCCAACGAGAACTTACCCTTGAATACAATGAGTTTTGTTAACGAGTAGGAACTCGTGGTTGATGTAGTCGTACACTTGCCGATCTCAAGATCGTGAGGAAGTCCGAGCGCCGCAACTCAGCAGCGCATCCGCACTCGCACACACATTCAAGCCACCGGACAACCTCCACCTCCTCGCTCCAGCGATCCAGCGGAAGCAGCAACTCCTTCCAGATAAAATGCCACCAGGAACATGTATCTCGCTAATCCGAGACCATGGGGGAATAATTCTAGAGGGAGAGAGAGATCCTTCACAAGGAGGTGTGAGGAAGAAGGAGGAAGAGGGGGGCCTTTTATAGGAGGAGGGGGTGCCCCTCCTCTCCATGGCTGGCGGATGGGGGGTGACTCCTCAGCTCCCCCATTCATGTGGTGGTAACCCCTCCACATTAAAATGCCTCTTCACATTCCCCTTTATAGTCCCTACTTTAAATGCATTAAAATTCTCCAAGTTTAATGCTCTCTCATTTTGATAAAACTCTTTTATTAAATTTATTCAGAATTTTGTTAATTACTTTAATTAACAAAAATTCACATATAACCCCTTGCAATATTTCAATATCACATGCAGAACCACTTTCTGCAATTTCACCCGAAACAATTTCCGCGCTTTGCAATTCTTTTGTATGAAACATATGTGCTCCAAAATGGTGTCCGGTAACTCTTAAGTGTGTCACCCTACGGTTCGCGAATAAGGCAGACATGATTGAGACTCCTCTCAGATCAATAATCAGAAGCGGGACCTGGAGGTCCATACTGACTCCTGCATATTCAACGATGACTTCTGTGATCGTGAGAACCTTTAACGCTTGTAATTTAATCCCTTTGTCTCTTGATATAATACATGTTCGAGATTCGATCATCGGTATCCAAATACCTAGTTTGATCTCGTTACTGACATGCACTCTTTTCTCGTTCCCGTGATATAACATTAATGTGATATCACCGAGAGGGCCTAGAGTATATCGATCCGTCATCAGGATTGACAAATTCCACTCTTGATCCATGAGCCTCAACATAACACCTTCGTAGCACTAAACCCATCTTTATAGTCACCCAGTTATGGTGTGACGTTTGATGTTATCAAGATACTCTTCCGGTGTTAGCAATTAACATGATCTCATGGTCTAAGGATAAAGATTACTTCGTATGATGTTATAGCAATGTAAACATAATGACTTGATCGTAATGCTATACTTCGGATGAATGTTCATCACATCATTTCACAAATGTTGTGACCTTGTTATTAACAACATCCAATGTCCATGATCAGAAAACCTTGATCATCTTGTTAATCAACAAGCTAGTCTATAAGAGAGGCATAACTAGGAACCCTTTTTGTTTATTAAACACACATGCATTGATGTTTCCGATCAATACAATTATAGCATGCAAAATAAACATCTAATCATATATAAGGAATACATAATAACAACTTTATTATTGCCTCTCAGGGCATATTTCCTTCACAAATTTCATAAGAGTGACTAGATACAAATAGTTTAGAACAAGCAATATCAAGTTATGCATCAATCAACTAGTCTTGGGACAATGCACATAGAACTAAGAATGGCCACTATGCTCTCAAAGTAGGTGCATAGAGGTAGAAGGTGGAGACTCAATATAATGGTGGAAGAAAGGCCTTCATAAAAGGAAGTATGGATTCAAGTCTCATAAAGAGCTTCCAAAAAGTATGGTACTTATAGCTTTTAGCTCTCATTGCCCCTATCATAAGCATCTTGAAGTGATTAAGGTTAAAGTGAACAAACTATGGTGTACATGCTTGAAGAAGTATAAGTTAGAAATCTCATGTCCCTTGAATACGAGGGCCGCTCCTCATGCTACTCAAGTTTAGTCACCGGTAAGTTCTTGTCATCGTAAGTACATGTGTATCATAGAGAACCGCCAATGGGGTAGCCCTTGCCCGATGATACGGAAGAATCCCCATATCAAAATGACAAGGCAAGCAGACAATGAGCATCTCAGCAATCTTCTTATTTACCATGGGAATATGGTGCTTTTTTCTCTCTTTCCTCTATTCATAATCTCATTTTTTTTCTTTTTCTCTTTTTTTCTCAATATAGGACTCTTTTTTTATAAGAAGAGTGATTCATAGACAGCTCATTATGGTTACGCTGCAGGTTTCCACCATGTCAGCATGGATTAGACCAGCAGCCCAGACGTTTCTCTAACACATAAACATAACTCCATGGACTTACAAGCTCCCCTTTCATTTCACACCGACGACATCCATATACAAAAGAGCATGATATCAACTAGGTACAAGTACCAAGTGCAATGTTGAAAGTGTTCCCCATGACAGCATGGTTCTGCTAATTCCCAACAAATAAGTGCAAGCATATACAACATAGACAACACAATGGTTCAAGTTTATTAAGGGCAAGAAAAGTAAAGTGTGCCATCAAGTTCGTGAGAGCTTTAATCAGTAGTTTTCTCATAACAAGTTTAATTCGGAAGGTAAACAAAAGCATGAATATACTTGGAATAGCATAAGCTAGTAGGTAGGTATGGTGGACTCTTTGGAATAACTTGGTTTAGGGAGTTGGATGCATGACTGGAACTCATACTTGGTTGTGGAGGCTAGCAAAAGACTGGGAGCGACAAACTAAGAGAGCAATAATGGCCATAATCATGCAGAGCGACAAAACATCATTGATCAAAGCATAAAGTGATACTACAAGTTGAAAACTAAAGGATCATAAAGGCTTATGGTGACTTGGGATAGTCATAACATGGTGTGAGAATGTGCCAAGTCAACCCAAATAAAGCATCAAAGGAGAATACCACTATACTATGTTTTAATATGCTAAAACAACGCATGATTCATCCAAGGCACATTAAGAAATATCAATTGTTTATAACAAGTCATGCTACAACAAAGAATACTAAGCATAAAGCTAAAACAATATCAAGCATGGCATGACAAAGCATAGGCCACAGTAAAAAACAAGCTCTCTTTACCACTTAAGCATGAGCTTTCCTACTCTTTTCCAAACCAAACCAAACTATTTGAACACCAATGTATGAAAGTGGAGGTCCAACCAATTTATTCAGCAAACTAAGCATACCAAGCAAATGAAAACCAAAACGAAAAATGAAAAAGAATACGCTCCAAGAACAACACAACTATGCATGAAACAATAAAAATGAAGTGGTTGGAAGAAACCTGAGATTTTTATTGATGAAGAAGGGGATGCCTTGGGAATCCCCAAGATTTGACGCTTGTACTTCTTGGATATTTCTTGGGGTGACACGCGTGGCATCCCAAGCTGGAGCTTTAGTCCATCCTTCATCTCATTACTCATTCCTTCCATACACCTGAAATTTTTCCTCCACAAACTTCACACAATCTTTATTAGCAACATTAGTGCACTCAAGATAAATAAGTCTTAAGGTTCAGTTCTAACACCAATAAACTTCCATTAAAACACTAGCTATAGTAGCACTTCTCTCAAAAAGCTCAATTCCCCAAAAGAACTTAAAAAGGAACCAACAAGAAGCAAATGCAGAAAATGGCAGAAATCTGTCAAAACAGACCAGCAGGTAAAGACGAATTTTTTAGAAGACCTTCTGTTGCTCAAATCTAAAAGTGTTGAACTAACGCAAGTTAGATAACAACCTGGGGCAGAAACACAAAAATGCACGCCTCAAAAATACGTTCATAGATTTTACACGAATGTTTACGGTGAAGCACAGAAATCTGTTTCGGAACAGCAACTTTCCCTACCATTACTTCTCTCTCATTAGAAGTTACTCTTGGCACAAAAAGCAAATAAAAAGGATAAGGAGCGGTTATTACTGAAGTAATAACTTCCGAGACTCATCTAAAATTTTTGGGTTATCTCCCAATAAGTACTTTTCTTTAACGCCTTTAAGTTAGGCATAAGCAAAAACTAAAATAGATAGAATAGAAGTAAGCGGAGATAATCATGGTGAAAACATTGTTTTGTTCAATGAAATCCTTTAGTTAACAAGGTTGATCAGGTCTTGCTACCAAAACAATTCCATATGAGACAAAACTTTGTATTCCACTTATGATTATGTTACCTCAACCTTGATAGCAATGGTCCCAATCATAATAGTTTCAATTTTTCCTCTTGGTATGGCACAATATATTTCTCCAACTTGAATGCCCTCAACATGTTCAATTGAATTTAAAACCATAAGTCCTATCAATCTTCTTGGGGAAATAGATAGTATGTTTCTTGTCATTAGCACTGAAGGTCACCTTCCCTTGATTACAATTAATAACAGCTCCTGCAGTATTTAAGAAAAGGTCTCCCAAGAATAATAGACATATTATCATCTTCAGGCATAATAGTTTGAGAGGATGCTCACATAAGAAATAAGAATTGAAGTAAAAGAGAGCATCAAGAAGCAAATTCAAAAAAACTTTTAAGTCTAACCCACTTCCTATGCATAGGAATCTTGTATGCAAATAAATTCACAAAGAACAAAGTGACGGGCATAGGAAGATAAAAAAGAGTAACTTCAAAACTTTCAGCACATAGAGAGGTGTTTCAATACCATGAAAACTTCTACAACCATATTTTCCTCCCTCATAATAATTTTCAGTAGCCTCATGGATAAACTCAACAATATAACTATCACATAAAGCATGCTCTTCATGATCTACAAGCACTAGAGCTTTATTATAAACATTTTCAAAAGAATCCTCAGGAACATAACATTCATCCTCCTTTAGTAAGCATGGAGGACAATCAAATAATGTAAGAGATAAAGAGTTACCCTCATTAGAAGGTAGGCATGGGTAGCTAATCCATTCTTCCTTCTTTTGTTCATCACTCTCCTCCTCTTTTTCATCTAATGAGATTTCAGGTTCATCAATTTCTTCTTCCATAGGATCCTGCAAGGCATTAGTCTCTTCCATTTGTGGAAAGCATCTATTAATATATTCAAGAATATAGCCATTTTCATCCTTGTAATTATCAAAGCAAAATTTAAGTATACCATAAACCTCATATTTGTAAGGTGAATCATCAATATTTTCAAGCAAACTAGCAAGTTCAAAAGCACCCTTCCATGCAATAAATTCTTCAATTTGTTCCGCATCATAAAAGTCATAAATTCCTTTACCATAAGAAGATATGGTATCATTATCATTATACTCACATTGAAAAGGGAGGTGTTTATACCTCTTTCTGCAACGAGATTTATCACATCAATAAGTAACATTATAAGTAGAGCACATGTTTCTAGCAATGGTATACAATTTATCAATTTGTTCCCATAAGTGTTTCCCTTTTTGTGACAAGCGGTGTTCCTTATAATAATATTTTTGATTTTCCGTGAACCCACCTTGCCAATAAGATTCAGTTTCAAAGAAACCAACCATTGACATCAAGCATGATAAAGCAAGACAATAACAAACCAACGAAAATAAAAACTAGAGTAGGAACTAATTTTTTTTGTATTTTTGATAAAGAAACAAGCAAACAAGGCGAAAATAAACTTAGCTTGAACAATAGTGATTCCAAGTGGACTTGATAAATAAAGCTATGCTCCCCAGCAATGGCGCCAGAAAATAGTCTTGATAACCCACAAGTATAGGGGGTGTATCGCAGCATTTTCGAGGGAAGTGAAACCCAATTTATTGATTCGACACAAGGGGAGCCAAAGAATATTTATAAGCCTTAACAACTGAGTTGTCAATTAAGCTGCACCTAGAAACAATCTTGCTCACAGCAGTTTATCAATAGCAACAGTTTTGTAGTAGGAATAGTAAACTAGCAGCAGTAGTAAAGTAGAGAAAGCAGTAACAATAGCAATAAATAGTAGGATTCGAGTGCGGTAGGCATAGGGATGGATGCACGGGCGTTGCCTGGTAGACAATTCACGTAGCAATCAGAACATAGGGAAATTGCAGATAAATAAGATAAAGCATCCAAGTAATAGATAATCCTAGGCATGTGTTCCATATATAGTCATACGTGCTCGCAATGAGAACTTGCACAACATCTTTTGTCCTGCCAGCCCATTTGCAGCGGGGCCTCAAGGGAACTATTGGCAATTAAGGTGCTCCTTTTAATAGAGCACCGGAGCAAAGCATTAACACTCTGTGAACACATGTGATCCTCACATCAAAGCCATTCCCTCCGGTTATCCCGATTTCTGTCACTTCGGGGCCATTGGTTCCGGACAACAACGTGTGTATACAACTTGTAGATAAGACCAAAAACAATACTATCATAATGAATCAATAACATGTTCAGATCTGAAATCATGGCACTCGGGCCCTAGTGACAAGCATTAAGCATAACAAATTGCAACAAAGTCATAAAGCACTAATAAAAGATACTAGGAACCATGCCCTAACAATCTGATGCCATTACATGAACGATCTCATCCAATCCCTACCATCCCCATAGCCTACGATGGGGGATTACTCACTCATAGATGGGGGAAACATGGATGGTTGATGGAGAAGCGATGGTGATGATGATGGCGATGATCTCCTCCAATTCCCTGTCCCGGCAGGGTGCCAGAACGGAGTTTCTGGTGATGTTTCGTGGAATCTGGTGGTGGCGGCGGAGCGGAACTCCTTCAGGAAAAACGTCGACCCCCCCCTAAGTTTTTAGGTCAGAAGGCAACTTATAGGCGAAGAGGGAGACCGAGGGGGTGCCTGGGCTGGCCACACCACCCCCTGGCGCGGCTAGGCCTGGCCCGCGCGGCCAGGTGGTGTGGTGGCCCCCTGGCTCCTCTCCGTCTTGTATTCTAGCTCTAGATGACTTCCGGTAAAATAGGCACTTTGGCTTTTGTCCCGTCCAATTCCGAGAATTTTCATTTTCTGACTTTCCTGGAACCAAAAACAGCAGAAAACAGGCAGCTAGCACTGTGGCTCTTGTTAATAGGTTAGTTCAAGAAATCATATGAAAAGTACTCCAAAGTGTGGACAAAACACAACAAAGTGGATAAAACCAAGCATGGAACATCAAAAATTATAGATACATTTGCAATGTATCAACAACCGAGCACCACCACCGGAAAAAGGGGAGGAGAGGATACAGGGGGAGTGGGACAAACACATCTGCGGCCTACCCCCTCCGTTGCATGTCACAAAATCGCAACCAACCCCCATTGCAAAACAGCGCTCCGCTTCGCAGATGACTATTCGCTTCGCTGGTAAGAGGAGAGGGCGTCAGCGGCGGAAATAGCTCCCGAAAAGAAAACAGAAAACGTCGTCCCACGAGGGTAAAAAGAGTGTCGAAAGTCACCACCGCGAGGGACGCGCCGGATCTGTCAGTCGGCGGCGAGAAAGAAGACCTCCACTGGCCATCACACGAGGGAACAGAGAAACCAATGGCGTCACTGATGAAATCGCCTGGATAAGGAAACGAGAAACCGCTGCAAGAGGAATGAGCGGACCAAAAAGGCTGGTTAATTCACCGTCGGCATGTCCCCCGAAATTCAAAACAGTCTCTCACAGATAGGTGGACCCCACTTTCGTGCCACGTAGGCCACGACCGGGCAGACCCCGAAAACCGTGCGCGAGGGGGAGTTTCTCCACCTACGTCACCCACCGCGCGATGAAGCGACATCGCGGCGCCTTCCCTTAGATTTTTCCTTTATGTTTGTTTATACCAGAATTCTTGTGAGGTCAGTTAGAGCATGTTAAAATAAGTCTTTTCTATTTGGTGAACATTTTGAAGGGGGGTTGATATTAAATTAACCATACTCATTTGAGCGCGGCGTTTAAGAAAGATCACGAGCGATAGGGAGCCTGTATTTTGAAACAGGGTTTATCGGGATTGTGTTCTTAGAGCATCTCTAGCAGATACCGCATCCTACGGTACTGCAAACCGCGGATGCGGTGTACCGTAAACCGTTTTTCTGGCCAAAAATGGTGGCATGGAATAGATACCGCATACGCGTACCGCAAAACAGAAATATATTAGCAGAACAAATTAAGTAACACATGCAGATTTTATTCATCAAATTGATAAATGTTATAGAATTAGAAATCAACAATATTCCATAGTTTACAACAACATTTCAAAAATGAAGAATTGAAGAGCACAAATGAATGAGAGTTTTGTATGAAAAACAAATGGATACAAAGAAAACTCAATGGAAATTCCTGCCTAGCAATGACCAACAGTGGGCAATGAGATCTTGACAAAGATTGGAATGTTGAGTTCTGTTTTCAATCTGCTGGTAGGTTTGAAGGAATGCTTGTAGCTTGTCAGGGTTTCTTCTAGTATTGACACGCCAACAAACATTATCATACTCCAAGGGAAACCTCTTCTCCCTCTCATCCTCAACAATCATGTTGTGTAGAATTACACATGTTGTCATGATGTTATTCAGGTATTACTTTTTCCAGTAACGAGTAGGCCCTCGTACAATTGCAAACCTAGCTTGAAGAACACCAAAAGCTATGTCAATGGCCTTGCGAGCTGCTTCTTGACAAGTTGCAAAATGAGCTTCTTGGGGGTTTTCGGGTCTACTTATTGTTTTCACAAATGTTGCCCATTGTGGATAAATCCCATCAGTGAGATAATACCCCATATTGTACTCATGGCCATTGATATTGAAGTTCCAGGCCGGATGTTCTCCATTTGCTAGCTTTGAAAACAAAGGAGATCTCTGCAAGACATTGATGTCATTCATAGAACCTGTAGACCAAAGAATCTATGCCATATCCACAAGTACTGCGAGGCCACAGCTTTGAGCACGATTGTTGCATCTCGGTGATGGCCAATGTACTGCCCATGCCATGCTTTTGGGCAGTTCTTCCATCTCCAATGCATGTAATCGAGGCCTCCGAGCATCCCGGCCAACCTATTTTTTCATTCTCTTCCATGAGCCTCTTCATGTCCTCCTCGTTTGGTGCTCGAAGGTACGTTGGGCCGAAAACCTTGATCAATGTCTTCGCAAATTTGCACACGCATGCCATGGTTATATCTTCACCAATACAAAGATATTCATCAGTGTAGTCAGCTGACACTCTGAATGCCATCACCCTCATCGCGGCAGAGATCTTCTGGTACAAACTAAAACCAAGCAAGCCAGCACAATTTCTTTGTTGCGTGAAGTAGCAGCAGTTGGCCTCGCAAGCTTTCACAATCTTCTCGAATAGGGGCCATCTCATCCGATACCGGCGGCGAAACAAACGAGCAGGGTAGATGGGTGTGTCGGCAAAATAATCTCGCATGAGCATCTCGTGTCCTAGAACGCGGTTGATCCCCTCCTCCTTTTTCGGGTATTCTCCTCCGCCTCCAGTTCGTCGATGGCAGACAGCAGAAGGAGGTCCTCCGCGTCGTCATCGTCGAGGTCCTCCTAGTCGGACTCGTCGAAAGGCGATTCCTCCATCAAAAACCGAATGGAAGAACTCGTCATAGAACACCATGATTCACTCCACGAAGAACTCATCTACAAAATATTCGCCGCATGGATCCTAAATCTAAGAAATTTTAAAACATGACACAAAGGAAGGTAGGAGCAAGAGGGTTTACCGGCTCGAACAACTGCGTCGGACGGGCGGCGTGTAGATCCGACGCACTGGCGGTCAATTGGCAGGGGATCGAACGGGCAGCAGACCAATTCAGCCGTAGATCGAGAGGCGATAGCGTCAGCGGTGGCGGCGCATTAGGGAGCACGGTGACGGCGGCGGATGACGTGGCCGGCACTATAGAGCTATGACGCCACGCGGCGGGTGGCAGCAGGGGGCGGCGCCGGCGCGTAGTGGTCGGGAATCGGGGAATTGGTACGGGGTGGTGGCGGTGGGGAACGCAACGGAGGAGGATTCCTAGATGGGAGCCGTGAATCTTCACCGCGCCTCCACTCGTGAGCGTTTGCGGGGAGCGGAAAAAAGACCAGTCGGAACCAAAAACATGCGGGATGTGGAGGGCGATATGCGGGGAGCCGTAAAAAAATTCGGATGCGATACGATATGTGGTATCTAGAAAAGCCATGTTTCCGCCTCATGCCGCAAACTGGCGGTTATTTTGCGGTATGGGGCGGGATACCGTATCTACTAGAGATGCTCTTAGTTCACATGGATATTGGTACTATGTTACTATGAATCGGGCAATTGGAGATATGCCATCAGCCCAACGCGGTTTTGTTACGTCAATCCCCATGAAAAGACGTGATGACGGTAGCCTTTACGTTGGGCTTGTTTGCCGTCTATTTGACTCGTTTTTTTACATGTGGGACCTCCACTTTGTCCCGTCAGAAGCGATGGAAATAAACAGATATGTTGCCTTCCGACATGTGGGATCAAGCACACAACCCACGAGCGGAGTTAAAAACAATTAGATTTATATCACGTGTGGGACCCAGTACTTAGTCCCGTCACCAATGGGAAAATAACGGTCAACAAAGTTTATTCCAGAGGCCTCGCAAGCTCGAGATGGTTGCACTGTGCATGTCGAACGACTACACAGCCAAACCGGTCATGTTATGCTGATCACGGTAGCATGATATGGTTGATCGTGTCCACTCGAAAGCATGCATCTATTGATACAGGAATGTTAGATTCATGGAATGACACGAGTTTGAGCTCTGTTTAGAGCGAATATGAGTAACACATTTTAGGTGTTTGTCGATTGAACTAGACGGGACTGGGACCTGAGGGACCAAACACACAGCCGCGTCAGCAGCGTTGCAAGAACGCTCAATAAAGTTTATCCCCCAGTCCTCCCAAATCTCAAAGTGGTCACTCTGGGCATGCTGAACGGCTATGCATCCATGTCTATCACGTTATGTTGACCTCGGTACCATGTTATGGTTGATTGTGCCTACTCGGAAGCGCGTCTGTTAATATAGGAATGCTAGAACCAAGGAAAGAAAGGAATTGGAGGCAAGTTTTATCCAATGTGAGTACTGCACGTTAGGTGTTTGATAACAAACTATGGATGATCTGGTTCAGCGCCTCCGACTTCATGGATTCTATAGGAAGGTCTTCAAAACACAGCTTGCATAGCTTTAGGTTGATTACGTACATGGCATGGGTACTACTAGGAAAAGGGTTATAGTTACACCTCATACCCGTGGAGCATGCGCTAGGTGGTGCCCCACGGGTAAATAGTCGTGGCACAGTGGTGCATCAACTAGAGGTACATCACTACTACATGTGGGCTAGGGTGCTTGCGGTCGCACCCAACTTACCCGTGGCACACTGCTTACAGGTGGTGGCGCACCTATGAGCAGTGTGCGACGGGTAAGGGGTCTGCGCCAACTTACCGGTGGCGCATGTCCTACTAGTCTGCCATGGCTACACTTCATACTTGTGGCCGATTAGTGCGACATGCGCCACAGGTAAGTTGTCCCCCATTTTGTACTAAAGATCTACAAGGCCACCCTCCCACTTCACTTTCCCCTTAACTTCTTCTTCCTCCTTAGATCTGGTCTCCCTTCTCCTTCTTCCCACCTCATTTCTTCATATTTTTCACCCGTTGTAGCTTGTTAAACTTACCTTTTATGTGCATGTGTATGGAGGATGTTCATGTGTGTATAAAGGGTGCTCATGTGTTTGTAGGATGCTCATTTGTTTGGAGGATGCTCTCATGTCTTTGTGTATGAACGAGCTGCCAATGTTTTGCTGAAATATTGATTCATTTCCATTTCGGAAAATTTCTGGCATTTCACAAAGGTCCTACTTTTAGGATAGGTCATGCAAAAAAATTCTGGCGACCTTTGCATGCATGCATTGCATGTGTCTAAACTTCTAATTCTCTTGTTGATCACTACTGTGTACCGCGCAGGAAACCATGGTCCGCATAATTAGCGAAGGCATTATGGCTGGATTTCTGAAATGCGCGATGGCTGATATGATACTAAATAACATGACGGAGATAAGATATCCATGTAGAAGATACACACTCAAGTGGTTGACCGACCCTGATTCTAGACTACTGTAGTGCACCTGCTCCATCATGGTTTCATGGATGGCTACACTCGATGGATAAGTGATGAAGATGATAAGGGCGTCAATGGGGCGGCAAGAAATGAGGAAGGGTAGCAGATAATAACAACGAGGGAGGGCGAGATGACGAAGAGTCTCCCAGACGTGATGAAGGATATGCCGGACATGATCATCAAGATCAAGATGCCAAAGCAGATATGATCATGAATATCTAGACGCCGGAGCAGATGGACCATTTTCAGGCTAGGTACGGGACCCTTACGTTCAAGAACTGCTTCTCAAGTAGACGAGTAACCCTAGAGCTGCCGCTAGAGAGAAAGCTAAGCTTGTGCAACTGGAGAAAGACGCGGTTACTCCATTGTACGAAGGATGCAAGCCCGATGATACCCGCTTGAATTTAAAACTCAAGGGTATGGAGATGAAGGAAAAACACAAATGGACCGAGGCAAGCTTCAACGATGTGATGGCATTCTGGGACGATCGTATTTCGGAGGGGAACACGTGTCCAACTAGTATCGAGGCAGCCAAGAAAATCAAGTGCCCTCTCGATCTACCGCACAATAGATACCATGCCTGCTTCAATTATTGCATCATTTATCGGCACGGGGACGTGGAGAGACCCACATGTCTGGTGTGTGACGTCAATCGATACAAGAAAGAGAAGAAAGCTCCTTAAAAAGTGGTATGGTACTTTCCTATCACTCATCGTCTGCAGTGGTATTTCACAGACCCTAAGGAAGCAAAGCTCATGCGCTGGCACGCGGAAAGAAAGAAACAAGAAGATGATGATACAGAAAAGGACGAGATGCTGACATACCCTTCAAATGCTAGCTAGTGAAAATAAAGAAGCCAGAAGATGATGATCCGGAAATGGACGAGATGCTGACACACCCTTCAGATGCTGACACAAGATAATTTTATTTTTTTAAATATGTTATTAATGAAAGTAAAATCTTGAATAACTTGTGTACTATTGGATCTACCCACCGGGTACCCAATGGGTATGGGTACCCACTGGGTATGGGTACCCATCGGGTATGGGTATGGGTAAAGTTTTATACCCGTGGGTACGAATATGGGTAACCTTTTGTACCCACTAACTATACGGGTATAGGTATGGTAACATCCCAGCGTTTAGAAACAAACGAAGAAAAGATTTAGGAATATGTGCATTCGCATGCATTCATCCGTAAAATTTGGGGTAAAATTTTCATGAAATAAAACGTTAGAGCGATCAGGGTTTCTCTCTCTTCCATGTGTTAGAGTTTAGCTCATCGAGGGAGTTCTATGGATTCTGACATGACCTCTATGCTTTATTGTTGTTTTGGGAAGGTTAATTCAAATGAGAATTTGAAATTAATGTGTGAATTTCAAATTTAAATGCCTAGGAATTTGAAATTTCAAAGAATTAATTATAGAATATTATAATAATAAACAAATAATATAATATAAATAGAATTGGAATAATGAAAAGTATTATAAGATATTACAATAAAGTCACAAGTTAATATAATATATGGGATTCATTTCCATAATACACTCTCATAGATTATTATACAAGTAAATACTAAAGAAAAGGAAAATTGCAATAATTAAAATAAAGAAAATCTTTATTACAATAAGATATTCAGCACACCATCTTTACAAAAGATCAAAAGAAAATAAATTACAAGAAATATTAAAATTATAAACCTAGACTACTTTTCCTAACTATTCCTTCTTATATTGTTCCTGCAAGACACAAGTAAACAACAAAAATAAACATATGTGAGGGGTTAGTAAATTTTACTCTCAAACAAATAGTGTAATGCACTGTTAATCTCATCATTGAGCATTTAGGTTAAGGCAAGTTTCACCAATAGTAGCATATGCTCTTAATATCAGATAAGTCTCAGTACCACATCATCGGCTATAGGGCAAGTTTCACCTGAGTGGGGGGTAAGAGTAGTAACCTCAAAAGTTACCTGAACTGATCCATAACAGTGCCAGCAGCATACGCATGGTTGCATGCATGTGTGCTATTGGCACATGGTAGCAACATAAGTGAGATAAAGAGCTCAGTTGCACTCTTGCACACATTTATGCTTCTTATGACGCAGATATAAGCTAATATGGCCCGCATATCTCAAATAAGAATGTGTATATCCTAAAATTGGCATCACCATGCACCTGCAACAACCCAATGGTGAGATTAATTACTGAGATGCAATGATGGCTACTGATGTTTCAGAAAGGATTAAGGGAGAATTTTCATTGGTGCTGTAATATAGTTGTATGCAAGTGTGCCAAAGAGCTGAGCAATAAATATCAAGTGCTATTGTCACCTCAGGTGATCATGAGTGGATCCTCAATCATATGTGCCATTATAGATATCTTGGACAATTTTAAACAATGAGCTCATGCCAGACCTCCTCCTCTAGTTGTCTCCACCCAGTTCATGTGTCATTTATGCGTCATTCATGATGTTTCTCTTTTCAGTGTAAAAGCGGTATGTCACTATAGCATAATTTTTTAAATCATAATGGTGGTTTTACGTTTGATCTTATCAAGTCAAACTAGGTTCGATTATATTATCAAAACATTCCATACTTCTATGGTGTTTCGGGAAACTCAAGTTGGTGAAACAATTTCTCAACTTTTAGATGTTTGCTGAACTTGTAAATCAAATATCTTCTTTTATGGTCCAATCATAAACTCTTGATTTTCTTGTTACAGAGATTTCTACTTCACATTGAAACCTTTGAACATGATTCAAATGTATTATACTTCTTCCTCATTAAATAGATACACTCATATATCTATTCAAGTCCTTGGTAAAAGTATACGAAGCAGAATAATCCACCACACACGGTTTTACATAATGAACCACATACATCAATATGTATTACTTCTAATAAGTTAACCGTCTGTTCAACTTTTGCTTGTGAACAGAGTTTTAGTTATTTATAGGAAAGTCTTACAAGCATCAATTCATTTGAAAACAACTTGACTCCAAAATTCTATCAGCATGGCCATTCTTCATGCCTTCCTTTCCAATATAACTGAAATGGTGGTGTCACACTTAAGTGAAATTCCAATCATTTCATTTTGCAATGTTTTTAGCATTTAGCTTTATGAATATTATTTCACCAAAAATATTTATAATGGTTCATCCATCATCTATGGAATACATTAATTATTTGAACAACAACTTGTTCTCATAGTACTGAAACAAAATAACAATTATCAGAATAAATCTTGGTGCCTTGGTCTTTGATGTAGATGACAAACATAATAACATTTATTTTGTTTATCAATGAACATAATCACCATATTATCTTGATAGTTACTCGGACCATTGTATTACTTACATTTAGTTGCTTTATATGATACTTCATACTAACCAATTTAGTATCTAATGTCGAAGAATTACATTGGTTTAACGAGCAAAGAATATATTCATAACATGTATATCTTCTATATACCTAAGCTAGACAATTTTAGTGCTTTAATTTCTACCAATTGCATTTATGAATTCTCTTTCAACGTTTTTCTCTCTTTCTAAAGAATTAATCAATATCAGTAGTGGCACCAATCACATGGTACTGGGTCCAAGTGTGTTAGTGATGCGTGTAAAATCCATACATGAACTTTGTAGTTTGTTAACATGTATTCCCACATATTTGCATCATATATAATGTTATATCACTGTTTTACATTGATTTTTGCGGATTTACCAATGATCCCCTTTATTTTTGCTATAACCTTGTAGGGCAGAAAAACCTTGTTTTCAATATTTTTGACGTTTCCGGACCTATACGAAGTCAAATGGACCTGGACTTTTGGTAATGCTAATACTTATCCACAAGGAGTATCTGGAGTACTACAATCTCACCTGGAGGGCCAGGAAGGCCAAACGAGCCGAGGTGGCGCACCTAGGCTTAGTAGGCGTGCTACCCATGCTCGTTTGCTCCTCGACCATCCGATCGCCTTGATTCTTTTGCCCACTAAGTTCTCTTGACCTAAAAAACCCTATATAAGGACCCCTCGGGGCATCCTCGAGAAGGGAGGCACCAGAATCCACCAGAGATGAAAACACCATCATATCTAGTGAAGATTGGAGGGGAAACTCTGCTAGAGCCACCTCCGAGGAGATTTCCACCCTCTCCAACATCTCCAGCATCATCACCATGATGAAGAGGGAGTAGTCCACCTCCAAGCTATGGGTTTGTAGCAGTAGCTTGATCTATTTCTCTCTTGTTAGGTTTGTAGCAGTAGCTTGATCTATTTCTCTCTTGTTATTCATAGATCTAGTATCATATGAGCTTCCCAACATGATTATGGTCATATTTGTAATTCCTATGTGGTGGGTCTTTGTTCTATGATTTGATATTTGAGATTGGAATCTATTTTGTGTAAGATATTTTAATAGATGCATATCATGCACCCCGTTCTTCATTGGTTGTTTTGATTCAACTTGTATGCAAGAACTTGTATGGGGAGAAGTGCGTGTTAGATGGAGTAGCATGGGGGTAGAGATTGAATTGTGACACATAATATTCAAGATCTACTTTCGTTTTTACTTTCTTTTGCTGCCTCACTAGGGATAAAGTGAAATCATGTGCTATAGTTATCATGTGATAGTGTGATGACCCTGTTAGATCAAGGTAGCATATTATTATTTCAAACATCATATAATATTGCTTAAAGCTATACTCTGATTTGTTCTTAAATCAAGATTGCATGGAGATTTCTCTTTATTGAGGAGTATAAGAGAGAGAGAGAGATCTATTCCATCTCAATATTAGAATGTGATGCCCATATTAATTCCTTTTATCAAGAACTTATAGAATTTCCATGAATATTTATCATTGATGAATTGTTTTATGATCACTACAACCTAAAAAGAGAGTAGACAAGTGAATCCATGAACCCAGGTCCGATTTTAATCATAAGAAACACCTTTCCATTGCATCTACTATGCTTTACAATTTCTGCAATTTATTATTTAGAAAATACAAAAATACTTTCTCTACTTGCAATCACGCATAAAAACTCAAAAACAACTCTACTATCTTCCATATCACCTAGTTTGTATTCCTTTACTTTATTTTGTTTTTTATTTTATTTCATATTACTAATACAAAACCTTGTGCTTGACAACCACTTGGTGGAGTTGGGGATACAAGACAAATTATTTTACTTTATAGGATGCATGAGGAGGAGAAGACAAATATCCGCGCAATTCCCCGAGAGTTCGATATAAATCCTCGAGTCACCCTTGTGGGGAAAATAAGCTTGCTTCAACACTCTGCACTTGGAGTCCCAACAAAAATTGGTTGAATTTGTTGCCATCAAGACTATTTTCTGGCGCTGTTGCCGGGGAATTGGTGGAGACATATTATAGTGGGTGTAGTGTGGTTAAACTCTACTAGACTATTTTCTGGCGCCGTCATCTTCATCAACTTGTGCAACAACCCAAGCTTGGGGAGGTTGCACCATTGTGAGCTTTTTCTTCTCCTTTTAGATTTCTAAAGTATTTATTTTTTCTTTTTTAGTCTCTTTAAATTTTTCTTTAAAAACATAAAAACACATAAAAATAGAAAAGAGTGCTTATTGTCTCTTTAGTGTAATGAACTTCCCAAAAGAAAGTGAGGTGCCATTTGAACCATTTGAAATAGACCCTGCAGCTACTAAAGCTATTTATGAAAATCGTTTTTATGGGAAGCCTAATGAGAACCCTATGCAGCATTTGAGAAATTTTAATGAAAGATGCAAAGATCTAAACATGAGTAATAAGAACAATAGTATGATTAAAGATAAACTTTTTCCATATTCACTTGCTGGTAAGGCTTTAGATTGGATATTAAAATGGCCACCTGGAAAGTTTAGCTCTTGGTTTAATATTAAAGCTGCTTTTGTTGAACGATTTGGAACCCCTAAAGTAATAGGTCATCTTAGGGAAATGCTTATCATGTTTAAACAAAATAATGATGAACCTCTTATAAGAGCTTGGGAAAGATTTAGAGAAATAGCTTTTGGAACAGAACATGGTTTTAGAGATTGGATGTTAATGCATATCTTCTATAGAGGGCTAACTAAAAACTCAATGGCCTATTTAGATAAAGAAAGTGGAGGTTCCTTCATAAATATAACTGCCAACAACGCTTACATATTATTAGATGGCCTACTCTTAGAAGTAAAAGTCAAGGAAAGCCTTGAAAAAGCTAAAGTGCTAGAAGATGTATTTGATGATAGATATGAAATCTTAAATTTATATAATAGAGATAAACAAGTGGAAGAAGTTAAAATGTTAAGTGAAACAAAAGAACTTCTACTTGATCTTGATAAATGTATCTTGCATGAACTCATTAACTTGTTGCAAAAAAATCTAATGACCCATCCTTTAATGGTTTCATCAAGCAGGATTTGGTTCTTACGTAGCAAATTATGTTATAAAAGAAAATATTTAAAGATATAATAGGGAAGCTATGGTACCACCTAAGCTTGGGGATTTATGGATCCCCAAGGAATTAATCACTATTGGAAAAGAGACACATCATGCTATTCTAGATTTAGGATCTAGTGTCTCAGTTTTATCTAAAGATCAATATGACTTACTTGAGTTGAAACCTATGGGAAAATGCTTAATAGATCTTTTACTTGCTGATGATTCAACTAAACATGCTCTAGGAAAAGTTCAAGATATTATGGTTGAATTACATATGACATCTGTACCTGTTGATTTTATTGTCATGGATATGGGGAGCAATACCTCAAGTCCTATAATACTTGGTAGACCTTTTTTGAGAACCACAGGTGTAGTCATTGATACAAAAGAAGGAAATGTGAAGTTTCAATTTCATCACAAGAAGTGTATGGAAAACTTTCCAAGGAAGAAGGAGGTAGCTAAGAAGCACAAGCTATCCCATGAGTTCCACATCACCCAAACCAAGTAAGTAAAGCCTAGTTATATGGCTATAAAGAAAGTGCTTTGCGGGAGCCAACCTGGTTATTTTCTTTTGGATTTTTGTTTTTGAACACTTGCTATAGCAAGAGAGTTTTGTTTTGGTTTTATTTCTGAATTTTTTTAATAAAGTACCAAGTGGAACCCATTTTGGATGTTTTAAAAGTTGCTAAACATATGGAGAAGCAAATTTCTACAGAACTATTTTTAGTGTGTTAATTTTTTGATTTTTATGTAACTCCAATTGCGCTCAAATTCATACAGCATTTACAAATTTCCCTGTATGAAAAAAATTGGCTAAAATTCCTGACATGTCTAAGTGGACAAAAAAATCGTTTTGCTACCTCTAGTGAACTATGGATCACGGTCCTTTTCTTTACATACAATCTACAAACTGTTTACTACTTTGTGTTTACTTTCTGCAAACTTTTACTTCTTTCCATTCGATACGTTTAATCCTTTGTTTTCTGCAAAACACGGTGAGATTGACAACCTCATCGCAAGTTGGGGACAAAGTTCTGTCGTTGTGTTGTGCAGGTCTCCATGTTGCTACTAGCACCGGTAGTGCGCCCTGCCAAAGCTCAGCTAGTAACACCTTTGGGGTGTTTCCTTGCTCCTACTGGTTCGATTAAACCTTGGTTTCATAACTGAGGGAAACTTGTTGATGTGCTTATCATACCTTCCTCTTGGGGTTCCCAACGAGCTCTACATCAACACCGCACCAGCACTTTTCTGGGCGCCGTGCATTGAGCCATCAAGCGATTTTCTAGCGCCGTTGCCGGGGAGTCAAGGACATCTTCACAAGGGGAGTCCCTCATAACCAATCTCTTTACTTTGTTGTTTTTGTTTTGCTTAGTTTCTTTTTGCCTTGTTTGCTTGTTTTCTTTATTCAAAAACACAAAAAAATTAGTTTTACTTGTTTGCTTTCTTATTTGAAAACCCAAAAAATGACTACTCTTGAAAACACTAAGTTGTGTGACTTCACTAGCACCAACAACAATGATTTTATGAGCACACCTATTGCTCCACCTGTGGCTGAAAATACTTTCTTTGAGATAAAACCTGCTTTGCTCAATCTTGTTATGAGAGAACAATTTTCTGGTATTGGTAATGAAGATGCTGCTTCCCATCTAAATAACTTTGTTGAACTTTGTGAGATGCAAAAGCATAGGGATATAGATGGTGATATTATTAAGCTGAAATTGTTTCCTTTCTCTTTGAGAGGAAAAGCTAAAGACCTTAACTAGGAATTGTATTGATTCTTGGACTAAGTGCAAAGATGCTTTTATTGGAAAATACTATCCTCCTGCTAAGATTATATCCATGAGAAGTGAAATAATGAAGTTTAAACAACTTGATAATGAGCATGTTGCTCAAGCTTGGGAAAGAACGAAATCTTTGGTAAAGAATTGTCCCACTCATGGACTGACTGCTTGGATGATCATCCAAACTTTTTATGCAGGATTGAACTATTCTTCAAGGAACCTATTGGATTCAGCTCCTGGAGGTACCTTTATGACCATCACTTTAGGTGCTGCAACAAAACTTCTGGACAATATGATGGTTAATTATTCTGAATGGCATACTGAGAGAGCTCCACAAGGTAAGAAGGTAAATTCTGTTGAGGAAACCTCCTCCTTGAATGATAAAATTGATAATATTATATCTATGCTTGTTAATGGGAAAGCCCATATTGATCCAAATAATGTTCCTTTAGCCTCTTTGGTTGCTCAAGAAGAGCAAGTTGATGTGAACTTCATAAGAAATAACAATTTTGGCAACAATGCTTATGGTAATAATGCTTATAGGAGTAATTTTGGTAACAACAATTATAAGCCATATCCTCCCAACAATGGTAATGCTTATGGAAATTCTTACAACAATAATAGGAGTGCTCCCTCTGAACTTGAAGTTATGCTTAAAGAGTTTATTAGTAAACAAACTGCTTTCAATAAAACTATTGAGGAAAAACTCTCTAATGCTGAAAGAAATATAGCATGTTTAACTGAAGCTCAATCTACTTTGAATAAAATGGCTGCTAAACCTGAAACTAATGAGAATCCCTTTGCAGCTACAAATGCTATACAAGTAAGAATTAATGAAAATGTTAGACTATTAGCCGAATTACATGCTAAGTGGGAAAGAGAAGATGAAATTGCTAGAAACATTAGTGTTTCTACTATTACCACCACTAGTGTTGAGGCTAGTAATAGTTCTACCACTTTAGAAGATAAGTTTGATTTTTATCTTGATGGTTGCAACACCTCTGAAGTTATTAAGTTCCTACAAAAGCTTGCTAAAAGTCCTAATGCTAGTGCTATGAACATGGCTTTTACAAAACACATGACTGATGCTCTTATAATGATTAAAGAAGAAAAGATGAAACATAAAGCTTCTATTCCTATAAAACAAGATGATGGTTGGGAACCCATCATTAATATGAAAGTGAATGACTTTGATTTCAAAGCTTTGTGTGATCTTGATAGTAGTGTTTCTATTATGCCTAGAAGGATCTATGATATGCTTGATTTGCGTCCTCTTGAAGATTGCTATTTGAATGTCCCACCTGATGATAATGTTAAAAAGAAACTCATTGGGAGTCTTAATAATGTTATTATTATGGTTAACAATTCTTATGTCCCCGTTGATTTCTATGTTTTGGATGTTGAATACAATGCTTCTTGTCCTATTACTTTGGGAAGACCTTTTCTTAGAACTGTTGGTGCCATCATTGATATGAAAGAAGGCACCATTAAATATCAACTCCCACTCAAGAAAGGTATAGAACACTTCCCTAAAAAGATAGAAAAGATTTCTTTTTCTTCTCCTATGAAAACAAAATTTGGTCTTAATGCTTCTTCATTTGAGAACACTTGATTCTTTCTTTGCTTCTTATGCCTAACTTAAAGGCGTTAAAAAAGTACTTATTGGGAGATAACCAAAAAGTTTTAGATGAGTCTTGGAAGTTATTACCTCTGTAATAATCTCTTCTTATCCTTTTTATTCGATTTTTGTGCCAAGAGTAACCTCTAATGAGAGTGAAGTAATGATTAGGAAAGTTGCTGTCCCGAAACAGATTTTTGAGCTTCACCGTAAACATTCATGAGAGAGCTCTGTATGTCGGATTGAGATTTAAGTTTTTTTGCTTCTGCCCCAGGTTGTTATCTAACTTGCGTTAGTTCAACACTTTTAGATTTGAGCAACAGAAGGTCTTCTAAAAAATTGGTCTTTACCTGCTGGTCTGTTTTGACAGATTTCTGCCATTTTCTGCATTTGCTTCTTGTTGGTTCCTTCTTGAGTTCTTTTGGGGAATTGAGCTTTTTGAGAGAAGTGCTACTGTAGCTAGTGTTCTAATGGAAGTTTATTTGGTGTTAGAACTGAACCTTAGAACTTATTTATCTTAAGTGTACTAATGTTGCTAATAAAGATTGTGTGAAGTTTTGTATGAAGGAAAATTTTCAGGTGTATGGAAGGAATGAGTAATGAGATGAAGGGTGGACTAAAGCTCAAGCTTGAGGATGCCACGCGTGTCACCCCAATAAATATCCAAGAATTACAAGCGTAAAAGCTTGGGGATGCCCAGGGCATCCCCTTCTTCATCACTAAAAATCCCAGGATTCTTCCAAACGCTTCATTTTTATTGTTTCATGCACAGTTGTGTTGTTCTTGGAGCGTCTTCTTTTTTGTTTTCGTTTTGGTTTTTAGTTTTCTTGGTTTGCTTAGTTTTCTGAATAAATTGGTTGGACCCCCTCTTTCATATATTGGTTTGCAAATAGTTTGGTTTGGTTTGGAAAAGAGTAGGAAAGTTCATACTTATGTGGTAAAAAGAGCTTGTTTTTGACTGTGGCCTATGCTTTGTCATGCCATCCTTGATATTGTTTTGGCTTTATGCTTAGTATTATTTTCTGTAGCATGACATGTTATAAACAATTGAGATTGCTTAATGTGCCTTGGATGAATCATGCGTTGTTTTAGCATATTAAAGCATAATATAGTGGTATTCTCCTTTGATGCTTTATTTGGGTTGACTTGGCACATGCTCACACCATGTTATGACTATCTCAAGTCACCATACCCTTTATTATCCTTTATTTTTCAACTTATACTATCACTTTATGCTTTGATCAATGATGTTTTGTCGCTCTGCATGATTATGGCCATTATTGCTCTCTTAGTTTGTCGCTCCCAGTCTTTTGCTAGCCTCCACAACAAAGTATGAGTTCTACTCATGCATCCAACTCCCTAAACCAAGTTATTCCAAAGAGTCCACCATACCTACCTACTAGCATATGCTATTCCAAGTATATTCATGCTTTTGTTTATCTTCCAAATTAAACTTGTTATGAGAAAACTAGTGATTAAAGCTCTCACGAACTTGATGGCACACTTTACTTTTTGCCTCTAATAAACTTGAACCATTGGGTCCTTCTTTGTTGCATATATGCTTGCGCTTTATAAGTCGAAATTAGCAGAACCATGTACCATGGGGAACGCTTTCAACATTACACGTGTACTTTGTACCCCGTTGATATCTTGTTATTTTGCTTACGGATCCCGTCGGTGTGAAATAAAAGTGGAACTTGTAAGATCATGGAGTTTGTATGTGTGTTAGAGAAACGCCTGGGCCGCTAGCCTAAGCCATGCCTAATCATGGTGGAAACTTGCAGCATCACCATAATGAGCACTCTATGAAGCATCCTCAATAAAAACCTATGGAAATAGCAAATAAAAAGATCGCTGAGATGCTCATTGTCTGCTTGCCTTGTCATTTTGATTATGGGAAAGCTCCTGTATCATGTGCAAGGGGTACCCCGTTGGCGGTTCTTAATGATACACACATACTTACAATGACAAGAGCTTACTCGTGACTAAATATGAGTAGCATGAGGATCGGTCTTCGTAAGTAAGGGGCATGAGATTTTGGTTTATAACTTGTCAAGCATATCCTCTGAGTTGTGTCACTTTAACCTTAACCACTTCAAGATGCTTATGATAGGGGCAATGAGAGCTGAAAGCTATAAGTACCATAATTTTTGGAAGCTCTTTATGAGACTTGAATTCCTACTTCCTTTTACAAAGGCCTTTCTTTCACCATTACATTGAGTCTCCACCTTCTATCTTTATGCACCTACTTTGAGAGCATAATGGCCATTCTTAGTTCTATGTGCATTGTCCCAAGACTAGTTGATTGATGCATAACTTGATATTGCTTGTTTTCAACTATTGTATCTAGTCACTCTTATGAACTTTGAAGGTGTCCTATGCATTTATATTTGCTACTCTATTGAGGGACAAGCTGAATACTATTATGCTATGTTTTCTTTATGTGAAACAAACAAACGTCTTGCAAAGCATTGTTATTCATGAATCTTTTGTTTGTGTCTTTTCATGTTGCATCATTGTTTCTTTGATTATTGCTAGAACTTTGTCTTTCATGTTATGATTAAAGTACTATGATCCCAGCTTTGAGTGTTTTGCAAATACTTTAATCAAGTCTTTGATGGTGCATGTCACCTCAAAAATTATTCTTTATTTTTATCACTTACCTACTCGAGGACGAGCAGGAGTTAAGCTTGGGGATGTTGATACATTGCAAATGTATCTATAATTTTTGATGTTCCATGCTTGGTTTTATCCACTTTCTTGTGTTTTATTCCAACTTTGGAGTACTTTTCATATGATTTCTTGGACTAACCTATTAACAAGAGCCACAGTGCCAGCTGCCTGTTTTCTGTTGTTTTTGGTTCCAGGAAAGTTATAAAATGAATATTCTCGGAATTGGACGGGACAAAAGCCAAAGTGCCTATTTTTCCGGAAGTCATCAAGTGCCAGAATACGAGATGGAGAAGGGCCAGAGGCCGGCCACATCACCTGGCCGCGCGGCCAGGCTTGACCCGTGCCAGGGGGTGGTGTGGTAGCCCCTAGCACCCCCTCGGCCTCCCCTTCCGCCTATATATTTCCCTTGGGACGAAAACCCTAAGTACCCGATCAAAAATCCACGAAAGAGTCGGTAGCCGCCATCATCTCCATCCCAAGATCAGGAGGGATCTGAAGCTCTTCCCGGCACCCTGCCAGAGAGGGGAATTCACCCTGGAGGCCTTCTTCATCACTATGCAAGCCTCCGGTGTGATGCGTGAGTAGTTCATCCTTGGACTACGGATCCATGTAGTAGCTAGATGGCTAGTTCTCCTCCTTTGTGCTTTCATGTTTAGATCTCGTGAGCTCCCTTCATGATCAAGATCATCTATTTGTAATTCATACATGTTGTGTTTGCGGGGATCTGATGGATATTGAGATGCTATTTCAGATTGATTATTGATTCTATCATGTCTTTGTTATTTGAGATCTTGCACGCTTTCCGTTGTTAGTAGCTATCTTGGCCAAGTAGATGCTAGCAACTCCAAGAGTTAGTATTTATGCTCGATAGTGGGTTCATGCCTCTGGTAATCTGGGGAAGTGACGGAAATCTCTAAGGTACTAGATGTGATGTTGCTACAAGGGAGAAAACAACAATCCTTTCTTAATAGAACAATCGTATTGTTTACTTTACACGCAGTTCGTAAAGCAATAATCTGTTGCTTGCAACTTAATACTGGAGGGGGTTCGGATGATAACCTGAAGGTGGATTATTGGTCATAGATGCAGTTGGATGGTGGTCTATGTATAATGTTGTAATGCCCAATCAAGTCTCAAAGGAGTCAAGATGATTAGTATATGCATGTATTGCTTTCTCGGTGTTTGTCAATTGCCCCGCTGTAATTTGTTCACCCAGCATGTTATCTATCTTAAGGAGAGCCACCTCTAGTGAACTATGGATCCCGGTCCTTTTCTTTACATACAATCTACAAACTGTTTACTACTTTGTGTTTACTTTTCTGCAAACTTTTACTTCTTTCCATTCGATACGTTTAATCCTTTGTTTTCTGCAAAACACGGTGAGATTGACAACCTGATCGCAAGTTGGGGAGAAAGTTATGTGGTTGTGTTGTGCAGGTGTCCACGTTGCTACTAGCACCGGTAGTGCGCCCTGCCAAAACTCAGCTAGTAACACCTTTGGGGTGTTTCCTTGCTCCTACTGGTTCGATTAAACCTTGGTTTCATAACTGAGGGAAACTTGTTGGTATGCTTATCATACCTTCCTCTTGGGGTTCCCAACGAGCTCTACATCAACACTGCACCAGCACTTTTCTGGGCGCCGTGCATTGAGCCATCATTAAGCTCAAGTACTTTATATGAAGCATGATCTTTTTTATGCCTATTAAATTGTTTCATTTGCTTGTGCATATTTATGTTCAACATTAAGAAGCAAGGTGAGAAAATAAATGTTGACATTATAAACTAGATGGAACACTCTTTAGATATCTTTTCGCTAAGCCTTTTCTACACAAGCTAAGACTTATTCCAAGCCCCTTAAAACTAGACTAGGCATATCCACCTACATGTGGCAAAAGCTACTTTCAAGTATAGTATGCATGTTAATCCTCCAAACACTCTTTAAAACACCTTGACAAGGGTTAAACTAATCAATGCCCATCACAGATGGACTTAGGTTTGAGGAAGTGGGGAGCGCTGGAGGCATCGATCGACTAGCAAAAAAGCACACAGGGACGCAAGATTTACCCAGGTTCAGGCCTCGTAGATGACCCTACTCCTGCTTGTCTTCCCTTGGAATTATTGAGGGAGTCGAAAGTTACAGGGGGTGCGCAGATGCAATCTGACGATGGTGTGGAAACTAGGGTTGTGATTATCCTCCTTGCCGCCCCCTCCTATCCTTTATATAGATAGGCTAGGTCTCGGGATAGCAGGTCAAGTCGGTTACAAGTTAGGGTTTTCCCTTTAAACTTTTTATCTTGAGTTTGTCGTGTGCCACAAGTAGTCGGAGTCTCATCGGTCACCCGAATCTTAATTGGGCCCTAGTAACGTTGATGGCTCAAGATATGTAGAGCTCATTGGGAACCCCAAGAGGAAGGTATGATGATCACAGCAGCAAGTTTCCCTCAGTTATGAAACCAAGGTTATCGAACCAGTAGGAGTAAGGAAACAACTCCAAGGTGTTGCTAGCAACTTGGAATCCTACACAACACACCCAAAGAACTTTGCCCCAACTTACAGTGAGGTTGTCAATCTCACTTGTTTTGCTAAAAGAAAGGATTAAACGTATATTATGGAAGATAGTAATTGCTTGCAGAAAGTAAACAGTAAACAGTAGATGGTATATCAATGGTAAAGGAATTGACTGGGGTCCACAGTTCACTAGAGGTGTTTCTCCTTAAGATAAATAGCATGTTGGGTGAACAAATTACAGCGGGGCAATTGATAGATTGAGAAAGCATAACAATGCATATACTAGACATCTTGACTCCTATGAGATTTGATTGGGCATTACAACATAATACATAGACCGTAACCCAACTGCATCTATGACTAATAATCTACCTTCAGGTTATCATCCAAACCCCTTCCAGTATTAAGTTTTAAGCAAAAGATAATTGCATTAAGCAAAGTGTGTAAAGTAAACAATATAATTGCCCCATGGACAAAGGATTGTTGTTTTCTCCCTAGTAGCAACAACACATCTACAACCTTAGAGATTTCTGTCACTTTCCCAGATTACTAGAGGCATGAACCTACTATCGAGCATTAATACTCCCTCTCGGAGTTACAAGCATCTACTTGGCCAAGATAGCTACTAGCAATAGAGAGCATGCAAGATCACAAATAACATAGACATGATAGAATCAATAATCAATCTGACATTGTATCTTAATATCCATCGGATCCCTGCAAACACAACATATAGGATTACAAATAGATGATCTTGATCATGAACGGAGCTCACAAGATCTAAACATGATAGCACAAAGGAGGAGAACCAACCATATAGCTACTGTATGGACCCATAGTCCAAGGGTGAACTACTCACGCATCAATCCAGAGGCTGGCATGGTGATGAAGAAGGCCTCTAGCATGATCTCTCCCTTCTGGCAAGGTGCCGGGAAGAGCTTCCGGTCCCCCGATCTAGGGATGGAGATGGCGGCGGCTACAGACTCTTTCGTGGATTTTTGATCGGGTACCTAGGGTTTCTGCATCGGGGTACTTTTATAGGCGCAAGGGCAAGGTCGGTGGGTGCCCGAGGGGCCCACACCATGGGGCAGCGCGCCCTAGGGGGTGGCCGCACTAGCCCTAAGTGTGTCCACCTCGTGGGCCCACTCTAGCTGCCCTTCGGACTGTGTGTTCCTTCTGGTAAAATATTGACTTTGGCTTTTGTCCCGTCCAATTCCGAGAATATTTCCTTGCTAGATTTTTTGAAACCAAAAACAGCAGAAAATAGGCAACTGGCACTGTGGTATCTTGTTAATAGGTTAGTTCCAGAAAATGTATAAAAATACCTCAGAGTGTAAACAAAACATAAGAAATTTAATACAAAACAATTATGGAGCACCAAAAATTATAGATATGTTTATGACGTATCAAACATCATGGGCTTCTTCTGGTCTGTACCGTATATGTTGATCTCTAGTACCTGTAAGGTATGCCCATGTCACACCCTTTTTCATGTATTTTAAAGCTCATAAGAAAGTAAGGTTTCTGGTGACTATGGAAATTTTTGTGCTTCACATCTTATTAGTGGTTGTTAGCTAAACCATGACTGGCATGTCACAAAGCTTTCAATGTTCAATGTTGAATATTAATCATGTTTAAGTTCTACCTATGGATTGCAACAATGTGAAATAAAGTGTGCACACTAGAGTAGGCATGTTGGTAGAAGACGCTCCTGAACCACTAGCCAAAGCCATGCATGACATGGCCGAAACTTACAGCATGATGATCCTAGTTGATATGATTCATATGTCAGTTTGTCTTCTAGAGTAGAGATATTGCCCCCTCCCACCTTGAACACAACCAAGGAATTATATTATCTTTTATGCTAAATGAATAAATAAGCAAATAAATAAATGCCATAATGGGGGCATATAGCTACACAGGGGCAAGAGGTACTTCAGTCATGCGGTTTCATAGACCAACATGAGTATACAATGACAAGCCTAAGTTGAGTAGCATGAGGAGTGAAAGGTCATAGGCTAGGTGCATGAAACAATCAACTTGTAAGATGGTTAGCACATAAACCATACGAAGCTTTAAAACAAAGTGAAATAAAAAAAGATACTTGGAACCCCATCCTTATTAGTATTTTTGACGTGAAATACATAGCTCAAAATTATATTTTTTTTATTCTTTATGGAGGATTAACATATGTATTCAATGCTTACTTTCGGTACGAAATGCAAAACATCTCAAGGAAAGACATAAAACTAAGAAGTGAGGCTTTCAGTCAAGGGCATGCCCAAAAATAAAGGCATGAAAACACCAATGCCAATCATGAAAAGAGTCTCTTATTCTATAGGTTCATCAAAGTGTGCTTGAAGGTTTATTTTGTTCATCATTTGTTTATCACACCATCACTTATTGTTTAGCATATTTATAGATGTGCAAAAGATATAACTTGATAGTACACTTGCATATTATGTTTCATTGAAAGGAATTGAGCCTATGAACTCTACATGATAATGACGGAAGGAAAGTTAACAAACTCCAAAGTCCATGTTTAGTTTTATCACCTTCATGCTCAAGGATGATTATAGGTTAAGCTTGGGGATGTTGATGCATGTAAAATGCATACATGAACTTTGTAGTTTGTTAACATGTTTTCCCACATGTTTGCATCATATATAATGTTATATCCCTGTTTTACATTGAATTTTGGGGATTTACCAATGATCCCCTTTATTTTGGCTAGAACCCTGCAGGGCAGAAAAATCCTGTTTTCAATGTTTTTGATGTTTCAAGACCTATATGAAGTCAAATGGACCTGCACTTTTGGGAATGCCAATATTTATCCACGAGGAGCATCTAGAGCAGTAGAATCTCACCAGGAGGGCAGGAGGGCCAAACGAGCCAAGGTGGCGTGCCCAGGCTTGGTGGGTGTGCCACCCATGCTTGTTTGCTCCTCGATTGTTCGATCACCTTGAATCTTTTTCCCACGAAGTTCTCTTGACCTAAAAACCCCTATATAAGGACCCCTCGGGGAGTCCTCAGGAAGGGAGACACCAGAAGCCACCAGAGATGAAAATACCATCAGATCCCGCGAAGATTGGAGGGGGGAACTCCACCGGAGCCACCTCCGGGGATATCTCCACCCTCTCCAACATCTCAAGCATCATTTCCATGATGAACAGGGAGTAGTCCACCTCAAGCCTATGGGTTTGTGGCAGTAGATTGATCTATTTCTCTCTTGTTCTTCATAGATCTAGTACCATATGAGCTTCCCAACATGATTATGGTCATATTTGTAATTCCTATGTGGTGGACCTTTGTTCTATGATTTGATATTTGAGATTGGAAATTATTTTGTGTAAGATGTTTTAATAAATGCATATCATGCACCCTATTCTTCATTGGTTGTTTTGATCCAAATTGTATGCAATAACTTGTATGGGGAGAAGTGTGTGTTAGATGGAGTAGTATGGGGGTAGAGATTGAATTGTGACACATAATATTCAAGGTCTACTTTTGTTTTTACCTTTCTTTTGCTGCCTCACTAGGGATAAAGTGAAATCATGTGCTATAGTTACCATGTGACAGTGTGATGACCTTGTTAGATCATGGTAGCATATTAGTATTTCAAACATCATATAATATTGATTAAAGCTATTGAAAGTATCGTATGGGCACCTATAGGGGGTGAATAGGTGCTACTTTAAATTTTACTCTTTTTCAATTTAGGGTTTGACACAAAAGGTAAATTTTCTAGATATGAAACTAAGGTGAATTTACCTATGTGACACACTAGCACAACTAACTAAACAAGAGCAAGATATAAGTAAGGCGCGGTAATGGATAGAGGTAACCGAAATGAAGCACGTGGAGACATAAGGATTATTTCTCGCAGTTCCTTACTTTTGAGGGGAAGTATATCTGCGTTTGAATAGGGGGTGGTTTCAAACCACCAACGCCACTAAAGGCCTCCCTTATTGTCCGATGAACCTCGCCCTAGGGGGATCGATTCACTCTTCCACTATATCGGTAACCTTCAAGGTGGAAACCGGCAGCTTTACAACAAGTTTGAGGCACACATCCACAACTGAATTGGAGGCTCCCGAATCCAAGAAAGCTGCCACAACAATCAAAGACAAGCTTATAAGAACCAAATCAAGGCCTAGGGTTTCCAAAGAAATCCTAGAGCAAGGGGCCCTCAAGTGAATGAGGGGGAAATGAAGATCTCTCTTGGTGAAGTTGTAGATCAAGGCCTCCTCCTTCGATTCCCCAAAGATCAGGGACTTTGGGTGGTTGGAGAGGGAGATCTTGGATATTTGGTGGCTCTCAAATGGTGTTCTTCCTTTTCTGAAAACGAGCAGCTTGAGGTAGGGGATGAGGTCCCCTATTTATAGGCCCACTCCTCTAGAAAGTTTTTTGCTTGTTGGGGAATTTCCATACCGGAAACTCCGGTCTGCAATCGTCTCACACCAGAGACTCCAGTCCATCTCCGAAGCCCCAGTCAGAATGTCCTGGGCCTGGTCTTGATAGTATCTTTTGAGAGTTGGCCAAAACTCTAGACCAGAGAACACCGGATACTTTGGAGTTTGCACACCGGAGACTCTGGTCTGTGACTCCACACCAGAGATTCTGGCATGTCTCCAGACCCCTAGTCAGGATGACCCTGGGCACCAGCATAGATCCACTCCGAAGGTTTGGGCCAAAACTCTAGTGCACACTGGAAACTCCGGTCCTTACACACCGAAGATTCCGGTCCGAACTTTTCTTCAGGCTTTTGTTTCAGACAGGGAAACTTCCTGCTGTTGTGGGACTTTCTCTTTTTAGCAAATCAACCAGAAATAATTAGCACACGGTAAAAAGTGTCCCCAAGTTGTTAACAAACACCAAACCTGATTAAGAAAATAAATGTCCTTTCAGTCTCCCCCTTTTGGTGTTTGATGATAACACGAGGTTTTTCATGAAAATTTCTTAAAATGAGAGACATATCTATGCTCCCCCTGACGATGTGCAACAAGATATACATGTAATACAAATCATATCAGGACAGCAAGAAAGTAAAGTCTTACATAGAAATAGAGAGATTACCACCTAAGATTTTACCTTTACCATTACAATAATAATACGGGCATAGCATGTCCATATGCAAAGGATAGTTTCACAAGAACCAAATAAAGCAAATGTTCAAATTTTAAGATACAAGGGCATAAGCAAATAAGAAGCAGCCTAATGCTAATGCCCATCCCATGCAAATCCCATATGATCCTAATAGACATCTTTCCCCCTTTGGCATCGAGACACCGAAAAGGGAAAAGACCAAGCTATCGCCCCAAAGGAATCACTCGGGGTCATCATCATCATCGTCATCCTCATCCTCTTCCTCCTCATAGTCATCTTCACCACCTGTAACCTCGGGAACTTTACCATGAGGGCGCGAGGAAGAAGTACCCTGAGAGGCAAAACCATATGTGACCTCTGAGAAGGTCTTCCAATCAACCAGATTGTTGTTCCTTGCATTCCATGCACCAAAAGAGAGTGTGTGATCTGATTCTGTAGACGGTTCAGCCCCATGCTCATCCGTGTATTCTGCCTCCGCTTCCTCTTCTTCATCTTCCCCTCGAGCCTTGATTTCCTTAAGGAGCTTCTCAATTCTGCGGTTGCTCTTATAGGAGGCATGCTATTCCTTGCGAATGTCCACATTCATGCAACATACTGTATTCTCCCAAAAGGATGCCTTCTTGACCTTCTCCCGGACATACTCACGGGTGACAAGTGCCATAGGAGTATTGGAGGCATTCTTACTTCTAGAGCCCCTTGGAGGAGTGGGAGCCTACTCTGCCTTAGAAATCTCATCATCCTCACTAGCATACGACTGTCTAGGAGTAGGACCCATTCTCCCTTTCTTTTAGAGAGCCACAGAGAAATGCTCTTAAAGGTTAGGACGGAGGGCAAGAGGTGAACCATGAGGTTTAGTGTTGATGAGCCTCATCACTAGAGCTACATATGGAGGAGATTTTCTAAAGAGAATGGCATGATGCATCTCCTCAAAAATAAAGTCAATGATGTCAATAGTGAATCCATCAGCAGTAGGCCCAGCACAAATCACCTTGTGAGCATGATGGAGCAAGTTGACAAGGCCACACCAAATAGCATCATCGTTTCCAGCACTAGGGGAAATGGTGTGGCGAAAGATCCTCAACAGCAGATTGTAGAGAGGATTGAGTCCCTTGGACTCCCCAATAGTGCCCTTACTCCCATAGAGAGGTGCTAGCTTGTTTTTACTTTCACCAAGAGGGGCATCATGCATGCAGTGGCCAATAGGAACAGACATACCACTAAAGGACTGATGAATGACTCAAGAAAAATCATAAAAGTTTGAAGAGCAGCGGAAGTTACCGGTCATCAATGTCATGGTCCTAGCTTCATCATGATCAAATACAACTATGGCATAAAAACGTTGAACCAGGGCAATGTTGTAGTCCTCATGGAGCTCCATAAGATTATGCAGCCCAAGCTTCTCAGTCACCCAAAGAGCATCTGTGAAGTAGTCATTGGCACGCATGTAGGGGAAGTCCATATACCGTTGGGGACAAACTGGGGACTTGGTGAGCTTGCGATAGATATCTATCATGAACGCCTTTTGCTCCTTCCCCCAATAACATGGGTCATTGTTGGTTCTTGGCAAGTCATAGAACTTGTCTTGCAGAACTCACGATACTATTTCTTGGACATGTGAGCTAAGGATTGCAAGTTGTCATACTTGGCTCTTGATGCGCTCGACTTTCGACGTAGAGCTCGTTGGGAACCCCAAGAGGAAGGTATGATGAGCACAGCAGTAAGTTTTCCCTCAGTTATGAAACCAAGGTTTAATCGAACCAGTAGGAGCAAGGAAACACCCCAAAGGTGTTACTAGTTGAGCTTTGGCAGGGCGCACTACCGGAGCTAGTAGCAACGTGGAGACCTGCACAACACAACCACAGAACTTTGTCCCCAACTTGCGAAGATGTTGTCAATCTCACCGTGTTTTGCGGAAAACAAAGGATTAAACGTATCGAATGGAAAGAAGTAAAAGTTTGCAGAAAGTAAACACAAAGGAGAAACAGTTTATAGATTGTATGTAAAGAAAAGGACCGGGATCCATAGTTCACTAGAGGTGGCTCTCCTTAGATAGATAACATGCTCGGTGAACAAATTACAGCGGGGCAATTGACAAACACCAAGAAAACAATACATGCATATACTAATCATCTTGACTCCTCTGAGACTTGATTGGGCATTACAACATTATACATAGACCGCCATCCAACCGCATCTATGACTAATAATCCACCTTCAGGTTATCATCCGAACCCCCTCCAGTATTAAGTTGCAAGCAACAGATTATTGCTTTACGAACTGCATGTAAAGTAAACAATACGATTGTTCTATGAACAAAAGATTGTTGTTTTCTCCCTAGTAGCAACAACACATCTAGTACCTTAGAGATTTCTGTCACTTCCCCGGATTACTAGAGGCATGAACCCACTATCGAGCATAAATACTAACTCTTGGAGTTGCTAGCATCTACTTGGTCAAGATAGCTACTAACAACGGAAAGCATGCAAGATCTCAAATAACAAAGACATGATAGAATCAATAATCAATCTGAAATGGCATCTCAATATCCATCGGATCCCCGCAAACACAACATGTATGAATTACAAATAGATGATCTTGATCATGAACGGAGCTCACAAGATCTAAACATGAAAGCACAAAGGAGGAGAACCAGCCATCTAGCTACTACATGGATCCGTAGTCCAAGGATGAACTACTCACGCATCACACCGGAGGCTTGCATAGTGATGAAGAAGGCCTCCGGGGTGAATTCCCCTCTCCGGCAGGGTGCCGGGAAGAGCTTCAGATCCCTCCCGATCTTGGGATGGAGATGATGGCGGCTACCGACTCTTTCATGGATTTTTGATCGGGTACTTAGGGTTTTCGTCCCGAGGGCAATATATAGGCGGAAGGGGAGGCCGAGGGGGTGCTAGGGGCTACCACACCACCCCCTGGCACGGGTCAAGCCTGGCCGCGCGGCCAGGTGATGTGGCCGGCCTCTGGCCCTTCTCCATCTCGTATTCTGGCACTTGATCACTTCCGGAAAAATAGGCACTTTGGCTTTTGTCCCGTCCAATTCCGAGAATATTCATTTTCTAACTTTTCTGGAACCAAAAACAGCAGAAAATAGGCAGCTGGCACTGTGGCTCTTCTTAATAGGTTAGTCCAAGAAATCATATGAAAAGTACTCCAAAGTTGGAACAAAACACAAGAAAGTGGATAAAACCAAGTATGGAACATCAAAAATTATAGATACATTTGCAATGTATCAGCTCTCTTGGCACGAGCCTCATCCTCAACATCCTCAGCTTCCCTTCGCATGTAAGAAGCATCTCTGGCCAGTTGTCTCCGATTAGAGGGCGGGATAATATACTGGCCTGACGCCTCATCATATCAAGGATCCCCCTTTTTGACTTGACCTTGGTGTGAGGTGCACAACAAGAACTAGAGCCACCTATGAATATAGAGTAAGGAGAAAGCATGTAGATGAGCATATATGTCCATGATTCAAAAGCAAGAGCCTCGAACCTTTGCTAGATGTGCCAGAAGCAATCCACACTGGTGTCTCCGGTGTGCAACACCGGAATTTTCGATCTGTGCAAGAAGCACGCCGGAGTCTCTGGTCTGATAGACCGGAAACTCTGGTCCGAAGATTGGTTTGCACAACGGAGGCTGCGGGGGAGTGATTTTGAGTAGACCGGACAAGGGAACTTAGCTATTGTGAGAGGAGTGCCCACAAATATGAGGTTCCATTGGACGAAATTGGTACAATCTTAAAGAATCAAGGGGATGAACCTTGGGTTCATGGGGAGAGAAAAGTGTACCAGGTCTGTCCATGGAGTGAATCCACCCGTGGGGAATGGCCCAAGGGTGGACTGGGTGGAGGTGGTCAGCGGCACGGTAGATCCTAGTGGCTTCAGTGCCCCGGGGCGGTGAGTTCGGAGGAGGAGGCGACAGGTGAGAGTGGAGAGGTTGGGGTGGAAGAAAGAAACTGTTTGTTTCTCTCACCCTGACCTCCCTTTCTTACAGCCTGAAACCATCCCACACCGGAGACTCTGGACCGATAGAGCGGAAACTCCAGTCTGACCGGAGACTCCGGTGTTTTCACACCGGAAACCCTAGTCCTCTTTGACCAAAAATGCCAGGTTATGTGTATGATTACATATATGATAGAAAGCATGTTTTAGGACAAGGAAGAAGGCTTGGGATAAGATGACATACTGTGAAGAACCAATAATCAGTAAAATCCAAATAAATGTCAAATAACACTCCAATTCATCAAATCAAGAACCAACTCTTCACAACGAAGAGGGTGGTGGCTGAGGCCACTATGTAAGAGTTTGAGGCATGACACCACGAAGAATTATCCTTGGGTTCATTGCCACTACTCATCAATGAATCTCACATATCACAAAATGATATTAAGAGAATTGATTTTCTTAATTTTGGCATTATGGGGGGAGGGATAGTCCAATAGATTAGGACCATACTCCCCCTATCTACATGCCTGCACCTAAACCACATAATGATCAAGTTATAGGTAAGTATGCAAGATGATCAAGTCAAACTCCTTGAATCTACGATATATAGATCATTCCTAAAATAGCAAAACCTTGCTTCATCAAGAGGCTTCGTGAAAATATCTGGAAGTTGGTCTTTGGTTGGAACATAAGATAGCTCAATATCTCCCCGAGCAACATGATCTCTAATGAAATGGTGACGAATCTCAATATGCTTTGTCCTTGTATGATCCATCGGGTTATAGGCAATCTTGATAGCACTTTCATTATCAGATAGAAGAGGCACTTTGTCACAATGGACACCGTATTCCTTTAAGGTTTGCCTCATCCATAGCAGTTGAGTGCATGCGCTAGCGGCTGCCACATATTCAGCTTTGGCGGTGGAGAGAGATATACAATTTTGCTTCTTGGAGGACCAACATATGAAGGATCTACTGATAGATTGGCAAGCCTCGAAGGTTGATTTCCTATCATCCTTGTCACCAGCCCAATCTGAATTCATGTACCCACAAAGATAGAATGTTGATCCCCTAGGATACCACACACCATAGTTTGGGGTATGAACCAAATATCGAAAGATTCTTTTGACCGCCATCAAGTGGATTTCTTTAGGATCCGCTTGATATCTTGCACACACTCCTACACTTAACGCTATGTCAGGTCTAGATGCACAAAGGTAAAGCAAAGAACCAATCATGGACTGGTATACCTTTTGATCCACATCTTTACCATTTGGATTAAGTTCAAGATGAGTCTTGGTTGCCATGGGAGTTGGAGATCCATTTAGTTCTTCCATGTTGAACCTCTTGAGCATATATTGAGTATACTTGGCTTGATTGAAGAAGGTTTCTCCCCTTATTTGCTTGATCTCAAAGCCAAGGAGCAACCTTAACTCTTCCATCATAGACATCGTGAACCTATCAGTCATAAGCTTTGAGAATTAATCATTAAAAGCTTTGTTAGATGAGCCAAAGATAATATCATCAACATATATTTGGCAAACGAAAAGCTCCCTGTTGAATTTCTTAGTAAAAAGAGTAGGATCAATTTTCTCAACTTCAAATCCATGGTCAAACAACAACTCTCTAAGGTGCTCATACCACGTGTGTGGAGCTTGTTTAAGCCCATAGAGCGCCTTATCAAGCTTGTAGACGTGATTTGGGAATTTGGGATCCTCGAACCCCGGGGGTTGCTTAACATAAACCAACTCATGCAATGGACCATTTATAAAAGCACTTTCCACATCCATTTGTTGTAATTTAAAATTAAGATGTGCAACATATGCAAGAAGGATATAGATGGACTCAAGGTGAGCCACGGGAGCGTAGGTCTCTCCATAATCAATGCATTTAATTTGAGAGAACCCTTGAGCTACCAATCTTGCCTTGTTCCTCACAACAATTCCATGTTCATCTTGCTTGTTCTTGAATATCCATTTAGTGCCAATAACATTGCGGCAATCTTTGGGCTTTTCTACTAACTTCCAAACTTTGTTTCTATCAAAGTTGTTGAGCTCCTTATGCATGGCTTCCAACCAATCTGAATCTTCAAGAGCTTCCCACACCTTTTTGGGCTCCACCATGGATATATAAGCTTGATGCTCACCAAAATTCTTCAATTGAGCTCGAGTGGACATTCCACTCCTTAGATCACCAAGAACATTCTCAAGAGTGTGGTCTCTTCTTTCCAACATTTTATCCACTCTAACTTTGCGATGAGTTTCGATCTCCATGTTGTTCCTTGTGGGGATCTCTTCATCATTCTGGTCCTCGTCTTGACCTTCATTTTGACCTTGATCAACAATGGATTCATTTTCATCAATATGAGGTACAGGTTGATCTTGGTCTTGATCAGGCATACTACTTGAAAGGCGTTGAGATGATCTTGTGGATGACTGAATAAATCTACCTTGTGCAACTAATTGCGCAAGGTTGGACAATCCGGTCAATGGAGAGACCGGATAATCCATCTTGGAGTTTCCAACCTAATCAACTTGGTGACGGTTCTCTGCTTGTCTTTGGCTTGGGTCATTATTGTCCTCGATAGTAGGAGTTTGTTGAAGTTGTGAAGATAAGGGCTCCACTTGAATAGAGCATAGTTCTTCTCGATCTGCCACAAGGGGTTCCTCAATGGGGCGGATGAATCCTGTAGGGGTTCCATGTATGAGAACAATAAATTTTTACCCTACGCCCCTGAACCCCTGATGTTGGCAGGACCTATCTATTAGTAATACAGTAACGGGAGGGGATTTTTGCGAACTTACCCTTAAAGACCGAAAAGCGTTGTCAACGCTCAGGAGAGCGTGATTGATGTAGACGAGCTAAAGCCAACCTCAAGGTTGTGAAGAAGTCCTTGTGCTCCTGTGCCTCCAACAACTTGAGTGCCTCAAGTGTGACACCTCGCGGGGAGTTACAAGCGTCTGGTGCCTGACGATGACTCCCGCTTCCCTGATCCAGCAGCAGTTGTGGAAGTAGAGCTCCTGGATCCGAATCCCACAGCATGACGGCACTCCGCGATGAAGATGTCTCTCGTTCGCGCAGTCCGAACTTGGGACCACGATCACGAGAGAGAGAGAGAGAGAGAGAGAGAGAGAGAGAGAGAGAGAGAGAGAGAGAATATCAATTGGAGGTCTCCCCAAAAGAGAGGAAACCTTTATTAAATATTGTGTGTATTTACCTGGCCAAATACCCCCACTATATATAGGGGAGGGGAGGTACTACCTCCCTCAAAGTCCCGGGGTGGGACTAAAGGAGAGGGAGAAGGGGCAGCCGCCGGCCAGACCTACTGGGCCCCGCGCGGGGGGGCTTGGCCCAGCTGGCCACCCCCTTGCCCCTTCTCCCCTCTTGCCTTTCCCTAATGGGCCCTCTTCCCTCCGGAATTGGCCCATTAAGCCTTTTGACCTTTAAATTGATTTTCTATTTTATTAAATAATTATGAATAAATGATTAAATCAATTTTTAACATTCATTCACATATTATTCAACCTCCGTGGCTATGGAACACCTTCCACCTCCACTCCGAACATCCTCCGGACTTACTGAAACCCTTTCGGTTTTCTCACTACTATTCTTTGGTGATTCTATCGATCCTATAAACACTCTCTAAGCATCATCAAACCCTTAAGCGTGATACCCTACGGTTTAGGAACACTCCAGACATGGTCGGTACACTCCCGGACCAATGATCAATAGAGGGACCTAGATGGCCATGTGACCCCTGTGCGTTCCAGGAACATCTTTCGTCATTTGAGCCGGGACGGTCGTGTCTTATTCCCTTTGTCTCTCGATACTTGCATTGCCTGAGATCTAATCAATAACATCACCACGTCGTGTTCAATCTCGTTACTGAACAATGCTACTTGACTCGTTCCGACAAGTGATATCCCTATGATCAAATCACACGTTGCGCAACTATTGGATATAACTTCTCTGAGTGGGCCCTTGAGTATCTTTCCGTCACGTGGACGGACAAATCCCGCTCTTGACATATATTGCCTCTATGGTTTCCTCCGAGTACCTGAACACACCTTTATAACCACTGTATTACCAAGTGGTGCTTGATGATATCTAAGCACTTTCGAGAGACAGTGATTGATATAGCCTCATGGTCTAAGGAATAGTCTACGGGGATCCATTTCTAATCATCGTAACTTGAACTTCGTGACATGATCAGGTCACGCTGTTTAGGTTGGGTATTGGTTCATCATCTCATTCTCAGAATGAGTTGACTCCATTTCCAACTGGCATAAATGCCACATGATCAGGAAACTTGATCATCTGTTGACCAATGAACCAGTGACTAGAGTTTCATTGGGAACCCCTGGTTGTTTATATATCACATGTGTATTAATGTTTCCTCTCAATACAGTTATAGCATGATATAAAACTTACTCATAAACTTTATGAAATATGATAATGATCCTTATTACTATTTGTCTCTAGGGCATATTTCAACAAATCCCGCACCCATTCTTCTTATACAATCTTGAGGTATTTCATCATCTACATCACAAACACCAACATGCCCTACTTGGGGGCCATCATATTCTTTGAAAACCACACTACCAGATTCTATGACAACTCCGGAGAGTTTATCATAGATTCTCTCGTTTGCGTAGTCCGAACTTGGGACCACAGTCACGAGAGAGAGAGAGAGAGAGAGAGAGAGAGAGTATCAATTGGAGGTCTCCCCAAAAGATAGGAAACCTTTATTGAATATTGTGTGTATTTATCTGGCCAAATACCCCCACTATATATAGGGGAGGGGAGGTACTACCTCCCTCAAAGTTCCGGGGTGGGACTAAAGGAGAGGGAGAGGGGGCAGCCGCCGGCCGGCCCTAGTGGGCCCCGCGCGGGGGGGTCTTGGCCCAGCCGGCCAACCCCTTGCCCCTCCTCCCCACTTGCCTTTCCCTAATGGGCCCTCTTCCCTCTAAATTGGCCCATTAAGCCTTTTGACCTTTAAATTGATTTTCTCTTTTATTAAATAATTATGAATAAATGATTAAATCAATATTTAACATTCATTCACATATTATTCAACCTCCGTGGCTATGGAACACCTTCCACCTCCACTCCGAACATCCTCCGGACTTACCGAAACCCTTTCGATTTTCTCACTACTATTCTTCGGCGATTGTACGGATCCTATAAACACTCTCTAAGCATCATCAAACCCTTAAGCGTGATACCCTACAGTTCAGGAACACTCCAGACATGGTCGGTACACTCCCGGACCAATGATCAACAGAGGGACCTGGATGGCCCTGTGCCCCCTGTGCGTTCTAGGAAGATCTTTCGTCGTTTGAACCAGGACGGTCGTGTCTTATTCCCTTTGTCTCTCAATACTTGCATTGCCCTAGATCTGATCAATGACATCACCATGTCGTGTTAAATCTCGTTACTGGACAATGCTACTTGACTCGTTCTGATAAGTGATATATCTGTGATCAAATCACACGCTGCGCAGCTATTGGATATAACTTCTTCGAGTGGGCCCTTGAGTATCTTTCCATCACGTGGACGTACAAATCCCGCTCTTGAAATATATTGCTTCTACGGTTTCCTCCGAGTACCTGAACACACATTTATAACCACTGTATAACCAAGTGGCGCTTGATGCTATCTAAGCACTCTCAGGAGACAGTGATTGATATAGCCTCACGGTCTAAGGAATAGCCTACGAGGATCCATTTCTAATCATCGTAACTTGAACTTCGTGACATGATCGGGTCACGATGTTTAGGTTGGCTATTGGTTCATCATCTCATTCTCAGAATGAGTTGACTCCATTTCCAACTGGCATAAATGCCACATGATCAGGAAACTTGATCATCTATTGACCAATGAACCAGTGACTAGAGTTTCACTGGGAACCCCTGGTTGTTTATATATCACACGTGTATTGATGTTTCCTCTCAATACAGTTATAGCATGATCTAAAACTTAATCATAAACTTTATGAAATATGATAATAATCCTTATTACTATTTGTCTCTAGGGCATATTTCCAACAAATCCCGCACCCATTCTTCTTATGGAATCTTGAGGTATTTCATCATCTACATCACAAACACCAACACGCCCTGCTTGGGGGCCATCATATTCTTCAAAAACCACACTACCAGATTCTATGACAATTACGGAGAGTTTATCATAGATTATATAAGTGTGGGAATAGAGATCATAGCCACCAAAAGTACCCTCTAAAGCTTTGGAATCTAATTTGGATAAACGAACATCTTTTATGAGATAGAAACACTTACAACTAAACACCCGAAAGTATGAAACATTGGGCTTATTACTGGTAAGTATTTCGTATGGAGTCTTGATCAACTCTTTGTGGAGGTAGAGCCGGTTCGGTGCATGGCATGTGGTGGAAATTGCCTCAGCCCAAAAGCTGTATGGAGACTTAAACTCCGCTGACATGGACCTTGCCATATCCACTAGTGTTTGGTTCTTCCTCTCGGCTACACTATTTTGTTGAGGGGTATATGTAGTGGAATATTGATGTTTTATCCCCTAATATTAAGAAATCCATTCAATGTGTAGTTCTTGGACTCGGTGTTGTTGTCGCTTCTTATCACCAACACATGGATATTGAATTGACGTTGAACCATAATGACGAATTCGATGAAGTATTGTTGGGTCTCACTCTTCAACTTAAAGAAATATACCCATGCATATCTTGAGTAGTCATCAACAATCACCAAACAATATTTCTTCCCACCAAGACTTGCATGAGGTGGAGGGCCAAAGAGATCCACATGAAGGAGCTCCAAGATCCTCTTAGATTTTATAATGTTGTTTGGTTTGTGGGGAGATTAATGCATCTTTACTTCAACACAAGCCCTACACACACGATCTTTGGCAAAATAAACATTTTCTTTTAGTCCAACAATATGGCCACCCTTGTGGATACTTTGCAAAGTTCTCATATTGACATGGGCTAGTCGGCGATGCCATAACCAACCCACATCATCCTTTCCAAATAGGCACATTGCACTTGTAGTGGTTTCCCCCGAAAAGTCCACCACATACAAGTCATTTTCGACGTAACCAACGAAAGCGACCTTTAGAGTCTTGCTCCACACGAGAACTACAATATCATCATCAATAAAGACGGCAAAGTCCATCTTTCCAAGAGCATGGATTGATAGTAAATTATATCCAAGGGTCTCAGCAAGCATGACGTTTACAAGAGTAATATTATCATGTGCAACCACAAACCTTGCCAAGACCCATTGCCTAAGACTTTGACTTATCGGCATATGTGAAGGTTATACGATCTTGATTTGGCTTTATCTCCTTCATTATCATCTTGCTTCCGGTCATATGACTTATGCAACCACTATCAAGCACCCACTTTGACCCGCCGGAAGCATAGTTCTACAAGAGATCAAACTTGCTTGTTAGGTATCCATTTTCCAATGGGTCCTCTTTTGTTAGTAACAAGGGTCTTGGGAACCCAAATATACCAACCAATATAACCATCAAGTGGACCAACATATTGTGCATAAACATCACCATAATAATCACGCATTAAAACATAGTGAGGGTTGGTAATTCTTGCAAAGTCATATTGTGGCGTAGTTTTGCCACTTGTGGTATTGCTCACAATGGTATTGTCCTTTGCTTGTGCGGGCTTGGCCTTCTTTTTCTTTATTTTCTTCTTCTTGGCCTTGGACACATAGCCAATGCCTCTTTTCTCATTATTTGACCTTTTCTTACTCAAAAGGTCATCAAGAGACTTGTTCCCTTCGGGGAAGGTGGTCTTTGCAAGCTCCCCCTTCAACCTAGCATTTTATTCAAAGATATTTGTACTACAAAGGAACAAAAATACTAGGTGAGGCAATAGTTGTCAATTTAGTTTGAAGTTGTTCACGAGACTTTGTGAGGGTCAATAGTTCACTTTCCAAGGCCTTGTGAGCCTTGTCAAGCTTCTCAAAGTCCTTGGCAAGTTTTTCATGAACAATACCAAACTCAATCTTATCCTTTTTAGCCTTTTTATACTTAGCAATGGAATGATAACGTTCCTTAATGAGTTTAGAGATAATTAGATCATTTGCCTCATCAAGGCCTTCAAGTTTTTCTTAAAGAGACTTCCTAGTCTCTTGTTCTTCTTCTAAAGCATTGGTTAGAGCATCCATCTCAAGGATGTGCTCCCTCCCAAGTTTGCATCTCTCATCAAGAAGCTCTTCTGTGTGAGAAAGTTGATTCGAGAGATTTACAAAGTGCTTCTTGTGCTCCCCTTGCAAGTTAGTCAGATAAGTACCAAAAGCAACTAATTCCTTCTTCACCTTAATATTTAAATCATCATTGATTATAGAGGTGAGAAAGGAGATGATGATACCTCCGATGCTCTTGCCCATAAGGCAAGAGACGTTCTTGTTGGAGATATTCTCATTTGGAGAGTCGAAGAGTGAGAAAGTGGATGTAGAGGTGCTGGCCATGGATGCCACACCATTCGATGTTACTTCTTCTTCTTCCTCATCTTCATCATCGGATGAGAACTCTTCATGTGCTCTTAATGCAATGTCAGGTGACTTCTTGTTGGTGGTATTCTTCTTGTTGAAGGGCTTCTTGAAAGGGACCTTTGACTTTTTCTTCAAAAGAAGTACACCACCATGATCTTCTCTCTTTTCATACGGACATTTGGCAACAAAATGATAATAGTCACCACATTTGGAGCAAGTTCTCAATCTTGAACCATTCTCTTTTCTACCACCTGGGTTGCTTCTTTGTTGCATTTCCATTTTGGCCTTGGAGGGATATTTCCAAAAATTCCTTGCATAAAAGGCCATGTATTCACCATGAGCAACCTTGACATCTTTGGGGTGACTCATAGAAAGTACTTCATCACTTCCTTCTTCTTCCACATACTCCACAACCTTGGCCTTCAAGGCAAGATTAACACCATTGCTCATTCCAAGGGCACGAGCGTGAGAATCTTTGGCATTCTTGGCAGCAACCTTGAAGGCGGACATCTCTTGCATAAATTCATTAGAGGTCATGAGATGGTAGTTGTGTCTTCCTTGGAGACTCTTCAAGTCGGTAGGATCGAAGGGCATGAGTGCACTCACATACTTCTATTTTATCCAAGCATCATCCATGTGAGAGGCACCAATATTTCTAAAAGTTTTGGCAGTGGATTTGAGTCTTCGATACATGTCTTCATGGTCCTCACCATCCTTGATATAGAAGCCTTTGGCTTCATTGCTCAAAGCATCATAACGATTTCTCCTCATGCTCTCATTACCAACAAACAAATCAATGAGAGCATCCCAACCTTCCTTGGCGGTGTTGAGGTGTTCAATGTGAGGAAAGTCTTTTGGCCCCACACCTAGTTGAATCATGTGCAACATGGTGGCATTGAGTTGACTATTTACCACTTCTCTTCTTCTCAAGTTGGTTGGATCCTCAATTTTGAGACCATCTTCAATAATATTCCACAAATCAATGCAAGAGTTGCGCACATGAGATTCATTAACACTTGCCATTGAGCAAAAGAATGTGGAGCTAGCATAGGGGGTCACCTCTATTATTTATATGGGAGTGAGGGATCGGAGGGTCAGGAGAGTAGCACCCAGGAACTGAATGGTGCTCTTCCTTCCCATCACCCTTTTTGGTGGAGGAGTTAGTGGAAATATGTTCATCCCCCACTACTTCACCCATTGGCTTAGACGAAGCATTCACCTTCGGGATCGAAGGTGGTTCCTCTTGAGAGGGAGGTGGTGAGGATATCTTTTCCTTAACAAGTTACTCAACTAATTGACACAACTGCTGGATTTTGTTGCCCAAGGAAGAGCTCAAGCTTGTTTCCAAATTATTGAGATCTACCATGGTCACCGAGGTGCTAGCCTCACCCCATCCATCTTCCTCCGGATTACCCATACACTCTTAGGCGATTAAGCCCGAATAAAGAGCCAAGGATCTGATAGCAATTGAAAGGATCGTATACGCACCTAGAGGGGGGTGAATAGGTGCTACTTCAAATTTTATTATTTTTCAATTTAGGGTTTGACACAAAAGGTAAATTATCTAGATATGCAACTAAGGTGAATTTACCTATGTGACACACTAGAACAACTAACTAAACAAGAGCAAGATATAAGTAAGGTGTGGTAAAGGATAGAGGTAACCGAAATGAAGCATGTGGAGACACAAGGATTATTTCCCGTAGTTCCTTCCTTTTGTGGGGAAGTACGTTTGCGTTTGGAGAGGGGTGGTTTCAAACCACCAATGACACGAAAGGCCTCCCTTGTTATCTGATGAACCTCACCCCAAGGGGATCGATTCACTCTTCCACTATATCGGTAACCTTTGAGGTGGAAACCGACACATTTACAACAAGTTCAAGGCACACGTCCACAACTGAATTGGAGGCTCCCGAATCCAAGCAAGCTACCACAACAATCAAAGACAAGCTTATAAGAACCAAATCAAGGCCTGATGAAACCCTAGAGCAAGGGGCCCTCAAGTGAATGAGGGGGAAATGAAGATCTCTCTTAGTGAAACTGTAGCTCAAGGCCTCCTCCTTCGATTCCCCAAATATCAAGGACTTTGGGTGGATGGAGAGGGAGATCTTGGAGATTTGGTGGCTCTCAAATGGTGTTCTTCCTTTTCTGAAAACGAGCATCTTGGGGTAGGGGATGAGGTTCCCTATTTATAGGCCCACTACTCTAGACCGTTTTCTGCCTATTGGGGAATTTCCACACCGGAAACTCCGGTCTGGAGACCGGAGACTCTGGCCTGCAATCAGCTCACACCGGAGACTCCGGTCCATCTCCGAACCCCCAGTTAGAATGTCCTGGGCCAGGTCTTGATAGTCTCTCTGGAGACTTGGCCGAAGCTCCGGACCAGAGAACACTGGAGACTCCAAAGTTTGCACACTGGAGACTCCAGTCTGTGACCCCACACCGGAGATTCCAGCCAATCTCCGGCTTGTCTTTGAACCCCTAGTAAGAATGACCCTGGGCACCAACATAGATCCACTCCAGAGGTTTGGGCCAAAACTCCAGTACACAATGGAAACTCCGGTCCTTGTACACCGGAGATTCTAGTCTGAACTTTTCTTCAGGCTTTGGTTTCAGCCAGGGAAACTTCCTACTATTGTGGGATTTTCTCTTTTCAATAGATCAACCTAAAATAATTATTACACGGGAAAAAGTGTCCACAAGTTGTTAATGAACACAAAAACTGATTAAGGCAATAAATGTCCTTTCAACTATACTCGGATTTGTTCTTAAATAAAGATTGCATGGAAATTTCCCTTTCTTGAGGAGTATAAGAGAGAGAGAGAGAGAGAGATTTATTCCATCTCAATATTAGAATGTGATGCCCATATTAATTCCTTTTATCAAGCACTTATAGAATTTTCATGAATCTTTATCATTGATGAATTATTTTATGATCACTCCAACCTAAAAATAGAGTAGACAAGTTAAGCCATGAACCCTATTCTGATTTTTATCATAAGAAACACCTTTCCATTGCATCTACTATCCTTTACAATTTCTGCAATTTTTTATTTCGAAAATACAAAAATACTTTCTCTACTTGCAATCACCCATAAAAACTCAAAAACAACTCTACTATCTTCCATATCATCTAGTTTGTATTCCTTTACTTTATTTACTTTGTTTTATATTTTATTTCATATTACTAATACGAAACCTTGTGCTTGACAACCACTTGGTGGAGTTGGGGACACAAGACAAATTATTTTACTTTACAGGTTGCTTGAAGAGGAGAAGACAAATATCCACGCAATTCCCCGAGAGTTCGATATAAACCCTTGAGTCACCCTTGTGGGGAAAATAAGCTTGCTACAATACTTTGCACTTGGAGTCCCAACAAAAAGTGGTTGAGTTTGTTGCCATGAGTTGGTCAAATACTAATACCCTCAAACTTTCACTTTGAAATGGATCACAATCATCACATGATTCGTGTTCTTTCGGATTCAAATTTTAGTGATATTTTAGTATAGTAAACATTTTACCAATACATTTTATTCATCCTATCATGAAAACTTTCACAATGAAACTACTATAGTTTATAAGGATGGATGTTTGTATAACTTTAGTTTCCAAGCCTATTGAGTGATAGTTACGCCTAGCATCACCATCATTCGCAAATGCTCATCCAATATGAGAATCTGTTTTTGACTAAATTATACTTTATCATATTGCAATCAAAAGTGTTTCTGATATTAGAATATCTTTTATACAAGATGATTTCTAGAATGAATCTTTCCGCTCCCAAATAATCTTGATACTAAATATATTTTTTTCTAATATCAAGTGAGATTTACTTGAAAGTTTGCTTTAGGACTTTTATCTTTCAATTCAACACTAAAACAATACGGTACTAGCCCTTAAAGAAAGTATCTAGAATTACATAGTTCTATTATCTCAATTACAACTAAGCGCAAGGTAGTCTAACATGCCAACTACAACAAACCTATGCAAATTCAATTAGATTGTTTAGTTCATAATATGAGTTTATTACAAGAACTCCCACTTAAACGCACATCCCTCACTACTATTTTAGTGATTACACAATCCTAATTCACTACACCACACCCGATCGTCACGGCCGATGGCATAGCTTCAAAGGTAGACATCAAAATGCCAATCACATCAACTATGTGACTCATGCTTAACCTTTCGGTCACTTGTGTTTCGAGGCCATGTCTGTACATGCTAGGATTGCCAACATTAACATTAGTGTATTGCAGTGCCACATGGCTTACACCTACCATATGCGAACGTCGATATATCTAACAACTGATCATCACGATGTGCTTCATAACGAAGACTTTCTTAGTGGTGCACACTTAAGGGAGAACACGCATATTGGAATTGTGTTGAGGGATCATCTTATAATGCTATTGTTATAGTCTAATACAAGCAAAATAAGATGCATAATGAATTTAACATCACATGTAAATAAGTTATGTGATATGCTATGGTCGTCGTGCCTTGATCTCCATCGAGTGCGCTGGCATTGCACCAGGTCCATGGTGCCTCCATGCTATCGGTAGTATATTTCATAAACACTTACCTAGATCATACATATCACATGCCCCTACAAAATAAAGTTAGAAACCTCTACTTTATCTTTGCATATTTTATGTGGCTGTTTGGGCTTTCGCACAAGAACCGTTTCTTACCTACGAACTTTTAACCACAACATGGATTGAATAGTTGTCGCTTTAAATCCCTTTTCAGGGCCATCCTTTGTAAATTCCATATCAACTAATGTAAGAGAAACAGACACCTGCTAGCCACTTATATGGTACAAGCCATATATTGAGCTTGGAACCAGTCTCACGTAAGCTTACGTGTAAGTTTGGTCTGGGCCGCTTCATCGAACATTGCCGCGATATGAACAAGTACACATGAGAGGGTAACAACTATAAAATCAATGCCCATATATCACTATATGTTCTAACCGTACTAATACATCTACGCATAGACCGGCTTTGATACCACTGAAGTGGTTCTGCAGAAGAAAACAAAAAATTCTTAGCAACACGAAGATCTATCTATGCAGATGTAAGGTAATAGAGGGATTCGGTGCTCATACCTTTTGAAAAGGAAATGGACGTCGCCTAGAGGGGGTGAATAGGTGTTTTAAAATTATTACGGTTTAGGCTCTAATAAATGCGGAATAAAACTTAACGTTTAATTTATCAAGCCAAAACATATATCTACTAGGTTCACTAAGTGCACCAACAACCTATGCTAAGCAAGATAAGCAACAAGGTGATAGAAAGATATAATACTTCAAGCACGAAGGCTATCACAATGTAAATTGCATAAGTAAAGGGCTTGGTTGAGAGATAACCGATGGACGCGGAGACGATGATTTGTTTCCCGAAGTTCACTTCCAAAGAAGCTATGTCTCTGTTGGAGAGGTGCGGGGGCGCAATGTACTTCGAACGCCACAAGTGGCTCACCTCGAGGTGTGCTGGCACGATGCTCACCCAACGCCACACAAGGCCTCACCCCAAGATGCGAAGGCACGCAACCTACCGATGCCACAAAAGGCTCACCCTATTCTCCTGTGAGCTCGCCACAAAGGCCTACTCACGTTCCACTATGGGACACTTGAGGGCGGTCACCGAACCCCTACAAGGCTTGGGGCAATCTCCACAACTCAATTGGAGGGCTTCCAAGAAATGCCACAAAGGATCCACAATGCCACAAAAGGCCAACAAGCTTGGGGAACCTCCACAACTCAATTGGAGCCCCAAGAACACACCACAACTCCACAGAACCATCTAGGATTCCAAGAACCCAAGAGAAACAATCCCAAGGGCTTGAACTCGTCGAATCTCCGAGGAGAACTCAAACCTATGCACCAAATGCAAGAGGCAAGTCCTTCTCTCTCAAATTCCACCAAAGCTACAAAAGCTATTGGGGGAATAAGAGAGGAAGAACAAAAGAGGAGAACACAAAACTCTCCAAGATCTAGATCCCAAGGATTCCTTCACAAAGAAGGGATTTTGCTTGGTGGGGCTTGTAGATCTAGATCTCCTCTCTCAAATCCCTCAAAAAGATGCAAGAATCATAGGAGGGGGAAAGGGAGAGGGCAAGCTATTCAAGGTCAACAATGGAGGAGAGAGAGAAGGGCAAAACCAAGAAGAAGCAAGTTAGGGCCGAAGGGGAAAGGGGAGATCCTTTTAAAGGGCTCCCCGATCTGCCCGTTACCCACAGAATCGCGCACGACTGGTAGTACCGGTGGCACTCAGCCAACGGTCAAAAAACAGAGAGAGAAAGAACAAAAACGCGATCCTGGCCGGTACTACTGCCGCTTCGCCGGAACTACCGGTGGCAAGAATGTCCTAGCGATACTACCGCCTGAAAATCCAATCCAAGTTCCGTCAAATACGCACACCAAGACATAGATGGTACAGAACCAAAATCGGGGTTGCCAGAAGTTGGGCCGGAATTAAGACCGGTACTACCGGCGGCATTTCTACACGAGCTGTACTTCCGGCGCCTGGTCGGTACTTCCGGTCAGAGAAACTTCAGAAACCAAAACTGCGATAACTTTCACGTCCGAACTCCAAACGAGACGAAACCAATTTTGTTGGAAAGATAGCGACGCATAGAATCCAACAAAAAGGTGTGGAATCGAAATATTGGGTATCACCAAGGGAGAAAATACCATGAATATATATGTGAGATACCTCCCAAGGTGTGGAGCCGGAAAACCCGCAAGATCAAAACGCAATAAGATATGCATGGGAAATCCGTTTTTGATGAACTAGATCTTGTTATGAAGATAATCACAAGCTCTAGATCCTCACATGGACAAGAACCAAACAACAACCAAGAAAGATGATGCTATGAATGCAAAGGTTTGAGCTCTCTCCGAAAGATACGAATGAGTCACCCACTCGAGAGCCCTCTTGATAGTACGGCTATCTATCCTAAACCCGGTCTCCCAACACTACACGAGACCGGTAAAATAGAAACCCTATCAAGATCATACCTTTGCCTTGAGCATCCCACTTGAACTTGATGTAGACCGTCTTGTCCTTCTCAAGATGGGACACCTTTCTTGATTGCTATTGCATGCTCTTGTTTGATGAAGACTTGCGAATGGCTCCCCATACTCCATGAGGAAACCTCTTCTTTGACCTTGTCTTCATCACTCCATGAACGCCGAGGATGGCAAGCTCCAAGCATGAAATCTTCTAGAGATGGCGCACCGTGAGCTTGCACATCAAATCTTGATGATGATGTCTTGAAGAAAGCCATGAGGAACTCCATCTTCTTCTTCAAGACATACTTGATCTTCTTCTTCTTAATTCGAATAGGCACAAAGCCCTTGGACATTGCTTCTTCTTCTTCATCCTTGAAACCAACGCATGGTCCAAGCGATGCAAATGGACAAACCTACAAGTGAAACTCAATTTGCACATTAGTCCATAGGGATTGTCATTAATTACCAAAACTACACATGGGGGCATACATGCCCTTTCACCTTTGAAGACCAAAAGCATTTAACGTTTCACGAGAAACATGGATGATGTAGTCATACGGCGTAGCCGACCTCAAGGTTGAGTAGGCGTACAAGCTCCAAGTACCGCAACTGGCAGTACCTCTGAAGTTCTACATGCATCTAATGTAGAGACATCCCCTGGGCTCCGGTGTAGCAAAGCAATGGAAGGAGATTTATCCAGACCAATAGTCCATCAGCACGATGCGTATGGTGGAGAAACCCCAATCCCCATATGCACGTTCCTACTTGGAAACCATACGTGAGGGGGAGAGAGAGGGATAGAGAAATGCAAAAGCCAATTGATTGATGCTTTGAGCAGAGGGGCTCCCCTCCTTATATAGGTGGAGGAGGAGAACCACAAGGAGGAAGGGGGCAGGGTGCTACCGACCACATGTGGGCCCCGCATAGGGTGCCCCTTGGCCCTCCTTGGGGTGGAACCCCACCACATGGGCCTCCCCTACAGGTGAGGCCCATTTAGGTGGGCTTCCCCTAAAATCCAATTAAAAAATATATTTAATACCAATTAATATCAAATGCATATTATTTAATTCCACTTACTTTGAAAGACCTTTCATAAACCTCCGACCTTCATTGGATATCCCCAGACCACTTCCTGTGTCATCTCAGAACAATTTTTGGTGTTCTTTCTCTTTTCTCCTATGATCTCGAATCAATCCCTAAGCATCATCTACCCTTAAGAGTGTCACCCTTACAGTTCGGGAATACGCAGACATGATCGAGACACCTCTCCAATCAATGACAACAGCGGGATCTGGAAACCCATGATGTCCCCCATGCATTCCACGAATCAACTTGATCGCTTGAACCTTAAATATAGAGTCTCATTTCCTTTGCTACACGATACCTGGTTTGTCCAAGACTTGATCTTCGGTATCTCTATACCTAGTTCGATCTTGTTACCGATAAACACATTTACTCGTTCCCGTGATATTACATCCCTGTGACCTAGTCACATGTTGCAAACTTGTAGATGTAATCTCACCGAGTGGGCCTAGGGTATCTATTTGTCACGCGGATGAGAAAATACCGATCTTGATGCATACGCCTCAACATACCCCTTTGGAATACCTGATAGACACCTTTATGATCACCCTGTTACGGTGTGACGGTTGATGCAGTGAAAGCAGCCGTGGGTGGTAGTGATTGAATATGATCTCACGATCAAAGGAGTGAGTTACTACCTTTACTAGATATTGCAATGTTGAACTTTGTAACTGGATCTCATTGCAATACTACGGTTGGGTGTGTGTCCATCACATCATTCATCCAATTAAGTGAACCAATTATCAATTGACATAACTATCCATGATCGGGAAACCTCCATCATTAGTTGCCCAACGAGCTATTCTATTAGAGGATATTAGTGACTTAGTTTGTTTACATACCACACGTGTATTAATATTTCCGCTTAATACAGTTATCGCATGGTATAAACTTTTATGAACATATGAGATATGACAATAAAACATCTTTATTATTTGCTTGTAGGGCATATCTCCTACAAAAATAGGAGGAACGCCATTAAAAAATCTTTGGATGTGAGACTGGTTCCTTACGTTTTGGTATTTTAGGAATACCTATCCATTACAGAAAACTTAAAAATTAGATTGATATCCAGTAGAAACCCGGTTGGAAGGGAAATTGGATTGCTAGAAAGGCAAGCTATTATCATATGAAGATCGCTTGGTCCTCATTAATTATGTTTTATCAAGCTTACCTATGTTCATGTTGTCTTTTCTAGAAATCCCAACAGGGGTACGAAAACGACTTGATTTCTATATGTCTTGTTTCTTCTAGCTAACTGATGAGATTAAACGAAAATACATGCCAACAAAATTGAACATAATTTTTAGGCCAAAAGATCAAGGCGGTCTTGGTATTTGGGTGCTTGAACTCAAAATAAGTGTTTATTGAGCAAGTGGCTTTATAAACTGCTTAATGAGGAGGGGGTGTGGCAGGAGTTGTTACACAACAAGTATCTCACACAAAAGACACTATCCAAGTCCAAAAGAACCCAACTGATTCTCCCTTTTGGAAGGGGATTATAAGGGTGAAAGATGATTTCTTTAGCGGGGATCATTTTGTAGTTGGAAATGGATCCTCTATAGGTTTTGGGAGGACATTTGGATGGGTGTCACACCTTTATCACAACAATATCCATCTTTGTATAACATTGTGCAATAGAAGAGTGCTCCGGTTGCAAATGTTTTAGCTTAAATCTCATTGAATATTAGTTTTAGAAGGGTACTATCGGGCAACAAGTGGATAACATGGATGCAATTATGCCAAAGGCTTATGATGATACAATTATCTGATGAAACGGATAAATTTTTGGGGACATTAGCACCATCCAGAATATTTTCAGTGAAATGTATGTGTGAAGATCTCTTGAATGATCATACACCTTTCCTTCAAAATATTATGGAAGTTGAAAATCCCACTGAAGACAAAAGTTTTCATGTGGTTCCTTCATAAGAAAGTTTTATTCACCAAAGATGATCTAGCAAAAAGGAATTGGGTTAGATGTACAAAATACTATTTTTTGGGGATTCAATAGACGGTAGAACACCTCTTTATCTCATGTCCTTTTGCTAGTCTTATATGGTGCATAGTTTATTTCACAAATGACCTACCTCCTACAGCCAACATTACAAATATATTTGCAAATTGGTTAAATAGAGTTGATAGATATTTTAAGGCTAAAATTCGCATTGGTATTTTAGCCTTATGTTGATCAATATGGAGATGCATAAATGATATTGTTTTTAATAACACCAGAACTTTCAATCTTTTGCAGGTTGTTCATATGGTAGCACACTTTGTGCAGCTATAGGCGTACCTACTACCACCTACTACCGCAAGACCAACCAGATACTATTATGGTTACTCAATGCAATAGTCAATGGACACTCACTCAGGTAATTTTCAGCCAGAGTGACCGCTAGCATATTAGTCGATTATAAGATGTTTAGTTGCCATATGCGTTTTATCTATCGCTGGTTGATTCATGTGTCAACTTTAAGCGATTCTTGAACCTGTAATAACTATGATTGATATATTTTAATAAAAGGTTATGTGCACCAACAGACGAGAAGACATGTTCTTACTCCCCTTTTCATAAAAAAAAGGTATGTTCCGAGGCAACTGAAGTGATTTAACTCCACTAACTTAGCATGGTATACAGGCATACAGCCTGAAGCGATACCAAGTGCATAGTAGATGAGTAACATCGCCCAGAAAGTGGACTATAAACTCAAATTACAGGCAGATCAGCGGTCTACATTTATTAGTAACATCGTCCAGTAAACAGGAACTGTAAACTAAAATTACAGACAGGTCAGGTCAACCCAAATGCTCTACCAGCGGTCCACTACCGGAGTAATCACTGAACTATCACAGGATGGTATCGCAACTCAGCAACATACGTAACATAGCAGCTGCACGGCTGCAACCAGCAACACAAACGGCAGGCATGACTATGCCAACATATATGGAGTTAAAGAGATTAGATACTTTGCTTTTGTTCATTTGGAAACGGCAAAGCTAAACCTAGGAATTTAGAGTCACAAGGAATCAACTAAAGAAACCGAAAGATCACCCCCAAGGAGTAGCAGTGAAGCTGATGTCTACAGGGGTGACAGGGAAGCCTGACTTCGGCTGATATGTACACTGGTATTTCATCTAAGGAAGCCAGACCATCTCATCAACTGGCTGTCAACGTTGTATGAGCTTCAGCCTACCATGGACCGGTCAGTGTTCTTCGCAAGCAAAATCTCTTTGCCTTTGGTCCAAGTTGCTGTTCAATTCTCTCTATAACCTGCAAGATACATTTATAATAAACTTACGTGAGCAAAAGGATGTCTAAAGTTTTTCTTTAATTGTAACACATGAAAACCAAGAGCACCATAGAACTTCTTACTAGAGCTACAAAACAATTGTTTGGACATAAGCGCAAATCTCAAATCAATTGTTCAAACTAATATAGTAATAACAACCAGAAAATTATATAAACTTCAGGGAGGAGGAATGTCTCTTTTCTACCTCCATGATGCACAAGGAGTAATGTATTCTTATCTCAATTTAAGATTTGAATAGAACAAACTCTACACTGTAAGAGTTATAACAGACCATAACAAGCACTAACTTATGTTTTGTAGCACTCTACTTCAAGTAAATACAAAATACTGATAGACCAGACTCCAGAGAGGTCATTCTTTATTTAAAACTTGGCAAACAACAAAATGTAACCAAGGAAAAAATGTAAGAAATTAAAATGAACATGATGCAGCAACAACTCGACAGTTTCAGTGAAAAATCTCATCGCAAATGAACATTTCATAGAGATGTGGGGTGATACTATCTCCTATAGAATTTGGTACTCCCTCCGTCCAGAAATAAGTGACTTCGATTTGTCTATATTCGGATGTATCTAGACACGTTTTAGTGTATAGATACATTCGAATCTAGACACGTTTTAGTGTATAGATACATTCGAATCTAGACAAATCAAAGTCAGTTATTTCTGGACGGAGGGAGTATTATTTTGTTGATATGCATACAACACTTCTGCAAACTGTGGACTTTCAGATAGCACATCTGACCAGGCGACCCTTAGCACCTTAGGCAATAGAGACACTAATTTTGGTAGCCAACCCCCTCCTTTTAAATCATGAATCAACCTAGAAAAATGTGGCTTATCTGGGAGACGAACTCTTTATACAAGATCAGGTAAACTAGCTCCTTTTTTTCACTATTAACAAGCCTGATGGCACAGAACCATACACCCTTTTAGGACAGTACACATCTCTACTTTGAAAATATATTTTGGCTTCCTTTGAAACGTGAGATTTGCATGGCTGTGTACATATAAAATCACAGTAGATGCTATGCTGTTCTTGGCTGGGTTTGGGCCGATCATAGCCGCGGATCATTATCACCAAAAAGAACATATGATGAATGTTAGTTTTAATCTCCAGCATTGGAATGGTTTATAATTTGTATTTTACACTGTGATGTACTGATACAGAAGCGTACCCCTTTTTAAAAAAAATGTGATGTTATGATTTTCTTATCTTCAACAGGTGTTGCAAACTGAGGAGACAGAATTACCATCAAACAAGAGTTGACGGTTGATACATCCTTCAGTGACTGAGTCCCAGCCAAAAAGCTGAGATTTTATCCGAGCATGACTCAGTTGGCTTCTTTGTGCTCAGGTTTATACATCTTAGAATCATGGTTAATTTCAAATGTCCTGTTGTAACCTAAGTCCTACAATCTTGTAATGCTCCCAGATAATGGCAATAGATCTTTTGAATCTTAAACAGAACCGCCATGGCAAAGAGTAGTAGTTAACATCAGAAGAGTTGGCGCTGTCATGTCTACAATCGTCCAAGGTATTGAAATTAGGTCTACTAGGTTGTTTATTGGTCATATTCTCAAACTAGATGACCTCACCAATTACTGGCAAAACCAAGTATAAGGCTGAGTACAAGGACGATTACGTGTATGATAGCTACTAGGTTAAAAATTCTTAAGTATAACCCGATTCAGTTAGAAACATTTAAGCCTAACCCCAGATTGAAATCCAATCAATCATCTCTACATTTCTTAATGCTACATCAAATGATTTTTCAAGGCTTCAACAACTATATTGATATACTCATGTGTATAATCCACATACCAACAAGAAAAATATAAACTTCTTGTCTACAAGGTGCCGCACCATGGGATGAAGGTGAGTGTGAAAACCATTGTCGTATATAGTATTTGACATTTTGTTAGGACCGTAGAAGTTACCAATAACTAGCATATCCAAAACTTGTATATAAAGAGTGTCATCAAAATCAACTCAAAGGAGACCAGACTCCGGAAAGCGTGCTTTAATGGGTGTGCATAACTGACTAACACGGCTGTCAATTGTGCATGCCTTAGACCTTTAGTATGGAAAGTGTATGAGGTTAACAGACTAGATCCATGAAGATATGGAAAGCCATATTGCACTCTTTTCCACTTCAACTGCGGACTGCAGCAGTTAAAATCCAAAAAAACACAGTGCAGAGAGGCAGGACCGCATGGTACTTCCACAACAATGAGATAAAACCTAATATTTTTTCATAGCAACAATATATTCTACCAGATGTAAGGTCATTACCTCATTCTTTTGCTTCTGTAGCATTTCCACCTGCAAAAAAAAAATATAACAAAAGTGAATATAGCTCCTTGGAGTTTTTATCAGGAATATAAATTGATATAACCCACGGTCTATAAACTCTAAGGTCCACAACTGCATGTTGAAGTTAAACTAGTTACAATGTTCGTGTATTTTTCTCAAATCAAAGGAGTGAGAGTGGGGATTTGGTGAACAAGGGCACCAGTGATCCCGTTTTCAAAAACAAAAATAAAAAATCATATTTCTGAGTCTTAAAAAAAATCTGAAAAAAAAACCCGGATGTAGCCAATTATGTATCCCACAAAGGTGCAAAATATCAATTTCAAATACTTTGTATTATGAGCTACACAAAAATGACAAAAGTGTGGATCTGGGTATACATATTTTCAAATCTCCAAAATCTATCAGTTTTTGTCATTTTGGTGTAACCCACAATATAAAGAATTTCGGATTGAGATTTCACATGCTTGTAGGAGACAACGTTGACTGAAACTTGTAAATGTGATTTTTGAACTGGACCTCGGGAGCCAAAGACACTTTCCGAAAGAGTAATAACTAAAATGTTGCAGAATGTGCCACTACAATATATTGATTATGTCAGATATCCATGTGAAACATATGGCGATTCTAGTTACGTCAATCACAGAAAACATTATACACTGTACAATGTATATGTCATAATCAACCAACAACTAACTGCTAGTAACAACAGTTGAGTTGAGTACACAGAAGATGAGTGCTATGACTAGCAAGTATAACAAGGCAATGTGCCCAACGCAATAGTGTGACAAAATTTATTTAACACGAGAGGATATATTTGTATGCAGTCTCCAACTATTACTCAAGTCAGGCCATGCCATGCAAAACATATACGTCAAGGACCAGAATTTAGACATTTAACAAATGTTGGTCATGGCAAAGATCTTTTGTCATGACAGCAACAAGCATCATCTGGGGAGAACTAAGAAAGCATAGATGGGACCAAGCCACTAGACAAATATGACAACTGCGGCAACAAACTTTAGAACTGTCTAGAGTCAAGAAATTAACTAAGTACTAGTAACTGATTACATGAATTGGAAGGTCAGTAAATAAACAATGTGCATATAATCATCAAAGCAATTTTAAGTATACCTGTTTTTTCTGCAATTCCTCATTATTCTCCTTCAGTTTTGCTACCTCAGCTTCCAATTCCATTATATAAGCCTGCAATACATCAGAAGACTCAAACTTAAGTGTATACAAACTGAGATCCGGTGCAAATTCCAACAATAAACAGAGCCATCTGGGCCATCGATTAGTGCTATCTGATAAACTTGAGCTTGCTGTGCTTGCAACATAAAAGTTTATAGGCTATGTAGCAGTGTCAACACAAAAGAGGCTATTATCCATCCTAGCCTGCGACAAAATTCACCAAAACAAAGTTAAGCATTATGTTCCTGAATCTGAGAGGGTCTCCGCAACTTGAATGAAGATCCACACAGATTCTTCTGCTCTTGGGTTTCACAGCAATTAACAACTCCAAGTTGCTATATGCAGGAGCTCCTGAGGCATAAATTAATCTCTAGCGTGCTAAACTGGGAGTGGCGGATCAGATCAAACGAATAAAGTACAACACAACCGAGGTGCATACCCAATATGGACACGGTGTGACCACTGCGTTCGATTTGAGATAACATTTCAGAATAATGAAGCAAAAGGCATAGTATCAGAAATGGATGAGAAGCTGCTGCGCCAGTGCAGTAGAAGAAGAAGAGAGGCTTGACCTGCTTCCGCTGGCGGGACCTGGCAGCCGACTCCCGGTTCTTGATCATGCGCCTCTGCCTCCTCTCCACCACCTTCTCTACGGTCGGGCCCTTCCTGGCCCTCATGGCACTGTCGAAGGGATACGGCACGGGGGACAGGGACGAGAGATCGTCGCCCTCCATCTTCCCAAACCCGTTCAGCACAACCGGCGTCGTCGGCGCCGCCACCGTCATCCCCCCAGCAGCAGCAGCAGCAGGCCCCTGGCCGACGACTCCATGCGGCACCCCGTTCCCCATCTGCTGCATGGTGGGCGCGACCACATTGCCCTGAGGGAACAGGGGCTGCGGCCGCGCCGGCACCACGACGGTCTGGCCCCCCATGTCCTCCCGCACCACGCCGGCGCGCACCAGGAACTCCTCCAGCGTCATGGCCCCCAGCGTGGGCTGCCGCTGCGCCTGCGCCTGCGCCTGCGGGTGCTGCTGCTGCTGCTGCGGCGGCGGAGGCGGCGCGGGGGCATCGGGCTCGTCGTCGCAGAAGCCCATGAGGTCGCGCCAGACCTCGTCGACCGTCATCTGGCTGAGCGTGCGGGGCAGCGTGATGGAGCCCTGCCGCAGGATGGGCTGCTGCTGCTGCGGCGGCGGGTGGGCCTGGGCGTCGACATTGGCGGGCGGGGCGGCGGCCGCTATGGCGTTGGACTCCTCGGCCGTCCAGATGTTGCGGAGCAGCTCGTCCATGTTCATGGACCCGAAGTCCTTGCCGGCGCCGCCGAGCGCGGTCTGGAACTCGTCGAAGGTGAGCGAGTAGATCGAGCCCTGCCTGGCCAGCGCCGCGGCCCCGCTCCCTCCCGGCATCTCCATCTCCCACTCCCTCACTCACTCACTCACACCTCCGCACCTAATAAAATCCCCCAAATCTCACCGGAAATTCCGCGACACCAGGCAGGAGAATCCTTCGGCCGGTCTCTATCCCCCCTACACAACCGACGAAGAAGGCAAGGGCGAGCAGCGGAGGGAGGGGGGCTTGACTTATACTAGTACTACTCCTGAGGAGCAGCGGAGGAAGCGTCAAGGAGGCGACAGGGGGACGAGTGTGATTAGTTCCCGAATTAGCAAGAGGAAATCTAGTTTACTGAGAAGGATTAGAAAAAAGGAAGCGGAGACGGGCGGAAGGGGAGCATCCATCGGGGGATGTGTAGGGAGGGAGGGAGAGGAGTTGGTGCGGCTTTGCGGGAGGCGATCGCGGCCGCGGAGCGGGACAGGTGTCGCCTCGGGGACATTAAAGTGGCTGCCGCCGGAGCACGACAAGGCCCCACAGACCGGTCAGAGGATTAGATTTCTGCCCTGCCGGACAGCGCACGCCGCTGCCAAGCGCACAGGGATGGGATGCCTCTACCCAAACACCAAAAGCCTGACTTGGGTGTCAGCAAAATAAAAACTTTTACGGATTTAACTCAATAATAACATGAAATTCTGTATTGTGCTGCCATGGATCTAAAACGATATTTGTAGGGTTAAATTTAAGAGAATTTAATGCGCCTCTAAGTTAAGATTGGAGCGCGGCGCATGGATCACCCCGGCAAAGTACAATGGGCGGCTAATTGAGCGCCGAAACAGGCGGCAATACCACGTCCGGTACAACTACGGCATCAAGGTCAAATAGAAGATAGATCCTTCTGGCGCTCCAAAAGATAGACATGAAACCACCGGGCTTAGCCATGTCATTCCGGATGGGTTGGCGTCAAGCAAGCGAACCGACGAAGGTGGACGATCATATCTTGTGGATTGTTTCAGTTTCAATTGATGACTTTAGTAAACGAGACGGCCATCAAAGATTTCACGGTGGAAACAAATTATTAAACACAAAAACAACATGTTTGCCAAAAAATGATGACTTCATCATCGTTTTACCACGCGACACGCTTGCTCAGCCATCTCCAAACACTCAACATCATCTGATATAGAACGTCAAATAATGTATCTTGAAGGTTGTATCGGTTTTAATTGATGACTTTAGCGGATGAGGCGTGTAGTCGAAGTTTGACGGTGAGAACTCATCGTATCTACAAAAAAAACAATAATGACTTTGTCATCCTTCTACCACGTCACATGTGTGGTCGGTCATCTTCAAATAGTTGGCATCACCATCGTTTGAAACATCAATGTGAATAGTAGGAACCCTGTAGGATATTAAAACTTCTTCTATTCCTGGGGCGTATATACATCACATATCACCAATTGTCCTTGTATGTAAAAAATATATATGGTGGCGGTGTTTAGTTACAGGGTATTAACGATGAATATATGCCTCGTCGTCGCAGAGAACAAAAGAGGTATTAACTACATCATGAAGGTCAAATAGAAGATATATACATGTGTAATCCTTCCGAAGCGCAACAAGATAGACATGAACCGACCAGGATTGCCCATGTCATTCTAGATAGGTTGGCGTCATGCAAGTGGATCGACAACGGTGGACAATCATATTTTGTAGATTTTTTCAATTTTAATTGATGACTTTAGTATAGTCAAGTAAAAATTAATTATTAGACATAAAAACAACATATCTCCAAGAAAACAATGATGACTTTGGCACTGTTTTACCACACTACATGCATGGTTAGCCATCTCCAAACATTTGACAACATCATCATTTGATATAGAAACCTTAAATAATGTATCTAGTAGATTGTTTCAGTTTTAATTGGTGACTTCAGCAAATGGGCAGTGTACTCAAAGTTTCATAGTGACTGATTGTTAAACATAAGTACATTATATCTGCTAAACAAAACAATAATGACTTCGTCATCATTTTAGCACGACACGGGTGGGGTCACCCAAATTCAAACATCTGACATCACCATCGTATGAAACATCAATGCGAATAGTAGGAAACATGTAGGATATTAAAACTTGTTATTTCCGAGGCGTATATACATCACTAATTGTCCTTGCAAGTGAAAATACATATGGGGATAGTGTTTGGTTATAAATTCGGAGAGCAGGAAAGGTATTATCGATTAACAATTCATAAAAATAAGTTATTTGCTAGCTAATTTATGTCTTTCCCACAAAATTCATGGAGAGGCTAAATCATTTTAGAATCGTGTTGTCATCCAAATGCAGTCACTGCCCCTCCTATATTCGACCTAAGTACATACATACTTCCATTTTGTGGCGACAAGGTTTATAAACACATGTTGAGTTATCGTGGTATATAGATATATGCATGATGTACAAGATTAATAGATAAAACCGTATGAACAAATACATGAGACATATTAGGTCGAATAGTAAAAATTTAAGATTGGAGTGCGACGCATGGATCACCCCACGAAGTACAATGGGCGGCCTTAATTGAGCGCTGAAACAGGCGGCAATATCGCGTCGTTTACACCTACGGCATGAAGGTCAAATAGAAGATAGATGCATATGTAATCCTTCTGAAGCACAACGAGATAGACATGAAACCACTGGGCTTGGCCATATCATTCGAGATGGGTTGGCGTCATGCAAGCAGACCGACAAAGGTGGGCGATCATATCCTGTAGATTGTTTCGGATTTAATTGGTGACTTTAGTAAATGAGGCATATAGTCAAGATTTCACAGTAAAAATAATTATTAGACATAAAAACAACATATCTGCTAAGAAAACAATGATGGCTTCATCATCGTTTTACCACGTTTACATGCATGGTTAGCCATATCCAAACATTTGACAACATCATCATTTGATATAGTAACATTAAATAATCTATCTTGTAGATTGTTTCAGTTTAATTTGATGACTTACAGCAAATGAGGCATGTACTCAAAGTTTCATAGTGAAAATGTATACTATTAAACATAAGAACATCATATATGCCAAAAAAATAGTGACTTCGTCATCATTTTAGCACGCCACATGTGTGGTTTAGCCAAATGCAAACATTTGACATCATCATCGTTCGAAACATCAATGCGAATAATAGTAAACATGTAGGATATTAAAACTTACTATTTTCCAATGCATATATACATCACTAATTGTCTTTATAAGTGAAAATGCATATGGTGATTGTGTTTAGTTACAAATTTAGAGAATAAGAAAGGTATTGTCGATGAAAAAATCATAAAATAAACTATTGGCTAGTTAATTTATGTCTTGCCAACAAAATTCATTGTGAGGCTAAGTCATATTAGAAATGTGTTGTCATACAAATTGAGTCACTACTCCTAAATTCGACCTGAGTACGTACATATTTTCAAGTTTGGGGTGACAAAGTTCTTAAACTCATGCTGCGTTAGCATGTTATATAGATATATGCATAATATATAAGACTAATTGATGACTTCAGCAAGTGTGGTGTATAGTCAAAGTTTCATGGTAACAGCTAATTATTAAACATAAAAAACATATCTACCAAAAATATTGACTCTGTCATTGTTTTACCATGTGACAAGCGTGGTCAGACAGCTCTAAGCATTTAACATCATCATCATCATTTGATATAGAAATGCCAAATAATGCATCTTGTAGATTGTTTCGATTTTAATTGATGACTTTAGCAAATGAGGCGTGTGGTCCAAGCTTCATAGTGAAAACTGATTATTAAACATAAGAACCATATCTGCCAAAAACCATAATGACTTTGTTAACATTTTACCACGACACACATATGGTCAACCATCTTCAAACATGTATCATTGTTCGAAACAACGGTGTGAATAGTAGGAAACCTATAAGATATTAAAACTTGCTATTCCCAAGGCTTATATACATCACCATTTGTCCTTGTAAGTAAAAATATATATGTGATAATGGTGATTAGTTACAGATTCAGAGAATAAAAAAGTACTAATAGTTAAGTCATGTCTTGCCCACAAAACTCATGGCGAGGCTAAGTCATTTTAGAACGTGTTGTCATGCAAACTGAGTCACTACCCCTAAATTCAACCAGTGTATATATATATATCCAAGTTGGGGCAACAAAATGTTATACTCATGTTGGGATATCATGGTATATAGATATATGCATGATGTACAAGACTAATAGAGAAAACCATATATATGAACAGTATATGAGACACATTAGGTAGAATGGTAAAAAGTGTTACATTTGAGACGGCCAAAAATACACATATTGCGTTAAAAGAAAAATAATAAGGCTGGTAATTAACTGTAGCGTGCCACGAATATGTTGATCACAAAACATGAAAATGTAGGAATACAGATTGAACACTCGCATGTAAAATGGGACATATCTTAATAAGTGTTAAATCACCCATTAGAAAAATAGTGCTGCCAAAAATTACAAACCAAATTCCATATATTGCACATAGATTTTGAAATTATTCAAACCTTTTGATGTTCATTTCCATTTGTCGACAAGTATTTTGGGTGAACATTTAGATAAGTACTCCTCCGTCCACAAATAAGTGTACTTCTAGCCTTGTCTTAAGTCAAACATAAAATATAGCTATATTTATGATAGTAAATTGGTACCACTAGATTTATTTTCAAATATAGTTTCAGAATATGTTAATTTGGTATAATATATGTTGTCATGTTTATCTGTAAAGTTGGTCAAATTTAATAAATTTAATGTAGAAGAGAAAATCTTTTTTGCTCACGGGTGCATTTGCACCCATTGTGAGAAAACATGTTTCAGAATGTCAGAAAAGTTAGAAAAAATGTCTACATGTACATACAAATATTTTATGTTCGTTCACAAGTTTTTGGGATAAAAGAACATTTTATGTGTCATGTATAAAACTGATAAAAAGTGCCATAGGAATAGTACTATTCACGGGATATTTTTTGTCTTTTTTGTATTGGACACGTAGAATGTTCTATCATCCCGAAAACTTGTGGACAGACATAAAATGTTGGAATTGATATGTAAATACATTTTCGAATTTTTTGACATTTCGAGATATGTTTTCTCATAATGGGTGCAAATGCACCTGTGAGCCGAATAGCCACCTCGAGGTAGAAGTATTTTTATTTGTGGACTGAGACACAGTAGTGCTTTATATTATGTGTGCAGCAAATTGAACATTTCTATGTGTAGCTTTTGGTGCGTAGACTTGGCTTTTATGTTCAAGGAACTATTCTAGTAGTGGCCCAGATTATGGGGGACTTGGCGATAACGCGACGTGTCGGTCGCAGGGAGCTGGCGACCTTTCAGCCTCCCCAAACGTAGCCTGAAAGCTGGACCCATCAGGACCAGTCTCGTACGAACGGACGGTCTAGATCGCATCACCAGACCCATCGTTTCACGTGGGAGAGAGCTCGCGCCCGGTCGTGCCTGCTAGCTAGCGTGTGTGAAACGAGTCGGAGCAACAGAATGCAGCATGTGCCACCGGCGCCGTCTTATCCGGGCAAACGCCCATACCCGAAAGGACCTACAAAGTGTCAAAGTTAGTTCTTCTTCCCGGCGCCTGAGAACGACCTGGCCAAAATGGTAAGACAGCTCACGCGCATGCTTGCAGTCTTCAACCGCCGTTATCTTTGACGAAGTTTGCAAATGGCTCTCTTCTGCCGAACTTCAAACGGACTTGCATTCCGTGGCTGATCCCTCAAAGGAATGTAGTCTCTTTTCGTCTTACGTACTGTTTACTTAGTAACTAAGGGTATTTCTAGCCGAAGTACAAAAACTGGTCAGATAAGTAAAAGGAATCGCGCACCTAAACGATCTCTTACTAGTAAAAGGCACGTGCCACACATTATCGTATGAACTGTGATAAAACAAAACATTATGTTGTCATTAACCAATAGTCTTGTTAGAGAAAAAAATGCATACAATAAGTCTATTAATAATAACTATCTACACATATTGAGAATACAACCTACTGTGCTATGAAATTTTGAGGATGGTGACATGATGGTTCTAGAACATGGTGGAGTTTGCTCTAGGTACTATTCAACACAAATCCACCTGTTCTAAACCATTGGATCTAACAGCCTCACGGTCAGGATTGATGTTATGGAACCAATTCAACACTGCTCCATTATATTATAGTACGCAGTAGAGATTTTTTACTCCTCTCAACGTTGGACGAGTAAAAGATTCTCCATCCACCTCGGCACTCTCCTCCACTCCAGACGACCGCAGGCGTCCCCTGCCATCACCCAAGCAACCACCATAGCCCCACGATGGCTAGATCTTCTTGCCAGCCCTCCTCGCCGGCCATTCCTAGCGGTCGCTGCCACCGCAGCCTCCCGCCCCAGCCCTTTGCCGCTTCTTCTTTCGGTCGTCATTTCCCTCCATGATTGGCGCCACCTAAACGACGACGGCAGCCCCGCCGCTCCCACGGCCTCCTCGTTCTTCCCGTGTCGGCGACGCCTATCTACCGCGGCGTTTGCCAACGATCGTGGGCTCGTGGGTGGCAGAAATCACCAACCTCAACAAGAGGAAGGAGGTGTGGATTGGAAGCTTCCAATCAGCGGAGCAGGCGGCGTTGGCATACGACATGAAGAACATTGAAATCCACGGCTCGGACTGCAGTGAGCTAAACTTCCTACTAGGGTGTGTCCCGGTGCCGGACCCAAAGCACGTCGGCCGCGCTTGGTCTCCGACCGCGAGCGGTGGGAGGACAGGGAGGCCTGCGAGCGTCTCGAGGCAGAGTGTTGCGACGCGAAGATGGTGGAGTGGTTCACGCATGCCAAACGGGAGCTTGTCGAGGAGAGCGGCACCAGCTCAAGGAATACGCTGCAGTGAAGAAGATGGCAGACTCGACAAGGAAGAAGGAGATCGCCGATGTTGTGGAGTCGTTGACGCTGTCAAGGATGGAGGAGGAGGACACAAGACCATCGACAGCAACGAAGGTCATCGAGCTCGGTGGTGATTCCTCCTCCTTCGACTAGGAGGAGGATTAGATTTGTTTTTAGTCAAATTCGGTCAAATTTAGTGAAATTTGGCCGACTTTTGGTAGTATTGTGTACATATTCAGTGAATCTAACTAGTACTTGTCAAATTCGGTTGGAATTGTGCAAAATTCAGTGTATTTCACTGCGATTGGGTTTTACTCCTCTAAACTATTGGGGGCCGGTTAGGAACTGCTTTCCATTAGAGTATTTAACTATTGAGGATTGGTTAGAGATGTCCTAAGCAACTTTGTACTAGCCATGGAGAAACATGTTTGTATTAGTGGAAAGCGATTACTATATTAATATCAAGATGATATCAAACACAACTAGCTTTTACAACAACATAATGTTTAAAACTACTCGTCTAGACATCAATTATGCACGTAGCTAAAAGCGAAAGACAAAAATATTACCGAAGCGACTAGAGACAACAACATCATGAACATGCCATCACCAATCCCGACAACTACACTATACGAAAGGTTCTCCAAAGCGACGCCTCTAGGAAGATAGAATGCACAAGTGTCATGGGTCGCCTTGTCTAACCACAATAGTTAGAACCAGGGTTTTTAGTCGGAGAATGTCCAATGGTTGTAGAATGCCTCCAGGTAATGCCCTCTGACAAGGAAATGACTAAAAACCACCATTTCTAACTACAACCAATAAAGGACAAACCTAGGTTTTTCACTCCAAACAATCATCATTCACTGGATGTTCACGCTCACTCTCGATGATCATACTGTCCAAGATCATACAGGAATTCATCACCTCCCACATATGATGTTGAGACCATGTAAGTGTTAGATACCAGACAATAGAAAATCGAGATTGGAGCACACCAAATGCCCACTCAATATCCTTCTTGTAACTCTCCTGGCGCTGAGCAAAGTGAGCCTTGTTCTGACCTACAGGCTTGGTGATTGTCTTCACAAATATCATCCATCTTGTATATACGCAATTTATCTAGGCAGTACCCTTTGGTATATCGGAAGCTATTGAACTTGTAGTTTCATGGTGGATCATGACCTTTAACAAGTTATGCAAACACCAGAGAGCGTTGTAGCACGTCGATGTCGATGTCATTGTGGGATCACTCCATGCCAAAAAATTGCATGCCAAATCTACAGGTCTTGATCTGCCACAACTTCGAGTACCACACTACACTCTCCATTATTCCCTTTGTACAAAACTTTCCAAGAAAATGGACAAATATTCCATAACGGTTGATGCAATCCAAGCATCTCGAGAAATCCTCTTGATGAGTTGTATGCCATGATACAAGTTGTCTCAACCTCATTTGTCCCTCTCAAATAGTCTGGCCCAAACACTTCTAGCACCGCCCTGGAGAATATGTACATGGCTTCAGTGGCCGTGGCCTTGGACATGCATAGATACTCGTCTTTTGAATCTCCAGGAGATCCATATGCAAGCATCCTCATAACATCCATGCATTTCTAAATTACTGAGAAACCGACCATTCTTATGTAATCTTTCTCATCATGAAGAGATCTTTGTACTCTCTCACACTAGGCAGCAATTTATTGTTCATGAAGGAAACACCATCGGAGATCCTTTGAGGTGTATGTTGAATGTTCAGTAAAATAGTCGGTGTATAGCATGGCATGCCCCTCCATCCTTTGCATTGGCTTCATCTTCTATCAAACTTCGAACCTCCACATTTTAGAGCGGTATTGTTTAGGCCGTCATCTTATAGTTGTAGAAGACAAGCGAGGATCGTTAAATGCTCCTCTTCAATGGCGGCGACATGGGCTTCCTCGTCCATAAAGGAGCTTGGATGATCATCTCGTCATCGCTACCCATAGCCTATGAATCATCTCACAAATGCAATCAATCAACTGAACGGCGGGGGGGGGGGGGAGGGGTTAACAAAACATAGAAATGGAGCATACCTCGGCAAACGGCTGAACAACTTGTCTACAAGGAGGGCACTCAAGGTTGTGACAGGCTTGCCGGAGATGAGGAATGCCGATGTGGTGAACTATCAACGTCGAAGAGGGTAGCTGTGGCGCCCCGCAAAAACCACTACTAGAAAATCGCGTTGTTTTTGTGCATTGCGTCATCATGACCGCATGCTCATGTCATCATGCCACATTGCATTTGAGCATCGTCATCATCATGCATCTGTTACTATTTTTGAAAAACCCTATTTTCTGTTTTCTAAATACCTAGCCTTTATTCAAATACAAAACCCAGGCCTCCGGAATATTTTGGTTTGTCTAAATACGGATTTCAAAAGCCCCGTTTTAAATAATAAAATATTTATTTTATTTTTTAGGGGGCAGCCAAACCGGGCCGATCCGACCCAGCCGCCACCCCCAAAACCAGACCCTATTCTACCTAATCCTATCCTACCCAGCCTTCCTCCACCTCACCCTGACCAATCCCCTCCCTCCACCTCACACATCCACCTCACTCCAGCCAACCACCAGCTGCCACCTCCCCTCACACCCACCACCTCACCGGTGGACACACTTACACCCACGCACACACGCACGCCGCAGCGAACCCCCACCCCGCGCCTGCCTTTCCCGCCAACACCTGCCGCCACGTGGCCCCACCACGCGCCCCACGCGACCCCGCTCCACTCACCAACCTCACCCCCACCCAACCAGGTCCACCACCTGGGCACGCCACCCAACCACGCGTGGCCCACCCCGCTCACGCGCGCGGACACCGGCCTCGAACCCACCCTATTCTGCACGTCACCACGCGTCGCCCCTACCACGACGCCCGCGTGACCGTCTCCCCGTCCCTCTCTTCCCTGATCCCCCGGTCGAACGTCACCGTTTTCTCCACCGCCACCTGCCGCCACCGTCTGCGACCCCGCCGCCTCGCTCCTCCCCGCCGCCTCCCTCACCGGCCATGAGCACCTCGTCGCCGGCTCGCGTTACCCGGCGCTTGGCCGCCTCCACCTCACGTCGCCGTCGTCCCCGTCTCCGCCCCGCCGGTTTCCCCTCTCCGGCTCTCTCTCCCTCACCTGCGCCGGCGCGCTCTCCTGCGAGCCCCGGCTCCACCTCGTTCCACCGCAGCGCCGCGGGTCTGCCTCAGTTCGGTACGGCGCTGTTCGCCTTCCCCAAGCCCGGCCGAGCCCCGCCGGGAGACGCTCACTAGCGCGGACCGTCGCCCTGCTTCCTCGCCGCCACCCGGCCCGTCCTCGACCCCGCTCCGGCCGAGGCCCCCTCACCTAGATTCGCCGTCCTCGCGTTCTAGCGGGCCCGTGACCTCGCGCCGAGCCCCGCGCCCTTCTCCGGCCGCCGCCGCGGTGCCACGGGCCCCCTCTCCCTCGCCTGCAAGCTTCGCTCGAGCCGGTCGCCGTCAACCGCTGCCTCTCTCTGCTCCCGTTCGCCACCTCCGCGAAGCTCCACCGCCCCTGCTACGCCCGAGTCGCGACGAGCCCGTGTACCACCTTCCCGTGGCATGTGCTGCCTCCGCAGAAGCCTGGCCCTGCACCTTGTCGCCACCAAGGTCCTCTTTTGTAGCATCCCAATTGTCTAACAATTGTAATGCTACTTGGTCTAGTAATATAATGGCTACTTCCTATATATAATTGTTGCACCATAATTATATCATGCTCATGTCATCATGCCACCTGCATTTGAGCATGATATAAAACCCTCTTTCTTTGGTTCTTCTCTCATATGCATTATTAATTGTATTTGCCTCTTGATATTGTATTTGGTCATTGATATATTGTTTAATGCCCAAGTTGAGTGGGGGGCATATCTTTTATTCAACTCCATCACCTTTCTTTTCACCACCTTATAATTCCACCATCCCATTATCCATGAGCTTGTATTTCTTTTTCTTTTGATATTTATTCTAGCTCATGTGGGTGGGGTGGATCTAATTCTATAAATTCTTTTGCTTGGCCTTTATTCCACTTCTTGGGAATGCATAAGTATAATGCCATATCATTATTATTGTTTTCACAAAATAAAACATGAGATTTAATATTTTGCATGGGCCATGCAAGAGTACCACCACCTTTAGCCCATTTGTTTTCTCTTGGTTTTAGTGGTTCTTTTCTTTGTGGGATCATCTCCATCCATCTCCACCATCCCCATGTTCTTATCAACACCATTTCTTTTTCCTCCATGCATGATGCAAATGAGATCTTTTTCCATAAACCTCTTTCTCTCTCTTTGCTTGGGTTCACCTCCACCTCATCTCATGCTAAATCAAAGCCTCACCTTTCATCTTGGTTTGACCTTATAAATATGTTTTAAAACCTAAACACCTAATTAAACCCTAACCTAGTTTTCTCTCTATTCCCTCTAACCCTAGTTCTACTTGAAACCCTAACCCTCACCTCACCTCTCTCTCTTTCTCTCTCTATCTCTACCATGCTGGCCACACCTCAGCTACCCTCCTACCCCAACCCTAACAAAACCCTAACCGAGCCCTCTATCTAGCTAACTCGAGCCCCTCTCTAAGCTAACCCTAGCTCGCCGAGCCACCCCTCTCCTCTCTCTTTCTCTCTCTGCCGAGCTAGCCCCACCCCGAGCTCCTCTCTGCTGACCCACCTGCCAGGCCCTACCTGCCCCTACCCTGGCTACTCACGTCGAGCACGTGGTCGAGGAGGAGGAGGAAAGTGGCCGAAGCCACTTTATCTTTGCCCGCTCCCACACGGCACCCTCCTCCCTCTCCCTCGCTTTATCCTCCGCCCCACGTCTCCTCTCCCTCTCCCAGATCCCCAGGGCCCTGCCCTCTTCCCTCCTTCTTCTTCTTCCTCGACGACGTCTCCCTCTCACCGGTCACCGCCAGTACCACCGGCGTCTCATCGTTCCGGCCAGCACGCGCGACGTGGAAGTGGTCGAGGAGATCGAGGAGCCTCCCCTGCTTTGCCCTGGACGCGCCAGCGAGGAGGAGGAGCACCAGGACCACCAATACCCTCGCCGTCCCGACGAAACCCTAGATCTCCGGCCGCCAGCCTCGTCGTCGATCTGCTGCGCCCCACCCGATCCGAGCCCTCCATCCACCCCGCGGTGAGCCCCTCTACCGCCTAGACATTCTCCGCCTCGCCGTAAAACCCTAGCCATGGCCAGCGTTTCACCGAGCACTCTCAGTGCGCCGTGGACGCGCGCGTCTGCACGTCGCCGCGACGCACCACGACCTAACTAGCCGCCCTTCCCCCTCCTAACAGCATTCCCCGCCTGTCCCAGTGGCTACCGCCTCCGCGCGCATGCCTAGGTCCCCGGTTCGAGTCCCCCGTCTAGTGCCGCGCGCGCTGTCGCCGTCAGGTTCGTCAGATCGACAGAGAAGATCCACAGTAGCGCTGTCACTTTGCGTAAAACCCCCCAGCTTTTTAATCCGCTCAACCCGCGCTCCCCTTAACCCCACCTGTCAGCCCCTGTGTTCTTTTTACAAAAAGGCACCTGCGTTTTAGCCGGCTCAACCCGCGCTCCAGTACGCCCCCACCCGTCAGCCACTGCGGGGTTCGGCCTCTGGCACATGGGCCCTAGTCCGCTGGCCCACCTGTCAACCGCAGCAGCTAGGCTAACCCGTGGTGTAAAAAGATTTTCCCTATGCGCGTGTGCCCAGTCCGTTTGGTCCCACTCGTCAGCGACTGGGGCTAGCTCGGGCTGGGTAACAAAAGTAATTCTGTTTACCTGTTTTAATAAAACAAATTCAAAATGTTTAAATTCAAATTCAAATCAGATTTTAAATAACTTTTAATTTATAAATCCAAACAATACATATAATATATGTTTTGGAATCAGAAAAATGTGAGGATTTCAAATATGCCATTCAAAGTGTTGTTTGAACACTTTAAATTTCCAAGATGATTAAAATTACAATAAAATGCCCTTTTCTTAATAAATTAATAACTTTAAATCTATAACTCCAAATTTGACAAATAATATGTCTAAATTGATCAGCGCGACGAGCCCGTTCTATATATGCAGTCCTTGTTCTGAATTGAAGCACGCATCATGTCATTATTAAAAATCTGAACTGTTTATGGCAATAAAATTTGACTAAATAAATAATAAAACGCTTTATTCTTGCACCACACCTCACCCTTGCCATGCTACTTTAATGCCATGTAAATTGTGCATCATTCATCATGGCATGCTTGTTTGCTTGTCGCATTTTAATTCATATGCTTGTGCACTTTATTTTTGTTGGCCCTTGTTTGTTTCGTTCTTCTTCGAATAGACGCCTAGCAGGAGAATTACCAGGAATCACAGGAGTACTACCCAGATCCATCTCTCGCTTCAACTGAACTACCAGACAAGCACTACCACATGCTTGCATACATATAGTACATATTGCCTCTATCTTATTCTTGCATCATTGAGTCGCGATTGCATTAAATTGAATCCCAAGTACTGCATAGCCTTTACTTTCAAACCCCACCGAAGCTTGTTCCTCCATCCCATGAGCCATTACTACAGGAGTTGTTTGAGCCATGCGAGTCGTAGTAAAGCATGTGTAGGGTATGTGAGTGTCTGATGAATAACGAGGTACCTAAACAACTTAACCTGAGTAGTAGTGGGATAACTAATGAAAGAGGCACCGGTGAGCAATATCTGCTATTTGGTTTTTCATGCTCACTTGTGTCCCGTAGGACCCCGAGTACTTGATTCCTGTTCCTTGTTTATTCGCACTATCCACATCCGGGAGGCCTTATGGACCCCCCTGAACCAGAGCTTGATTCATTCTTATTTCTTGGGGCCACAATTAGTTTGGGGCTTTATTACTATCCTGTACTTATGCCATGTTACTGCTTTATTTAAGATTGTGCGAGGAGCACCTGTATTGTTTTGGATCACGCCACGTTTTTGCGGTATCGACAAGCCCAGTCACAATTTCGGGTTCCCAGTCGTTTACAGCCGTCGTCGCAAACCTTGGGTCCGTCTCAGAGCCGGCCAACTTCGTTGCGGGTAGGTTATTGGGGTGGCCCCTGAAATATTTCTGAATCCTGTGATTGCTTTGTCGTGAATGCCTCATTGGGTTTTGAGTTGGTTTTTCCGAGGTTGATCGAGTGTGTGTTGCTATTCGTGCACCCCTGTAGGGTAAATCTTTCTGAAAGCCGTGTCCGCGGTTATGGACGACTTGGAGCACAGTTTCTCGATCATAGACAAGTATAACTAAAGTACCGCTTTTAATTTGACTAAGTACTTGACTAGTAAGTAGTGCAATACTCATGGAATGATTAATAAAACTGCCAACGGATGATGGGGGTTGTTCGTCCGCTTCCTTGTTGGTAAGCGAGGAGGAGGATGGATCTGATAATTATACTGTTATAACTATTGTTCTTAATTCACGGACATCCGTCTTTCATTGGTTAGGCGGATGGTTAGCGAGTATCTATAGAATTGTTAGCTATTATCTTTTGCTGCAATTGCGTCACCCCAGGTTGTGTCCCCTTTAGTGGCATAAAGACTTGCTGAGTATGCCTAGGGTCTCACACGATAAATTGTTTGATTCAGATGAACAGGTGTATTCGCAAGGTGGATACTGGGTGGAGGAGACAGATGATGTTGGCAACGATCATTCGGTGTAGAGATTCCGGGAACGGGGATCCGTGAGATCTATGGGCGGGATGTGTTTATATATGTGGCATCTTATGCCGATTTTCTTCTTATCCGTACTCGGATCTTGTTTCCGCTTCCGCCTGATACTCTGATGTTTGTTGTATGAGGAGCTATCCAAAATTATTATCTCTATCTAGGATATTTGAATCTTGCCGTATGGCGTTGCAATATTTCTATTTCTTTTAGATGGAATGGCTCTGAGGACTGTTGTATGTGGCTTGCATACATACTCATTTGTGTATGTAGTTGATCCCTTCGCCTGCCGATTACACCGCTCGTTCTTGTCCCGATGTTCTGAAAGTGGTTAGGACGGCCAAAAGGTCTACCGTGAGTGGCCCTGGGCCCCACCGTACTATTTTAACCACTTTCGTTCATCCAGGCATGTAACTAAGAGCGTAATTCATCGAGGTAGTTACATCTTTGCCGCCTCTGCAATTGGCCGCCTCGGCTCCTCTGCATGTCTCGCTGCTGTCGCGCCCCGGCAAAGTGTTCAGGTTAATGCCCGCACAGGACATGGCCTTCCTCGCGTGGTGCGTTTGTTCTCTTTTGTTCGGTGTGTGCGTGATACCGTGCGTTTGTGTTGTGGCATGGTAAAGACTGCAGCAAGCCTCTCGAAGCCAATAAGACCGTCACCAAGATCTCCCGAAGTACACGTGTCCTCGAGATGGCATCGAGAACTACCAACAGCTACAAACCCGCCATTGGTAGCAAGTCCAAATCGAAAGCGACGAAGCCGATCCGAAGACCCCGTACCCGAAGGCCTTTGACGTGGAATGCCATGACCTTCGTCACCGAACCCGAAGACCGCAGATGCGACAAGATCGTCTCTCGAACGCCAAGTCCTTCGGCCCCGGATCCGAACCCGAACCCCTTCGACCCCCTCGGTGAACACCAAGCTCGCCGAACCACCAATGTGTGATCCCTTTCTCGAAACTCTATTTTATAAATGATATATAAAACTTGTTGCATGTAAAATGGTTCATGCTTGCATACATCTCATCATGTGGGTTTGGGGGCATTATGCCGATTCACCGCATGATTAAATATGGAGTCTATATGTGGGATATCTTTGCCTTATTCCAGACTCCATTTAAATTGGTGTAGCGAACCGATGCCATGTTTTGTCTTGTTAACACAACATTTAAATTGCGGGGTTTCTAAATAACTTGAACCATCTAATTAATCGTCGGGACCCCGGTTCCGCTTAATACTACCTAATTGCACCGCATCTGCATCATATCATAAGCATGTCGGATCTTCTGCCGTAGTATTAAATATTGCATCTTGTGTTTCTTCTAGTGTTTGCTTCTTCGCGGATTAGGCCGATGAGTGGATGCGAGTATCGACAAGTTCTCCGGATATGAACCTTCGGCCGCGTTTCCCAGGTGAGCATCTCTTCCCCTTCTACCTATTTTGCATTTATAGTCTTTATTTCCTCCTGTTGATCTATTGCTACCCGTGTCGTGATGCTTTAGTTTCCGTGCACCAGTTATATCCCGTGCAGCCTCTATATTGCCTTGGACACCTCCTATTACCTGTGTTTGGTAGATAGCTGGCCTTGCGAGTCGTAGCCGCTTGCTCATGTGTGATCTCGTGTTGTCCAGTACCACAGTTGTTGGAATGCTGGAAGATGTTTGTGGTGGAGATGTTCATGACTTTAAATACCACTATTAAAATGCTAGATATAACTAATGCAGAGGCATAGGTGATCAATAGATGTTATTTGGTTCTTCCACGCTCACTTGTGTCCCGTAGGACCCCGAGTACTTGATACCTGTTCCTTGATTTTTCGCACTATCCACATCCGGGAGGCCGTGGACCCCCCTGAGCCAGAGCTTGATTCATTTCTATTTCTTAGGGCCACAAATTAGTTTGGGGTTTTATTACTATCCTGTACTTATGCCATGTTACTGCTTTATTTAAGATTGTGCGTGGAGCACCTGTACTGTTTTGGATCGCGCCATGTTTTCGCGGTATCGACAAGCCCAATCACACTTTCGGGTTCCCAGTCGTTTACACCCGTCGTCGCAAACCCTGGGTCCGTTCCGGAGCCGGCCAACTTCGTTGCGGGTAGCTTAGTGGGGTGGCCCCCTGAAATATTTTATGAATCCTGTGATCGCTTTGTCGTGAATGCCTCGTTGGGTTTTGAGTTGGTTTTTCCGAGGTTGATCGAGTGTGTGTTGCTATTTGTGCACCCGTGCAGGGTAAAACTTTCTGAAAGCCGTGTCCACAGTTATGGACGACTTGGAGCACAGTATCTCGATCATAGACAAGCATAACTAAAGTAGTGCTATAAATTTGACTTAATATGTGACTAGTAATCAGCTTCAACTATAACGGAATGGATAATAAAAATGCCAACAACTGGTGGATTGGTGGTGATCTGTGTCATACTATATCTGCCTAGTAAGTATTGCAACTCTAATGGAATGTGATAAAAGTGTCAACAACTGTTGGGTTTGGGATTCCTCAGGACAATTATATCTGACTAGTAAATGTTCCAACTACCACGGAATGGTTAATTAAAACTGCCCACTACTTATGCTTCAGGATGACTCATGCTATCTATATCTGACTAGTAAGTGCTTCAACTACAATCGAATGAATAAAACTGCCAATTGTGTGAGTTCCTTGGTTTGACTTCCTCGTTTGGTCTCGAGGGGGAATACCAGGATGGGTATGTTTGGTGTTAGTATCAGGTTGGATCCGAATAGGTCTTTCTTATCCCTCTCTAATAGCGGCCAGTCTTACTGAATCTCTATAGGTTGTTTAGTGCCATTGCGCTGCCGCTTCAGTCCACCATACCTATGTAGGCGAGAGCCGCGGAATTCTAGCCTCGCCGTGTACTGGCCTCAGTACTGACGCTCCTCTTTTTTTGTTGCCCATTGTCGGCACCCCTTTTGTTTTAGCAGGTTTGAGATCGACGTCGTTAGCAGGGTTACCCTTCCGGCTTGGCCTGGGCAGGGTTATGGACGCCATTGGTTATTCTTCAGGGCTCTTAGCCCCATTTGTATCTTGTCCGTACTCGGACGATGTGTCGTTCTCAAGGTGATTTGAACCTTTGTATTGTATAGCTGTATTCTTGACTCATGGAGTCGCTGTTGTATATATATCTGTTCTGTGGGTCCCATCGAGGACTGTTGTGTAATGGTATTACTTTGTTTTCCACCCGCACGAAAGTGCCTGGTGGGCGTCCTTGAATCGTTTCTATGTGGGTTTGGCGGAAAGGGCTAAAACTTGCATAGGGCCGATTCGAGGGTGTTACAGTAGCCCCAACCGAGCAACTCCGAGGATGGGAAGTCGGAAATGAAAATATCGATGTTGAAGGGGCGACAACGATTTGGCAGGGGTGGGAGAATCATGGGAGAGGTCTCAAGCAGGGGAAATGCGTGCCTAGGGGAGAATGGGGTTGGGTCGCTAGCAAGTGGGGTCCGCTTGTCTGCATTGGGCGAGGCGTCATGTCTGGAACATGCATAGGGCCCACGTGGGGCAGGGCGACCTAGGTGCATCGAACAATTTACTCGGCCACGTCTCATGCAACGTGTCTTTGGGACCAGGCTGGACGAGTTTTTCTTTTGGGCATGCCCAATAGCCGTTTTGGACCGTCTGGGGGCTTGCAACTGGATACTCTTAGAACATCTCTAGCCACGTCCCCGAATGGGCCCCCAAAGGCCTATGGGATGTGCTGGATAGAAACTCAAGCCCAACCGCATGCCCGAAGGGTTGTTTCCATTTGGTGCGGCCCGATAGCGTGTCCGGCATATCGAGACCATCCACGCCCCATAGGGCTCCTTGCGATGATGCCAAATGCAATGCACTAGCGATGTGGCGCCTAGCAGGCCAGCCTTGTCATTAGCACAACAATTGGTCATCATTATGTATGTCATCACCAACCTCCCTTTGGATGCTTAATGGTGACATAAGTTCCCTAGGTGGTGTAGGACACTACAAAAATACCTCTTGTGCTCGACAATTTTTGGGCGTCACAAGCGAAAAGTACCTGCAAATGTTGGTTACCCGATGGATGAGCAATCGCGACACCATTTTTCCACGGCAGAAATTATACGTCGTGGCAGACACCGTACCGATGGATTTTGGTGTTGTGGTAGGTGGTGCATAAGAGTGGCATTTTGAAAAGCCGTGCTTTGGTGAAGGAGGCATTTTGTATTGCATTGTGCATTAAAATCGATGTGAAAAGTGGGTGGGACATGGTAGAATATTCAAACACACCCCATTGCATGTTTAGACACGTCTCGCTGAGAGGCCCGGCGTCCGTGTTGTAGTGGGAGGTGTCATGTCGTTGTAGTGGCACGTGGCTACCGCAGGGAGGCATCTGCTGACTCGTGTAATAACGAGCTCATTGGGGAACCCCAAGAGGAAGGTATGATGAGAACAGCGGTAAGTTTCCCTCAGTTATGAAACCAAGGTTATCGAACCAGTAGGACCAAAGGAAACACCTCCAAGGTGTTGTTTCCAACTTGGAATCCTGCACAACACAACCACAGAACTTTGCCCCCAACTTACAGTGAGGTTGTCAATCTCACCAGTTTAGCTGAAAACAAAGGATTAAACATATTGTGTGGAAGAAAATAATAGCTTGCAGAAATTAAATAGAAAATAGTAAACAGTTGTAGATTGATGGTAAAAGAAAGGATCGGGGTCCATAATTCACTAGTGGTGGTTCTCCTTAAGATAGATAACATGTTGGGTGAACAAATTACAGCGGGGCAATTAACAAACATCGAGAAAGCATACATGCATATACTAATCATCTTGACTCCTTTGAGATTCGATTGGGCATTACACCATTATACACAGACTGTAATCCAACTGCATCTATGACTAATAATCCACCTTCACGTTATCATCTGAACCCCCTCCAGTATTAAGTTGCAAGCAACAGATAATTGCATTACGCATTGCATGTAAAGTAAACAATACAATTGCTCTATGAACAAAGGATTGATGTTTTCTCCCTAGTAGCAATAACACATCTAGTACCTTAGAGATTTCTGTCACTTCCCTGGATTACTAGATGCCTGAACCCACTATCGAGCATAAATACTCCCTCTTGGAGTTGCTAGCATCTACTCGGCCAAGATATCTACTAACAACGGAGAGCATGCAAGATCACAAATAACAAAGACATGATAGAATCAATAATCAATCTGAAATAGCATCTCAATATCCATCGGATCCCCGCAAACACAACATGTAGGATTACAAATAGATGATCTTGATCATGAACGGAGCTCACAAGATCTAAACATGATAGCACAAAGGAGAAGAACCAACCATATAGCTACTACATGGACCCGTAGTCCAAGGATGAACTACTCACGCATCACACCGGAGGCTTGCATGGTGATGAAGAAGGCCTCCAGGGTGAATTCCCCTCTTTGGCAGGGTGCCAGGAAGAGCTTCAGATCCCTCCCGATCTAGGGATGGAGATGATGGCGGTTATAGACTCTTTCGTAGAATTTTGATCGGGTCCTTAGGGTTTCTGTATCGGAGGCATCTTATAGTCAGAAGGGGAGGCCAAGGGGGTGCCCTAGGCGGCCACACCACCCCCTGGCGCGTTGCAGGCCTGGCCGCGCGGCCAGGTGGTGTGGCGGCCCTCTGGCCCCTCTCCGTCTCGTATTCTAGCTCCGTGTCCCCCTCAGTAAAATATTGACTTTGGCTTTTGTCCCGTCCAATTTCGAGAATATTCATTTTCTGACTTTCCTGGAACCAAAAACAGCAGAAAACAGGCAGGTTGCACCGTAGCATCTTGTTAATAGGTTAGTCCAAGAAAGTGTATAAAAAGTACTCCAAAGTGTGGAAAAAACATAAGAAAGTAGATAAAAACCAAGCATGGAACATCAAAAATTATAAATACGTTAGCAACGTATCAACATCCCCAAGCTTAACTCCTGCTCGTCCTCGAGTAGGTAAGTGATAAAAAAGAAAGAATAATTTTTGAGGTGACATGCACCATCATAAACTTGATCAAAGTATTTGTTAAACATTAATAGCTGGGATCATAGTACTTCAACATAGCATGAAAGATAAAGTTCTAACAATAAGACATATCAACTATGTTGTAACATGAAAAGGCACAAACAAAAGATTCATGAATAACAATGCTTTGCAAGACTTTTGTTTGTTTCACATAAAAAAACATAGCATAGTGGCATTCAGTTTGTCCCTCATAATGTAGCAAATCATAAATGCATAGGACACCTTCAAAGTTCATAAGGATGACTAGATACAAATAGTTTAAGAACAAGCAATATCAAAGTTATGCATAAATCAACAAGTCTTGGGACAATGCACATTATACTAAGAATGGCCACTATGCTCTCTCAATAGGTGCGTAAAGATAGAAGATGGATACTCAACATAAAAGTAAAAGAAAGGCCTTTATAGAAGGAAGCAGGGATCCAAGTCTCATAAAGAGCTTCCAAAAATTATAGTACTTATTAGCTTTCAGCTCTCATTGCCCCTATCATAAGCATCTTTAGGTGATTAAGGTTAAAGTGACACAACTAAGAGGATATGCTTGACAAGTTATAAGCCGAAATCTCATGCCCCTTACTTACGAAGATTGAACCTCATGCTACTCAACTTTAGTCATAAGTAAGCTCTTATCATTGTAAGTACATATGTATCATAGAGAACCGCCAACGGGGTACCCCTTGCACATGATACAGGAGCTATCCCATAATCAAAATGACAAGGCAAGCAGATAATGAGCATCTCAGCGATCTTTTTATTTGCTATTTGCATATGTTTTTATTGAGGATGCTTCATAGAGTGTTCATTATGGTTATGCTGCAAGTTTCCACCATGATTAGGCATGGCTTAGGCTAGCGGCCCAGGCGTTTCTCTAACACACATACAAACTCCATGATCTTACAAGTTCCACTTTTATTTCACTCCATCTAGATCCATAAGCAAAAGAATCATGATATCAACGGGGTACAATGTACAAGTGCAATGTTGAAAGTGTTCCCCATGATACATGGTTTTGCTAATTTCAACTTATAAAGCGCAAGCATATACGCAACAAAGATGGACACAATGGTTCAAGTTTATTAAGTGCAAGAAAAGTAAAGTGTGCCATCAAGTTCGTGAGAGCTTTAATCACTAATTTTCACATAGCAAATGCTAATAGGTAGGTATGGTGGACTCTTTGGAACAACTTGGTTTAATGGAGTTGGATGCATGACTGGGACTCATAGTTGGTTATGGAGGCTAGCAAAAGACTGGGAGCGACCAACTAAGAGAGCAATAATGGCCATAATCATGCAAACCGACAAAACATCATTGATTAAAGCATAAAGTGATATTACAAGTCAAAAAATAAAGGATCATAAATGCTAGGTGACTTGAGATAGTCATAACATGGTGTGAGCATGCGCCAAGTCAACCCAAATAAAGCATCAAAGGAGAATACCATAATACTATGCTTTAATATGCTAAAACAACGCATGATTCTTCCAAGGCACATTAAGCAATCTCAATTGTTTATAACATGTCATGCTACAGCAATAATCACTAAGCATAAATACAAAATAATATCAAGAATGACATGACAAAGCATAGGTCATCGTAAAAAACAAGCTCCTTTTACCACTTAAGCATGAGCTTTCCTACTCTTTTCCAATCCAAATCAAACTTATTTGAAAACTAATGTATAAAAGAGGGGGTCCAACCAATTTATTAAAGAAAACTAAGAAAACCAAGCAAACAAAAACCAAAACGAAAACTAAAAAGAAGACGCTCCAAGAACAACATAACTGTGCATGAAACAATACAAATGAAGTGTTTGGAAGGAACCTGAGATTTTTATTGATGAAGAAGGGGATGCCTTGGGCATCCCCAAGCTTTGACGCTTGTACTTCTTGGACATTTCTTGGGGTGACACGCATTGCATACCCAAGCTTGAGCTTTAGTCCATTCTTCATCTCATTACATCATCCGTTCCATACACCTGAAAGTTTTCCTTCACACAGAACTTCAAACAATCTTTATTAGCAACATTAGTGCACTCAAGATAATAAGTCTTTGGGTTCAGTTCCAACACTAATAAAACTTCCATTAAAACACAAGCTACTGTAGCACTTCCTCAAAAAGCTCAATTCCCCAAAAGAACTCAAAAAGGAATCAACAATAAGCAAATGCAAATAATGGCAGAAATCTGTCAAAACAGACCCGCAGGTAAAAACCAATTTTTTCGAACACCTTCTGTTGCTCAAATCGAAAAGTGTTGAAGTAACGAAAGTTAGATAACAACCTGGGACAGAAGCACAAAAATTCACGCCTCAAAACGACATACAGATATTTTACACGAATTTTTACGGTGAAGAACAAAAATCTGTTTCGGGACAACAACTTTCCCAAGCATTACTTCTCTCTCATTAGAGGTTACTATTGACACAAAAAGCAAATAAAAAGGATAAGGAGCGGTTATTACAAAGGTAATAACTTCCAAGACTCATCTCAAACTTTTGGGTTATCTCCCAATAAGTACTTTTCTTTAACGCCTTTAAGTTAGGCATAAGAAGCAAGAAAAAGAATCAAGTGTTCTCAAATGAAGAAGCATTAAAACCAAATTTCTTGCCCTTACCTCTCTTACTTTTATTCTTAACCTTGGGGGACACATGATTGTTTGGTGGAGAAGCAAAGTGCATGGTGCCCTTTTACACATCTATTATTGATCCAAGGAGTTTTAATAGGGATCTTCCAAGTGTAATTTGTCCTTTTCCTACACATTCAATAACAAGATAATCGGTAGAAACCATTTTCCCTAGGATCTTTGTAAACACTCCTTCAGCTATTCCAATTGGTAATATTGTGGCATTATTAGCAAGAAATATTTCTTCTCCTCCTTCAGAAAGTCCCCAAAGGTTCAAAGATTCATAGATATATTGAGGCATAAGACAGAATTCAGACATGATATCACAGCGAGCATGAAAAGTTTCATTATTTATAACAATCTTTACTGTAGGAATCCATTTTGAGGGTTCAGAATTTATTGGAACATAATCATGCTCCCTAAGCGTGTTATGGCAATCCTTTAAACTAGTAGTGCGGGTGTCAAGAGTGTTTAGTCTAGCAAATATGTTTATAAAGGAAGAATCAGATTTGCTAGGCAAGCTGTAAGTAAAGACCAACTTCTTTATGGCATTAATAGCATCATCCTCATTGCATTGGAGGAAATCTCCTCCCACTACATCATCCAAAGCATATCTATAGCAAAGAGTAGTTCCAAGATAAAAACTACTAAGAAACAAGCTTTGAGTCATTTTAGGTTCAGTTTTTTCATGTAGATCAGAGATTCTAGACCAAGCTTCTTTGAAACTCTCTTCAATTCCTTGTTTAAAGTGAAAATCATTTCCTAAGGTGACATAGTGATTGGATCAATGCTAGACATAATGACAACTTTAAAATAGGAACTAATAATATTTTTTTTGTGTTTTTGGTAAAGAAAGCAAACTTAGTACAACAATTTTTTTTCTATTTTTTATAAAGAAACAAGTAAACAAAGCAGAAATAAACTAAGCAAAAAAAATAACAAAGTAAAGAGATTGGTTATGACGGACTCCCCTTGAGAAGATGTCCTTGACTCCCCGGGAACGGCGCTAGAAAATTACTTGCTGGCTCGTGTAATAACGAGCTCATTGGGGAACCCCAAGAGGAAGGTATGATGAGCACAACAGTAAGTTTCCCTCAGTTATGAAACCAAGGTTATCGAACCAGTAGGAGCAAGGAAACACCTCCAAGGTGTTGTTTCAAACTTGGAATCCTGTACAACACAACCACAGAACTTTTCCCCCAACTTACAGTGAGGTTGTCAATCTCACCGGTTTTGCTGAAAACAAAGGATTAAACGTATTGTGTGGAAGAAAGTAATAGCTTGCAAAAAGTAAACAGAAAAGGGTAAACAATCGTAGATTGATGGTAAAAGAAAGGACCGGGGTCCATAATTCATTAGTGGTGGTTCTCCTTAAGATAGATAACATTATGGGTGAACAAATTATAGCGGGGCAATTGACAAACATCGAGAAAGCATACATGCATATACTAATTATCTTGACTCCTTTGAGATTCGATTGGGCATTACAACATTATACACAGACCGTAATCCAACTGCATCTATGACTAATAATCCACCTTCAGGTTATCATCCGAACCCCCTCCAGTATTAAGTTGCAAGCAACAGATAATTGCATTATGCATTGTGTGTAAAGTAAACAATACGATTGTTCTATGAACAAAGGATTGATGTTTTCTCCCTAGTAGGAACATCACATCTAGTACCTTAGAGATTTCTGTCACTTCCCCAGATTAGTAGAGGCATGAACCCACTATCTAGCATAAATACTCCCTCTTGGAGTTGCTAGCATCTACTCGGCCAAGATATCTACTAACAACGAAGAGCATGCAAGATCACAAATAACAAAGACATGATAGAATCAATAATCAATCTAAAATAGCATCTCAATATCCATCGGATCCCCGCAAACACAACATGTAGGATTACAAATAGATGATCTTGATCATGAATGGATCTCACAAGATCTAAACATGATAGCACAAAGGAGAAGAACCAACCATCTAGCTACTACATGGACCCGTAGTCCAAGGATGAACTACTCACGCATCACACCGGAGGCTTGCATGGTGATGAAGAAGACCTCTAGGGTGAATTCCCCTCTCTGGCAGGGTGTCGGGAAGAGCTTCAGATCCCTCCCGATCTAGGGATGGAGATCACGGTGGCTATAGACTCTTTTGTGGAATTTTTATCGGGTCCTTAGGCTTTCTGTATCGGAGGCATCTTATAGTTGGAAGGGGAGGCCGAGGAGGTCCCTAGGCGGCCACACCAGCCACTGACGCGGGCCAGGCCTGGACGCACGGCCAAGTGGTGTGGCGACCCTCTGGTCCCTCTCTGTCTCGTATTCTGGCTCCGTGTCCCCCTCTGTGAAATATTGACTTTGGCTTTTGTCCCGTCCAATTCCGAGAATATTCATTTTCTAACTTTCCTGGAACCAAAAATAGCAGAAAACATGCAGCTGGCACTGTGGCATCTTGTTAATAGGTTAGTCCAAGAATGTGTATAAAAAGTACTCCAAAGTGTGGACAAAATATAATAAAGTAGATAAAAACCAAGCATGGAACATCAAAAATTATAGATATGTTAGCAACGTATCAGCATCCCGTTGTCACAATGTCGCATGGTTGGCATAGAGAGTGGATGTGTGGAGTCTCATTTCCTTTTGCGGTGACGTAAATACAAGCTAGTGACCACGCTCTTATGCTCTCGCATTAAATAACACCCTCGTGCCTTTCCTCTCTCCACATGGGAAGCATTTTTATCTTTATGTTTAAACGAGGGATCATCTTAGAATGCTACTAAAGCGCCATGCAAGCAATATAAGATGCAAACAAACATCATATGCAAAAATTGATATCATATGGTTCTTGCACTTGATCACTATCATATGCATCAGCGTATGATCTTCATCATTCCTATATGTGTAAGTCCAAGGTCTATGGAACTTACACTTTAGTATGTTATAATTTCCAAGAGTATCAAATCATACTACAAATTATAACATTATCATATCATGACACTTCCCCAACAACTAAACTAGACCCTTCTAATTTATCCTTTGCATGTTTTTACGTGGCTTAGGGCTTTCGGAGATATAACTATTCTTACCTACAAACATGCAACCACAACGATAATAATCAAATTATTAACAACTCGTTTATAAATCAGATATTAACTATAGTAGGAGAGACTGACACCCGCTAGCCACTTGTGCAAAATTAGTTGCATGTCAAGCGTGGAATAGGTCTCATGTGCGAGGACATGTAAAGTTAGTCAAGGCCTCTTCATACCACTATGCCACCAACATCCAAAATACATATAAGATGCAATAACATGATCATCAGGGCTGCGGTGACCCCGCATACCTCTGCATATGTAGTACACTATAGTCATTGACATGACACCCACAGAACACCGTTCCGTAAATATCACATCCCTCAGAGTGGTACAACAGAAACATTGCGGGTCCAAATTACAAACATACACACTTCATTATTATTACAATACCAGAAGTTTGCAACTTCAAAAGGTTCAAACTTACAAACCAAATAACTTATCTCATAAGTTTAGCGGAAGAACTAAAAACACAACGGTAAATAAGACGTGAGCTCAACAGCTTATTCTTTAGAGTTCGGGCTTCTCGGCTCAACCTAGGTAACTAGAGTATGGCCTGGCAACTACTCTAACTCGTTGTCTTTAGCTCCATATTGTATCCCGTAGTCCACTCCTTCGATTCCACAGGATAGGTCCGGCTCTTCATAGTAGACATCATTCTGGATCTCCGTAGCATACACCTGGTCATCCTTCTGGCCCTCAAAGTCTAGCAAGGGGTTGAAAGGGAAGAGTGAGTAACAACGTTACCCAGCAAGTTCACTATATGCAAGGTGGGAAGTTTGATGATCTATCTACCACCTCGGACGATATGTCCTTGGTACTATGCAGTTTTGGTAAACATTTCTTCAAAGATTGATTTTAATTATCAAAACTATGCCCATCAGCCTTCATAGGTCGACCAGAACTTCATGGAGTTCCTTTTCTGCCGCGTTCATAGCTCCTTCCCGGAACAGTGAGTAACATGTCACAATTCTTACACTCTGCAGAGGTGCGTTGCTTTACCCATAAGAGACCAACTCCTTGTTGCACAACCGGGCGTACTTTCCCGTCCACAATTCCATGATGTGGGGCCCAGTAGATGATCCAAGCCAATCACTGCCCCCTTCGTGACCCCGCATGTCCCCTTGGTGTACGCCATGCCCACATCTTGAATTACGGCAATGGTTAGTACAAACAGTCAGATGCCAGAACTATCGTGGGGCATTGAGGGATCCCACCCATATGTTGCATATCCTCTACGAATTACCAATAAATGCACGCTACGAGGATAACAGCCATGACCTGGCCATCCGGATGCATGCGAGAGGAAGAAGATACAGCTGACTTCTCCGTCCCATTCCAAATCTTATGATTAACGCGTAATATACGGCGCTAGAATCACTGATGTCATGGGTTATTAAGTCCTAGATGTTTTGCAATTGGAATCTTAGATTCCCCTGCAATTCTTAGTATTTATCATCACTTAGGATGATAATAGAATTTCATTTATTTGAGAAAATACTTATTTTCTATTTCCTTTAGAACATAGGTGATAACACACAATTTTCAAATATTTTCATAGACTCTTCAAAGGACATGAGCAAGTTGTGAACTTGCCTTGTGACTGCAAGGTAGTGAAGTCGGATGCTTCCACCTGACCTTGAGCTCTTGTTTCTACAGAGAACCATTATTGCCCAGTAAGGACAATATTTAAAGAAGCAATATACAATGCATAGTAATGTCATGCAATGGTTGACTATTTGCTTATTTAGGTGTTTTACCCTCTTGGTAAAAGTTTGCTATTTTCATTAATTAAAGAAAAGGATTACTTAAAGTCTTTAAAATCCTCATAAATATTATATTTAGTATTTTTATAATGGTTAGTATTATTTTAAGAGTTGAAAATTGGATTTATTTAATTTTTAACTCTTTAAAATATTTCACTAAAATTCCTTTAAGTAAGTAAGACTTTATTTTCATTACACTTAATTTACTTTAAAAAAATACAAACTAGCATTTTTCTATAATAGCACTCCCTTTTAGAATTGTAAAAATGATTTTTATTCAATTTTTATGTGTTTAGTATATTTTTATAAAATTCCAAAGGAATATATACCTTAATAATAATAATTTTAAATCTAATTACCTAAAATTACATTTGTTATTTTTCTTAAATAGAGGACATTTTTATGAGTACATTAATATTTTATTTATATTTTTAGGATTTTATTTTATTTCTTAGAACTATCTAAGTCCTAGGGGTATTTTGGTCATTTGACAATTTAATTGCGGTTTTTTCCTTTTAAACTAGACCTAGCCCATTGGGCTGGCCCGGCCCTGACCCAGCCCACCTGGCTGGTCAAACCCCTCTGTCACGAGTGGTCCAGTACCACTCGATTTTCCCTCTCTCTCTCTCTCTCTCTCTCTCTCGTTCACCTAGCTCATCCCCGCAGAGCCGCCGCGATGTCGACGCTGTCGCCGCTTGATTCCGGCTGCCCTGGGCTACTCCGGCCGCCACCGTGGTGTGTGGCAAGGTAGCCGATGCCGCTCCGCCGTCTGGTCCTGTTGGATTTGTCTGTAAACCCCTCTCACGTCCCTCCTGACTCCATCCCTAACCCTAGGGTTGTGGGTTGGGGTTGTCGGCGATGTGGAGTCTCGCCACCCCGGTGGTGCTGTGCTGGGTTTCTGGTGGTCCTGTGGTGCCTCCACTACTGCCCATGTGATTGTGGCCGCCGTGCCATGGCTTGGCACAGGTTGTAACGCCCTCAGGTGCTCCCTGTGCCGCCGTATGCTCTCGCCGGTGCTTCTACTTCCTCTTCTAACTTTAGCGAGGACCACGGGTGAGTTCCACTTCTCTTCCTCTCTGATTCTCTAGCTTACCTTGCTACTCTCTGAGTGTTGGTCATGTATAAATCATAATTACATATGTCCACAGCACTAGGGTTCATCCCTCTATGCTAAGGTTCATCCCTTGATGTTATGTTTATCTAAGGTGGTTTCCTACTAAATCTAGTTGTGTCTGACTAACTATTATACTGTGATTTACAGTGTTGACAGTTGTTTCTATCAGTAGTCTGTCAATTGAACTTTACTTGCTATCCTATATTATGGTTATGATCTAATTGAGATTAGATCTCTAGTTCTTGTTGATATGCTTTGGTATGAAAGAATTGTAGTTGGATATTTAATCCAATTACCCTCTGATACTTGCCTATGATAAGATTTAGATATATCAAATATGATTACTAATTGTTATGTTAGGGAAATGATTAGATGTTCTATTGCAATATTGGATTATTGAATCCCTGGTAGAAACTACTTGGTTAAGATACGCTCTTATGACACCCTCCATTGAGTGGCACACAGGCTTTATCTCAATACTGGGCTATTTTTATTTATGTTCTATTGTACCTGAGAGTTGCAAATCTGTCTATTGAATAGCTTAGCCTATGATGCTAGTCCGAGGAAAAGCTACAGAAAAGTAGCTATCTTCACCTGTTGCTTTACCTCTTTGATGATCTGTGATGGATACCTCTAAGTATTAGTCCTATAGTGCTTAAGAAAATGATTTGATAGGCTGTTGTAAGAATAATAAGTTGGATCCTTACTGTTTAAGATAAGGTTTTAAGATGTGTCATTTCTGAGGTGCTACCATCCATAGGATGTGCCTAGAAATGTTTATTCAAGGATGCATGTGTATCTAGTTATGAAACTAGAGATTTCTCTCCAAGATCAGTGATGCACAAGCTGAGATCTTGGTAGTAGCTTGTAAAGTTTTATCATTGGCTTTTTATCTTTCTTCCAAGATGGATATACACCTCACTTGGGTGTTTTTATGAGAAGATCATATAAAACAACACATGCTCTATTTAATCTATGATGATTTGATCATGTGATGGTTTTATGTGTACTCACCACACTGCTTGATGGCTGATGAGGTTGTGGTGTTGCTTGCTAGCTTGATCTTGTTATCTTATGCTTGCTGACTTGATCTAGCTCTTCACCTCCTTGTGCCGCTCTTGTGATCTTGTGCTTGGCCTTGCTATCCACCTGCTCCACCCCCTCCTTATGTTACCATCTTGTGGTGAACTGGTGGTTGATTTGGTAATCTGGATGGTGGTTTGGTTTTGGTTTTGGAAAGCTCAGCGAGCTCTAAGTGTGTGCTTGAGAAGAAGAAAGGAGTTCCTGTAACTATGCTTCGACTGGTGCTCTGTGTGAGTGTTTGTACTACTGCTGGTTTGACAGCACACTCCATGCATTTTGGTGACTAAGCTGTATGGTTGTGTGGATCAGTTCAAGTGAAAATATCTTCACTTATTACCCTTTTACTATTTACTGTCCTGGTGAAACTTGCCCCTCTTTTATTACTCTGTGATGTAACATCAACAGCGCATTTCACCAGTTGTTTATCTTATTTCCAGGAACAAGATGTAGACATAGAAGATTTAGTATAGGAGTAGATAGGTAGTATAGGTTTTAATTGTAACTTTCTTTCTATTCTTGTTGTAAAGGATCTTGTAAAGGTATTATTACAAGTTAATAAAGTTTGATTTCTGTTCTTTGTAATCTTCTGCTTTTGATGTATTTATCACTAGTTGTAATCTTATTATGGAATAATGAAATAAGAATTTATTTCTTATTTAAATTTCCTTGTCTTTAATCCTTATTGTTGTTTACTATATCTATAATATAATCAAACAATGTTAATAAAGTATTTTGGAAAACAATTCAATATTACAAACTTCTAATTTTCATATACATTTAGATTGATTTAAATTTCAAATTTGAATTCAAAATAACTTCCTCAAAGATTTAATAATTCCTAAAGGTCATGTCAAAATTCATAGCAATCACTAACAAGAGCTATTCCTACCTCTAGTTAGTGAAAAGAACTCTGATCTCTTTAGGTTTTTGTTTGGCGAAACAATTACCCTTATTATTATTGATGCATGCATGCACAAACTTAGATTCCCAATTCTACCCTTCATTTTATCCTAATGCTAGGGTGTTATAGACTTCCCCCCTTAAATTAAACTTCGTCCCGAAGTTTGTGGATGAGTACCTGAATAGTTCTGGATATGCTTCTCTTAAGTCATCCTCTTTCTCCCATGTGGCTTCTCGCTCTGGGTGATGTTCCCATTGTACTTTGCAGTATTTGATTTCCCTGTTTCTCAACCTTTTCTAGTTCTCCTCGAGAATTTTACAGGGTTTCTCGACATAAGTTAAATCTGCTTGTAGCTCGATCTCTTGATGTGTGATAACATCATCTAGAACTTTAAGACATTTCCAGAGTTGTGATACATGGAAAACATTGTGAACCTGGGCTAGCTTTTTTGGTAACTCAAGAGTATAAGCTATTATTCTATTCTGACTCATTATCTTGAATGGTCCAATATATCTTGGGCTTAGTTTTCCTTTGACTCTGAATCTCTTCACTCCTTTCATCAGACTTACTTTGAGATATACCATATCCCCCACTTATGGATGCCATGACCTTCGGCTTTGATCAGCATAACTCTTCTATCGACTCTGAGCTATCTTCAATCGATCTCTAATAATATCTATGATATCTTGCTTTTCCTTGATATAATCTGGTGCAAATTCCTTGCTACTACCGGGTTCATACCAACATATAGGTGATCTACACTTTCTTCCATATAGTACTTGGTATGGTGCTGCCTTCAGACTACTCTGATAGCTATTATTGTAGGAAAATTCTGCCAACGGTAGATGATCTTCCCACGAACCTCCAAAATCTAATGCACAAGCTCTAAGCATGTCGTCCAAGATTTGATTGGTTCTTTCTGTCTAGCCTCCAGTTTCTAGATGATAGGTTGTGCTGAAATCCAACTTTGAGCCAAGTGCTTTATGTAATTGTTTCCAAAATGCTGACGTAAACACATATCCTCTATCCGATACAATTTTCTTGGGTACCCCGTGCTTACTCACAATCTCTTTGACATAGATTTCCACTAATTTTCCGGCATTATCCTTTTGGTTTACTAGAATAAAATGTGTACTTTTTGTGAATCTGTCCACAATCACCCATATCATATCCTTCCGCTTTCGTGTCATGGGTAATCTTGTGATAAAATCCATACCAATTTCTTCCCACTTCCATTCTGGAATTTCCAAAGGTTGTAATGGTCCTGCTGGACTTTGATGTTCTACTTTTACCCTTTGGCAAGTATGGCATTCAGATACATACTTTGCAATATCTTTTTTCATATTGTTCCACCAAAATAATTCTCTTAAATCTGTGTACATCTTTGTACTTCCCGGATGTATAGAATATGGTGTTTCATGTGCTTCCCGAAGTATCACCTCTCGAATTTCTGGCACATCTGGTACACAAAGACGGTTTTGAAACCATAAAGATCCATAATCTCCTAGGTGAAAAACTGATTTTTGACCCTGAGAGATTCTTCGAACTTCTTCAGCAATGAAAGGGTCTTCACATTGATGTCTAACAATATCATGCCAAAGATCACTACTCTGCTCTTCAACTACACTCATGGTAGCTAATCCTCCAAGAACTGTTGTACTTATAAATTGTATTTCTAACCTTTCCAAATAAATCTATAACTCTTTTGGTAGTTCTCTATTCATAGGTTGCGTATCTGTGCTTTTCCGACTTAAAGCATCTGCCACAACATTTGCTTTTCCAAGGGTATAATTGATTGCTAGATCATAATCTTTAATTAACTCCAGCCAACGCTTCTATCTCATATTCAATTCCTTTTGAGTGAAGAAATATTTGAGACTTTTGTGGTCAGTGTATAACTCACACCTTGCCCCATAGAGAAAATGCCTCCATCCTTTTAAAGCAAAGACCACTGCTGCTAACTCTAAATCATGAGTTGGATAATTCACTTCATGTGGTTTCAGATGTCTAGATCCATAAGCAATTACCTTACGATCTTGCATAAGCACACAACCTATCCTTCCTTCGAGGCGTCACAATATACCGTGTAATCTTTTCCTGATTCCGGAACTGCTAGGATTGGTGTTGTAGTTAATCTGGTTTTCAACTCCTGAAAACTCGCTTCGCACTTCTCATCCCATGTAAATGGTGTATTATTTCTTAACAATTTGGTCATTGGTCCAGCTATCTTGGAAAAACCTTCAATGAATCTTTGATGATAACCAGCCATGCCTAAGAAACCTCGGATTTGCTTCACATTGGTTGGTGCCTTCTGATACATTGCAAATGTATCTATAATTTTTGATGTTCCATGCTTGCTTTTATCTACTTTCTTGTGTTTTGTCCACACTTTGGAGTACTTTTCATATGATTTCTTGGCCTAACCTATTAACAAGAGCCACAGTGCCAGCTGCCTGTTTTCTGTTGTTTTTGGTTCCAGGAAGTCAGAAAATGAATATTCTCGGAATTGGACGGGACAAAAGCCAAACTCATTATTTTACCAGGGGACACACGGAGCCAGAATATGAGACGGAGAGGGTCCAGAGGGCCACCACACCACCTGGCCACGTGGCTAGGCCTAGCCCATGCCAGGGGGTGGTGTGGCCGCCTCCAGCACCCCCTTGGCCTCTCCTTCCGCCTATAAGATTCCTCCAATATAGAAACCCTAAGTACCCGATCAAAAATCCACGAAAGAGTCTATAGCCGCCATCGTCTTTGTCCCTAGATCGGGAGGGATCTGAAGCTCTTCCCAGCACCTTGCCGGAGAGGGGAATTCACCTTGGAGGCCTTCTTCATCACCATGCAAGCCTCCGGTGTGATGCATGAGTAGTTCATCTATGGACTATGGGTCCATGTAGTAGCTAGATGGCTGGTTCTCCTCCTTTGTGCTTTCATGTCTAGATCTTGTGAGCTCCGTTCATGATCAAGATCATCTATTTGTAATTCTGCATGTTGTGTTTGCGGGGATCCGATGGATATTGAGATGCTATTTCAGATTGATTATTGATTTTATCATGTCTTTGTTATTTGTGATCTTGCATGCTTTTCGTTGTTAGTAGCTATCTTGGCCAAGTAGATGCTAGCAACTCCAAGAGTTAGTATTTATGCTCGATAGTGGGTTCATGCCTCTACTAATCTGGGGAAGTGACAGAAATCTCTAAGGTACTAGATGTGATGTTCCTACTAGGGAGAAAACATCAATCCTTTGTTCATAGAACAATCGTATTGTTTACTTTACACACAATGCATAATGCAATTATCTGTTGCTTGCAACTTAATACTGGAGGGGGTTCGGATGATAACCTGAAGGTGGATTATTAGTCATAGATGCAGTTGGATGGCGGTCTATGTATAATGTTGTAATTCCCAATCGAATCTCAAAGGAGTCAAGATGATTAGTATATGCTTGTATGCTTTCTCGATGTTTGTCAATTGCCCCGCTGTAATTTGTTCACCCAGCATGTTATCTATCTTAAGGAGATCCACCTCTAGTGAACTATGGACCCCGGTCCTTTCTTTTACATATGATCTACAAACTGTTTAGTGCTTTGTGTTTACTTTCTGCAAACTATTACTATCTTCCATTCGATACGTTTAATCCTTTGTTTTCAGCAAAACCGGTGAGATTGACAACCTCATCGTAAGTTGGGGACAGAGTTCTGTGGTTGTGTTGTGCAGGTCTCCACGTTGCTGCTGGCACCGGTAGTGCGCCCTGCCAACGTTCAGCTAGCAACACCTTTGGGGTGTTTCATTGCTCCTACTGGATTGATAACCTTGGTTTTGTACTGAGGGAAAACTTGCTGCTGTGCTCATCATACCTTCCTCTTGGGGTTTCCCAACGAGCTCGATATATTTTGGGCCATCAAGCATATTTTCTGGCACCGTTGCCGAGGAGTTAAGGACATCTTCACAAGGAGAGTCCCTCATTACCAATCTCTTTACTTTGTTATTTTTGTTTTGCTTAGTTTACTTTTGTTTTGTTTGCTTGTTTCTTTATCAAAAATAGAAAAAAATTTAGTTCCTATTATAGTTGTTATTTTCATTGGTCTGTTATTGTCTTGCTTTATCATGCTTTCTATCAATGGTTGGTTTCTTTGAAACTGAATCTTATTGGCAAGGTGGGTTCACAGAAGAACAAAAATATTATTATAAGGAACACCGCTTATCACAAAAAGGGAAACACTTATGGGAACAAATTGATAAATTGTATACCATTGCTATAAACGTGTGCTCTACTTATAATGTTTCTTATTGCTTTGATAAATCTTGTTGCTGTAGGAGGTATAAACACCTCCCTTTTCAATGTGAGTATAATGATAATGTTACCATATCTTCTTATGTTAAAGGGAATTATGACTTTTATGATGTGGAACAAACTGAAGAATTTATTGCTTGGAAGGGTGCATTTGAACTTGCTAGTTTTCTTGAAAATACTGATGATTCACCTTATAAATATGAGGTTTATGATATACTTAAATTTTGCTTTGATAATTACAAGGTAGAAAATGGCTATATTCTTGAATATCTTAATAGATGCTCTCCACCAATGGAAGAGACTAATGCCTTGCAGGAGCCTATGGAAGAAGAAATTGCTGAAACTGGAAGCTCATTGGATGAAAAAAGAGGAGAAGAGTGATGATCAAGAGGAGGAAGAATGGATCTACCCATACCTACCTTCTAATGAGAGTAACTCTTTACCCCTTACATTATTTGATTGTCCCCTATGCTTACCAAAGGAGGATGAATGTCATGTTCCTGAGGATTCTTTTGAAAATGTTTATAATAAAGCTCTAGTGTTTGTAGATCATGAAAAGCATGCTTTATGTGATAATTATATTGTAGAGTTTATTCATGAGGCTACTGAAAATTATTATGAGAGAGGAAAATATGGTTGTAGAAGTTTTCATGGTACTGAAACACCTTTCTATATGCTGAAATTTTTGAAGTTGCTCTTGTTTTATCTACCCATTCTTGTTACTATGTGCATATTTGATTTATTTTCTTACAAGATTCCTATGCATAGGAAGTGGGTTAGACTTAAATGTGTTTTGAATTTGCTTCTTGATTCTCTCTTTTACTTCAATTCATATTTCTTATGCGAGCATCTTTTCAAGCTTTCTATGCCTAACTTAAAGGCGTTAAAGAAAAGTACTTATTGGGAGATAACCCAAAAGTTTTAGATGAGTCTTAGAAGTTATTACTTTAGTAATAACCGCTCCTTATCCTTTTATTTGCTTTTTTTACCAAGAGTAACCTCTAATGAGAGAGAAGTAATGATTGGGAAAGTTGCTGTCCCAAAACAGATTTCTGTGGTTCACCGTAAAAATTCGTGTACAATCTCTGTACGTCCTTTTGAGGCGTGAATTTTTGTGCTTCTGCCCCACGTTGTTATCTAACTTTCTTTAGTTCAACACTTTTTGATTTGAGCAACAGAAGATCTTCTAAAAAATCGTCTTTACCTGCTGTTCTGTTTTGACAGATTTCTGCTATTTTCTGCATTTGCTTCTTGTTGGTTCCTTTTTGAGTTCTTTTGGGGATTTGAGATTTTTGAGGTAAGTGCTACAGTAGCTAGTGTTTTAATGGAAGTTTTATTGGTATTATAACTGAACCTAAAGACTTATTATCTTGAGTGCACTAATGTTGCTAATAAAGATTGTGTGAAGTTTTGTATGAAGGAAAAATTTCAGGTGTATGGAAGAAATGAGTAATGAGATGAAGGATGGACTAAAGCTCAAGCTTGCGAATGACACGCGTGTCACCACAATAAATATCCAAGAAGTACAAGCGTCAAAGCTTGGGTATGCCCAAGGCATCCCCTTCTTCATCAATAAAAATCTCAGGTTTCTTCCAAACACTTCATTTTTATTGTTTCATGCACAGTTGTGTTGTTCTTGGAGCGTCTTCTTTTTCGTTTTCGTTTTGGTTTTTCATGTGCTTCATTTGCTTAGTTTTTTGAATAAATTTGGTTGGACCCCCTCTTTCATACATTGGTTTTCAAATAGTTTGGTTTGGTTTGGAAAAGAGTAGGAAAGTTCATGCTTAAGTGGTAAAGAGAGCTTGTTTTTGATTGCGGCCTATGCTTTGTCATGCCATGCTTGATATTGTTTTGGCTTTATGCTTAGTACTCTTTGTTGTAGCATGACTTTTTATACACAATTGAGATTGCTTAATGTGCCTTGGATGAATCATGCATTGTTTTAGCATATTAAAGCATAGTATAGTGGTATTCTCCTTTGATGCTTTATTTGGGTTGACTTGGCACATGCTCACACCATGTTATGACTATCTCAAGTCACCATAGCCTTTATGATCCTTTAGTTTTCAACTTGTAGTATCACTTTATGCTTTGATCAATGATGTTTTGTCGCTCTGCATGATTATGGCCATTATTGCTCTCTTAGTTTGTCGCTCCCAGTCTTTTGCTAGCCTCCACAACCAAGTATGAGTTCCACTCATGCATCCAACTCCTTAAACCAAGTTATTCCAAATAGTCCACCATACCTACCTACTAGCTTATTCTATTCCAAGTATATTCATGTTTTTGTCTACCTTCCAAATTAAACTTGTTATGAGAAAATTAGTGATTAAAGCTCTCACGAACTTGATGGCACACTTTACTTTTCTTGCATTTAATAAACTTGAACCATTGGGTCCTTCTTTGTTGCGTATATGCTTGCGCTTTATAAGTTGAAATTAGCAGAACCATGTATCTTGGAGAACGCTTTCAACATTACACTTGTACTTTGTACCCCGTTGATATCATGTTCTTTTGCTTATGGATCCCGGCGGTGTGAAATAAAAGTGGAACTTGTAAGATCATGGAGTTTGTATGTGTGTTAGAGAAACGCCTGGGTCGCTAGCCTAAGCCATGCCTAATCATGGTGGAAACTTGCAGCATCACCAGAATGAGCACTCTATGAAGCATCCTCAATAAAAACCTATGCAAATAGCAAATAAAATGATCGCTGAGATGCTCATTGTCCGCTTGCCTTGTCATTTTGATTATGGGATAGCTCCTGTATCATGTGCAAGGGGTACCCCATTGGCGGTTCCTTATGATACACATGTACTTACAATGACAAGAGCTTACTCGTGACTAAAGTTGAGTGATGTTTACGCACTTCTATTCTTGTAGACAGTTGTTGGGCCTCCAAGTGCAGAGGTTTGTAGAACAATAGCAAGTTTTTCCTTAAGTGGATCACCCAAGGTTTATCGAACTTAGGGAGGATGTGGCCAAAGGTATTCCCTCTCAAGCAATCTAGCAATCAAGATACAAGAAGTCTCTTATGTCCCCAACACACCCAATACACTTGTTAGGTGTATAGGTGCACTAGTTCGGCGAAGAGATAATGAAATACAAGTGGTATAGATAATTATAAGTGGTAATGGTGATATAAGATAACTTGATGGCGTGGAAGAGACTAAAAGCAAACTGAAATAAAGATGGAAGCAAGCAAACATGTAACAGATCTAGTAGAAAACGGAGTTTCAATGCTTAGAAACAAGGCCTAGCGATCATACTTTCACTAGTGAACACTCTCATATAAATATATTCTTCTTTATGATACTACACTGAACTACTCTCTGGTTGGACACTCTAATCCACGGTAGGGCTATAACAGCACACCTCAAAGTTCATCTTTCCCATCTAGAAAACCCCACACTGTCACCTTGAGTACTAGATGAGTCTAACAAACAACACAATTTCATAAAGACATCCAACTCCAAATATAACTCATAACAAGTATTTGTAATCTCTAGCCTAAGTGCCACCATGGTGAGCACGCTGTCACTTTCACACACATGGGGAGAGCAGAGATCTATTAAAGCACTTGAGTAGCAAGGTAGATCTACTTGATTACAAAGCTCATGACCACAGCAAGATCATGCATAGATAGAGAGATGAACACATAGCTACCGGTAGAACCCTTAGCCTTCAGGAAGAACTACTCCCTCCTCATCATGGGAATCAGCAATGGTGATGGACATGGCGGTGGAGATCGATGGAGATGGCTCTAGGGGCACTTCCCCGTCCCGGAGGGTGCCGGAACAGAGACTTTCTATCCCCTAAATCTCCCCTTCGGTGGCGGCGGCGCTGCGGAACTTTTCGTGGCTGGAGGCTGGATGATTTAGGGTTTTGGTATCGGGAGGCTCTTATAGGCGAAGGAGTCAAGGTCGGTGGGCGGCCAGGGGGCCCACACCACCTGGTGGCGCGGCCAGGGCTAGCCCGCGCCACCACATGGTGTGGCCGCCCTATGGCCCCTCTCCGTCTCGTCTTCTGGCTCCGTGAGTCTTCCGGTAAAATATCGACTTTGGCTTTTGTCCGGTCCAATTCCGAGAATATTGATTTTCTGACTTTCTTGGAACCAAAAACAGGAGAAAACATGCAACTGTCACTATGGCATCTTGTTAATAGGTTAGTCCAAGAAAGTCTATGAAAAGTACTCCAAAATGTGGACAAAACACAAGAAAGTAGATAAAACCAAGCATGGAACATCAAAAATTATAGATACATTTGCAATGTATCATTGATAGCACGAGGTTCGGTCTTCGTAAGTAAGGGGCATGAGATTTCGGTTTATAACTTGTAAAGCATATCCTCTTAGTTGTGTCACTTTAACCTTAATCACCTTAAATATGCTTATGATAAGGGCAATGAGAGTTGAAAGCTAACAAGTACCATAATTTTTGGAAGCTCTTTATGAGACTTGAATCCCTACTTCCTTCTATGAAGGCCTTTCTTTTACTTTTATGTTGAGTCTCCACCTTCTATCTTTATGCACCTACTTTGAGAGCATAGTGGCCATTCTTAGTTCTATGTGCATTGTCCCAAGACTACTTGATTGATGCATAACTTGATATTGCTTGCTTTAAACTATTTGTATCTAGTCACTCTTGTAAACTTTGAAGGTGTCCTATGGATTTATGTTTTGCTACTCTGTGAGGGACAAGCTGAATGCTAGTATGCTATGTTTTCTTTTTGTGAAACAAACAAACGTCTTGCAAAGCATTATTATTCATGAATCTTTTGTTTGTGCCTTTTCATGTTGCAACATAGTTTTGTTTGTCGCTAGAACTTTGTCTTTCATGTTATGATTAAAGTACTATGATCCCAACTTTGAATGTTTTACAAGTACTTTGATCAAGTTTATGTTTGTGCATGTCACCTCAAAAGTTATTCATACTTTTTATCACTTACTTACTCGAGGACGAGCTAGAGTTAAGCTTGGGGATGTTGATACATTGCAAATGTATCCATAATTTTTGATGTTCCCTGCTTTGTTTTATCTACTTTCTTGTGTTTTGTCCACACTTTGGAGTACTTTTCATATGATTTCTTGGACGAACCTATTAACAAGAGCCACAGTGCCAGCTACCTGTTTTCTGCTGTTTTTGGTTCCAGGAAGTCAGAAAATGAATATTCTCGGAATTGGACGAGACAAAAGCCAAAGTCATTATTTTACCGGGGGACACGCGGAGCCAGAATACGAGACAGAGGGGGCCAGGGGGCCGCCACACCACCTGGCTACGCAGCCAGGCCTGGCCCGCGCCAGGGGGTGGTGTGGCTGCCTCTAGAACCCCCTCGGCCTCTCCTTCCGCCTATAAGATGCCTCCGATACAGAAATCCTAAGTACCCGATCAATAATCCACGAAAGAGTCTGTAGCTACCGTCGTCTCTGTCCCTAGATTGGGAGGGATCTGAAGCTCTTCCCGACACCCTGCCGGAGAGGGGAATTCACCTTGGAGGCCTTCTTCATCACCATGCAAGCCTCTAGTGTGATGCGTGAGTAGTTCATCTCTGGACTACGGGTCCATGTAGTAGCTAGATGGCTGGTTCTCCTCCTTTGTGCTTTCATGTCTAGATCTTTTGAGCTCCGTTCATGATCAAGATCATCTATTTGTAATTCTGCATGTTGTGTTTGCGGGGATCCGATGGATATTGAGATGCTATTTCAGATTGATTATTGATTCTATCATGTCTTTCTTATTTGTGATCTTGCATGCTTTCCATTGTTAGTAGCTATCTTGGCCAAGTAGATGCTAGCAACTCCAAGAGTTAGTATTTATGCTCGATAGTGGGTTCATGCCTCTGGTATTCTAGGGAAGTGACAAAAATCTCTAAGGTACTAGATGTGCTATTGCTACTAGGGAGAAAACAACAATCCTTTGTTCATAGAACAATCGTATTTTTCACTTTACACGCAATTCATAATGAAATAATCTGTTGCTTGCAACTTAATACTGGAGGGGGTTCGGATGATAACCTGAAGGTGGATTATTAGTCATAAATGCAGTTGGATGGCGGTCTATGTATAATGTTGTAATGCCCAATCGAATCTCAAAGGAGTCAAGATGATTAGTATATGCTTGTATGCTTTCTCGATGTTTGTCAATTTCCCCGTTGTAATTTGTTCACCCAGCATGTTATCTATCTTAAGGAGATCCACCTCTAGTGAACTATGGACCCCGATCCTTTCTTTTACCGTCAATCTACAACTGTTTACTACTTTCTGTTTACTTTCTGCAAGCTTTTACTATCTTCCATTCGATACGTTTAATCCTTTGTTTTCAGCAAACCGGTGAGATTGACAACCTCATCATAAGTTGGGGACAGAGTTCTGTGGTTGTGTTGTGCAGGTCTCCACGTTGCTGCTGGCACCGGTAGTGCGCCCTGCCAACGTTCAGCTAGCAACACCTTTGGGGTGTTTCCTTACTCCTACTGGATTGATAAACTTGGTTTCATACTGAGGGAAAACTTGCTGCTGTGCTCATCATACCTTCATCTTGGGGTTCCCCAACGAGCTCAATATATTTTGGGCCATCACCTTCCATTCCAGCACTGGTTGAACTTTGGTCGGATTTATAGCAATTCCATCCTTACTGATCACATGACCAAGAAACTCTACTTCGTCCAACCAGAATTCACACTTGCTGAACTTAGCATAAAGCTTATGTTCTCTTATGGTTTGCAATACTATTCTCAAATGCTCTCCATGCTCTTCTTTATCTTTAGAGTATATCAAAATATCGTCAATGAATACTATGACAAACTTGTCCAGATAAGGCATGATGATTTTGTTCATTAAATTCATGAATATTGCTGGTGCATTAGTCAGACCAAAAGGTATGACGAGATACTCATGATGTACATACCTTGACACCTATGTTGTTTTAGGAACATCTTTAGTTTTAATTTTTATCTGATGGTATCCTGATCTTAGATAAATCTTAGAAAATACTCCAACTCCCTTAACTTGATCAAATAGATCTTGAATTCTTGGTAATGGATACTTGTTCTTGATGGTGACATTATTGAGATTTCTGTAATCCCCACACATTCTTCGTCCTCCATCTCTTTTATCCACAAAAATTACCGGAGTTCCCCATAGGGATACACTCTCCTGAATAAATCCTTTTCTGACTAACTCATTAATTTGATCCTTCAACTCTTTTAATTCTTTTGGCCCCATCTATTACGGTGCTTGGGCTATTGGTTCTATACCAGGTATCAGGTCAATAGTGAACTCTATTTCCCGATCAGGTGGCATTCCTGGTAACTCCGCTGGAAAAACATCTTGAAATTCCTTCACTACGGGAATATCTTCCAATTTGACCTCCTTCATTGAGTTCAACTGCATGTCCACCATGATATGGCTATGTTTATCCGCCTGATAGACTATCCTTCCTCCACATGGAGACTTGATTGAAACTGTTTTCTCCTCACAATTGATCTGAGCTCCATAATCCGTCATCCAATCCATTCCCAACACTACTGCTATTCCCCTTAATGGAATCGCATAAAGATCCGCATAATAGGTTTGACCACAGATTGATATAAATTTGTTTAATTTAATGTTTCTAACTACCACGATCCCTCTGACGGTAACTACGGTCATAGGTTTTCTAATGGTGCCCTTCTAATCCCAAACTTATCACAAAATTCTTCAGATATGAAAGAAGTAGTTGCACCCGTATCAAATAAAAAATTTCCAGGATTTGTGAGAATATTGAGCGTACCTATCACCGCTTGGTCCAAGTTATCCACCTCCTCCAAGGTTGTGCAATTCAGCTTTCCAGTAGGTCTACCTCTTTTGCCATTGTCATTTCTGCCATAACTTCCACCTCTATTAGGATGTCCACCTCCGCCTCTTGCTTGACCACCGCCTGTTGTGGGACAACCACCTGGTGGTTTACTTGGGCAATCGGGCTTAATGTGCCCCTTCTGACCACAACCATAACATATGATTACTGGCTTCTTGCATTCCCTTTGGAAATGCCCTAGAATACCACAATTGTTGTATATAATATTCCTCTTGGGGTTGAATTGACTTCCACTACTATTCTTGTTAGGATTGTTGTTGTTGAAAGGTCGATTCCTGGGTTTGAACTCCAAATTAGGTTTAGGCTTACTTGCTTGAATCCTCTTGGTTTCTTTCTTTGCTCTCTTCCGTCGGTCCTCTTGGACATTCTTATAATCATCCTCAAATGTGATTGCTGCATCTAGTAACTGTTGAAAAGTTGCTTTATTGGCCAACCTCAGCTGCATTTTCACAAATGGATTTAAACCACGCAGGAACGTTTCTTCCTCTTCTCCTCAGTGCTCACTTCATCCTCAGCATAACGAGACAGTTGACTAAACTCTCGGATGTACTTCATAACACTGGCATATCCCTGCTAAAGCTCTTCAAACTCCCTACGCTTCAACTCCATCACACTTTATGGAACATGATACTCACGGAATCTCTGCTTAAACTCCTCCCAGGTATACTCCCTACCTGGAGGTTGCATTGCTAGCTGATTCTCCTACCAAGATGTTGCAGGTCCAGTTAAGAGATATGTTGTATACCTCAACTTTTCCTCATCATTGCACCCTACAGTCTTCAACTTTCTCTCTGTATCTGCTAGCCAATCCTCTACATCCATTGGCTCAGGAGCTGATGCATAAGGTAACGACCTTGCATTTTGAAAGTCAGAAAGACTCACACCCCGTCCTTCAGGTTCCCTCTGATGTCCCACTCGATCCACTAATCCTTCCATGAACTTGTTCCGGGACTCTTGCATCATTTGCATGTACTGCATAAAGTTCTGCTCCATCAATGGCCTCATTGGTGGTGGTGGTAAATTTGCCTACACTCTGGCGTCTTCATCCGCCTTTTCCTTAGTTTCGTGCTCCATGCGCTGATGTTCAGTCTCGTCCTCTACACTTGTTTCCATACCCCCTAGTCCTGTAACATAAAGTGAACACTCATAATTATATTATGCATATGTGTTCTGAGCTCAACTTCATGCACAGAACTAGTCACACAATGGAAAACAAGATCCAAATAAAAGCCAAATATGAATTACACACATATTATACATTACAAACATCATGGCTTAATACGACGTCATTACAAGCCCATACTACTTAAGTATTACAAGCTCATATGGATACTATTCCACTTATTTATTTACAACAAGTTCTCAGACTCTAACGCCCGTATCACAACTAGGATACTCCTCCTCAAGGTTATGCTCTCTAGAAGCTGTGACGCTCATCATACATACCCGGAGTACAACCGGGCTAACGTGAAGTACGACGCACTATATGTGGAATGACTTGCCTCTTCTATGGACGATACTCAGTATCAGAAGTCTCTAGACTTGACACATCATTTAGCTGAAGTGCATCCATAACTTCCAACTCATCTAAAGTATTCTCAGAATCATCCTCATCACTGTCTTCTTCATCCATCACCTGCATCCTGACTCTAGAGGAATCAACAGAATATTCCCCTTCCGGTGCTCCCCAAGTACTCTACTGGGTACGATAGTCCTCAACTATGATTGGATAGTGCACGTTATCTGGAGTAGGATAATGTTCTAGTGACTCAAACACCCTTTCTTCAGGATCTTCCTCATCGGAATCTACATCCTCCACATGGACATCTCTTCCATCACTCCCATGCGACTAGTCTGCCCGGTATCTCCCATTGAATCTTCCACAGGAATAGGATTCTCGGCAGATCCATCCATCGATTCGTACCTCCATCCTTTGGAATTTCCAATAGGTAGTTCCGAGTCCTCAGTTCCCCAAGAACTCTGGGGTACAGGATAACTAGTACCCTCATCAGGATATCTAGTGGTTTCTGGCATAGGTGAGTAAGGATATGGTGTAAAAGATGCTGGATCTATAGGTATATCCTTAAAAATTGGGACCCTTATCCCCTGCTTCATTCTCCAGTTCAGATGCTAACTTCTCCCTTAGTAGAGGATTAGTTAAATCCTCTAACGTATCAATCTGATCTTCTACAATAACCTGATGTGTCTTGTACAAAGACCCAACCATCAGTCGATACAGATCCATAAACTTTGAAGCTAGTTTTGGATGCTTCTTTACTAAAGTAAGATGATCCGGTTCTGGTTCCTCGTCTATAGAGTCATGAGGAATCACAGAATATGTGCTTCTAGCTAACTCTTCTGCTTTGTGCTCCCAAACATTGGCTATCGCCTCCACAATAGCAACATGGTATGCTGCTAGGTGACTTCTACCTTCACCCATAGGTAAATCGTGATATAAACCAAGCTTCTTTGGTAGTTGGATGCTAACACGATATTTGGCTAACATTCTCCCATCATGGTATGTAATGGTATTGACTGGAATACTAGTTGTGCAACCAAAAACCCTCAGTAGTTCTCGAAGCTGTTCAGTTAAAGCCCCCTGATAAACATCGAGAGTCTCTTCTTTCCTTGCCAAGGTCTGTTTTGGAAACTTTGGTGCCATTTCCACTATACAGAAAATATTCATAATTAGTATCCATTAATCATAATGATGCATCATAATAAAGAATTATTGCACTATAAAATATAACGAAATATTCCCATTTGAATATTCATTATATAATCTAGAGAACTCTTTACCGTTACTCCTAGATTCATACAAGTAGTTCCCTTTACTAGGTTTCCAACCTAAGGTCAAAGCAATTGCTCTGATACCAGCTGCGGTGACCCAGCATACCACTGCATATGTAATACACTATAGTCGTTGACATGACACCCACAGAACATCGTTCCATAAATATCACATCCCTCTGAGTTGTACAATAGAAATATTGCGGGTCCAAATTATAAACATACACACTTCATTATTATTACAATACCAGAAGTTTGCGACTTCAAAAGGTTCAAACTTACAAACCAAATAACTTATCTTATAAGTTTAGCGGAAGAACGAAAACACAAGGTAAATAAGACGTGAGCTCAATAGCTTATTCTATAGAGCTCGGGCTGCTCGACTCAACCTAGGTAACTAGAGTATGGCCTGACAACTACTCTGACTTGTTGTCTTCAGCTCCATATTGTATCCCGTAGTCCACTCCTTCGATTCCACCGGATAGGTCCGGCGCTTCATAGTAGACATCATTTTGGACCTCCGTAGCATACACCTGGTCATCCTTCTGGCCCTCAAAGTCTAGCAAGAGGTTCAAAGGAAAGGGTGAGTAATAGCGTTACCCAGCAAGTTCACTATATGCAAGGTGGGAAGTTTGATGCTCTATCTACCACCTCGGATGATACGTCCTTGGTACTATGCAGTTTTGGTAAACATTTCTTCAAAGATTGATTTTAATTATCAAAACTATGCCCATCAGCCTTCACAGGTCGACCAGAACTTCATGGAGTTCCTTTTCTGCCGCGTTCATAGCTCCTTCCCGGAACAGTGAGTAACATGTCACAATTCTTACACTCTGCAGAGGTGCGTTGCTTTACCCATAAGAGACCAACTCCTTGTTGCACAACCGGACGTACTTTCCCGTCCACAATTCCATGATGTGGGGCCCAGTAGATGATCCAAGCCAATCACTGCCCCCTTCGCGACCCCGCATGTCCCCTTGGTGTACGCCATGCCCACATCTTGAATTACAGCAATGGTTAGTACAGACCGTTAGATGCCAGAACTATCGTGGGACGTTGAGGGCTCCCACCCATATACTGCATATCCTCTATGAATTACCAATAAATGCACGCTACAAGGATAACAGCCACAACCTGGCCATCCGGATGCATGCGAGAGGAAGAAGCGCCCTCAGGTGCTCCTTGTGTCGCCATGTGCTCTCGCCGGTGCTTCTGCTTCCTCTTCTAACTTTAGCGAGGACCACGGGTGAGTTCCACTTCTCTTCCTCTCTGATTTTCTGGCTTACCTTGCTACTCTCTGAGTGCTGGTCATGTATGAACCCTAATTACATCTGTCCACGGCACTAGGGTTCATCCCTCTGTGCTAGGGTTAATCCCTTGATGTTATGTTTATCTAAGGTGGTTTCCTACTAAATCTAGCTATGTATGAGTCACTGTTATACTATGATTCCTAGTGTTGACAGTTGTTTCTGTCAGTAGTCTATCAACTGAACTTTACTTGCTATCCTATATTATGGTTATGATCTAATTGATATTAGCTGTCTGGTTCTTGTTGATATGCTTTGGTATGAAAGAATTGTAGTTGGATATTTAATCCAATTACCCTCTGATACTTGCCTGTGATAAGATTTAGATATATCAAATATGATTCCTAATTGTTATTTTAGGAAAATGATTAGATGTTCTGTTGCAATATTGGATTATGGAATCCCTGGTAGAAACTACTTGGTTAAGATAGGCTCTTGTGACACCTTCCATTGAGTGGCACACATGCTTTATCTCAATATTGGGCTGTTTTTATTTATGTTCTATTGTACCTGAGAGTTGCAAATCTGTCTATTGAATAGCTTAGCCTATGATGCTGGTCAAGGCAAAGCTACATAAAAGTAGCTATCTTCACCTGCTTGTTTACCTCTTTGATGATCTGTGATGGATACCTCTAAGTATCAGTCCTACAGTGCTTAAGAAAATGATTTGATAGGCTGTTGTAAGAATAAATAAGATGGATCCTTACTGTGTAAGATAAGTTTTTAAGATGTGTCATTTCTAAGGTGCTACCATCCATAGGATGTGCCCAGAAATGTTTATTCAAGGATGCCTGTGTATCTAGTTATTAAACTAGAGATTTCTCTCCAAGATCAGTGATGCACAAGCTAAGATCTTGGTAGTAGCTTGTAAAGTTTTATCATTGGCTTTTTATCTTTCTTCTAGAATGGATATACACCTCACTTGGGTGTTTTTATGAGAAGATCATATAAAACAACACATGCTCTATTTAATCTATGATGATTTGATAATGTGATGGTTTTATGTGTACTCACCACACTACTTGATGGCTGATGAGGTTGTGGTGTGGCTTGCTGGCTTGATCTTGTTATCTTTTGCTTGCTGACTTGATCTAGCTCTGCACCTCCTGGTGCTGCTCCTGTGATCTTGTGCGTGGCCTTGCTATCCACCTGCTCCACCCCTCCTTATGTTACCATCTTGTGGTGAACTGGTGGTTGATTTGGTAATCTAGCTGGTGGTTTGGTTATGGTTTTGGCAAGCTCAACGAGCTCTGAGTGTGTGCTTGAGAAGAATAAATGAGTTCCTGTAACTATGCTTCGACTGGTGCTCTGTGTGAGTGCTTGTACAGTTGCTGGCTTGACAACACACACCATGAATTTTGGTGACTAAGTTGTATGGTTGTGTGGATCAGTTCAAGTGAAAATATCTTCACCTCTTACCCTTTTACTATTTATTGTCCTAGTGAAACTTGCCCCTCTTTTATTACTCTGTGATGTAACATGAACATTGCATTTCACTGTTCACCACTGAGACTAAAATTAACTAACTAACCCTTTATTTTCCTTTTAGTTATTTATCTTATTTGCAGGAAGAAGATCTGGACATAGAAGATTTAGTATAGGAGTAGATAGGTAGTATAGGTTTTAATTGTAACCTTCTTTCTATTCTTTTTGTAAAGGATCTTGTAAAGATATTATTACAAGTTAATAAAGTTTGATTTCAGTTCTTTGCAATCTTCTGCTTTTGATGTATTTATCACCAGTTATAATCTTATTATGGAATAAAGAAATAAGAGTTTATTTCTTATTTAATTTTCCTTGTCTTTAATCCTTATTGCTATTTAATATATCTATAATATAATCAAACAATGTTAATAAAGTATTTTGGAAAACAATTCAATATTACAAACTTCTAATTTTCATATACATTTAGATTGATTTAAATTTCAAATTTGAATTCAAAATAAGTTCCTTAAAGATTTAATAATTCCTAAAGGTCATGTTAAAATTCATAACAATCACTAACAAGAGCTATTCCTACCTCTAGTTGGTGAAAAGAACTCTGATCTCTTTAGGTTTTTGTTTGGCGAAAAATTTACCCTGATTTTTATAGATGCATGTATGCACAAACTTAGATTCCTAATTCTACCCTTCGTTGGATCCTAATGCTGGGGTGTTACAAGCGCCCACTAGCATCTACACATATATCAGGCTCTGATACCACTATTGGGTTCACATAATAGAAAACAAAAAAATTCTTACGATATGAACAACTAAGCACCAAGATCTATCTACCTAGATGCAATTAACGGGTGGACATACATCAATAGAGAACTTACCCTCGAAGATCAAATATGGATGCCATGCATGTTCCTCGTGGGTCAAAATCAAAACATAGAGTTCAAACTAATGGCTTGTCAAATGAGAATTACTACAAAAGTGTCATGTATGTTGTTATTGATCTTTTGCAAGTTGAGCTTAATGACCGCTTTAGTAAGACATCCACTACCTTGCTTCTTGGAATGGGCTGTTTGGATCCTGTTGGTTCTTTCGCAAACTTTGACAAAGATTTTTTTTTGCTATGGCTTGTTTGTATCCCGATGATTTCCAAAGTGAAAGCAAGATTGAAGAGCTTAGTTGCCAACTTGAAAATTTTGTTGAAAATTTTCGTGATGATTCAAGATTCTTGGACTTAAAGGGGATTGGCAACCTATACCGAAAGCTTATTTAAACAAAGAAGCATACTACCTTTCCTCTTGTGTTTCTTTTATTGAAGCTAACATTGGTTTTGCCGGTAGCTACTGCCACTGTCGAGCGAGCATTTTCTACAATGAGATACATCAAGTCTGATTTGCACAATAGAATAGGTGATGGTTTTTTGTATGATTACCTATGTTGAAGCTGGTGTATTTCAGATGATTAGTACGAACGCTATTATGTATAACTACCAAGCTATGCATGAACGTGGTGGTGTGTTGCCATGAATATAATATACTGCTACGAGTGGGTTTTTCTATCAAGCTTTGAGCTTTTAAATTATTTTCTAGCTTTGACAACACTAGCCGCAATTCCTGGCTCCACCGTTGTTATCAATTGCTTGCAAATTATGTCAATGTGATATCACCAAGAGGGACCAGAGTATATGTCTCCATCATCGTGATGGAAAATTTCACTCTTGATCCACGAGCCTCTACATAACACTTTCAGAGTATCTGAACTCACATTTATTGTCACCCTGTTACGCTGTGATGTTTGATGTTATCAAGTTACTCTTCCGGTGTTAGTGATTGACATGATCTCATGGTCTAGTGACTAAAATTACTTCGCATGATGCTATAGTAATTTAAACATAATGACTTTGATCATATTACCATACTTCAGATGAATGTTCATCAAATCATTCCACCAATGTCGTGGCCTCGTTATTAACAATATCCAATATCTATGATCAAGAAACCTTGATCATCTTGTTAATCAACGCGCTAGTTTATATGAGAGGCATAACTAGGAACTCTATATATTTATTTATTAAACACACACGTATTAACATTTCCAATTAACACAATTATAGCATGCAAAATAAACATCTATCATATACTAGGAATAATATAATAACAACTTTATTATTGCCTCTCGGGCATATTCCCTTCACTCACCACTAAGCCTTTCCTCCTAGTCACCGTTTGATATGTGTCATGCCTCATCGTCTGCCTACTTTTTGGGCTAGGCTCCCATGCCCGTGGCACCGTAGCGCGTCCACCAGAACCAACTCATCCGACCTCGGACGATGACGACGAGCTGGTGGAATTCTCCCCGAGAGACGCTTCTAAGGAGGTGGTGGTGGAGGAGATGCTTGATCCGCTGCAGTGCACCATCTTTGACTCTTATAAGCTTGATTATGATAGGAGCCTAGAGATGGCGACAGTAGCCTCCGAGATCAACCAATATGTCGAAGCCCGCGTCATGGTATAAAGGGTAGTGGTGGAGGAAAACGTCTGCCTGAAATGGTTCGACAACGAATAACAAAAAAATCCTAGCTATCGCAACACCCATGCCAAGATCTATCTATTAGTTAAGCAGTAACGGGGTTGGAGTTTCGGTAACATACCCTTGTAGACCGAATACGGTTAACGTCCCGCGGGGAACATGGATGAAGTAGTCATACACAGCCGACACAAGATCGTGTTGCTCCTCGCACGTCACCTCCTGGTCCTTGCATGCCAGCTACGGCACCACAAGTGGCAGCGAACCCAAGGTATCACACACGTATGGTGTCCGACGACGACTCACGTTCTCCTTGATCCAGCCAAGATGTAGAACTAGACCCTCTGGAACTGGGATCCAGCAGCATGACAGCGTGCCGGTGGTGTCGTTTCCCACGTGTGAAGTTCTTGTTGGAACCACACTCACGAGATTCAATAGAGAAAAAGAGAGGAGAAATTCCCTGGCTCCGTTTGGATGTTTGTATTGGGAGGCTTAGAATTGTATTGGCTTAAATGTCAATATCCTAGGATATTGAGATTGAGATTGAATGTCAATATTTTTGTTTGGATGTTTAGGTATTTGGAACCAAACTTCATATCGAGGTTGAAAGTCAAATCTTGTTTTGGATGGTCAAAGTGATGCATTGTAATTGTATGAGAGTATGACCATTATATATTGTTCCAAAACTACAGTCAGCATTCCTCAATACTACAATCAATCAGCACATCAATCATAGCAGAGTTTAGACGAAATCTGTACATCACTCATGGATGTCAACAATCAGTAGCAGCAGGAGTCTGTGGATCTGGTCGTGGAGCAACTCCCGAAGATCAGTGATCCGGTGACGCGGGGTGCTCCTAGAAGTTGGAGACACCAGTGTTGGGCAGGGTCAGCCTATGCTGAATGCCATGAGTAGCGGCATATCTACGCCCGACAGCGAGTGCTTGGATATAGAGAGAATACAATGAGATGAGGGGCGACAGAGTGGAAGGTGGATGCGAGGGTGCAGTGAAGGGCGATGACGCCGAAGGAAGCCGACAAATCTTGAGGGAAATCGCCAGATTTAGCTGTTTGTCACTCGATTTACTTGGTCGGCGTCCAAAGGGAAGAAATGCTCAGTCTCTCGCGTCAATGCCAGGAGATGTCGAGGGTAAGGGCTCAACTTTGGGACAACTAGTCACGATAGGTGATTCGGCCCTAAAGTCTCGGGGAAAGGGCAGGAATCCCTTCCCTAAAGACTCGGGGTGGGACAGAAGAAAAAGGAGGAGGGCAGGTAGTTGGTCGGGTGAGGCGGTGTGGCCGGGTGGGCCCCATGCTAGCACGCTCGCCTGTGGCCCAGCTGGCTAGCGCGACAATGGCTGGCTGGGTGGGCCCTGCACCCGCCTGTAGCGCCTGCGCCTGCCCGCTAGCGCCCGCACGCGCGCTCACGCATGTCCATCCATATAGTGGGCCGGCCGGTGCGGCCTAGCGGCGACAACTATGGCTGCCCTTTGGGGTGGCTTCCCTCTAGGCCCTTTCCCTCCGAGGATTTGGCTCAATAGATAAAGTTGCCCATTAATATTAATTTTATATATTTATTTAATATATTAATTCATAATGATTATATAAAAATGCATATTGTAAAATCTCTATTAATCTGAAACACCTTTCGACTATATTCCTTCTCCAAATAACTTTGGATCCTCTTCTAAACTATTCTAGTAATCTTCTCTCGGAACGATTCCGATTCTCTTTCTCATCGGTGTTCCCTTCGCTTCCATAACGATCTCAGAACGTCGTAAGACCCTTGAGTGTGTTACTCTATGGTTCGGAAATGGCACAAACATGATTGAGATCTCTCTCCGATCAATGATCAATAGTGGGACCGGATGTCCATAATGACCCCCAAGCATTTCATGAAAGTCTGTCGTTCAAACCATAAACTCGATATCCCTATCCCTTTGATACATGACTTGTCCGAGAATTGGTCTTTTTGCTTCAACATACTAATCTCTTTATCAACAAGTCTACTTAACTCGTTATCGTGATATTGTATCCCCTGACCTAGCCAATGGTTGCAACCTATTGGATACAATCTCACCGAGTGGGACCGGTATATCTTCCTATCACACGGGTGAACAAATCCCGATCTTGATGCATAGGCCTCAACCTGTTCCTCTAGAATACCCAATACACATTCTTATTGTCACCCATTTGCGGTCATGACGGTTGGTGTGATCAAAGCAACCACAGGAGATACTGATTAGTATGATCTCACGCTCTAAGGAGAAGGTCACTTAGTTTCTAACTATTGCAACGATAAACCATGATGACATTACATTACTTATATGAGTAATGCCTATCATATCATTCTCCAATGACATGACTCCGTTGTCAACTGATAAAAATGCTTCATGATTAGGAAATCTTGATCATCGGTTGCCCAACGAACTAGTTGAATAGAGGCTAATAGAAACTTGGTTTTATTTACATACCACACATGTATCAATCTTTCATCTTGATACAGTTCTAGCACAGTTGAAACTATTATGAACTAATTCGAGATATGATAATAAACCTATTTGTCATTAGCCTCTAGGGCATATCTCCTTCATTGCGTTCTCGTGGAAAAGGAGCGGTAGACCATTCTCCGTATCAACGAGAATAATGAGGTTGTCGCCGGCACTCGAGAGGCTACACGGATTGTTGAACGAGTAGTACCGACGGATGCGTGAAATAGCAGAGGTGACGCGGATAGACCGGCGATACGCAAAACGGCGCACCCCTTCCGCGGCGACGCACCGACGACGGGTGGTAGAAGCACGACATGCGAGGCCGGCCTAGAAGCCAGCCGCCCCTGAGGCCAAGATGTGACAGTACCGACAAATGGCCGAAACAATGGAAGCGACGAGGAACGATAAGCGACAAGTAGAACGACGTAATCTAGCAGCGGCGGTGCATCGGCGGATGGTGGAAGCACAATAGGCGAGGCGGGACCAGTGGGACGCCAAGATGCAGCAGTGCCGATAGGTGCGTGAAGCAGCGGAGGCATCGTGGAAGAACCGACGAGATGCACAAGGGCGTAGCCCAGCCACGACGGTGCGCCGGGGCGGCCCAGAAGCAGGCCGAGTAGGAGGCCAAAATGCGTGGAGCTAAGAACGACTAGGTTGCCGGTCTACCTGGCCGAAACGGCGATGCTTAGATTTAGTTTCAGTTTTAGATTTCGTTAGCGTTGTAAAATTTCACCGTAATATGAATGGGTTTTAAGTTTGAGTAGCTTCGTTTGGGGTAGGTGGCTGAAAACGGGCGTGTCCGAGACACGACATGACGATCAGCGTCACTCGACCAATCGATCTTATACTTTTACCGGACGGTATTTCTGGGACACGACTGGAGATGCTTGTCTCCTCTTAGCTTGCCGAACAATGAGAAGCCGTGGGTAAGAAGAGCACAAGACGACTGACAAGACACCTCCTAAACGCGGCTAAACTCGGCATGACGATGCGGTCACCGTGGAGGAGCGCGGGCGTTCGTATCATTCCAGGCTCATCCCCACCGCAAAACATGTCGCTACGACTGACGGCCAAATGGACGCCGTGTGAGCTGCCCCCGTCAGAGCTCGCCAGCTCCCCGCTGTTTCCCTGTGCCTGCACAGGACCAGACCATGTCTCTTTTCATTCTGCATGGGATGGGATCTGGAGTGGGTCGCTCCAGTCTCGCCGAACCAAAAACCTGTCCGTGGCATCATCGGCATCATCACCCCCTTTCTCAATATAGTATCGCCGGCGTCCTATCGGCCCACGCCAGCGCGGACCCTATCATGCCATTCCGAGAGCTCTGCCCCGGTTTGAATAATGCGAGCGGGCGGGGGGAACGATGCACCGCCGGGGCGCCTCCACGTAGCGATCTGCCAGTATTATTTCCCGCGGAAGCCACTGGTCACCGCGGACTCCTCATACGGACCAGAAGAAGAAAAGGATTGAAAAGGGGTGCGTGATCTTCAGGGACGATTTGTTCATGTCCCCGTCGCTACCTACCGTTGCGTCACTTGGAGAGCAGCAGCGGCCGGGCGCGTGCTTCGAGGAGGAGATGGGGTGATGGGAATATCCTTTCCCGGCAGGTGGGTAAAGGCCGTGCGAAATTTCTAGAAGAGGAAAGAGTAGAATATTTGGGCGGGGGGCACATGCAGGCCTCCACGTACAGCTGGTCACATTCCTGCACTAGTTTACAAGTTACTGCACATGAGAGGGCGCCCGAGAGTTAACTAACAGTACCTGCCGTTGTGTGTTTCCTGGAATTTCTCAATTCGTTGCTTGCTCTGTGCTTCTTCTTGGCTTTTTTCTTGTTGAGAATCATCCTGTCCTTTTATATTAAATCAAAATGCGAGGAATGCAAACGTCCTCGGGCGGTGTGTGCTTCTTGCCTGCCTCTCTATCTTAGCCTGCCTGCCTTTTTTTAGCATTGCAGCCTTGTGCTTTCGGCCGTTCTTTTGGACTTCAGACTAGTGATCGTCAGTTGGTGTGTGGGCTGTCCTATCTCCCCCTTTTTTGAGAGAGAGAAATATGGGCTGTTCTTTCCGAAATAGATAAAGTTTATGGGCTCGTTGCAGGCCGCACTCACCACTCACTATCTACGCCTCGCGTCTAACTCGGGACCACCTAACGGCTTACTAGTTCCATCTGGCCCATTTTCAGCCTGTCCCGATTGAAGCATTTCTTAGTAGGCTCACTCCAAGCAATCTCAGGTTTTGGGTGGAGTTAAATATCATGACAGAGGCAATCTCATATACCTATCTTGGCGATTTCAGCGAGGTACTCCACCAGGAGGAATATATGGGTGTGAATGCACGGGGTAAAACCTAAATTCAGGCTTTCCGAGGCACCGTCGATGTTTGCGAGTTGATGGATCTCGGTTGGCTGTGCTGTCGGCGTAACCCAACGGCAGTTGGTCATCTAGGTGGGATCCATATGGTTACACCGACAGCTTTTCTACGCCGACATGTAGAGGGGCTACGCCTACGGGCTTGTACGCCGACGGCCATACGCCGACGGGATTTTGGGGCTACGCCGACAATGTCCGGTCGTCGGCGTATCAGTCTTCTCAAGTAGTGTCCCGTCGCTCCCAGCCACCCATTTCATCTCCGGCGCTAACCCATAGATTTATGCGTAGAGGAGTTGACCAGTTCCAGATAAGATCAAACGAAAATCAATTTGATTCAGTAGATCAATCAAAAACATCTCGCGAAGTCAGCATGAGATCTCCAACTTCCATTTTACGCCTATGTCTAATTTGGCTCTGTTTTGTGTCGAGCTTCCTCGCAAGTTGCTGATGATTTTTGGAAAAACGCGGTTCAGTTTTGTTAGTTTTTTTATTGTTGAGCATGCTCAGTTTTGTTAGTTAGCAACCCGATCGGAAGGCTTTATCGTTTTCCTCAACCGCAATCCCTCGCGGACTGTGTTAGTTGGGCTGGCCCAGTCCCTTATCCACCGCCTGCGAGCGACACACAGCAAGCCCCGCGGCCCTGTAACCCCGGAGGCCCACTGCCCTTTGATTCTTTTCCTTAAACAATTCTTTTTATAATTCAAATTAAATTCATATCTACAAATCCGTTTAGAATTTGTAAAAAAATTCGAAAGGAAAAATAAATATTTTCAGAGATGAATTGAAATGCATTTTCAGGAAATTCCAGAAATGCCCTAACTGTGCACACTAATGACAATTTTGCCATTTTCCTTTATAAAATGCAATAATTATATTTTCGAATCACTAATTTCAGATGTTACATATTATATATATTATATATGTTTTGTGATCAGAAAAATGCAAGGATTAATAATATGTTATCCAAAATATTTTTTGATGCATATAAAATTTCGATTTTTTTTAAATGCCAAAATGCCCATTTCCTATTAAATCCACAATTTTATTTCCGTAACTTCGAATTAAACAAATGATATGTGTAAACTGATTAGCTCGTTGAGCCCGTTATAGTTATGCATTCCATGATATCACTTGTAGCATGCATCATATAAATATTAAATATTCAGAAGTGTTTATGCATGTAAAACTTGAATAATAAATTAGGGAACACATCTTACTCATGACATGCTATATTATACCATGCAATTGTCATCATTTTATCATAGTATATCATGTTTTTCTTGTTTGCGCACGTTATTTATTATAGCCCTTATTTGTTTGGTTTTTATTCCGCATAGGCGTGTAGCAAGGAAGTTATCAGGAGGCACCGCAGTATCATCCAGAACCCAGCTATCCCACTGCTGAGCTACGAGGTAAACATTTCTCCATACTTGCATTTACATATAGCACCTTTTTTTTGCCAGGATTTATATATAGCACCTATGCCTCTATCTTTATTCTTGTACCATTGTGTCGCGATTTAAATTAAATTATAATCTCAAGTACTCATAGCCTTTAATTTTAAACTCCAGTGAAGCTTGTACCTTCTATCCTATCAGACTTTACTACATGAATTGTTTGAGCCATGCGAGTCGTATAATGACATGAGTACGGTTTGTGTGAGTCTATTATAGATAACGAGATATCTAAATAATTTAAACTATGTAGTAATGGGATAACTAAACAAAGAGATACGTGTGGGCAATATCTGAGATTTAGCTTTTATCCACTCATTTGTGTTCCGTAGGGAGTACTTGATGGCTATTTCTTGACTATCGCACTATGGACATGTGGGCCCATGGTTTTATATGCGCATGATTTACATCTTATTTGTTGGGGCCACAATTAGTTTGGAGTTTTACTACTATTCTGTACTTATGTCATGCTTTACTAATTTATTTATTACTACTACTCGAGGAGCGTTTACTTGTACTGTTTTTAAATACGTAAATTTTACGCGGTATCGACAAGACTAGTCATATTTTCGGGTTTCCAGTCGTATACAGCCATTGGCACAAATCATGTGTCCGTCTCGAAACTCGGCCGACTTCGTTGCGGATAGCTTAGTAGGGTGTCCTCCTGAAATCATTTTTGAATCTTGCATATGCTTTGTCGTGATGTCTCATTGCTTTTCATTTGGTTTTCCCAATATTGATTGCGCATGTGTTGCTATTTGTGCATTCCTGTAGGATAATTTTTTTCGAAAGCTATGTTGGTGTTTATGGACGACTTGGGGCATAATTTTTCGATCATAGATAACTATAACTAAAGTACCATGTTTAACTTCACTAAATATGAATACTAATTAGTGCAATACTCATGAAACGTTTAATAAAACTACCGACGGATAGGTATTCTTCCTCGTTCTCGTTTGGTAAGCGAGAAGGAGGATGGGATATATTTACGTTATGTTGCTTATGTAATTGTTGGTTTCTAATTAACGTGTATCTGGCTATATCTGGTTAGGTGGATGTTGTAGCGTGACTCTATAGAACTGTTAGAGATTTTATCTTTCGCTGCCATCACGTCAACCAAGTTTATCTCTTTAGTTGCATAAAGACTTGCTGAGTGTCCCCCTAGAGTCTCACACTCTATTGATCAGATTGTCAGGTATATCCATATGGATGTTACTATGTCGATGAGGTCGATGATGGAGGTAACGACCTTCTTGCGTAGAGATTCCAGGAATGTGCTTTATTTATGGCATCTTATACTGATTTGACTCTTAATCTGTACTCGGATTAGCGTTTTCCGCTTCTGTCTGATAATTTATTGAATGATGTACGAGGATATAATCCCAAAATATTACTATTATCTATATATATTGGTTCTCACGGTAATGATGTTGCAATATATTTCTATTTCTTTCTAGATGAAATTGCTCTGATGTACTGTTGTTGTCGCTGATATACATACTTATTTGTGTACATTAGACTCGTAGACCAGCGATCACGTTTTCGCACTCAAGGTATAACCATGAAAATAGATGGGAGATTGGTCGGTACCGTGTCTTGCTCCGTTTTGGCTTGCCTGCTTGTGAGCGGCTTAACGGTCTTCACGATAGTCATCCTTTATCCACTTTTGAATTGTATCGACTTGTGATTTAGAAACCTAGGGTACTGGGTTACAATTGGTCTATCTGGTGCGCACTAGTTAACGGTAGTTTGGTAGGTTGCGTGACGTGATGGTATGCTGCTCGGGTGGCTCCGGTAGTCCGGTTTGTATGAGAAGGGGGAAAATGGGAAGAAACCTGTTGTGCTGCTGCGAACCGTCGCTGAATGCGACGTCTTCTTTCCTTCTGCTGCTCGCCTTTCCACGGTCCATGGTCAGTATCGGCGGACCTTTCTCCAACTGGCCTCTACTTAGCGCGGCCAGTGGCCACGTTGACAGCATTCCTTCGTGGCCTAGTACGGATCGCTCTCGGTCGATCGGGTAAACAACTGGTCGGCGTAAAGCTGCGCAGGGTTCGTTTTTCACTAGGCAGGAATCAAGTGGCGCAGCTGTTAGCAAAGTTTGCTTATGAGTCAAAACGTCTATTTTGCATGATGTAACATTATTTATTTTCCCACGATGAGTGTGATATCTTGCGATTCTCGGGCATGCAATCCAGGGAATCGCCATTGCTTTCGTCATCTTCAAGTCCTGTTTTTGCATGTCATCATCATTCATTTACGAGTCGACTAAAGCGACAATGTAATTTTGTCAGAAAATATGTCACATGATCCTAGCAAGTGGTAATCAAAGTTAGTAGTTTTCAGTAAATAACACAAAGTAGAACAAGTATCACGATACCGAGAAGAATATATCTTAAGCGAGCTTGTGAGATGGGATAATATAAAGATTTGATTTTTTTACTTTTAATTAGAACTACTAATAAGTTTTTAACAATTGGTTTTATTGAACATATTAAAAAAATGCTTAACATCGAAATTTCGTGACCACACATGTAATCTTGCGGTTGTGGATGTTAAAAAAAAGAGTACACCTGATCAGACAAACACTGATTACTTGGGAGATATTTTGTTTCATATTACACATGATATGCATGTCCACTGACTTGTAAAAAAAAGAGTACACCCGTCAGACATACACGCACACACTACCACCCTAGTCTGAACTTGCTCTCTCTCTCACAGTACAATTGTACAACCAGGACATCCGTCCTCGCCAATAACTTCTCACTGCCGGCTCCCCTTCGCTTCCCCCGTGCTGTTCCGGCGAGGTCCACAACCTCCACTGCCTCCCCACAGCTGCCGCGACGATCTCCCTCTCCCTCGCCTCTCCACTGTAGTACACTTCTAGTCTTAAGCTTGAAATTGTTTGAATTTTATGCACAATGAGAGCGTCGTGTTGTTGACGAGTACACCATGAGGGCACCTCAAGGCAGGGAGAGACGTGGGGCGTGTTAGCCTGTGGAACATCTAGGACAACAATACACAAGTTACCCAGGTTCAGATCACACGGCGGTGACGTGACCCTATTCCTGTTATAAATCACTATAAGGACAACAAGTACACAAGTTATAGAGATTGTTTGTTATCTAGATTGGCTAAGCTTCGCCCTAAGGATGTCCATAGGCCGGCTTATGAAGGAGGTCAAGACTAGGGATCACAGAGGAACCTTAACTGGTTACGATTACAGAATCCTATACTAAGACTGCAAGTATGCCGTGTCTTGTAGCCCGAGGCTTCCAATCTTCCAACCTTAGGCGATGGACTCCGGCTTGGGGCTTCTTTCGTCAGCTGGGCCTGCAACTTGGTCTTTAGCAATTGGGACGCTTAATGTACCTACACGGTAGCACCACCAACATGACAAGCTTGGTTTTATAGGAAAAGTTGCATTGTTGTCTATCCGACCGACATGTTTCATAGCACAGGTGCAGAAGCTGTAAAAGAAAGAATACATAGACCACAATGCATTTCATGGGGCTGCAGTAATGGAATGATACATATACCGATATACATATGAATAAATTACACGTGAAAGGAGGAAATAATTTCTTCTTATTTGTTTGAGAACAGATGACCTGGAATGATGCAGCCATTTACATGAGATTTTGTAAATCTTGACCTTCCACATAAATTTGTAAGGAACTGCGTGGCTCAATTGCATAAGCAAGATAGAAAGATTTGACTGAAAAGGTGCCTGACATTGTCAATTTCCAAACCAACTTGTGAGGTACATCAGTCAAATTCGCACTCCTAATTTCCTCAGGCATATTGCCCCATGGCTCCGCAAGAGCTCCCAAAGTCTCAAAGAATCAAGCAGCTGTCCCCACAACGCTTTTATTGTGATGTGTTTGTTCAAAGAGATGTTGAAAAGTCTGGATATTTGGAAGCTATAAACTTTTTTCCCTAAACCAATGGTCCTGCCGGAAGTCCGTTTTATCCCCTCTGCCTACTTGTATTCTACAGCATTTCCAAAACAATTTTTTGACATCCATCAGCGCTTGACAAAAATGAGAGTCTCCATTTTTTGCAATGACCTATCCGGGTGTTTTGTGCTGCAGGTGTTTCTTAGTGGGGAGATTCTGCCAAAGGCTAGATTCTTAAAGAGTTTCCACAGCTATTTCGACAGAAGTGCTATATTTATAATAGTATCAGGGTTTAAGGTGCCCAAACCCCCTACATCCTTAGCAAGACACACTGCTTTCAAATTGAACTGCTAAAACTAAAAATACTCGGATTAAGAGCACTGCTTTTAAAATATAGGTAGTACGTTATAAAAAAGAGCGATTAATACTGATTCAGTACCTGACGTGTAACAAACTAAGACTACGGCGTTTCCATGACAAATATGCATGACGTTATTTCTAAGAAGAATGCATATACGGGAGAGCCTAGATCTCATACTATTCGACATGGTGTCGTGGTCGCTTTTGTTGGCGTATTGGTCGAAAGGAAAACTGAGCTGTTGGCGCTCTTGCGGTTCATTATTCAGTCGCCTCCTCTCCCTCGTCTCCTCTGTCCTGCACGGCCGTCTTGGCCTTCTCCGAGAGAGCAAGTGCCTTCCGCCTTCTCTCCTCTCCCTCGTCTCCTCCGTCCATGATGCTCCTGACCGCCGCCTCCACCGCCTCCCTCCCCACCACGATCTCCTTCTACGCCACCTGCCACATCAGCGGCTCCTTGACCCCGATGCTCACGCCGACGCCCAGCACCTCCACGGCCAGTTTCTCGTTCAAGAACTGGTCCGAGAAGTGCGGCCACGTCACCAGCGGCAGCCCGGCGGCGATCCCCTCCAGCGTGGAGTTCCACCCGCAGTGCGTCACGAAGCCGCCCACCGCCGTGTGGCTCAGGATCAGCACCTGCGGCGCCCACCCTTTGATCAGCATCCCGCGCCCGGCGACGCACGTGTTTCTTAGTGAGGTGATTCTACCAAAGGCCAGATTCATTAAAGTGTTTCCATAGCTATTTCGACAGAAGTGCTAGTATATTTATAATATCTGGGTTTAAGGTGCTCAAACCCCTACTCCATCCTTAGAGCACCTCCATTCGTGGACGGTCCTATGCCAAAATCCGGTGCTATTTAGCACCAGACGGACGTAACTTTCGATCTGGGAACGACTATTTTTCCACTCGCGTTCTCAGGCATGGTTCCTAGGAGACACAAAAGTGGCGAGTTTTCGCCCAAATTCGGCTCAAATTCAAACAGAGCAATGTTCGGCATTAAATTAAACATAGTACGACATGACATTAAACATAATTTGGTATACACTAAAATACAACATAGTTTGGCCTAGTTCGGCCAGATCATGCTCGGCATCTACGTGTTGCCATTGTGTATCCATATGTGCTTAACCAAATCATCCTGTAGTTGTTGATGCACTATCGGGTCTCAAATATCCTGACGCATGGCAATGAATGCAGCCCGATGGCGGCATCTGGTGATCAGGCTCTTCAAGGGGTCCCTATCTGTAGTATGGCTCGTCCTGCTCGACCAAATCCACTGGGTCATTTCTCTCATCCTCAATGATCATGTTGTGCAAGGTCACACAACAGTTCATCACTTCCCACATCTGATCTTTCGACCAGGTCATAGCAGGGAACCAGACAACTGCAAACCTTTGTTGAAGCACACCAAATGCCCGCTCCATATCCTTCCTGCAAGCTTCTTGTTCCTTGGTAAACTGAGAATGTTGGGGAGCATTGGGCTTCAGATAGTCTTCACAAATGTTAGCCATCTTGGATAGATGCCATCTGCAAGATAGTATCCCCTGTTGTAGTGGTGTCCATTGATCTCAAAGTCCACAGGGAAAGCATGACCATCAACAAGCTTGGCAAAGACATTTGAGGATGGGAGGACGTTGATATCGTTGTTCGATCCTACCATGCCAAAGAAGGAGTGCCAAATCGAAAGATCATGTGTAGCAACTGCCTCGAGTATCACAATGCAATCTCCTTTGTGGCCTTGTACATTCCTTGCCAAGAAAATGGACAGTTCTTCTAGTGTTAATGCATGCAGTCGATGCTTCCAAGCATTCCAGGAAATCCTCTACTTTCATTGACTACGAGGATCCAAGCAATGTCTTTAGCATTGGGTATTCTCAAGTACTATGACCCAAACACTGCAATCACTACCCTGTAGAACCTGTACAAGCAATCAATGACGGTGGACTCGGCCATGCGGAGATAGTCATCGACACTATCACCCGGAGCTCCGTATGCAAGCAACCTCATCGCCATTGTGCACTTATGCGGCGAGGAAAACCCTACCATGCCGGTGCATTCCTTCTTGTATGCGAAATAGGGGTCGAACTCCCTGATGGCATGCACGATGTTGAGGAAGAGTTCCCGACTCATCCTGAAACTATGCCGAAACACAGCCTCTTCGTGCAGCGGCTCGTCGGCGAAGTAGTCGGCATACAACATGCATTAGCCCTCCACTCGCTGCCTTACTTTGCACTTCTGGCGACCCTTCGCTGAGCCTCCAGCTTCGGCGCTGCAGTCTGCGTGTACAACTGGGACAAGGAGGCGAGGATCTGCATGTGCTCTTCATCTTCGACGGCTGCGGTGGTCTCTTCCTCCAGCAACACGGCGAACATCTCCTCGTCGTTGGAGTCCATGGCCGAACGGGCAAAACGCCGAACACTTCACGGGCGAGGTGACGGGAGCTCGGAACGAAGCCAAGCTGCAGCGAAGGGGGGACGGCGAAACGAGGCTTAGGCGGAGGGGAAAGGATGCGGCGGAGGTGGCAGACCTATCTACAGGTGTGGTTTCGGCTTGGCGTGGTGGGACGTCGCCGGCGACGACATGGCGGCGACGAAAGCTCTCTGCCGCGGGAGAGCCGAGTCAGGGTGGGGAATGGGGTTGTCTCGCCGACAGGGTTCACCCACCTATTTTTCGCTACGTCCGGCGTTCCCAGGCGGTTCCCAACGCCCTAGGTTTGGCCTGGGAACGCCGGATGGAAGTTGGGCAAATTCGGACCAATTCGACGTCCTGGGAACACGACTGGGCGAAATTTTGCGTCCGGACAAAAATTCGCCCGAGATCACCCTCCTGGGAACGCGAGTGGAGATGCTCTTAGGAAGACGCACTACTTTCAAATTGAATTGCTAAAACTAAAAACACTCGGATTCAGAGCACTTGTTTTAAAATATAGTATTAGGTAGTACTATCTCCGTTTCATAATATAAGCCTGTGGTACGTTATAAAACAGAGCGATTAATACGTAACAAACTAAGACTACGGCGTTTCCATGACAAATATGCATGGCGTCATTTCTACGAAGAATGCATATACTCTGATTCTTAGATGTCTAGATTCGAATGTATGTAGACTTGTTTTAATATTAGATAACTTCGAATCTAGAAAAAAAGTCAATTAATTTGGGTGAGAGGGAGTACTACCGTTTACCGTTTCAACCAGAGTACATATACGGGTACGGGAGAGCCTAGATCTCTCTTTTTTTTTTGAGAGGACCTAGATCTCATATTCGACATGGTGCCGTGGTCGCTTTTGGTGGCTTGTTCGTCAAAAGGGGAAACTGAAATGTTGGCGCTCTTGCGGCTCATTATTCAGTCGTGGTGCGACCACCGGCATCCACCACCTCGAAACGCTTGATCAAATCCAGCAGATTGGAAAGCGACGACCCGCCATCCTGCACGGCCGCCCTGGCCTTCTCCGAGAGAGCAAGTGCCTTCCGCCTTCTCTCCTCTCCCTCGTCTCCTCCGTCCATGATGCTCCTGACCGCCGCCTCCACCGCCTCCTTCCCCACCACGATCTCCTTCTGCGCCACCTGCCACATCAGCGGCTCCTTGACCCCGATGCTCACGCCGACGCCCAGCACCTCCACGGCCAGCTTCTCGTTCAGGAACTGGTCCGAGAAGTGCGGCCACGTCACCAGCGGCAGCCCGGCGGCGATCCCCTCCAGCGTGGAGTTCCACCCGCAGTGCGTCACGAAGCCGCCCACCGCCGCGTGGCTCAGGATCAGCACCTGCGGCGCCCACCCTTTGATCAGCATCCCGCGCCCGGCGACGCGCTCCTCGAGCGCCTCCAGGAACTCGCTCGCCGCCTCGCCGTAGAATCCGGGGTTCTTCAGGACCCACACGAACGGGTGGCCCGACGCCTCCAGCCCGTGCCCGAGCTCCAGGACCTGCTTCGGGTCCGCGTGCGCGATGCTCCCGAAGCTCACGTACACGACGCTGCTGGGCTCCTTCCCGTCCAGCCACCGGATGCACTCGTCGGCAGCGACGGCGGTGGCGGTCGTGGTGTTCCCTCTCGCTGCCAGCGTCGCCGCGTGCCGGTGGTAGAGCGAGACCGGCCCGATCGTCCACACCTTCATCTTCCTGGCGGCCGCGTACCCGGCGACGTACTCCGGCTCCATCTCCAGGAAGGAGTTCATGACGACGCCGTCCGCCACGGCCCGCGCGCGTTCGATGGCGTCGGCTAGCTGCTCGAACCCGGGCGCCCGGAAAAAGCCAGGGGCTTGCGCCCTCGTCACCTCGATCCTCTGCTCCAGGCCCGGCACGACCACGGCCTCGTTGTCGTCCGCCACGCCGTCGTACGCGTTGAACCGCTCCACGTTGTGCTGGCACAGGAGGCAGAAGGCGCACATGCTGAAGAAGGTGAGGCGGGGCACGTCCAGGCTCGCGGCGACGCCCGCGGTCCACGCGTGGCAGAAGTCGGACACGATGCACGTCGGGTAGGGCGGGTGCGCGCGGAGGTGGCGCTCCAGCGGCGCCGCGAGGAGCGCCAGGGCATCGAAGTAGTTCACGTGGAGCTCCGGCGGGATCTTCTCGACGTTGTCGGCTCCCTCGGGCAGGCCCACCGCGGCGCAGTCGAGCGGCAGCTCCACCAGCCGGACGGGCAGGCCGGACTGCCGCGCGAAGTCGATCGTCGGGCGGATGCGCGCGGCGTTGTACGGCGTGGCGACGACGCTGGCGAGCGCGCCGTGGGTGGCCAGCAGCAGCGCGGTGTCCACCGCCGGGATCACGTGCCCCTGATACATCAGCGGGACCAGCACGAAGTGCGCCTTAGTGCTGCTGCCGAGTTCGTCTTCGTCCCCCCGGTGGCCGTTTGATGATGCTCCTTCGTACGCCATGGCCGGCTGTCTGGGACTGGGGTACGAGATTTTACAAGGATGCACTGATCGGTGCGTTTGGCAGTGTCTTTTGGGGGCTCGTCTTAAAAGAAGACCGGGTTTTGAATGGGACGAAATGCCTCAGGGCTGTAGCCATCCTGGCCAGCGCCGGCGTGGCACCACCAGCAGACGGCGAGGGCGATGTTGTTGACGGCGTCTTTCTAGGATTTGAAGCTGTTGCGTTTGTCGTCTGTGTGGAAGAAGATAGGGATTTGGGTGCGTCCAACTGTTGCTTGTCCAAGTTCGGCTTGGCTGCTAGTCGCAACGAATCGGGGATGGTACCGTGGGCAAACATCAATGCTAAGAGTGACGAACACACCGATCCTAAACGCACAGGCATACACGGGAGCCATGACGTAACGAAACAAAATGAAACTTGTGAAAAATCGTCTAATGTTATACTCTTTCCGTACAGAAATAACTGCTAAAACTAAAACGTGCCTAGTAAACAAAAACAAGCCACTATTTTCGAACGGAGGAAAAAGTTTCACAGATACTTTACAACTTCACTCAAGTCATAAAGTTTCTATTATTAGGTTTTGTTAAGAAAAGAAAAAGGTAAATTGCCTCACCGGATGGTACCGAGGGCAAGAGCATTTCTAGCACATATGAGAAAATGCTCCTCCTGAATAATCACCACTACCGTTAAACAGTCAAACAATATCTTTCCTACATATCCCACTTACATACACCTGCCAATCAGAATCGCACAATAAGTGCAATCGATCCCAATCTAACGGCCACAATTGCTTTAAGCGGGACTAGTGTGCACTTAGCAATTTCCGTTTGCCTGATCAAACTCCACCGCAGAGGAAACCACGCATACCCATACATCACGCGAGTCCTTTAATTCACGTACATCAAATAGAATACTAGATAATAAATTCACCCTACAACCACGCATGTGGGCTATCTAAAAGAGAAAACTGATAGTAAATCATCTTACAATCACGCCAAATCGTCTCGATTCACCACCGCGTGAGACCTTGCACCACACAGTCCTAATCGCCACCACACCATCGCCTCTCTACACGGGAAACTCGACATCCTACACTTCATCGTCGACTGGGTGGCCATTTCCCCTTCACCTCCTTTGACCCAGACGACTGGAATCCTGTAGCCTCCCTGCAGGGCGACCCGAATCTTCTACACTGCACTCTGCCTTCCTCCTACAAAATTGGGATCAATTCAAGACAAGGTTTTCAGTTTACTATACTGCTCCCATGATACATCAAAAACACCAATATATAGGAATGAATTGAGAAGATTAGGTGTGGGCACGACAGCAAAAAATACCTCGGTAAATCGATTTTAGTATTTCACTTGTTTCTGCTTTTCTTCATATCTTCATTCATTAGCTCTTTCTCTATTGGCACCATGTGCACATAGACCTTGTCTATTATTTGATGGAAATAGATAAACCAAAATATCAGAATCAGTTCTTGCTAATATTCTATTGGCAGCATTGTCGTGGGAAATATTTGACATAATAACTAGATATGTGTATATAGACACAACTTACCGATAATAAGAAAAAGGTAATCCAATATATCATGTACTAACTAATTTAAATAGTTGATCATATACATTATGGAGTAACAATGTAGCTCTGCCTCAGCCTGCACTAGAATACTATCAATGATAATATGTCTAATATGGTGTGCAGATTATATTCCACATCTCAATTGATCTTTGTACTACTAGTAATGATTTGGAGATTCATAAGAGGGCATATCACGACGACGGTATGTCATCTCCCAATCACGATGATTCCCGCACCCCGTTTGAGGATATAAGCAACACCCACTCTTTGAGTAAGCATGAGCAACCTGACTTTTTTAAAACATTGGTAGTATTTTGATGACGTGCTAACTTGCGGTATGTAACAAACCCTAAAGAGTTGAAGAGGCAAAGGAATAGAGAATATTATGCCCGAAATAAAGATGATATTATGAAAAGACGTCGTCAAGCCCGTAAAATAAAACTGGCTTCCACTACACTACTTAATGATGAGCAAGATGTATCACATACACCCCTGACCATTCCCATATGTAAGAATGAATTTCAACTTCATGCTTTTAAGATTGTCTGGGCGCTAATGGCTTAATTTAATGATCTGCTCTGTGATTTACATGCTTCAAGCTCATGATGCTACGCCGTCTGCCGCTCCTGATGGGAAGCATACCATACTTCGAGACATCACTAACACCCACAACTCAGGTAATATGGGATGAATATATGATCTCACTGAACACCGATATTGCATGTTACTCACGTGATCGATGGGGAAATATTCTTAGTTAATTGTATCATGTATGTAGGTCCTAATAAACTGAAGAGGCAATTAGAGAGGGAACGGTATTCACAAAATAGGGACAATATATTAAAGACACAACATCAAGCTTACATTTAGAAAAAATGGCTGCTGCTTCCATCGAAATCAACGAACAGAGAAATGAAACACAGACCCGGTGTCCATAACCATTGGTAATGATGCCCAACTAATGCATATACCCCTACTTATATTTATCTAATACTAAATATCTTTTTCATCTACACAAACCCTAAAGAAACAAGGAGACAAAGAGATAGGGAGCGGTATGCACAAAATAGGGATAAAATATTAAAACGACAACGTCAGTCCCATGAACTTAAAAAAAGCTTCTAATGCCCTCCTCAATAATGATGCCACTGCAACACCCACACCAGCTACAGGACTATCTGTTGTCACCCAACTACAAACTATAACATGTTTAGGTAATGTCTATGGAATTCTAAACATTAATAAATTTCTAAGCACCTCTCGTCTGGATCTTACAATGATTCTTGTGAATGCAACCATAATGCAGAGCCCAACCCACATTTGTCAGTGGTTCAGCAATCCCAGCTCAGTAATATCGTCAATCTACCTACACAGAGTTGCACAATTGAAGAGGATGGTTAGTATATTCTGATTATTTATTACTAACCGGTGATTATAAAAGTTTTTGCTTGACTATAATTCTCATTCATTCATTCAGATATGGATCAATTTTTGGGATGTAATCAACCAAATGAAACTACAGCTGCTGTTGAAGAATCTGATTGGCTACATAGAAATGATAGGTTCGAAATGCAGGATATAGGAGGGCGGATGAGACCGGTAAACATACCCAGACCTGCGCCACATGGAGACACACCCATGGATGCATATATTCGTATATTTATTGACTACCACTAGGTTACCTTCCATTCAATCGCATCTACTTACTCAACATTTATCGGAAAAAAATATCAGGGGACAACCATGGTGAAGATGCTTACGGAATACTTGAGCTTGATGGGAACACATCAAACATTGATGGTATGCATCATGTCATTTGATTCCTGACCATAATTTTCGAGGGCATGAATTTATTTTACTATCTTATTTATACATAATAGATTGCTTGGGAGACGAGAACCTTCAAGAGGCTGCATATGCTGAACCTGATGAAAAAGGTAGGCTTTTTGCCGAACAGGGTATGGACATTATTGCGGTAGTACAAATGAGATATGATATAATACTATCACTTTATGCAAATGTTTATTATGTTCCAGATGTTGATTTTCAATCCTACCGAGTTCAGCGACAACATGCTAATGCGGTTCCCAAGGATGATACCTATGATAATGTTTACAAAAAACATACCTAACAACCATCATGTTCTAAGAAAAGTTTCAAAAGATGTATATTAACCAAATCAAGATATTATTTGCTCTATCTATTAACCAAAATGCAATACATATTTGAACAAGTAACGAAGATGTGAGGTTTTGTTGGTGGTCAGCTAGAATATAAGAAAAAACTACTTGCTGGGGTAGCATCACTTGTATAGGTAGAGCCTTTTTTTCTTTCATAGCTAGCTTTCTCTGTTAGGTTTTGCTTAGATTTGCCCCCTCCTTTTAGGTTAGTTATATATTTCTTCCCCTTCTTTACTTTGTACAAATACTTTTTGTTGAGAATAAAATATGTTTGTGGGGTTTTTGTCTTACAGTACATAGGCAAGAAATATGTAAGATATTATGTTCCATATATCCATGAATCTTTAGTTTAATGACAGGGATATTCATAGGAGGGTGACCATATGTCATCTCCCAATCACAGTGATTCATGCACCCAGTTTTAGGATATAAGCAACACCCACTCGGGTAAGTATGAGAACCCTAATTTTTCTTTACGTAATCAACTGTATTGTTACTGATGTGTTAACTTGAGGTATGTAACAGATCCTAAAGAGTTCAAGCAGAAGAGGAATCGAGAATATTATGCCCAAAATAAAGATGATATTCTCAAAAGTCGTCGTCAAGCCCGTGAAAATAAACAGGCTTTCGCTACACAACTTAATGACGAGCAAGATGTACCACATATACCCCTGACCATGCCCCGCAGTAAGGATGACCTTCTTCTTCATGCTTCTAAAATTGTTAGGGCACTAATACCATAATTTAATTATCTGACAGGTAGGGGCATTTGACGGGAGAGAGAGAGAGCCGAGGGCATCTCCACTGGGTAGGCCCAACCCGCCCGGGCGCGTTCGAACGTGTCTGCGCGGACGTGCGGGGCGTGCGCGGTCTTCCAGCGGCACGACCCATCCGGCTCGACGCGTCCGGCTCGATCCATCGGCGCACCTAATTTGCGTGACCGTTGCATCGGCCCATACACGGGCGGGTCGCAGACGTGTCCTCCCCGCGCGCGCTACTGGCCCACTCACCAGCGTCCGTAGCGAGTCAGAGGCAACCACGACACCGATTCATACGCAATCGCGACAACGATTCAGAGGCATGGGCGGCAAACTGAATGGCGGCACCGAGTCAGACGCAACCGCGGAAGCCTTAGCCATCAATGACGATGGGACGGGGCGTCGCCTGAGTTCCTGCGCCGGCATTGATGGCGGAGGAGCAAGAACTTGCACGCGCTCCCACAGGCTGGGGCTACTTAAGCTGCCCCCTGCGACTATCGGTGCCGCGCACCTCCCCTCCTCTCGCCATCGCGTCGCAGTCACCATAGCCGTAGGCAGTGAGTGATGACCCACAAGTATAAGGGGTGTATCGCAGTATTTTCGATAAGTAAGAGTGTCGAACCCAACGAGGAGCAGAAGGTGCTGGCTAGTGGTATGGATCAGGAATTCTCTACAAATACTTAGCAAACGGATTTTTAGGGGTTTTTGATAATGCAAGTAAATAAAATACGAGTAAATAAAAGACAATAAGAATAAATGCAGCAAGTGGCACAATCCTTTATGCAGCAAAAGACAAGCCGATTGTATTACTTAAGATGACCAAACGTTCTCGAGGACACACATGAATATTGTCAAGTGCTTTCGCTTCATATAGTTGATTAATCTTCTTTAGTTTGCTAAGTGTTGTGTGGGTGAACCTGTGCTAATGTACCGACCTTCCTAGGACTAATACATACTTGTGATTATACCCCTTGCAAACATCTGTAAGTACAAGAAAGTAATTAAGGTAGAAACCTAATCACAGCTTTAAACTCTAAGACCCTGACGTCCCTTGTGCAATGGTTTCCTAACGGGGGTTCAGGTTTCTGTCACTCCGGCAACCCCTACGATTAGTAGCCAAATACACAATGCATTCTCCTAGGCCCATATAGGTGAAATGTCATGTAGTCGACATTCACATGACACCACTAGAAGAAGTACACAACAACTTAAATATCAAACTATTGAATCTTTCTCAACACAATTCCACTACTAACAACATGACTTCTCCCATGTCCTCAAGAAAAAACGAACTACTCACAAGACATCATATGGATCATGATCAGAGATGGAATAATGATGTATAACAATCTGAACATAAACAATAATTCAATGGTTCCACTCAATAGCATCAACTACAAAGAGTAATCAACAGCGGGAAAGTTTCCCCTAAGAACTATGCAAGATTCAACCCAATTGTTACAACGGTATGGAGATGGTGATGATGGTGCTGATGGTGATGATGATCCCGATGAAGTCTAGCTTGATGGTGGTGTTGATGGTGATGATCTCCCCTCTCCGAGAAGGAATTCCCCCGGCAGAATTCTGTCTGCCGGAGAGATCTTTCTCTCTCGGTGTTTTCCGCCCTGCAGAGGCGGCAGAATCTTTCTGTAGTCACTCCCCAAGTCTGAGGGTTTTGGGAGGATAATATACGCCAGAGGGGAGAGCTAGGGGTGGACTAGGGCGGCCACACCACCTGGTGTCGTGGCCTAGGCTGGGCCGCGCCAGGGGGTGGTGTGGGCCCCCTGTGGCCCATCTCAGCCTCCCCTTCTGGCTTCCTTTGTCTTCGGGAAAAATAGGATTTTCCATGTATTTTCTCGGATTTTCTGATCTTCGCGAATTTTGCCTCCAAACAACACCTTTTCCATCAGAATCCTGACTGCAACGGTCCATGCTCCAAAAGTCATCAACCATGCAAAACGGATGAAATAACATAAGTATCATCTCTTAATATGAAATATATCAATAAATAAGAGTAAACTATGATATATAATAGTGATGCAAAATGGACATATCAACTCCCCCAAGCTTAGACTTCGCTTGTCCCCAAGCGAAACTGAGCTCAATAAACATGACCTCGGGTTTATGGAGTGAAGAGTCGATAAAAGAATACAGACAAGAAGCATCACATTCATCAATACATAAGTCATAATAGAAGACAACTCACTATTATATAACTTAACTTGCAATAAGTAAAGGAAACACAATAAAGATGCATAAAGTGAATCATAATTGGTAAAGACAAACTTAGCTATTGGTCGAAGAATAGTTAACAATTTGCTAGAGTTCACAAATAACTGATTTTCAAAGATAGCTTTCAAAGTAGTAAACACCAAGATAAGAGCAAAGTGCAAAACAAGGAACATAAGAAATATGATTGAATAAATCATCATATGAATGAATGAAACACAACAACTCAAAATGCTTGCTGAGGTAGAGGGGAATAGGTTTACCGACTCAACTAAAAAGTAAAAGAAAGGCCCTTCGCAGAGGGAAGCAGGGATTTCAAGTTTCATAAAGAGCTCCCAAAAATTATGGTACTTATTAACTTTCAGCTCTTGTTGCCCCTATCATAGGCATCTTTAGGTGATTAAGGTTAAAGTGACACAACTAAGAGGACATGTTTGACAAGTTATAAGTTGAAATCTCATGCCCCTTGCTTACGAGTACCGAACCTCATGCTACTCAACTTCAGTCACAAGTAAGCTCTTGAAATTGTAAATACATATGTATCATAGAGAACCGCCAACGGGTACCCCTTGCACATGATACAGGAGCTATCCCATAATCAAAATGACAAGAAAAGTAGACAATGAGCATCTCAGCAATCTTTTTATTTGCTATTTGCATAGGTTTTTATTGAGGATGCTTCATAGAGTGCTCATTATGGTTATGCTGCAAGTTTCCACCATGATTAGGCATGGCTTAGGCTAGCAGCCCAGGCGTTTCTCTAACACACATATAAACTCCATGATCTTACAAGTTTTCCTTTTATTTCACACCGCCGGGATCCATAGGCAAATGAATCATGATATCAACGAGGTACAAAGTACTAGTGCAATGTTGAAAGCGTTCCCCATGATACATGGTTCTGCTAACTTCAACTTATAAAGCGCAAGCATATACGCAACAAAGAAGGACCCAATGGTTCAAGTTTATTAAATGCAAGAAAGTAAAGTGTGCCATCAAGTTCGTGAGAGCTTTAATCACTGATTTTCTTATAACAAGTTTAATTTGGAAGGTAGATAAAGCCATGAATTTACTTGGAATAGCAATAGTGCTAATAGGTAGGTATGGTGGACACATATGGCATAGGTTTTGGTTTAAGGATTGGATGCACGAGAAGAATTCCCTCTCAGTACAGGTTTTTGGCTAGCAAGGATGGGTAGCAAGCATAAGAGTTGAAGGAAACAAACAATCATACAACTGATAAAAACAAACATGCAATCTTCCTTGGAAGCACAAAATACCTTAACCAGAGAATACTAAACTTATGAGCAAATCAAGAAAGAAAGATGATGAAATTATTTTTCTTTAGAGTACTTTTATCTTTTCATTCAACTCTCAAAAATAGTGTTGCTACTGACCGAGCCGGTTTGCCAAGACCAACTAAATTAACTCAATGATCCCAAAGTGATACCAATACTAACAACAAGATCAATCATATAACCATGAATTGAAAACTAATATAAGATATGAAAAAGAGTAAATGATAGAACTTATCATTAATATTCCATAACGGCAACTCACACCAAGGGATACATATCTAACGAGAGAGGGGACACTTCCATAATGCAAACCATCCTACATGATAACTTCTCTATTCATGATATGACTACTAAAAAGGTAAAAAGATAGAAGATAGTGATGTGATACCGTGGCACTCCCCCAAGCTTAGAACAAACCAAGGGGATGCCAAACCTGATGACGAATTACTCCTTCGGTGGTGGTGGTATCCTCTCGATGAGCTCTTTGATCAGTTTCCACAAGTCCTCAATCTCGAAGGTGAGATTACGAATAAGCTGTGAGTTTGCTCAATGCGGCTCATGATCATGTCGGGTTGCGAATCCCAACTCTTGCGATTCTTTTCCCATTCCTCCTCCTTGAAGTCTTCTTTTCCTGCATGGCTGGAACGAGGAAAATCCCAATTGGAGGGTAATTTCTCCTTGGGAATATTCTAGTGTTGATGCTTATGGATAAGGGTATGGAAAGGATTCTTGGTGTGTGGAGGAATCGACCGTGGAGCCAAGCAGTGACGAGGAGTTTCCCCCTAGTCTGCATCTGTGCAGTCCTTCTAACCCTGGCAGGTTTTTTCACCACTGCAATGCTTGCAATGGTAGTTCTGGTGTGTGGATGTTGGCCTTGCTCCTCTTCATCTTCACTCTTGATCTCCTCCTCCTGACCGGGGTCTTGGAGATCTTCCTCCATAGGCTCCTTTCCCTTATCCTTGGCGGACACCATTGTGCCTCTAAACTTTCAAAAATAGTTCCTGGCAGAAACAGATCGAAACGAAAACATGATGAGAACACGATATACGAACCTCGGGGGATCTGGGGGATTATATATTACAAAGTTTTACAACAAAAGGAAGGTACTAGGAGAAAACGGGTCAGAGACGGAGTCCGGGGCGGCCACACCACCTGGTGGCGCGGCCAGGGGTGGGCCCACGCCACAGGGTGGTGGGAGCCACCCTTGCTCCGTTTTCGTCCCTCTTTCGCTTTGTAGCTTTCTTTGTTGGCTAAAAACTGCAAAATATAACTGGACAGATCTTTCGTGGAACTTTTCTTACCAGAACTTTTACCTATTCGAAAATGGACTCTGCTGGTCTCTGAATTTTGTCCTTGATAAATTTTTCTGGAGACACCACTTGAATAACATCAATATCTTCATCTTCATACACTTATTGCTTGAGTCATAAAACCTTTTACTTCCTTATTACACCATTATCACCACTAACCTGGAAATTTCTTTCATACAAAACTTCACACGATTCTCATTAGCAACATTAGTATAAGTGAAGTGATAAAACCTTTTGAGTCCAATTTCAACCGAAAACCATTAAAACATAAGCTACTGTAGCAATTCCTTCCGAAAACCCAACATGAATTCAAAAAGGAAATCGATTAAAGAAGCAAATACAAGAGTGGCAAAATATGTCAAAACAGACCAGCAGATAAAGATCAATTTTTTCGAAAATCTTATGTTGCTCAAATCAAAAAGTGAAAAACTAACGAAAGTTAAATAACAACCTGGAGCGGAAGCACAAACAATTACAACTCAATCCGACATAGAGAGATCTCTCACGAATTTTTACGGTGAAGCACAAAAATCTGTTTCGGGACAGCAACTTCCCCAAATCTTACTTCTCTCTCATTAGAGGTTGATCTTGGCACAAAAACCAAACAAAAAGGATAAGGAGAGGTTATTACCGAGGTAATAACTTCCAAGACTCAAAGAAACAAAAACAAACTGAAAGCAAGAATAAACTGGGTTGTCTCCCAAAAAGCTCTTTCTTTAAAGCCATTAAGATGGGCATGATAATTTTGATGATGCTCACTTAGGAATATGAATTGAAGTGAAAGAGAGCATTAAGAAGCAAACATACACACGTTTAAGTCTAACCCACTTCCTATGCAAGGGAATTTTGTAAACAAACAAGTTGTTGAAACCAGAGGCTACTAGCATAGGAAGGTAAAAGAAGTGCAACATAAAAACTTTCAGCATAAAACGAGAAAACTTAATATTATTGAGATGCATATGAACACGTTTCCCTCTCTCATATTACCTTTCAGTATCGTGCATAAACTGAACAATATAACTATCGCAATTACCATCATAACAATGATCACTTATTCTAACAGAAAACATAGGAATACTAGTTCTTATGATACTACTTTGTGAAACAATATTAGAGGTATCCTTATAAAGGATAGTGTGTCCCTCTTCTTCATATTTAGTGACAAAATCTTTCACATTTGCTATTATAGGTTCATCATCCATTTGTTTATCAGGTTCAACAGCTTTACTTGTACTTTCATTAACCATACTAGCTATCATGGAATGTTCCTTTATCTTAACTGGGAAAGGGGTTTTCTCAATGTAAGGTTCAGGTAAAACATGATTAGCAGTATAAACTTCAGTGTTTCTTGCAGGAATACTCTTAGCAATATCTTTAGAAGGTTCATGATACTTATTCCACTTCTTTTTAGGCACTTCAATTTAGGAAGCAAAAGCCTTAAAATAAGTTGCAATAGCTTGAGAGTCTAGACCATAAGCATTTTTAATATTTTGAAAGTCATCGGTTCCCATAAAAGATTCAATGCATTCATAATTATAATTTATACCTGACTTTCTTCCTTTGTCATTCTCCCATGCTTCAGCATTGTCTTGAATTCGGTCCAGAAGATCCAATTTAGCTTCTTCTTCCATGCGAGTGAATGATCTAGCACAAGAAGCATCCAATAAATCCTTATCATGCAGAGAAAGCCTTGCATAAAAGTTATTGATAATAATATTGTTGGGGAGCTCATGAATGGGACATTTGAGCATTAGTAACTTCAATCTCCCCCAAGCTTGAGCTATACTCTCTCCATCAAGAGGCCAAAAGTTGTATATTTGATTCCAATCTTTATGAATCTCACTAGGAGGATAAAACTTTGAATAAAAGAGAGGTACTATTTCCTCCCATTCAAGAGCTTGACCATTCTTCAGTAGCTTATACCATTCCTCAGCTCTTCCTTTCAGTGACAATGAGAATAACTTCTTCTTAACTTGATCTGTAGTAATACCTGCACACTTGAACAACCTGCATAACTTATGAATAAAGAGAAAATGATCACCGGGATGGACAGTTCCATCTCCAACATAGTAGTTATCCATAACACGATTAATATTTCTTGTAGGTATTTTAAAAGTATCATTCTCAGCAGGTGGTGATTCATCTACTACCTTAGCAGTGGTAGTAGCATTACGAAATAAGAAACTCAGCAAATTATCCACATTGAAAATAAAACAACTAACAAAAGTAAACAATACTCATAGTAGAGGTTTCCTTTACCAGTTCCACTCTCCAATAGCGCTTCACTCCCCAGCAACGGCGCTAGAAAATAGTCTTGATGACCCACAAGTATAGGGGGTGTATCGCAGTATTTTCGATAAGTAAGAGTGTCAAACCCAACGAGGAGCAGAAGGTGCTGGCTAGTGGTATGGATCATGAATTCTCTGCAAATACTTAGCAAACGGATTTTGAGGGGGTTTTGATAATGCAAGTAAATAAAGTACGAGTAAATAAAAGACAATAAGAATAAATGCAGCAAGTGGCCCAATCCTTTATGCAGCAAAGGACAAGCCGGTTGTATTACTTAAGATGACCAAAACTTTCTCGAGGACACACGGGAATATCGTCAAGTGCTTTCGCTTCATATAGTTGATTAATCTTCTTTAGTTTGCTAAGTGTTGTGTGGGTGAACCTGTGCTAATGTACCGACCTTCCTAGGACTAATACATACTTGTGATTATACCCCTTGCAAACATCCGTAAGTGCAAGAAAGTAATTAAGGTAGAAACTTAACCACAACTATAAACTCTAAGACCCTAACGTCCCTTGTGCAATGGTTTCCTAATGGGGGTTCAGGTTTCTGTCACTCCGGCAACCCCTACGATTAGTAGCCAAATACACAATGCATTCCCCTAGGCCCATATAGGTGAAGTGTCATGTAGTCGACGTTCACATGACAGCACTATAAGAAGTACACCACAACTTAAATATCAAATTATTGAATCTTTCTCAACACAATTCCACTACTAACAACATGACTTCTCCCATGTCCTCAAGAACAAAACGAACTACTCACAAGACATCATATGGATCATGATCAGAGATGGAATAATGATGTATAACAATCTGAACATAAAGAATAATTCAATGGTTCCACTCAATAGCATCAACTACAAAGAGTAATCAACACCGGGAAAGTTTCCCCTAAGAACTATGCAAGATTCAACCCAATTGTTACAGCGGTATGGAGATGGTGATGATGATCCCGATGAAGTCCAGCTTGATGGTGGTGTTGATGGCGACGATCTCCCCTCTCCGGGAAGGAATTCCCCCGGCAGAATTCTGTCTACCGGAGAGATCTTTCTCTCTCGGTGTTTTCCACCCCGCATAGACGGTGGAATCTTTCTGTAGTCGCTCCCCGAGTCTTAGGATTTCAGGAGGATAATATACGCCAGAGGGGAGAGCCAGGGGTGGACCAGGACGGCCACACCACCTGGTGGCGCGGCCTAGGCTGGGTCGCGCTAGGGGGTGGTGTGGCCCCCCTTGGCCCATCTTAGCCTCCCCTTCTGGCTTCCTTCGTCTTCTGGAAAAATAGGATTTTCCATGTATTTTCCCGGATTTTCTGATCTTCGCGAATTTTGCCTCCAAACAGCACCTTTTCCACCAGAATCCTGACTACATCGGTCCTTGCTCCAAAAGTCATCAACCATGCAAAATAGATAAAACAACATAAGTATCATCTCTTAATATGAAATATATCAATGAATAACAGTAAATTATGATATAGAATAGTGATGCAATATGGACGTATCAGTGATCAACTAGCCACCGCAGCCACCACCACCACCGCCGCCGCCGTGATGAAGAGGCCGAGGTGGTTTAAGAAGCCGAAGAATGACCATGAAGCCGGCGGATCCGGCTCGAGCGGCCGGCGCCATCAGGGGAGCGGCACGCCGGCCTTCCGTTCGGGGTTCTGCCACCGCCGCCGCGAGCGCAGGATTTCGTTGGTGTCTGAGCCGCGCGTCGGGAGGATGCGGAGCCAGCCCGTGACTGCCGCTAGTTTCGCGTGGCGGAGTGCGAGCAGTGGTGGAGGGAGGGGAAAGGTATCACCCACCATGATGTCTCCCTCCCCATGGGCTAGCACCTCAACCAGGAGCGGGTGCCTGTGCAGCCTACCCCGAAGGACGACAATGCGTTAGAGGTGGAGATGGCCCGCTGCATCCGCAAGCTCCCACATGCCTTCCGGTACGACCGCGCATACCACAACTCGGTGTTCTGGAGGGAGTTCCTCTACTAGGAGCACATGGCACGCCGCCTCAGCGCCTACGATGGCGAGTTCGACCCGTTGGGCCCCTGCAACATCCGCACCATCAAGGCCGCCTCCGACGGTGTCGTCAACCACTCTGATGCCGACCTCGGCGCCGACGGTGACGACAACGACATCATCGTCAAGGAGGAGGAGGAGGAGTCGGAGGGGTTGTCCTCTGCATCCGCCGCCGCACACCTGCCCCTGGAGTACCAGGAGGTCCTGGCGCGGGGCTGCGACGAGGACGCCTTCCTCGAGCAGGCCATCACGGCCAGTGCGAGGGAGGAGGACCGGATGTGGGACGGCTACCAGGAGGCCATCCAACTCACCGGCCTGGTGGCGCAGGTCAATGTCGGGCTACCGCTGCCACCGCCCCCACTGCGGCAACTACGGGGGTGGGTTGCTCCGCCCGCATCAGAGTGGTCTGCTCCACCCGCGCCGGGGTGGTACGCTCCGCCCGTGCCGGCGGAAACGGATGCGTGGCTAACATGGCCAGGCCAGGTCATCGACCACCCGACACCTCCCGCACCCGCGCCGGCGCTAGCTCCGGGTCTGCCGCCGCCAGACCTTTGGACGCCGCTGGAGTGCATCGACCTCGATCCATAGATGGATGGGGGCGGTGGGCAGATCGTCAGTACCTAGGGATAGTGTCGTTTTTTTCCTTTTTATGTTTTTGAATGTAATATATTTTGTATGAACTTTGCCAGTTTATTTTATGCGCGAATCGTGTCGGTTTGAATTAAAAAAACGACGTGGCCCAGAAACGCCAGGCGCGGACATTTGGGTCACGCCGCTGGGCGCGGTCGGCCAAACAGGCTGGATCGCTACCCCAAATTGACCGCGGGCCGACCCAAACGGACAGAAACAGACCGTTTCGGTCGCGCATTTGTGTCGACCCGGTGGAGATGCCCTGAGAGTAGAGTGCGAGGCATTGTCCATTTTGTTCTCACAAAACGTTGTCCAATTGGACTGTTATTTTTATTGAAGAGTGTAGAGTGCAGAAAACTGAAGATTTTCCATATAAGCACATATTTTTGATAATTTTTTGTGTTGAATATAATAAACTTTGTATCACCAAAATTTCATATCATACTGTATATGTTATCCTTTGTTGCGGTTCGTGGATGCTAAATTTCATGGACCTTATGAGGAATATTTTATCCGACACTCCTTAGCGGGTATATCTGGCTCTTTGTCATAACGATATTCCATGTTCAACCATTATGTGAAGCCTATCTATTGATTTCTTCTCCAGAGGGTCATATAACACGTTTTGGAACAAAAATAGTTGTTATTTTAGTTAACTCTGAACTGAATGACGGTGGTATAAAAAATCGAGACTTGACGATGACGAACGCAACATAGATTGCACGGATTATACGATTGTGGTCTAAAGAAAATCTGAAACATCAAACTCATCATTAGAAGTTGTGTTCATCTCGAAATCAGCATGATTGAAGGTGTCTCTTTATTGGAGTAAGCCATGTTTTTCCCAGTTCATTTAGTGTTCTAAATTATAATACATGTATGGATTTTTATGTGAAAATATGTGACTGGATCGCGATCGTGAGAACTCACACTCACATTTTTAGTTAGGCAAAGGAACTTTTTTTTGCGAAAAGGATGATATATTAATTCTCCGAACTTATAGAAAGGTCCAGAAACAAAGGAAAAATTACAAGGAAGCCCTCAGGATCCCGACGACGACGAGCCGAAGCTGACGATGGCGCGCCGCTGCTGAAGCTCCCCAAACATTGGATCGCCGGAGCCCACCACACCGCATACGGAAAGTCACCGAGCACCGCCTCCGAAGAGACTACTGCCGGGAACGCCGGCGCCGCCGTGAAGAACCTCTGTATCATCCTCTTATTGAACTGCATCCAGATCCACCGCATACCTGGATCTGGCCGTGGTGCAGGGAAAGTCGCACGCAGGTCGGTGAATCCCCAGGGAACGCCACCGCCGGAGGGGATCTGCGCGGACAACAGACGAACCAACAGCACCTCCGCCTCCGAAGCGCCGCCGGCCGGACACCTGCCAAGCCCTACCATAAAACATGCCGTGAGACGGGCTTCCCCCACCCTCCCGCCGCCGGAGCAGCCGACGGAGGGGAGGGAACCCACGCCTCACCGACGGAAGAGGTGGACTGACGGTGGACTCTCAAAATCGCCTCTTAGATCTGTAGCGGGGAGAGGAAAAGAGGGCGACGCTGTTGACAAATTATTGTTCTCAACTTTTGCAAAGGACCTATTTAGGTACCCTGATAAAAACTTGCTAAAAGAGAATAAAGATTTAATTATTTTAATTATATTATACAGACGTGCACGTGCATACTTGCTAGTAACCAAAAGTTTACGGTTTACGACAAAAAAAATGTCGGGAATCATTTAGATAATTTGTGGACGTTGCTACCCGACGGACGCCCTGAAATAGCGCAATTCTGGCGGGCGTTTCCGACGGTGATCCCGCGTCGCCGCGCCCTGCCCCTTCCCACCCCGGACGTGTGACCAGGTCCAAAAAGGGAAAGCTTGGTTTTCCCCCAAAAATTGGAACCATCTTCCTCTCCAAGCAAAAACTCAAACCCGAAACCGAAATCCCCAAGATCTAGCGCTATCTCCCTCCCCTGATTTCGCACCTGTCCATGTCGCCTTCATCCTCTAGCCAAGATCGCCATTGAAGCTAACCTTGATGTACATCGCTCTGCTCTTGAAAAGTAAAATCAGGAACACAGAGCAAAAACAGCAGGTACTTCTCAAATCAAGGAAAAACCTTCAATTCACCATGATTTTGGTAGAAAATTCTCTATATGGTTCTCAAGATGACAATATACTGCTGCACAACATGAATCTAAACGAAAATACGGCATCTACAACTAATTTACTACTCAATTTTGCATTTGAGATATGTCCAATCTTGTTCAAACTATAAGAAATCAATCATCTTGAGCTTCAGTTACAATAAATGTTGATCCCTGCATTACAAACAACTAATTTAGGACAACTAATAACTAAATAGACATGACATCATATTATTGCTTCATCCTAGATTCTAGCATGATGAATATTTTGGTTGAACAGCTGTGAAACCATGGATATTGACCTTAATGCGGAACCAAATCAAGAAATAGACGAAGAGGAGCATGCTGATGTTTTACACACAAATGCTATTGTGCAAGTTATGAATGAAGGTATGATGATTATATGCAATCAACTTATCCAGCAGTATTTAAACAGAAGTTATCCAGGCATATCAGTATAAGTTATCCACTAACTAATACTACAGTTATCTAGGCGTATCAGAACAAGTTATCCACTAGCTAAAACTACAGTTATTCATGCATATCAGTACAAAGTTATTCACTAGCTAAACTACAGTTATCCATGTATATGAGTACAAGTTATATACTAGCTAGAACTACAATTATTCAAGCTTATATGTATAACTTATCCATGCATATGAGTACAAGTTATCTATGCACATGAGTAGAATTTATCCACTAGCTAAAACCACAGTTATCCATGCTTATTAGTAAGAGTTATCTAGGCATATGAGTAAAACTTATCTACAAGTTTTTAAATTAGTTATCCATGTGATATTACTCAAGTTATCAACCATTTAATTCAGAAATTATCCAGGCACGTAAGTGCAAGTTATCCACATAGCTTACCCACGCTACATGTAGAATTTAACAACAATATAAACACTACAAATTATACATAAGTGTTATGTGTGATTAAACATTGAGAATACAGTCGTTATGTTTACGATAACCTTCTAGTTTAAAAAGTTACCTACCTATTAGAACTGCTGTTATCCATGACTTTTCATTATATTTACCCATTCCTGCAAAAAAAAGAAAAATATAGAATAACTAATCCACCATTTTATACGTCAGTTATCTATGAATATAAATACAAATTATCACCCATTTTATTAAGTAGTTATCCAGACAGATAGATTCAAGTTATCCACATAGCTAGTACTATAGTTACCAAACATTTTATGTAGACTTTAACACAAATATCAACACTACATTTTATACAAAAGTGTTGTGTGTGACTGATACATTGCAAATGTATCTATAATTTTTGATGTTTCATGCTTGGTTTTATCTACTTTCTTATGTTTTGTCCACACTTTGGAGTACTTTCTATACAGTTTCTTGGACTAACCTATTAACAATATGCCACAGTGCCAGTTACCTATTTTCTGCTGTTTTTGGTTCCAGGAAAGTCAGAAAATGGATATTCTCGGAATTGGACCGAACAAAAGCCAAAGTCGATATTTTACCGGAAGACTCACGGAGCCAGAAGACGAGACGGAGAGGGGCCACAGGGTGGCCACACTATGTGGTGGCGCGGGCTAGCCCTGGCCGCGCCACCAGGTGGTGTGGGCCCCCTGGCCGCCCACCGACCTTGCCTCTTCGCCTATAAGAAGCCTCCTGATGCATAAACTCTAAATAGTCAAGCCTCCAGCCACGAAAAGTTCTGTAGCGCCGCCGCCACCGAAGGGGAGATTTCGGGGACAGAAAGTCTCTATTCCGGCACCCTGCCGGGACGGGGAAGTGCCCCCGGAGCCATCTCCATCAATCTCCACCGCTATCTCCATCACCATTGCTGATTCCCATGATGAGGAGGGAGTAGTTCTCTCTCGAGGCTAAGGGTTCTACCAGTAGCTATGTGTTCATCTCTCTATCTATGCATGATCTTGTTGTGGTCATGAGCTTTGTAATCAAGTAGATCTACCTTGCTACTCATTAATAGATCTCTGCTCTCCCCATGTGTGTGAAAGTGACAGCGTGCACACCATGGTGGCACTTAGGCTAGAGATTACAAATACTTGTTATGAGTTATATTTGGAGTTGGATGTCTTTATGAAATTGTGGTGTTTGTTGGAACCATCTAGAGCTCAAGGTGACAGTGTGGGGTTATCTAGATGGGGAAAGCGAACTTTGAGAAGTGTTGTTATAGCCCTACCATGGATTAGAGTGTCCAACCGGAGAGTAGTTCAGTGTAGTATCATAAAGAAGAATATATTTATATGAGAGTGTTCACTAGTGAAAGTATGATCCCTAGGCCTTGTTTCAAAGCATTGAAACACCGTTTGTTACTAGATCTGTTACATGTTTGCTTGCTTCCATCTTTATTTATGTTTTCCTTTAGGCTTTTCCCACATCAACCACACGCCATCAAGCTATTTTCTAGCACCGTTACCACTTATAATTATCCATACCACTTGTATTTCACTATCTCTTCGCCGAACTAGTGTACCTATACACCTGACAAGTGTATTAGATGTGTTGCGGATACAAGAGACTTCTTGTATCTTGATTGCAGGGTTGCTTGAGAGGGAATACCTTTGACTACTTCCTCCCTGAGTTCGATAAACCTTGGGTAATCCATTTAAGAGAAAACTTGCTACTGTTCTACAAACCTCTGCACTTGGAGGCCCAACAACTGTCTACAAGAATAGAAGTGCGTAGACATCAGTGACTTGCCATTTAAAGACAACCAACATATCTATGAAATAAATACATGCTATCCTAAAAGGTTACCCGCTAGATAGGGATAAGTTACCAATGAATTTTATCTTCTGTTATCCATGACTTTTCATTGTGGTTACCCATTCCTGCAAAAAACAGAAATGATAACTTGTGTTTATTTGCATAACAGGTGATGCCCAAACTGAAGAACATAGTTACAATGACTGCATGTATACTATAGTTGAACAAGCTGCACAAGAAACAACCACGGGTGGCACAATCGAAGAAACAACATGTAGCATCCCAATTGTCTAACAATGGTAATGCTACTTGGTCTAGTAAGATATTGGCTACTTCCTATATACAATTGTTGCATCATAATTATATCATGCTCATGTCATCATGCCACCTTGCATTTGAGCATCATATAAAACCCTTTTTCTTTTGGTTCTTCTCTCATATGCATTATTAATTGTATTTGCCCCTTGATATTGTATTTGGTTATTGATATATTGTTTAAATGCCCAAGTTGAGTTGGGGGCATATCTTTTATTCAACTCCATCACCTTTCTTTTCACCACCTTATAATTCCACCACCCTAATTACCATGGGCTTTTATTTTATTTGGGCATTTCTCTAGCTCATGTGGGTTGGGATGGATTCAACTATAATTTCTTTTGCTTGGCCTTTATTCCACTTTTTGGGAATGCATAAGAATAATGCCATGTTAATATTTTTTTTACAAGAATAAGACATGGCATTAATTATTTTGCATGGGCCATGCAACTATCACCACCATGTGTTTCTCCTTTGGTTATTATTTGATTTTTATGTGGACCATCTTCTTGAGCTCTCTTTTTCTCTAAACCCCTTTCCACCTTGTTTGATCTCTCCTTACCATGTGCCTCAACATCATCACCTCACTTGTGTATGTTCCATGCAAGATCATGAGTAACATACCAAAACCCTACCCCACTTTCTAACCACCTTTTTCTTGCTTGAGCTTGTGTTGATCATGAGAAAGCCCTACCACCTTACCCTACCCCTTCCCTCTCTCTCTAACCTCTCTCTCAAGAACCCTAAGCTCTCCTCTCTCCTTCTCTCAAACCCTATCCTCACCTCACCACCTCTCACTCACCATGCCGAGCACCTCTCCCTGCCCTAGCCACCCTCTCTCCCTGGTCCCACACCCCAGCTACCCCAACCCTAACAAAACCCTAACCGAGCCCTCTACCTAGCTAACCCGAGCCCCTCTCTAAGCTAACCCTAGCTCGCCGAGCCGCCCCTCTCCTCTCTCTTTCTCTCTCTCTGCCGAGCTAGCCCCACCCTGAGCTCCTCTCTGCTGTCCCACCTGCCAGGCCCTACCTGCCCCTGCCCTGGCTGCTCACGTCGAGCACGTGATCGAGGAGGAGGAGGAAAGTGGCCGAAGCCACTTTATCTCTGCCCGCTCCCAGAAGGCACCGTCCTCCCTCTCCCTCGCTTTATCCTCCGCCCCACGCCTCCTCTACCTCGCCAGATCCACCCCAGGGCCCTGCCCTCTCCCCTCTTCCTCTCCACCGACGTCACCTACCTCCCGCCGGTCCTCGCCAGTACCACCGGCATCTCTTCGTTCCGGCCAGCACGCGCGTCGTGGAGGTGGTCGAGGAGACCAAGGAAGGTCCCCTGCATCGCCCTATACGCGCCAACGAGGAGGAGGAGCACCAGGATCGCCAAGACCAGCGCCGCCCGACGAAACCCTAGATCTCCGGTTCGCTAGCTCCGCCGACGCCCTGCTGCGCCTCGTCCCGATCCGCCACCGACAACCTCCCCGCGGTGAGCCCCTCTACGGCCTAGACATTCTTCGCCTCGCCGTAAAACCCTAGCCGCGGCCATCGTTTCACCAAGCACTCTCAGTGCGCTGTGGACGCGCGCGTCTGCACGTCGCTGCGACGCACCGCGACCTAACTAGCCGCCCTTCCCCCTCCTAACAGCATCCCCCGCCTATCCCAGTGGCTACCGCCTCCGCGCGCACGCCTAGGTCCCCGGTTCGAGTCCCCCGTCCCGCGCCGCGCGCGCTGTCGCTGTCAGGTTCGTCAGATCGATAGAGAAGATCCACAGTAGCGCTGTCACTTTGCGTAAAACCCCCCAGCTTTTTAATCCGCTCAACCCGCGCTCCCCTTAACCCCACCTGTCAGCCCCTGTGTTCTTTTTACAAAAAGGCACTTGCGTTTTAGCCGGCTCAACCCGCGCTCCAGTACGCCCCCACCCGTCAGCCGCTGCGGGGTTCGGCCTCTGGCACATGGGCCCTAGTCCGCTGGCCCACCTGTCAACCGCAGCAGCTAGGCTAACCCGCGGTGTAAAAAGATTTTCCCTATGCGCGTGTGCCCAGTCTGTTTGGTCCCACTCGTCAGCGACTGGGGCTAGCTCGGGCTGGGTAACAAAAGTAATTCCGTTTATCTGTTTTAATAAAACAAATTCAAAATGTTTAAATTCAAATTCAAATCAGATTTTAAATAACTTTCAAATTATAAATCCAAACAATATATAATATATGTTTTAGAATAAAAAATGTGAGGAATTCAAATATGCCATTCAAAATAATGTTTGAACACTTTAATTTTCGAGATGATTAAAATTACATTAAAATGCCCTTTTCTTAATAAATTAATAACTTTAAATCTATAACTCCAAATTTGACAAATAATATGTCTAAATCGATCAGCGCGACGAGCCCGTTCTATCTATGCAGTCCTAGTTCTGAATTGAAGCATGCATCATGTCATTATTAAAAATCTGAACTGTTTATGGCAATAAAATTTGACGAAACAAATAATAAAATGCTTTATTCTTGTACCCCACATCTCACCATGTCATGCTACTTTAATGCCATGTAAATTATGCATCATTCATCATGGCATGCTTGTTTGCTTGATGCATTTTAATTCATATGCTTGTGCACTTTATTTATGTTGGCCCTTATTGGTTTGGTTCTTCTTCGAATAGATGGCCAGCGGGAGAATTGCCAGGAATCACAAGAGTACTACCCAGATCTATCTCTCGCTTCAACTGAGTTGTCAGGCAAGCACTACCACATGCTTGCATACATATATTACCTATTGCCTCTATCTTATTCTTGCATCATTGAGGCGCGATTGCATTAAATTGAATCCCAAGTACTGCATAGCCTTACTTTTAAACCCCACCGAAGCTTGTTCGTCCATCCCATGAGCCATTACTACAGGAGTTGTTTGAGCCATGCGAGTCGTAGAAAAGCATGTGTAGGGTACGTGAGTGTCTGGTGAACAACGAGGTACCTAAACAACATAACCTGAGTAGTAATGGGATAACTAATGAAAGAGGCACCGGTGAGAAATATCTGCTATTTGCTTTTCATGCTCACTTGTGTCCCGTAGGACCCCGAGTACTTGATTCCTGTTCCTTGACTATTCGCACTATCCACATCCGGGAGGCCTTATGGACCCCCCTGAGCCAGAGCTTGATTCATTCTTATTTCTTGGGGCCATAAAGTAGTTTGGGGCTTTATTACTATCCTGTACTTATGCCATGTTACTGTTTTATTAAGATTGTGCGAGGAGCACCTGTACTGTTTAAGAATTGCAGAGTGTTTTCGCAGTATCGACAAGCCCAGTCACATTTTCGGGTTCCCAGTCGTTTACAGCCATTGGCGCAAACCTTGGGTCCGTCTCGGAGCCGGCCAACTTCGTTGCGGGTAGCTTAATGGGGTGGCCCCCTGAAAAATTTCTGAATCCTGTGATTGCTTTGTCGTGAATGCCTCGTTGGGTTTTGAGTTGGTTTTTCGAGGTTGATCGAGTGTGTGTTGCTATTCGTGCACCCCTGCAGGGTAAATCTTTCTGAAAGCCGTGTCCGCGGTTATGGACGACTTGGAGCACAGTTTCTCGATCATAGACAAGTATAACTAAAGTACCGCTTTTAATTTGACTAAGTACTTGACTAGTAAGTAGTGCAATACTCATGGAATGATTAATAAAACTGCCAACGGATGATGGAGGTTGTTCGTCCGCTTCCTCGTTGGTAAGCGAGGAGGAGGATGGATCTGTTAATTATACTGTTATAACTGTTGTTCCTAATTCCCGGACATCCGTCTATCATTGGTTAGGCGGATGGTTAGCGAATATCTATAGACTTGTTAGATATTATCTTTTGCTGCAATTGCGTCACCCCAGGTTGTGTCCCCGTTAGTGGCATAAAGACTTGCTGAGTACCCCTAGGGTCTCACACGATAAATTGTTTGATTCAGATGAACAGCTGTATTCGCAAGATGGATACTGGGTGGAGGAGACAGATGATGTTGGCAACAACCACTCGGTGTAGAGATTCCGGGAACGGGGATCCGTGAGATCTATGGGCATGATGTGTTTATTTATGTGGCATCTTATGCCGATTTGCTTCTTATCCATACTCGGATCTTGTCTTCCACTTCCACCTGATACTCTGATGTTTCTTGTATGAGGAGCTATCCTAAAATATTATCTCTATCTAGGATATTTGAATCTTGTCGTATGGCGTTGCAATATTTCTATTTCTTTTAGATGGAATGGCTCTGAGGACTGTTGTATGTGGCTTGCATACATACTCATTTGTGTATGTAGTTGATCCCTTCGCCTGTCGATTACGCGCTCGTTTTTGTCCCGATGTTCTGAAATCGGTTAGGACGGCCGAAAGGTCTACCGTGAGTGGCTCTGGGCCCCACCGTACTATTTTAACCACTTTCGTTCATCCAGACATGTAACTAAGAGCGTAATTCACCAAGGTAGTTACACAACAGTACACACAGCAGATTCAAATGAGGATGGGGAGAATAATGCACACAATGATGCTAAAGATGAAGTACATTCCACACCACAACCACCAACAGATGGAGTGCGCTTTGACAGTTTTGAATCAGCTAGAGAACACTACAGGCCATATTCAAAGAGGAAGGGTTTCGGAATAAGGATAGATTGGTCAAGAAAAGACGTAAGAAATGAGCTAAACAAGGCGTATCTTGTGTGCACAAAAGCTGGTAAACCTCACGAAGAAAAGGAAGACACACAGAACCCAAAATCTTGTGTGAAGAAAAGGAAAAAAAATACACATCCAAGGACTGGGTGCACAGCACACTTATATGTCAAGAGTGAAGGATGCATGGTGGTATGTTCAACATTCATCGGATGAACATAACCATCCCCTGATAATAAAACCTTCATTAAACAAGGTTCTTGCGTTCACACCAGAACATACCAGCAGAAGAAAAGGTGTTCTTGCGGATGCTCCATGCATGCAACATCGAAACATGCCGACAGATGCAGCTGATGGCAAGTTTCTATGGCAGTCTGAATGATGTGATATACATATAAAAGTACGTGGCGAACCTAAGGGCTTCTTTTTGCAGTGAAAACAATCACCACGACATGCAAGACACCTTGGCATACTTCAAAAAGATGAAGGAAGAAGATCCAGATTTCTTCTACAAATTTACACTTGATGCAGAGGACAGGATTGACAACCTGTTTTGGGTTGACGGGGGATCACGAAGAGCATACAAGTCTGGATACAATGATTGCATATATTCGACACTACCTACCTAATGAACCGGTATAAACTACCATGCGCTCCATTTATTGGGATAAATAACCATGGACTATCGGTTCAGTTTGGATGCGAGTTTGTGCGTTGAGAGCTAAAGGACAACTTTGTGTGGCTCTTTCAAATGTTCAAACTAGCAATGGATGGCTTAGCACCAAAAAATATAATAACAGATCAAGACACTGCCATGGGTGGTGCTATAAGTGTTGTTTTCCCAGATGCAACTCACATGAATTGCAGATGGCATGTCATCCAGAATGCAACTGAGAAAATAGGGACATTCATGGCCAACCATCCAGAGCTGCTCGACGCTTTCAATGCATGTGTGAACAATAGCTTGTCACCGGAGGAATTTGAGGAGGCTTGGATACATATGATAAATACTCATAATGTTCGTGACAATGTGGATATGTTTTCACTATGGGAACAAAGAAAAGTTTGGGTACCAGCATACTTTATGCACGCCTTTTTCACATTCCTTCAGACAACAGCAAGAAGCGAAGGGTTCAACGTAGTGCTCAAGCGTTATGTCAAACCAAGAAACTCCATTTATGAGTTTGTACAATAGTACATATCGGTACAAGAAAAGATTTACAATGTTGAGCTAAAGGCAGAGTGTGATACAACTTTGACGGACCCGGAGTGGTGGTGTGGAAGTATAATGGAGCGACAAATGGCAAAAGCATACACAAGAAAAAATTTCTTCAGGTTTCAGAGTGAGATGCAAAAGAGCATATCATACCAATGCGATCACCTCAATGGCTACCAGTTTGAACTAAGCATAACAGGGACTCCAGTCCCACACTATGGCTACAGAAGTTATAGGGTATTTGCAAACTCGGAAGAAGGAACATGTGAATGCAACTGCTGCAAATTCGATCGTGACAGTATGCTGTGCTGCCACATTATAAAAGTGATGATGCATATAGAAGTCTATCAGATCCCAGATAGGTACATCCTAAAAAGGTGGACATTGGACGCGGAAACTATCCTAGCTGAAATAAATGACAAACATAAACAAGGAAAGAAAGAGATGCCTGAAGACTCAAGAAATATGATGGTGTTTGCATCATATAGACAAGAGTTTGCCAAAGCTACAAAGATAGGAGTAAAGATAGATGATGGAAGAAAAATCATCAGGAAACACTTGAAGGATATGAAACAAGAGCTAGATGTGATAGCAAGAAGAGAAGAGAGGAAGGCAAGAGAGTCTGAAAATGAAGCAATTACTATGCCATCGTCTAGTGCTCCTAACGACGCAAGCGTGACACCTCCGAAAACTGCCCCACCAAACAAGGAAGAGTCAACAAGCCGATATGCAGCAGTTCAAACAACAGCACATCAGGATCTCACATGTCATCAACAAATCACATAAAGAACCCGGAGAAGTCGATAACAAAAGGACGACCACGACAGATAGCAAACAAAAATCCACTAGACCTTGCTACAAAGATATCAAAGAAATGCCAGGAAAAGTTGAAGCTGCTAGGATACCAAATCTAGACAAACCATGCAAAAAAACATATGTATTAGAATGTTTATGTAACACAATATGCCAATGATATCTTTGTTGTTTCTATGTATGATAGTTCATATTATACATTCTGTGGTTTCAAGTTATCCATGCATATGAATACAAGTTATCCACTAGCTAACACATCAGTTATCCATGCATACGAGTACAGGTTATCCACAAGCAAAATCTACAGTTATCCATGCTTATATGTAGAAGTTAACCAACAAAGCATTACTAGATTATTTAAAACAGAAGTTATCCAGACATATGACTGCAAGTTATCAACCAACAAACACAACAGTTATCCATGCATACTAGTATAATTTATCCAGTAGCTAAAAACTATAGTTATCCATGCTTATATGTACCAATTAACCCACAAAATCATCAATAGACAAATTATCAAATAGAATTCAGTGTGCCTAACAAACTACAAATAAAAATCACGTATAAGATGGGTAACTTATATATAACAGTGTAGATAACTTATATAATTATGACTAAATAACAAACATGTAAGGTTGTGGATAAATTGGGAAAAATACCTCAGAACTTATTGTCTTCCAAAAGTGACCTCCAATTCAAAAGTACATTACGAGGGTGGTTCAACAAAAAAGAAGTCATATTTTTCTTAATTCCCGGTATCATATCTTGACAAATACAAGGCACGACGCTTCCATTCCACAATTCAAGGTTCTTGAGCATGAAGAAACCACAATCAGTGCTGAAAAACAAAAAATAGAGAATAAACAATATAGTATCAATGATTATACAAAACCAAATATAATTACATGTGTACAAAACAAACTAATAACTATACAAGAATAGAAAACAATGATGCCACGATATGAATAACACTAACCTGCCAACTTGCTTCGAAATAGGGACATGCATCAACTCAAAATCTTCAATCTGTCTTCTAGAATCAGAATAATTGACGATGTACATTCTCTTTATTGCTTCCATTAGCTTGGTCGCATGTTCAATCATTTCTACACTAGCTTCACCACGGAGCGAGTCAAGAATCTCAAACCTTTTGGCAGGCATGTTAATAGAGAGCATGTACCAATGGCCCATAGGATCCTTTTTAGTCCCAAGCTCCTGAAGGACAGCAAAGCAAAGCTACATATAAATGAACATAAAATAAGTAGGGGCACGTGCAGAAAAAAATAGTGGTTACCGAGGCAGAAATGAAAGAGTTATCAACACAAATTAGCAATGGTTACCATACATTATGATCTGAACTTATCAACTGCATACAACAAATTAAAAACAAAATAAACAATCAAATTAGACCGCATACCATATGTTTGTGTCTGAGTTTATCATCTCTTCTAAATGACCACCGAACAAGAGTGGCGGTGAATCTTTCCTCCAGCAGATATTTAGTCATGATATAAGGAAATATAATTTTGTTGGATGGACAATTATCTTGCATTGCGGAAATAGCAAGATCACACATATTATTTGAAAGCTCGCCATATGGCATCACACTTCCAGCAAAATCACTAGTTGTCACCCACATTGGGTCAATGTTACAAATCAGTGTGCTACAAAAACATAAAACATATGTACTGATTAGAATAAAAGTTATCAACTATGAAAACCATAAGTTATCAGCAACAAACAGTACAAGTGATCCACCAGTATTAATACAAGTTATCAAACAAGTAACAAAAAAAGGTTTCAAGTTATCCACTATAAAAACTAAGAGTTATTCACTAAAAATAGTACAAGTGACCCACCAGGATTAGTATAACTTATCATCAAGATACCAAAAAGGTCAAGTTATCAACCATTAATAGTAAAACTAATCCACTATGAAAACAATAAGTTATTAGAAATAAAACATATGTAATGGTTAGAATACAAGTTATCCACTATGAAAACAATAAGTTATCAGCAATAAAATAGTACAAGTGATCCACCAATAGTAATAAAAGTTATCAAACAAGTACCAAAAAAGGTTCAAGTTATCCACTATAAAAACTAAGAGTTATCCACTATAAATAGTACAAGTGACCCACCAGGATTAGTACAACTTATCAACCAGGTACCATAAAAGGTCAAGTTATCAATCATAAAAACAATAAAAGTGACCAATGGTAAAGTACAAAAAGTTACCAACAGAGAATAAGAAAAGGATAAAAGATTGTAAAAAAAGAACATGCACATACTTCTTAATCTTTGACTTATTCTCTTTATGCGTGTGTATGATAATCTTCTTATACAATGCATGTTCTTCTGTAGTTGTCCTAGTATAGGAGAACGGAGAGAGAAGAGACTTGGCAGGATGAATAAGTCTAACAGGGTGCAGCTGCGCCGCAGGTGTAACACTGCCAGCGACATCAACTGGAAGAGCTGAACTAATACCAGGAGTTGAATAATCAGGAACAACTACAACAACAACAACAAAATTAATGCAGCACATAAAAAATATCCATTCAAATACAAAAAGAAGAACTAAACAAAATCTGTTTCAATACCTGGAATGGAACAACTAGTCTGGTTCAACCGTTTGGTATCTTTTATGAAGCTCCGAACAGCTTGATAACCAATCTTTTCAACCAAAAGATCATCAAGAGAAATAACTACATTTTCATCATTTACCAGCTTGTTACACTTACAATCAACTGTTTGTTGATACACTACAAAAGATTAAAGAAAGGACAAAAGGAAATGTCCAAATGAAAATGGATAGAAATGGCGGACCCCATGTGGAAACAAAACACCACATGTTTATCACCATAAGAAAAAATTGAAAAACATAAACATATATTAAACAATAAGGGTAGTTTAATTACATCACACAAACATAGAGTCATATAAATTACATCACAAATTGTTCCATGAAGGACATATCATAAAAGAAAAGTTCCCATAAACTGCAACCTAATTTTAACTACGGCTACCATAAAACATAACCTCCATCAAAGATAGCCCGACCGCCATAAAACCCAAGCCCCAAACATCCATCACAACGACGATCTTCAAGTTTGTCATCCAAGGAACAATTAACTAGATCCATCATCTGCACCCTCATTTTTATCACCACCCGTTTTCGGTAAGTTCAATAAGTTAACAGCTACATAGAGTATGTCCCAAAAAGAAAGACAAGAAAAAAGGGACCAAACAAAAAAAATGTTAATATCATATAATATACTGCATATTGCCTACAAAGAAAACATGTTAATCTGTATTTCATGCCAACTAAACATACGACTATAATTATACATCTAGCATGGAGGTTTTTTTCTAAGATAGCATGAAGTTTAAAACACATAGAGAAACATGATATTAACTAAACTAGCAGTTAACAATGAATATATGTATAGTAATCCACCACTTAGATCTACAGTTACCAAATCATATAAAAACAAGTTATCCAACACCTATCCCAACATTTACCAAAGCATATATTTACGAAAAATTATAAAACAGGACATTTGCATACAAAACAGTGTAGGTTACCAACGTAATTAAGTTAAAGTTATCAACATTAATACATAAAAGTGATCCAGGGCATATATATAAAGTTATCAAGACAAACAAAAAATGCACAATCATGATAAAACCCATGATCCACTATGAAATAAAACATCATTAATAGAATATAATTTTACATTACAAAAAATAAGCATATAAGACAAGCATATGATGAAGTTACAAGCATATAAGACATATGAAGCAAAATGGAGGTGTGTACTAGTGCTAGGAGAAGATGCCAAAGACAAAGGAATAACATCTTTTGCTTCAAAAACATGGAATAAATCACCCGGAGCAGCAGAAGTGTCACGAGATACAGGCACATCATTAGGATCAGCTTGTGTAACAATACGAAGATCAGGATGAGTAGGAGCAATAGGAGCAGGCTCCACAGGGGCACCAGTAGTAGGAGCAGGCTGTGTAGGGGCACCAGTAGTAGAAGAAACAGGAGGATCCGCAGCAGGTGGATGCGCCAACATCACAAGATGAAGAAAAACTTGTAATGGTATGCCAACATCAAGACTCAACTTTCCATCACGAGCAACCAATTTTGCTTTCTTGATAACGGTGACTTCAGCTTTAGAACTTCCAGCTCCACCAACATGTCCACTAACAAGTGGTGAAGGCCCAGTAGATGAATCGGACACGCGGGACTACCTGCTAGTAGGGGCTCAAAAAGACTCGACGCAGGAACCAAAGGAGCAGATAAAATAGGCTGTACATCTCCCTGAGTACTATCATCCAAGCTAGAAGGCTCATTTTCACTCCCACCCTGAGTTGATAGATCTCGAAGCAAGCAGACGGCAGGACTTGCAAGCACATCAACAGAAGTAGCAACTGTTGCAAGGTTGGTGAACGGCGATGACGCAGGAACAAGAACAACGCCATCAGGACAAACATAACCACTTGTCTGAACATTGGCATCAACCTAGGGAGCATCTGTGGTGTCAGCAGCAACTTCCGTGATGTTGTCTGTCTGGTTTGTCGTGGCATTTACCACGCTGCTGCTCACAGGCTGATCACTGGTTTTCCTAATCAATGGAACTCCTGAATCTGGTTGAGCTACATTCATTGTCACATCGATAGATAATCCTACTACAGCTGTAGCAGGTGCACTCGTCACAGATAGATCTTCAATAGCAACAGCCTTGGCACTTGTTTCTCCACCAGATATAACAGCTTCAAGATTCTCAGCAGGTGCATGCACAACATCAGGATTTGCATCATCATTAGCAGGTCCTTCAACACGAGTAGGTGAAGAAATTGGAGAAGATCCACCAATATCTATAACAGATGTGCCTCCATCTGCAGAACGCTATTTTGCCAACCATGGTGAAGACCTTGTAGCTACAATAGATGTCTTCTTCGATGATTTTTTGCTGTAATAAATAATTAACACAAATTATTATATGAGGTTGAACAAACAAAAATGCAAATAAAACACATACATTACACTAACTACAGCTATAAAAAAGTCTTAAGAACTATAGTGACCAACACTAACATACATAAGTTATCCAGGTATAAGTGCACAACTTATCCATAACACTCAATAAAAGTTATCCCTCCACAAAAATGTAAACAGTTACCCATATAAAAATGTACATAAAAAATAGAGAGGTTACCCACATGAAAATAAATAAGTTATCATGTGAAAAATGCTACAGTTATCAACACAAAGATAGTAAAGTTATCTAGTGATTAACAAAAAAATACATGAAATTATTGAGACTATATTATGCTCACTCATACCTCCCAGAAATAGCAGACTGCATCATGATAGGAACTCCTAAATCTAGTTGAGCTACAATTCTTTGTCAAATCGATAGATAATCCTACTACAGTTGTAGTAGGTGCGCTCATCACAGACAGATCTTCAATAGCAACAGCTTTGGAAGTTGTTTCTCCACAAGATATAATAGCTTCAAATTCTCAGCAGGTGCATCCACGACATCAGGATTTGCATCATCATTAGCAGGTTCTTCAACATGAGTAGGTGAAGGAATTGGAGAGGATCCACCAATATCGACAACAGATGTGCCTCCATCTGCAGAATGATGTTTTTCCAACCGTGGTGAAGACCTAGTACATACAATAGACGTCTTCTTCGATGATTTTCTACTGTAATAAATAAATTAACACCAATTATTATATGAGGTTGAACAAACAAAAATGCAAATAAAAACATACATTAAACTAACTATAGCTATAAAAAGTCATAAAAACTGTTGTGACCAACACTGACATAGATAAGTTATCAAGGTATAAGTGCACAACTTATCAATAACACTTAATAAAAGTTATCCATCCAAAAAAAGTAAACAGTTATACAAACATAGATGATAACAAATGTGTTTGCAAAAGTAATTACAAAATTTAAAACATAAAATTACAACATAATACACAAAATAGGATATGGACATCACATAGACAATCTGATACATGGGTAAACAAAATCTATATGATAAAAAAACAGAAAGGCTACCGACATGAACATAAATAAGTTATCATGTGAAAAAATACTACAGTTATCAACAATAAGATAGTAAAGTTATCCAGTGATTAACAAAAAAATACAGAAAATGAATGAGATAATATAATATACTTGCTCATACCTCCCAGCAATAGCAGACCGCATCATGACACGAGTAATGCCAATCTCTTTGTAGACAAGAGACTTGATTTCATTATCAACCTGCTCGAATGTACGTGACTTCTTCTTCCTAGACCTTTCATACACATGCAGGGGGGTTTGCTGTTGTCTAGCCACAACAGTGGAAACAGGACCACCAGTCACCCGGTTAGCAGGTGAGACAGGACCTGCAACAGGTGACCTATCTTCCGGTGCTGACATATAAGGAGAGGCGGGTGATCTTGGTGCTAGACTGTTATTCTGATTTTCAGTAGAATCCGGGAAAGTCAAGAATAGATCGACATTAGAAGAACCACCCACATGATCACCTACCACACACTTCCCCTTTCTGTCTACATGGACATACCGTTCATCATCGTCATCTCCATTGTTGTCTGATTGGGGCAAAAGGGTGTCATCATCATTATCAGAGCTGTTGTTGTCTACATCCGGCAGAATTGTATCATCCGAAGGAAGAACATGAGACAATACTACATTACTGCATGGAACATTCCTTCCACGAGTGCTAGCTCGAGTAACCCTAGCACAACGAGCAACACTTGAGCTAGCACCACGGTGAACACTTGATCTAGCTCCACCCATGAAGATTCCTCTCATAGGTTGCACAACAAGATGTCCACCAAACTGGGAAGTAAATTGTTTTGCTATTTCACCACCAGCATTACCTTGCGCCGCTGTCAAACCTTGCACAAGGGTACTCATTAACCCAAAAAACCAGATGCAAAACTTCCAACCAGATTAGCTATCACTGCTTTTGTTGCACAAAGAAAAAGAAAAGAAACAACACGAACATTAATAAAAATATAAAGAACACAAAGTAACAATACCAAAAACAATAAGTACATTATCAACATACTAAAAATTATCTCATTTGAACAACAAAGGTCTGCACAAGTGTCAAACCATTTGTTGAACCCTTGGGAACCACCAAAAAGTCCAAAGTTTATGCCATACTGAGGTTTCAACTGCACGATCAAAAAATACAGAATTATCAAATGTGATCAACCAGTTTTCTACATATTACCCACATTACCCACATTGTGACCTACATGTTACCACCCACTAAGCACATACGTTACCCACTGTTTTTATTTAGAATGTGATCAGGCAGTTTTATAAAAAGTTACCAACCCTTAAACAAAAAAATTATCCACGAGAAAAAAACCCATATGTTACAAAAAAAATGTATAACCTACCTCCAGCTTTCCATATCCCTTTCCATCATTCTGCAGATCAGCCTTCAACACTTGATCAGTTAGTTCTCTTGACCATATGTTCATAGCATACCGTCGTTCCGGCAAATCAATATCCAACCCGCTAACATCAAGTGAGTCAACATAAAGCAGCTTCAAAAAAACAAGAAAAGAATACAATCAATACACTAACTAAAAATACAACAAATTTGAATATAGAAGGTAATATTCAAACAATTTAAAAAACAGGAATGTGTACCTGCAAGAGAAAAGGCAAGCCTGTGTGTGAGTACCCTTAGAAAGCTCCTCGTGCAGCTGGTTAAGGACAAATTTGCACCACTGAAACTTGGACACATTTCTAATGTTGTGCTGAAATTAAATAATGGAAAGAAGCTATCAAAATAACATCAAAACTTACACATATGTTACACACCACCACAACCCAAATACAAACATGTTACCACCCCTATAACACACTGGTTATCACCACATCAAACATAAAGTTATCAACATCAGAACATATAAATTACCACCCAAGATAGATATTAAAAAGAACAGACATGACAAGGGAAACTAACCATGATAGGGTAGCACTTAGGGCAAACATGGTTCCGGGTGGTCGGTGTCAGAAGTGTCGACACAATGTACATGACATATGTTTGCTTGAACTCATCGCCATCTGAACTCATATCCTTCAATATTTCAAAAACTCGAGTTCTCAAAGGGGTGGCGCCATCATTAGGAAAAAGAACAGGGACAAGGGCACCCTGAATTTCTGGATCAGAATAATATGGGACCGGCTCTTCCCCAAGTGGCAACCAAAACATTTGAATACAAAATCCTCATTAAGGGGTATCCTTCCTCGACCAGGCACAACAAATTCACGTGTGTGCTTGTTATATAAACTAGCAAACTAGGTCATAATTGCGTCGTGCAGTGATGAACACTTGATATCTAGCCAACTGTCAAGCTCCATTGATTCAATTGCTATCTTCTGTCCGTCTGATAAAAAATCCAGTAAACTCGTCACAACATAAGGAGATGCCATGTTACATTTACGGGCAAGCTGTTTTTCATCATCAACAATATCAGTAGCAGCCTTCCGTTTTCTCGGCATCGTGGCCACTACAAACAATAAAAAAATAAAAACATAAATACAAAACTCAACCACAAAAAACACAATGGTACACACAAACTCATAGTAAATAGGAAAACAGCACCAAAAATTAACATAGAGATGAAATAATGTTACAATACCATACAAAATAAGAAACACAAAAAGATACAATATAATGTTATCCAGCCATCAGTACATAAGTTACCCATGATCATAAACTATGTTATCATATAAGAAGCTGAAAACTTAGCAAGGGGGATATACAAAAGGTTAATAACTACACCACCAACAAAATATTACCCATGATCATACAACAATCTTATCATGCATTTTGCTCAAAAGTTACCAACACATATAAGTAAAAGTTATGGATTACACAACCAAAATCATTACAATGGTACCAATAGGAGATATTCTACATTACACACTTGAATTTGTTTTGTGCACCCTAGGAAATCTAATGTTATCATGCCAATAGAACATAAGTTATCCATGCCAGTGCACATATATTATCATGAACTTTGCTCAAAAGTTACCAACAGAACATAAACATAAAGTTAGTAGATACATGGATAGTGATGTTGTTATCAAGGGATCCTCTCCAATGTTACCCATGGATAGTGCTATTGTTATCAAGGAATCCTAATTTCAAAAGCCTAAAACATCCAGAGCAGTGCATCATGATTTGTTATGGGCACCCTAGCTAGTATAATGTTATCATGCCATCAGTACACAAATTACCCATACCATCAGACATATGTTAAAATGCACTTTGCTCAAAAGTTACAAACAGATCATAAACAAAAATTAACAGATACGTGGTTAGTACTGTTGATATGGACACCCAGATAGACTAATGTTATCATGCCATCAATACACAAGTTACCCATACCATTACACATATGTTATCATGCACTTTGCTTAAAAGTTACCAATAGAACATAACAAAAGTTAGCACATACATGGCTAGTACTGTTGTTACCAACGGATCCTCTACAATTTTACCAATGGATAGATCTGTTGTTATCAAGGAATCATGTGCAATGTTATACATGACTAGTGTTATTGATATCAAGGAATCCTATACAAATATAACCCACTTCAAATAGAAAGTACCATAGATCAAATAACAGGAGGCAGCACGGGGAGATTAGTGATTAGATCATGGGGAAACGACCCACATGGATACATCATAACTACATCACACACAGTAGATCTGGTTAGGGGACAGTACTAAAAGTTGTAGGACCAAACTGAATAAGGGGGCAATACTCAAACCATTTCAAAAACGGGGGGCTCAAGCATGAAGGAGCGCGGCAAAATCAGGGGGCAAATCACACGCATTACAACTTCCAAGCAACCCTAAACTATAGGATCAACCGGAATCAACACCGACAGAAATGGAACCTCCGGAAACAGAGTAGGAGAGAGGAGAAGGGTCGGAGCGGGCGTGGAGATAAATCAGAGGAGGAACGGACCTGCAAGCATGCTTGGAAGGAGTCGACGCATTGGCGGCAGCAGGGGCAAACTGATTCAAAGTGAATCAGACGGGAACTGCCGGAGAAGAAGGGGATGCAGCAGCGCAATACCCGAAACGGTCGGGAGAAGTGGGAGGGGTGGGAGACAATGATGAGTGGGGCTCAGGTGAAGGCGATGAAAGGATCAGGTGTGCACGCATTAAACCGCCACCCAACGCGTGGGTTTGTCTGCCTCCCTTCGATGCGAATCCAACGATCGACGTGAGCCTGCCGGGATTTGACAAATACTAACCGGTCTGAAGCTAGAATTTTCCGTAATTTTTTTGGGGACTGGGATATTGGACCTCCGGGCCTCTGGCTCGCCATGTCACTGGTTCTGGATGCTAAAATCCCACACACTAATCAAAGTGAAATATTGGCGCGCCTGAACTTCAGCGGCTCAACGCCCTACCCTTTCCTCCTTCTCCGTCGCGCCGCCACCCCAGATTCGAGCCCCTCCGAGCCTATCTGTGATGCGAAATCGCTTCCCCAACCGTGTAGTCTTCCATTCCCACTCGTACGGGGACTCGACATCAGCCGATTTGTTCGGGCCCCGCCCCAGCATGGCCGTGGCCGCCATGGATGTGCTGCCAAGCTCCATGGAAAGGCATGCAAAGCTCGCAACGGGCTACGCCAGCCATTTGTTGAGAAGCTATGTCTAGGCGCTGCCTCCGCTCCTCGTCCGCCGTCTTTTGCCCTCTCCAGTTTGTGAATCCTCTCTCGGCCGAAAGGTAACTATCTCCAAATCTTTTTTTCTAAATAAGAATCGACTAAGGATTTGTATGAACAAAGCATGTTTCGTGTAGATGTCGTTTGCGTCCGAGAATGTTTCCTCGAGTACTCCTTTCATAGCGGTTCGGTGGTTTATAACCAGAACTGATGGACTCACAGTTTCTTAGATGCACGGGTCCAAACAGCAAAAAAAATAAAAAAATGTTTACTAAAGGAATCGAACTCGTCAACCTTGAGGGTCGTCACCGCATCCCCTCCCACCGTAGAGCCACCGGCCTCCATCCTCGACTTCCTCCCCTGTAGCGGACGTCAGTGCCTCCTCCGTCTTCCATCGCCGCCAGCGGGTCTGCGCCTTGCGCAGCTCTCCACGAGCCTCCTCTACCACCAAGCTCCTCCTTCCAGCCACGCGCCACCACCCCAGAACCGAGCATGCCGTGCCCTGGCCCTGCAACGCTGCCGGCCTCGACCCAGCGGCCCTGCCCTCCTTCGGCTCTCTGTCCCCTCTTGACGTCAGTGGCCCCGAGCTCTACACGTGTGCCGGCCGCATCAAGATCATCTCCGCCTCCCGTGCGTTGCCCCTGGTCCGCCTGATGTCTCCATCGTTGCCCCGCTCCTGCATCTTCCTAGCCGTGCCTAGCAGCCCATGTCCTCGCCTCCATCTACAAGTGCAGCCACACACGAGCATGCCTCCGCATCTTGTCCCGTGTGACCCAGCAGTGTCTCTCTACTCCTAATGTGCTTGTGTCCATGGTGTGTGCTATTGAAGTACCGATGTGGTGCTACCCGAAGGACTCTAGCAAACGAATGGGCATCAAGATCTTCTTCATAGATTCAACGACATGTAGATCACCGAGAGGAAATGCCAAGACCTAATGGCATTGAAACCGAGTCCAACACCGTCAATCTAAGCCGAACACAAACTCTCCTTCATAGAGACGAAGACCGTGGAACCCCAAGATCTACTTCATGGGCTCAAAGAACCCCGAGATCTCCTACATGGAGTTCGAAGCCGAGATCGAACCTCGTCGAACCCTCAGAAACCCAAGATCTTCGATCCGAGAAGTGCGACCCTACGTATCATGCCCCTATTTTTGCAAATGACATATACTTTTTGCATATAATTATTCATGATTGCATACATGTTTGGTGGTTTTGGGGCATTATACCGATTCACCTAATAATTACATATGGAGACTATTTTAGGGCTATTCTAGTCTTATATTGGCCCCATTTAAATTTGTATAGTGAACCGATGTCATGCTTTGTCTTATTAATTCAACATTTAATTTGCAGGGTAGATAAACAACCCGAACCATAATATGTATCTATCGGGACTTTGATTCCGCTTAATATTGCTAAGTTAGGCCACATATTGTCATGGCATGCATCATATCATAAACATGTCAGATCTTTCATCGTAGTATTAAATATTGCATCGCTTGTTCTTTCTAGTGTTTTGCTTCTTCACCGGATGGATGATAAGTTTATGCGAGTTGCAACGAGCCTTCGGTTGATCTTCTCAGGCGAGCATTCTCTTCCCTTCTACCTATTTTGCTTTTATAGTATTTACTTCCTCCCATTGTCTACTTCTATCCTTATTATCGATGCTCTAGTACCATTCCATTTATTTACCTGCTCTACTATAAATCATTGGTTATCACATTGCCTTGTTTGACTAGCTAACTTTGCCCTTGCGAGTCGTAGCGCATGCTTAGGTCTGCTGCCCGCTCTCATACAGGTGAACCCTGATATCTAGATATGGTTGATACTAAGATAATTAAATTGGTGATGTTGGTTATGGTTGTGGTACATATTCACCTAATGATAAGGCCCCGGCAGGGACCACCATTGGGAACTGCTTGAGCTGATCTAGGACTCGTTCATTCTACAATAATAGTTCTGAGTTGATCGCGTTAACCAAACGTGGGGGCCCTAGGATCCCTCCTCAACTACCGGCGCTATTCGTTTATCCAGAGGGTCATAAAATTGGTTTCCCATTTGGTACATACGAATAATATGTCCTCGGACATGGGTTGAGTTGTCATATGATTTTGGTGGACTGCCATGACTTGCATTGCATAAAATTGGGATACCGTGCCGGAGGTGGGATGGAGCTCTACAAGTGATCTTCCGATCATCGACCGGCTGTAGACTCAAACGTTGTGCCTTCCTTGAGAATCGGCGTACCTCTTGGTTGGTTCCCCACAGTAGGTGATACCTCTGGATACGCGCGTAGTTATGGGACAGTTCTTGTTGTGAGATTCGAATGACACGATATGTTGCCGGAAGGGTTGAGCATGTGTTTGGGTACAATAGTGCACCCTTGTAGGGTAAATATTTTTGACAAGCTATGTGTCCATGGTTATGGACGCCTCAGGAGTACAGTGTCATGATCATAGACAATGCCACTAATATTTTTCCTCTAATAATATGATTAGTAATTAGCCTTATCAACTAAACACTTTCTTACTTAAAATTGCCGCCGTGCGTGTTCTGCAAGAGGACTTCCTCGACTGGTCTTTGAGGGGGAAATCTATGGATGGGTTATGATTGGTGTTATATTATTGCTACCATATAGCGCTCTCTTATCTCGCTCTAATAGCCAAAGTTGTAGCGTGTCTCTATAAGTTAGATAGTGCAAGCTTTGCTGCCGCTGAGCCTACCATCCCTATGTAGGCGATGACCGCCGAATTCTAGACTCATCGTGTACTGGCCTCAGTACTGACTTCTCTCTTTTTGTTTTCCTTTGCCCTTTGTTGGCACCCTTTGGCTTTGACAGGTATGTGTTTTATGACGTTAGCAAGGTTATCCTTCCAGCTTGGCCTAGGTAGGGTTATGGACACTGCTTGGTTATTCTTTAGGACTCTTAGTCCCATTTGGTTTTTATCCGTACTCGAATACTACTTGGTTTTCTTTATGATTTGTATCATTGTATTCTTGACTCGTTGAGTCGTTGTTGTATATATAAGTTCTTGTGGACCCTGATGTAAACTACTGTGAGGAAGCTAATTGTAATCAAATCCCACCCACACAAAAGTGTCTGGTGGGCGTCTTTGAATCGCTTCTATGCGGGTTTTGATCGGAAATGCTAAGATCTGCATAGACCCAATTCAGGGGCGTTACAACCTGATACATTGCAAATGTATCTATAATTTTTGATGTACCATGCTTGGTTTTATCCACTTTCTTGTGTTTTGTTCCAACTTTGGAGTACTTTTCATATGATTTCTTAAACTAACTTATTAACAAGAGCCACAGTGCCACCTGCCTGTTTTCTGCTGTTTCTGGTTCCAGGAAAGTCAAAAAATGAATATTCTCGGAATTGGACGGGACAAAAGCCAAAGTGCATATTTTTCCGGAAGTCATCAAGTGCTAGAATACGAGACGGAGAAGGGCCAGGGAGCCACCACACCACCTGGCCGCGCGGCCAGGCCTGGCAAGTGCCAGGGGTGGTGTGGCCGCTCCGACACCCCCTCGGCCTCTCCTTCCGCCTATATATTACCCTCGGGACGAAAAACCTAAGGACCCGATCAAAAATCCACGAAAGAGTCTGTAGCCGCTGTCATCTCCATCTCTAGATCGGGAGGGATCTGAAGCTCTTCCCGGCACCCTGCCGGAGAGGGGAATTCACCCTGGAGGCCTTCTTCATCACCATGCAAGCCTCCGGTGTGATGCGTGAGTAGTTCATCCTTGGACTACGGATCCATGTAGTAGCTAGATGGCTGGTTCTCCTCCTTTGTGCTTTCATGTTTAGATCTTGTGAGCTCCGTTCATGATCAAGATCATCTATTTGTAATTCTGCATGTTGTGTTTGCGAGGATCCGTTGGATATTGAGATGCTATTTCAGATTGATTATTGATTCTATCATGTCTTTGTTATTTGTGATCTTGCATGCTTTCCGTTGTTAGTAGCTATCTTGGCCAAGTAGATGCTAGCAACTCCAAGAGTTAGTATTTATGCTCGATAGTGGGTTCATGCCTCTGGTAATCTGGGGAAGTGACAGAAATTTCTAAGGTACTAGATGTGATGTTGCTACTAGGGAGAAAACAACAATCCTTTGTTCATAGAACAATCGTATTGTTTACTTTACATGCAGTTCGTAAAGCAATAATCTGTTGCTTGCAACTTAATACTGGAGGGGGTTCGGATGATAACCTGAAGGTGGATTATTAGTCATAGATGCAGTTGGATGGCGGTCTATGTGTAATGTTGTAATGCCCAATCAAGTCTCAAAGGAGTCAAGATGATTAGTATATGCATGTATTGCTTTCTTGATGTTTGTCAATTGCCCCGCTGTAATTTGTTCACCCAGCATGTTATCTATCTTAAGGAGAGCCACCTCTAGTGAACTATGGATCCCGGTCCTTTTCTTTACATACAATCTACAACTGTTTACTTCTTTGTGTTTACTTTCTGCAAACTATTACTTCTTTCCATTCGATACGTTTAATCCTTTGTTTACCGCAAAACACGGTGAGATTGACAACCTTATCGCAAGTTGGGGACAAAGTTCTGTGGTTGTGTTGTGCAGGTCTCCATGTTGCTACTAGCACCGGTAGTGCGCCCTGCCAAAGCTCAGCTAGTAACACCTTTGGGGTGTTTCCTTGCTCCTACTGGTTCGATTAAACCTTGGTTTCATAACTGAGGGAAACTTGCTGTTGTGCTCATCATACCTTCCTCTTGGGGTTCCCAACGAGCTCTACATCAACACCGCACCAGCACTTTTCTGGGCGCCGTGCATTGAGCCATCACAACCTCGTATTTTGGTTTGCTCCCACTCAGGAATTCCTTGATGAGTCCTCTATTAAACTTCTCGAGGTATTTAGTAGCATTGAGCTAATTAATTAGTCCGAGTGCAGTCATGGTGCTTACCTGAAACTAATAAGCAACTTTAGTAAAATAAGCAACTCAGAACAAAGACCAAAAGCGCTTAGCTCCCCAGCAACGGCGCTAGAAAATAGCTTGATGACTGCAACTGCAAGTGCACAGATCAATTGTAGCTAGTTTCGAAGTAAAGATATTGAACCCACAGAGAGCTATTTGTAAAGGTCTTTATGCCCCTCGTCACTATCTATCAAAGTATACTTATATGCTGCCTTTGATCTCAAGTAAAGGGTGTTTGAAAGGTTTTTGGTTGATTGCAGAAAAGTAATTAAAACAAGTAAAAGGAAGCAAGTAACAAGGTTGTGTGAAAACGTGGTTGAACTCAATAGGGCTAAAACGCTCTCGGGGATGTAGGATACACTACTAGCATGGTATTGTTATTATTAATAATCAAGATAACATACTTATTGTGTCATGAGATGTGTGGAGGGAGCTCCATAATAAGATGTTCACTACAAGGCTCGTAGGAGGCAACTTTGTTGAGCTAAGAGTGAAGTCACTTCTAAATAACCACTGTGATGTGTGAGAGAAGTCACCCATACAAACCACCGCAATTAAGGGTTTCCCCGTGGATATCGTAATTAGCTCAGGGAGTCCCTCTTTATCCTCCTTTGACCATGTAGGTTACGAGCCAACGCAGATCTATCACGAGGCCATTCCGGGTATGATCCCAAAACACATCCAAAGGATTTCTACCTCCCTTTAGTCCCAAGGGAAAAATGACATGTGGCCGACTACACATACCATCTAAAGAGAGAGATCAAACACAAATCATAATTCTATCATAGATGGGTGACTGCTCTCAGACATCGCAATGGTAATTTAGAGGTGATCTAACTCTTGGCTCAACAAAGTTGCCTCCTACGAGCCTTGTAGTGAACATCTTATTATGGAGCTCTCTCCACACATCTCATGACACAAGAAGTGTGTTATCTTGATTACAAATAACAATAATACTATGCTAGTGGTGTATCCTACATCCCCGAGAATGTTTTAGCCCAATTGAGTTCAACCATGCTTTCATACAAACTTGTTACTTGTTTCCTTTTACTTGTTTAAATTACTTTTCTACAAATAACCATAAACCTTTCAAACATCCTTTACTTGAGATCAAAGGCAGCTTACAAGTATCCTTTGGTAGATATTAACGAGGGGCATAAATACCTTTACCAATAGCTCTCTGTGGGTTCGATATCTTTACTTTCAAACTAGCTACAATTGATCTGTGCACTAGCAGTCATCAATCAACAATCTTCCTTATTGGGCAGCTCAAACCATTGAGGAACCTTCTATTGTTTGCTCCTCGAGTTCTCTCACATCGGCTCGCATCATAGTCTTCTCCATTTCCTTGTAGAAATCTTCAATTGACTTTGTTCCTTGCCTCAAATTGTGTAGCTTGTCGAAGAGATCTTTTCTATAATGCTCAGGGATGAATCTATTGTACATCACTTCCTTCGTCTCCGTCCAAGTTTCAATTTGTGGCTCATCTTGGTTCTCATGTTGTTTTTGGTAGTCTTCCCATGAAACATTTGCATAGTCCTCAAACTCAAGGGATGCCATTGCAACTTTCTTCTCTTCAGAGTAGTTGTGGACTCGGAAGATTTTATCCACTTTGAGCTCCCAATCAACGTATGCATCAACGTCTTCTTCTCCCTTGGACTTGGGCATAATGAACTTGAGCTTCCCAAACTTGCCATCTTCATGCTCATGGTGGTAGTGAAGGAAATATGCCCTAGAGGCAATCATAGAGATGATTATATTTCATATGTATCCATGAGTTATTATAATGTTCCTTGAATATCCATATATCAGGCAACTTGTATTGATTGGCAATTATGTGAATTGTTTGTGAAACTCTTTACTTGTATGGTTATCTAATAGTTGTCCCTTGTTAGAGTTCATGTGAGGACACACGTGAATATTAGACTAGAATATCGATTGGTTGATGACTATTTCGCAAGTCATAGACATGGAGATGTCAAACCAATGATGTGGACACATGTTATGAACATGGGGTTGGACTCACCCAACTTAAGACTGGCAATAATACTTGCATCTCTCTCTACACATTAGGTACGTTTTGTCCTTGGACCTGAGATTGTCGCATGTACTTGAGATGTGGATCGACCTACTTTGGGGCTATCAAACACTGCTTCGTTACTGAGTAGTTATAAAGGTAGTTTTCAGGTTTTTCATGATACATGGTACAAGGCATTGGTCAATCAAGATGGGATTTGCCCCTCTCTACTTGAGAGAGATATCTCTGGGCCCCTTGAGTGATCGGATCTAGAAATGCATGGTCGTGCTACATACGGTCAAGAGTTAAACGTATGTAAAGGGATTCCAAATCTTAATATCAAGAAAGAGAGATCAGCTTGGAGCTAGACCAAATATCGTAGAGCAAAGGGAAAGACATGTACTCAACCTTGTGATGGTTTGTCCGAATGATCTTTATATGCATTTAAGAGTTGGCACATCTTGCTAGAGGCCGCTACCAACTATTGACGAGGTAAGCGTACTCATGTCATGTCTATACGTGTATGAACCTATAGGGTCACACACTTTAGGGGTTGGAAGCCTAATGAGGATTGGATCCGAATTAGACCAGGCTTATGCTACTAATGGGCTGCTAATGTAGAAGCCCACCAGGGATGCCTATATAAGAGAGAGTGAGGCGAGCTGAATAGGGTTGAGCATTCCACCCAGCCACCACTCCTCTCATGCTTGTGTTGCACGCGCAGACCTAGCAGTCTAGCATATGACCTTCCACTCTGGACGTGTGGATACCCCGGAGGTGCTACAGTTGTAGCACTTGGACAAGCCACGCAAAGGGGAGCTGCTCGTGGGACGAGAACAAGGAGGAGACATAGAACATCTACACTGCCCCGACGTGATTCATCGAGTTCCGCAACTGCACGTCTAGTGGTAATCCCGTGATCTATGACAACAGTATTCCTAGTTGACGCGGTAGAACTTTTTGATTTACGCTAGTGTAGTCTACCCATTACCCTACAAGTAGTTTCATCGTTCTTGCCTCATGCTTGCTTCACTTGGTGCATGTGGTGTAGGATAAGGATCTTGATTGTCTCGAGGCGGTGGTGGAGGAGGAGCTTGATGATTCTCAAAGTCTCTTCTACGCCTTTGTTGGGGATCATTTGCATTCATTGGTTGTTGATGATGATGGTGGGGTTGATCATAGCGGTTGTTGCATCTCGTGTGGCGTGCATCCTCATCATCATCACTTGCATCCCATTGCGGCTCTCGATTGATGTGTTGAGGTTAGCGATGGTCATGGTGTGGGTGATGTCGCCTATCATTGAGATGGTCTTCCCCATGACGTTCTTGTTCTTGTGGAGGTTGCGCTTGTACCATTGCTTGTTGTGGTGGGCGACCATGTCCTTCATGTTGTTGTGGTTGAGCATGATGGTCATGGTTCCAAGGATGTCTTGCACGGTGTGGTTGTTGAGCTTGTGGATCAACCGCTTGTTCATGGCGATGACGAGCTTGGTGTTCCCCATTGTGGTGGTGGGGTTCTCCATGATGAGAGTGTGAGCCCGAAGTGTCGCCATGATGACTTGAGGAGCGCGTATGAGACGAACTTGATGAGTTTGAATGATGTCCATGACAGTTGCCAAGGTTGGAAATATCTTGGTGAAGAGCTTGGAATTGAGCATGGTGCTCCACTTGGCATTGCCGATCACGGTAGTCAAACTCTCGAAAAGTTTCATCAAGCCGATTCTCAAGCCTCTCAAATTGGGCATTGAATTCTTGTCGTTATGCCCATAAGTTGTGGCACATGGCGAAACCATCTTGGTTGTTGAAGTTGCCCTCTCCGCTAGCTCCGCATCCCCTAGACATGTTGTATGACCACAATTGCAAGGAGGGTGGTATGGTATGTGCTACCTTGCCTCACCAAGTCACAAATTGGAAAGGTCGTTCTTACCGAGAGCAAGCAAGTAGAGATACACATGACACACACAAACACACACAAAGGCCTATGGTGGAAGGTTAGGAAGGTGGATAGAAAATGGAACAACCAAACGCAAAGATTATTGTCAAAAGTGGGTAAGATCCAACAAAAACAAAGTCAGAGGAAAAGGTAAAAAAGGGTGACGAGAACCTATGTCTATGCAACCGGTGGAGATTAATGTGGATAGCATGACTATGAAAATGAGCAACGAACAAAATTGGTCCTAACGAACACTAATGCTCAGTGTCGTGCCAACGCTAGGAGAGATCGTAGCCCGTTTGCCAAAAAATTGAGAAGCAACGGATTTGCATGCTTGCCTTGCTCTTGCTCGCACTCTTGCTTAGAAGCTTTGGACTATCTTTTGCATTGGTATGTTTCTCTTTTTCTTTTGCTTAGAACCTTTTTTTATGTATCTTTTTCCTTTCTATGCTATGGAGTCAAGTTTTGCTATTGCCTCTACACCATGACTATGCAAGAGCAAGCACACAATGCTTCGGCAAGCAGAAGATTAGCTACTCTCGATAGGTTAGGTAACACAGAAAGGAAGAAAGGGGGTTAACAAGGGTGGTGCAAGTTATACCTTGTGGTGAGGACGAACTTGCAACCATTGGTGGAGGGATGGTTCGAGTTCCATGGTGTCGATGTCAAGCGCGAGACATTGTTGTTGCGGAAGCTTCGTTAGAATGACAGACACGCACACGAAACACAAACGTCAAAAGGAAATCAGTCGAAAAAGGAAAGGAGGAAAACATTTCGTTAGGGCCAGAGACTCCGAGGCTGCCATCCGGAGACTCCGGTGTCAGGCTAGCACCTCGCACAACTCGTGTTCTTGAGCAGAAATCCGGTCCTTCTCTCCTCAAATCCAGAAAGTTTTGACCAAATTGGGCTTGGAAATGCAGGAAAATGGTACACCAAAGACAAGTTCCTTATGGACCAAAACCACAATCAACTAACCAAAACGAGAGATCGATCCAAAAGCAATTTGGGGCAATATTTTTGGTAGTTTTCAATTTATGGTGTAAATCGATGAACGAAGTCAAATCCGTGGCAACCAAAAGCTCTTGATACCAGTTTGTTATGGGGCCCTTGTGGGGTTGACCCTTGGGTGGCCTGATCTTCACGGATTTGATGCGGGCGGTGAGGGAAACCCGATGAACACGAGTTGTCCGCGTGCCTGTGCTGGCCATCCCGGTGTCGGGCCCTTCTTGTTGCCAGGAGATCTGCCGCCGCCGGGCCTTCCTGCCGCCTGATCTAAGACGGGACCAGGCCTACTCCGTGTACTCCGACCTCTGGGACCGGTGGTTTGAGGCAGAGCATGCGGTGCGGCGCGAGGCCATCGAGGCCCACCTCGAGAACCTCGACGACGAAGAAGACTATTGGGAGGAGTCCGGCAAGGACTCTAGTGTGGACGACGAGGGCTACCACTTCCCGGCGCTGCAGCCCAGCATCCCCGACTGGTCGCGCTATAGGGGAGCCGACACTGTCGAGTCAGAGGTGTGGCCTCTGGGCCAGGTGTCGGTCAAGCTAGAGGAGCCGGAGCCGATGCAGGCCCGACCGATGACGGAGGAGGAGCTCGAGGCCGCCATCCTCGCGTCACAGATGGAGGAGGAGAAGTAGTGGGACGACACCGCCCAGGCCCTACACGAGTCCAGGGTAGCCGCGCAGGCCCAAAGGCCCCCTCCCCGCCCGCGCTCCCGACACCTCCCACTCCGGCCACGCCTCCGGCTCCGGCCCAGAGTGGCGCCTAGCCACCACCCCAGGTCTTCATCGTCATCGATGACGACGACGACGAGTAGGCGGCGCGCATCCGCAGTACCAGACGTCGGCCGACCAGCAGCAACGCCCGCCGGTTCCCCTTCCACGCCACAACACCCCATAATATACTAGGACCAGACCTTTTTATTGTAATATGTTTGATTATTTTCGGCCGCTTCTTTTTCTGCATTTTTTTTCTTTACGGGGCGGCGACCGTTGGGGGCACATGCCAACCCAACCGGACTGAGTCCGGATGGCCTCTCCTCCGCCTGCAAACAGACCGAATCGGATGTGTGAAATGCGGGAGCGGTTGAAGTTGGCATTAGCTATTGGATTTGGGGAGTCGTCCGACCACCTTTTGGCGCTAATCTAGACCGATAGTGTCCATGATTTGATGGTTCAGATGCTTTAGATCTGATAGAGAAGTAGAGGTGTCCCCGCCGCCTTCCAAGTTCATCCCCTCCGGCGAGCCGCGCCGCGACGCCGTTGCTCGAGCTCCGCCGTCGTAACCCCCGTCCCTCCCGAGATCCGTTGTTTTCCTCTTCCGCTTGACACCCTCCACCGTAATCTGTGCTCCACCGCCGGGAGCTAAGGGGGCGCGGTCGTCATCTCCTTCGGGTTCAGAGCTCTCAGACGGCCACGGCCGCTGCCGCCTCCATACTGAGGTCACCTTACACACCGCGGCGCCGACGCGTTCGCCACGTCCCTACCCCCTACGCCTCCATCGCTGGTAATTATACAGTATGTTTAGGACGGCTTCTCGCTTGATCTGAAATTGTTGGCTAACATGCCAAGTAATTTGCAGGAAGCAGTATAAAGTTGTCTGGTGAATAATGGAACCAGAGCATTCTGCGGAAATGTCCAGGTACAACTTCTCGAATATCCTTTAGCAGTAAATCGGCTGTAGTGACATCGATCGATTATATAACATAAAAAGGTTCTCCAGGCATTTGGACAAGCAAAATCAAGCCCTAATGGAGTCATACCGAGCTATATCCCATGAGTTGCATAAACTGCAGGTTAGCTATTGAGCCTGTATGGTGACAGTGCATCTTGGTGGTGATTTATCAGATAGTAATCTTTTGCTAATATTGTAAGATTGTTGCTATCACTGTCTATAGGTTGAAGAGAAAACAATAATGCGCAAGTTGTACGAACTGATGTCTACAGAAGGGCTTCTTCCAAAGGTACATGGCTCATGGGTCACCTATATGCAAAATAGGAAGGGTACTCTGCTGGGATTAGTGTTCTGAGTTCTGAACATTCTGTTTACCATCAAACCAACTGTTGCTTCTCATGCGCATAGACAAATTGAGGGCCCAGCCAAACATAAGGTATAATTAACTTCATTATGTTGCTGCTCTGCTCATTTATATAACCATTCTTCTAACAATTAATACAGTGCCAGAGAAAAACTGAACTGGAGAAAGCTGGGGAATCGACTGAAGAAAATGAACAATGCCAACAGTAGATTCAAATTGCAAATCCCACCGGCCATTTTTTCCTTGTGGTTTCCCTACTGTGCTCTGATCCGAGAATACTCCCAAGAGATTTTTTGAACCGAATGTTTCAATAGCCTAAAATGTTAACAAGTTATCTCCCGTTATATGTTGGCAAAACATTGCACAAATTTAAAGCATTTTGGCAGTGCGGATAGTCTGTGGACGTAGTGTTCTGTAGTCATTGTTGGCGGACACCATCCTCCTTGTCCACCGTGGAAGAATGGTGTCATTATGCAGCGATGCCCAGAATTGATCGAGACGAGATGCTAATTAGCTATTGCACCGGGGACACATCATGATTCTTGACATAAATTCTCGTGTGTCCTCAAAAAGCATAACCCGATAAAACTAGCCCGTCTGAAATACGGAGACGTCCCAGTTAATCCGTCGACCCGGCTGTGCAAGCTCCCTCGTTCGCTATGTAATTTTTATTTTTATTATTGCACATTTGCACTGTTATTACATATTGGTAATTTTTTGACAAATGACGCTTTATTACTCAGATATAGCATCGTGAGGATACAGTTCATGGGAACTTACGCCCTGGTAGATGTCCTACATAAGAGAAAAATTACTACCATTAAAACCCTAATATTTGTACATAGCCATATCGACCATATAACGGCAATCGCTCCTATCCTAATAAGAACTCTGAAATTTTGATCCATACAAGATAACCAGTTGTCAAAAACATTTGCAACTCTATGTGGTGAATACAAGTTAGAAACTATTTGGATGATTGGCCATATAGAACAATTGAACAAACAAACTTACAATGGAAGACCAAGTGCTTAGTTGTCTTATCGTGATGATCGGAAGACACATTGCTCCATGCGAGTTGCATTTTATAAAGAAATCCTCGATAAGTATTACTCCTTTACAAAGGTATCACACAATTTTTTAGTGGTACCTTCATTTTCCAGATTTTCTTATTATTATTGACTGGGCACAATTAGACTGGCAAGTGCTCTATACCTGGAATCAACCAAGAATTTACCGGCATCATATAGATTCCAATGAAATTTATCCGTTCCTTGCGATGGTTGGACCAATGCCAATGGCCCTAACAGAGCGTTACATGCCGCAAGTCTAGAACCAATTAAATCTCGTTTGATGTCATGTTCGGTGGAGATGGTCTGTCTTGTGAAAGGGATAATATCGTATAGAGCTGGATATTATTCCCAACGTGTGATATTACCTAACTACTTATCCTCTATAATCTAATTTCTAGCCATCCTTAATAGAAAATGATACACAACAAAAGAAATGTTTCTACGTCGCATTTTTTTTTACCGTGAACAGCAAGCGCTCTGCTTTTGCATTATAGTAGAGGGAAATACATTGTAGGATGGTTTTGCACAAGCGTGCCAGGAAAACAACACTAAAAAACAACTCGACGACATGTCCATGAGAACAACGGGCAAAAAATAGAGAAACAAACACTACACACATGCCAGTAACACCTGGGCTGCTAGTCTCTGAAGTTATCGTTGGCCATATTCAGGAGCTCCAAATCAGCTTTCACCAAGCTAGCTACCGAAACTGCAGAAGCCGTCTTTTTCTGGAAAATCCTTCTTCCCCTTTCTTTCCTTTTATGCCAAATAACATAAACTGCCAAAGCTATGTTCTTATTTTGCTGGTCATTGGTTCCTCCTCTTATTGCACTATCCCACCAATTGCATACCTTATCAGCAGCACCAGCTGGCTGTGTTGCCACTGGGAGCGTGCCCTGAAATTGATGCCAAACCCCCTGGGCAAAAGGGCACCTAAAAGCCAGATGAAAAGCAGTCTCCAAAACCTGATAACATAAGCTGCGTTTTTTCATCATGAGGCCACCCCCTGTCCTTGAGCCGATCCGCAATCCAGTTTCGATTTTGCAGAAATAGCCAGAAAAAGAATTTCACTTTCCCCTCAGCCTTGATCTTCCAAGCTTGATACAAGTGTGATCTTTTCATTCTGCCATAGAACTGAAAAGCATAAGCAAAGGCCGCAGAATACAGTATTCTGACCATCCGTTGTTAGTTTCCATGTAATTGTGTTTGCCTCTTCTGAAAGGTGTACGTCTTGGATCTTGGTCCATAACTCCAATGAACTGAACCATTTGCTCTTCTGCATTTGATTCTTTGTAGGCCTCTCATCCATCTACCATTGGATAAAACTTCCATGACAGTCTTTCTGGCAGCAAGCTTTAGCAACAGATTTTTCTGGCCTGCCCATTGAGCTCTAAATCCTGTATTGCTGCCCAGAACTGCCCCATTGTCCGCAGATTAATGTTGGAATTGCTCTTCTCTTCTGCCTTGCAAATCAAGTTGGTGTAGGCGGCGCGGCGGAACGCGCCTATTAACCTAGACCAACCCAAAAATGTGAGATGTAGGCGCCGCAGCGGAGCGCTTCACCTAGTTTAAATTAAACCTCAACCCTGCCTCCCCGGCTCCACCCCTGCTTCAGATGACTCTTCTCCGATCATGTATCGGAGGCTATCTACAGCTCTATGGAAGTCAAATCATCAACTCGACCTGAGTCACATCACATGCAGAATGCTCCGCGGCACACACAGAGCGTGGCATGGTGCTGCGCTGTCCCGAGGACTCTGAGAGTTTGTCATTCGGAAAAAGAGTTGTTTGTGGCGAGTCAATTGGCTCGTTGCATGTGGTGTGTGTGGCGCAGATAAATATAATTTGACCAAAAAATGTTTTGTCGGTGGTTCGAGAAAAAGACATTTTCTCAAACTGAGGATAAAGTATATAGAAATCAGTCACAAATGTTTCTTACAGTCATGCCATATGGCACGACAAAACAAATTACCCAATGAGACAGATCACTTCACTGGTAACATTTCTCTTCTTTATTAACTCAAAACTCACATCATTTCACAGGAGTACTATGATGGTTTTATTGCTTCGATAGTGCAGGCTGCATGCAGTTGTACTGGTTAATGAATGCGGAGGTAACACTGGTCGAATAGGTGCAACACATGGGAAAGACATAAATTAACTTGGAAAGACAATGTTGATCATTCGTCTTCTGAAGATGGAGGACTAGGGTCCCCTTTGTGTAGCCATGCTGCCAAAGCCTTCGAGATAGAAGATCTGAAGAAATCGCTAGAGTCTGAAGAAGTGGTCCCTGGTTGACTATGATTGCAAGCTTGACTAAGATTGCAAGTATAAGACACATTACCCTGAATATTTTGCCAATACTCTTGGCAAGATGATCAATTATGCCTGGATCTCCTTAATCTCGCCTGCTGCTGGAAGCTTCAGTCAGAGAGAGGCCTCAGCTGAAGGCCATTAACATGCACATACGCCCTTCCGCGGTAACAGGTCAGGCTGTTCCCTGGATGCTCCTTGAGTTCCTTTCTCACAGTATGAATCGTCGCACTGATGAATGGGCTGTCTACTCGATACCAGTCGTTGCATATGAAGCTGACCTCCCTGAGGCTCACGAGATGCTTGATACCCATAGGGTCTGTATTTGGTGAGCCAGAGTAGAACTGGATCTCGAATTTAAGAAACTGCAGCCACGCATAGCTCCTTCTTGGAATGGAAAGTAACCTGTGGCACGCGGCTGTCAATATGGAGCACCACGAGCCTTGCTGAAGACTACTCGCTTTTTCGGGACGACTTCGAACCTTAGCATAAGGATCTGTGGGCTAGGCATCTCTCGCAGAGTAACGAGACACTTCCATCCAGGAACGTGCATGTGTTTCATGCCAACAATTAGTCCCCCGTCACCAGATGAACCAGACTGCTTTTGAAAGGACAAGATTTCCCCGGTTAGCGAAGACATCAGATCAGTCTTGTTCCAATCTTGGCGCACACACTCCGGCAATCCCTCCACTTGTGAAAGCTGGCCAGCTTCCCATGGTAGTGTAGTGATCCGCTCATCCAATTCAAGAATCTTCAGCTTTTTCAGCCTCCCGATTTCCCTCGGTATCTTCGTTACCTTTGTTGATTGCAGATGTAGTCGCTCTAAATTCTGGAAGCTACCGACCTCACTGGGTATCTCTGTTATCCCTGTGTGACTCACATCGAGAATCTCCAAATGCGGCAATGCCTCAATGATCTCCTGGACAGCTCTCTTATCATTCCGTTCTCGCTGACATCAAGAGTCTTCAATTTCTTTAGTCCGTCCGCCGACTGTTAGGGTAATAGATATACTCTCCTGCAGAATCAGCACGAAACACACGAATAGGCGTGGAATACTGAGTACGAACCATGACCACAAAGCGCTGATAAATAGCAAGCACCTCGCTGCGAGAGCGCATAAAAAATAACCAGGTGTACCGTGAAAAATCATCAATAAACAAAATATAGTATCGGTGGCCCCCTTTTGAAGCAAAGGGAGCCGGACCCCACACATCTGAATGAACTAAATCAAAAGGTCGCTGAGATACAGACACACTAGTAGGATAGGGAAGCTGAATCTGTTTACCTAACCTACTACCCTGACATGAATGTAACGACGACACATCTCCAGAGACAAGCCCCAGAAGATCACGACGAACTAAGGATGATAAACAGGAGCCACAAAGATGACCCAGCCGATGATGCCACTGCTGAAACGAGCCAGTGACAGACGCAACAACCGCAGGAGAAGTGGCAGAAGAAGTGTCAGCGGAAGGAACGCGAAGCCAGTCTAACTCCCATAGCCCCGGAGACTCAATGCTGCGAGGGCCAGCTCCAACCAGAGCCTGTGTACGACGGTCCTGAACAGCACAAGAATCAGCATCAAGAATGACACGACAACCAGAATCAGTAAGCTGACTAGCAGAGAAAAGGTTCATCTTAAGGCTGGGAACATGAGAAACATCAGGAACAGAGAAGGAGGAAGTAGAGAGGGTGCCTCGACTGGAAACAGGAAGAGAGGTACCATCAGCCGTAATAACACGGACAGGAGAAATAAGGGAGCGAATAGCAGAAAGAATAGAAGACGCAGAAATCATATGAAAAGAAGCTCTAGAATCCAGATACCACGGGGATGACGTACCTGACTGTGTAGAAGATGATGGTCGCGCGGTGCCAGAAGAACTAGTCACAGAACCAGCAGTACCTGACGAGGAGGAGCCTGTAGCAGCGAGCAGACTACGAAGACCACGAATAATATCCTGATCAGACAGAGCACCAGCAGGGGGTCCAGAAGCACCAGCAGGAGGTCCAGAAGCAACAGCAGAAGATCCTGAAGAACCAGACTGACGACGAGCAAGATACTGCTGACGTAAGCGTGGATCCCTCGTCCAGCAACCAGAGATATCGTGGCCAGGCTTGCCACAGTGAGCACAGGGAGGACGAGAACCACGGGGCTGCTGAGACTGACTCTGACCCTGCGCCGGTGGAGCAGAAAGTAGCGGCGGCGCGAGAGACCGCGACGAAGCCGGCGTCACGGGGGGACCACGAGCAGCAAGAACAGAAGGAACCTCAAGAAGACCAGCACCACGAAGACGAGTCTCCTCAGCACGAAGCTCAGCCAGTACCTCAGAGAGCGGAACACGACCACGGGCAAGCAGCTGGGCACGGCGTGGCTCAAACTCCTTGCGGAGCCGCGACAAGAACTCAAAGACGCGCTGAAACTCCAGATCCACGCGCACAATCAGACAGTAGGGACAAGTGTTACACACCGCTGTACGAAGAGAGTCAAGCTAACGCCAAATAGCAGCACTCTGAGTATAGAAATCATCAATAGTAGAATCACCCTGCTTAAGATCATGCTCCTGACGAACCACAAACAGATAAAGAGCATCTCCAGATGGCTGATAGCGCTGACGAAGAAAAGCCCACTGAGCAGCAGCAGTGGGAAGACCCATGAACTCAGCAGCATACTGAGGTAGAACACTGGAAGTGAGAACAGCAGCAGCACGAGCATCCTCATCTATCCACTGAGTGTAGTCAGCCAGATCCAGCCGATAGGTCGTAGTAGCAGTAGAATGCTCCTGGACCTGGCGCTCATAATCAGCCCGAGCAGAAGCATCAGCACTCTGGGCTGCATCCTTGACCGCCTGAGTAGCATCGGGGGCAAGGGCAACGGGCGTCGGGGCACGAGGCACTGGAGGCACAACGGGGCGCGGTGGACAGGAGACCTCACCGGAAAGCACACCCCAAAGGCGAAGACCGCGCATATGGACGCGCATGAAGGCAGCGAAATCAGGATAATTCGCGCCATCAAAAATCACCGGGCAGCGAGGAATCGCAACATAGCCCGACGAGGAAGACATTTTTTTTTCAAGCCGAACGAGATCAGATCAGATCGGATCTGGAGGGCGCGACCGGGGGGCGCACCGGGGGCGGATCCGGGCGGCGGCGGCGAGGGAGAGGACGGGGCGCCGGGCGGCGGCGGGGGCGGCCGGCGGTGGCGGGACGAGGAGGCGGCGGCGGCGGCGGGAGGGGCCGGCGACGGGGGCGGCCGGCGGCGGCGGGGGCGGCCGGCGGTGGCGGGACGAGGAGGCGGCGGGCGGATCCGGCGGCGACGGGGTCGGGCGGTGACGGGCGGTGGCCGGGGGTCCGGGGCGGGCGGCGGCGGCGGCGAGAGAAGAAAAAAAAGGCCTTACGGCTCTGATACCATGTTAGGGTAATAGATCTTATATTACCAGAGGGCAAAAGGCCAGAATATATAGTACATGTACAGGTGCAAATATACAGAAAGCCTCCTAACATATGGGGAAACTAAAATATACAAATATACTCTAACACCGACCACGTCCGGCAACGCTGTAATGTTTGTTTTACTCAAGCACAGATTCTCTAAATGTTGCAGGTCTCTTCAATTGCTGCAGATCTCCGACCTCCCTGGGCAGCTCTACTAGCCCTTGGGTTTTCCTCACGTCCAGAGTCTCCAAATGCTGCAGCCTTGCTATTTCTGGTGGGATTTCACTAATCCCCATCCCTTGTAGGCCGATCAGGTGCCTTACACGGAGCAGTCCATCACATATATCTTTCAGATGATGATTCTCAAGGGCCTCATCACACTCAAGATCCAACACTCAGCAGGCGTTCCAACTGCTCTAGGGGAACTCCTCTGGGCACCTCCAAAAACAACAAGAGACCGAATACGGGACCAATCAATTCAATTCCTAACACCGCATCATCACTGCTTGGCCAATAATCAATGCTTAGACGACGGATTCGACATGAATATGATGAGGCTGTAATTTCAGAACTGCAAGTAATGAAACTATCTTCACGGAATTTCCTTCCAAGGAAATTTCGTATCATGGGGTGCATTCCGTGCCTAAATAACCTAGCATGGAATCCGTCTGAGAACTGGATCAATCCTCTGCTGACAAGCTCGTCGAAGTAACCTTTCGCTGCATTCTCACCACAAACAAATCCATGGGCAATCCATCTTCTGACCAAATCATCCCTTCTCATCTCATGATTCTCGGGGTACATAGTGCAGTACAATAAGCAAGTCTTGAGCATATGATGAGGAAGATCATCGTATCCAAGCTGCAAACTCTCAACCAGTGGCTCAAACCCTGGAGTATTCTGGATTACATTTTGTACGACTTGCTTCACAATCGTATCTTGCACATCACGTGTCTTTGCATATACGCCTTGTTGCCACCACACATGCGCACAACAGGATGGTCACAGTCGAAACCTTCTCCAACTATATCAGAACTCAGAGCAGCTATAATCCGGGCGCCAACATTTTCACTACCAATTTCATACACCCATCCTTTATCGCGATACTCACGTCGAGGATTCATTTTGTATAGCAGGGTATCAAAGTCATCATGGCGCTTCTCGGCAATATCATTCATACACGTGGAAAATGATAGGTTGTTCCATTTCACAATTGGAAAAAGGCGACCCACCCCGCGTCGCCCTCCTCTGGCGGCACGGGGGGGGGGGGGGGGGGGGGGGGGGAACCCTAGCCGCCGCGTTGCCACCCCCTCCCCCTCCCCCGCTCTGCCGCCACCGGAGGAGGCGCCGGCGAAGCCGCGCACGTCCTAGGAAGGTGGCGGCAGGGCCTCTTCCTCCTCCCTCGATGCTCGTGTCTGGACTGCTCGGCACGCGGCGGCGTGGCGGCGCTGCAGGTGATGCGCGCGAGAGGAGTTGGCTGTTGTGGCGACGGCGCCGGTGGCCGTAGATGGCATGGACGGCGCGATGCTGCAGATCGATCTGGGCCCTTCCGGGCCTGATCTGGGTCTTGCGGGCCCGACCAGCCTGGTCCCTACGCCTGGGTGGCGAGGCGGCTCCCCTCCTTCTGCCCCCTCCCCCCCCTCCCGCACTCCCTATGGGTGGCCAAGCAGTGGCGGCTAGACCTGGTCTGGCAACGCCCCCCTCGGGCCGGCCGAACCTGGACTGGTGGAGGCCGAGACGATGGTCCCGGACGGCGGCCGTGGTGGAGGCAGGGAGGCGGCTGCGGGCGGTGCGGCCCGGCCGGCCCAGATCTGGGCCCATTCGGGCTCAATCTGTGTTGTGCGGGTCCTAACCTGCTGGCCCCTGCGCTAGGTGTGTGTGTGAGCTCTGCTCCGCGCAGGTTGGGTCGCCTGGGCGACGTTGCTGGCAATGGCGCCGGCGCCGGCGGCCGGGTGCGACCCCTCACTTCCCCTTGGTCGTCCTCCCTGGCCCCGAGCGCAGGGATGTTGCTGCTTTGGCCGGGTCGAGTGGAGCCCAACGCCTTCTCGGTGTGGCGGCTCGAGGCGTTTTCTGACGCTGATGGTGGGGGTGGCGGGGGTGGGTGACCAGCGATGCTTCTTTGAGGTGGCTGTGCGCGAACCTGCCGGTGACTCCTGCTAGGGTTAGCACGGGGGCTCCATGTGAGGAACATGGTGCTTGGTTGCGGGAGCGAGGTACCAAGACTCGGGCGAAAGCCCTGCCATTGGGCCGATGACGGCGACGCCTGTGGGTGTCGCATCCTGTTGAGGCGTCATCGAGGAGCTCCGGCACCTCCCTCGCCTAGGGTGTCAGGTTCCGGGTGAAAACCCCAGATCTGGCTTGCTAGATCGGGCGACGGCGGCGTCTTCGACGTCGTACCCTCCATGGTGGCGTCGTCTTGGAAACTTGATTTCCTGGTACGAGTCACTACTCATCGTCGTGGTCCTCGGTGTTGGCCTCATGCGGTGTCTTAGTGCAGTTGGAGTGTCGGCCTCTCGAGTCGTATTGCGGATGGCTTGTGCGACTGGGATCCTCCTCGGACGGCGCAAGCAAGCCTCCGGATGACCAGTGGTGGGCTCGCCTCTGTGGTTGATGGCGAGTCGGTGAAGACCGCATGCTAGTAAGTCGGTTGAGGTTGCAGGGAGGTAGCCATTGCGCCGGCGGCGTACCCCGGATATGGGCTGAGCCTGGATGGCTCGCGGGATCTAGGTGGGACCCATCTTGGCTGCGAATGGCATGCTCCTAGCGATATCGACGATGCGCAAGCACTGCGACTTTCATCGGCAAGGGTTCTGTTCGGCGGAGGAGCTCGCTCTGTGGCGTCCTGGAGAAGCACTCGACGGATTTCGACGTTAGCCGTAGTCTTGTTTTGAGTGTTGGGTGTGTTGTATATATGGGTGTTTCGGCATTCTCTTAGACTAGTAAATCAAACACCTTTTTTTCTACCAATGAATCGAAACGCAAAGCTTTTTGCGTTTTCGCGAAAAAAAATATCATTCATACACGTTGATGTGATAATTCTGCTTCCTAGGTTATTCTCTGGTAGAGATTTCCTAATGACTTCCCATTCTCCATTGTGCCAGATATCATCAATAATTACCAAGTACTACCTATAAAAGTTGGAAATTAAATGTTATTTTTACAGTGTTAAGTACATGCTGCCGCCGAGCCACTTAACGAATACAACATGCTGACAACATATCAGACACACATATGGAATGTGTCATTTCCTAGGATTGGTACATTCCTAGCGACACTTTACTAATGCGCCATAAGATAAATTCTCCGTTTACGGATAAATTCAAAAGATATTTTGATATATCAGTGATTTAATTTATATGACAACAGAGAAAGTAAATCCTTTCTATGCCAGATCCAGTGCAATGTTCTCAACATGGGACCGGCTAGGGAAATAGATGAACAAAATATAGATAGAGCCAGAGGAGCAATAGTGGTAACATATATAGCAAAGAAAAGTAGATTTCAGTACATGTATGCAAAGTCCCATGTGTTCTTCATGGACCGGTTAGGGAAACAGTTGATGCAAAATTTAAACGGAAACGTAGTCAGGCGGTCTCTCGCTCACGCTGGTTGCTCCAACGCACACACGACTCTCTCCGAACAGCTCTTCTCTACGTGCATCTCCTATTGAACTAATGCTCGCCTAGTTTGGTACAAGCATTTTAACCGGTTTTGTGGTGTATTATACTCGCCGGTTTTGAATACAAGTGAAAACGCGAGCGGGCCGTTTGGCAGGCCGGTCTTGCCGGGCTCATACCGCCGAGGAAAACCCCATGATACACGTCGGGGGAGGAGTTTAGGAAACGCTCGACCGCCCTCGCGTTTTGGGGATTTTCGTTAGCACACGGGCGAACGCTGAGAATCTGTTTGTTTCTCTCATTTGATTTTCGTTGAAATTGCAAACCGAATGAATTACCTGTGTGCCAAACACCCAAACTTGATTGATGCGGACAGATTTGACAAGTATTTGGGTGGAAGAAGGGGATCAGGTGAAGGAAGTGTTTTCACCCAATACACTTGGGATAATACTCAGCGAAACACTTAAAATCTCTTCTACTCCCTCTGTTTCAAAATATGGACGTTTTAGCTTTGTAAATAAAATGTATCTAGACTTCTTTTAGTGTCTAGGTTCGTCTAGGTTTGGAGTAAACCTAGACACTAAAAGAGGTCTAAATACATTTCATTCACAAAGCTAAACGTCTTATATTTTGAAACGGAGGGAGTACCAGACAAGGCCTTAGGGGACAATGTTTTGGACGGTACAGGAGAAAAACACTTGCAAAAGTTTTTCATCTGGCAGATGAGCACTCACCTATTAATTGATTGGTGGTGGCCCCCTCCCATTGTTCTCCATGCAGCTAGCTTTTTTTACTCACAAGTAATTGATTGGTGGTATAAGGCGTCGTTTACTCGTGAAAATTAGATCGTAGATAGAGAGCGAAAATCGGAAGTTAATAGAATTGGAAACGGCTAAGAGGATGGATGTGATGACCATTTCCCCACTCTGTTCACAACCAAAAGAATCCGGCGACATATTTGAATTGTTTTGTTCCTGCCGGCGAAATCTCGTGTTCGACAAAAATCGTCCAAAACAGTTCTAACAGAAAATCACCCAAAAGAGGTTCGACGATCAAATTATTACAAAACATGATGAAATCCGGCGATCATTCGTCAACGGGAATGAGCTCCTCCGCTGGGTCTACTGTGACGGGGATAGGATCCTCCGCCGGGTCTGCTGCGATAGGGCACGTCGACGAATTCGAGGAGGTGGAGGCAGAGCTCGGCGATAGCGTGGTGGCCGAGACGGCCATCGCAGAGCTCTGTGTGTAGGCGGGGACATCTGATACGTTACAATCGTATTTATAATTTTTGATGTTTAATGCTTGGTTTTTATCTACTTTCTTATGTTTTGTCCACACTTTGGAGTAATTTTTATACACTTTTTGGACTAATCTATTAACAAGATGTCATAGTGACAGCTGCCTGTTTTCTGCTGTTTTTGGTTCCAGGAAAGTCAGAAAATGAATATTCTCAGAATTAGACGGGACAAAAGCCAAAATCAGTATTTCACCGAGAGAGACATGGAGCCAGAATACAAGACGGAGAGAGGCCAGAGGGCCGCCACACCACCTGGCCGCACGGCCAGGCCTGGCCCGCGCCAGGGGGTGGTGTGGCCGCCTAGGGCACCCCCTCGGCCTCCCCTTTCACCTATAAGATGCCTCCGGTACAAAAATCCTAAACACCTGATCAAAAATTCCACGAAAGAGTCTGTAGCCGACGTCATCTCCATCCCTAGATTGGGAGGGATCTAAAACTCTTCCCGGCACCCTGCCGGAGGGGAGAATTCACCTTGGAGACCTTCTTCATCACCATGCAAGCCTCCGGTGTGATGCGTGAGTAGTTCATCCTTGGACTACGGGTCCATGTAGTAGCTAGATGGTTGGTTCTTCTCCGTTGTGCTACCATGTTTAGATCTTGTGAGCTTCATTCATCATCAAGATCATCTTGTAATCCCACATGTTGTGTTTGCGGGATCCAATGGATATTGAGATGCTATTTCAGATTGATTATTGATTCTATCATGTCTTTGTTATTTGTGATCTTGCATGTTTTTCATTGTTAGTAGCTATCTTGGCCGAGTAGATGCTAGCAAATCCAAGAGGGAGTATTTATGCTCGATAGTGGGTTCATGCCTTTAGTAATCTGGGGAAGTGATATAAATCTCTAAGATACTAGATGTGTTGTTGCTACTAGGAATAAAATAGTAATCCTTTGTTCATAGAACAATCTTATTGTTTACTTTACACGCAATGCGTAATGCAATTATCTGTTGACTGCAACTTAATACTGGAGGGGGTTCGGATGATAACCTGAAGGTGGATTATTAGTCATAGATGCAGTTGGATTACGGTCTATGTATAATGTTGTAATGCCCAATCAAATCTCATAGGAGTTAAGATGATTAGTATATGCATGTATGCTTTCTCGATGTTTGTCAATTGCCTCGATGTAATTTGTTCACCCAACATGTCATCTATCTTAAGGAGAACCACCACTAGTGAACTATGGACCCCGATCCTTTCTTTTACCGTCAATCTACAACTGTTTACTACTTTCTGTTTACTTTCTGCAAGCTTTTACTTTCTTCCACACAATACATTTAATCCTTTGTTTTCAGCAAAATTGGTGAGATTGACAACCTCACTGTAAGTTGGGGGCAAAGTTCTATGGTTGTGTTGTGCAGGATTCCAAGTTGGCAATAACACCTTGGAGGTGTTTCCTTACTTCTACTGATTCGATAACCTTGGTTTTATAATTGAGGGAAACTTACTGATGTGCTCATCATATCTTCCTCTTGGGGTTCCCCAACAAGCTTGAGATATCTTGGGCCATCAAGCTCTTTTCTGGCGCCGTTGCCGGGGAATCAAGGACATTTTCACAAGGCGAGTCCCTCATAACCAATCTCTTTACTTTGTTTTATTTGTTTTGCTTAGTTTATTTTTGTTTTGTTTGCTTGTTTCTTTATCAAAAACACAAAAAAATAGTTTTACTAGTTTGCTTTCTTTATTAAAAATAAAAAAATGACTACTCTTGAAAACACCAAGTTGTGTGAGTTCAGTAGCACCAACAACAATGATTTCATGTGCACACCTATTGCTCCACCTATTCCTGGAGCTACTTTCTTTGAAATAAAACCTGCTTTACTCAATCTTGTTATGAGAGAACAATTTTCTGGTATTGGTAATGAAGATACTGCTGCTCATTTAAATAACTTTATTGAACTTTGTGAGATGCAAAAGCATAGGGATATAGATGGAGATATTATTAAGCTTAAATTGTTTCCTTTCTCTTTGAGAGGAAAAGCTAAAGAATGGTTGCAATCCCTAACTAGAAATAGTATTGATTCTTGGACTAAATGCAAATATGCTTTCATTGGAAAATACTATCCTCCTGCTAAGATTTTATCTATGAGAAGTGAAATAATGAAATTTAAACAATCTGACAATGAACATGTTGCTCAAGCTTGGGAAAGAATGAAATCTTTGGTAAAGAAAATTGTCCCACTCATGGACTGACTGCTTGGATGATTATCCAAACCTTTTATGCAGGATTGAACTATTCTTCAAGAAATCTACTGGATTCTGCTGCTGGAGGTACATTTATGACCATTACTTTGAGTGATGCAACACAGCTTGTAGATAATATGATGGTTAACTATTCTGAATGGCACACTGAAAGAGCTCTACAAGGTAAGAAGGTAAATTATGTTGAAGAAACCTCCTCCTTGAGTGATAAAATTGATGTTATTATGTCTATGCTTGTTAATGGGAAAGCTCATATTGATCCAAATCATGTTCCCTTAGCCTCTTTGGTTTCTCAAGAAGAGCAAGTTGATGTGAACTTTATAAGAAATAATAATTTTGGCAACAATGCTTATGGTAATAACAATTATAGGCCTTACCCTCCTAATAATACTTATGGTTATCATCAAAAACCTGGAATACCTAGTGAAGGAAGAATTTTAGAAGTTGAAAGAGCCACCAAAAACTTCATACAAATGCAACTTGAACAAAATCAATTATTTACTAAAACTATGGAGGAACAATCTACCATTTTGAAGAATATTAGTCATCAACTTGAGAGTTTAAATAGGGAAATTCCTAGTTTGCAATTAAAACTTTCTAATGCTGAAAGAAATATATCATCTTTGTCTGAAGCACAATCCTCTTTGATTAATAAAATGGCTGCTAAACCTGAAACTATTGATAATCCCTTTGCTGCTACTAATTCCATACAAGTTAGAATTGATGAAAATGTTAGACTATTAGCTGAATTGCATGCTAAGTGGGAAAGAGAAGATGAAATTGCTAGAAATATTAGTGTTTCTACTATCACTACCACTAGTGTTGAAGCTAATAACAGCTCTACTACTTTAAATGATAATTATGATTTTGATCTTGATGGTTGCAATATCTCTGAAGTAATTAAGTTCCTACAAAAGCTTGCTAAAAGTCCTAATGCTAGTGCTATGAATATGGCCTTTACAAAACACATTACTGATGCTCTCATAAAAATTAAAAAAGAAAAGATGAAACATAAAGCTTCTATTCCTATGAAACTAGAAGATGGTTGGGAACCCATCATTAATATGAAAGTGAATGATTTTGATCTTAAAGTATTATGTGATCTTGATAGTAGTGTTTCTATTATGCATAGAAAGATTTATGACATGTTTGATTTGCCACCATTAGAAGATTGTTATTTGAATGTCCCACTTGATGATAATGCCAAAAAGAAACTCATGGAGAGTATTAATAATGTTTTTATTAAGGTTAACAATGCCTATGTCCCTGTTGATTTCTATGTTTTGGATGTTGAATGCAATGCTTCTTATCCTATTATATTGGGAAGACATTTTCTTAAAACTGTTGGTGCCATTATTGATACGAAAGAAGGCACCATTAAATATCATCTCCCACTCAAGAAAGGTATAGAATACTTCCCTAAGAAGATACAGAAGATTTCTTTTGCCTCTCCTATGAAAACAAAATTTTCTCTTAATGCTTCTTCATTTGAGAACACTTGATTCTTTTTCTTGCGTCTTATGCCTAACTTAAAGGCGTTAAAGAAAAGTACTTATTGGAAGATAATCCAAAAGTTTTAGATGAGACTTGGAAATTATTACTTCAGTAATAACCTCTCCTTATCCTTTTTATTTGCTTTTGGGGCCAAGAATAACCTCTAATGAGAGAGAAGTAATACTTGAGAAAGTTGCTGTCCCGAAACAGATTTTTGTGCTTAACTGTAAAAATTCTTGTAAAATATCTTTACGTAATTTTGAGGCGTGAATTTTTGTGTTTCTGCCCCAGGTTGTTATCTAACTTTCGTTAGTTCAACACTTTTCGATTTGAGCAACATAAGATCTTTGAAAAAAATTGGTTTTTACCTGCTGGTCTATTTTGACAGATTTCTGCCATTATTTGTATTTGCTTCTTGTTGATTCCTTTTTGGATTCTCTTTGGGGAATTGAGATTTTTGAGGGAAGTTATATAGTAGATTGTGTTTTAATGGAAGTTTTATTGGTTTTGAAACTGAATCTAAAGACTTATTATTTTGAGTGCACTAATGTTGCTAATAAAGATTATGTGAAGTTTTGTGTGAAGGAAAAATTTCAGGTGTATGGAGAGAATGATGTATGAGATGAAGAATGGACTAAAGCTCAAGCTTGGGGATGCCACGCGTGTCACCCCAAGAAATATCCAAGAAGTAGAAGTGTCAAAGCTTGGGGATGCCCAAGGCATCCCCTTCTTCATCAATAAAAATTTCAGATTTCTTCCAAACACTTTATTTTTATTGTTTCATGCACAGTTGTGTTGTTCTTGGAGTGTCTTTGTTTTTGTTTTTCGTTTTCGTTTGCTTGGTTTTCTTAGTTTGCTTGAATAAATTGGTTGAACCCCCTCATTCATACATTAGTTTTTAAATAGTTTGGTTTGGATTGGAAAAGAGTAGGGAACGTCCATGCTTAAGTGGTAAAGAGAGCTTGTTTTTGACTGTGGCCCATGCTTTGTCATGCCATGCTTGATATTGTTTTTGCTTTATGCTTAGTGATTTTTGTTGTAGCATGACTTGTTACAAACAATTGAGGTTGCTTAATGTGCCTTGAAAGAATCATGCGTTGTTTTAGCATATTAAAGCATATTATTATGGTATTCTCCTTTGATGTTTTATTTGGGTTGACTTGGCACATGCTCACACCATGTTATGACTATCCCAAGTCACCATAGCCTTTATGATCCTTTAGTTTTCGACTTTTAATATCACTTTATGTTTTAATTAATAATGTTTTGTCACTTTGCATGATTATGACCATTATTGCTCTCTTAGTTGGCCGCTCTCAGTCTTTTGCTAGCCTCCATAACCAAGTATGAGTTCCACTCATGCATCTAACTCCTAAAACCAAGTTATTCCAAAAATTCTACCATACCTGCCTATTAGCATTTACTATTCCAACTATATTCATGTTTTTTATCTACCTTCCGGATTAAACTTGTTATGTGAAAACTAGTGATTAAAGCTCTCACGAACTTGATGGCACACTTTACTTTCTTATACTTAATAATCTTGAACCATTTCATATATGCTTGCGCTTTATAAGTTGAAGTTAGCAGAACCATGTATCATGGGGAACGCTTTCAACATTGCACTTATTATTCCGTTGATATCATGATTCTTTTGCTTATGGATCTCGGCGGTGTGAAATAAAAGGGGAACTTGTAAGATCATGGAGTTTGTATGTGTGTTAGAGAAACACCTAGGCCGCTAGCCTAATCCATGCCTAATCATGGTGGAAACTTGCACCATAACCATAATACGCACTCTATGAAGCATCCTCAATAAAAACCCATGCAAATAGCAAATAAAAAAAGATTGTTGAGATGCTCATTGTCTGCTTGCCTTGTCATTTTGATTATGGGATAACTCCTGTATCATGTGCAAGGGGTACCCCGTTGGCAGTTCTCTATGATACATATGTACTTACAATGACAAGAGCTTAATTCTGACTGAAGTTGAGTAGCATGAGGTTCGGTACTCGTAAGTAAGGGGCATGAGATTTCAACTTATAACTTATCAAGTATATCCTCTTAGTTGTGTCACTTTAACCTTAATCACCTAAATATGCTTATGATAGGGGCAATGAGAGATTAAAGCTAATAAGTACCATATTTTTTGGAAGCTCTTTATGAAACTTAAATCCCTGCTTCCTTCTATGAAGGTCTTTCTTTTACTTTTATGTTGAGTCTCCACCTTCTATATTTATGCACCTATTTTGAGAGCATAGCGGACATTCTTAGTTCTATGTGCATTGTCCCAAGACTTGTTATCACTTATTTTTGATGTTCCATGCTTTGTTTTTATCTACTTTCTTATGTTTTGTCCACACTTTGGAGTACGTTTTATACACTTTCTTGGACTAACCTATTAACATGATGTCATAGTGCCAGCTGCCTATTTTCTACTATTTTTGGTTCTAGAAAAGTCAGAAAATGAATATTCTCGGAATTGGATGGGACAAAAGCCAAAGTCAGTATTGCACCGAGGGGGACACGGAGCCAGAATACGAGACGGAGAGGGGCCAGAGGGCTGCCACACCACCTGGTCACGCGGTGATAACCCACAAGTATAGGAGATCGTGTGTAGCCTTTTCGATAAGTAAGAGTATCGAACCCAACGAGAAGCTAAAGGTAGGATAAATATTCTCTCAAGTACTATCAACGAATGATACAACTCTACGCACAATAAACGTTTGTATTATATAGGAAATAAAACTAGAGCAACAATACGAGTAATAGAGATAGCTTTGCACGATAATAAATAACAAGAAAGTAAATCTAGTTGCTGCAGCAATAAAATACACTAAACTAACAGAACCATGAGTGTGGAATAGTGGTGGTAATTGTGGTGGCTTTGTCCAAATTTAAATAGCGAATAGATCAGGTTCATTGTCTTCGATGCAGTTTTCTATGTGGGAGAGGCTAAATATACATGCGCTTCACTACTTGGAATTACATGTACTATATGATTGGATTGTTAGCAAACATCCGTAAGTACTAATCAATGCATTAAGGTTTCCCCAACCATATCCTTAAGTTTAATGGTCCTCTTACTCCCATATGTGCAACGTTCCGGTTCGCGTCCTCAGGTTTCTATCACTCCGGTAGAACTTCCGTTTCCTCTTACACATACTACAAACCCTATGATATTTAATTCATGCACACACAAATATAATAGACACCAAAGGACGGTATGATATCAACATACAACTCTAATGAACCAAAGACGTTCAACCATTCAATCTAAGAACAACGAAACTATGCAAACATGACATAGATCATAGGATTATAACTTATAGCATCAAACACCATGTTTACATAGGACGATACAGAGGTGTGTGGGAGGATGAACCACTGCATACTAGGAGGGTTAGGTGATGGATATGGCGGTGAAGATGGTGAAGAAGGCGGCGACGGTGCCGGCGGCGGCGTGGGGGACTCCTTCCCCGCCGCTGGTATCATGGGGGAACACCGCCCCTTAGCCCCCTTCCTTCATGACTTCTTGGGAGCCCTCCCATTGGAGATGGGATCCATGGGGGAGGTAAAAACATGGCTTTGGTGGCTGAAAATTCGTGGGTGGAGATGCCCTGGGCGAATTAGGTTTCCTCCCTTTATATAGCTTCTCGGATTCTCGTCACCCCATCTTGTGCTGCAGTAAATCGGACCTGTAAGGCCAGTCCGGAGTCGGAATCAGCTACATTTTATGTCCAGAACGTTTATTGCGAAATTTCCAACAACTTTGTATTTGAAGAATTTTCCGTTTGACGCCTTCTTCAACCCGAAACATGACCATCTTTAAAAAGAGTTCTGAGACAGATTTCTGAAAAATTCCAATTTGACTCCAACAAGGTTTCCACTTGTATCCTTGGTAATTCCTACACATCAAAGTGTAAAATAAGAACATTGTGCACTTTTGCAACTATTAGTAGGTTAGTCTAAATAAATCATAAACTTTATACAAAAAAGAGTGTCAAAAGCATATTATTAGCATAAAACCATCAAAAATTATAGACACGTTATGGACGTATCACACGGCCAGGCCTGTCCCGCGCCAGGGGATGGTGTGGCCGCCTAGGGCACCCCCTCGGCCTCCTCTTTCTCTCATAAGATGCCTCCGGTACAGAAACCCTAAGTACTCGATCAAAAATTCAATGAAAGAGTTTATAGCCGCCATCATCTTCATCCCTAGATCTAGAGGAATCTGAAGCTCTTCCTGACACTTTGCCGAAGGGGAAAATTCACCCTGGAGGCCTTCTTCATCACCATGCAAGCCTCCGGTGTGATGCGTGAGTAGTTCATCCTTGGACTACGGGTCCATGTAGTAGCTAGATGGTTGGTTCTTCTCCTTTGTGCTACCATGTTTAGATCTTGTAAGCTCTGTTCATGATCAAGATCATCTATTTATAATCCTACATGTTGTGTTTGCAGAGATCCGATGGATATTGATATGCTATTTAAGATTGATTATTGATTCTATCATGTCTTTGTTATTTGTGATCTTGCATGCTTTCCGTTGTTAGTAGCTATCTTGGCCGAGTAGATGCTAGCAACTCCAAGAGAGAGTATTTATGCTCGATAGTGTGTTTATGCCTCTAGTAATCTGGGGAAGTGACAGAAATCTCTAAGGTACTAGATGTCCTATTCCTACTAGAGAGAAAACATCAATCCTTTGTTCATAGAACAATCGTATTGTTTACTTTACACGCAATGCATAATGCAATTATATGTTTCTTGCAACTTAATACTGGATGTGGTTCGGATGATAACCTGAAGGTGGATTATTAGTCATAGATGCAGTTGGATTACGGTCTACGTATAATGTTGTAATGCCTAATCAAATCTCATAGGAGTCAAGATGATTAGTATATGCATGTATGCTTTCTCGATGTTTGTCAATTGCCCTGCTGTAATTTATTCACCCAACATGTCATATATCTTAAGGAGAACCACCACTAGTGAACTATGGACCCCGGTCCTTTCTTTTACCATCAATCTACAACTGTTTACTGCTTTCTGTTTACTTTCTGCAAGCTTTTACTTTCTTCCACACAATACGTTTAATCCTTTGTTTTCAGCAAAACCGGTGAGGTTGACAACCTCATTGTAAGTTGGGAGCAAAGTTCTGTGGTTGTGTTGTGTAGGATTCCATGTTGGCAACAACACCTTGGAGGTGTTTCCTTGCTCCTACTGGTTCGATAACCTTGGTTTTACAACTGAGGAAAACTTGCTGTTGTGCTCATCATACCTTCCTCTTGGGGTTCCCCAACAAGCTCGAGATATCTTGGGCCATCAACGTCCTCATATAGGATGGCGTTACGACACGCCATGTACTCATCACCAATATGTCTTCGCCTCCCATGAGGAGTTGGAGGTTCGTGTTCCTCTTCTTAGCGGCGAAGTTCGCCTAGAGGAGGTCGAGCTTTCTGTCTTGGTTCTGCGACAGCTGCATCCACCTCTCATCGGCCTTCTCCTTCCTCTTCCCAGCATGGGCCTTCGAGTCAGCGATACACTTCTTGATGGATGCGTGGAGCCATTCGACATGCGGTCCCGTAGCCTTCGGCATCTTGGCCTTCTTCTGGCCAATCTCTGGCTTCCTTCGTCGGCAGCTGGGGTGGATCCTTGGGGTTGTACACTCCATCCTTGTTCTTAGAGAGGCTCACGTGAGTGTCCACCCATTTCTGGCAGTTCTCGATCTTGTAGAACACATGGTGGAACTTGAACTACCTTGTTGTCCATTCTTGCGCTGCATGGCCTTCTCGCCATGCTCCATGTGGACTCTGTTGTACACCGGGTCCAATAAGTTGCGCTCATCGAACACCAGCTTGACACACCTCCAGTAATTCTCCGAGTTTTGGTTTGCATCGGTAATGGGGTCCATGCTCACCGACTTCCATGCTTCGGCGAGGCACATGTCCTCAAGGGCCATCCACTTGACACGGGGTTTCGGTGGTGCTGACGTCCTCGCCTTCCTCTTCTTCTTCTTCCCCTTGCCTTTGGCCATTGCCGCGACGTCCTCTTCAGCCTCCTCCTCATCCTCGGCTTGCGTCTGGTCATCGGCCTGGCCTTCGGCAAAATCCTCCATTTATGCTGGAGATGGCGACGAAATCCGGCTCAAGCCACGGCGGGGCTGGCCAGACAAGTGTGAACACGGCGACAACACGCCTTTTGGCAGAAGTTTGCTCCCTCGCAACGTCAGACTGCCGCCTGCCAAATGGGTGGCACCTTGACCTAAGAGGTGTCCCCATGCCACCGCCACCGAGGAGTGTGGTGGCCCACGCCATTGAGGTCGCCCTCTACCATGCGCGCTTGCCGTCGGCGCTACAGGTGAACGCTAGATACGGCTCGGATGCACCGTATTGGGCCAAGCTTTTCAAGGAGGAGCACGAATCAATGTACCAATCCGCCCTCCACGGCGAAGCACAGGCGCACTGGAACACGGCGAAGCACCGGCGAGTCTGGGCCCAAGTCGCTGCCGACGATGCCAAGGCGGATCTCGAGGAAGACAACTACCCCATGGCGGCGGAGGAGGAGGAGGACGCCGAGACCAATGCAGATTCGCTCGAGGTCCAGACGTCACCATCGCTGCATGAGCTTGGCGACGAGCCAGAGTGGCTGGGCACCATGGCTGCGCATTGTGCATCGTTGGAGGTCATCCACACCAATGACATCAAGCTGGAGCACACGGAGTCCGATAGCTCCGGCTCCATTAATTGGGAGGAGGTCGAGGCATACGTAGATTCATTGTCGGTCGAGCCGACCTCGCCTCCACCGCTCATCCACGAGCCCGACGATGACCTAGAGTGGACAGGCACCATGGCATCCTATCGCGCGTCGATGGAGGCCGTCGTGGTGGTCGTCGACAATGATTAATTAGCTAAATTATGGCCTATGTTTAATCTAAATATTCATTTATTGCTTTGTAGTAGAACTTTGTAATCTAGAGATCAATATATGGCCTCTGTTTAATTTTATGTGAATTTCTAGTTATATTTGTCCCCTGTTTAATTTTATGTGACTTTCTTGTTATATTTGTCCTCTTTTTATATTTATGTAACTTTATAATTGAATTTGAACTCTGTACATTCGTTTAGAAGAAAGGAGCATTTCCGGACCGTTCGCAAATATACAAATTGTCCGCATATATCGATTTGGCGGGTAAACATTTGGGTATATTCTCTCAGCCCCGCTGAAATTCCTAACATTTCCCTTCCTCCAATTCAAAATTTTCTCCTCTCCTCGCGCTTCGCCTCCCCTACTAGATTCACCGCACCCTTCCCCTCTCCCCTCACCCGCCGGATTCGCCGCCCCATGCTCAGCCCCTCCCACCAGACACATCCTCTCTGCCGGTACGCCCTCCGCTCCTCCCCCACCCCACACCCTTCGCGGTGGCCTTCCGGAACACCCCCTGCACCCCCTTCCCGCCGACGCCTACCCTCCCTACAGATATGGTGTTCTCTCTTCTACCTTTGCTTTTCTTTATTTAGTATAATGCATAGCAAGATTCTTCTCTAGAGTTGTTCCTTCTTTATTTAGTATGTGGTATTTATAGATGAGTACTTCTTTATTTGCTACCAAACAAATGACATGTACAAATGAGTATTTATTTATTTAGATTTCACTTATTTAATTTGGTCCTTAATTTTTTTAGTAATAGAGATAACAAAGTTCTTGTATTTAGGTATTGGTATATAATACTTAGGCTGTGACATACATATGTTACCATTAGACTAGTAACATGCATATGTTACTGTCCACTATGACTAGACTTATTATTATATCCATAGTGGGTAGTGTCATAACATAGAGATCATCATATAAACTTGTCATAATGGAAATTCATACACTAGTATCATGTGTATGATACTTATCATGTGTATGATACTAGTAATGGTAGTCACAATGTTGCTATAGCTAAATCTATCAAAAATCTGTATTTGGCTTCACCATGCAATTTGGCTACATCTCCACAATTTAGCTAAATTTCTACATCATGGGTCCCACTGGTACCTCATTTTTTCTAAGACATGATAATAGAGGACACATGTCACACATAGGTCGACTAATCAAATTGGAACCACTTTTGTCATCAGAGCACCCTGTTGCTCTAGTTCCCTCTTTTATAAATATTGACCACTTTTGGCTACACATTATGGATGACACTCCCACTCTGGCTAGCCTAGTAGAAGATAAAGGGAAATTTATACATACTAGTATCATATGTGTATTATAACTACTCCCTCCCTTCCGAAGTAATCGACTCAATTATGTTTAGATACATATGTATCTAGACAAAGTTGAGTCACTTATTTCAGAACATAGCGAGTAGTATACAATACTAGCTACCATGTCCATAGTGGGAGCGACACAACCGCTATCATATAGTCATGTTTGCAAACGTGAATGTGTAATAGAGTTTGTGACGGTCCCACTATGTTTATCCTAGTAAAATATTGTACTATGTATATATAGTCTATTTTTATTTTTTTATTTTCCACTTACTAGCTATGTACTCTCATATTTAGTCCTGTATTATTGTATGTATGGAGTTTTACCTTGTTTTACTAAAAGAAACCGAAAGGTGTGCCTGAACTAACTCAAGTTATAGCTAAGAAATAATTCAGTTAGCTTTATTTTGTGCAGGCTCCATGTTGTCCTATTTGCATGAGCATTGAGGGGCCATGCAGGAAGAGGAATCACCGTAGCTCATTTTTATACTAACTATGCATGTGGGGACCGAAGATATAATGGTATGTGAATTAAATGGATTATTTATGTTGATAGCATACAAAGGAATTTGCAAAACATTTAGTTCGTTGCTTATGAATTGCTGCACTGCTTGAGAAATGGCTGTTGTTTTTTTGTCGGTGTGTTCTTGCCATGTTAGGAAGCAGTTAAATGAAATGACTCCTCGCGACAAGATGCGCATCATGATGCAAGATGGATGTATTTCTTTGAACTGCTCAAATAAAAGGACAAGACAATGATATGAGGTGAGCAATGGGATAATTTATCATCCACTACTATATCTGCTCCTATGATCAGATTGTTGTGTATTGGATGGTGACAAATAATTCTTCACTGCTATTGTATATGAAAATTTTGGTAGTAAGAAAAGACTTTCTGAAAAGCCAGATTAGTTCATATATACTCTCTGTGTACAATTTGCTGTACACGTCCGTATGTTGAGATATATTATAGGAACTCTATATGTATGGTGTAGATGAAGAAATCAATGTGAAACTATATCCGCTTTCCATACATGGTAACTAAATAAAACAATCATCGCCTGATAAGTATTTTTATTTGAAACATATGGTTTCTTCAGAACTAAAAGCTAGCACTGTACTTTTTCTTAAATGAGAAAGTGATGGACTATTGCTATATTTGCAGGACATGATGAAATCCTTAATTCGGTGATAAAACATCCATCAATATCACTCTCATCCATTGAGAAAGCTGGTGTCATTGCTTTTTCCAAAGACAAATATACTCGTATCAGTCCAATTGTCGTCCATACGTTGACGGAGAAAACATTGGACGTAAAACACGTGTAAGTAGTAACAAAAAGAAATTCAGTTTTACTTCACATATTTTTTTCTATATGGGACACTAGCGAACATAATATTCATTACATTGCAGAAGCTAAGTAGTGGTTTTATGAAACTGTGTGACCTCCCCTCGTCAGCAAAAGTTTGGTTGCGCGGCGGTGTAGTTGTGCTTGTGTTCTCCAATTGGTCTCAGGATAAAGAAGGCAGATCAGTCACGGAGAAGGCCACCTGTCATGATTTTGTTTACCGTGGGGGTAACAAAGCCGGTGAGGTAGTCATATTCTGCATCACAAAGTCTGAGCAAGAAAGTAACTTCAATATGTGCTTCTCAAGAGTTTGAAATTCATCTCGCTTCCTTGTATGTAAAGAGCAAGATATACGAAGAATTCAATCCGAGTTAGCTACTATGTCCTTTATTTTATTACTGCACTGATATAACTGCAAGCACTGGGAAATCTACTTAATTAAGTTTGATTTAGTTCAACTATATGGTCTTTGTAATGGGTTTCAACTATAATTTGATGAAATGAAGCACGTATGCAAAAGCCACTCGGAGTCTTGGAGTTTTATACTGGAGGCTCCGGGCAGGAAATCATAAACCCAGACCAGACCGAGAAATTCGGACGCCACGGTCTAGCGGAGGCGGCTTATATTTCTAACCGTCTCCTAACACCTGGAGTAGGTTCGTCATAGAAAAAAACTCCAACCTTGTCGGGATGTCTGTAGAAATGCGGACGCCCCGGCCTACTAGAACCGGTTCATATGGGCGCGACCGTCTCCCAGGCCGTCGGTGGTCCATTTTTTAAACCATCTACGTAAATCTTATTACCAGAGGTGGCACTTTATATGAACTATCTGGTGTATACTACCGGAGACGGTTCGGCCAACCGCTTCAGACTAAGCCGATTTATCAGCAACTGTCACCGTGAGTAGGAAGGCAAAACCGCCGCCTACCCATGGTGGAAAACCGTCGTCGGAAGCTGATTCTGTTGTAGTGATGACCGAGAATCTCTCCGATCAATAATCATTAGCGGGACCTGGAGATCCACAATGACTCACACTAATTCAACGATGAACTAGTGATCGCGTGAACCTTTTTCGAGTAACCAATTTCTTTTGCCTGGCGATATTTTACTTGTCCGAGATCCGATCATTTGGTATCATCCATACCTAGTCCGGTCTCGTTACCGACAAGTACTCGTTTCTCGTTCCCATGATATAACATTCTTAGTGATCTTATCACTTGCTTGCAAGCTATATTAATGTGATATCACCGAGAGGGCCCTGAGTATATCTCTCTCTCCGTCATGGGGATGAACTAATCCCACTCTTGATCCATGATCCTCATTTAACACTTTCTAAGTACCCGACAACATCTGTATAATCACCCTGTTACGGTGTGACGTTTGAAAGAATCAAAGTACTCTTCTAGAGTTAATGATTGACGTGATCTCATGGTCTAAAGATTAGATTTACTTCGAATGAGATAGCAATACAAACTTGAGGACATGATCGTTTTGCTAAATCTATTGTGGGTGAATGTTCATCACACTATTCTCTAATGACATGACCTTGTTATTAACAACACCCAATGTTCATGATAAGGAAACCTTGATCATCAGTTAGTCAACAAGCTAGTGTAATGAGAGGCATTACTAGGAACCTTTTCTTTTGTTTATTAAACACACATGCATTAACAATTCCTGCTAACACAATTATATCATGAGAAATAAAGATCTATTATAAACCTAAAATAAGATAATAACCATTTATTATTGGCTATCGGGCATATCCCTTTCAGCACTGTCGCATGATGCTGCACCGCCCCACCTTCCCGCGCTGCCACGCCGACGTGGTGCTTGGGACCAAGCATCACCCTCTCCGGCGACACGCGGGCGAGCGATGACGTGCGGGCAGGCTCTGTGAGGATGAGGAGGCGTTCGAGGCATCGTCATGCGGCTACTCCGTCGGCAACTAGTTGTGCGACGAAGGGGACCAGTTCCCAGACAGCGGGGGCACTGCCGCCTGTTAGTCCTGCCGTTGAAGCCTGCAAGATCTATGCTACGCTCTGAGGGATGGCCAACAACAAGACGACGGCAACGAGCTCATGAGCGAAGCTGGGCTTCATGACCACCGCAAACGGCTTCAGCGCTCACCGATTCCTGTCAATGACAACTGTGCCAGCTCTGGTTCTGGCTCCGGACACTCCCATTTTCACGGTTGGGTGCATGACCCGCGCAAATCAGACAAGGGGAGGACATTCGGTCTGTTTTTGTCCTCCCATCCTGCAAACGAACCGAAATTGGATAGATTCGGGGTCGATTCGAGGTAGCCCGTTGGAGATGCCCTTAGTGCTCTAACCAGTGGCGGCGCCAAGAAATGGCTATTCATTTTACAATTTTTTTTGTCTAAAGAGGAGGGGGAGGGGGAAAGAGGAAACGTACCTTGCCCCGACCGGATGTCCACCACCTCTGGCGCAGGCTGCTGCAGCGCTGCTCCGCCGCTTCCCGCCGGCGCGCCGCTCGTCCGGCCGGGGGGTCTGCCGTGCTTGCAAGCTAATTGGATGACATTCCATCGAGAGGGCTCAGAGCATATCTATCCGTCATATGGATGGACAAATCCCATTCTGATCCATGTGCTTCAACACATACTTTTAGAATACCTAATGCCACATTTATAACCACACAGTTACGAAGCGGCGTTTGATGTCATCAAAGGACTCATGCGGTGATGGTGATTAACACGATCTCATGGTCGAAAGACTGGGTTACTATGTTTTTGAAAGCTTGTAGCAAAACAAACTTAATGACTTGATCTTATGATATGCTTACTATGGTGTATGTCCATCATACCATTCTCCTAATGATATGATCTTGTTATTAATAACATAAAATGTCTATGATCAGAAAATCATGATCATCTATTAATCAACAAGCTAGTCTTAACAAGATACTTACTAGAGACTCTTTTACATTTACAAAACTCAAAGTATTAGTGTTTCTTATTAATACAATTATAGCATTGGGATGTAAACATTTATCATAAACACAAATATATAATAATAACCACTTTATTATTGCCTCTTGGCCATATCTCCAACATGTTCATCACATTATTCTCTAATGATATGACCTTGTTATTAACAACATCCAATGTTCATGATCAGGAAACCTTGATCATCAGTTAATCAACAAGCTAGTGTAATGAGAGACATTACTAAGAACTTTTCATTTATTTATTAAACACACATGTATTAACGTTTCGTGTTAACACAATTATAGCATGAGAAATAAACATCTATTATAAACCTAAAATAAGATAATAATCATTTATTATTGCCTCTCGAGCATATTCCTCATAGCACTGCCGCCCGAGGCTGCACCGCCCCACCTTCCCGCGTGTTGCCTTGCCGACGTGGTGCCTGGGACCAAGCATCACCCTCTCTGTGACACGTGGGCGAGCGATGCCGTGCGGGCGGGCTCTGTGAGGATGAGGAGGCGTTCGAGGCATCGTCATGCGGCTACTCCGTTGGCAACTAGTTGTGCGACGAGGGAGACCAGTTCCTAGACAGCGGGGGCACTGTCGCATGTTCGCGCCGCCGTTGAAGCCTGCAAGATCTACGGTACGCTCTGAGGGATGGCCAACAACAAGACGACGGCGACGAGCTCATGAGCGAAGCTGGGCTTCATGGCCGCCGCAAACGGCTTCAGCGCTCACCGATTTCTGTCAACGACAATGGTGCCAGCTTCGGTTCCTTCTTCGGACACTCCCATTTTCACGGTTGGGTGCATGACCCGCGCAAATCGGACAAGGGGAGGACATTTGGTCCGTTTTTGTCCTCCCACCCCGCAAATGGACTGAAATTGGATAGATTCGGGTCGATTCGAGGTAGCCCGTTGGAGTTGACCTTAGTGCTCTAACCAGTGGGGGAGTAAGAAATAGCTATTCATTTTACAATTTTTTTGTCTAAAGAGGAGGGTAGGGGGAAACAGGGAAACTACCTGGCCCTGGCCGGATGTTCGCCACCTCTGGCCGCAGGCTGCTGCAGCGCTGCTCCGTCGCTTCCCCCCGGCACGCCGCTCGTCCGGCCGGGGGGCCTGCCGTGCCGCCGCCTCCTAGCCCTAGCCCCTAGGTCGCCTGTGTCGTTGTCCGTTGAGTGCGCGTCCGTGACCCGCTATGGCTGTGCGTTTCCGTGCGTGCGAGGAGCGGATCCATCGATAACTTGATGGGCTGGGTCCTATTGACTACATGTACTAATTTTTTTTCTCAAATTCTTTGGTATTCACGGGAATAATACACGGGAATACCCAGCGTCGCCCATGGCTCTAACCCTCTTGGCCGATATATGGTCGGCCGACACTTTGCCTGGGTTCCTTTTCCTTCCAATAGGATCACCAGAACAGTCCATCAATCATCAAAGCGAAGCGAGCGGGGTAAGAACATGAGTTGCGTGTGCGCGGGTGCCCGCGCGTTCTTCTCTCTTACTCCCTTTTTCCCAAATTAAGATGCACATTAGGTTTGGTCAAAGTCAATTTTATAAAGTTGGACTAACTATATGTAAAAACATACTAACTTCTCTAATGTCAAATGCATATAATGTAAAAATATAGTTCATGATGATTCTAATAACATTGAGGTGATGTCATCGATGTTCATACTATTTTTTAAATATTTAGTCAAAGTTTATTAAATTTGACTTTGACCAAAACTAATACGCGTCCTAATTTAGAAAGGAGGGAGTATCTAATAAAAGTCGTAACGGAAGATTGGTACTCCATCCACACTAGGCACGAAAAGGGAGCGAAGAACCAAAATGCGGAAGCTGCTAGGAATGACCCACGTGTGCACGCTGCTGACCTGGCTCGTGGTACATAGGGTGGGAATAGGCACCTTAACTTTTGATCAGAAAAACAGAAAGAACGGATGGGTTCAATGGGAAAAGATGAGCACGCGTTCACAGTAATAATAATAACCATAGGCGAGCACCATTGTTTTATCCAAAAGGTATTCATAGCAAAAAAGAAAACCATTCAACTGATACTACCAAAATCCTACGATCCAAAGAGGACAAGACTGGGTTGGCCCGAGGTGTTATGAACATGACTAAGCAAAACCTAGTATTACTCATGGCAACGAACAAATCGGTCACATGAACAGCCCCAAACCCTACTTTCGATGGCGATCTTTTAGAATTGATATCTTCTTCAATGCAAATAATTATCTGTTCCAAGTTAGAGATGTCTCAGTCAAGATCACCTGATGGGTCTGAATAAGATGATCAGTTTTGAGGTTGAAGTCCAGTGTTAAACACTAAAGGCTGGCGACAATAATACAGACAGGTAACCTCTAAATCCACGCCTTATGTAATACTACTACAAACGGAAAAACTGTGCAGAATCAACCTTTTGCATGCGACGAATTAACACGGATTCGATGGCGCGTGATGAAAGGTTCAGACATTGATCTGGTCCTTAATTAACAAACATATATTAGTTGGCATAATACCTTTACAGCGGTAGTGACCTAGTCCCATCTAATCCCTAGTTTAATAACGACGACTTGCATATATGACCGTTTACTAATGCGTTTTGCACGCGTACGTTTCAATCTTCTAATCAGTCATGCTCCTGCTATATTTATGCTCCCTCTCCTGTGCCTACACACACACCCTTGTGGTAGCTAGCTAGCTCTTGTTCATCGTTAAGCTTAGCGTTCTCTCCTTGACATCGAGTGATCGAGCGAGCGGCAATGGACGGCCGGCATGAATTCTTCGACGACTTCATGGTGCTGCGGCCGGGCAAGGGCGGCGTCCGCAGCCTCCTAGACCTTCTGTGCTCCTGCGACGTCGCCGCGAACGACGCCGTCGACTGCCCTCCCGGCACGGCCGAAGACCGCCGGTTGCATCGGTGGGTCATCTTCGTCTCCGTCGTCGCCCAGATGCTGCTGATGTGGGTGAAGAAGCCCATGGCCGCGCTCGGCAAGGCCGTTGAGTACTGGATGAACCTCGTGTCGGACAACGGCGGCGGGTTGCGCAATCTTATCAGGAACACCATGGACGGTAATTGATGAGATTTATGTAGCATGCATGACTCTGTTTAATTTCCTCTCTCAATAATAAGTACAAAAACAACAACGAAATCTCATCATACTGTCCGTGCGTACGTTGCAGGCACAGTACGAATTCCAGACAGAAAATCTCCCAACTACCGATCGCTCATTGGGCTTCTGGACACGAGAATCGAACTGGACAAGAAGATCAAGCCAGGGGATAGCAACTACCACGCTGCGCTGGGCATCATGGCCTCGAAACTTGCCTACGAGAACGAGCTCGTCGTCAAGACCGTCGTCGAAAACCATTGGCAGATGAAATTTGTGGAGTTCTTCAACTGCTGGAATGGTACGTAAGATCAGGAACGTAATGTGGCTGCATTGAAAAAAAAAACATACGCATAATGGCACCATGTGGATGCTCATATACCAGACCATTTGCTTAACATGCAACTAATTAGAACGTGGTCTTTTTTCCCCGGCAGAATTCCAAGATGTCGATCTTGCCCAAAAAGAAGAATTCCAAGGAGCTCCCACAACCCAAGCGTTCATGTTCGCGGACAAGGCGACGGACGCCGACCTGGTGGTGGTGGCGTTCCGTGGCACGGGGCCGTTCGACGCGGATGACTGGGCCACGGACGTGGACCTCTCGTGGTACGAGATCCCGGGGGTGGGCAGGGCCCACGGCGGCTTCATGAAGGCGCTCGGGCTGCAGAGGAACACGGGCTGGCCGGCGACGATCGAGGCGAGCACGGAGCGGCCGTTCGCCTACTACGCCATCCGCGATGCCCTCAAGAAGTCCCTGGCGGCCAACCCGCGCGCTAAGTTCGTGGTCACGGGCCACAGCCTCGGCGGCGCGCTCGCGGTGCTGTTTCCGGCAATCCTCGCCATGCACGGCAAGCGCAACCTCCACGGCGAGCGCGAACTGCTGGCTAGGCTCCACGGAGTGTACACGTACGGGCAGCCCCGCGTCGGGGACCAGCGGTTCGGGGAGTTCGTGGAGAAGCACCTGTACGACACGGCGGGGGCGAGGAGGAGGTACTTCCGGTTCGTGTACTGCAACGACCTGGTGCCGCGGGTGCCGTACGACGGCGGCGCGCTCCTGTTCAAGCACTTCGGCCGGTTGCATCTACTTCGACGGTTTGTACAGGGCGCAGGGAATGGCGGAGGAGCCGAACAGGAACTACTTCTCGCCGGCGTTCTTGGTGCCCAAGTACATGAACGCCGCGTGGGAACTCGTCAGGGGGCACCTGATCGCGCAGGTCGCAGGGGCGGAGTACGCGGATGGGTGGCTGATGAGGTTTGTCCGGGCGGCCGGCCTGCTGATCCCCGGACTGCCGCCGCACGCGCCGCAGGACTACGTGAACGCCACCAGGCTCGGGGCCGCGTCGCTTGACCTGCTCCTCCGTGACCACTAATTTGTTCTTTTCATTTGATGTTGCTTCCCCTGTTTACAACGTTTACTACTAACTAGATGAACCGGCGAGGCTGCTTTGCCTCGCCGCGTGCATCTCACCCTAGCAGAGTATATATGGCCAAAGGTGGTAGATTTGCATGCAATTTCATCAGTGACACTCACGGATGTAAAATGCTTAGGTTGTTTAACAGTTTCCATCCAAAACGGTCATATGTAGCTCTATAGCTGGCTGACAGAAATCAGCTCCATAATAATCTTCTCAACCAACATTTCTTGGGTTGGAATTTGAGGTATTTTAGTGTTAGGCCTTTGGCCCATAACTAATACAAATTCTGAAATTCTCTTTGATCCATTAGTACATGACAACATGTGGATGTGTAGTGGAGCTAAAAGTTTAGTCTTACATTGCTAGTTGAGAGGGAGTTGCACCACCTTGTATAGGAGGTTGTTCTAGCACTACTAAGTGAGTGAGAAGAGAAGCAGCTCCCGCGCGCTACTCCTTCGCCAAGCTGAGCTTTATTTTGTTGTTTGAGAAAATTTAATACGAGTCATTAACGGACGTGTTAATTAGCTAGATCTTTTTGGTCGTGGGTTGTATTGACTCGGACGCGCCCCACGACCTACCCGACAAGTACTATATAAACTACTTGCAAACCCTACGCGACCACAACTCGTCATACGCACCTCCTTCCAATATATTGTGTTGCCGCCTTCGTCTTCCCCATCCCGGCTTGCGGCGTGCACCGCATATCGGGACAGTAGGCATCTGGAACCCCGCCTCTTGTGAACCTATACGGGTGAGGGACGATCATGTTTTGGGGGAGCGTTCAAGCGCGACTTCTGGCATCCACGACATCGTCCAACAATGATTTCCCGAACGATGACTTCTTTTCGGATGTCTCCGATCTCTTCGACAACCTCAACATGGGAAACAACGCTGCTGCTACAACTGCAGCTACTGCTGCTGCAACCGCTGCTGCAACCGCTGTCGCCGCTGTTGCTCAGCCTTCATTGTACGTGATCCTAAACCCTCTCTTTCTGATTTTATAGAGTTCTTTATTCTAGCGTTTGGAGTAAATGTGATTAGCCTATCATGTTTAGATGCAATCTATTCATCTACTCTGTTAGTTTGTGTGATCTATTTAATTGCTATTTATATGATCATGCTTTATCAATTATTTATTCGGATTAAATCATATGGATTATTGCTTATATTTTCAACATCTTGACCATCGAACTTCACTGCCCTTCTGGCCACTCGTTTTGGTAAACGCGGAACCAACCAACCCTGTCCACCCTATGTCTATATTCTTTTATACATTTGTACTACAAATCAAAAACAGTGTGTAAATTTTACAAAACAAATGCAAACTTAATTTCGTTTGCATATTGCATATTTGACTTCCCTCACAACGAGCTCTTTAAAACGAGTTTAACTGTTCTTTACTATTAACAAGAAGTTGGTGTTGGCACGGCCACTTTAACATCAAATGTTGGAGGTATCTAGACCATCCGATTTACATCCGAGCTCTTGCGGGTTCCACAACCGAATAAGGAAAGATCTAAAAAAATCACCTCATAAACAAAAATCCCAGATTACATGCACAATTAAAGGGGATAATAATAATAATTTTATAAGTAATCACACCGCATGTAGTCAGATCTTGGGAGTATACATGTTCCGTGGATTAAGGTATGATTTGCAAGTAGTGCTTATTTAGTCCCTTCGTTGATCCTCTAATTACTCTCTGCTGCAACCTTCTCCCTTTTATACTGTTGGTAACAATGACGATCTGCATGTAGTGAAGAGATTCATTCACCGTGGACAGTCCGCTTGAAAGGAAACCTATCAATGCATGCCTGCTTTAATCGCTAGAATTGGTTAATTGGAAAATTTGACACACAAGAATGTAAAACTAAGCACATGGAGAGATAATTTCACCGTGAGCCCATCGGTCGATCAGCCTGCATTGGAGTATATGTGATTGGCAAAAGATGGGGAGGAAAATGTTCTAGACCCAATCGTCTACTGCCTTGCTCACGATGAAATCAACAATTGTCTTACCAATCCCTGAAATATTTTATAGCTCTAAATCGCAGCAAATAGAAATATAGAATAACCAACTTGGAAAAATATTAAAGCAAGAAAGTAAGCAACTATAACCAAGCAAGAAACGAAGGAGTGAGAGAGGGAATAAGAAGAAGAGTTGTCGAACGGGATGGGGAGAATACGAGGAAGAAATAATATGGAAAGATTGACCCGTGAATCCATGTCGCACTTGTTTTGGCTGCTCTCCACAATACGCATATTAAAACGGAAAATCGGTGCAAAAATTATACGCATCATAAAATGAGAGGGAGGGAGTACAAAGTCAATTCGTCCTTTCTATATGACTATATAAAAGGTTTGTTTCATTCAATTTGTGTGGTGAGTATTCTATATTTCATATTTTTTATTCCCATGTGATAATTTTATGCTAATGATAAGTAATTTCATGTAGGATGGTTATGAGCAGAGGAAGAAAATCTTAATACACTTGCTCAAGTACCGAGTAAATGACGCCAAAAACAACATTTCTCAAATTATATGAGAATATCTAAAGACGTGTCAAAGAGTAGAAATTAGTTAGACCCTTAAGTTATACTCATAAAAATTAGACCTTTTTTAACAAAATATAATTTAAGTGAGGTGAAATCTTAATGTGCTATCATTCTTATACTAGGTGTTGTCTTTTTCATACACGTGAATATTCACATGCATATTTATGTTGCATTATATATGTGTTGTGGTAAATATGTGAAACTGTAGTAACATACGGGCATTTAGCTATAATATATTAATATTTTTAAGGACTAGATCTATCATGTTCTCCGTCGTATGTTGATAAGTCCGACAGAAGGTTCTATAGAGTCCTTATATTTTATAGACCGGATCTATAAGGTTATTCCCAATAGTTTAAAAAAATACATATACGGTTCTACAAAATACTTCTACTTTATGAAGGAATCTGAGCAAAAGAGTGAGCAGGCTAGCGGGTCCTACATACCCAAATGAGTGGCCAGCATATCAGCTGCGCGCTGAATCAGCTCAGCAAACTCCCCGTTCGAAAATCTACCTCAACTCTTTGCACCATAAATCAAACATCTACCTCAACTATTCACACCATAAACCAAACCAGATTATCTTTAGGACAAAGCACAAATCTTAGCTGGGTGACCTTTTTACCACAATTCAGCTAAACTATACCTACCGAATAATTTTTTTAGAAAATGGCTTCTATACCAAGCATCAATTGCTCATTTGCTATCCAACAAAGCTGCGGTGCTTATATACCAGACACAAACTAATTCTAGTGCTTATTTGCCATCGCCCTTAGTCCATCGTTAGTCAATCTCCGTTTTCCTGTCAGTCAATCTAAGAATTCTAGTTTTACCCTCATCTTATCTCTTCTCTTAGAATAGAGAAAAAAAGAAAACTCAACGCACCACACACCCGAGCCTTGAGTTCCCGCACGCACGCACAGGGAACCATGGCGGAACCGCCGCCGCCGCTCCCCTAGTGCATGCCCCTCCTCCCTCCGCCGCTCCCCCAGCGCATGCCCCTCCTCCCTCTCCCGCTCCCCCAGGCTATCTCGTCGCTCCCTAAGCCTCTTCCGACGCCGAAGGTTCCCGTCGCCGATGCGCTAATGCGACGCTCAATGGCGGCACCGCCGACGACGCCGCTTCCCCAGCCTCGGCCTCCGTCGCCTCCCGTCGTGGCCCTGCTTCCATCCATCCCGTCCTCCGTGTCTTCAACCGCCTTAGGCCAAACAACCTCTCCATGTGACCATGTTGCCCAAAACCCTAGAATCGGGGATTCCCGTCAACAAGAGATAATCCCGTATGTGGGCGCACTCACTGCAGCGCCTCTGCCCTAAATTTCTAAGCTCCATGAGAAGGACGGCATGGCTGTTGAATGCGACTCCACCTCCCCCTCTGATATTCGTGCTAGCTAATTTCTTAGTCTATCTATTTTTGCTGCAGTTTTGGATAGGAGAATACAATATTGACATGGTTTCATCATCCACAGGATGATCCAATCATGTAGTTTGTCTCTGGGAATAGGACATGCACATGTCGGGCATTTCAAGTCTCTGGGAAGCCTTGCAAACATGCAATCAGCTTTATTACTGGAATTAGGGGAGTCACCATAGCAGATTTTGTTGATGACTATTACATCGTTGCCAAGTTCACTGCAGCTTATGCCCATGTTCTTCCTGGCCTGACCGACATGTCTCAATGGCCAAGTGTGAACAAAGATTTCATTTTGAATCCCCCGATCCTTAGGAGGGCCCCTGGGAGGCCAAAAGAACGGAGGCATAAAAGTGGTGCCGAGAATAGCAAGGGCAAGGGAAATAAAGGCCAGCACCAATGTCCAATTTGCAAGGCCTATGGACATAGGTGGCAAAGCTGTAAAGATGTTGCTCCGGAAGCACTAGCTGCCTATGCTGAAGTAGCAAAGCAAAAAAGGTAGTGCTTGCTTCAATTTTACTATTTTGATCATACTCTTGTCTTAATGATGCTAATATGAGAAACTACTGCAGGGACAAAAGAAAGAAAAAACCCATTACAAAAGCTATTATTCCATGTTCAATCGAAACTGAAACTGCACTGCCTATACTTCCATGTCCGAGTGATGCAATTGTCGCCAAGTCAAAATCATCAAAGACTACCTCTAAATCTACAAGGTATGAAAGCTGCACAATCTTCAATGAAATGTTTCTTTGACAATGTGTAAGTTAGCAACGTATATTCTGTGAGGATCATCATAGTATGTAATCTGAAGTTTTAATGTAGATCAAATGCCATATCGGTTGCACCTGATAGCCCTGCAATGGGCACTCGAAGCAAGAAGAGTGTTGCGCCTGACAGCCCTGCAACGTGCACTCGAAGCAAGAAGAAGCTGAAACTGTGATATTCAGCAAAATTTCGCATATTATTTACATATCGCAACTCTTCATGTATAATTTATCTACGGACTTTGCTTATGTGAACAACCAACTCTCGGTTGTGCTCTTTTGATAGGGATGGAAACAGAAGTTTATTTATTCATTACTGAATTTGGTGTTTGCTGAATGGTTTCTAAATGATGTGAACTTCGATGAGTATTATTGTGTAGCTGAAGTATATATATGCTGATACTGTTATATGTGCACTGTTGTTTTGCTGAAATGCTGAAATTACAGGCAAAATGCTGTCAGTTTTCTTAGATTTTTTCTCCCATTGTTGCTTATTTGCCACTGAGGGCAAACAAGTCATTTTGGCCTTTGAAAACAGTGAGCTAATGTTATTGTAACAATCAATGGCATACAAGCACTAGAATTCGTTTGTTACTCGTATATAAGCACTGGAGCTTTGTTCGATGGCAAATGAGCAGTTGATGCGTTTGCCAATGGTATAGAAGCCAATTTCTCTAAAAAAAATTAGCTTAGATTTGCAATTATGACATGACCGATCATTTTGTGTGATAGCTGAATAACCTGAAAGCAATAAACAAAACATGAATATTTTGCAAGAAGGGGTGCCTTGAAGGTGGAGATGGCCAACATGTTTTATGACCTCAAAGAGAAATGGGTTATCAAACTGTTCTGCAGGGATGAAGCTTTGATTTTTTTAAAGAAAAATCTATAGCTCACTGAAATAGTCTAAATGAAACTGGTTGAAGTACACCAGATGTATGATTGTATTACATAGTTAAAGCACTAAACAAAGAACCAAACATTTTTATGACCATCTCAACAAAATAAAAAAAGATATTGAAAAAAGAGAAGGAAAAATATGCGCATTGCAGAACAGCAAACAAATTGGGTAAAATTTATACTTAGGAGCACAAATTTAGTAAATACTTATACAAATGATCATTTGCTGAGCCAACTTTCTAGTTTGAATAAATATCACCGAACTCAGAAGCGTACCAACATCTCAAGCATTTAACAAACCAACAAATACCAACCTCCTAAACTGAGTTACTTCTTACATTTTCCTAAGCTAAGAATCTCACTATACATAATTAAAAATTCTTGAAATTTTTAATTAAAATAAAGTGCATTGGAATCAATGAAATTTTTTATCGATGGTAGTGTGGATTTCATTTGTATTTCCAGGAGGTTCCATATTTCGAGGAGGTTCCACTAGGCAGGACAAAAATGATAAAATAACTATATTTTCTGAATATTCATATGTGTGCTAAGATAGCATTTTCTAGTTGGCATGTACTCTTATATTTGCTTAAAGCTAAGAGTATATCGCTAAACATAACTAAAAAATATGGAAGATGTAATTTAGAAGGAAATGCATAAAAACTGTCATATAACAACAGTCAGGGAAATAAATTTGGCATGTAAATAAGTTGAACATAATAACATCTCTTCTCTCAACATGGCTATTAACAAACAGTATCAAATACTCTTGTCAACAAAATATGCAAGAAAGAAAATCCAAGAAAGGAAAAAGATCTTGGAAGTCGTACAAATTAAATTCAAGCAAATCAACGTCCTTATTTTGACTATCATTTCATATGGTTATTTCTCCTTGACAAAAGGATAAATTACCGAGCACGGAAAGGCCGGTGCATGCCTTTGCATCCTTCCCAAACATTATCCAGGGAATAAGTAGTTCGTACAACTACTCCATCACTTTGTTTCACGGAAACAATGATCATCCACCACTCTTTTGTACACCATAATAGGCCACTATTATTCATCATGCACAATACAAAAATACCCCCATGTGCGACACACTTTGGGGTAGCACAAGGAAAAGGTACCTCAAAAAGATGGTTAGCCGGTAGATGAGCTATCACGACACTATTTTGCCGCGGCGTCAAAGTACACGGTGTGGCACACTAGATACCGGCGCATATTAGTGTCGTATTAGATGGTCCACAAGCAGGATTTTATATGTTGTGTTTGGCCAATGGAGCCAATTCCACGTTGCGCCGTCCATTGTAATCACCGTTCATTGTTTGTCTCACGCTGGTGAATGGCCAAGTACATGTCACCGACTGGTTTGCCTTGTCTCGCTGACCGGCCCACAAGTGACTAGCCGAGCCTGACCCTTAATATGAGATGATGTTGCACATAACACCAATCGTTGGGTTCTTTTGGGGCGGCCCGTAACATCCTCCTTGGGCAGTTCGTATAGATGCGACACATGGTGGACTACCCTAGATCTCACCAAATTCAGCCCCATTTCCCATAAAATAAACGAACCAAACTTTGCACTCCCCAATCCCCTCTCCATACGCCACCACTACCACTAGACAAGCCCAATCCTAGATCTAGTTATCTCCCTAAATCTGCTAACTGCTGGATCTCACTAACTACTACCTCTACTATCGGCCCTCCCAGATGTGGTCATGGATATATGGTATATTTATCTCATCTCATCTACATATCGACCATGTAGCATCCTATCCTATTTGTAATCGGTCTGCTGTCTTTCAGATGCACGACAACGTAGTCAATTTTAGCCGTACGGGGGATGGAGGCCATGGTGCTCCAGTCCTAAAAGTACAGAGCACGGAGGTTGGAGGATGAAGGCCATGGAGCCATGGTCGTCACAGCAACGTTCGCGGAGGATGGAGGGCGCGTCGCCACTGCTGTCACGACACCGTTCGTGGAGGATGGAAGGCGCATCGCCACGGCCGTCAGAGCATCGTTTGCGTAGGGAGCGTTGCCGCGCCTGTCAATTAGGGTTAGCATAATAGAGAGACGCTCAATATTTCTCCACTAGAAATTTAGTTTGAATTTTCCTATTTTTTGCAGTTGCATGAGACTCTTATAGAATAGGATGAAGACGATGAAGTGAGAGGGGCTCAAATCTTTAATGAAAATAAAATTATCTTTCATGTAATGGAAATTTTGCTTTAAAAAGTAATTTGGATTTGAATGTCATGAACTAACCATTTGTTTACTAATTGTGATTAGCATGAATTTGTCGTTGAATGGTATACCAAATGTGACACAATATTGTATCTATAATGGTGCTCATATTATGCGCCATCTTCTATTGTGCTGAGGCGCAACCACTTGTGGTGTCGTGATAGCGCTAGCTCGGCGGATGGCGATGTGTCGGACCAAAAAAAGCGTCGCCTCAAAACTTTTCCCGACGTAGTTATCTCTGACGGTTTTTGCCGCGTTAGCTCGAGCGCGGCAACTAGGCATGTGCCTTGGTGTTTATAAGTATCGGGGCACACGATTCGTGTTGTAATGGCATTTTATGTTGTCAAACCCCTAGATTCGCTGCAGAATATTTGTGCGTCACCAAAATCCGCCAACTGCCTAGATGGACAGATACATTGCCTCAAAAAGCATAACATAAAAAAGAATCCCAAGATCCAGAAAGGCCACACCTGATCTGCGACCCCGGGATGCCACTCGCTCGTGCTTGCGGGCGAGGAAATCGCCATTGGCAACGGTATCTCCCCCTAGCTTCTTCTTGGTGTCCACCTCTAGGCCTGACCCGTAAAGCATGGCAAGAAGCTCAGCCAAGCACCCCTGGCCCTCCCACGCCGGGATCCTCGTACACTGGCCGTTGGATAAGAAAGATAGCAGGTATGTACGCTACACCGCTTTTCACCAGCCCTCATGTAGCTACATCGCAGTACATTGCCAAGCAAGAGAATAAGCCGAGAAAAGCTAAATTATATAAAGTGGTACAATTAAACCCTCTGAAATGACTTCCAAAAATAGATATTAAGACCTTGCATGAATTACAACAACTTGATGGACACGTGAAAACTTAATGGCAAGAGGATCCTAACATAAAGTAAAGACAATGTGCACAATAATAAGAGCACACTCACCCATAGACTGATGCATTGGTATGTGATAAGGAAAAGTGACAAATGAGAGCAATGGCAGAGAAAAGTTTATAAAACCCGAAAATGACCAGTTCAAAGGGCAAGATTCTTCAGGTAATAGTCATGATGAATAATGCATGATAATTCGATGGCATGATTGTAGAATATGATGTTGCAGCTTTCCCAATGGCCATAAAGAAGACTACAATAAGCAAAAAAAAAAAAGGTGCAGGGGACACTAAGTCAATCAATCACTGTTTTTGAAAATCTGCGACTGTTTGGCGAGGAAAGAACCAGAATCCTATTCTCATCATGTCAAAGCAATCAAAGATTTCTTCAACAGTGAAATCCACCGCAGTTAAAACTTGAATTTCCTCCTGCTCCTTAGCAGTTAAATGTTGCAAGAAAGGGAGCCGTCAATGGAATCTTACCAGTTGTGTGTTAGACATATAGTCCAACATCATGCAACCCTGAATAAACAATTTCTGCATATAAAGCTCGTTGAACACCCGGGCCAAATAACTTTATAGATCCTTTGAAAGTTGCATATAACCCCACAATTAAAGTTAAACATTTATGGACATGAGTTTTTTATAAGTGTGCATTCTGGATTCGTTTATCAAGTTACCTATATACTATAAAACCATGAATTATAATCTCTCAAAAGGGAAAATTCCTTTTGGCTCACAAGTGCATTTGCGCCCATTGTGAGAAAACATATTTCGAAATTTCAAAAAAATCGAAATTTTTTATTTACATGTACATTTGAACATTTTATGTTTGTTCACAAATTTTCAGGACAAAAGAATATTTTATGTGTCATGTATAAAAAACAAAAAATGTCACATGAACGGGACTATCCACATGATATTTTTTTGTCTTTTTTTGGACGGGTGACGTAGAATTGAACATAAAATGTTCGAATATATATGTAGACATTTTTTCGGATTTTTTGATATTTGAAAATATGTTTTCTCATAATGGGTGCAAATGCACCCTTGAGTCGAATAGCCATCTCAAAAGGTCCAACCGAACTATATACTCCCTCCATTTCAAGGAATAAGGCCCACATGCATTTCAAAGCAAAGTTTGGTCGAATAAATAGAGCAACTAAAATTTGATTATATTATATAAATTTAGTATCATTGGATTCGTATTAAAACACACTTCCTAACGATACTAATTTTATACCAATATTCTTTATATATTTAGAGTAAAATTGGTCAAAGAAAAAACACGCAAAACAAGAACGCTTTATTCCTTGGAATGGAGGTAGTATATGACTACTCTTTGCATTTGGTTTCAAGGGTATAGACATCAGCAAACCACATAATTTTCTAAAAGAAAGAAGCTATGCAAGCAAACTATATACAACACTACTCTTTACATTCGGTTTAGAAGATATAAAACTGTCAACATACTACAAAAGTTTGTATTGAAAATAAGCTACAATAACCATGATATAACGACTGTTTGTTTTAGCTTTGATATCCATTCAAGGACAAACAACCCGTAACCTGGATGTCTATCCCGGTAAACAGAGACTCCTAATCAGAGACTCATGTTGCATAGAGAAGAAAAAGGGCTCACAATGCACTACTACTGATTATTCAGATCAACTAATAGTTAACATGATATAATTCCGTGAGCCCAACGCAAATGCCGTGCCCGCTCGAGCGTTTAAATATGATCTTCGATATTTTTTCCAAAATGAATATAACTCGGGAGGCCATATGTCCATGGTGCCGCACGTTATTCGCTGGCAGGAGGTTTTTCGTTATTTGTTTTGCTTGTTTTCTAGTGTCTTCTTCGGGATGTTGAGGTGGCTACTACGTCCTAAAGTTAGAATAAGATCCTTTCTGCTATATCCTCGCTCCGGTGGTGCATCTAGCACCTACGGAGGGCGTGTAGAATTGTTTGTCCGGTGGATCTCTTGGGATTCTGTCCGTTTTTATCTTAGTTGGTTTGTTTTCAGGTCAGTCTCTTCTGATCTACGATTGCCATCATTGACGATAGTTGCGGCTCTAGTATGTTGGTCCTTTGTGGCCTTATCACGACGACTTCCCATCAGTCTTCTACAGCAAGCTCTACTACGACAAGCTTTGCCCGGCTCCGGTGATGGAGGGGCGAGGACGACGGCGCGCCTTCGGCTCGCTCTAGTGTTTGTAGTCTTCGCAAGATAGTTCAATGACCTATTTGTGTATTAGTTTTAGGCCTCTTTTTCTTTGTACTGCTCTTGAGGGTTATTAATAAATCGGTGGAATTTCGAAAAAAAAATCCTATATACAGAAAGCGAAGTTAAATGTGAACATATGCGCCATGTACCTTCTACATGATGCATCATGCCCTACTTTTCCCATATAAATTACCCAATATAGAATGAAAGACGCGTGCCTCTGATGATCTGGTCTGGTCTTTGGTCTCTGCCAAGTACCAACCTTTGGTCTGATTCTGTCCAAAACTGCCCATTGTCATCATCGGTGTAGCCTCGTGAGTCATGCCACTTGCGCGACCAAATTGTCGTAAAAAAGAACTGTCTTTGGCCAAAAGCAGACGTGGTCACGGTGCTCGCCTATGGCATGCAGGCCTCACCTCTTTCAATATTTTATTACATGGCCTTTCCCATTGATCCCAACAATTTCAATGCCCCTCCATCCTTCTGGTTTTCTCAAAAAAAAGGTTAAGGTGCATATTCCTAACCTGTGTGTACAAGCTTGGTCAGCCGCGTACGCACGTGTGAGCCGTTCAATCCCAGCAGCTTCCGCATTTTGGTCCTTCACTCCCGTTTCGTGCCTAATTGATGGAGTAACAGTTTGGCCTTTCCGATCCGATTTTTAGTTAGTATCGCAAATGCGTGTACTTCTAGCCTCGTCCTAAGTCAAATTTAGTAAAATTTAACTAACTCTGTAGGAAAACATAGCAATTTATGATACTAGATTTGTACCACTAGATTTGTTTTCAAATTTAGTTTCATAATATAACAATTTCATGTAATATACTATGTTGTTATATTTATCTATAAGGTTGGTCAAATTTAATAGAGTTTGATGTAGCAAAAGCTAGAAGGACGGTGGGAGCACTCCCTCTATTTCATAATATAAGATGGTTTAGCTTTTGTGAAACGAATGTATTTAGATATCTTTTAGTATATGGGTTTAGAGTGAACTTACATCTTAAAAGACATCTAAATACACCAGTTTCACAAAAGTTAAAACATGTTATATTATGGAACAGAGGGAATACAAAAGAGAAGAAAGTGCGGGCACCTGGACATGCAACTCGTGTTCTTACCCGTTCTCCTTTTATATCTTTGATGAAGTGTTCTTTCTTTTTTGTCGGGATGATGTGTGTTTTAAATGGTTGGTGGTCCTATTGGAAGGAAAAGAAACCCAGGCAAAATGTCGGTCGACCATACATGGCCAAGAGGGTTAGAGCACTAATGACAATACACGTAATGCGCGTAACAAGTGTTTGGATAGAGCAACTCTAACAGCTCACTCCACCCACCCCATGCATATGGAAATTCAAAACAATCCCAACAGCCGATAAATGCCAAAGTGGCATTCTCTATTACTAATGCATATAGTGACATTGGTTCTTCGTTTATGTGATGTGACATGTACACTTATGAAATTTGATGCTAAAGTATTATAACATACACTCGGCACACAAAGAAATTTTTTTTATCTATCAATAAATTATTATGTATTTTTTTATTTTATGATCATGTGTTTTCGCACAAAAACCTTTGCAAGCTAACAAGTCATATTCAACATGAACATCCGTCATTTTTTTTCTTCAATATAGATCTTGCAAATATTTGCAGGAAATGTGAAGGAGAAATAATGTACGGAGTAGGTCTTATTTTTTTTAACACGGCAAAAGCTTTGCCTTTATATTAATAAAGTAGAAGAAAACATGGAGGTCTAAGCCAAAAAAAAACTTAGGGGAAAGCCTAACTTGTTGTGATCTCCTCAAGATGCTTAGCACCAGCTATGATCCAGTTCTTGCTTTCGTCCTTGATTTTCTGAACGAGAATCTCCGGCGTTGCGAATTTGTTATTGAACACCCTGACATTCCTCTCTTTCCACTCCCATGCGATGAGTGTGACTGTCGACTTTAGGCCTTTGGGGTATGCTATAGAGGAATGGATGGCAGCCTTCCAGTAGCTCAAGACCGTTGGCCGGTCTGACCCAATGCTCAGGAGCAGGTCAGGGCAGCCGAGCCAATAGGCCACCGCCTGCCAGATTCTTTTGGAGTAGCGGCATTCAAAAAGGATGTGTCTGGCAGTCTCGGCATGACACATACAGAGTTGACAAACTGGCTGATGTGGCCAACCCCGCTTGGCCAGACGGTCGGAGGTCCAAAGCCTATTTTGCACGGCCAGCCAGGCGAAGAAGCGACATTTGGGCGGGCCCCACACCTTCCAAACCAGTTTGTCAAAGGAACAAGGGATGGAACCCAGGGCTGCGGCGCGCGGGGGATGCATCGTGGCGGCGAGGGGGGAGGCGCTGGGTAGGCGGCGCGGATTTGACATGGTTGCGAGGAAGCGGGCAAACGATGGCGTAAGGAGAGGCTCGGGTGAGGAGAAGATAAGACATATTTTTTTCTTTTAATCGAACAGGTATTTTACACTTTGCGGTGGCATACTGGGTATTATCTTCGAAATACCAGGGGCAAATTCGTCCAAAGTATGGCAGACGGAATCTTTTGCCAAGCGACGAACGGTACGGCTGTTTAAATAATAGTATAGATTATTGTCTAGATCCCAGTATTTTTTCAGATTTATTTAAAGGTTTAAATTTGAACTTTTCGAAAAAAAAATAGTCCATCATGGAGCACGGGTTCCAAATCGACTCACTCTGCTACTATCACCCGCTTGCAGCAGCAGACCACAATTATAGCCGCAAGCTTCGTCTAGCTCTGATTCATAATGCATTTCCGTGTCATCCAAATAGAGAAACATCCGAATATATGACCTTAAAATTAAACATCTCGTTCCCAAAATACTACTCTCTACTTTGCAGTTTATATGGCCCATAGAGTTTGTCTTAATTCAAACATATGTATCGCTTATGAATCAGCTTTATAAAAGAAAGAACATATGTGTTGTAAAATATAAATGGTCTACCTATCAAAATAATTATTTGTCACAAAAAGTATTACCAAAGAAATGTTCGCTATAACAAAAAAAACATTAAAATAAAAAGTGAAGATATATAAACAAAAAAAATTGCAAAAACTTAGCAAAAAGTAGAAAAAATTCATAAAACAAAAGGTAGAAGTAAAAAAAATGAAAGGAAAGAAAAACTGAAAGAAAAAAATTCAGCCCTCGTTAGGCCTGGCGTAAGCTCGGATGCTTGGGACAAGGCCAGGCCATGGAAGGAAGCCCTAGTTGACTAGTTGTCGATCTATACTAATTGTGAAAAAGGCAATAAGGCCAGGTCGATTGTGGAAGTTCAGTATGGTGGCCCATCAAGGATGACTGATGGCTCCAAACACTTTTTGGAATTGCTAGTTCTCGGTCCGAGTATATTTTTATCGGATGTCCCAGAGGTTGAGCATGGCGTAGTACCTCCGTTTCAAAATATAAGATATTTTAGTTTCGTGAAGCCAATAATCTAGACCCATTTTAGTGAGTAGGTTTACTCCAAATCTCTCCGAACCAACATACTAAAAGGAGTCTAAATACATTAGCTTTACAAAGCTAAAACATCTTATATTTTGAAAAGGAGGAGTATGTTGCTATGAAAACCAGGCTATGAACCGGAGTGAACACTAGTAGAAACCAGCCTATTAGATCCGGTTCGTAAGGACCTTTAGTCCCGGAATACGACCCGCGACTGCAAAAACGGGACTAAAGGTCCAAGTGTTGGCCCCGGTTCTGTTACGAACCGAGACTAGAGGTCCAACCACGTGGACCCGCGAGCCCCGCTAGGCTGGAGGACATTTTGCCCCGGTTCTTAACACACGAATCGGGACTAAATGTTCCCTGCCGCAGCAGCGTTTTGGGCCATTTGGCTGCCGCGGCAGGAGATGGGGTTTTTGGGTTTTGTGTTTTTCTTTTCATTTTGTGTTTTGTGTTCAATTATTTTTCATTCTGTGTTTTCATTAGAAACAAGTTTTCATATACATACAGAACGCTACTACACAGTACTTGTACACATTGATGCAATATATAATATAATTTCTCTTACAAGCATACATGGAGTCCCAACCGGGTCCAGAGCATGTCTATTTGATTACATGGAGATCATTACATGGATGCTTTAGGGTCTACGTAGAGAGAATTCTCCACGTGAGTCTGTGACCTCATCGACAAAAAATCCAGCAAATTCCTCTTGGATTGCTATTAGGCGGTCCTCTGGTAGGAGCTTGTCCCGTATCGTGTCCAACTATATAAAGCAGAAGATCATATGAATTAGACTCAACACAACTTTTTGTAATAAAAATAAAGGGCTTCTCAATAGTGATGCGAATGAACTCGCACACGTAGAATCCACATAGATTAGTCCCCCGTGACTGCCTCGCGCACTTTATAAGAATAAAACTCAATCAAATAATAACCCTAGCATGATAAATGCACATAAACAAGAATTAAATAGATGCGCGGACTTAGCTCGTACTACTTGCCGAGAGCGATTTAAAAAATAGCTCCTCACACATTGACCGCGGACATGGTTTTTGAACCGTATCCAAACCCTACCCGACAAAGAAAATGAATGTATGAGTTAATAACCACTTGATATCCCAGAAAATGAACGAAAGAAACCGATATAGTACGATAATGGTTGAAATTACCTCTGGAGCGCATCGATAATGCTACGGTAGTCTTCAATGTCTTTGTTTAGTGAGTCCATGATGTGAATTGTTCCCAAGTCAACTGAAATGCTTAGAAGAATCCAGTGTTACCTACGCAAGGTTTACATACGTCAGTAACTCATCATTTTCACTGAACATCGAGTAAGCAAAATTTAATGTGTACAAGAACTCACTTGCCGTCGTGATAAGGAAATAGTATTTCATTACAGAAATGCTGGTTCGTGAGAAACCGGAACACGTTGTGCTTGGTCTCCAGTGGCTTATCCTTTAGTATAGCTCCATGAACTCGATGCGGGTCAATGAACCCAAATCCATTGATAGCCTTTCTTTTACAATCGAGAATCTTCATTCTGTATCATTATATATAGCGTACAAAAGAATATAGTGAGTATACTTACCGGCAATGAATTGAACAAGCTGAGATAGAGACTTAATTACATAAATAAAGTAATCAGTTACAAACAATAGGAACTGAGGATAGATTTGTCGAGTTCCTTTAGATTGAATTGATGGGTTCGTAGTATGGAAAATAAAAAATTTCTACCGCAAGAACGAACAAAAACCCAGATCTAATCTAGATAAAAGCCAAGATCTAATCTATTAGACATGTGCAACGAGATAGATCTGTACTAACCCTTGTAGATCCGAAAGCGTTACGAGATTGGATCTCGTGGTTGATGTAGTCGATCACTTGCCGATCTCAAGATCGAGTGGACGATCCTTCCGGCGCCGCGTTCCGGCAGCGCTTCCGCAGTCGGTCACACGTGCGGAGTCGAAGCAGACCTTCCTCTCCCCGTTCCAGCGAGCAGCGGAGGTAGTAGATCTTCTCCACGGAATCCCAGCAGCACGACGGCGTGGTGGTGGTGGTGGAGTAGAGAATTCTGCAGGGCTTCGCCTATGCCTGAGCAGAAGAAAGGAGGAGGAGAGAGGCGGCTGGGGCTTGGAGTGGAGGGGGCCAGGGGGTGGCGCCCCCACCCCTCTATTTAAAGGAGGGAGGCGCCATGGGAGGGGGAGTCCTAGTAGGACTCCCCTTCCTCCTTGGCCGGCGGATTGGGAGGGGGGGAGGAGTCCTCCTCCCCCACGACTCCTTGTCTTGCCCCACAAGGACTCCTTGATCCCTTTCTTTGTTTTCAAGCAAACTCCAAGAAATCTTCCAGAACCTTCCGGAACATTCCGAAACCTTCTAGAATCCTCATACAAATACTCCGGAACATTTCCTAACTCAGAAAATGAACCCCAATATATGGATCTTATTCTCCGGACAATTTCGGATGTCCTCGTGACGTCCCGGATCCAATCCGAGACTCCGAACAACATTCGGTCTCCAACGCACATTCCATATCTACTTAAAACAACTTAGAACCTTAAGTGTGTCACCCTACGGTTCGTGAATATGCAGACATGACAGAGACACATCTCCTATCAATAACCATCAGCGGGACCTGGAGATCCATAATGGCTCCCACATACTCAACGATGACTTTGTGATCGATAGAACCATTAACATACGAAACCAATTCCCTTTGTCACGCGATACTATACTTATCCAAGGTTTGATCGTCGGTATCTCCATACCTAGTTCCACCTCGTTACTGACAGGTACACTTTACTCGTTCCGTGATATGTCATCCCTTGTGACCCAGTCACATGCTTGCAAGCTAACTAGATGACATTCCACCGAGAGGGCCCAGAGCATATCTATCCGCCATATGGATGGACAAATCCCAATCTTGGTCCATGCGCTTCAACACATACTTTTAGAATACCCAATGACACCTTTATAACCACCCAGTTACGAAGCGGTGTTTGATGTCATCAAAGTACCCATCCGGTGATGGTGATTAACACAACCTCATGGTCGAAGGATTATGTTACTATGCATTTAAAAGCTTATAGCAATACGAACTTAATGACTTGATCTTATGCTACGCTTACTATGGGTGTGTGTCCATCACATCATTCTCCTAATGATATAACCTTGTTATTAATCACATCCAATGTCCATGATCAGGAAACCATGATCATCAATTAATCAACAAGCTAGTTCAACAAGAGGCTTACTAGGGACTCTTTTATGTTTACAAAACACACATGTATTAGTGTTTCCTAATAATACAATTATAGCATGGGATGTAAACATTCATCATAAACACAAAGATATAATAATAACCACTTTTATTATTGCCTCTTGGGCATATCTCCAACATGAATAACTGAAATAATTCTGTAAATTCAACAGGGACCTCGTCTTCAGCGAAGTAATGCGATTTTTGAACTTTCAGTATGAGCCAATATTGCTATTCTTTTGATGCTCCAATGTACCATTCATGGAATCATCGCATTTTTGTTGGCATATCCCGAAGCCTCTCAGAACTGACCAGAGGCTGCTCGTGAACAAATTTGGGTGCTACCTCAGCCTTGGGCATATCGCCGTGAAGAATGTCATGAATAGATATATTACATTGCTCGGCCAATATCTTAGCCATTTCGGGATCTATAGGTTCTACCTCATATAGTTGAGGTTCGGGTATCTGCACCTGGAGCCGGGGGAGCGATTTATTTGCTTGTTTCCCCTGCTGGGGAACAACTCTTTTGGTTCTCTGGCTACCACTCGATTGTTTTGCTTGTTTCCCCAGCTGGGGGATGTCCGTTTTGATGCTTCCGCTACCACTCGATTGTTTTGCTTGTTCCCCTGCTGGGGAACCTCTTTTGTGATGCTTCCTCTACCGCTTGATCTCTTCTGTTTCAGTGTCTTCTGAAGACATCGTGTATAGTCATCTGGCGAATTTAACTGAGCTTGCGATGGCTGCGTCAGTAATTTCCTAAAGTGCTCCTTGGTTTCCGGTTTTATTTGGACCTCTGGCTCAGGTTGTTTCTTTTTAAAATGAGCATCCACTTCGGCCCGTACGACCGCGTCGGTCTCCTCATCGGTCAGGTCGTAAGTCCTCTTGGGAGGAACCGGCGGTACTCTTGGGAGGGGCGACAAGTGTCGCTTTGGGCGTCGGTTATCGCTCGACGGAGCGGTGATATTCTTCTGCTTTTGGCCCTTAGTGGGTGGAGGCGGTTGCGTAGATTGAGATGGACTCGTGTTGGGGTCATGGATTGGACTTGGAGGTGGTGGAATTTTACTAGGAGGAGACGGTGCACTTGGAGGTGGACTTTTACTGGGAGGAGACGGTGGCCTTGGAGGTGATGTATTATTTCTCGGTGGAAAAGGTGGCCTTGGTGTCGAGCCTGGAAACTTGATGTATTCTTTTTCCAAAGAATGAAGCCACTCTTGACTTCTCCCAGTGTCATCTCCCCTTCACCTCTAGGGATGTCAAGCTGTAGTGACTGACACATCGGTTGAACTTCATCCACACCAACACGAGCATAGCCAGCTGGAATCAGATTGCAATGGTAGGTCGCTCCCGGTGCAGAAGGCAAAGCAAAGCCGACCGCCACCTTCATGGATATGTTCTTTAGTTCAACATGCAGCTCACAATTAGTCTTCTCTTTAATTGCATCCACGGGGTACACATCCATTGTTGCATCATTACCGTGGCCCTCCGTGGAAGCCACGCTACTTTTCCGTTGTGATGGGCCGACCATACTGTCTGGTGCAGGATCTTGCTGTCGGAGTCCTTTAAGTTCATTAAGCTCCTGGTGATGCTCCTGCGGCATGGCTTCAAACCTCGCGAACCACTCCTTATCCTCCTCTTTTTGCCGCTTTGTTTTTCTCGATCGTCTCGATCGGCTTCTGTACGTGTCAAGGTCCTCGGGAAACTCGATAACCCATGGACAAGAAGGTCTGAACCCTCTTGTTCATCCACCCTTTTAAGGATTCCCGAGAGCCTTTGTCAGCTCATCGTTCTCTCTGTCGGGAACAAACGTTCCCTCTTCAACCTCTTTTATCACTTTAATAAGTTCATTCTTGGGTGAAGAAACTTCTCCGGCTGCAACAATCTCGCCTGTTTCTGGGTCATACGATGCCCCATGCCCGAGTACCCAATTTCCTGACCTCCTGGGCCAACGAGACGTAGCTGGAGTGACCCCTTTAGCCCCCAGGTCAGCCTCAGCTTTATCCCACTTAGGCATGGCACTCCTGTAGCCACCTATGCCCATATGATGGTGATATTTCTTTTTGGCTGCATTTATCTTATTCTTTTCTGACATTGCCACAACTGGTGCCGAGGTCTTGTATTTCACAAATGCGGCCCAGTTATCCTGCTGCAACTCTAGTGGGCCAGTGAATGGAGGAGTTTTCTTCTTCAAGACATAATTGTGGTACAATCTTTTCTTTCATTCCTTGAATAGTTTGCCCATCTTCTTAAGAGCAAAGTGCTTGACTTTCCTCGTCATTTGCTGTATGAGCTCATTAGTCTCCAAGACTGGTAGGGTGAAATGTGTCATGAGAGAATTCCACATCGCATCTCTCGCTTTGTCATCTACAAAACTAGCCCCAGCTAGATCCTTTTTCTTTCCTGGCTTATTCCAATTTCGCGTGGTGATCGGGACGGTGTCTCTAGCAATCACTCCGCATTGAGTTATAAATGCATTCACGGATTCTTTGGGCTCCAACGGTTGACCCAGCGGAGAGACTAAGTCAATGCTGAAGCGGACATCAGCGGGCAACTTGTGTGTCGGGCCTCTTGTCTTTGTAGAAGATTGGCTGGAAGCGGAGGTCTAAGAGAAGAAACATTCGTCAGTACATATATACGAATCAATTAGTGCATCTATACGAGTGATCGATCGATAGAGGCTTTATATACCTCAACGGAGTTTGTTATTATTATGGTGTCTTCACCATGGTCTCCACCATGGTCAGCACCATCGTCTCCACTATTGTCTCCACCATCATCTCCTCCAGACAAATTAAGATACTCGGAGCCATCGTAATAAGAACCTCTAGTACCCTCATCTATCATGTTGAGAAGCTCATTTTCATTTTGTCTACCGTCCATAGCTTAACTAATACAGAAAAAAATTGCATTAAGTAAAAGAATGTTACAATTGCGACAACTCGGATACAGAAAAAAGAATGCGTACTAATAATGAAACAATTTTGCATTAAGATAAAGTACAATAATATAAGATAAAATACATTATTAATACATCTCGCTCATAGCTCGCTCATAATATAAAGTACATTATTAATACATCTTACTCATATCAAACTAGCGAACTCGGCCGCCGTGTTCTGTGCTACGAGAGATCTGCAGCTAGAAAAGAGGAACCATCACCGGAGAATAGTTCGGGTGAGATCCGTGAACCTGCCAGATATTGGAGAACCTAGTCTCCAAAAGATACATGTATCGCCGTATGTGCTCGTTCTCCTCCCTGATATGACGACGTACCACCTCCTCGGGGCCGGCTCCCTCTGCACCGCTCCTGGACCTCGTGGACGCCACCAAAGAAGTTTCGGGTGGACGATGATACCCGGATTCCTCACCAAGGTACGAGTCCCGACAGGTAACACCTCCCAGTGCTAACCTGGCGGAGCCCAGGCTCGGACATCCCCGGAACCGACGGAGTCCAGTAGGCTCGGACGAGGAGGACGCGGCATAACTAAATAATAGCAATAAACAATCATAAAACATAAACAGTAACTAAATCACTAAGTATTGCCCTAATAACACTAACCCTAAACCTAAAACTAACTAAACTAAACCTAATTAAGTAAGTATCCTAACTAACCCTAACTAACCCTAGATAAATACTAACCTATACAATTAACCTAATACTAATACTAACTAATAGTAATACTAATACTAAATACTAACCTAATATTAATACTAAATACTAACTAATAGTAAATACTAATACTAACCTAATACTAATACTAACTACTAAGTATTAATACTAATAATAATACTAAATACTAACTAATACTAATATACTAACTAATACTAAATACTAGTACTAACCTAATACTATAATAACCTATAATACTAATACTAACTAAATACTAAATAGTAACTAATACTAAATCCTAATACTAACATATAATACTAATTAATATACTATAATAACCTAATTATAATTAATAGTATTACTAATAATCAACCAAAATTGGGCACGGCGATCGTACCTGAGGCGGCGCGGGGCGGAGACGATGCGGGTGCGGGGCGGAGAAGGTGTGGCGGGGCGGGGCAGGGCGGCACGGCGCGGGGCGGAGACGGGGCGACGCGGGGCTCCTCTTCTCACGGGCGCGGGCAGCGGCGCGGCGAGGTCCTTTGCGCTGGGAAGGTGTGATCTAGCTCTCCGGGTCGTGGCACGACCCAGGGTGGGGGTGGGGAAAGGATGTGCGCGCGCAGGAAGAGTGGCGGGCGAAAATACCTTTAGCCCCGGGTTGTAATACAACCCGGGGCCCTACAACCCGGGGCTAAAGGTTATTTTGGCACCAAAAAGAAAAATAGTTTATAGTTTTCAGAAAATTATGTATTATATATCAAAATTTCAGAAAAAGAAAATCTATAGTTTAAATCTATTATCATACTTTATTATACAACTTAAATAAAATTATCTATTGTTTAACAAGTATTATATTTAGTATAAATATTGTAAAAATATAGTTTATTATTTAAAAACAGAAAAATACATATAATATACCAAAATATTCACAAAAAATAATATACTCATTAGAAATATAATATTTAATACTAAAACTAGTAACTAGGACTAAAACATATTTCCCGCTATTTCCCCCGCTTCCCGCCATGTTTTTCCGCCATTTCCCTCGCTTCCCGCCATTTCCCTCGCTTCTCGCCATTATCCCCGCTTCCCGCCATGTTCTCCCGCCATTTTCCTCTCCATCCACACATCCACACATTCTCTCTCACAACAATGGACACCGCTTACTAGGCCTTTCTGACGCTCGAGGAGACCGAGGCGCTGTGCGTCTCTAGCTACCCATGCCCGCTGGGGTACCGGCTGCCCGCTGGCTGGATGCTGAGTGTTGGAGGGGTTTCTGTTCCTCCTGTGCCTCAAGGTTCGGCTCGCCAGGCGGCCATCACGAACCACTTCTACCTCGAGCTCACGCCGGAGCAGCGGATGGATCCCCTTTGGGATCCCGACAACCTCGACACCTGGTATGCCCTCTTCGCAAACCGGCGGGAAAGGGAGCTCGCTAGGTACGAGGGTGATGGCCCACCCCTAGTGAACCACAACGAGGCTGGTCGCCGCCTGTGGTGGGAGAACCGTACTATTGTCAGCGTGATGCGCTACATCGCCATGGGAGACCATCCTCGCCTGAGGTACCCGCACTTTCACCAGCCGCATAGCCCCAAGAATGGTGGTGGTGGTGAAGTCCTAGGGCGTACTGGGGTCGTCATCCGGGAGCCCCCTCCCCCGTGCGTCATAAATCCGAGGCCGGAGGATCCAGCCGTGTGCTACAAGGAAGGGCTAAGGATCCAGCCGCGTGCTACGAGCGACGACGATGACGATGACGATTCCGAAGACGACCCTAAAGTTGTGTACTACAGGGCTAGATATGATTATGACTAATTTTACGTTTTAATATTAATAAATGTCTGGCCACAGCAAGTTGCAATACTACATATTGAGATCGAGATAGTTCATATCCATATACATATAAGCAGATCATTAAAAATAAAGGTTTAATAATATTGTACATCACCAACATCCACACATCTCTATTGTTAGGGTTTTCTTCTAATCCGTAACCATGGAGCATCTTTCTTACTTAACGGGATGCTTGGGTCATCCGTCACAGCGAAGGGTGGAATTTCATGAAACTTATCATAATCTTATGACATGTTTATCTTATCCTCCACCCCCACGATGTTTCTTTTTCCTGAAAGAACTATGTGGCGCTTTGGCTCATCGGATGCTGTATTCTTTTGCTTATCTTTCCTTTTTCTCGGTTTGGTAGATATGTCCTTCATATAAAAAACCTGAGCCACATCATTGGCTAGGGCAAATGGTTCATTTCTATATGCAAGGTTGTTGAGATCCACTGTCAGCTTGACCCATTTGCACCGAAACAAATGAACCTTAAAAAAAGGTCCATAGTCAAGTTCCCATATCTCCTCTATGTAACCATAATATGTATCCTTTTGCCCATTCTCGTCTGTTACATCAAATCAGATACCACTGTTTTGATTGGTGCTCTTTTTATCTTGGGCGATCGTGTAAAATGTATTTCCATTTATCTCGTACCCTTGGAAATTCAATATATTCGAAGATGCTGACCTAGCCAACAAGTACAACTGCTCTCCAACATTTATGTCATTCATGAGATATGTATGTAACCAACCGCCGAAAGTCCTCATGTGTTCATCTCTAATCCAGGAGCCAGGCTTCCCCGGGTTGTTGGAGTGTACAATATTCTTGTGTTCCTCGATATACGGAGGCACCAAGGTGGAACTTTGCAGAACTGTGTAGTGTGCTTTAGTGAGAGAATGTCCGTCCATACATATCCTTGCTTTATTTCCTAGCGTGCCTTTTCCACTATGTCTACCCTCATGCCGTGATTCAGGAACACCGATGGGCTTAAGGTTAGGAATAAAGTCAACACAAAACTCAATGACCTCCTCTGTTCCATATCCCTTTGAGACGCTTCCTTCTGGCCTAGCACGGTTTTGAACATATTTCTTTAACACTCCCATGAACCTCTCAAAGGGGAACATATTGTGTATAAATACAAGACCGAGAATGTTAATCTCTTCGACTAGGTGAACTAGAAGGTGCGTCATAATATTGAAGAAGGATGGCGAGAACACCAACTCGAAGCTGACAAGACATTGGACCACATCTTTCTGTAACCTTGGTAGACTATCTAGACTGATTACCTTTGGAGAAATTGCATTGAGAAACGCGCATAGCTTCACAATGGGTACTCGAACATTTTCCGACGGGATTCCCCTCAATGCAATCGGAAGCAGCTGGGTCATAAGCCCGTGGGAGTCATGAGACTTTAGGTTTTGAAATTTTTTCTCTGCCATATTTATTATTCCCTTTATGTTCGACGAGAAACCAGACGGGACCTTGATACTGTAAATGACTTCAAAAAAGATTTCCTTCTCTTCTTTGGTAAGAGCGTAGCTAGCAGTACCTTCAAACAACTCTAGATGCATGTTGTCTCGGTCTTTTATACGTTGTTGGTCCTGTCGTGCTTCAGGTGTATCTTTGCTCTTCCCATACACGTCCAAGAAGCCTAGCAGCGTCACGCAAAGATTCTTCGTCAGGTGCATCACGTCAATTGCAGAGCGGTCCTCTAGGACTTTCTAATAGGGTAGCTCCCAAAATATAGATTTCTTTTTCCACATGGGTGCGTGTTCGACATCGTCCTTCGGAACAGATTGTCTACCAGGACCCTTTCCAAAGATTACTTTTAAATCCTTCGCCATATCAAATACATCATCGCCAGTACAGCGGATAGGCTTCATTAGGGTTTAGGACAATAAGATGGACAAGGATTTCTTCCATCAACTCTCAACTGGTATTCTACTTATCTCTTAGACATTTCATTTGACTAAGAGATACTATCCATTGGCTGCCTAAAAATAGGAATTGGTTTAACTACCTTCTTTATTCTAGGGTTTTAAACAAAGAGGTAGATATGGTTTTGTCATGGTTTGGTATGATCTTGGTTAAGGCTTCTAAATAATCCTTAACTTAATACCTCACCAAGGTTATCTTTAGATAAGGAATTCCTTTCCTAAATATACTCTATAAATCTCTCTTCTTTAATCACAAAGATCACATCTTCCTGAATAAGTCAATCATCTTACTCCACCATATCCATCAACATATGATGACATGGTCATGCCACTTCAACATTACTCCTTCATTCTTCTCCTAGTATAACTTCCATTACTTAACTACCTCTGATATATCCACCAAAATAGTTATTACTAACTTCATTCCATAAACTCCTTCATATTTACCTTGCATCTACTTCCAAGGCTTGCAAGATTACAATTCTCTCTATACATCATGTGTGATAACAATCCTCTAGAATAGGTATGGTACTACTCCCATAATACAAGTTTGTTCTTGTATTAGCTTGGTTAAAGTACTATGCCTTCAACTACTCCATACAACTCATGTTATATACTTCCTCACTCTAGCTAGACTTTTCAGGATCAAGCTAGATGATTCAGCTTACTAAGGTATTGCCTAATTTGGTATACTCACAACCTTTCTTCATTAGCCGGTCATCTATTCTCGAGTGACTTAAGAATACTGACCACCAACCTTTGATCAAGCAAGTCTTAGGCTTCTAATTGTCTGATCAAGATCTATACTCAACTAAGTAGTAGACTTGTACTAGTCTCTCTATAGGATTATCTTGTTAAGAAAACTTACTTTAGGTTTATGCCCACTTGGCTTAACAAGATTATCATTGGATACTCTAATACTACTAACTTTCTTATAGATTCATAACTACTATCTAACTCTTGGGTTTAAATACTTATTCTAGTTAACTCATGAGTGAGTTATCTCCTCCAACATCAAATGGTTTGATCACCACTAAGGATCTCATTCCATTAATGATGGCACACTCTACCATAACTAGTTCCTTCTTCTTATTAATTTACTTAAGGTCTTTGGAAGGTTAATATAATAGGTCAATAAGTTCTAGGTCAGGGATTGATCCCTCTACATTGAAGATCAATAGACACTAGGACTTGGTTAAGTAGGAATGTCACCTACTAATATGGCAATGAAGACATGTGATGAATGGTCTAGGCTTGACTTCCCTTTATACTCTATCTGTAGTAAGATTTAAAGTTTAAGTACTACTATGATACCCATGGTAGGAATAACTATGGCAAGCAAGTGTATCAAGATTTAGTTATAGAGTTTCTTTACTTAAGTTATATACTTAACTTGGTATTCAGAGTTTGTGGTAGGTAATACCTTAATATCATTTTTGGAATATTAAGTATTCATCCTTGAGTTGTGATATGGAATACCATGTAATGGTCTCTAGAAGATGAAGTACTGCTTATTAAGTAGTGTGTTGTGACTTAGTTTATTACATTTGATCTACCCTTAGATCAAATTATATTACCCAAAGATAAGGTTTTAGCAAAGGTCATATTGAAACTTATCGCAGTCAACTTGATGATCTACTTCAGTTCCACCAAGTTAAGAGAAGCTTCAATGACTTTGACAAGTTTTATTTAAAAGCGCAAAAATTATCCGGATTTTCTATGCATGTGGAATGCACACACCTTATATCAGCTTATTTCTAAGCTCTAATGTTGGGATGTTATAGACTATCCCCCTTAAAATAAACTTCGTCCCCGAAGTTCGTACTCTCTTACGTTTTGGAATGAGGTGTTGACTTGTATTGATCACGACATTTCTTAACTCCATTATGATCATAATTGGGAATTATTATGGTATCCCGTATCCAGATCTTTTTCCTTGAATCCTCTTCATACTTGACAATATGCACTATCATTTCTAATTTACCATATAGCTCCTTTTACTATACCTCTTTGGGTTTACGCCCTTATAGTCCTATTTAAAATTGGTTACGGACACATTTTGTCCCTTCCAATAAGGTTTTTTCCTACTACTATACACTACACCAGACTATTTTGGGAATACTCTCTTTACTCTAAAGGAAAACTTACGAGTTGTTTTCTTCTTAAACTAGTCCTCTAGGTTTAATCTATTATATCTCCTTCGATCTTTCATCTGGACATACTAACAGAAATACTTTATAATGATGACTTCTTCTAACCTTATGAGAATAAGGCTTAACATCATCATAGTCTAGTACTTCTTTTCCAACCTTCACTCAAAAAGTTAGACAACAACACTTCAGTGTTTATTGTTTACTCTCCCCCTTGGGGTTTCCTAATGGTCTCTAAACTTCATGTATAATATCCATTATCTCAATAGTAGGGATATTGGTCTCCATCTAGCTTGTATCTTACTTATATAAGGTCTCACAAAAGAATCTGCGGTATACCCACATAATTCTGGATCTCTGAAATGAATCTTCCAACGTTGCTTGTCTTACTGTTATCTTCTCAGAAGTTATTTCTCACTATTAAACCCGATTTCCTGAAACGTCTCGAAAGTCGTTCGCTTTTAATTTTCTACTTCTTTATGTCTTTCTTTCCTTATGCCAAGTTTTATGCTCTTTAAATTATACAAAGATGGCCTGACTAGCTAAACTGCTAGGATACCAGCTACTGATACTAGCTGCGGATCCTCCAAGGTATATGGATTACCCTACGGGTTTCCTAGTTCTTATTAGCATTCTCTCTGAGTTGTCAGAGCTTGAATACCCCTTTTATTCCAAGACTTCTTCTTTGCTCCCTTTCATGTTCCTCCCATGAACTTGGTACACCTACTTCCTTAGATTTTGAGCAACATCACCTATCTTGAGTGAACTTAAGTTCATTCCTTCATGTTGCTCCACACCTTTTATGCACTGATATTCCTTTTGGTTGCTAACTAATTAAGTTGGAATCCATCCATCCTTCAAAACAGTGTTGATACTCCTTACATTTGGCTTCCTTCTTCGTGCAAGTCTTCATCTTGATCTTCGGAACTCATCACTCCCTTACACGAATTCCCTTTTCTATCTTGGTCTATAACATCAAGTAATAACTTGATGATGCAACATGCATTTGCACACCAAGTCAAACTTCATGTATAGATCTAGTCAATCAAGAAGATCCAAGAAAAACAAAGAAATCCAAATGTGGTACATATAACACACATCATTCTAAGCCTGGAATATAGTAGTTGAGTATAATACCTCTGGAATTCAGGCTTAGCTGTGTAGTATATGACACCTCCTAATATAGGTTTACATCGTGATACATAGCACTTAGGGGTTAAACTACTCTTTGTCTCAATATTTACCAAATTTGCTCAGTTGCAACTGGATAATCTTGAGCAAAGTGATCTCACTTTGGTTCTGACTAACCTCTTACCTTTCTTTCGGGACAACTAAGGACTACCAATTTTACATTCCATCGTAAACTATCCTCACATGATCTCTCAAGACTACTTATAAAGTTGTATTCACTACCTTAATCCAACAATTATCGTTATCACATGTGCCTTTTATCGTAGACCTACACTGTCCTTTTCTTAGTGTTGTTACAAGATTATTAGCTAAGTACTAGTCCTAATTACACACTTATCATGGTCTTGGACCTATTTACACCATGAACTTGTTACAATTTACCTAGTCATCATGATTGAAGAGTTAACCTCACCATGACGACTCTTCTTCTTAGTTTACTAATAAAAATTCTTAACAAAATTCTACTACATCACATGGAATTCTCAAGTGAATGCCACATGATTTACTTCCCATGGTAACTATACATACTCTAATGGTCTACCCTGTATGGTATAGTGGTATAAACTAGTGGTAAGATTCTGCTACTTCACAATGTTTTAAATATAGACTCCATCACTAATACTACTCCACATGATATCCTAATCTTAGTCCTAATATTCTTTGATATTTTATCTTACTTAAGATGTCTTAGTGGTGTTATACCTATTTAGAACTATACTAAAATGGCATTTCTCTAGAGAGGATAGATAACTAATCCTTAAGAAAGATGACAAAACATCCAACTTAAGTATGACAAGGTTATCCTCAAGTGAATATCCATCACAAGTCTTGGTTTAGATAAGATGGCTCCTATAGTCACAATCCAACCTACAGATCTTCATAAAAGGGTTTTAATCCTAAGGTCAAAGCATATGCTCTGATACCAGCTGCGGTGACCCAGCATACCACTCCATGATGTAGTACACTATAGTCGTTGACATAACACCAATGAAACACCGTTCACTAGTATTACATCCCTCAGAGTGGTACAACAGAAACATAGTAGGTCCAAGACATGACTATAGATTATAACTCGACTCTTTACAAAAGATCCAGAGAACACTCTAGGTTAAAGAGAGAGAAAGAAACTTCTTACAAAGAAGAATCAGAAATAATAACTCGGAACTATCTAGAGGCTAAGACTAGTATCTGAACTAATGAGCTTGCAATTGCTGCTATAGCAATGCTCTACAGAAGCAAGTTTTATGGCTAGAGAATCTACTCCTATCTACTTAAGAACTTTGTCTTCACTTCGGTTGATGTATATGTTGACTTCATTGACTTCATTGAAGAACTTGAACTGTCGTTGATGGTTTCTTGAGAAGAGATTGATGTGTACGTCACCTTCAACGGCTTAGAACCTAGCAAGGGTTAAGAAGGTATGGTTGAGTAAGAGCGTACTCAGCAAGTTCACTAAAAAGGAGTGTATGATGCACTATCTCTACATCCACAGACCAAAGGTCATAGGCAATGCAGGTTTTCATAAACATTTCTTCAAAAGTTGCTTTTATTCTGAAAACTATGTCCGACAGCCTTCATAGGTTGACCAGAACCTTCGTGGGGTTCCTTTCCTGCCGTGTTCGTAGCTCCTTCCTAGAACAGGGAGTAACATGTCACAATTCTTACACTCTGCAGAGGTGCGTCACTTTTCCGATGAGAGACCTTAAGCTTTGTTGCATGGCCAGGAGTATGTCCCCGTTCAAACTTCCATGGTTTGAGGCCCAGCCTAAGATCCAAGCCAATCACTGCCCCCTTCGCGACCTCGCATGTCCCCTTGGTGTACGCCATGCCCACATCTTGAATTTCGGCAATGATTAGTATAGACCATCAGATGCCAGAACTAACATGGGACGTTGAGGGCTCCCACCCATATGCTGCATATCATCTACGAATTACCAATAAAGGATAACAGCCACGACCGGGCCATCCGGATGCATGCGAGATGAAGAATATACAGCTGACTTCTCCATTCCATTCCAAATCTCATGGTTAACGCGTAATATACGGCGCTAGAATCACTGGCGATATTGGTTGTTAAGTCCTAGATATTATGTTCCTTTACCACTGGAACTGTATCAGTAGATTATTACCATCTGGTAAATAATCCATAATCATATTATTATGAAAATAGTGTTTTCTGACCTTTTTGAAATGTAGGTGATGACAACATTTGAGTTATAAGCATTTGATAGAAAATAATCAATGGACATGAGCAAGTGTGAACTTGCCTTTTGTGATTCCAAGATTATGCACTCACGGTCTTCGAGATATTACAAGATCCAAATTCTGTAAATAACACCATTGGTCCGGTAAGGACGAATGTTTAAAGAAGCAAGATGCAATTATGCATAAGTAATGTAACGTAGTTTGATAAACGTGAATCCCCGGACTATTCGTATCTAATCTATGGTTTGAAGCTTGTGATGAGTTCTTTGGAATGTGTTGCACTTTTATACCAATTTCACACTTATGCTTCTTATTAAGGTTTGTGTGAGTGTGTGAAACAATAAGTAAATACAACAAGTAGTATGCAATACCGAACTTCTCAAATGTGGAATGGCACATAAGAACTGCTGGAATGGAATTAGTAGTTCATTAGAGTTTTCACATATTTATTTTAAGGATTACATTTAACATTTCTTAAAAGAATAACCTTTGAGGAAAATATTACTTTACAAGGTAAAAGCATTTAAACTTAAAGCTAACACTTTAAGATTTTCTTATTAATTACAAGTATTAAAGTATAAAACAATTAGTATTTTAGAAAAGCTATTCCACTAGCAAGAGGAGAATTTTAACACTTCATGAAGGTGAAACAAAAGTATTATGCCTTTATGGAAGTGGTGTTCTCTTGATTTATAAGTGAATAGAATCACTTACTTATTATAGAATTAATACTTATTTCTATAAACATGGGAATGGCATCATGTTATATACTTAAAAAACTTTGTTTAGCTTTTAAAGTGGATTCCCAAACTTGTAAGAGAATTAATACTCAAATCTTGATTATTTTATGATTGATAAAATATTTTTGGAGAGTAAGATTTACTTAATTTTAAATGGTATTTTTAGTAAGTTCAACTTAAAATGGTTAGACCTATCTTGAATTCACTTAAACATCAATTGAACTTATTATTATGCTTTTAGATTTTAAATAACTTATATTAAAGGCATAAGCAAAGTTTTATATAATTTGTATGCATTAAAATAAAATAAAAGAGTTAAAGTAGTTTTATTAAACCTTTACCTTTTATTTTACTTCAAAAGTGAGAGTTAATATTTTTAATATATAGATTTTATTTTTGTGATCAATTTGGTATATTATATGTATTTTAGTGATTTTTAAATAATCCGATATAATTTTTTTAAGTTTTATCACTTTATAAATACTTAATAAATAATAAACATTAGTTAAGTGATAGAAAATGTATAAAACCAATTTATAAGTATTTTTTGTTTTTCTAAGATTTTTGATATATTATATCTATTTTTAGGAATTTTTAAATAATTGAATATATTTATTTAAGATTTATCCTTAATAAGGTATTTACAATTAATACTAATTATTTTACTTAAGTTGGAAAATAAAATATAATAATAGGTTTAGGTTATATAATTTATTTTATGAACATTTTGATTTATAATATATATTTTTTGAATTATAAAACAAAAGATTTTGCATTTCTAAGATTTAATCCTTTTATTAAATTTCTGGAAATATTTTATATTTGAATTTATATTCATTTACTTTTTTACTAAATAGGCAATACCTTTTTATACAGATACACACCCTAGCCAGAGCCACTGACCAGTGGGGTCAGGGCCACGTCGGGTGCCACGTGAGCAAGATTGGTCAAACTGGCTGACTGGGCAGGCGGTGATGCTAGCACAACGTCACGATGACGTCGGCACGGCCTCTACCACCAGATCGTGGTTGCCGGTGGCGATTCCGAGCACGTGCGGGCTAGTGGGACTATGCGCAGGAACCAGCAGAGCACGAGGGTGCGAATGACGGTCGCGTCGCCCCATTTAGGTCACCGGAAGAGCACCGGCGACGAGCTGTTGCGGCGACCGACGGTGACACACAGTGCAAAGGTGTTGTAGCACGAGAGATAAAGATCTAAAGGCATGGGAAGATGCGCAAGCTCACCTTGATGGTAACGCGGTGGTTGACGAGGACTGGCGAGGTCGAAAGCGAGTTCACGGTCATGTTTTCCTACGAACCCCGGCGGAAGGGAACAAGACAATTTGTTCGATTCCGAGCTCCCTTGGCTTAATTGACAAAGCAAGGTTGAAGAGGGTGACGTGGCGCTTCTCCTCAACCACGCCACGATCTCAGGGGTGACTTCTACCGATGATGGTGGTCGGCTCTGGCAGGCTAGGGTTTCGGCCCTTTTCTAAATAGAGAGGAGAAGATAGAGTGCGGCAAGAGAATAAGAGGATAAAGATGAAAGGACATCGCGGTGGCATTCTTATTCCTCCCGGCGACGGCGGCGAGCATCTTGGTGGTTGGTTCCTGCTGACACCGGTGATTGGCATCCAGCGGCGGCGCGAGCTCCAGAGAGCTGCTTGTGATGCGCGAGGGAAGACGACAACGAACCGGTACATGGGCCTGCGCCGGAGTGGGCTGTTGCTGAGCGAGCGGAACACAGAGAGGCACGCAGGCGAGTGGCAGTTAGCTCGAAGAAGCAATGGGTTGTGGGCCGCTGGCTCTACTGCCTTTTTTTCCTTTTCTATTTCCATTTTTATTTCTATTTTTCACAATTTCATTTCAAATATGATTTCTTCAAGGGTTTGAATATCTAGAAACTTTGTGGCATATTCAGAAGGTTTAGAGATTCATTTTATTAAACCTCTTTCAATTTTTCTTTATATTTTCAAAATTCATGAGTATATGAACGGTTATTTTTTGAGAAAAGTGATCAATAGGATTTAGGGTTTTAGAGATTTACTTCCTATAGGAAAATATTATAGAAATGATTTACATTTTCACTTAATGAATGTAATTGTAGTGGTTTAAAATGGCTAAGGAGGTATATAGAATTCTGTTCAAGCTTAGTCTTATACATGGATTAATATATATCCCTATTAATGTTTTAAATCTTGTGATTCATATTACGGCGAATTAAATCCCATGTTCTTTTCAAGGTTTGGTGTTTCCTTCTTCTCAAAACTACTTGGTGTTTAGCATTTAGAATTACCATAGCACAATTTTGGTTAAGTCCTAATGCATGGATACTAATCATTAATGAGGAAATGAAAATGTTCATTTTCAAATAATGGACATGAGTCTTTGAAAGGTTTAATAGGTTCATTAATGGAGGAATGAAGATATTTGATGTCTACGCACTTCTATTCTTGTAGACAGTTGTTGGGCCTCCAAGTGCAGAGGTTTATAGAACAGCAGCAAGTTTTCCCTTAAGTGGATCACCCAAGGTTTATCGAACCCAGGGAGGAAGTGGTCAAAGGTATTCCCTCTCAAGCAACCCTGCAATCAAGATACAAGAAGTCTCTTGTGTCCCCAACACACCCAATACATTTGTCAGGTGTATAGGTGCACTAGTTCGGCGAAGAGATAGTGAAACACAAGTGGTATGGATAATTATAAGTGGTAACGGTGATAGAAAATAGATTCCTGGCATGGAAAAGACTAAAGTAAAACTGAAATAAAGATGGAAGCAAGCAAACATGTAACAGATCTAATTGCAAACGGTGTATCAATGTTTAGAAACAAGGCCTAGGGATCATACTTTCACTAGTGAACACTCTCTCATAAATATTTTCCCTTTATGATACTACTCTTAACTACTCTCCAGTTGGACACTCTAATCGATGGTAGGGCTATAACAGCACACCTCAAAGTAAGCCTTTCCCATCTAGATAACCCCACACTGTTACCTTGAGCTCTAGATGGTTCCAACAAACACCACAATTTCATAAAGACATCCAACTCCAAATATAACTCATAACAAGTATTTGTAATCTCTAGCCTAAGTGCCACCATGGTGTGCACGCTGTCACTTTCACACACATGAGGAGAGCAGAGATCTATTAAAGCACTTGAGTAGCAAGGTAGATCTATAGATTACAAGCTCATGATCACAATATGATCATGCATAGAGAGAGAGATGAACACATAGCTACTGGTAGAACTCTTAGCCTCGAGAGAGAACTACTCCCTCCTCATCATGGGAATCAACAATGGTGATGGAGATCAATGGAGATGGCTCCGGGGGCACTTCCCCGTCCCGGCAGGGTGCCGGAACAGAGACTTTCTATCCCCCGAATCTCCCCTTCGGTGGCGGCGGTGATGCGGAACTTTTCGTGGCTAGAGGCTTGATGATCTAGGGTTTATGCATCGGGAGGCTTCTTATAGGCGAAGAGGCAAGGTCGGTGGGCGGCCAGGGGGCCCACACCACCTGGTGGCGTGGCCAGGGCTAGCCCGCGCCACCATATGGTGTGGCCAGGCCTTGGCCCTCCTCCGTCTCGTCTTCTGGCTCCGTGTCCCCCTCGGTAAAATATTGACTTTGGCTTTTGTCCCGTCCAATTCCGAGAATATTCATTTTCTGACTTTCCTGGAACCAAAAATAGTAGAAAACAGGCAACTGGCACTATGGCATCTTGTTAATAGGTTAGTCCAAGAAAGTTTATAAAAATACTCCAAAGTTTGGGCAAAACATAAGAAAGTAGATAAAACCAAGCATGGGACATCAAAAATTATAGATACATTTGCAATGTATCAATATTCCTTTACAGATAGTTATTATGGTTTTGAAGAACAGTTAATGAACTCACATTCTATTATGTTTATGGATGAAGAGTAAAGCTAATACATATTGCCATCATGTTTGGTGACCAGGGTGATATCTCAACTTAGAGTGAGCTACAAAGATTACTTTCCTAATGTGATCTTGATGGTTCTATGAGACCAGGTTCTTTATAAGGGTTTAGGACAATAAGATGGACAAGGCTTTATTCCATCAACCCTCAACTGGTATTCTACTTATCTCTTAGACATTTCATTTGACTAAGAGATACTATCTATTGGCTGCCTAAAAATAGGAATTGGTTTAACTACCTTCTTTATTCTAGGGTTTTAAACAAATAGGTAGACATGGTTCTGTCATGGTTTTGGTTAAGGCTTCTCAAGAATCCTTACCTTAATACCTCACCAAGGTTATCTTTAGATAAGGAATTCCTTTCCTAAATATACTCTATAAATCCCTCTTCTTTTAATCACAAAGATCACATCTTCCTGAATAAGTCAATCATCTGACTCCACCATATCCATCAACATATGATGACATGGTCATGCCACTTCAACATTACTCCTTCATTCTTCTCCTAGTATAACTTCCGTTACTTAACTACCTCTAATAGATCCACCAAAATAGTTATTACCAACTTCATTCCATAAACTCCTTCATATTTACCTTGAATCTACTTCCAAGGCTTCAAAATTACAATTCTCTCTATACATCACGTGTGATCACAATCCTCTAGAATAGGTATGGTACTACTCCCATAATACAAGTTTGTTCTTGTATTAGCTTGGTTAAACTACTATGCCTTCAACTACTCCATACAACTCATGTTATATACTTCATCACACTCTAGCTTGACTTTTCAGGATCAAGGTAGATGATTTAGCTTACTAAGATTTTGCCTAATTTGGTATACTCACAACCTTTCTTCATCAGCTGGTCATCTATTCTCAAGTGACTTAAGAATACTGACCACCAACCTTTGATCAGGCAAGGCTTAGGCTTCTAATTGTCTGATCAAGATCTATACTCAACTAAGTAGTAGACTTGTACTAGTCTCTCTATAGGATTATCTTGTTAAGAAAACTTACTTTAGGTTTATGCCCACTTGGATTAACAAGATTATCATTGGATACTCTAATACTACTAACTTTCTTATAGCTTCATAACTACTATCTAACTCTTGGATTTAAATACTTATTCTAGTTAACTCATGACTGAGTTATCTCCTCCAACATCAAATGGTTTGATCACCACTAAGGATCTCATTCCATTAATGATGGCACACTCTACCATAACTAGTTTCTTCTTTTTATTAATTTACTTAAGGTCTTTGAAAGGTTAATATAATAGGTCAATAAGTTCTATGTCAGGGATTGATCCCTCTACATTGAAGATGAATAGACACTCGGACTTGGTTAAGTAGGAATGTCACCTACTAATATGGCAATGAAGACATGTGATGAATGGTCTTGGCTTGACTTTCCTTTATACTCTATTTGTAGTAAGAGTTAAAGTTTAAGAACTACTATGATACCCATGGTAGGAATAACTATGGCAAGCAAGTGTATCAAGATTTAGTAATAGAGTTTCTTTACTTAAGTTATATACTGAACTTGGTATTCAGACTTTGTGGTAGGTAATACCTTAATATCATTTTTGGAATATTAAGTATTCATCCTTGAGTTGTGATATGGAATACCATGTAATGATCTCTAGAAGATGAAGTACTCCTTATTAAGTAGTGTGTCGTGACTTAGTTTATTACATTTGATCTAACCTTAGATCAAATTATATTATTGAAAGATAAGGTTTTAGCAAAGGTCATATTGAAACTTATCGTAGTTAACTTGATGATCTACTTCAGTTCCATCAAGTTAAGAGAAGCTTCAATGACTTTGACAAGTTTTATTTAAAAGCGCGAAAATTATCCGGATTTTCTATGCATGAATGCAATACACAGACCTTATATCATCTTATTTCTAAGCTCTAATGCTGGGATGTTACAATGCCTCCTGTGAATTGTATTCTCTTTAACTTTTCTCCCAGGTGCACGGATAATTGTATGGAAGACTTTAATAGCCTTCTATTAGCATATTTGTACCCAAAATTGATAGCTTTAATTGTATTGTCTTTGATTCCGGGATCCAGGTGAAAACAAGCATTAAAGATGCGCCAGCACGGTCACTACTTATGTAAAAGCATAAGGTGAATATGCTGCAAAAATACACTTATCAATAAAAAGTATCTTTTAACAAATAATAATCGAGAAAATGTAGATAGATAGAATAAGAAATGTCACTTTTGTGACGAGGAGGAAACAATTCAACATCTACCTATTTGATGTTCTGTTGTCCTATCTTGTGTGGTAGATAGTTCGTGTGATTTTAGTCTACCCCTCCAACTAACATAACGATGACATGTTAAATGGGGTTAGTAAATAACTTAAGACTTAGATCTGAGTGAGAGTGTTTCTTTTTATGGGGCTTTAAGGCACTATTGTAAAAGATTTTTTTAAATCAAGAGATCCCCATTTTTTGTAGATCATACACAAGGCTACCTGGCCACTGATTTTTTTTTATATTTTATATCCAGTGGAGGCACCTGCCACACCAAATTTTGGGTGCAAATGTTTAGAGATTGTCACGGCGGACCAGTTTAGCAATAGAAATGGTATTGTATGAGTGCCGCATTCTCTCTCTTTAGAGCTGATGTCCCCGGATGTCTAGAATGCTCCAAATCAAGGTTGACTTCGAACCCAAGTTCGAGAAATGGTGGTGCTAAGGGGACCAGAGTTGGATTTTCCTAATCCGACCCTTAGGATGCTTTGCTGAGTATTATTCATCATCGGTGAGCCCGTTCTAGCGAGGTCGGTGCTCAACAAATAGTTCGTTTTTCGTATTTTTGATGATGCATTCATCTAGCCGACGTGCTGCAAACTCTTTGTTGTTGTTGTGAACACATGAGCAAGATATTGCAAGGATTTCGGGCAGCTTCTATAACTTTCTTTTTTCACACATTTTTTATGTTGTGTATGTGTCTTGAAAATACTACACACTTTTTTTGTTTTACTATGAAAGCGAGGTGTTGTCACATTTATGGGTGTTGCTAGATTTTTTTTTGTTTAATTTAGCAAAGGTTCTTGTAGGTGCTACAAATATTGACCTCCCATGTTGCATAATTTTTTGACCTTTTCTCGTGAATTTTCTACGACCTATGGTTTTTGCTGTGAGCCGTGAAGCATTGTTGCATAACCTTTTTTGTTGCTTTAGTATTTTTGAAATATTGCGGATCTTTTTACATAGTTGCAACATCTGCTGAAAATTGTTACGAGTTACTTTTTTTGTAAACATTGCAGTTAGCTGCAGATCTGAACTTTTAAGGCTATCACAAGGCTGGTGGATCAGTGACTGATTATGCAAATCGGATATCCGTCGCCTAGCCTCTCGTCCATAACTTTATAGAATCTCGTGTACCCGTTCCTGAAAAAATCTAGTCAGGGCATCCAAACTGAAATTCACAATGCGTCGGTCCACATGACCGATTATGTCGGTGCCTAAGTATCTGCAATCTGAATCGCATCCTTGAGATTGGGCTTGGGGTGAATAAACTGCATGATCGACTGTGCCGATAGGATTGGAAATAATAATGAATGGTTTGCAGTCTTCACAATGTGGAAAACAAGTGGTGAACCACTGAACATGTTACTGTAACCAAGTATACGTTGATTCCCATTTTGCCTTCCAACATAGGAGCAGCAATTAATCCACATCCAAATCCCGACACTGATCTGAATCGGAGTACAGTTTGTTACGATGTTAGTATTGCAACATAGTTTATTTTTGGTACACACGTGGTGGTTTGGCTGTGAAGTACTACTACGGAAGATCCAGATCTGAACTTTTTAAGTCTATATGACATGGCCGGCGGAGCGACTGATTCTGCAAATCGGGTCTCCGGCGCCTAGCCCTCTCGTCCATGGGTTTTTCAGTCTTCACAACGTGGAAGAGGAAAACAAGTGGTGAACCACTGAACTAGGAGCAGTAATTAATCCAATCCAAATCCCGAGACTAATCTGGATCCAAGTAATGTCAGAGAGACGACTTGAAGACAACACAACGGTGCACTGAGAGCAGCACTTGCTACACAAGAGAGCGGCCGGCCCCAGCAGCGCGCCGGCGATGACGAAGCCAACGCAGCTGGCTGCCGGCTGCAAGCGGTTTACCCCGGCGATCAACGGGGTGGTCGTCGCCTTCGTACTGGTCGTACCTACGCTCGTCATCCTCTTCGGCGGACGCATTGGCGAGCAGCCAGCGGTCTGGATCAAAACGGCCGTGGCCGGCATACGGCGAGGTGAGACACAAAGACTAGTAGCTACGTATATTTGGTTCTGCGATTCTGCTTTGCGTCTGGGTGAATTTTCTTACGTACTTGATTAGCGCTTGTAGTTGATCTTAACAAAAAACGAAACACAGTGCTTGCAATTTGATCGGCAATCTGCGAGAACTGAACGATTACAAAGTCAATTTGGTGAAGAAAAATAACAAGATAGATTGCTTCTGCAGGTCCAGACGATGACACCTTCCTGCACCGGAAGACAACACTGGAGGAACGGCTTCTTGGCGGCCTCTTGGTCGAAGGCTTCGATCAAGAATCCTGCCACAGCCGGTACCAGTCCGCCGTGTACCGTCGGAACCCCGGCAGGAAACCTTCGCAGTACCTAGTCTCCAAACTACGGAGGCAGGAGGCCCTGCAAAGACGGTGCGGCCCGGGCACCACCGCCTACGCCAACGCCCTGGAGCAGCTCAAGTCCGGCAAGAGCGTGGCTTCACCGGAGTGCAGGTACCTGGTGTCCATCTCCTACCGCGGCCTCGGCAACCGGATCATCTCGGCGGCATCCGGGTTCCTGTACGCCGTGCTCACGGACCGCGTCTTCCTCGTCGACCCGAGCACCTCGATGGACGAGCTGTTCTGCGAGCCATTCCCAGACACGTCGTGGCTGGTGCCTCCGGGCTTCCCGATCTGGTACCAGGGCTTCTACCTCTCCACGCCGGAGCGGTACGGTAAGATGCGGGAGGACGGGGTGCTCCGAACCGACGCGATAAACGGCTCCGCCGCCGCGGGGGAGCTGCCGGCGTTCGCGTACGTCCACCTGGATCACAACCAGACGGACCACGACAAGCTCTTCTTCTGCGACGACGACCAGCGGCTGCTGTCCAACATCCAGTGGCTGCTCATCAGGTCGGACGGCTACATCGCGCCGGGCCTGTTCCTGGTGGAAGCCTTCCAGGAGGAGCTCCACCGGCTGTTCCCGGAGCGCGACGCCGTGTTCCACCACCTCGGCAGGTACCTGTTCCACCCGACCAACCGCGTCTGGGGCCTCATCACGCGGTACTACGACGCGCACTTCGCGTGGGCGCAGCGCGTGGTGGGCATCCAGGTGCGCGTGCCGTGGTCCGAGTCGCCGGAGGTCCTGAAGCAGATCAAGACGTGCACGCAGAACGAGAGGCTGCTCCCGGCGGTGCTCGGCGAGGAAGACGAGGAGCCTCTGGTGGAAACCACGGCGCCGCGCGCGCGCGGTGGTGCCAGCAGACCCACCGCCGTTCTGATCACCTCTCTCCAGGCCTGGTTCTACGACAACATGAAGGGGATGTACTGGGAGCGCGCGACGGCGAACGGCGAGGTGGTCGTCTTCGACCAGCCAAGCCACGAGGAGGTCCAGCGCTACGGTGTCAAGTCGCACGAGTACAAGGCTTGGGCCGAGATGTACCTGCTGAGTATGGCGGACGCTTTGGTCACCAGCGGCGAGTCGACGTTCGGGTACGTGGCACAGGGCCTTAGCGGGATGAGGGCGTGGGTGCTCGACATGGGGAAGGCCAACAGCACGGTGGGCTGGCCGTGCAGCAGGGACATGTCCATGGAGCCGTGCTACCACGTCCCGCCGACGTACGGCTGCAAGCGACGGGAAGACGCCGGCAAGATCGTGCCACATGTGCGGCACTGCAAAGACTGGCCCACGGGGTTAAAGCTAGTTGACCAAAAGGATTGGTGAAACAAAAAATGCTTGATTTACGGGCTTAATTTTAATTTTATGGACAAATGTTACGGAACGACGTGGAAACAAACAGTTATTGGTGCAAAAGGAAAACAATATATAGAAACTTTTTCGGATTTGCTAGTTCTCGTGCGCCTGAGAACTTCAGTCGCCTCTTTCACCATTCGATTTACCTCGTAATTCGTGCAAAGTGTAAGTTACACATGAGTTGCAACTAGGATGTAACTGAAAATTTAATGAGTTGCAACCTAAAAAATTTAATGAGTTGCAACTAGGTTGCAACTGAGAATTAGTACAAATTTTATGAGTTGCAACTAGGTTGCAACTGAGAATTAGCACAAATATTAGGATAACATTAGCGACTTAGACATAAGAAGTTCTCAGGCGCCTGAGACCTAGGCACTCCCAAACTTTTTATACTCCCTCCGACCCATATTACTTGACTTGGATTTGTCTAGATTCGGATGTATCTAGCACTAAAACATGTCTAGATACATCTGAATTTAGACAAATCCAAGTCAACTAATATGGGCCGGAGGGAGTAGAAAATTGTAGGGTGCACCAATTTCATAATGTATCGAGAATTGATATTTCTAGTGTATTCCTTTGATGATTCTCTATCTTAAGAATAAGCTGGCTGTTGTTACACACTTAGAAATGCAAATGCTACCGTGGGACAAAATGTGGTGCTAAAAAAAGCGTTCCACGAGACATTTTCTTTGTCACATGCTGCTATGATAAAAATGAGTTTTTTTATAAAACATTACATGTGTACATAGAATTTGGAGATCTACATGGGGAATTTTATTTTAAAAAAATTAACAACTCGAAATATATTTTTTGGTAAAGGGAGCATATGCCCTAGGTTCAAAAGTGAATTTCTGTCTTTCCAACTTTTCCTTTTAGACCTTCTTTGATTTATAGGATAGGAGAAGTATAAGAATAGAGAATATATAGGATTGGGAGGATGTTATGTCTACTTGAATTCTATGAAAGAGAAATTATCTCTGATTGAAGTAAAAGAATTTTCCATGAGGTATGACCTAATGTTTTTCCTATGAAATTTACACTAAAAAATTCATGTGCAATTAGTTCCTATGTGATATAATCCTCTTAATCAAACAACTTGTGTAGAAAATTTTCCACAGGATATAGATCCTACACAATTCTTATGAAAATCCTATGAATTAAAGGAGGCCTCAAACTTATAGGAAAGCACACCCCAAAAGTCTGCACTAATTTCTCATCACCTCAGATCTAAGATGTACGTACAGTGATTTGAAATTTGAGTGACAGGCTTCAAACATTCGACAAAGATTTCGGAAATTATACACGTGAGCCCTTAGAAATTCAACATATTCTCGAGGATTTCGAAGCAACCTTTCGTCACCAGATTTCATTACAAATGAAGTTTCCAAAAAAAATTAAGCATCAACTTTAGGATTTTTTGGGAAGCTTCATCCATTTTTAGGAGCTTTCGAAATAATCTGACGAAATTTCGAAATTTTAGTTGAACTTTCTAATTTTCTAATGGAAGTTTCAAAATTATATCCTTCACGAAATAGACTTCCTAAAAATTGGCCACACTTCGAAAATTAAATGAACTTCCTGAATTTAAAATATCATAACACATCCAAATATTGGGGATCCACCAAGTGCTTCCAATATTTGGTCGATGAGGTGTGTCAATGTACCGAAGGATGGGAATAGGAAACACTATCTTTTAGAGGAAGGGGTGCTTTCAAAAGTGGTAGAAGAAGCCACTCCATCTTATATGATGTCGGTCTGCAAAATCCCTATATCCATTTATAAGATAATTACATATTCAATGTATCGCTATTGCTGCGAGGAAAGTTAGCGGCCAATGCATTGGTTTGCATGGCGTAAGATGCCCCCTCCCCCACCCCAAAGGAAGTATGGTCTTTTTTACATGTTCACTGTTTCAAATTTGGCTAAGTTAGCTAACAAAATAGGAGGCTAGTGATATATCCGGATTCACTTTGTACTGCTATCCTTAAAGCCAAAAAAAATTCAAATGAGAGCCTTCTAGATGTCAAGGTAGAGAAATGATCACCATTTACTTGGCAACGCATTACGGTTGGGTGCAACGTTTGAAAAAAGGTTGCCATGAATAATAGGAGATGGCAACAAGGTCAAATTTTGGAATATCCACGGACACTAATAAGTAACTCAAGGAAAAACATAACACCAAAAGTCTAGATTATGTGATCACATGTTAGCGAGTTGATCGATCCAAGTAGTGGTCAATAGGGTGAAGAAATGGTGTTGGGCATATTTTAGCGAGTTGATTCAAACTGTATCCTAGAAATACCACTCACCGATGGCATGGCTAATTTCTTCGTGTAGGATCATTCTAAATTTGATATTTTCTTAGTTAACTCGGCATATCACATGGAGTGGGATCACCCACATAGACGAAAATTACGAAGATTGGCATTGAGTCCGTGCAAATTAATCCTATTGTGTAAAAGTTCTTGAAAATTAGAACTCTAGAGAAGATTGAGATATTTACCTAGAAGACGGTTGCATGGAACTTTGTCTTGTTGAGCGTGCACAATGTCCCATTTGTTCACCCGGAGCAGAAGATGGCAGATACACCTCTTCACATGCGAGATAGAAACAAAAAAATTGGAAGATCTAGGACTTGATCCTTTTATACATGAAGCACTATCCGATCGACATATTTGGACATGTATCCTTGGAGCACCTTGTATGCCTCAACGGGGGAAAATAGCAAGTTTTGCGATAATCAGAATTTCAAATATTGAGTATAAGCTGACTTGAAAAGACATTTTACTATTGAAGGAGTTAAGTACTTTCTTTTCTCTATTGATATTAATAAAGCATAAGGTCCTCATGGCATTCATATTGGTTCCAACATTTGGCATTTAGTGAAACTTGAGATTATGTATATATTTCATTGCTTTTATGAAGGAACCCTGTATGTTAAATGTTTGGAATATGGTGTTATTTACTCCTTAATATTTTTTTAGTAGATAAAATAACTCAATATAGGCCAATTTGCTAACTGAGGTGCCACTACAACACGCATGCAGGCCTTGTCGGTTATAAACGCCGCGCTCGCGGTTAGACGGCAGAAAAGGTGCTAGGGAAAACTGCTTCGGGAAAAGTAAGCGCGTCACTTTTTTCGTGTGGTGCATGGTCATCCACCATGTGAACTTTTGCAGCACCACACAAGATGTTCCTTGGTAGATTAAAACTCGGCGTTATAATTAGTTTTATGTACAGATAATATGCGGTGCAATATTTTGTCGTGCTTCTTATACTTTCGGAAACCAAAAATTAATCACGATCAATGATAAACAAATTAGTTTTTCATGCCATTTAAATAGAAATTTCCATGATATTACTATTTAATTTTGTTTCCGTTATAGAATTTGAGCCATTCATTACATTAAATAGAAGTATCTTGCAACTCCAAATAGAAGAAAATTAAAACTAATATAGGGATAAGTGGAAACCTATCCAGATTTCTCCAAGTGTAAAAACCTATAGATTTCTCCACTTATCACGAGCACCTTTATTCTATGAGCACGCTATTGTGATGGCCGCAGCGACACGTCTACCATCCTCCACGCACGACACTATGATAGCCGCAGGCCGCCATCCACCACATGCCTTACGTGGTTGAAGTCATCGGGGATCTGAAATATATAATTATTCGATTAGATCGATTACAGGAAGAACAAGATGAAAAAGGTCGATTTGTAGATGAGATGAAGAACATACCATAGGCTCGGAAAAGCAGGCGAAGGACTTCGACACGGAGGTTACACTAGATCGGAAGATAGTACCTAGCCTCACGTCTTCATTTTCCGTGTCATCTCCTTGGCATGACCAGAGTGGGGAGGGCCCATAGTAGTTGATACGTCGTAAACGTATCTATAATTTTTTATGTTCCATACTTGTTTAGTATCTACTTTCTTATGTTTAGTTCATACTTTGAGGTATTTTTATACATTTTCTAAAACTAACCTATTAACAAGATGCCACAGTGCCAGTTGCCTGTTTTCTGCTGTTTTTGGTTTTAGAAAAGCTGGAAAAGAAATATTCTCGGAATTGGACCGGATAAAAGCCAAAGTCAATATTTTACCAGAAGACTCACGGAGTCAGAAGACGAGACGGAGAGGGGCCACGAGGTGCCCACACCACCTAGTGACGCGGGCTAGCCCAGGCCACGCCAGGGGGTGGTGTGGGCCCCTTGGGTGCCCACGACCTTGCCTCTTCGCCTATAAAAGCCTCCTGGGATGAAAACTCTAAGGACAAGATCAGAATTCCATGAAAAGTTCCGCAGCGCCGCTGCCCTCGAAGAGGAGATTCGGGGGACAAAAGTCTCTGTTCTGGCACCCTTCCGGGACGGGGAAGTGCCCCCGGAGCCATATCCATTGACTCCACCGCTATCTCCGTTGTCGTTGCTGACTCCCGTGATGAGGAGGGAGTAGTCCTCTCTCGAGGCTAAGGGCTCTACCGGTAGCTATGTGTTCATCTCTCTCTCTCTATGTGTGATCTTATTGAGATCATGAGCTTTGTAATCTATAGATCTATTCTGCTACTCAAGTGCTTAAATTAATCTCTTCTTATCCCCACGTGTGTGAAGTTGATAGTGCGCACACCGTGTGGCACTTTGGTAAGGTTATAGAAATACTTATCATGAGTATAATTTGAGTTGGATATCTCTATGAGATTGTGGTGTTTGTTGGAACCATCTAGCGCTCAAGGTGACAGTAAGGGGTTATCTAGATGGGGAATGTAAACTTTAAGGTCTGTTTTTATAGCCCTACATCGTCCAACCGGAGAGTAGTTCAGGGTAGCATCATAAAGATAAGATATTTATATGAGAGTGTCCAATAGTGAAAGTATGATCCATATGCCTTGTTTCTAAGCATTGAAATATCGTTTACAATTAGTCATGTTACCTGTTTGCTTGCTTCCACTCTTATTTCAGATTGCAATTACCACTTATAATCATCCATATTACTTGTATTTCACTATCTCTTCGCCGAACTAGTGCACCTATACACCTGACAAGTGTATTGGGTGTGTTGGGGACACAAGAGACTTCTTGTATCTTGATTGCAGGGTTGCTTGAGAGGGATACCTTCGACCACTTCCTCCCTGAGTTTGATAAACCTTGGGTGATCCACTTAAGAGAAACGTGTTGCTGTTCTACAAACCTTTGCACTTGGAGGCCCAACACTGTCTACAAGAATATAAGCGTGCGTAGACATCAAGCTATTTTCTGGCGCTGTTGCCGGGAAAGTAAGGTAAAAGGTACTCACATCCGATGGCTACTAAGCTATCTTCTAGTACTGTTGCTAGTGTGTGAGTGCTCGAAGTTATTTTCTTTAGATTATGCAATTATATCTTTTTGTTTCTTGTTTTTATTTTCACTAGCTAGGCTTAATGGAAAACAATAAAAAAATTAAAGAGCTTTATAGTATTTATTTTGAGTTAGGACATGACGTGTTTGAAGAGAAAATTAAAAAACCTATGGAACTTTATTTGCATGCTAATAGCAATATTATTAGTATGAATTCTTTGAACACCATTATTGATAATGCTATGGAAAAGTCTAAGCTTGGGGAAACTGGTTTTGATGAGTATGATATTTTTAGTCCCCCAAGCATGGAGGAGAAAATTTACTTTGATGATACTATGCCTCCAATATATGATGATTACAATAATGAATATGATATTTTTAGTCCACCTACTATTGAGGAGAAAATTAATTATGATTACAATATGCCTCCTATATTTGATGATTATGGTGATGAGAATAATAATGATAGCTATTTTGTTGAATTTGCTCCCACTATAATTAATAAGAATGACTATTCTTATAGAGAGAGTAATAATTGCTTTATGTATGTGGCTCATGATAAGAATGTTTTATGTGATAGTTATATTGTTAATATTATTCATTATGCTACTGAAAGTTATTATGAGAGAGGGAAACATGGTTTTATGTATCTCAATAATATTAAGTTTCCCCTCTTTATGTTGAAAATTTTGAAGTTGCACTTGTTTTGCTTTCCTATGCTTGTTACTTTGTGCTTTCATGACTTGTTTCTTTACAAGATTATTTTTCATAGGAAGTAGGTTAGATTTAAATTTGTTCTATATTTGCTTCTTGATGCTCTCTTTTACTTCAATTCGTATTTCTTATGTGAGCATCATCGAAATTATCATGCCAATCTTAATGGCCATAAAGAAAGAACTTTTGGGAGACAACCCATTTTATTTTTACTTTCAGTTTATTTTTGTTTTGTTGAGTCTTGGAAGTTATTTCTTCTGTAATAACCTCTCCTTATCCTTTTTGTGTGGTTTTTGTGCCAAGAATAACCTCTAATAAGAGAGAAATAATGCTTGGGAAAGTTGCTGTCCTGAAACAGATTTTTGTGCTTCACTGTAAACAATCGTGAAAAATCCATGTACGTCCGATTGAGCTGTAATTTTATGTGCTTATGCCCCAGGTTTTTATCTAACTTTCGTTAGTTTAACACTTTTCGATTTTAGCAACATAAGGTCTTCAAAAAAATGGGTTTTTACCTGCTGGTCTGTTTTGATAGATTTCTGCCATTATTTGCATTTGCCTCTTAATCTCTTTCTCTTTGAGTTCTCTTTGATCACTTGAGCTTTTAGAAAGAATTGCTATAGTAGCTTGTGTTTTAATGGAAGTTTTACTTGTGTTGAAACTGAACCTAAATACTTATTATCTTAAGTGCACTAATGTTGCTAATGAAGATTATGTGAAGTTTTGTATGAAGGAAATTTTAAAGTGTAGGGAAGAACAATGTGATAAGATGAAGTATGGAAAAAAGCTCAAGCTTGGAGATGCCACCCGTGTCACCCCAAGAAATATTCAAGAATTACAGGCGTCAAAGCTTGGGGATGCCCAAGACATCCTCTTCTTCATCAATAAAAATCTCAGGTTTCTTCCAAACACTTCATTTTATTGTTTGATGCATAATTGTGTTATTCTTGGAGCGTCTTCGTTTTGTTTTTAGTTTTCGTTTGCTTAAATAAGTTGGTTGGATCCCAACACACTTCTTTTGGAGAGAGACACACCCCGTTATTCATTGCCTAGAACACTCTAGTTTTCACTTTTATTGTTTTGTGAGTATTCTCCTTTGCTAGCACTGCGTTTAGCTTTAGTTTTCGATTGGTGTTGGAAAAGAGTAGGAAGTTTCATGCTTATAGTGGTACAAAAGGAGTCTTGTTTTGACTGTGGCCTAGACTTTATCATGTCATGTTTGATATTGCTATGACTTTATGCTTAGTGATTATTGATGTAGCATGACTTGTTACAAACAACTGAGATTGCTTAATGTGACTTAAAAGAATCATGCGTTGTTTTAGCATATAAAAGCATAATATTGTGGTATTCTTCTTTGATGCTTTATTTGGGTTGACTTGGCGCATGCTCACACCATGTTAAGACTATATCAAGTCACCATAGCCTCTATGATCATTTAGTTTTCAACTTGTAATATCACTTTATGCTTTAATTAATAATGTTTTGTCGCTTTGCATGATTATGGCCATTATTGCTCTCGTAGTTGGTCGCTCCCAGTCTTTTGCTAGCCTCCACATATACCAAGTATGAGTTCCACGCATGCATCCAACTCCAAATAAAACCAAGTTATTCCAAAGAGTCCACCATACCTACCTATTAGCATTATTGCTATTCCAAGTATATTCATGTTTTTATCTACCTTCCAAATTAAACTTATTATGTGAAAATTAGTGATTAAAGCTCTCATGAACTTGATAGCACACTTTACTTTTCTTGCACTTAATAAACTTGAACCATTGTCCCCATCTATGTTGCGTATATGCTTGCGTTTTGTAAGCTATGAATTAGCAGAACCATGTTATCATGGGGAACGCTTTCAACATTGCACTTTATTTAGTTGATATCATGTTCTTTTGCTTATGGATCCCGATGGTGTGAAATGAAAGGGGAGCTTGTAAGGCTCCTGGAGTTCGTATATGTGTTAGAGAAACGCCTGGGCGGCTGGTATAAGCCATGCCTAATCATGGTGGAAACCTGCAGCATAACCATAGTGAGCAATCTATGAAGCATCCTCTATAAAAAAACTATGCAAATAGGAAAGAAAAAAAAGAGAAAGAAAAAAAAGAGGCCTATGCAAATAGGAAATAAAAGGATTGCTGAGATGCTCATTGTCTGCTTGCCTTGTCATTTTGATATGGGGAATCTTCGGTATCATCGGGCAAGGAGTACCCCATTTGCGGTTCTCTATGATACACATGTACTTACAATGACAAGAACTTATCTGTGACTAAAGTTGAGTACCATGAGGAACGGTACTCATAAGTAAGGGGCATGAGATTTTCAGCTTATAACTTGTCAAGCATATCCTCATATTTGTTCACTTTAACCTTAATCGCCTAAAGATGCTTATGATAGGGGCAATGAGAGCTGAAAGCTAATAAGTACCATAATTTTTGGAAGCTCTTTATGAGACTTGAATCCCTGCTTCCTTCTATGAAGGGTCTTTCTTTTACTTTTATGTTGAGTCTCCATCTTCTATCTTTATGCACCTATTGAGAGAGCATAGTGGTCATTCTTAGTTTAATGTGCATTGTCCCAAAACTTATTGATTGATTCATAACTTTGATATTGCTTCTTCTTTAACTATTTGTATCTAGTCACCCTTATGAACTTTGAAGGTGTCCTATGCATTTATGTTTTGCTACACTATGAGGGACAAGCTGAATACCATTCTCATTATGTTTTCTATATGTGAAACAAACAAACATCTTTCAAAGCATTGTTATTCATGAATCTTTTGTTTGTACCTTTTCATGTTATAACTTAGTTTCTATGTCTTATTGTTAGGACTATATCTTTCATGGCTATGTTAGAGTACTATGATCCCGGCTATCAATGTTTTACAAATACCTTGATCAAGATTATGATGGTGCATGTCACCTCAAAAATTATTCTTTTTTATCACTTACCTACTCGAGGACGAGCAGGAGTTAAGCTTGGGGATGTTGATACGTCATAAATGTATCTATAATTTTTGATGTTCCATGCTTGTTTAGTATCTACTTTCTTATGTTTAGTTCATACTTTGAGGTATTTTTATACATTTTCTGGAACTAACCTATTAACAAGATGCCACAGTGTCAGTTGCATGTTTTCTGCAAATTTTGGTTTCAGAAAAGCTGGAAAAGAAATATTCTCGGAATTGGACGAGACAAAAGCCAAAGTCAATATTTTACCAGAAGACTCAAGGAGCCAGAAGATGAGATGGAGAGGGGCCACGAGGTGGCCACACCACCTGGTGGCGCGAGCCAGTCTAGGCCACGCCAGGGGGTGGTTTGGGCCCCTTGGGAGCCCATCGACCTTGCCTCTTCGCCTATAAAAGCCTCCGAGGAAAAAAACCCTAAGGACAAGATCAGAATTCTACGAAAAGTTCTGCAGCACCATCGCCACCGAAGAAGAGATTCGGGGGACAGAAGTCTCTGTTCCGGCACCCTGCCGGGACGGGGAAGTGCCCCCGGAGCAATCTCCATCGACTCCACCGCCATCTCCGTTGTTGTTGCTGACTCCCATGATAAGGAGGGAGTAGTTCTCTCTCAAGGATAAGGGCTATACCGGTAGCTATGTGTTCATCTCTCTCTTTATGCGTGATCTCATTTAGATCATGAGCTTTGTAATCTATAGATCTATTCTGCTACTCAAGTGCTTAAATTAATCTCTTCTTATCCCCACGTGTGTGAAGTTGACAGTGTGCACACCGTGTGGCACTTTGGCTAAGGTTATAGAAATACTTATCATGAGTATAATTTGAGTTGGATGTCTCTATGAGATTGTGGTGTTTGTTGGAACCATCTAGCGCTCAAGGTGACAGTGAGGGGTTATCTAGATGGGGAATGCGAACTTTAAGGTGTGCTGTTATAGCCCTACATCGTCCAACCGGAGAGTATTTCAGGGTAGCATCATGAAGATAAGATATTTATATGAGAGTGTCCACTAGTGAAAGTATAATCCCTAGGCCTTGTTTCTAAGCATTGAAACACCATTTACATCAGTCCTGTTACATGTTTGCTTGCTTCCACTCTTATTTTAGATTGCAACTACCACTTATATGTTGGGTCCGCAACATAGAAAACAAAAACTTTCCTATGATGAGAACTAAACACCAAGATCTATCTACTAGATACAGAGCAACGGGTGGACATACATCCATCGAGAACTTACCCTCGAAGACAACGAGTTTTGTTAACGAGTAGGAACTCGTGGTTGATGTAGTCGTACACTTGCTGATCTCAAGATCGTGTGGAAGTCCGAGCGCCGCAAATCAGCAGCGCATCCGTCCTCGCACACACGTTCAAGCCACCGGACAACTCCACCTCCTCGCTCCAGCGATGTAGTGGAAGAAGCAACTCCTTCCAGATGAAATGCCACCGCGAACATGTATCTCGCTAATCCGAGACCATGGGGGAATAATTCTAGAAGGGAAGAGAGATCCTTCATGAGGAGGTGTGAGGAAGAAGGAGGAAGAGGGGGGCCTTTTATAGGAGGAGGGGTTACCCCCTCCATGGCCGGCGCCTCATGGAGGTGACCCCTCCCCTCCTCCATTCATGTGGTGGTAACTCCCTCCACATTAAAATGCGTCTTCACATTCTCTTTTAAAGTCTCCACTTTAAATGCATTAAAATTCTCTAAGTTTAATGATCTCTCATTTAATAAAATTTATTCAGAATTTTGTTAATTACTTTAATTAACAAACATTCGCATAAAACCCCTTGCAACATTTCAATATCACATGCAGAACCACTTTCTGCAATTTCACCCGAAACAATTCCGATTTCTATCGAAACAATTCCTGCGCTTTGCAATTCTTTCGTCTGAAACATATGTGCTCCAAAATGGTGTCCGACAACCCTTAAGTGTGTCACCCTATGGTTCGCGAATAATGCAGACATGATTGAGACTCCTCTCAGATCAATAATCAGAAGCAGGACCTAGAGATCCATACTGACTCCTACACATTCAACGACGACTTCTTTGATCGTGAGAACCTTTAACGCTAGTAGCTTAATCCATTTGTCTCATGATATAATACATGTCCAAGATTCGATCATCGGTATCCAAATACCAAGTTTGATCTTGTTACCGACATGCACTCTTTTCTCGTTCCTGTGATATAACATTCTAGTGATCACATCACTTGCTTGCAAGCTATCTCAATGTGATATCACCGAGAGGGCCTAGAGTATATCTATCCGTCATCGGGATTGACAAATTCCACTCTTGATCCATGAGCCTCAACATAACACCTTCGTAGCATTGAACCCATCTCTATAGTCCTGTTACGGTGTGACGTTTGATGTTATCAAGATACTCTTCTGGTGTTAGAAATTAACATGATCTCATGGTCTAAGGATAAAGATTACTTCGTATGATGTTATAGCAAAATAAACATAATGACTTGATCGTAATGCTATACTTCAGATGAATGTTCATCACATCATTTCACAAATTTTGTGACCTTGTTATTAACAAGATCCAACGTCCATGATCAGGAAACCTTGATCATCTTGTTAATCAACAAGCTAGTCAATAAGAGAGGCATAACTAGGAACCATTTTTGTTTATTAAACACACATGTATTGACGTTTCCGATCAATACAATTATAGCATGCAAAATAAACATCTATCATATACGAGGAATACATAATATCAACTTTATTATTGCCTCTCAGGGCATATTTCCTTCAGTCTCCCACTTGCACTAGAGACAATAATCTAGTTCACATAGTGATAAATCTAACACCCATGAAGTTCTGGTGTTGATCATGTTTTACCCTAGGGAGAACTTTAGTCAACGGATCTGCTACATTTAGGTCCGTGTGTACTTTACAAATCTTTATATCTCCATCCTTGACATGCTCGCGTATGGAGTGAAACCCGCGCTTAATATACTTGGAATTCTTGTGAGACCTCGATTCCTTGGCATTGGCTATGGCTCCATTGTTGTCACAATAGATCACCATTGGGTCCAATGCACTAGGAACCACACCTAGTTCCGTTATGAACTCCTTCATCCAAACCGCTTCCTGCGCCGCTTCTGAAGCAGCAACATATTCCGCCTCCGTTGTTGATTCAGCCACCACAGGTTGTTTGGAACTCCTCCAACTAACTACTGCTCTGTTCAAGAGAAATACATATCTGGATTGAGACTTAGAGTCATCTGGATCGGTGTCAAAGCTAGCATCAACATAACACTTAGCGACTATGTAACTACCTCGGACCCTACGCTCTAAGTTCAAGGCTGGATGAAGCGGAAGTGGTTAAAATAGTACAGCGGGGGCCTAGAGGATCGCCCACGTGTAGACCCGTCGGCCGTCCTAACCACTGCCAAGACATCGGGACAAGAGAGAGCGGCGTAGGCAACAGGCGAAGAGATCAAATACATACACAAGTGAGTATGTATGCAAGCTACCATACAACAGTTTTCAGAGCCATTCCATCTAAAAGAAATAGAAATATTGCAACGCCATACGGCAAGATTCAAATATCCTAGATAGAGATAATAGTTTAGGATAGCTCCTCATACATCAAACATCAGAGTATCAGGCGGAAGCGGAAAACAAGATCCGAGTACGGATAAGAAGCAAATCGGCATAAGATGCCACATAAATAAACACATCCCGCCCATAGATCTCATGGATCCCCATCCCCGGAATCTCTACACCGAGTGATCATTGACAACATCATCCGTCTCCTCCACCCAGTATCCATCTTGCGAATACACCTGTTCATCTAAATCAAACAATTTATCGTGTGGGACCCTAGGGGTACTCAGCAAGTCTTTATGCGTCTAAAGGGGACATATACCTGGGGTGACGCAGTTGCAGCAAAAGATAATAACTAACAAGTCTATAGATACCCGCTAGCCATCCGCCTAACCAAAGATAGTCGGATGTCCGTTAATTGGTAACAACAGTTATAACAGTATAATAGAATGTGCCACATCCGGTCTTGTACATAGAATGGCATACATTATAGAGCCTATGACCAATGCATAGGGGATCTTATCCATTATCTCTCTTTCTTCCGCCGTAGCCGGACTTTGAGTCTTGCTCAATGTCTTGCCTTGCAACATAGGTAAGAACCCCTTCTTACTTCCGTCCATATTAAACTTCTTTAATATCTTATCAAGGTATGTACTCTGCGATAGCCCAATTAGGCATCTTGATCTATCTCTATAGATTTTAATGCCTAATATATATGAAGCTTCACCAAGGTCTTTCATCGAAAATTTGCTGTTTAGATAACTTTTAACACTATTTAAAAGATCTATATCATTTCCAAACAATAATATGTCATCCACATATAATATCAAAAATGCCACATTGCTCCCACTCACTTTATTGTAAATACAAGCCTCTCCATAAGTTTGGACAAATCCAAACTCTTTGATCACCTCATCAAAGTAGAGATTCCAACTTTGGGATGCTTGCTTCAGTCCATAGATGGATCGCTGAAGTTTGCATACCTTATCAGCATCCTTAGGATCGACAAAACCCTTAGGTTGTATCATATACAACTCTTCTTCAATATTACCATTGAGGAACGCAGTTTTGACATCCATCTGCCATATTTCATAATCGAAATATGCAGCAATTGCTAACATAATCCTAACTGACTTTAGCATCGCTACGGGAGAGAATGTCTCATTGTAGTCAACTCCTTGAATTTGCCAAAACCCCTTTGTGACAAGTCGAGCCTTATAGATGGTCACATTACCATCAGCATCAGTTTTTCTTTTGAAAATCCATTTATTCTCAACGGCCTTTCGATCGTGAGGTAAGTCTACCAAGGTCCAAACTTGGTTTTCTTACATGGATTCCATCTCGGATTTCATGGCTTCTAGCCATTTGTTGGAATCCGGGCTCATCATCGCTTCTTCATATGGCGCAGGGTCATCCATTTCATCAACCATGAAATTCACAACAGGATTGCCGTACAGTTCAGGAGCTGCACGTGTCCTACTTGACCTGCGAGATTCGGTAGTGTCCTCTTTCGGAGTTTTATGATCAATATCATTAGCTCTCTCTTCATTAGGTGAAGTTAACTCCAAAACAATTTCCGGTGCTGCGCTACTAGCCATTTCATGAAGAGAAGGTTCAATAACCTCTTCGAGTTCTACCTTCTGACTACTCACACCTTTCGCGAGAAACTCCTTAAAAAAGGATCCATTCTTGGCAACAAAAACCTTGCCCTCGGATTTGTGATAGAAGGTATACCCAATCGTTTCCTTAGGGTATCCTATGAAGACGCATTTTTCCGCTTTGGGTTCGAGTTTATCTGGCTGAAGTTTCTTCACATAAACATCGCATCCCCAAACTTTAAGAAATGACAACTTAGGTTTGTTTCCAAACCATAATTCATACGGTCTCGTTTCAACGGATTTAGATGGTGCCCGATTTAAAGTGAATGCAGCGGTTTCCAATGCATAACCCCAAAATGACAGTGGCAAGTCAGTCAGAGACATCATAGATCAAACCATATCCAATAAAGTACGATTACGACGTTCCGACACACCATTACATTGTGGTGTTCCGGCAGGCGTGAGTTGTGAAACTATTCCACACTCTTTCATGTGTGTGCTAAACTCGTAACTTAGATACTCACCTCCACGGTCGGACCACAGAAATTTGATCTTTCTGTTACGATGATTTTCCACTTCATTCTGAAATTCTTTGAACTTTTCAAAGGTTTCAGACTTGTGTTTCATCAAATAGATATACCCGTATCTACTCAAATCATCCGTGAAAGTAACAAAATAACGATATCCACCTCGCGCCAACACACTCATTGGTCCACACACATCAGTATGTATGATTTCCAATAAATCTGTCGTCTGTTCCATTGAACCGGAAAACGGCGTTCTAGTCATCTTGCCCATAAGGCATGGCTCACATGTATCAAATGATTCAAAATCAAGTGATTCCAAAAGTCCATCAGAATGGAGTTTCTTCATGTGTTTAACGCCAATATGACCTAGACGGCAGTGCCACATATATGCAGATATATCATTATCAAGTTTAATCCTTTTAGCATCAACATTATGAATATGTGTAATACTACTATCGAGATCCAATAGAAATAAACCATTCAACACAGGTGCATGACCATAAAAGATATCATTCTTATAAATCGAACAACCATTGTTTTCAGATTTAAAGGAATAACCACTTTGCATTAAACACGATCCGGATACAATGTTCATGCTCAGTGCAGGCACCAAATAACAATTATTCAGATTTATAACTAATCCCGATGGCATATGGAGAGGTAGCATCCCGACGGCGATCACATCAACTCTTGATCCATTGCCAACCCGCATCATGACCTCATCCCTTGCTAGTTGTCGCTTGTTCCACAGCCCCTGAACCGAGTTACATATATTAGCAACCAATCCCGTATCAAATACCCAGGTGCTACTGCGAGTACTAGTCAAGTACACATCAATAACATGTATATCACATATACCTTTGTTTGCCTTGCCGGCCCTCTTGTCCGCCAAATACTTGGGGAAGTTGCGCTTCCAATGGCCAGTCCCCTTGCAATAGTAACACTCGATCAGACTTAGGGCCAGCTCGGGGTTTCTTTTCAGGTGTGGCAACAGATTTTCCACCCTTCTTTCCCTTGTGCTTGCCTTTCTTGTCCTTCTTGAAACCGGTGGTCTTATTGATCATCAACACTTGATGTTATTTCCTAATCTCCACTTCTGCAGTCTTAAGCATTGCCAGAAGCTCGGGAAGAGACTTCTTCATGCCTTGCATATTATAGTTCATCACGAAGCTCTTGTAGCTAGGTGGCAGAGATTGGAGAACATGATGTATGCCTAAGTCAATGGGAATCGTTATTCCCAAGGACACAAGCTTATCGGCGTACCTAGAAATTTTGAGTACGTGCTCACTAACGGAGCTGTTCTCCTCCATCATGCAGCTATAGAACTTTTCAGAAGCATTATAACTCTCTATGTCAGCATGGGTATCGAAAATCATTTTCAATTCTCCCATGGTATCAAAAGCATTGCCATTTTCAAAACGCTTTCGAAGTTCTGGCTCTAGCCCATACAGTATGCTGCAATGAACTAAGTTGTGGTCCTCTTGACGAGTTATATAGACATTCTTTTCCTCGTCAGGGGCATCAGGAGCTGGTGGGGGGCCTAGCGGTGCCTCTAGCACATATTGCTTTTGTGCAGCAGTGAGGAGAATCCTCAAATTCATAGCTCAGTTGGTGAAGTTGCTACCATTCGCAGCAAGTTTCTCTTTCTCCATGAACACATTGAAATTAAAAGCAGGTGGTGCCATCTACAACAGAATTTGTAAAGTTTATTTAGACTAAGTTTATGAAAGAGTGAGTTCAACTAATCCAAATTACTAATGAACTCCCACTCAAAAACGACATCCCTCGTGTCTTTTTGGTGATTACATGAACCAAATCAACTACACCAAGTCCGATCATCACGTGAGTCAGTGTAGCTTCAAAGGCGAGCATCTATATGGGCATCATATCAACTATATGACTCATGCTTAACCTTTCGGTCCGTGTTCCGAGGCCATGTCTGTACATGCTAGGCTCGCCAAGTAAGAACCTTAGTATTCGCGTTTGTAAAACTGTCTGACACCCGTTCTTATGAAAGCGTAGAGTCGAGTACACCCGTTCATCACGTGATGTATCGAAACACGATCCACAAAACGGTGCATACTTAAGGAAGAACACATTTTATCTTGATATTTAAATGAGGGATCATCTTACAATGCTACAAAAAGCGCCAAACTAGCAGTATACGATGCTAACATCTAATGTGTAAAGTGAGATGATATGGTCTATGCATTTGATCTCAATCATTTGCATCGTGGTATGATCTCTATCATTCCTTTGTGTGTAAGGCCAAGGTCTATGGAACTTACACCTTGAGTTTGTTGTAAGAGTATCTATCATACATCTACTTACAACAATACCATATCAAGGCACTAGCCCAGCAACGATCTAAACTAGACGCCTCTAATTTATCAATTGCAAGTTTTACGTGGCTTAGGGCTTTCGGAGATAGAACCGGTCTTACCTACGAACATGAACCACTACGAGGATAACCAAGTTATTATCAACTCGTTGTAAATCAGATACTGACTATAGTAGGAGAGACAAACACCCGTCAGCCACTTATGCAAAACAAGTTGCATGTCAGTCGTGGAACCGGTCTCATGTACGATGACATGTAAGGTTGGTCCAGGCCGCTTCATCCCACTATGCCACCAATATCCAAAATACATAGAAGATGCAATAACATGATCATCATCGCCCACATATAAACATATGTGTACTACCCGTGCAAAGCACCTACGCATAGATCAGGCTCTAATACCACTATTGGGTCCGCAGCATAGAAAACAAAAAAATTCCTACGATGAGAACTAAACGCCAAGATCTATCTACTAGATACAGAGCAACGGGTGGACATACATCCATCGAGAACTTACCCTCGAAGACAACAAGTTTTGTTAACGAGTAGGAACTCGTGGTTGATGTAGTCGTACACTTGCCGATCTCAAGATCGTGTGGAAGTCCGAGCGCCGCAAATCAGCAACGCATCCGTCCTCGCACACACGTTCAAGCCACCGGAAAACCTCCACCTCCTCGCTCCAGCGATGCAACAGAAGCAGCAATTCCTTCCAGACGAAATGCCACCGGGAACATGTATCTCGCTAATCCGAGACCATGGGGGAATAATTCTAGAGGGGAAGAGAGATCCTTCACGAGGAGGTGTGAGGAAGAAGGAGGAAGAGGGGGGCCTTTTATAGGAGGAGGGGGTACCCCCTCCATGGCCGGTGCCTCATGGAGGTGACCCCTTACCTCCTCCATTCATGTGGTGGTAACTCCCTCCACATTAAAATGCCTCTTCACATTCTCTTTTAAAGTCTCCACTTTAAATGCATTAAAATTCTCTAAGTTTAATGATCTCTCATTTAATAAAACTCTTTTATTACATTTATTCACAATTTTGTTAATTACTTTAATTAACAAACATTCACATAAAACCCCTTGCAACATTTCAATATCACATGCAGAACCACTTTCTGCAATTTCACCCGAAACAATTCCGGTTTCCATCGAAACAATTCCTGCGCTTTGCAATTCTTTCGTCTGAAACATATGTGCTCCAAAATGGTGTCCGACAACCCTTAAGTGTGTCACCCTACGGTTCGCGAATAATGCAGACATGATTGAGACTCCTCTTAGATCAATAATCAGAAGCGGGACCTAGAGATACATACTGACTCCTACACATTCAATGATGACTTCTGTGATCGTGAGAACCTTTAACGCTAGTACCTTAATCCCTTTGTCTCATGATATAATACATGTCCAAGATTCGATCATCTTTATCCAAATACCTAGTTTGATCTTGTTACCGACATGCACTCTTTTCTCGTTCCCGTGATATAACATTCTAGTGATCACATCACTTGCTTGCAAGCTATCTTAATGTGATATCACCGAGAGGGCCTAGAGTATATCTATCCGTCATCGGGATTGAAAAATTCCACTCTTGATCCATGAGCCTCAACATAACACCTTCATAGCACTTAACCCATCTTTATAGTCACCATGTTACAGTGTGACGTTTGATGTTATCAAGATACTCTTCTGGTGTTAGCAATTAACATGATCTCATGGTCCAAGGATAAAGATTACTTCGTATGATGTTATAGCAATATAAACATAATGACTTGATCGTAATGCTATACTTCGGATGAATGTTCATCACATCATTTCACAAATGCTGTGACCTTGTTATTAACAACATCCAATGTCCATGATCAGGAAACCTTGATCATCTTGTTAATCAACAAGCTAGTCTATAAGAGTGGCATAACTAGGAACCCTTTTTGTTTATTAAACACACATGTATTGAAGTTTCCGATCAATACAATTATAGCATGCAAAATAAACATCTATCATATACGAGGAATACATAATAACAACTTTATTATTGCCTCTCAGGGCATATGTCCTTCAGTCTCCCACTTGCACTAGAGACAATAATCTAGTTCACTTAGTGATAAATCTAACACCCATGGAGTTCTGGTGTTGATCATGTTTTACCCTAGGGAGAACTTTAGTCAACAGATTTGCTACATTTAGGTCCGTGTGTACTTTAAAAATCTTTATATCTCCATCCTTGACATAATAACAACTTTATTATTGCCTCTCAGGGCATATTTCCTTCATTATAATCATCCATATTACTTGTATTTCACTATCTCTTCGCCGAACTAGTGCACCTATACACCTGACAAGTGTATTGGATGTGTTGGGGACACAAGGGACTTCTTGTATCTTGATTGCAGGGTTGCTTGAGAGGGATACCTTTGACCACTTCCTCCCTGAGTTCGATAAACCTTGGGTGATTCACTTAAGGAAAACTTGCTGCTGTTCTATAAACCTCTGCACTTGGCGGCCCAACACTGTCTACAAGAATAGAAGCGTGCGTAGACATCAGTAGCAAATATGGGATTTTGGTGAGATCTAGGATGTTTTTGAAAACAACAATATTCAGATCTAGGGTTAGGCTTGTCGGGTGGGAGTCACTAACAGGGAGTGCGGGGCCATGCAGAGTAAGTAGTTGAGAGTGGGGACTCTAGGTTCTCTGTATTATATAAAAATGGAGTTGAGAAGTTGGTGAGATCTGGGATCTATTATATGTGTTATAGAACAAATGCGGCTAATTACATGGGTTGCGTTTGCAGAAATAGTCTATATGTCGGTCTCCAGTATCTATGTTTACAGGGAGTGTGGGACCATGTGGTTAATTATTTGTCAAAGTTATGGACTGATTTTATATTTCTCTCAAGTATTTACCGCAAAAATGGATGTTCTATGCAAAAACAAATTGTGTTTATGGTTTTGTGCCGCAAAATCCCAAACAATTTGTCTTATGTGCAATTTCCTCATATATAAAGGGCCATGCTCAGGTCTGCAGTGATGAGCCGCACTAACCAGTGAGATAAGCCTAACTAGCCAACGACATGTGTTTGACCATTCTACGGTGTGAGATCAATAATTATCGGTGTTTGCAATGAACAAAGCAATATAGAATGCCTCTCTTACCAAGGGTGACATAGAAAAGCGTGACTCTTAAATGCTACCTACCATACCACGATTATGTGCCGGTATGTTGTCTGTTGCAGTGTACAATTTTTTGCTGCCCTTGGTAGGCGCTGAGAATACATATCAGCCTGGTAAGGTATTTTTCATTTATCCCACCCACAAAAGTGACGGGTATAGAGGATATTTTTGTAGTTTTCATTTATAGGTGGATTACAAAAACTTGACTTTGAGATTAGAGCCTTATGTTTCTAAGTTGTTTACTATCCAACAAATTTCTTTATAAAAAATAGGCAATATGGATGCGTTTTTTCCTAGCATAATTTTGTTGAATTATACTCATGTTAAGAACCAATGTGGTGTTTTGATCGAGTTGGATTTCGAGAAGGCCGTCCAACAACGTAAATTTCAAAGTTCTCCTAGGTTGTTATAAATCGAGGTGTTTTGATGAGAAATGCTGCACATTGATATAGATATGTGCTTTATGATAGCACTATGGGAGTTAAACTTTGATGTGTCCTTATTTTCAAAGTGCACAGGGTGTTAGTCAAGGTGACCACTTATTTCCTACTTTGTTTAATGTTTAATCCTTAACAAAAATGGTTCAAGTCATGACTTAATTCCTACAGTAATAGTTGTTTTATATTATGCTGACGATACTGCCATGTTAATCAGTCACGACTTTAATAAGATGTCAACCTTAAGTTACTTTTGTATATTTTAAAACTCATGTTGATCTCAGCAGAAATTTCATGAAAATTAAGGTGTGCGCTGTTGTGGTGGAGATGGGAGAAAGTTATTTCTTCATGGTGGAGACGTGGAAAGATTTTGGATGGATTCGTGAAAATGGTCCTGCTTTGTGAATAGTTTCTCGATATTTAATATTTGTCGGGTATAAGATTGCAGTGTCAAATGCTTTGCTGAACATGAGAACACTCCCTTTTTGTAGACATTTTACATGTTGTTATCCTTGATCATTAGAATGCGGATTTAACAAGATTATGATAAGTTCCATTTAAGTGATTTACCTGGTGGTATCGTTTGGGCTTTAGATACGAATTCTAACTTCTCTACTAAGCCTTTATATGACTTCTTGGAGAAACATTTGGTGGTTTCTAATAGTAATTGGGCTGGTAATAAGAAAATTCTTGAAAATTACAAGCTTTTTGTGGCAGTTTTTTTATCAATGTCATTCCAGTTAGAGATAATATGAGAAAATATAAATGGTCCAGGAATCATGTATGTTCTTTCCGTAATAAAGTTGAAATTTTTAATCATATGTTCTTTACATGTCTTGTAGGGTTATCTGAGAGTGATGAGGTCCCTATTAGGCATCTTGCACATGTTTTTATGCAATCTATAACCTGATTCTTTATATGATTGGTTTAGCTACTATATGTAGCGTGATTTGGCTTATCTTTAGTTTGAAACTATTAAACATAGCAGAATTTAGTAGTATCGTCAATCAACGTCATGAAATATCCCTCTCCACCTTTGTGTCAACACACTAGTCATATCGCATAGATCAGAATGTATGAGTTCTAGAGGTGCCAAGTTTCTCTTCTAGGAAGCCTTGTGAGGTTTTCGAGGTTGCTTTGATTGCACACAACTATGACACTTAGATCCTTTAGCAATAGTGAAATTCGAAATTAAACTCATACCAGACATCTGAGACATCAAACCAAAATTAATGTGATATCAACGAGAGTGCCAAACACTTGTATCATCATTAACACTGTCACAAATATGATTCATGGATATATTATAAAACTCTGAAAGTGAAAATCAAAACAGGCCTCCGAACTCATAAACTTTACCAATAAATTGTCCATGTTTCGAAATAACGACTTTATTAGACTCTAAAATAACCTTAAGCCCATCTCTACATAGAACACTACTAGGAAACAACTTATCAATGACGCATATTTTTACAATTCTGTGGCGCATATTTGATGAGCCATTGTTACCTCGCTACTAATTTTTTCTGTGGTGCATATTGATATGCGCCATAGAATTGCAATATGTGCCACAGAATTTTTTTGAATTTTAAAAAAGCGAAGCCAGATCTAGATCTAGATCTAGTGACGTCGAAGCCGCTGGAATTTTGTCGGAGCTTGTCGGAGACCTTGTCCGTGGCCACAGCCTACCACGGGAGGCAGGTGCGAGAGGCCATGGTCGTGGCTGGAAGTGGTCCCCCCGGAGGAGGGCTAGGACGGAGGTCGATGGAGGAGGAGGGTCGCTGGAGGTGGGTGGAGGAGGGGGTCACCGGAGATGGTGAATGAGGAGGTGGCCACCAGAGGATGTGGTCGCCATAGGTGGTGGAGGAGGAGGAGGTCGCCGGGAGTGGTTGCTGTAGGAGGAGGAGGTTGTTGGGGTGGTGGAGGAGAAGGCCATGGATGAAGGTGGTAGAGGAGGAGAAGGAGGTCACCGGAGAGTGGAGAAGAAGGAGGGAGGAGAAGGGGAGAAGGGGAGGAGAAGGAGAGGAGAAGTGGAGGACAGGAGAAGTGTGGAGGAGAGGGGTAAAAGAGAGGATAGAAGGAGAAAATACAGGGAGAAGGGCGCGACGGGATTCAAAATTCGAATCCAGCCCAATAATTCGGTGGCGCATATTTCTAAATGCACCATAGAATTGTCTCCCCCTTTTTTATTTTTTTTGCAGGAAAAAATCTTCTTTTTAAAATAACTTTTTACTGTTTTTGAATTTGGGGATTTTGTAATAAGCAGAACGGCCTTTGGCAGTAGAATTCGAAAGGGAAATTTTGAGACGATCATTTTAAAGTAGTCTAAAACCCTCATCTTTAGTTTGCAACTAATAAACATAGCAGAATTTACTAATATCGTCAATCGACGTCATGAAATATCTCTTTCCACCTTTTTGTCAACACACTATTCGTATCGCATAGATCAGAATGTATGGGTTCTAGAGGTGCCAAGTTTCTCTTCTAGGAAGCCTTGTGAGGTTTTCGAGGTTGCTTTGATTCCACACAACTATGGCACTTAGATTCTTTGGCAATAGTGGAATTCGGAATTAAACTCATACCGGACATTCATCAAACAAAAAGTGACATAAACGAGAGTGTCAAAACTCGTATCATCATTAACACTGCCAAAAATATAATTTGAGGATTTATTATAAAACTCTGAAAGTGAAAATTAGAACAAGCCTCTGAACTCATAATATTTACCATAACCCCGAACTCATAACCCGCAAAAAAATTGTCCATGTTTTGAAACAATGACTTTATTAGACTCTAAAACAACCTTAAACCCATATCTACATAGAACACTAATAGAAAACAGCTTATCAGTAGCGTATCTTTTTGCAATTTTGTGGCGCATATTAGATGAGACATTGTTACCTCGCTACTAATTTTTTTTTCCTGTGGTGTATATTGATATGCGCCACATAAATCTCAAATTTCTATGGCGCATATTGCAATATGTGCCACATATTTTTCTTTTCGAATTTCAAAAAAAAGCGGGGCCAGATCTTGGTCTGGATCTAGTGCCGCCGAAGCCACCGGAATTTTGTCGGAGCTTATCGGAGGCCGTGACCATGGCCACAGCCTACCACCGCAGGCAGGTGCGAAAGGCCGTGTTAGTTTTTACAAAAGATAAAATACGATCCACCCGGTGGGTGAGATCTGTTTTCGACTTTTTGTGGCGTATTTAGGCATATGCACAACAGAATCATCACTTTCTATGGCACATATAGACACATACGCCACAAAATCACATTCACTTGGTTGTAGGTCCCGTCAAATTTCTGTGGTCCACGCAACAATGTGTGCCACATAAACATATATTTATGTTGCGCATATGGGTTACATGCTCCACAGAATTGCAACATTTCTCTGGTGCATGCATTTTTATGCGTCACAGAATTAATTCTATGGAGCATACACGTTTATATGTGCCATAAAAAGTCTTTCTATCTATAACTATTTTTCTAGTAGTAGAAGGGAACTGCTAACGAGATTCTTGTTCATAGTAGAGACATGTTGCATGTTCCTTAGTTGCACGATCTTTTCCGAAGTAAACTTTAGATCCACCGTGCCAACACCAAAACAAAAACATGTGATCCGTTCCCCATTAGACGGAAGAATCCCAGACGACCTAATAATAAGTGAAGATACATATTTCAGCACACACATGAACATTATCACCTATATCAATCCACCAACATGAAGATTGAAATACCAAAAGAATAGTAAATAAATTACCATACTCATCAACATTACTAGCAGTCATGATAGTGACATTCTTCCCCTTTTTTCCCTCTGTGATATGTGTGTTCTGGGCTATCCTTGTAAAAGTGTCCGACCTCTCCACAGGTAAAGTAACCTACCTCGGCCTTGTTTGGCTTAATCTTCTTCTTAAAGGTTGTAGTTTTTTAGACTTGTTGAAGGAGGATTTATAGTTCTCTTAGTTCTTACTGAAGGTTTTCTTCTGCACCATATTAGCGATAGACTAATCCTCGCCTCCTTTCTCAGTAGTTTCCTTAGCACAAGTCTTCTCCTCAACATCAAGAGACGCCATCAGGCTTTCAACCAATATCTCTTGTCTCTTGTGTTTGAGAGTTGTGGCGAAATTCCTCTATGAAGAAGGAAACTTTGAAACAATGCACTCAGCCAAAAACTTGTCGGATAAGACACACTTAAGAAGTTTGAGCTCCTTGCTGAAACACTGTATCTAATGAGCTTGTTCGACTACAGAATGGTTCTTAACTGTCGTGTAATCTTAGAATCTCTCCATGATATACAGTTACTACTAGCATTTGTTACACCAAATTTTGTGTTCAGTGTCTCCATGAGATCCTTTGCATTTTTATGTGCATGTACATGTAAAACAATTTATTGTCAATATGACTCAAACGCATCCCACAAAGCCAGTATTGACTTGCTTAAACCTTTTGTGATCTCCATCAGATATAGTTCCTTCAGAAAAGCCATTACTAGCCTCGAATATTTTTAGAGTTTGCAACCACATCGTTGTCTTATACTACCACCTCTTAGAACGAACACCTGTAAACATATCTGGCTTCATTGCATTGGTCAAGTTTCTCATGTTTAACTCAGAAATTGCCTATAATAAGATTTTGGATTGTTGGATTATCAGGCATAATTTCCACAATTAATTCCAGAATATAAGTGATGAGTGCAGCAGCTACGACCACGTGAAACTCTAACATACTAGATGTATTAGTCAACATGAACATGAGAAGTGCATATAAAAAACCAACCATACTATAGAAAATAGATAATACTACGGTATACGTACTAATCGGGTGCCGATGAAGTCGTCGTGGATGCTGACGTTGCAAAGACTTGTTGAAGATGACGGCATCGAAGACGACGTGCACGGGTCCATCTTGACGACCGGGAATGTGCGCCGTAATGACGAACTTGGGCAGTCGTATGGAGCGCCCTCTCCCGTATAGAATCACAAAGGCAAGTGGTTTCGGAGACCTGCTCTCCCATCCGTCGGTGTATGCCGGAGCGCGGAATGCAGTAGACTATGGGGCAACCCAAGTAGAGAGACTGGCAAAATCATAGATTGATTTCGGCGTTGTATGTGGTGGAAGCCGCACATGCGCTTATATAGAGCGCCACACATATTTGCTTTTTCTGCCACTATGTACTTTTTGTGCTGTATAGTGTTAGACTTAAAAAGTCAATAAATACCAGTTTAACAATCTGTTTGAATAAGTGTATTTATTTTGACCATATCTTTTAAGCAAGCTCAAAATTAAATTTTTTGGACAAAATTTAAAATCTAAATTTCAGAACACAATGAAACATAATGGTGGATTTTGAAACCCAATGAAACTCTATAAAGGAAAATCATCAGGTTTCATAAAGTTCTTCAAAGTTTCACCATGTTTTAAATTGATTTTCGAATAGTGTCAAAATATATTCAATATTAGTCTTATTTTGAAGCTCTATTCACTAAAAACTCATATATATATACAAATGGTTCTTAAATTAGACTTGTGGATCTAAATCTACAAATGTTTTAAATTGTACAACATTGTGAAAGAAATGAAACTAGTCAAACACAAACTTTCATACAGGAGGAGAGAGAGGGTGGGCTCGTACTTGTCCCTCTCCCACTATAGTGCATTGTGGGATACTATTCACCAAGGACAAAAACTCATTTTATCATTTTTCTGAGCCTAAAATACAAAAAAATTGAGTTGAAAATTTACGCGATACTAGATCACATGCTTGGCTACATGCAAGTATTTTCGGCTGAATTTTTTGAAACATTTCAATTCAAAATTTTCAACAGTGCAAAAATGAACTCACTGGAGCTCGGCCTCCAATACGCCTGCACGTTCTGAAAGCACCGGGCATTTCGATTTTCCCAAAGAGCATAGCCTGTTGTGCTTACAAAACCATCGAACCACTTCTTCTCTTGCTCTCTTATTATCCCTCGCTCGCTTGACCACCAATCTTCCAATGTGTCCTCTCTGGCAGTCACAAGCAAAGCCTCTGTTTGCAGTAGTGCCAAACCTCTCTGGCAGTCACACATTGGAGCATCGGCAGTAGGAACTCTCGTTTTTTCATGGGAGCTAGAACTAGTTATGCATATCCAAGATGTTGATACGAGAAAGTGCAGAGTGTTGAAATAAAAATGACCAGCCCTTCTCTATCAGTTCGGACTTTGTGTAAATTGGTTGACTCATCGATTCAATACGGTGCTATATCACGAACCCCAGCTCGCTCCGCACCTAGGATGCTACCGTATCATGGTAGATTCAGTTAGCATCGTTGATGCAAAATGGTGCCCATTTTCTAGGTCCAGCTGCATTGTTAAACGACTGCATGCAATCGACTTGCTAGTGAGTCTGCAATCGAAGCCTTTGTTCAGTGTCCAAGAAAATCAAACGAGCCAGCGGATGAACCAGCTAGGCAAGCGGCAAGAGACAAGGCTGTCAAAAAAAAAGTGTAGGAACTGCGAGACTATGTAGGACGCGGGACAAGTTTCAACCCCCAGCTCACGTCTTGGCAATGCCGGACATGCGGCACGATCTTCCCGGTGTCTGCACCCTGCTTGGTCCTGCAGTCGTAGAAGGGCGGCGTGTGGAAGCACGGCTCCATGGACAGGTCCCGGACGCACGGCGGGTCCTGCACAAGGGAGATGTTCTCCGGCCTGTACATCACCCACGGCGTCAGGCCGCCGAGGCCCTGCGCCACGTACCCGAACGTCGACCAGCCGCTGGTCACCAGCACGTCGGTGAGGCTCAGCAGGTACATCTCCGCCCACGCCTTGGTGTCGTGCGACCTGGCGCCGAACCGCTGGTGCTCCTCGTGGCTGGGCTGGTGCACGCCCACCGCCTCGCCCGTGGCCGTAGCGCGCTCCCAGTACATGCTCTTGATCTTCTCGTAGTACCAGGCCTTCAGGGACGTGACCAGAACGGCCTTGGACTTCCTGGCAGGCGTCGGCGACGGCTCGACCCCCGCGGCGAGCACCTCCGGCAGCAGGCCCCCCTTCTGCGCGCACGTGGTGATCTGCGCGAGGACCTCCGGAGATTCCTGGCCGCCGAAGACGCGCACCTGGATGCCGACTCGCTGGTGCGCCGCCGCGAGGTACGCGTCGTGGTACCGCGTGACGAGGCCCCACACGTGGTTGTTTGGGTGGAACAGGTACCGGCCGAGGTGGTGGAACACGGCGTCCGGCTCCGGGAAGAGCAGGTCCAGCTCCGACTGGAACCCCGTCGCCAGGAACAGCCCCGGCACGATGTAGCTGTCCGTCCTCATCACCAGCCACCGGATGTCCCGGAGCACCCGCTGGTCCTCGTCGCAGAAGAACATCTTGTCCTCGTCCGTGAGGTGGTGGTCGAGGTTCACGTACGCGAACGCCGGCAGCTGCTGCGCCTGCGCCGCCGTCGTCGTGGACGCGGCGTCGAGCACCTTGCTCTTCAGCATGTTCCCGTAGCTCTCGGCGGTGTCGATGCTGAAGTTGGTGTAGCCCGTCAGGGGGAAGTCCGGCGGCAGTATCCACGTCGTGCCGGGGAAGGGCTCGCAAAACAGCTCGTCCATCTCGTTGCTGGGGTCGACGAGGAGCACGCGGTCGGTGAGCACCGCGTACAGGAACGCCGACGCGGCGGCCAGGATACGGTTCCCGAGGCCGCGGTATGATATGGAGACCAGGTACTTGCAGTCCGGTGACCCGATGCTCTTCCCCGACCGGAGCTGCTCAGCGGCGTCCTTGTAGGCGGCGGTGCCCGGGCCGCAGCGTCGTTGCAGAGCCTCGTGCCGCCGCAGCTTGGACACGAGGTACCGGGAGGGTTGCCTGCCGGCGTTCCGGCGGTACATGGCCGATTGGTACCTGCTGTGGCAGGACCGCTCGTCCATGCCGCCGGGCAGCAGGCCGCCGAGAAGCCTGTCGTGTCCGGTCGCTGATCCTGCCACACAGAACAGATCAAGAAATCGTCAGGCGAAATCATATTCAGGTAAACTGCAGCCGCCACAGCTACATTCATGTCCTGAATCCTGATTATTGCACATGTCCACTGACGAGACACATGAATCGTTTGCGACAGCTAGCCTACCTAGGCGTAAGGTGTTGGCCGATCCGATCAAGACCGGCGGTGTGCTGGTGATTGAGCGGAAGAGGAAGACCATCGGCGGCACGGTGACGATGAAGGCGAGGAGCACGGCATTGACCGTGCAGCGCAACTGACTGTACCTGCGGTCGGGCCTTTTCAACCGTGGCGTCATGCACGCCGGCGCCGCCTCCTCGGCGTGCTGCCAGCAGTGCCCCGCGGCCGACCGCTGCCGCCGCTCCGGCAGTGGCACCGCGGCAGCAACGCTGCCCGTCTCGGCGTCCAGTTGGGCCATCGATCGCTACTCTAGTAGTGCCAGTGCGTGCCTCACCGGCGCTCTCCTAACACCAACGCGCGATGCTCAGCTCAGCTTCAGAGACATACACGGGACATGATCTATGTTTAATTTACTGGTTCAATCGTTGACCCAACTAATTTATTTTCAGAACAAGGGCCAGCCCCTTTTCAATCATAGCTGTAAACTTTTCACATAACCTCTACCAAGCAAGGGCCCTAAAAAGAAGCACCAAACAAAACATGTCTGCAAGGGGATAGTAACATCCCACTAAATATTTACATTGAGTTACACTTATAGAAATTGTTCATTGGTATTGCTTGGACCATGTGTTGGTTTTAAGGTAGAAGAAATAAAGAAGAAGAAGCAATGTCCAATTGCTTTGGGACTATTGGAATCATGTTGAATAAACAAGATGATTCAAGGTTGATCCTGATGAAGAATGAATCAATACTCAAGAAGAAATGAAGTTGTACAAGTTTAAGATGCGCCATCTCTAGAAGATCATATGCTTGAATCTTGCTATCCTCATTGATCATTGATTGATGAAGAGAAGTTCAAACAAGAGGTTTCCCATGGTGTATCGGAGAGCAATTCAAGTCTTCATCAAGCGAGCGCGAGCATGAGCAATAAAGAAAGGTGTTCCATCTTGAGTAGGACAAGATCTTCTACATCAAGCTCAAGTGAAATGGTCAAGATCAAGGTATGATCTTGATAGGTTTTCCTTTTTGGCGGTCTCATGATGTTAGTTGGAAGACCGAGTTTAGGACTATCAAGAGTGACTAGATTGTATCTTCTGGAAAGATCTCAAATCTTTGCATCCTTAACATCATCTCTCTTGGTTGTTATTTGGATCTTATCCATGTGAGGTTCTAGAGCTTGTTGTAATCTTCATAACAGGATCTAATTCATCAAAAACGGATTTTCCTTCTATATCTTATTGCGTTTTTGATCTTGAAGATTTCATGGATCCACACCTTTGGAGGTATCTCATATAATAATATGATATTATCTCGCTTGGTGGTATCTAATATTTCGAACAAAATTGGTTTCATCCTATTCAGAGTTCAGATGCTCAAGTTATTGTGTTTGTTGCTGATGTGTGAATTGTCTATCCTGACCGGTAGTACCAGACTCTTTTATTCGAAAGTACCGCTCGGCAACGATAGTACCATCCGGCAGTACCGGTCACATCTGAACCTGGCAGCGAGTTGGGATCCTCCTTTGGAGCATCTGGTACCACCTCCCAGTACTACTGTGTCCAGCGGTAGTGCCGCTCCATGGCCCGACACTACCGGTAAGCGGTAACCCACTCCTGGACCCGACTCTACCTGTGGTTGACTGGGCCAGCCCAGCTGCCCTGTTTTCCATGTTGTTCCGCATGGCTGCATACTTCGGTACTAGGACGGTAGTACCAGGATTCTCCGGTACTACCGTTGCCAGCAGTGGAGGAGCCAGGAATGGAACAAGACCCGGGCCAAAAACTAAGCGAAAAAAACTCTTGTCATAGAACAAAAAAATTGGTACGATAGCAACATGACCATATAATCCATCGTTAATCGGTACAAGAACATACATAAAAATGCCTAAAACTAGAAATAGTTGTACAGAATACAAAAGATATTACCAAATCACTTGTTTAGTAAATTCAAACCTCCCATAACCTCATCAATAGTATAAGAACAACCAATTCCTTAAAAAAGCAAGAATATTCCATATGAAAACACATAAATGTGAAATGAAATAGTCAATCATCAGCATACATCTCAGAAGCAAGATATGAAAGATTGTCACTTACTTTGTTTGAGAACCACTCAATTACTACCGTTACAAGCAACTCAAGTAGTTATTACTTAATAGTGTATCCAATTCAATTACTACTAAAATTTACCTAGCTGAATAAGAGGCGACAGATGATACACTGAATAACTGAATTCCAATCAGATGCAGTCGAACAGAGGAGGAAGAGCGAGTTGCTCAGCGACTATAGAAGGGCATCCGCTAGTGGAGTAGGGGACCGACGGTGGCGCAACCTGGCCCTAGTAGGCTCGTCAGCTCATAGCCTAGCAAGAGAGGGTCAGGAGACGAGGTCTGCTAGTGTGGGAGCACGGGAGACTAGGCGAAGGTTCTGCCGGTGTGGCCCTAGCTGGCGGTGGATTCATATAGCTAACGAGAGGCGAACGACCCAATGAGGGAGGACACGAACAAGGACTTCTGGCGACGACGGTTTCCTCATGGTCGAGCCGCTCTCCAACGATCTAGGCATGGAGACCAGATGGGCCAGTCTTGGACTGCGCTAAGGGCCAAATTTATTTATTCTTAAATGGTAAGTAGAAAATTCCGCTATGCCCCGGGCCATGGCCCAGGTTGCCCTGGGCTTGGATCCGCCCCTGGTTGCTAGGTCCGGTACCGGCCATCACAGGAGCCCAACGAGAAGATTCCCTGTCCCTTTAAAAGGGCCCTTCTTCCCCATTGCATCTTATCACTCTGAGCTTGTTTTGCCCCTCCATTGTTGATCCTATTGAGATTTCCCTCTGCCCCTTCCTCCCATGATTCTTGCATCTATTTGAGGGAAAAAAGAAGAGATCAAGATCTACAATCCTACCGATCCATCTCCCCTCTAAGTGAGGAAAACATCTTGGGATCTAGATCTTGGAGACTTTTGTGGTTTTTCTCTTGTGTTCCTCCTCTCTTATCCCCCAATATTATTTATAGCTTTGGTAGAATTTAGGAGTGAAGGACTTACCATTGTATTAGCTGTATCGGTTTGAGTTCTCCTCGAAAGATTTGGTTGGTGAAATCAAGAAGCTTGTTACTCTTGGATTCTTAGAACCCTAGACGATGTAGTGACCTTCGTGGCGAGTTCTTGGGGTCTCCAATTAAATTGTGAAGCTCTCCCCAAGTTAGTGGCCTTGGTGGTGATTATTGGGGCCTCCAATTATGTTGCGTAGATTTTCCCAATCTTGTACGCATTTGGTGACCATCCTCAAGTGTCTCATAGTGGATTAGGTGCTTGCCGTGCGGCGGATGCTCGGAAGAATAGGGTGAGGCCTCTTGTGGCGTTAGCGGTCTTAGTGCCACTCACCCCTTCAATCAGACATACTCTCTTGTATGGAGGAACTCGGTAAAACATCGTCGTTTTCACGTGCCTCCATTAAATCTATACCCAAGTTTTTTCTTATGCACTTTACTTTGTGATAGCCTTTGTGCTTGACGTCATATATCTTGCTATCACATATTTGCGTGTATTGCTTAGCATAAGTTGTTGGTGCACATAGGTGAACCATAGTATATATATAGGTCTTGTGCTTGACAAAATAAACGCTAGTTTTATTCCGCATTTGTTTAGCCCATATCGTAAAAGTTTTAACCGCCTATTCACCCCCTCTAGGCGGCATCTGTATCCTTTCAACTGCAAAGTGTGCATTCTGTCCCAGGTTCAATGTTTTTGCAACATAATATCTCTAGCATTCAGCCGATCAAACATGAATAGCCACCTTAAGTTTTGGTAATGCTTTTCAAGTCCATATAGCATTAAGGGCCTTGTCTTTGGGAACTTGCTCGAACAAAAATTTGTAGTACCTTGATGGAGTGTATTTTTCTCCCAAAACAAAAACCCTCTAATCTAGTGATGCTACCACAATCTGTGTTTCCTCCATGAGCCGTGAAACCTGTTGAAACTCCTTATGGGTCCCGATAGAAAGAGCGCAAAGCAGACACTCCGTTTTATTTTAGAAGCTAGAGTGGTTTTCAGAAGCTAGAGAAGCAATAAAGATATCCTCATCTAGAGCATATGAAAACAAACGAGGGAACTTAGCCCACATAATCTCCCTATTAGACCAATAGTATTTCCAAAAAGAACTAAGGATCCATTACCAATACTGCATTTCAGTACCACTTCTGCCACCAGAAAGATCCATGTTTTTTTGTTTAGTGTGTGGCACACCATTACCATATAACGACCGGACAAGCGGAGCACATGGCACATCTGTCCTTGAGTAAAGCTTATGCAGTAGTTTCATCAAGAGAGCTTTGTTATGCAATTAAAGGTCAAGCATGCCCAATCCACCATATTGCTTCGATTTACAGACAAGAGAGCACGATGCGAAAGCATTCACCAAACACGAGTCCTCCTCATTTGCCCAAAGACAATGATGGTGGGCCCGGGTAAAGATATTGAGCATTGTTTTCTGAATTTTTAGAGAGCACATATAGAAGGATGACAACATGGATAGAACCGAGTGGACCAATTCCAGACGACCAACATACCACTTGCATTGAGTCTATGTTCCACCAAACCTACCGGAGGAGAAAGGCCCTGAATAATGGGTTTTGTAATTCCTAGTGGCAAGCCAAGATATGTAAATGATGTCTCCTTTCCCTATCCACAGTAACAAAAGGCGTTTTATGGGCTCTCCCTGTGCGCTCCACCTTGCCGCCGTTGATTCGACGGATTTGCCGTCCTCCGGCGACCGCTCCGGCGGTGGGAGGACGGGGAATCCCCGGATCCGGCGTGTACATAGTGTAGGGGTGCGTGGGTTTCCGGCCGGCGGCGCTGTGGAGGTGGCGGCGGCGTCGGTGTGGTTTTTGGGGGCGGCGATCCCTTCTTCTGTCGGTGGCGTTCCAGCGGGGCTCCATCGTCGATCTGCTGCTCCTGGCGTCCTCGTGGCTCTTCGGAGGCGCGAGCTTCGCCTTCCCCTCGCCGGAGTCCGTGGGGTGGCGGCTCCGGTTGGTGTTCTTCCTGAAGGTGTTGATGAGGTGATGCAGGTCGTCCTCGCCAGCGATGCAGGGTGGAGGTTCTTAGGAGCTGAGGATCGTTGACTTCGTCCAGTCCAAGGCATGTGCGAAGAAGTGGCGGCGGTGCGCTGGCGGCGCATTATGTGCTCGATGTTGACGACGGGATCTAAGAGGGTTTCCTTGTATTTTTCCTTTATGTCTTGGGTCTATCTGTAAGATGCCTGCTGTAATCTTATCAGCCTTTATCGCAAAAAAAAAGATATGTAAACGATAGTTGCCCCACTAACCATCCGAAAATGTTTGCAAGAGATTGCAAATGCTCAGCAGAGAATTAGATATGATTTGGCATAACTGATCTAAGACCAGTTGCATGAGAATAATCTTGAAGTGTCTCTCTGAAGGCTACTAGTTGGACCGGACAAGCTTGCAGAATAAGAAGAGTATCATTCGCGAATTAAACTATAGAAAAATCACTGTTTGGTAGTACTTTCTCCATTTTAAAATATAAGATGTTTTAGCTTTTGTAAAATAGATATATCTAGATGTATTTTATTGTGTAGGTTCGGAATAAACCTACACACTATAATACGTATAAATACAAAACATAAACATGTATATTTTGAAAGCGGAGGAAGTAGTATATTTAGAGGTACATAGTGGTATATATATTGAAAGACCAGAACACGTGATTGACCATCGCCAAACGTCAAAAATAGTGGGAATAACTTGGGTAGTAACATAGTCATACATATATTGTCAACTAAGCATGTAGATAACATGACACACGATTAAATGATGAAAGAGAAGATCGTGGTAACTAGCTATGTTACCATGATATCACACATTTTAAGACAAAATGAGTCTACATTGCAATAAATGAGGATTTCCATGATACCACACCTATGTTATTCTCCAGTGAAGGTAATAACTTAGACTAGTAACATACTAAGTTACTTCCCACTATGATCAGCCTAAGAGCATCTCCACTCGTAACCCCCATACGAGCTCCGGCACGGCCCGTTTTTGGCCCGTATGGAGGGCCGCTGGCGTGAAATCGGAAATGGGGACGCCGCATTCCCAGCCGTGCCCCCTAAAGTAAACACATGTTTTAATAAAATAATATTTAAATAGGGAAAACCTAATTTTATTACATAATAAAAATAGAAAATTAGTCATAATCGTGCCTAGCCCTGTAGTACTCGTCCTCGCAGTCGTCGTCTTCGTCATCAGTCGACGCACGCTCCAGCCTCAGCGGCATTGGCCAGCCACGATCGCGCCACATCGAACAAATTCCGAAGAGCGGTCGCCGCTTTGGGGACCGGTGCCCGCAACGGCTGCAGCCTTCATCGTCGCCTCCACCGCGCGCACGATAGGCCTCCTCCTCCTTCCGCCACCAAGTGTCCCCCCGCAGCGTCGGTTCGAGCGACGCGTGAATGGCCGCACGCTGGCCCGGAAATTCTTCCGGGTCGCCGGGACGCCTCTACTGGCGCGCCACCACGGTGTATTCCGGAGGGACCACCCACTCCGGCCGAGGCTCCAGCAGCCGGTTGAGGCGTAGCATCGCGCGCAGGGCAGAAGGATCCCAGAACACCACGTAACCTCTGGCCTTTTTCCGCTGGAAGTGCGAGTACTGGAGGTGGGGATAGTCACCCACCATTATGTGGTCCATCACGCCGTCAAGAGTCCGGGCGCCCCCCCACAGCCCGCGGCCCTCCTCATTGTTGTTGTCGGGCGGCGAACCGTCCCCCTCGTACATGGCGAGCTGCCGCTCACGACGGTTCGCGAAGAAGCCGTTCCAGGTGGCAGCGTTGTCGGGGTCCCAATTGGTGTCCATCCGCTGCTCCGGCATAAGCTCGCCGTAGTAGTAGTTGGTGATGGCCAACCGGCGGGCATCACCTTGAGGGACGGGTGGGACCGGCACGCCACCGGTGCTCAACTTCCAGTGCGGACGGCACTCGTATCCCGGCGGGCAGGGGTAGTGGGAGGCGCACAACGCCTCCGCCTCAGCGTATGTTAGTGTGGGGAGATTAGAGGATGACATTGCGTGTAGATCTGAGCTATGGCAATAGCGGTCGTGGCCTTTATGTAGCTGGAAATGGCGGGAAGTTGAGGCGGAAAGCGCTAGAAATGGCGGGAAGGAACTGGCGGGAACACGGTGGCGGCCACTTTCGGCCGGCGCGTGGCCAAGGGCAATATTTTATTCTCCTCCGGCGCCCCCGCTTGCCTCCCTATAGATAGGGTTTTGCCTGGGGCCGCCGGGTTAATAATTGAGCCGCGCCGGTGGAAATTCTGAAATGGGAGCCGCAGCTGGACGCGTTTTTTGGCGGCTGCGGCCCTCATAGGCCTTTGGGGGGGGGGGGGACTTTGAGGACCCGGAGTGGAGATGCTCTAAGGCTAGTCATAGTGAGAGTAACTTAGCTAATAACATGCATGTACATGCAATGCCAAGTAAGCAAATTGATGACATGGCATGCTAATTAATGAAGAAAAGGAGGAAGGTACTAACTTACCGAGTCTATAACCTAATTAATTAGTTCTTGTATGACAGCACATATGTTACTACCCACTGTAAAGGTAATAATAGGGATAGAGGAAAGAATAGCCGTAGTGTAATTCGCCGTTGAGGGAGCGCCGTTGAAAGAATTTTAACCGGCGAGTTGACTATGCATTTAAGACACGCACATCAGTGACAAAGTTACGCGTTGATCGAGTAGGAGTACTCCACATTGTTTCGTTGACTTAAGCAGTAACCACAGGGCTCAGCTGAACATCCGGATCGATAACTCGGGGAACCACGCGAGATCTGAAATTAATGATCCGGGCGCAGCGATCGACGGACGCACTACGTACCCTGTTCCGAGCCCGAGCAGCACCAGCACCCCGGCGTTCGGCGGAGAGGAGGAGCACCAGAAACTCCAGAAGCAGAGACACCGAGAGCAGCGGCAGCATGACCACCCCGCGCCGCCCCCTTGGTTTAGCACTAACCGATACTGCCCTGCATCAAAGATGCATGCATCCCACTATATGTTTGGCACTATGCTGGTTTATATGCTGGTTTTCTGTTGGGCGTTTGTTTGCACCGATAAGACAGATTTTATATCGGTTTTGCTATTTCTCAGACTGAGATTTCCTTAAGTCTCAGTCACCTAAAAAAAGTATAACCGTCTGTTCAAAAAAAAGTGCAACTGAAAGCAGTTGCACTTTTCGGAATTGCACTTTTTTACAGAAAAGTGCAACTGGAACAAGTTGCACATTTCTTTTAACTACGGTTGCACTTTTCTTAGATGATTGAGATTTAAGAAAATCTCAATCGATTGAGACATAGGCACACCCATTTTATATTCAGCTCTTTTTCTTTTTTCGAGAGAGAATCAGTTCAGCTCTCCTTATAGTATTATGTTTGCGCATTTTTGTTAGTAGTCCTATTTTTTCTTGCCAATTTGGGGCATGTTATCTCAGTCCAACTAGCCATGATTGGGCCTTTGCTTCGATCCACCAGGGCTGTCCCAGTATTTCAGGCCAATATGAGTCTCCATGCATCCATACTATCAATTCATTCGCTGGTCCACTAGGGGAAATCCGAACGATACAGCGAATTGGGCTGGCCTGTTTAGGCTCGGTGTGTTCTGATTTTCCTTTTTCTACTTTTTTTTTGTTATGGTTTTTAGTTGTCTTTCCTAGGTTTGGTTTTCTTTTTTAGCCCGGTTTCCTTTTTTCCTTTTTATAATATATTCTCTTGAAATTCGAATGAATTTTTTAATTTGAACAGCTTTTATTTTTGAACAATTTTTTATTTTTGAATATTTTTTACAATTTCTACTTTTTTACTACTGTAAAATAGAAAAAAATACTTCCTCCTCCCAAAAAGGATGGCTTAGAAATGTTAAAATTTGATGTGTCTACACACTAAGAGAGCGGAGGAAATATCTAGTGATACCACACATTAGGTGATACCATTATACCACTTCTTAGAAATCAATTTTATGTGCCAAAAACTCAAAAGAAATTTATGGATATTCACATGATGTGCCTTTACAGTCCCTAGCATTTGCAAAACCAAATACGAAACCGATACAGAAATACAAAAAGGACAAATCCAACATCAGTACTGTCACAACAAGACAAAACATACAGTGGCATTATTCACATAGAAATTTGTCTTTTTTTCTCTATGCGTATTTCCAACTTGGTTGTAGAAAATATAGAGAATATAAAGACACATCTAGTGAACACTCACATATTTTTTTGAATTTTTTTTGACACATAGAATTGTTTTTTATGAAATACTATCATGGTATCACCTAATGTGTGGTTTCACTAGATATTTCTTCCTAAGAGCTTGTCTATATTCATTTAAATTTAAAAAAATCTGCGACATCATTCTTTTTAAAACTGGGGAAGTACCTCCAATTGGGCTGCATTTGGCAGGACCTAAAATGGGAAGGCTTCAGTCCGTGCACTCACTGAGGGAAAAATAGGAGGACCCTTCAATTGGGAGCCCATATTTATCCCTTCCGCCTGAAGGGGGCACTGGGTCATGGATGGCTAGTAATAGGGCGTGTTACTAGTTTTTGTTTATTTTATTTTTACGTTTTTATATGATTTAAAAGCATTTGAAAAAGTTTAGATTTTTAAAACATCCAGATTTGAACTTTTTAGATTCAACACTTGTTCAAAATTGAAAATATCCGCATTCAAAAATTGTTTAGATTTTGAAAAATTTCAAACTTGAAAGTTGTTTAGATTTTAAAAATGTTTACATCGAGAAAAGTTTCAAATAGAAACTAGAAACTAGAAAAGTAGTCAAAAACTGAACGAGAAAAATCGCGAAAATCAAAACCTAGACCTAGAAATAGAAAACCGAAAAGTAAAACCGGCTAACGGGCTGCGAGCCAGTTTGCACACGCGTGTGCGGGATGTATTCCGTCCCCAGCGGGCGGAGAATAGGGTTTACGCGCCTATTGGGCTAAAACTTTAAACACCAGCGGACGTCGTAGGAGAGAATCTCCATTCTGCACCGAGCCACTCGTCACCAATGGCTTCTGGGCCACAAGAAACCCGTAAATCAAGTACACCCTCTATTTCAAAATATAACATGTTTTAGCTTTGTCAAGTCAATACATCTAGACTTTTTTTACAGTGTAGGTTCGGGTTTCGAGTGAAGTTACACACTAAAAAAGATCTAGATACATTCGTTTTACAAAACTAAAGCATCTTACATTTTAAAACGGAGCGAGTACGTATTAACATGTTTTATCCTCCCCTTGATGCAGTTCTCATGGGCGGGCTGATCTAAAACAATGCTCATGTGGTATTTGGGTGTGAGTTAAATCCATCGTTAGTGCCTGAACTTATTTAGTAAAGTCAATGCGGTCATTGTACAACAGGAATATGAGTTTATGATTACTGAAGACGCGTCGAAACATCACTTGCGGTCACCGCTCACACCGTAGAGATGTATTTGATAATGCGGCGAGCTGGAACCCACTGACAGCCTCTAGTTGTGTTTCATTTGCAGAAAAGCCCCCAAAATTTACTTTTCTATCCTAGTCAATTTCTTAACTGTTTTGGCCATGGTCAGACAGACAGACAGACCGTTGGACCCACTTGTCACTCTCACCAAAACTTTCTCTCTCCCCGTCCCAACCTGACTCGCGCATGCTTCCTTCTCAACCGCCGTCATCGCCATCGCCAGCCTGCGGGGCTGCCCACCTTCCTCCATGGCTCGGGTCTTGACCGGCGCCGCTGTGACGAGGGTGGTGGTAGGCGCGACTAAAGGAGTAGGGCTAGGTCCAAACGCTCGCACACAGCGAGACCGCAATCCCCCGAGTGTGTCGTCGTTGCCATCGAAATCCGCCGTCGTTCCCCTACGAATTTTGTCGCTGTTCCCGTATAAATCAGAATCGATTAGGTGGACCGGGTTGAATTTGAATCAACGACGTCCTCGTCGGCACCTACCGTACCACTGACGCTTTCCCCTCTTCGTGCTCTACTTGTGGGCGCCGCTGGGCCTCCGTGCTCTCCTCCATGTCGCCACTGAGGAAGACCAACGGTGGAGGCTCGCACCCGCCTAGGCTCGGTCGACGCTGCCAAGGACGCAAACGACGATGTAAGCGAGGTCCTCGTCGAGTTCGTCGCTGCGGTTGTTCGCCCATCCTTGTCGAGGACCACAAGCTCGAGTCGTTCAAGGACCACAAGTTGTGGCCACCGATGCATGGTGGCGAGACTGGCCGGTGTCGGTTCCTCCAGTCTTGGCTAGCGGAGACCTTCGAATTCCTCGATTCCCCTCATCGGCATGGTGAAGAAGCGGAGCTCATGTAGGTTGTGGCCGGAGCAGCAGCTCGCGGAGCTGGGGAGGCGGCCGACGGCGAGCTCTGGAGGTTGGGGAGGGGCACGGACCAGGGAGGCAAATGACCCTCGGAGAAGGGGATGAAGTGGCCTGCTGATGTATTTTATTTGAGGGGACTTTTTGAAAAACAACATGGTCTGCCAGTGGGCCCCACTCAATGCCACGTCATCAAATACATCGCTACGTCGCGCGCGGTGACCGCGAGTGAAGCTCTGACACGTCTTCAGTGACCGTAAACTCGTATTCTCATTGTACAATGACCATATTGACTTTGCTAAGAAAGTTCAGTGACTAACGATGAATTTAACTCTTTCGGTCTTGTGGATCGACATATTCTGCGTGCATATTGTCATCTAGCATTGCATCATATCTTGGTGGTGGTGGCAACGGTCGCGTCAAGTGTTTTTTGTCGAGGTTCTCTTATTTGGACATTGTGTGCTTCATTTTATGCTTTCGGTCTTCTACACTGATAAGGTGATGAGTCAGCGGGAGCGAAGTTGGAAGCCCCCATCTCCATCTTTCCCATCTCGTCTCCCCAAGGGAGACGGGGGCAACGCCACCTCACCTAGCCTAACCTCCTACCTCCTCCCCCATCGCTGTCGCCGGCTTGGACCGCCGGGCAAAGCCCGGATGGTGCCGGCAGCGGCGACATGCTTCTCCCCGCACCCTAGGGACCGGGTCAGGGCCATGAGACCCCAGGCGACAATGCAGTTTGGGCGATGATGGACTGGCGGCGGTCGGGTGTTCATGGTGCGGTGGTACTAGTTCCTGCGGCGGGGTTCCGTGTAGCTACGGTGGCTGGCCTGCTTAGCCCGGATTTGGGCCCCTCGATCCCCATCTAGGGCTAGGCGGACCGATGCGATCGTGGAGGCATGACCTCCTGGAGATGGCAGTGGTGGCAAGGGCGGTGCAGAGGGCGGCTGCAAAGCGGCATGCCTATTGCTCCGGGATAATGGGGGCTTTATGGACATGATCTAGGCCCGGTCAAGCCTACCTGGGCCAGGTGTGCCCCTGCAGCTCCGTCCGATCGACTACCACCATTTGGTGGGGGAGGTGGGTCCCTCCCGTGTGCCAGTGGAGCAGTTGTACCTCGATTCTGCGACGCCATCTGCCTCTATCTTGCAGACCGCGCACCGATGTTTAGAATGAGACAATGATTGTGACTCCAAGACCATGGTGGCGCATGCTAGAGGGCGGGGGCCTAGTGGGCGAGGCCTCTATGGTGGGACCTCACAGGGCTTCTATGCAATGCATTGCCCGAGATTTGTGGATGGGGTTTTCAGGAGAAATCCTTGTCGGTGCATCTAACACCGATGTGGTGCTTCCTGTGGGTGGTACACTTCCTTCCTAAAGGGCATTGTGGCTAACCTTGATCCATGTAACTACCTCGGTGAATTACGCTCTTAGTTACATGCCTGGATGAACGAAAGTGGTTAAAATAGTACGGTGGGGCCTAGGGCCACTCACGGTAGACCTTTCGGCCGTCCTAACCACTTTCAGACATCGGGACAAGAACGAGCGGCGTAATCGGCAGGCGAAGGGATCAACTACATACACAAAATGGGTATGTATGCAAGCCACATACAACAGTCCTCAGAGCCATTCCATCTAAAAGAAATAGAAATATTGCAACGCCATACGACAAGATTCAAATGTCCTAGATAGAGATAATAATTTAGGATGGCTCCTCATACATCACACATCAGAGTATCAGGCGGAAGCGGAAAACAAGATCCGAGTACGGATAAGAAGCAAATCGGCATGAGATGCCCCATAAATAAACACATCCCGCCCACAGATCTCACGGATCCCCATTTCCGGAATCTCTACACCGAATGATCGTTGCCAACATCATCTGTCTCCTCCACCCAGTATCCATCTTGCGGGTACACCTGTTCATCTGAATAAAACAATTTATCGTGTGAGACCCTAGGGGTACTTAGCAAGTCTTTATGCCGCTAAAGGGGACACAACCTGGGGTGACGCAATTGCAGCAAAAGATAATAGCTAACAATTCTATAGATACTTGCTAACCTTCCGCCTAACCAATGATAGACGGAATTCCGTGAATTAAGAACAACAGTTATAACAGTATAATTAACAGATCCATCCTCCTCCTCGCTTACCAACGAGGGAGCGGACGAACAACCCCCATCATCCGTTGGCAGTTTTATTAACCATTCCGTGAGTATTGCACTATTTACTAGTCAAGTACTTAGTCAAATTAAAAGCGGTACTTTAGTTATACTTGTCTATGATCGAGAAACTGTGCTCCAAGTCGTCCATAACCGCGGACACGGCTTTCAGAAAGATTTACCCTGCAGGGGTGTACGAATAGCAACACACACTCGATCAACCTCGGAAAAACCAAATCAAAACCCAACGAGGCATTCACGACAAAGCAATCACAGGATTCAGAAATATTTCAGGGGGCCACCCCAATAAGCTACCCGCAACGAAGTTGGCCGGCTCCGAGACGGACCTAGGGTTTGCGACGACGGCTGTAAACGACTGGGAACCCGAAAATGTGACTGGGCTTGTCGATACCGCGAAAACGTGGCGCGATCCAAAACAGTACAGGTGCTCCTCGCACAATCTTAAATAAAGCAGTAACATGGCATAAGTACAAGATAGTAATAAATCCCCAAACTAATTGTGGCCCCAAGAAATAAGAATGAATCAAGCTCGGGCTCAGGGGGGTCCATAAGGCCTCCCGGATGTGGATAGTGCGAATAGTCAAGGAACAGGAATCAAGTACTCAGGGTCCTACGGGACACAAGTGAGCATGAAAAACCAAATAGCAGATATTGCCCACCGGTGCCTCTTTCATTAGTTATCCCATTACTACTCAGGTTAAGTTGTTTAGGTACCTCGTTATTCATCAGACACCCATATACCCTACACATGCTTTGCTACGACTCGCATGGCTCAAAAAATTCCTGTAGTAATGGCTCATGGGATGGAGGAATAAGCTTCGGTTGGGTTTAAAGTAAAGGCTATGCAATACTTGGGATTCAATTTAATGCAATCGCGACTCAATGATGCAGGAATAAGATAGAGGCAATAGGTACTGTATGTATGCAAGCATGTGGTAGTGCTTGCCCGGCAGCTCAGTTGAAGCGAGAGATGGATCTGGGTAGTACTCCTGTGATTCCTGGTAATTCTCCAGTTGGGCGTCTATTTGAAGAAGAACCAAACAAACAAGGGCCAACATAAATAAAGTGCACAAGCATAAGAATTAAAATGCGACAAGCAAACAAGCATGCCATGATGAATGATGCAAAATTTACATGGCATTAAAGTAGCATGGTAAGGGTGAGGTGTGGTGCAAGAATTAAAACATTTCATTATGTATTTAGTCCAATTTTTATTGTCATAAACAGTTCAGATTTTTAATAATGACATGATGCATGCTTCAAAACAGAACAATTACTGCATAGATAGAACGGGCTCGTCGCGCTGATCGATTTAGACATATTATTTGTCAAATTTGGAGTTGTAGAATTAAAGTTATTAATTAATTAAGGAAAAGGGCATTTTATTGTAATTTTAATCATCTCGAAATTTTAAAGTGTTCAAATGATATTTTGAATGGCATATTTGAATTCCTCACATTTTTCTGATTCCAAAACATATATTATTTGTATTATTTGGATTTATATTTGAAAAGTTATTTAAATCTGATTTGAATTTGAATTTAAATCAATTTTGAAAGGTTTAAATTAAACAGACAACCAGAAAAGCTATTGTCACTCAGCCCGACCCAGCCATAGCCACTGACGGGTGAGCCAATGTTGACTGGGGCCACGCACGGGGAAAACTTTTGCTACCGCGGCTCCACCTAGCCACTGAGGGTGACAGATGGGTCTGACGGCTACTGGCCCACGTGACAGTGGGGTTACCCCTAGAGGCTGACAGGTGGGGCGTGGGCTGGAGCACGGGTTAAGATAATAAGAGGCTGGGGGGGTTTCTGGAAGAAGGCCACGGCGGCTGACAGGTGGGGCTAGCGAGGAGCGCGGGTTGAGCAGATAAAAAGCTAGGGGGTTTTCTGAAAAAGGGGGGCCGCGGTACTGTTTATCTTCTCATTCTCTGACGGTCTGACGGCACGCACGGCGCGGCGCAGCGGGGATTCGATCCCGCGACCTGGCGTGCGCGGGCGGCGGCGGCTACCGCTGGGCTAGGGAGGGTAGTTGTTAGGGAGTATCTACGCGACCGGTTGAGGTGCTACGCGGCGCGAGAGCGTGCAGACAGCAGCGAGCGGCGGCGCACTGAGGGTGTTCGGCGCAACACCTGGCGCGGCCAGGGCTTTACGGCGGAGCGGATGTTGTCTAGGAGGTGGAGGGGCTTACCGCGGGGAGGTTGCTGGCGTCAGATCGGGGCGAGGCGCGGTGGATCGTCGACGAGGCTGGCGAGCCGGGAGTCTAGGGTTTCCGCAGGGCGTCGACGTACTGGCGGTGCTGGCGCTCCTTTTCCTCCTCGGCGTGTGCATGGCGATGTAGAAGAGCGTCCACGATCTCCCTGACCACCTCCACGTCGTGCTGGCCGGCTAGAACGAAGGGGGCGACGCGGTGCTGGCGGTGACCGACGGCAGGTGCTAGCGACGGTGAAGAAGAAGGGGAAGGAGAGGGCAGGCTCGGGCGGATCTGGGCGATGCAGGAGAGCCATGTGGATGAGGGCAAGCGAGAGAGAGGGAGGATATGGCGTGTGGGCACGAGACAGGGAAAAGTAGCCTCGGCTCTTTCCTTTTCTCCTCGATCACGTGCTTGCTTGGGCTGGGGGAAGGTAGGCATGGAGAGGCTGTAGGTAGGGATGGTGAGGAGTAGCATCTGGGCCAGCCTGGCAGGTAGAGAGAAGGAGAGCGGAGGGGAGACTCGGTGGTAGCTTAGGCTAGGTTTAGATGGGGTAGTCTCGGGTTAGGGTTTTGTTAGGGTTAGGTAGGGTGGCTGGGGTGGGGGCCAGGGAGAGAGAGGGCCAGGTGGAACCAGCAGGTTAGAGAGAGAGGGAGTGTAAGAAAAAGAGGTGGGAGGAGGTTTAGGGTTTAGTGTAGAACTAGGTTAGAGGAAATTAGAGATAGATAGCTAGGTTAGGTTTTTATTAGGGTTTAGGTTTTGAATTTGTTTATGAGACCATACCAAGAGGAAAGTGGGGCTTGATCTAGCATAAGCTAAGGTGGAGAAGAAACCAAGAAAAAGAGAGAGAAATGAGATATGTAGAATGAGCCTCATTTGATCATGCATGAAGAAATTACAATTAATAATGATGTTGATGAGAATATGGGGATGATGGAATGGTAGGAGATGGTCCACAAAGAAAAGATCCATTAACACAAAAGAAAAACCAATGGGATAAAAGGTGGTGATGAAGGTTGCATGGCCCATGCAAAATAATAAATGCCATGATTTATCTTGTGAGAACAAAAATAATGATATGGCATTATTCTTATGCATTCACAAGAAGTGGAGAAAAAGGCCAAGCAAAGAAATGTTAGACTTGGATCCACCCCAACCCACATGAGCTAGAATAATTATCAAAAGGAAAAGAAATACAAGCTCATGGTTAATGGGATGGTGGAATTATAAGGTGGTGGAAAGAAAGATGAGGGAGGTGAATAAAAGATATGCCCCCAACTCAACTTGGGCATTTAAACAATATATCAATAGCCAATTACCATATCAAGAGGCAAATACAATTAATAATGCACATGAGAGAAGAACCAAAAGAAAAGGGGTTTTATATGATGCTCAAATGCAAGGTGGCATGATGACATGAGCATGATATAATTATGAGGCAACAATTATATATAGGAAGTAGCCAATATCTTACTAGACCAAGTAGCATTACAATTGTTAGACAATTGGGATGCTACAACTCTCCCCCACTAAACAGGAATCTCGCCCCGAGATTCTAGGAAGAAGAAGAAGAAGACTCGAAGAGGGTAGGATACTTGGCACGGAGCTCATCTTCACGTTCCCAGGTGGCTTCATCAACGGAATGGTGTGACCACTGCACCTTGCAGAACTTGATGGACTTGTTGCGAGTCCTTCTTTCTGCGACTTCAAGAATTTTTGTGGGGTGTTCTTGATAAGACAGATCTTCTTGGAGATTGATGAGTTCATGGTCCACGATCCTGCCGGGATCCTTGAAGCACTTCTTGAGTTGAGAGATGTGGAAAACATCATGGACTTTGAGTTGTTCAGGGAGCTCAAGAGCATAAGCAACTTCTCCTCTTCTTCCATGAATTTTGAAAGGACCGATGTATCTAGGAGCCAGCTTTCCTTTGATACCAAAGCGGTGCGTGCCTCTCATGGGAGTGACACGAAGGTAAACGAGATCACCAGGGACATACTCCATGTCCGTGTGCTTTCTGTCATAATTGCTCTTCTGACGACTTTGAGCAATCTTCAGATTTTCAAGAATGACGTGAACTTTCTCCTCCGCTTGAGTTACAATGTCGGGGCCAAACAATATTCTTTCACCTGCGCCCGACCAACCAATCGGAGTTCTGCATTTGCGACCGTAGAGAGCCTCAAATGGTGCCATCTTTAGACTTTTCTGGAAGCTGTTGTTGTAAGAGAATTCAGCATAAGGAAGACATTCTTCCCACTTCATGCCGAAAGAGATAACGCAAGCACGGAGCATATCTTCCAGAATCTGATTGATCCTTTCAACTTGTCCTTGCGACTGAGGGTGGTAAGCTGTGCTGAAGTTTAATTTTTGTCCCCAAAGCATTTTGGAAACTTCCCCAGAACTTGGAAGTGAAGATGCTTCCACGGTCTGAACTGATCTCAAGAGGAACTCCATACAGAGAGACAATTCTGTTGATATAGAGCTCAGCCAACTGAATTGCAGAAATTGTTTCCTTAACTGGAAAGAAGTGAGCTACTTTGGAAAGCCTGTCAATGACAACAAAGATTGCATTGTTGCCCTTCCGCGACCTTGGAAAACCAGTGATGAAGTCCATCTATACTTTCTCCCATTTCCATTCCGGAGGCTTCAATGGCTGTGGAAGACCGGAAGGTTTCTGATGGACAGCTTTAACTCTGCGACAAACATCACACTCCGAGACATACTTGGCACAATATCGTTTCAAACCAGGCCACCAATATTGTGTTTTTAAGTCCATGTACATCTTAGTGCTGCCAGGGTGGATATAAAGAACAGAATCATGCGCCTCCTTGAGAACTTGCTCTCTTAAACCCGGGTAGTTCGGAACAAACATCCGGTGTTCAAAGAAAAGAGTGCCTTGGTCGTCTACGTGGAAAGACTCATACTTCAGAAGTTGAATGTTGGAGATGATCTTTTTAGTGTAAGGATCCCCAAGCTGAATGGAACAGACCTTTTCTTCCAAGAGAGGTGTTGCTAGAAGGTTCAGAAGATACCCTTGATCCACAATTTCAAGGTTGAGCTTGCGGAATTCCTCGCACAAGAGAGGCTGTTGTTTTTCCACCATGAGGTTGTTGACATAAGCTTTTCGGCTGAGAGCATCGGCCATGACATTGGCTTTGCCCGGGGTATAGTTGATGGTCAAATCGAAATCATTGATTGTTTCAATCCACCTCCTCTGACGAAGGTTGAGATCAGGCTGCGTGAAGATATACTTCAGACTCTTGTGATCAGAAAAGATCTCACAACGGTTGCCAAGCAAGTAATGCCTCCATACTTTCAAAGCGAAGACAGCTGCTGCGATTTCTAGGTCATGTGTAGGATAGTTGATCTCATGCGTCTTCAACTGTCGAGAGGCATAAGCAACAACTTCTTTTCTTGCATAAGGACCGCACCCAATCCTTGCAATGAAGCATCACAGAAAATCTAGAAAGGCTTTGATGTATCTGGAGGAACCAAGACTGGTGTGGAAGTGAGCTTCTCTTTGAGTGTTTCAAAGCTTGCTTGACATGCAGGAGTCCAAAGGTATTTCTTGCCTTTCTTGAGGAGATCGGTAAGAGGCTTCGCAATCTTTGAGAAATTTTGAACGAAGCGATGGCAGTAACTGGCCAAACCAAGGAAACTCCGGACTTCTTTGACATTTGTGGGTGGAAGCCAGTCCATAATTGTCTTAATAGTTTCTGGGTTGAGGGCGATGCCCTTGGCAGAGATGACGTGATCAAGGTATGTGACTTGAGGGAGCCAAAACTCACACTTGGAGAACTTTGCATACAGGCGGTTCTCACGAAGCTTGTTTAGGACACACCGAAGGTGTTCTTCATGTTCTTCCTTAGACTTAGAATAGACTAGAATGTCATCCAGATAGACCACAACGAACTTATCAAGATATTCCATGAAAACCGAGTTCATAAGCCTCGAGAAGGTGGCAGGTGCATTGGTGAGACCGAAAGACATGACCGTGTACTCATACAGGCCATAGCGGGTGGTGAAAGCTGTTTTGGGAACATCTTCCTTGCGAATCTTGATTTGATGATAACCACTTCTCAAATCAATCTTAGAGAATACCATAGCTCCAGCTAACTGATCGAAGAGATCATTAATCCGCGGAAGGGGATATTTATTCTTGATTGTTTTAGCATTGAGTGCCCGATAGTCAACACAAAGTCTATCAGTCTTGTCTCGCTTCTTCACAAAGATGGTTGGACTACCCCAAGAAGAAGTACTGTGCTGAATGAAACCCAACTTCTCTTGTTCATCCAACTGACGTTTGAGTTCAGCCAACTCAGCAGGACCCATTTTATAAGGCCGCTTGGAAATAGGAGCGGTACCAGGTTCAAGTTCAATGACAAACTCAACCTCACGATCCGGAGGCATACCTGGCAACTCTTCAGGAAAGACATCTGGAAACTCACAGACTACAGGAACACTCTGAATACCTTCCACAGCATCATCATTCAGAGCCGTCAAATAATAAAGCTGAATTGCAGGAGTTAGACTTGGAGAATAGACTATATGGCCTTCAGGAATTTTCAGAGAAACCGAACATTCAGCATAATCAATCACAGCTGCATTCGCTGTCAACCAATCCATGCCCAAGATAACATCAATATCAGAATTGCCCAGAATAATTAAGGAAGCTGGAAATGAAGAGCCACCAATCTCAATTTGATTGTCACGGCTGATTTTAGAAGCCCTCATGTTTGAACCAGGAGATTGCACCATAAGGCGAGTTGGTAAAGCATCAGAAGGTAACCCATTACTCTCCGCAAACTTGTATGACACGAAAGAATGTGAAGCACCAGAATCAAATAAAACTCGTGCAAGAACTGAGTTAGCAGGAAGCATACCCATGACAACTCCAGATGCATGCTCAGCTTGAGCGACATTGACACAGTTGGCACGAGCAACCGTAGACCCAGGCTTAGTGTTGATGTTGAGAGCCCGAGGTGGAGGTGCACGAATCATAGGAGCACTTGCCGCAGGTCTTGGAGGTGGTGGTGGAAGAGCTTTGTTGTTCATTGGACAATTCCAGTGCTGATGCCCAGTGTTTCCACAAGTATAGCAAGCACCAGGTGGACGTGGAGCAACATAGCTAGGGACTCCGCCAGGCGCTCCAGGGTAGTTGTGGTTGTAGCCCCTGGGAGCCGCAGTGAAGGAGTTTGGTGGCCTTGGTGCGTAGCTTGAAGGTCTTGGTGGAGCAGGGAGCGACGGTGGGGTGTTAGGAACCCATACACGACGCTTAGAAGGAGCTGTCATAGCTGAAGAGCTTGCTGTATCACGGCTGTGTTTCTTTGACTCCTCAAACACTTGCCTACTTGCTTCTTCCTGCAGAGCTGTATGTTGGAGTTCCAGAAAAGATGCCGGCCTTGCACGAGTGATTGCATATTTGATGGAAGCATTGAGGCCTTGCCGAAACCTCTTTTGCTTCTTCTTGTCATCAGAGATCTCATCGCCACCACAACAAGACAGGTTCATGAAGTTTCTGATGTAGGTGTTGACATTGTCAGTGCCCTGCTTGAGGTTGATAAACACTTCCTTCATCCTTTCCATGACAATTTCTGACAGATATTGCTCTTTGAAAGCAGGAGTGAATTGCTCCCAAGTAGGCTGAAAACGAGAAAGATTTTCCTTGAGATAATTTTCCCACCACAGAGCTGCATCTCCCTTCAGAAGGTGAGTAGCACATTTGACCCATTCTTGCTCGGGAACATCCGCAGTCATCAGCAACCTTGACACTTCACGAAGCCAATCATCCGCATCAAGTGGCTGATCAGACACCTCAAATTGGCGTGGGTTGAACTTGAGAAAACTCTTGATGTCTCCTCGCTTGGGAGGTGGAGGTAGCAGAACAAACTCATTCCTCCTCACGCTTTCCTCGAAGCGCCGCTGGTTCTGCTGCATAGTGCCCAAAGCATTTGCAATACTTGCCAAAGCAGCCCCAAAGCTCAGGTGGTATGTCCTCCTCAGAATGGCGTGGTGGTGCCATCCTATGATTGATATAAAACACAAGTCAGTACTATAATGGAGAATGATAATAATCCAAAATAGTACCAAAATGGAATTAACCAAGATTAAAGGATGCAATTCACTGAGATGATATTAAAATATCAACAAAGTTCAAGGCAACTAGAAGATATTAAGCATAACGCACATGACTGAACAAGGAGTGTGGTACACAAACTACAAAGAAAAATTTTCCGCAAATTTCGGCATTAAAATACCACTATATGCGCAAAACCACTTCACGAATCAAGATTAGTAACTCTACTAGTTCAACATACAAGAGCAAATGATAACAGTAGTGGTATGGTTGCGACTCCATCCCGCACTCAAATCATTACTCCGCACATGAATCAGTAAAACACATATCCCAACACCTTCTTCTAAAGATGAACCTAAAGATTAGTAACTACGAAAAAGAACACCCCAACAAGATAACGTCAGATAACAAAGAGTAAGATAGATCGCATCGGTATACAATGAATCAGAATAGATCGCGTCGGTTTGCAAAGGCCTATCGGTATGGAATGTACCAACAGTTGATAACCAAAAGGCAGATAGTGATAACATTTGGATGCAACAGATAGATAAGGAATTCACACACACACACACACAACCTATGGTACTACGGAACCCAGAACACGTGAATCCTAGTTTGAATTTTAGAAGAGGATTGAAAACGTTACACTTCCTTACCAGAAAAGGGTGGGTGGGTGGTAAGAAGAAAAATGGAAGCAGTCCTACTCTCACGTTTTGTTTTTCCCTAGTATACATAACTACCAAAATATTTGCTAGACTGACAACGACCATTTTGGCTGAGACCCTGAAGGGCAGGATGGCTCTGATACCAATTGTAACTACCTCGGTGAATTACGCTCTTAGTTACATGCCTGGATGAACGAAAGTGGTTAAAATAGTACGGTGGGGCCCAGGGCCACTCACGGTAGACCTTTCGGCCGTCCTAACCACTTTCAGACATCAGGACAAGAACGAGCGGCGTAATCTGCAGGCAAAGGGATCAACTACATACACAAATGGGTATGTATGCAAGCCACATACAACAGTCCTCAGAGCCATTCCATCTAAAAGAAATAGTAATATTGCAATGCCATACGGCAAGATTCAAATGTCCTAGATAGAGATAATAATTTAGGATAGCTCCTCATACATCACACATCAGAGTATCAGGCGGAAGCGGAAAACAAGATCCGAGTACGGATAAGAAGCAAATCGGCATGAGATGCCCCATAAATAAACACATCCCGCCCACAGATCTCACGGATCCCCGTTCCCGGAATCTCTACACCGAATGATCGTTGCCAACATCATCTGTCTCCTCCACCCAGTATCCATCTTGCGGGTACACCTGTTCATCTGAATCAAACAATTTATCGTGTGAGACCCTAGGGGTATTCAGCAAGTCTTTATGCCGCTAAAGGGGACACAACCTAGGGTGACGCAATTGCAGCAAAAGATAATAGCTAACAATTCTATAGATACTCGCTAACCTTCCGCCTAACCAATGATAGACGGAAGTCCGTGAATTAAGAACAACAATTATAACAGTATAATTAACAGATCCATCCTCCTCCTCGCTTACCAACGAGGGAGCGGACGAACAACCCCCATCATCCGTTGGCAGTTTTATTAACCATTCCATGAGGATTGCACTATTTACTAGTCAAGTACTTAGTCAAATTAAAAGCGGTACTTTAGTTATACTTGTCTATGATCGAGAAACTGTGCTCCAAGTCGTCCATAACCGCGGACACGGCTTTCAGAAAGATTTACCCTGCAGGGGTGCACGAATAGCAACACACACTCGATCAACCTCGGAAAAACCAAATAAAAACCCAACGAGGCATTCACGACAAAGCAATCACAGGATTCAGAAATATTTCAGGGGGCCACCCCAATAAGCTACCCAGGGTTTGCGACAACGGCTGTAAACGACTGGGAACCCGAAAATGTGACTGGGCTTGTCGATACCGCAAAAACATGGCGCGATCCAAAACAGTACAGGTGCTCCTCGCACAATCTTAAATAAAGCAGTAACATGGCATAAGTACAAGATAGTAATAAAGCCCCAAACTAATTGTGGCCCCAAGAAATAAGAATGAATCAAGCTCGGGCTTAGGGGGGTCCATAAGGCCTCCCGGATGTGGATAGTGCGAATAGTCAAGGAACAGGAATCAAGTACTCGGGGTCCTACGGGACACAAGTGAGCATGAAAAACCAAATAGCAGATATTGCCCACCGGTGCCTCTTTCATTAGTTATCCCATTACTACTAAGGTTAAGTTGTTTAGGTACCTCGTTATTCATCAGATACCCATATACCCTACACATGCTTTGCTATGACTCGCATGGCTCAAAAAACTCCTGTAGTAATGGCTCATGGGATGGAGGAACAAGCTTCGATTGGGTTTAAAGTAAAGGCTATGCAGTACTTGGGATTCAATTTAATGTAATCGCGACTCAATGATGCAGGAATAAGATAGAGGCAATAGGTACTGTATGTATGCAAGCATGTGGTAGTGCTTTCCTGGCAGCTCAGTTGAAGCGAGAGATGGATCTGGGTAGTACTCCTGTGATTCCTGGTAATTCTCCTGCTGGGCGTCTATTCGAAAAAGAACCAAACAAACAAGGGCCAACATAAATAAAGTGCACAAGCATAAGAATTAAAATGCGACAAGCAAACAAGCATGCCATGATGAATGATGCACAATTTACATGGCATTAAAGTAGCATGGTAAGGGTGAGGTGTGGTGCAAGAAATTAAACATTTCATTATGTATTTAGTCCAATTTTTATTGTCATAAACAGTTCAGATTTTTAATAATGACATGATGCATGCTTCAAAACAGAACAAGGACTGCATAGATAGAACGGGCTCGTCGCACTGATCGATTTAGACATATTATTTGTCAAATTTGGAGTTGTAGAATTAAAGTTATTAATTAATTAAGGAAAAGGGCATTTTATTGTAATTTTAATCATCTCGAAATTTTAAAGTGTTCAAATGATATTTTGAATGGCATATTTGAATTCCTCACATTTTTCTGATTCCAAAACATATATTATTTGTATTATTTGGATTTATATTTGAAAAGTTATTTAAATCTGATTTGAATTTGAATTTAAATCAATTTTGAAAGGTTTAAATTAAACAGACAACCAGAAAAGCTTTTGTCACTCAGCCCGACCCAGCCATAGCCACTGACGGGTGGGCCAATGTTGACTGGGGCCACGCACGGGGAAAACTTTTGCTACCGCGGCTCCACCTAGCCACTGAGGGTGACAGATGGGTCCGACGGCTACTGGCCCACGTGACAGTGGGGTTACCCCTAGAGGCTTACAGGTGGGGCGTGGGTTGGAGCACGGGTTAAGATAATAAGAGGCTGGGGGGGGGGGGGGGTTTCTGGAAGAAGGCCACGACGGCTGACAGGTGGGGCTAGCGAGGAGCGCGGGTTGAGCAGATAAAAAGCTAGGGGGGTTTTCTGAAAAAGGGGAGCCGCGGTACTGTTTATCTTCTCGTTCTCTGACGGTCTGACGGCATGCACGGCGCGGCGCAGCGGGGATTCGATCCCGCGACCTGGCGTGCGCGGGCGGCGGCTACCGCTGGGCTAGGGAGGGTAGTTGTTAGGGAGTATCTACGCGACCAGTTGAGGCGCTACGCGGCGCGAGAGCGTGCAGACAGCAGCGAGCGGCGGCGCACTGAGGGTGTTCGGCGCAACGCCTGGCGCGGCCAGGGCTTTACGGCGGAGCGGATGTTGTCTAGGAGGTGGAGGGGCTTACCACGGGGAGGTTGCTGGCGTCAGATCGGGGCGAGGCGCGGTGGATCGTCGACGAGGCTGGCGAGCCAGGAGTCTAGGGTTTCCGCAGGGCGTCGACATACTGGCGGTGCTGGCGCTCCTTTTCCTCGTCGGCGCGTGGAGGGCGATGTAGAAGAGCGTCCACGATCTCCCTGACCACCTCCACGTCGTGCTGGCCGGCTAGAACAAAGGGGGCGACGCGGTGCTGGCGGTGACCGATGGCAGGTGTTACCGACGGTGAAGAAGAAGGGGAAGGAGAGGGCAGGCTCGGGCGGATCTGGGCGATGCAGGAGAGCCGTGTGGATGAGGGCAAGCGAGAGAGAGGGAGGAGATGGTGTGTGGGCACGGGACAGGGAAAAGTAGCCTCAGCTCTTTCCTTTTCTCCTCGATCACGTGCTTGCTCGGGCTGGGGGAAGGTAGGCATGGAGAGGCTGCAGGTGGGGATGGTGAGGAGTAGTATCTGGGCCAGCCTGGCAGGTAGAGAGAAGGAGAGCGGAGGGGAGACTCGGTGGTAGCTTAGGCTAGGTTTAGATGGGGTAGTCTCGGGTTAGGGTTTTGTTAGGGTTAGGTAGGGTGGCTGGGGTGTGGGCCAGGGAGAGAGAGGGCCAGGTGGAACCAGCAGGTTAGAGAGAGGGAGTGTAAGAAAAAGAGGTGGGAGGAGGTTTAGGGTTTAGTGTAGAACTAGGTTAGAGGAAATTAGAGATAGATAGCTAGGTTAGGTTTTTATTAGGGTTTAGGTTTTGAATTTGTTTATGAGACCATACCAAGAGGAAAGTGGGGCTTGATCTAGCATAAGCTAAGGTGGAGAAGAAACCAAGAAAAAGAGAGAGAAATGAGATATGTAGAATGAGCCTCATTTGATCATGCATGAAGAAATTACAATTAATAATGATGTTGATGAGAATATGGGGATGATGGAATGGTAGGAGATGGTCCACAAAGAAAAGATCCATTAACACAAAATAAAAACCAATGGGATAAAGGTGGTGATGAAGGTTGCATGGCCCATGCAAAATAATAAATGCCATGATTTATCTTGTGAGAACATAAATAATGATATGGCATTATTCTTATGCATTCACAAGAAGTGGAGAAAAAGGCCAAGCAAAGAAATGTTAGACTTGGATCCACCCCAACCCACATGAGCTAGAATAATTATCAAAAGGAAAAGAAATACAAGCTCATGGTTAATGGGATGGTGGAATTATAAGGTGGTGGAAAGAAAAGATGAGGGAGGTGAATAAAAGATATGCCCCCAACTCAACTTGGGCATTTAAACAATATATCAATAGCCAATTACCATATCAAGAGGCAAATACAATTAATAATGCACATGAGAGAAGAACCAAAAGAAAAGGGGTTTTATATGATGCTCAAATGCAAGGTGGCATGATGACATGAGCATGATATAATTATGATGCAACAATTATATATAGGAAGTAGCCAATATCTTACTAGACCAAGTAGCATTACAATTGTTAGACAATTGGGATGCTACAATCCACTTTCCCTATGTGCTAAGGGAACCCCTAGGACCATTTGGTCTGGGCAGCAACGTCGTGTCGACGTGCATCCCTTTTTAGAGGTGTTGCTTGGTGTTGGGTGCTTCAGAGCTAGGAGTGCGGTAGGATAGAGTAGGAGGGCGCACCGGTTGCATATTATCCTAGTTTCATCCATTTTTATTTTGAGCATGTTGAAGGGGTTTCGTGGTAGAAAATAAAAAATTCCTATGGCAGAACGCAAGTTACCCCTTGTCCAGGTCCTCGTACGATGCTCCAGTACCACATGTGGTAGCACCCCTGAGGTATTGCACACGTATGGTCCAAGGTGATGACTCCCGGATCTCTGATCCCTGCCAAGATTGCAGAAATAGATCTCCGATCCCTGCCGAGATTGCGTAAGTAGATCTCCTAGCTAGAATTACCGCAGCACAACAGCGTGCCGCATCGTTGTTGTCTCTTGCGTGTATAGTCCTTCTAGGGACCGCGCCACCACAAAAGGCAACAGGAGAGATATATATTTTCTTCTCTAAGGAAAAATGCCTTAGAGAATTATTGGATTTATTTTCCCCACGCCTATGCCCCTCCTTATATAGAGTAAATGGGAGACTCTTCTCTCCCAAGTCCTTGGGTGGGACTAAAGGAGGAGGTGGGAGGAGGCGGCACCATAGGGGAGGGCCGACTGGGGCTGGGGCCCCACGCGCACGACCCATGGGGAGCTGGCAGTTAGGGTGGGCCCTGTAACATCCCAGGATTAGCCCTAGAAAATCGAGGGAATTTTCGCGCAAAACTAAAGAGTGATCGAGATCTCTCTTGTTCTGATGGAGCATCCGGACAAGTGCGACAGATTTTGACATGACCTCTGTAGAACTCTTTGTTTTTGGAACAATGATTTAAATATGAAATTGAAATTCAAGTTTGGCTTCAAATGAATTTATAAAATCCATTAATTGAGTTAATAAAAAGAAATGGATATCATAATATTATACAAGAATTCTTTATTAAGATATATACATGTAGTATTACATTGTTGTTTTGCAATAAAAGAATAGAGGAAAATTATCATGGAATATGGAAATGGAAAGGAAATTACAACAATAAGATAAATCATGAGATTCTTATTTACTAGAATATGTATTTGTCCTTACAGATAAGTAAATGAATGGATGAATTACCAAAGAATAATGAACAAGGAATTACAATAATAACTGGGGATTGAATTCTTATTTTGAAACAAGATATAAATGTCTACATGATTCAAACTTTTAAAAAGAGAGAAATACAACTTTATTAATATTGAACAATAATACACTATGACGAGGGTTTAACTCATCAATGCCCATTGTTATGGACTTGGGTTTTGGAGAAGGAGGGAGCGCTGGAGACATCTATCGGCTAGCAAACAAGCACACATGGGACTCGAAGATTTACCCAGGTTCAGGCCTCACAGAGGTCCCTACTCCTGCTTGTCTGCTCGTGGAATTATCGAAGGAACCGAGGATTACAATGGTGCGCAGATGCAATCTAGCGAGGGTTGTGAAAACTAGGGTTGCGTGTGTCCTCCTCGCCGCCCCCTCCTAGCCTTTATATAGATGGGCTAGGTCTCGAGTAGCAGGTCGAGTCGGTTACAGGTTAGGGTTTTCCCCTTTAAACTTTCTATCTTTAGCTTCTTCTTGTTCTTCAAGCAATCGAGAGTCCGTAGGCTACTCGAGTTCTCTCTTTGGGCCTTGGCGACACCGTGGACTTCCACTATATCCAGGCCGTATATACCAAACTCAAGTACCTGTAGGGTATACCCATGTCAGTAGCCCCCGAGTGTCTAGTGGAATCGCAGATTCGACTGGGGACTTTATGAAGCCTTTCGAGTGCATGAATGAGTATATTTTCGACTGCTTCCCTTGTGTCATAGGGATTGTTGATGTGCGTGCCCGATTTAACTGTTGTATCGGTATCAGTTAACTACCTTAGGGTAAAACAACGCAATCTACTCGAACTCGAGTCCCCGGACTCAAATCCAGAAAAGTGCTGGTGTAATTCGACTCAAGCCGCGGAGGTCTTACAGGAGTCGAATTCCAGTATATGGGTGTGAGCACTCGAAGCGTCCGTCAAGGCATGTTCATCGTACTTGTAGGCACAGATATATTTCTGGTAGTGCGCAGTAAATGCGTTGCTAGGCCTTATTCAGGTCTTATCTTCACGCTGCAAGCGCGGCATCCGAATTTTTTGTCATCGCGGAGATGATTCGGGTGACCCAGGAGACGCAGTCTCTTTGTAGGGAAAAATATGAGGCGGTGTCACCATAAACTTCGAGTGTAGATGTTGTCAATACGTAGTATGATGTACAAATAATCATAGGGTGTGCGACCAGCGCTCCCTATGGGAGTAGCCCCCGAGTGCCTGGTTGAGTCGAAGACTCAGGCAGGGACTAAAGAACTTTTGCGACTGTTGTCGTCTTTTGTTTGCTTGTTTCAGTTGAATTTAGTTTCGGTGCTCCCTATGGGAGTAACCCATGGCCATAATCGAATTGCGGTTTGAGTGGTTGGATTTGCTTTGATTGTCCATGTTCCTGTAAAAAGAAAATAAAAATCGTAGGGTGTGCAACTAGCGCTCCCTATGGGAGTAGCCCTCGAGTGCTTGGTGGAGTCGAAGACTCGAGCAAGGACTAAAGTAGTCGAAGTCTTTTGCTACGTAATTTTGGATGACGTCAGTGCTGATGATGCGATGACCTCAATTGCTTGCGTGAGCGAGTTTGACGGGACATGACAAGCGGTGGGTCCCATTTTCTGACTCTAATTTGACCGGGCATGCGTAATCTTTGTTTTAACTGCGCCTCCTCGATTTCCATGCGTAATGGGGATAGTGGGGGACGGTTCGTGCTTCGGGTCCTCCACGTGTCGAGCACGATGAACGCCACGCGTCTGATAGGGTTTTTCTTGGCTGTTGGATTGCATCTTCTAGGGGGTTAAGTAGCGATGCAGCGACGGTAATTTTCACATCTGCTTCTTTTCTGCCTTTGCCTCCGTCGCCATTGCTGCTGCTCCTCTGCTTCTTTGTGCTCTTCTCCTTCACGGCGCTGGACCAGCTCTGCATATTTCCCTGCTACTTCCTCTGGTCACACCGCTGCCACAGATTGGGGAAGAAGAAGGGAGGTGCCGCGGCCGATTCCGCCACTGCCGCGGTGGCTACGAAGAAGAAAGGTGGCTCCACCGCTGCGGGCACCAGCACCGCCGCTGCCGGGAAAAAGAAGGGCGCGGGCACTCGCGTCACCAATGGTGCATGGCGTGCATCCGTGATAAATTCTTCAAAGCTTCGTCTTCTACGCCAAGACGGAGTTTTGTCTTCCGCAGTCGCGGACGCACACGTCCCTGGCAGCGAGGTAACCCCCCTCTCCTCCTGCCGGCTTTCGGGTGATGTTCCTAGCGTTCATCATTCGTGGTCTCTTGTTGCCCCTGCATCCTTTCTTCAGGGGCCTTCTTTGTTTTTACGGGCTCCAGCTCCATTAGCTGTCCCCAAACTCCATCCTCCATGTAGCTTGCTACATTACTCTTTGCGAGTGCTGGCTCGGAATCGAGCCACACTTCGGTCTCTTCAAACGCCTCTTCAAGCTAAATCGCCAATCAGCATGTAGCTCCATAGTCTACGATGTAGGCGGCTACGGTACCACGTCGATTCCTCCATCACATACTTTGATATCAAACTCACACCGTCTGTCCAAGGGTGGAGGGACAAGTGGTTTTACATCCGTGACCTGAAGGCTGACGGAGACCACTTCGGACTCCCGCCCTTCGATCCCGCGACGCCGTGCAAGAGGACGCGCTCCTGAAAGAATGTAGTGATGCCCGACGAGTCCGTGGAGACAGATGTGCTATACGAGCACGTCTGCGACCTCGAGAGTCGCATGGGCAAAGAGGAGGGAGGCTGCGCCCTCATTCACACATGGCTGCGCAGCCACGTCCAGCCCCTGCATGCCAGATTCCACCCTATGTTCCAGTGGGCTGGAGCAGACGATGTCACTCACGTATTTGCCAATGGCATTTCCACGAGTGAGGTAGATAAAAGGGTTCGACTGGTCACCAAGTACACCGCCAAGGATGTGCTTCCTAATGATCCAGTCGTTCCTCCATTCGGTGCTGCTAACCCTCCTCCTGAGGTACAATTGTGCTACGTAGTAGCTTTGTTTGTCGACTGCTTGTTTTGTTGTTTCTTGACTTTGTGCTAAATTGTTTTCTGTATGCAGGATTGGGCGGTATTGCCTTGTATGCCCCCTCTTCTTGAGGGGGTTATCCCTCGTGAAGCCTTGGAAGAGGATGAGTCGGAGTCGACCGTTCCATCTGACATGGAGGAGGAAGCCCCCAAGTCGAGTGCTCCGGACACTCGCAAGCATTCGCGCAATGAGGATTCAGATGCATCATCTTCTTCGACTCCGGAAAGTGCAGATGTGGGTGCCGAGTCACCAATACCTGCCGTTCCCGTGAGTGTCGTGGCGCCATCTTCCCGCAAGAAGATGCGGCTGCCGAAGGAGTCGTCATCAGAGTCGGGGGATCAAACCTTTGATTTGACAAGTTTGACTTGTAAGTATACGAGTCTTCTTTTTGGTTCTTCTTTTTGGAGTTGCATTCCCTTGATGTTGATTTTCACTCTGCAGTCAGCCGGCGTCGCCATCTTCTGGCGATGTCGAATTTGTGAAGGAAACTAGAGTTGCAACCTCCAAGGCCAAGGAAATGGAGGAGCGCACGCCTTCTCCTCCATTGGCGACCCACTCCGGTCATAATTCATCAAGTTATCCACACGATGTGGAGCATTAGATGGTTATCCGGACGACTGCGCGTCAGTCGACTTCGGAGTCATTAGAGGATCACGTATGTGGAGCATTTGTTTCCTCTATTTTTGCAGTCGAATGTATCATCTTCTATCATCTTCTTATCCTTTGTTGTTTTCTCCTATCACAGCTTATTGTGAAGGAAGCCGCTCGCTTAGCGGAGCAAGTTCTTGCGATGGGTCGCCAGCATGCAATGTTGGATAATCTCCATCGCGTAGTTGAAAGTAAGTGTCTTGCTTCTTCTTCGTCCTCCCTGTGATATATCTGGATGATAGCCTTTCTTTGTTTGTTTCATAGCTGAGCACAACTCACTCCTTTGCGACGCCGCTTCCCTTGAAAAGGCGCTTGCCGCGGCGATAAAGAGTCGCGATGAGGCAATCGCAGTACGTGACGAGTCGTGGAAACGCGAAGAGGATCTGTGTGCCTCCATCGTGGCCAGGGAGAAGTTGTTCGAGAAATAGCTTTTCTCGATTGCCAAGGCTCTCTCAGGTACCTTGTCTGGATTTTTGTTGTTCTTCTTCTTTCGAATTTGTCGTTGGTGTTGACTTTGATGCCCATGCTTGGGTTTTATGTAGATGCCAGCAGTTTGAGCTTCGATCCTCAGGCACTCCGCCGTGACGATGCCTTGGTGGGTGCCATTTTGGCAGTCGAGGATCGCAGCGCTGCCGTTCAAGGGATGCTCCCCAAGGCCCGGGGCGTGCTTAGTCGCCTCCGGGAGGAGCTGGCGCCCAAGGCTGAGTTGATCGAGAATATGGATGAGCTGGTGGAGTCCCTTGCTGGGGGCGTCCCTGCAAGGTTCAAGAACTCGCTCCATGCGGCTGGCGCTTCGATGTCGCTCGTAATGGTTCAAGCCCATGGAGTCGAAGTTGATCCTGCAGCGGTCTCCAAGGCGATGCCTGTCAGCGCTGATGGCCAACAGGTAGTCTTTGCTCTCTTCGTGACTGCTTGTGGCAAGTACGGCCCGCAGCTAATCAATACAGTTGCAAAGTACTCTGAGGAGCTTCAACGAGCCAGGAAAGCGGTGAAGGCTATTACTTCAGGGGCCGGCGGGAAGTCTGTGGCATCTGACACTGCCACAAACTCGATGAGGCCCCCAAAACCGAAGTCGAAGTCGAAGAAGCCAATCGCTCCTTAGTAGTCGCATCTTATAATAGTTAAATAGCTTTATGTATTTTGTCGAGAACATTCATGTTGGCGAGTGTATCTGCTGATACTTTTTGTTAATCTTGAATGCACTCGAGTCTTTTGTCTATGCTTCGCCTTAGTCTTCTTACTGTCTCTTGCTTGACTTGTGATAGGGCACGGGATTCGCCACCCCTTGATGACACCTTGGCACCGTCGCGCTCAAGGGTGGATGAGCTGTCTCTGCTCTCGCGACTCCGTGACCGCGTGAAGCAGTTGGAGCGTGAATTGGCCGTACTCCGTGGTAATGCGGATGTATGGAAGTCGAGGGCGGAGAAGTCTGCCGCTCGAGAACAATATCTGTTAGGGGAAGTGACGCATCTGGGTGACCAATTCAAATGTTAGTTTTCTTCTTTCTTATCTTTTCTTTGTAGCCACTCGCAGTAGTTCTGTGTCTTCATGCCTTTGCCTTTGCCTTTGCCTGGTATAGTTGTCAGTGCGTGCCATCCGCAGGACGAGAAAGATAGAATTGCCATTCGCATGAATGATCTGACCTAGGAGCAGCTTCAGGCGAGTGGATATTTCTGGGTGGATCATGATCACGCAATCGCACTGGTGACCCTGCAGGATCGTGCGTCGCGGGTGCTTCACTTCCTGAAGAAGTCGCAATCGTGCCTGAAGAATATTTATCGGACGATGTTTCCGCTAGACATTGTTCCATCGAGCCTGCTGGCCCTTCTTGGTAAATTCCAAGACTTGAGTGCGGTCCGCGAGTGTGTACGGCAACAGCTAGTGGCTGGTGCCAAGGCCACTCTGTCACTTGTGCGACTGCACAGGCCTGATGTGGATATTGTGGCAATTGCGGCCGGACCTCCCGCGCCGCCGGCGGGTTCGACTTGGAACATGGTTCTGCACTATCAGGCAGTGGATCGCCCAACGGAGGAGATCGTCAACTTCTTCAAGGAGCAGACCAAAGTTCCTTTACTGCAACAGTAGTTTAGTTTGTATCCTCCACATAGTTGTACCAGTGTTGTAAAATTCATATATATGTTGTGTATAATTGAGTAATTTGTATGTATAAAAGAGCTTGTTAGCGTGTATGCTTTGTGAGTGCGTTGCACTATGCGATTCCTTTTCGTTAGCCTGAATTGTGATTATCTCAGCCCCTTGCCAACCTGTCAGATGCGTTGCAGTTGGGTTGGTGTTTGTCAAGGGTTTCGATTGATGCTCCAGCTACTCAGGATATCGCGATTAGTTCGTAGAACAGATGTGTGTAGGGTGGCGCAGCCCCCGAGTGGATACTTTTCGAAAAATAAAAGAAAATATAGAGTTTCGGGGCACTTAGCTTTATTTATTCGCGGGATAGTACGAGGTACAATGTGTGGCTAAGTAGCCTTGGCTGAGTAGCCTTATTTGCAATGTAAAAACAGAAATGACTAAGGGTAGAAGCGCCGCAGCTGCGCGACGTTCCAAGGGTTGGAGTATGCAACTCCTATCTCCTAATCTTTAAGGCGATAGGCGCCACCTGGGATTACTTCTGTAATCACGTATGCTCCCTCCCAGGGGGACTCGATCTTGAGATGCCCTTGCTGCTTCAGTCGCAGGACCAGGTCACCTTCGACGAAGGACCTGGGGTGTAGCCTTCTGCTGTGGTAGTTGCGCAGGTTCTGCTGGTAGATCGTTGATCTCTCCGCGGCGATTTCCCTTGCCTCGTCAAGGAGGTCGACGGAGTCTTCGAGTGCAAGAGTTGATTCTTGTTCGCTGTAAGCAACCACACGTGGTGCTTTGTATCGTACTTCGGCGGGTAGCATCGCTTCGGCCCCGTGCACCATGAAGAACGGAGTGTATCCTGTGGCGCTGTTTGGGGTTGTGCGTAGGATCCACAGTACCAATTGCAGTTCATCTGGCCAGCAGCCCGCAGCCTGTTCGAGTGGCCTGAGGAGTCGCTTCTTGATGCCACCATAGACGAGCCCGTTAGCTTTTTCGACCTGGCCGTTGGTCTATGGATGTGCTATGGAGGCATAGCTGACGTTGATTCCCAGATTCTCATAGAATTCTTGGAACTCCTTGGATGTGAAGTTCGTCCTATTGTCCATGGTGATGCTGTGTGGCACTCCAAAGCGGTAGACGATGGACTCGAAGAACTTGAGTGCGCTGTAGCCTCCTCGTGAGGACTTGGTGAATTTGTCGACTACGACCAGGAGGTAGACGTAGCCTCCTCGTGAGGACTTTGGGAGCTTGCCGACCATGTCGAGTCCCCATTGCGCGAAGAGCCAGGCCAATGGAATTGGCCAGAGTTCCGCGCCAGGTGCGTGTGGCTTATCCGCGAATCACTAGCAAGCGTTGCATTTCTGGACGATGTCCTTGGCGTCACGCATGGCCGTAGGCCAGTAGAATCCTGCTCGTAGAGCTTTGGCGACAAGGGCGCGACTGCCGGCGTGGTTCCCACAAGTTCCCTCATGGATGTCGAGGAGAACAGCTCTTCCATCAGCCGTGGATACGCATCGTTGGAGTACTCCCATGATGCTACGCTTGTATAGTTCACCGTTGATAACATTGAATGCCTTGGATCGCCATGCAATGTGTCGTGCGTCAGTCGGGTCGTTCGGTAGCCTTTTGCTGAGGAGGTACGTGATGTATGGTTGAGTCCAAGATGGCTCGATCATCATGACGCTCATTGGCCCTTCGAGTCCCGTGTCGAGCTCCGAGTCGTCGAGTGCCATTAGCTCATTGGCCGGCGCAGCCCCCGAGTCCATTGTTGTGCTTGCTTTCTTCTCTGTGGCCTTTGGCTTGATGGAGCATTCGCAGATGCGCTCGAGAAATACGCCAGGTGGTATGGGGCCGCAGGTAGAGCCAATGTTGGCGAGTGTGTCTGCCTCTTCATTGCTTTCGCGGCCTATGTGCCGCAGCTCGCAACCGTCGAAGTCCCCTTCGAGTGTGTCGTAGAGGTCGCAGTAGGCGATCATATTTTCGTTCAGTGCATCGCACTCATGCATTGTCTAGTTGACGACCAGCTTGGAGTCGCCGTATATTATGAGCCTCTTGGGGCCGCAGGCTTTTGCCATCCTCATCCCGTGGAGTAAGGCCTCGTATTCAGCTTCGTTGTTGGAGGCAGTGAACTGCATTCACAGAATATATTTCAGCTTGTCTCCTTGAGGCGATGTCAGTATGACACCTGCGCCAGCTCCGTCCTTTCGCTTGGATCCGTCGAAGTGCATTATCCAGAGGTAGGACATATCTGGCTTTTCCGGGAGCTGGTTCTCCATCCAGTGCACGAGGAAGTCAGGGAGAACTTGTGATTTGACTGCCTTGCGTTTTTCATATGTAATGTCTCGTGGAGACAATTCGACCCCCCAAAGCGCGACTCGTCATGTGGCGTCGGGGTTATTGAGGATGTGTCCCAGCGGGGCGTCATTGACCACCACGATTGGGTGCTCCTGGAAGTAGTGGCGCAATCGCCGGGATGTCATGAAGACGCCATATGCCAGCTTCTGGTAGTGCGGGTACCGCTGCTTTGTTGGCGTGAGTACCTCACTGAGGTAATAGACTGGGCGTTGCACACCGTGGACCTTGTTTTCCTCGGATTGTTCCACTACGAGCACTATGCTGACCACCTGGTTGGTGGCGGAGATGTATAGCAATAGTGGTTCCCTTTCACGTGGGGTCACCAGTACTAGCGAGGTGGATAGTAAGCGTTTAAGGTCTTCGTATGCCTCCTGTGCCTCGTTGGTCCACTTGAATTTGTTAGTTTTTCGAAGGAGTTGGTAGAAGGGTAGCGCCTTTTCTCCCATTCGACTGATGAATCAACTAAGCGTCCCGATTCGCCCAGCCAGCTGCTGGACACCTCTTATATTCTTTGGTTTCTCCATGGCCAGTATGGCTTTTATTTTCTTCGGATTCACTTCGATCCCTCTCGCGGAGATAAGATATCCGAGTAGTTTCCCAGATGGTACGCTGAAGGCGCATTTGTCCGGATTGAGCTTGATCCGGTAGCGGTCAAGGTTGGCGAAGGTTTCGCGCAAATCGTCGATTAGCGAGGCTTCCTCTTTGGTCTTGATTACTATGTCGTCGACATAGACTTGAATGTTGCGACCAAGTTGGTTCTTGAGGCAAGCCTGCATGCACCGCTGGTAGGTGGCTCCTGCGTTCTTTATCCCGAAGGGCATTGTGTTGTAGCAGAACTAACCAAAAGGCATTGTAAACGCCGTTTTTCTTGATCTTCCTCCTTCATTCGAATTTGGTTGTAGCCTGAGTAGGCGTCGAGGAAGCAGAGGCGTTCACATCCCACTGTGGAGTCGATGATCTGGTCGATTCATGGTAGCGGGAAGTGGTCTTTTGGGCCGTGCTTATTCAGAGAGGTGAAGTCCAGACACATCCGCAGGATATCTGTGTCCTTTTTTAGTACTAGCACCGTGTTGGCGAGCCAAGTGCTTTCCTTGATCTCACGTATGAATTTGGCATCGAGGAGTCTGTTGATCTCCATTCCTACTGCCTTTGCTCTTGGTTCAGACAGTCGCCAAATTGTTTGTTTGACTGGCCTTGCATCTGGGTTGACATTGAGTGCGTGCTCGGTGAATTCCCTGGGAACTCCTGGCATGTCCGCTGGACACCAGGCGAAGATTTCCCAGTGCTCACGGAGGAATTCGACGAGCGCGAGTTCCTATGCGGGACTCGGGTTGTTGGCAATGAGGGCCGTCTTGGCGGGATCCGATGGGTGGACCTGAACTTTCTTCGTGTGCACCGATGAGTCAAAGGACAGGTCGGGTGAACTTGGCCGGCTCAGGGGAGGCAGAGTGTTGTCTGTCGACTCTTTTAATCTTGCGAGTTCTTTTTGCATGCCAAAGGACTAGGAGATTCTGTTGAATTCCCTATCGCAACTGTCGGATCTCTCGAAGCTCCCGTTGATTGTGATGATGCCGCTTGGGCCTGGCATTTTCATCTGCAAGTAGGCGTAATGGGGTACTGCCATGAACCTAGCGAATGCGACGCGCCCAAGGATGCAGTGGTACAGTGAGGGCCATTCGACGACTTCGAAGTTGATGCGTTCACGCCGAAAGTTTTTCGGCGTGCCAAAGATGACGTCGAGGTTGATTTTACCCAGAGGATACACGCCTTTGCCTAGGACGATGCCGTGGAATGTTGTGTCTGAGGCTTCCAGGCAGGTCAGAGGGATCTCATTGCTCGCAAGGTACTCGCGAACATAAGGTTGATGCCGCTTCCGCCATCCATGAAGACACGGCTCATGTCGAAACCTCCAATTTATGCCTCTAGGACGAGGGGACAGTGGCCTGGACGAGGTACCTGGCGCGGGTGGTCGCGCTTGTCAAAGGTGATGCATGAGTCGCTTCCACTGAGGTACTCGGTGGTGGATGGTGGTGAGTTTGTTGCCAAGTTGACTTGGCGAGTGATTGCCTTCTGCACCCGATTCGAGGGTCGTCCCTTTTGGATCATCATTGTACCCATGGCTCGTGGGTATGGCTCGCCTCCGTGGTGTTGGTCTGGTGCAACTGCATTTGGGGGTGGCCCAGGTGGTGGTGGCGGAGCTCCATGTTCCATAGCACCTGGGGCGGCTCCGTAGCACCTATTGACAACGTCACGGTTCATCCGAGCTAGACCCTCATGAAGCTTGAGGAACTCGCGGCAGTCCTTGAGGAGATGGCTAGACTTCTTTTTGCCATCATGCTTGTCGATGTAGAAGTATACGTTGCATGGCCCGGATAGCTTATCCTCGATGGATGTTGCGGGTGCCTCATCGCGAGTGCGGCGCTGCCATACTTGCGTGGTTTAATGGATCTACTGAAGCTTGAACCCCTTGGGCATTCGCTTTTGCCTAATGGATCTACTGAAGCATCTGGCGCCACAGAGCTCCACATCCTCGTCTTCTGAGTCAGTCGAACGGGCACGTCACGCCCTTGACTTATCGATCTTGCGCTGCGTGATGTCGTCACGCGCGGCATAGTTGTGATCGTGTCGCCGTGAGCAGCGACGTCGAGACAAATCGTGGCTTCATCGCTGGATGACGGTGAGGAGTAGCGTTTTGCTAGAGCCTTGCCCTTCTTCGGCTCCGGCGTTGGCTCTTTGTCGAGAGCGGCCTCGATTAACCCCAAGCCTGTGATCGTAGATCGGTGCATGGCAGCTCGAGGATCTCTAGCTGGCGGCTGATTGTTGAGGAGGTACATGGTGGCAGCCGTTACCGCCGCTTGTGGCGTCTTTGGGACCACGTTACCTCGGGTAGCGACTGTCATAGAGCTGAAGTCGAGGACTTTTGTAGCTTCTATGCACTCTTGCTTGGTGAGATGGGCCATTCGAGATCGTCTCTTGTTGGCCACGTACTCGTTGCCCTTGGAGGAGGATCCTCCGTGGGAGGAGAGTCCGGCCTGTCGGAGGCTCGACTCATCTGCTGCCATTTTACGCGCTTCGAGTTGCACGATTGTTTGCAGCTGGCGTCTGTATTCCTCCTTGAGTAGCCAATGGTAGCCCATCAGCAGTTCTTGCGATGCGCCTGGAGGTAGGGGATTGCCTCGCAGAGCTTCTCGGCAACGGGCCCACTCGAGGTCGTTGAGCCTGATCACGACCGCTCACCGGTGTGCTCGTTGATCATGGTGGGAGGTTCGGGTGCCCCTCCGTTGTTGACGGGGGCACCGTTGGTAGGGCCACCATTGGGTGGTCCACCATTGGGTATGCCGCCGTTTGGCAGGTCGGTTTCGTGGCCTCCATTTCCCGTGTTATCGTGATTGGCGGAGGAGTCGCCCGCGTTGATGACAGCGCACATGTAGTGGTTGGGGAAGCTGCTGCTCCCACAACTTTCAAATCCGGAGCCGTAGGCTCCTTCTTCGGTTGCCAAATCGCCTAGATCAGATTCGCGACTGCTGTCGCTGACCGTATTCTCGACTGTTGTCGAGGCATTGAGCTCACTGAGGGTGCCGATCGGCGGAGGGAACCACGATGCTGGAGCAATCGATGGTGTAGTCGGCTAGTCAGGCATGCGAAGCGTGCCCATCTGACCAACTTGGAAGCGGAAGCTCCCGATCGCCAGGTTGATTCCGTCGCCCACGGACTCAAAAGCCGGGCGAGTGGCCGGCATGTGGACGGTGAAGTCGAACGCGCCGAATAGCTGGCGAATCTCTGCTGTTGCAGAGTTGTAGATCGCAGTTGATGGGGCCGAAGAAGCCACAACATCAACACTCCCTATTCCCACAGACCGTGCCAATTGACCAGGGTTTAACTCATCAATGCCCATTGTTATGGACTTGGGTTTTGGAGAAGGAGGGAGCGCTGGAGACATCTATCGGCTAGCAAACAAGCACACAGGGGACTCGAAGATTTACCTAGGTTCAGGCCTTGTAGAGGTCCCTACTCCTGCTTGTCTGCTCGTGGAATTATCAAAGGAACCGAGGATTACAATGGTGCGTAGATGCAATCTGGCAAGGGTTGTGGAAACTAGGGTTATGTGTGTGCTCCTCGCCGCCCCCTCCTAGCATTTATATAGATGGGCTAGGTCTCGGGTAGCAGGTCGAGTCGGTTACATGTTAGGGTTTTCCCCTTTGAACTTTCTATCTTTAGCTTCTTCTTGTTCTTCAAGCAATCGAGAGTCCGTAGGCTACTCGAGTTCTCTCTTTGGGCCTTGGCGACACCGTGGGCTTCCACTGTATCTAGGCCGTATATACCAAACTCAAGTACCTGTAGGGTATACCCATGTCACACTACAATATTCATAGTAAAGTAAAATTTATAGAAGGAAGAAAAAGAAAACCTAAACTATTCCCTAACTACATTCCTTCATCTCCGGCATCTTCATTTCTTCTTATGAGTAATTCTTGCAACATAAAACAATTAAAAGGAAAACAAATGAAAAGGGATTAGTGGGGGTTAATAATACTCTCAGTTGTAGAAGTGAGGTGCACTGCTTAGCCACATCATTCAGTTTTAATCAAGGGGCCAAATCATAATTGTTCTTATTAGACAATTGCCTCAACACTGCATCATTGGCATTCGACAGGGGCAAGTTTCACCAAAGAGAGATAAAAAAGGTAAAAGGGGTAGAACATCAGGAAATATCAAGCTTTTACTTGATCTGATCCATCCAGGTGAGGCATGCACACTAGAAGCTTAGTCAGTAGCATGAAGTGGTGTGTTGTCAACACCACAGCTAGCCCAGGAAATGCACAAGAGAGGCAGCCGTAGCACAACTACTAGTACACATCTACATGTACACACTTCAACATTCACTAGTTCTTCTCAACAACAGTGTTTAACCATAGTGACACCTCAAGAACACACCGTTCTTAGCACACCACCAGGAACCAGCCTGTTTAGCACTCAACTCAGCCAACTGATCAATATGGTGACCTGAGCAAGGTCAAGCAGCACCAGGAGGAGCAAGACAGATTGGCAGCAAGGAGAAGCAAGGACAAGTAAACATCCAGGAACACTCCACAAGCTACAGGTTGATTAGAAAAACACACCTTTAGCATATGTTCTTATCAGACTTACCGAGAGTGTATTGTGGTGGAGGAGTACCCTTAGATTTGTATATGGTATACTAGTTCATCCTAGGGAATAAAAAAGGCAGTGACAGTATTAGATCCAAATATGTGTTTCCTTGATGACCCACAAGTATAGGGGGTGTATCGCAGTATTTTCGATAATTAAGAGTGTCGAACCCAACGAGGAGGAGAAGGTGCTGGCTAGTGGTATGGATCAGGAATTCTCTGGAAATACTTAGCAAACGGATTTTTAGGGGTTTTTGATAAAGCAAGTAAACAAAGTACGAGTAAACAAAAGACAGTAGGAATAAATGCAGCAAGTGGCCCAATCCTTTATGCAGCAAAGGACAAGCCGGTTGTATTACTTAAGATGACCAAACGTTCTCGGGGACACATGGGAAGACTGTCAAGTGCTTTCGCTTCATATAGTTGATTAATCTTCTCTACCTTGCTAAGTGTTGTGTGAGTGAACCTGTGCTAATGTACCGACCTTCCTAGGACTAATACATACTTGTGATTATACCCCTTTCAAACATCCGTAAGTACAAGAAAGTAATTAAGGTAGAAACCTAACCATAGCTTTAAACTCTAAGACCCTTATGTCCCTTGTGCAATGGTTTCCTAACGGGGGTTCAGGTTTCTGTCACTCCGGCAACCCCTACGATTAGTAGCCAAATACACAATGCATTCCCCTAGGCCCATATAGGTGAAGTGTCATGTAGTCGACGTTCACATGACACCACTAGAGTAAGTACACCACAACTTAAATATCAAACTATTGAATCTTTCTCAATACAACTCCACTACTAACAACATGATTTCTCCCATGTCCTCAAGAACAAAACGAACTACTCACAAGACATCATATGGATCATGATCAGAGATGGAATAATGATGTATAACAATCTGAACATAAACAATAATTCAATGGTTCACTCAATAGCATCAACTACAAAGAGTAATCAATACCGGGAAAGTTTCCACTATGAACTAATGCAAGATTCAACACAATTGTTACACAATGTGGAGATGGTGATGAGGGTGCTGATGGTGATGATGATGATGATGATCCCGATGAAGTCCAGCTTGATGGTGGTGTTGATGGCGACGATCTCCCCTCTCCGGGAAGGAATTCCCCCAACAGAAATCTGTCTACCAGAGAGATCTTTCTCTCTCGGTGTTTTCCACCCCGCAGAGGCGGTGGAATATTTCTGTGGTCGTTCCCCTAGTCTTAGGGTTTCGGGAGGATGATATACGCCAGAGGGGAGAGCCTGGAGTGGGCCAGGGCGGCCACACCACCTGCTGGCGCGGCCTAGGGATGCCCGTGCCAGGGGGTGGTGTGGGCCCCCTGTGGCCCATCTCCGTATATTTTCCTGGATTTTCTAATCTTCTCAATTTTTTCCTCCAAACAACACCTTTTCCATAAGAATCCTCACTGCAGCGGTCTATGCTCCAAAAGTCATCAACCATGCAAAAACAGATGAAATAACATAAGTATCACCTCTCAATATGAAATATATCAATGAATAATACTGAATTATGACATAGAATAGTGATGCAAAATGGACGTATCAACTCCCCCAAGTTTAGACTTCTCTTGTCCCCAAGCGAAACTGAGCTCAATAAACATGGCCTCAGGTTTATGGAGTGAAGAGTCGATAAAAGAATACGGACAAGAAGCATCACATTCATCAATACATAGATCATAATAGAAGACAACTCACTATTATATAACTTACTTGCAATGAGTAAAGGAAACACAATAAAGATACATAAAGTAAATCATAATTGGTAATGGCAAACTTAGCTCTTGGTCGAAGAATAGTTGATAATTTGCTGGAGTTCACAAATAACTGGTTTTCAATGATAGCTTTCAAAGTAGTAAACATCAAGATAAGAGCAAGTGCAAAACAAGGAACATAAGACATGATTGAATAAATCATCATATGAATGAATGAAACAGAACAACTCAAAATACTTTCTGAGATAGAAGGGAATAGGTTTACTGACTCAACTACAAAGTAAAAGAAAGGCCTTTCAAAGAGGGAAGCAGGGATTGCAAGTCTCATAAAGAGCTCCCAAAAATTATGATACTTACTAGCTTTCAGCTCTCATTGCCCCTATCATAGGCATCTTTTGGTGATTAAGGTTAAAGTGACACAACTAAGAGGATATGCTTGACAAGTTATAAGTTGAAACCTCATGCCCCTTACTTATGAGTACCGAACCTCATGCTACTCAACTTTAGTCACGAGCAAGCTCTTGTCATTGTAAATACATGCGTATCATTGAGAACCGCCGACGGGGTACCCCTTGCACATGACACATGAGCTATCCCATAATCAAAATGACAAGGCAAGCAGACAGTGAGCATCTCAGCGATCTTTTTATTTGCTATTTGCATATGTTTTTATTGAGGATGCTTCATAGAATGCTCACTATAGTTATGCTGCAAGTTTCCACCATGATTAGGAATGGCTTAGGCTAGCGGCCTAGGCGTTTCTCTAACACACATATAAACTCCATGATCTTACAAGTTCCCCTTTTATTTCACACCGCCGGGATCCATAGGCAAAAGAATCATGATATCAACTAGGCACAAAGTACCATGGTAGTGTTGAAAGTGGTCTCCATGATACATGGTTCTCCTAACTTCAACTCATAAAGCGCAAGCATATACGCAACAATGAAGGACCCCATGATCCAGGTTATTAAATGTAAGAAAAATAAGTGTGCCATCAAGTTTGTGAGAGCTTTAATCACTAATTTTCACATAACAAGTTTAATTTGGGAGATAGATAAAACAAGAATTTACTTGGAATAGCAATAATGCTACTAGGTAGGTATGGTGGACACAAATGGCAAAGGTTTTGGTTTAAAGGAGTGGATGCACGAGAAGAATTCCCTCTCAGTACGGGTTTTTGGCTAGCAAGGCTGGGTAGCAAGTACAAGAGTTGAAGGAAACAAACAAACATACAAGTGATAAAAACAAACATGCAATCTTCCTTGGAAGCACAAAAGATCTTAACTAGAGAATACTAAACTTATGAGCAAATCAAGAAAGGAAGATGATGAAATTATTCTTTAGAGTACTTTTATCTTTTTTCTTTCAACTCTCAAAAATAGTGTTGCTACTGACCGAGCCAGGTTTGCCAAAACCAACTAAATTAACTCAATGATCCCAAAGTGATACCAATACTAACAACAAGATCAATCATATAACCACGAATTGAAAACTAATACAAGCTATGAAAAAGAGTGAATGATAGAACTTCTCATTAATATTCCATAACGGAAACTCACACCAAGGGATACATATCTAACGATAGAGGGGACACTTCCATAATACAAACCATACTACATAATAACTCCTCTATTCATGATATGACTCTACTAAAAAGGTAAAAAGATAGAAGATAGTGATGTGATACCGCGGCACTCCCCCAAGCTTGGAACAAACCAAGGGGATGCCAAACCTGATGACGAATCACTCCTTTGGTGGTGGTGGCATCCTCTCGATGAGCTCTCTGATGAGTTTCCCCAAGTCCTCAATCTCAAAAGTGAGATTACGAATCAGCTGTGAGTTTTGCTCAATGCGGCTCATGATCATGTCGGGTTGAGAATTCCAGCTCTTGCTATTATTTCCCCACTCTTCCTCCTTGAAGTCTTCTTTTCCTGCATGGCTAGAACGAGGCAAATCCCAATTGGAGGGTAATTTTCCTTTGGGCATATTCTGGTATTGATGCTCATGGATAAGGGTATGGAAAGGATTCTTGGTGTGTGGAGGAAGTGTCCGGGGAGCCAAACTATGACGAGGAGCTTTCCCCCAGTCTGCATCCGTGCAATCCTTCTAACCCCGGCAAGTTTTGTCACCACTCCAATGCTTGCAATGGTAGCGCCGGTGTGCGGATGTTGTCCTTGCTCCTCTTCACCTTCACTCTTGATCTCCTTCTCCTTCCCGGGGTCTTGGATGTCTTCCTCCATAGGCTCCTTCCCTTTATCCTTGGCGGACACCATTCCGCTTCTAAACCTTCAAAGAGTATGTCCTGGCAGAAACAGGTCGAAACAAAAACACGATATACAAACCTTGGGAGATCCAGGGGATTATATATTACGGAGATTCACATCAAAAGGAAGGTACCGGGAGAAAACGAGTCGGAGGCGGAGTCCGGGGTGGACTCACCACCTGGTGGCGCGGCCAAGGGTGGGCCCGCGCCACAAGGTGGTGTGAGCCACCCTGGCTCCGCTTCCGTCCCTTTTTCGCTTCGTAGCTTTCCTTATTGACTAAAAACTGCAAAAATATAGTTGGATAGTATTTTCGTGGAACTTTTCTTACCAGAACTGTTACCTATTTGAAAGCGGACTCTGCAGGTCTCTGAATTTGGTATCTAGTAGATTCTTCTAGAGTCACCACTTGAATAATATCAATATCTTCATCTTCATACACTTATTACTTGAGTCATAAAACCTTTCTCTTTCTCATTACACCATTATCTCCACTTCCTAGAAATTTCTTTCACACAAAACTTCACACACTTCTCATTAGCAACATCAGTATAAGTGAACTGATAAAACCTTTTGTGTCCAACTTCAACTGAAAACCATCAAAACATAAGCTACTATAGCAACTCCTTCCGAATACCCAAAAAGAATTCAAAAAGGAAATCGAATAAAGAAGCAAATGCAAGAGTGGCAAAATTTGTCAAAACAGACCAGCAGGTAAAGATCAATTTTTTCGAAAATTTTATGTTGCTCAAATCAAAAAGTGCAAAACTAACGAAAGTTAAATAACAACCTGGGGCAGAAGCACAAAAAATTACAACTCAATTCTACATACAGATATCTCTCACGAATTTTTACGGTGAAGCACAAAAATCTGTTTCGGGACAGCAACTTCCCCAAATATTACTTCTCTCTCATTAGAGGTTGATCTTGAGACAAGAACCAAACAAAATGGATAAGGAGCAGTTATTACCGAAGTAATAACTTCCAAGACTAAGAAAACTGAAAGCAAAAACAAATTGGGTTGTCTCCCAAAAAGCTCTTTCTTTATAGCCATTAAGATGGGCATGATAATTTTGAAGATGCTCACTCAGGAATATGAATTGAAGTGAAAGAGAGCATTAAGAAGCAAAAACACACACACATTTAAGTCTAACCCACTTCCTATGCAAGGGAATTTTGTAAACAAACAAGTTGTTGAAACCAGAGGCTACTTGCATAAGAAGGCAAAAGAAGTGCAACATAAAAACTTTCAGCATAAAACGATGAAACTTGATATTATTGAGATTCATAAGAACACTTTTCCCTCTCTCATAGTAACTTTAAGTATCATGCATAAACTTAACAATATAACTATCACAAGAACCATCATAGCAATGATCACTTATTCTAACAGAAAACATAGGAATACTAGCTCTCATAACACTACTATGTGAAACAATATTAGAGGTATCCTCACAAAGGATAGGGTGTCCCTCTTTCTCATATCTAGTAACAAAGTCTTTCACATTTGCTATTATAGGTTCATCAACCATTTGTTTATCAGGTTCAATAGCTTTACTTGTACTTTCATTAACCATGCTAGCTATCATAGAATGTTCCTTTACCTTAACTGGGAAAGGCATTTTCTCAATATAAGGTTCATGTAAGACATGATTAGCAGTATAAACTTCAGTATGTCTTGCAGGAACACTCTTAGCAATATCTTTATAAGGTTCATGATACTTATTCCACTTCTTTTTAGGCACTTCAATATAGGAAGCAAAAGCGTTAAAATAAGAAGCAATAACTTGAGAGTCTAGACCATAAGCATTTTTAATATTTTGAAAGTCACCAGTTCCCATAAAAGATTCAATGCATTCATAATCATAATTTATACCTAACTTTCTACCTTTTTCATTCTCCCAAGATTCAGCATTGTCTTGAATACGGTCCAGAAGATCCCATTTAGCTTCTTCTTCCATGCGAGTGAATGATCCAGCACAAGAAGCATCCAATAAATCCTTGTCATGTAGAGGGAGCCTTGCATAAAAGTTATTGATAATAATATTATTGGGGAGCTCATGAATGGGACATTTGAGCATTAGTAACTTCAATCTCCCCCAAGCTTGAGCTGTACTCTCTCCATCAAGAGGCCAAAAGTTGTATATTTGATTCCGATCTTTATGAATCTCACTAGGAGGATAAAACTTTGAATAAAAGAGAGGCACTATTTCCTCCCATTCCAGAGCTTGACCATTCTTCAGCAGCTTATACCATTCCTCAGCTCTTCGTTTCAGCGATAATGAGAATAAATTCTTATTAACTTGATCTGTAGTAATACCTGCACACTTGAACAACCCGCATAATTCGTGTATAAAGACTAAATGATCACTGGGATGGACAGTTCCATCCCCAACATAATAGTTATCCATAACACGATCAATAATTCTTGTAGGTATTTTAAAAACATCATTCTCAGCAGGTGGTGGCTTATCTACTACCTTAGCAATGGTAGTAGCATTACCAAATAAGAAACTCAGCGAATTATCCATAACGAAAATAAAGCAACTAACAGAAGTAAACAATACTCACAGTAGAAGTTTCCTTTACCAGTTCCACTCTCCACTAGCGCTTCACTCCCCGGCAATGGCGCCAGAAAATAGTCTTGATGACCCACAAGTATCGGGGGTGTATCACAGTATTTTCGATAAGTAAGAGTGTCGAACCCAACAAGGAGCCGAAGGTGCTGGTTAGTGGTATGGATCAGGAATTCTCTGCAAATACTTAGCAAACGGATTTTTAGGGGTTTTTGATAAAGCAAGTAAACAAAGTACGAGTAAACAAAAGACAGTAGGAATAAATGCAGCAAGTGGCCCAATCCTTTATGCAGCAAAGGACAAGCCGGTTGTATTACTTAAGATGACCAAACGTTCTCGAGGACACATGGGAAGACTGTCAAGTGCTTTCGCTTCATATAGTTGATTAATCTTCTCTAGCTTGCTAAGTGTTGTGTGGGTGAACCTGTGCTAATGTACCGACCTTCCTAGGACTAATACATACTTGTGATTATACCCCTTGCAAACATTCGTAAGTACAAGAAAGTAATTAAGGTAGAAACCTAACCATAGCTTTAAACTCTAAGACCCTTACGTCCCTTGTGCAATGGTTTCCTAACAGGGGTTCAGGTTTCTGTCACTCCGGCAACCCCTACGATTAGTAGACAATTACACAATGCATTCCCCTAGGCCCATATAGGTGAAGTGTCATGTAGTCGATGTTCACATGACACCACTAGAAGAAGTACACCACAACTTAAATATCAAACTATTGAATCTTTCTCAACACAACTCCACTACTAACAACATGACTTCTCCCATGTCCTCAAGAACAAAACAAACTACTCACAAGACATCATATGGATCATGATCAGAGATGGAATAATGATGTATAACAATCTGAAGATAAACAATAACTCAATGGTTCACTCAATAGCATCAACTACAAAGAGTAATCAACACCGGGAAAGTTTCCCCTATGAACTAATGCAAGACTCAACACAATTGTTACAGCAATATGGAGATGGTGATGAGGGTGCTGATGGTGATGATGGTGGTGATGATGATGATCCCGATGAAGTCTAGCTTGATGGTGGTGTTGATGGCGACGATCTCCCCTCTCCGGGAAGGAATTCCCCCGGCAAAAATCTGTCTGCCGGAGATATCTTTCTCTCTCGGTGTTTTCCGCCCCGCAAAGGCGGCGGAATCTTTCTATGGTCGCTCCCCCAGTCTTAGGGTTTCGGGAGGATGATATACGCCAGAGGGGAGAGCCTGGAGTGGGCCAGGGCGGCCACACCACTTGTTGGCGCGGCCTAGGGCTGCCCGCGCTAGGCGGTGGTGTGGGCCCCCTGTGGCCCATCTCCAGCCCCCCTTCTGGCTTCCTTCGTCTTCTGGAAAAATAGGATTTTCCGTATATTTTCCCGGATTTTCTGATCTTCGCGAATTTTGCCTCCAAACAACACCTTTTGCATCAGAATCCTGACTGCAGTGGTCCATGCTCCAAAAGTCATCAACCATGCAAAAACAGATGAAATAACATAAGTATCACCTCTCAATACGAAATATATCAATGAATAATAGTGAATTATGACATAGAATAGTGATGCAAAATGGACGTATCATGCCTCATCCTTTGCCTCATTGGCAACATCTTGATACTAGAAGCCATAGCCAAGATTCCAACCACCAAAGGTTGTTGTAGCATCAGTTACTCATAGTATCAGTTCATAGCATGTTACATGCATGATTTTGTGTACTTTAGGCAAATTCTTAGATCTGTACTCAAGTGGAGTACTAAATCAACATAGAATATTTTTGAGAAGAGCAGTAATAGAAATTTTAGAAATCAAACCATTAGGGCCTCAACCTTTGCATCAAAGGCCAATCCAAAAGATAAAGTAGCTAATACTCTTAAAGGAGGCACCACAGTGGCAAACATAGCAGCTCTAGCTAGACCAATCACAGAAGCAACTTTAGATCATGTGTTAATAAAAGTAAAGATATTCCTTATCATTTTCCTACATAGTCTAGCCAGGAATCATTGCAAGCACTCAAAGTATAAATTTATATCATATTCCTTCGATAGAAGCATCTATAAATTCCTAAAGAAATGTTGTTCTATTAGCAACATCACAAGCACATGGAAGCTATGCTTGTGTAGCATATACACATGAGGTAAAACATCTTTCTAGTTCAGCATATGGAGGCTACCGCTGTACCATCTAGCAGGAGGTTTCAAAGTGGCATCCATCCAAGCCAAGGCTAGCCTCAAATCCAAACAAGTTAAATAATCATCTTCACAGGATACTAGGAGATATTCTTAGCCATATGGTTGAAAATCATTTCAAATGTTGATGTCCTATTGAAAAAACAATCATATTGGTCAACCATCTCCACTTACAAATAGTACACACATCATTTTCATCATTTTTCTAGTAGTAGCTCTAGGAATCAAAGTTATACATTATTACACTGTCGTAAATGGACAGAAAACAAATCAGATTCCTAGAAAGAATTTCTAGGAATCATTGCAGCATATTCTCCATGGTAAACAGAATAGCAAAGCTTGACTGGGGTACAATACCAAATTAGTTAGCCCAAGAATTATAGGATGGAACTAGAATAATGCTTATGAACATTTCCCAACCAACAACCCTAGGGATCATGTGTAATTTCACTATCATATGGACAGTATCTAGGACAAGTAATTCAGAGTATCATATATACCATCATGCAAGTAGGTGCACCAAAGTGACACATAATTAGATAGTAGAGTTTTCTATTTCACTAGAAATAGCTAGCATCAAAGGTACATGACTAGGAAACACCTGCAAGTGATTTCACATGTATCACCAACAACACTATCACTGAATCAAGCTAGAGTTCATATGCTCGAAACCGTTCACTAGGCAAAACATTGTCCAATATCAGACACCAAAGAGAGGAGGAAACCCTAATCAGGGTTGGCTACAAGGAAAAAGGGAGAAAGATTAGAGAGGGGAGAAGCGAACTTACCAAGCGGCCTCACTCAACAAGAAGAGGAAGCAGAGCCCAGCGTTGTAGAGGAGACAATAGCCATGGCACGGGGAGCACCCGAGGGCGCTGCAACCTGCGCCAAGCCATGGACATGGCAGCCACCAAAAGAGGTGCAACACGAACAACACACCTTAACACCGCAACACCACCACACCAGCACAACACCACATCGGGGCAAAGGGGCAAAACCCAAGACATCGGGGAGCAGACGGCATGGTCAAGGGAAAGCTGGAATGCCAAATCGAGCTGGACCAGTCAATAGAGCAACGACGACTATCCCATCTTGCGTCACATCATCGGCTATGCAGGCCAGAGCCGTCCAGAATCAAACGGCAATGGTGGCGGTGCCATGCGGGCGCCTGAGAAAGAGAGAGAGGAGTGCGGTGCGAGTGAGAGAGTGAGAGATAGATAGAGGGGGTAGCCTAAGCTGGGGTTTGACCCAAGCCCAGTTGGGCCAGGCTGGGCTAGCCCGTGGGCCAGGCCCAGGTTTTAAAGAAAAAGAACCTAAATTCAATTTAGTAAAAGACCAAAGTACCCCTAGGATTTATTAAGCTCCAGAAAAATATAGAAAAATCCTAAAAATATATATAGTATATCAAAAAGATCACAAAGATAATCTCTATTACATAAAAATACAAATTTCCTTGTTTGAGTAAAATAAAATACAAATAAATATAAACACCATTAAATCCTAAGTAGAAGTGCATAAAAATTAGAAAAATCCTAAAAATAATTAAAATTTATTTTGCATTTAAAAATAAGTTTACTATTTTATAAAAAATACTAACTTATTTTTTTACAAATAAAACTTGAAGCAAATATTCAAAGGCATTTAATCCTTTATGGAATTTTATAAAAACAAAAACAATATTTAAAAATAAATAAAAATCATTTTTAGATCTTGAATAGATATATTTACTATAATAATATTAAATAAAATATTCCAAAGTTTTTAAGATTTTCAAATAATAAATCCTTATCAATTTTATAAATACCTACATTATTTTAAGTAAGAAATAATCAAAATTTTATATAAAACCTTAAATCTTTTAAGTCTAAGTACTAATTCCAAAACTATAACTTGGATTTATAATCAAGCTTAAGTGTAACTTATTAACTTTATAAAACACTTTTAAAACAATAAATCTAAATTAAACCAACAATTTTAAGTAAATTTTAAACATCATTCACTTATGATAAAAGTGAATGTTTTTAACTCTTAACCATGTTTAACATGATTTTAAACTCTAACAAATTAATAAGATCATCTCCATTTGCTTTCCTTAATAAGTTAAATTATTTTCATAATAGCAAATCATCTTAAAACTCATCATTCACTTAAACTGAAAGTGAATGATCTCACACTCTTGATCATACCTACCACAACATAAAGACTTGACAATAATTTAGACACATCACACCCTAAGTCTACTTATCTTTTAAAGTTAACTTTGGTCCACAAAGGTATAAACACAATGTCTAAAGTTTATTTAGGTTTTTATAGTTAACTTTGGTCTATTCCGGTTAAGTTGTAAAGCATCTCAAGTCCAAGCTTATTGAACAAACGCAAATGCTATCGATCACATTCTATTAACCATCAAGATTGTTTAAACCTTATCAAAGAAATATTTTCTTCAAAAGTTATTCGTTTTGCCACTTCAAACATCAACCTTATAAATAGGTCCTTTAACTCTTAACAATTTAACACATTAACTCTCATCATAATTACCAGTTAGCAATTCACCTCAATCCTAGAGTGTTATTATACTTCACTTGTATACCTTGCATGTTAAACACTTAAATGCTTTGTAGATACATTTACTTATAGAGTAAAGATTAGAAATAACTAAAACTTAAAAGCATCACCTAAATTTAACTCATTGACGCTATTGGGGAATTATCTTGGTATTTGAAAAAATGCATTACATTAGTTATGCATCAGCATATTGCTTCTTTAAACATTAGTCCTTACTAGACCAATGATGCTAATTTCAGATATTGGATCTTCTATTGTGTCGAAGACTGTGAGTGCATAATCTTGCAATCACAAAGGCAAGTTCACACTTGCTCATGTCCTTTGGTTATTTTCTATCAAATACTTGTAACTCAAATGTTGTCATTGTTGGAAATATGCCCTAGAGACAAATAATAATAAGGATTATTATCATATTTCATAAAGTATATGATTAAGTTTTATATCATGCTATATCTGTATTGAAAGGAAACGTCAATACACGTGTGATATATAAACAACTAGGGGTTCCTGGTGAAACTCTAGTCACTGGTTCATTGGTCAACAAACGATCAAGGTTTCCTAATTATGTGGCATTTATGCTAGTTGGAAATGGAGTCAACTCATTCTAAGAATGGGATGATGAACCAATACCCAACCTAAACATCGTGACCCAATCATGTCATGAAGTTCAAGTTACGATGATTAGAATAGACCTCTAGACTATTCCTTAGACCATGAGACTATATCAATCACTATCTCCTGAGAATGCTTAGATAGCATCAAACGTCACTTGGTAATACAGTGATCATAAATGTGTGTCTGGGTATTCGGAGGAATAATAGAGTCAATATATGTCAAGAGCGGGATTTTTCCATCCGCGTGACAGAAAGATACTCGAGGGCCCACTCGGAGAAGTTATATCCAATAGCTGCGCAACATGTGATTTGATCACAGTGATATTACTTGTCAAAACGAGTCAAGTAGCATTGTTCGGTAACGATATTTAACACGACATGGTGATGCGATTGATCAGATCTTGGGCAATGCAAGTATCGAGAGACAAAAGGAATAAGACATGTCAGTCACGGTTCAAACGATGAAAGATCTTCGTGGAATGCACATGGGTCACATGGCCATCCAGGTCCCTCTGTCGATCATTGGTCCGGGAGTGTCCCGACCATGTGTGGAGTATTCCCGAACTGTGGGGTATCACGCCGCAGGATCGGTAGAATCACCGAAGAAGAGAAGAGAGAAAACCGGAAGGGATTCAGTAAGTCCGGAGGATGTCCGGAGTGGAGGTGGAAGGTGTTCCATAGCCACGGAGATTAAATAATATGTGAGTAAATGTTAAATAATGAATTAATCATTAATTAATAGTTATTTAATAAAAGAGAAATCAATTAATGGTCAAAAAGGCTTAATGGGCCCCGGAGGGAGAAGGGCCCATGAGGGAAAGTCAATAGGAGAGAAAGGGGCAAGGGGTGGCCGGCTGGGCCAAGCCCCTGTACGGGGCCCACTAGGGCTGGCCGGCGGGTGCCCCTCTCCCCTCCTTTAGTCCCACCTCGTAACTTTGAGGGAGGTAGTACCTCCCCCTAGCCCTATATATAGTGGGTATTTTGACCAAAAAATACACACAATATTCAATAAAGGTTTCCTTACTTTTGAGGAGACCTCTAATTGATATTTATCTCCCTTGTGACTGTGTTCCCAAGTTCGAACTGCACGAACGAGAGACATCTTCACCTCGGAGCGCCGTCGCGCTGCAGGATTCAGATCCAGGAGCTCTACTTCTGCAACTGCTGCTGGATCAGGGAAGCGGGAGTCATCGCCAGGCACTGGACGTGTGTAACTCCTGCGAGGTGTCACACTTGGGGCACTAGGAGTCATTGGAGCTATAGGAGCGCGAGGACTTCAACATGACCTTGAGGTCAGCTTCGGATCGTCTACATCAACCATGCTCTCCTGAGAGTTGACAACACTTTTCGGTCTTCAAGGGTAAGTTCGCGAAAAGCCCCTCCTGTTACTTCACTACTAATAGATAGGTCCTGGCAACATCAGGGGTTCAAGGGCGTAGGGTAAAATTTTATTGTTTTGATACGCGAACCCCTACAGTGGTATCCGAGCTAGATCTATGCGTAGCAATGCTAGTACGGGCACAACACACAAGATGTAGCATGGGGGAGTTGATATTTTAGTTGTTACCCTACCACGTGTACTTGTGTATATCGCAGCAATGCTTGATGAAGCGGCCCCCAACCGACTTTACGCGTTCATTCGTGAGACTGGTCCATGCTTGACATATGGCTTGTACCGTATAAAGTGGCTTAGGGGGTGTCTATCTCTCTCGCATTAGTTGGTATGCCATTTGCAATGGAGGGCCTCGAAAGGGGTGTAGTATAGACAACTACTTGATCAGAATTGTTGTGAAAGTTCATAGGTAAGAACGGTTCTTGTGCGAAAGCCCATTCAGCCACGTAAAACATGCAAAGATAAAGTAGAGGCGTCTAACTTTTTTTTGCAGGGGGCGTTGCTTTGTGATATGGTTGTGGCAAAGGTAAAGTGATTACCTTGTGTTACAAAGTAGTAGATAGTCACGGAGGTGACGGACTACCACGCTGGAAAGACACTGGTACCCTGGTGTCTACGGCGCCGGAATCCGGTGACGCCAGATGGAGATCATGACATGAAGGACCATATCACATCGCATTTACATTCAATGTTATTGTTCGTATATATTATTATGTGCTAGTATTAGATACTCGACGGTAGCCTAATAAGATGATCCCTATTAAAAATACCAATGATTGTGTTGTCCCTTAGTGTGTACCACCAAGAAAGTTCTTCGGTATGAGGCATGCCGTGATGATCGGGTGTCAAACATATCTATGTTCGCATACAGTGGGTGTAAGACATGTTACACAACAAATATAGTAAGGTTGATTTGGCGAGCCTAGCATGTGCAGAAATGGCCTCGGAACACAGATGGTCGAAAGATCGAGCACGAGTCACATGAATGATGTGGCCAACGTTTAGCGTCCACCCTAGAACCCACATTGATGGCCGTGATGATCAGGGGAGATGTGGGGAAAAGGGTTCGTGTTATCTGTGACACCCCCAGGAAAAGGGGTCGTGTTATCCAGACCTTAGCCTGACATAAGCTTAACCTAGACCTCGAGGAATATCCAGTGAGAAATTGGTAACACAACAGTAACCCTGCGACACAAAAATTATTACAACAAGCTCATAACTGAGCGAAGAACCAAAATATTACAAGAAGAGGTCACTGACCACAAACATCAAACAACGGAAAGAAAATTATGCTATTAAGTATAGCAAACTTAACAAATGGCCTAAGAGGCCTGAAGCATAACGATAACGTCCTAGCCTATAGATTCCAGGTTACCGGCCGGGAACTCCAAGCTACTCGTCAGTGTCGATGTGGTACCAAACTTGTCTTCAAGGGAACACTTGTTCTGCTACAATAGTATCAACAAAGAAATGGTGAGTACAGGGTGTAGTCCGCAAGACTTATGGCTAGTGGGGTTATTTTGCATAAAGCCATCTTTGTTTTTTAAACAAGAGAGAGAAGAAGCTCGTCTATTCAGAATAATTTAAAAGGGTATAAGAGAGCGACATCTCCAAAGAATTGATCATCATCTTTGATATCCACCAAGTCATCATCATCTCCTAACTAGGATCACCCCCTCGAACCCATGAGGAAGCATCCTTAAGCATACATTGAACCTCCAAGTTTTACGATTAGGTTATAGTTCTCTATGATCTTCACGTTCGTTCCCAAGTCGTTCATAACTGTGGACACGGCTTTTCGAAAAGATTATTACCCTGCAGGGGTGTACAACTTTACCTACATGTACCAACCGACTCTTAATGCCAAATATTATTATTCCTCTTCCTTGGAAGGCCGATAGATGGTGGTTGGCCACGACCTTTACCTTGCTTTCTCCGAGACCATGAGTCACGCCGTAAGGATGGTTCCGCCGTAACAGGTCAAATCCCGAAGCCGGTCCCTAGAGATGTGGGCGAGGTTGGTTTACCCAGAGGAACCGCGTCCCCAACCTTGGCACGCTTACCTACCTGTATGAATGCACCTCCTTCACCGCCTTCGAGAACGACCAGATATGCATATGCCGAATGGAACACCCGAACTAGGTGACTCATGGAATCTACTAGGCAAGTTAATCAGCGGAGGGGTTTTCCAGGCCCCGTGTGGCTATACGCTCGTCTTGGTTCAAGAGGCTAGAACTCAAGTCCTAGTGGTGGCGAGCATGGGACTACAAAAACCACATCGCACTATGGCCTCCCATACAAGCCTTAACATTATTAACCTTTACCATTGATCATACCTCATCAGTATACCTCGTTCTACTGTCATACTAGATTCTCTGCATTGGTACATCACCTGGATGAACCAGCAACGATAGCTAAGCATGCCTAAGAAAGACACAGATAAAAGCTCTAGAAGTGAACACAAGCCAAACCTAGTTATGCTAGGAGGAGTGGATCAGGTAATATAGGCTCAAGGGGAGTAATGCAACAGATAGGATACTCTATCTATCGGTAAAAGACCACTGTAGAATCGTATGCATCATGGCAAGAATGAAATACTTTCGAAATCATAGGATTCTTTTATGTGTGGGACTATGCTTGCCTTGTTTGTTGATACCCAGATATAGATCTTCGGGAGCCTTGTACTTGACTTGATTACAGTTGGTCAAGTATTGTTCATCGATCTTCGATGGTGTTGATCTCGTTTTTCGATATCGATCTCGATATTGTATTCTACCGGGAAGAAGCAAACACCGGAAAGAAAGGGAAACAATCAACACATGGCATCGATGCAATTCTCAAGCAAGGATGATGATATGACAAGTTAATTAGTATTGTAATGTACCTCTAAGGCATGATTAAACATTTTAGACAGGGTCTGAGGGATATAAACCCTAATTCAGAGAAACCCCGGATGCATATGAGAGGGGTTGATTTCTTCTTCTAATTAAACTTGTAAGTGAAGTTGTTGAACAATGCATGATGTTGATGCTATGATATAGATCTCATTTTTCTGAGCATTTTGATATGTTATACATATTTTTCTGACTTAAAATTAATTAGTTAAGATCTTTCTCATTTTAAATCCATTTTTAAATCATTTTAAAACAATCAAACATTTTTGGAATATTTAAATTATTTTCCATTTGGCCCCACATGTTAGACTTTTATTAATTTCAGCAATTAAATCCAAAATGAATAAAACCCTGACAGACAGGGCCCACCTATCATATTAATATTTATTAAAAAAATTACAGAAATATTAAAACAAAAACGAAAAGGGATTATGACATCAGGCTGACGTCAGCGACGCCATTGCTCCAGATCGAGCATGACACAATGCTAGGGCGTTGCAAGCATGCAGGAGTGTGCTGGCTCGACACAGGGCCCTGCGCTGGACCAATTAGTGGCACCGCTCTTGATTGGTCGCCGAAGCTGCTCGCAAAACGGCGGCCGGCGATGGTGTCTTGCAGGTGGTCGACGAGGAAGGGAACCAGAGGGCGAGGGAGTAAGAGGAGTGGCGTGTTAGCACCACGAGCTCACCGTGAGCACGGTAGAGGTGGTGCCGAGGCCAGGCGAGGTCGGAGGGCGACAAATCGACGACGACATCTGCGGCGACCAGCGAGACGCCGAGCTCGATTTCGGCAAGGTGGGGACTTCTTGGCTTGCACGCTTCGACAGGGAGAACGAGGACAGCGAGGCGGAGCTTGTAGGCACCTCAGCTGGGTGACGGGACACCGGAGATGATGGCGATTGACGGCAGGGTCCGGCTAGGGTTTGGGGCCAATGAGGGAGAACAATAGAGGGAGCGAGACAGCGAGAAATGAGGATGGGGAGAGAGAGCGGAGCGAGGTTGTTCTTATCCTCAGCTCTAGGGCGGCAGCCGGCATCGTGGCACGCAGGAGATCAACAGCTGACGCGAGGGCACGCGGCTGCTTTGGTCACCTGCGAGGAAGAAGAAAAGAGGAAGACGCCTGAAGGGATACAAGCCGGCTAGGCTGAGGTGGGCCACGCTTGGGCCGGAGATGGGCTGCGGCAAAGCTTGCGCGACTGCTGCTGCTAGCTGTGCTGGGCGGCAGATAGAGAGAGGGAGAGAGATAGGCTATGGCCCAGGTTAGGATCCGTTTTTATTTCGAAAATCTTTTTCTATTTAGTTTTCTCTCTTTATTCTTTTGTATTTTCATTTTTAAATATGTTTTGGATATTTTCAAAATACCAGAGGTTGTTGTAAACATTTTAAAATACTATGGGACCCTTTATAACCATTTGGGTTCCATACTTTTGATCTTTTCAAAAATTGAAAACACTTTTGAATACTTTTTAGAGAGAGGGGGAAATAACTAGGGTTTTAGGGTTTGCATATTGTTTTCTTCCACGCATTTTATTTAGAGAATATGATGCTCATGATATGCACAATCAAACCCTAATTAAGGATTAGCTAAAACTGGGGTGTTACATTATCGCTAGAACCCTTTAGGGGATAGGTGTTTCTTAGTGGAGTTATTATTATTAACTCATTCAATTATAAACTTAGTCTAAATTCTTCTTTGCAATTATAAATGTAGAGATGGCTCACCGTGAAGCTTACTTTGCTATTGAGGAGTGGGTAATTGGTGAGAAACTTAGACTTGCTCGATCCAACTTTCCTAGATGGCTTGTGCGCCTGAATGATTTCTTTACTAGGAATCATGTGGTAGACTACATACACCACACGATGGATTTGACTGAGCCAGACTACTATGAGACCCCATAAGAGCTGGCGGACTACTACTATTGTCAAGAGATGTCTACTTACATTCAGATAATAATGCGTTATGGGATGGTGGATGAACTCAATCCACTCATGGGTGATCTTGATCCATATGCAATGGTGCATCAGCTGAGGGCAGAGTTCGTAAGCCATGTGCGCATGTGGAAGCACGAGTTGCTTGGAGAGTTCCTTTCCTTAAATATAGAGGAACACACTTGTCTGAAGAGTCACTTCGAGCGCATGCTTGATGCACACATGAGACTGGTGTACTTCGTGGACTACTAGATGGATGATCCATTTGCGATAGGCGTGCTGCTTTGATCGCTGCCTCCCAACTACGAAGGACATGTCTGGAGTAGCTTCATGAGTGGTGATACGGAAACATTGGATTTCCAAGAGTTCATATTACGTTTCAGGAACAGAAAGATTGAACCAATCACCGGAGTGGTCATCGATGACAAAGGTATGTATTTGATATACAGTTTTATAAATGTTATAACCTTGCAAACACATGTTGCAGTGTTAAGTATATTTGATACTTGTTCTGCTTTACTGAAAATAGGTCCTTCTGCATGAGAGGCACTTGCTGGAGAGGAGGTGACATTGCATGTTGACGGCAAGCATGATGATGATGGCTGACGACACTCTCCCTCAACATTTATCACTTATTTTATGTTTTTGGATAGTTATTTTGATCGATGAATATGTGAACTTCATTAGTGTGTCTCACACTTTGTGAGACGGTTATTCATATGATCTTGTAACAAATAGTTGTTCCACTTTTATGAATGATTTCTATTCGTGTTCATATCTTGTTCGATTATATGTGAATTATCCTTGTTATGAAACTAATTGATAATGCATGAGCATTTGTAAAATATTAAAATGCCTTTGAAAATACCCAACTTAATGATATATTCATTAATTAATGAAACCATTGTGTGAATTCAAATTTGTAATGATAATATGTAAAATACACTTGTATTCTTGTCACATATGAATCATGCCTAAGTTCGGCAAAATATGAAACACCGTGTATTACATGAATACAAAGTGTATGGTGAATTGTTGAAAGTAAATACATATTCGATGTATTGTGTTTTAACAAAAATGGTAATTTATCATTATATGATTGTTTAAATGTGTAAAGAAGTTTACCAAAAGAAACATCAGTATGAAACTGTTTGATATGATCAAAGTATTTCATCAACAAAGGGTATTAAATATAAAAGAGAATTTAATTGGTACGATTTGATCAATAGTAATGAAATTCGACTTTATAAGCATGGCATAAAACAATTATGGAATGCAATGCGTTTGAAACGTCAACATGCAAAGCATCACAATGTGATATTTGATATCAAGTGGGTGAATAGATGGCACCAAATAAATCGTTGTAGTATAGATGTAAAAGACCATTAGTTAGAAATAGTTAACACTCAATTAGAATATATAGTGAACCATATGAATTCGTGAAATCTGCACCATATATTGTATGGATCGTCGCGGAAGTTTTGGGGTTATTCGATATAACCAAAAAAATAGAGAATAAGTCCTTGTAGAGTGTTCATTGGAAAACTTTGAATACGAAATCCATAGCTAAAACCAAAAGAGAAGCAAAACTAGTATTGCTTGGATTTTTGGTGCATTCTTGAGAAAGTTTCACATTCAGTGGTATTTCTAGATTATGAAGCTTTTGGAAGATAGTGAAAAACACGATGATGATTCAAAAACCTTTATCAGAGTTTTGAGAAGCGCAACAAAAAGCGTTCCTGAACGATTCTCTTCACAAATGGAAAGAATCAACGATAGTGATCATTGTGTTTTCCCCACTAGTGTTTTCACTACACAAAGTAGGATTCAAAATATACTCCACATCTTGAATGGAGGTATTTGTGAATCATTTGTCATGATTACTGGAATATGACATACCTACGAACTACTAATGAAACAATGGTAAACTAGAATTATGAGAAATCCTACAGGAAAAATTAACTTGAGATTAGAAAGCAGTTCATTGTTGAATCTTACAAGTAAAGGGGTTACTTGGATTTTCCCAAATGACTGCAAAGCCATAGTGGAAAACGGGTGAATGACAAAAGCACAGTTTGTCAAGTATTGGACAAATTCAAATGAATATGATTCTGAATGTCTAGTGGATTTAAAACTACTAAAGTACTAGTGTCTCATAGTGAATCTCCAAGTTTGATATTTGATCAAAGGATTTTGAAGTCATTCAAAATAGTGAGTGGATATGCAGTTTGCATGAAATTGAGTGGGAGCTATGAAAGTCTTCCTAAAATAATATGTGAATGTCATATTTTTGAGTGGGAGCAATATAAGTCTCAAATTCAAATATGTAGGAACATATGTTGAGTAAGAGTAGTGACTCATACCCAAATATGTTAGGAACATATTTTGGGTGGGAGCTTAGAGGAATGATTCTTAAGTATGTACATGATACATTAAGAATAAAAGCACAAGTACCGATAAATAAAGATTTATAGGGAGTAGAAGTTGACAATAAGTATATTATGATATTATGTAGTATTCCTTAAAGGATTCTGAAAAGAGTTTCGGAATGGAAGTTAGTTAAGGAACTGGTCCTTGATAACTCAAATTAGGAATAGAATTAAGTCTAACATCGATGGTTGAAAGAAAGAAAAAGGATGATCATCATCCACTATGTTTAGACATAGGTTCTATCTTAGAAAACCATGATGATAACTTAACATAATATATGTTCCAAGAAGAAACGTTTGAAAAGTGATTAAGTATGAATCATGGAACATTGAGCTAAGTTTGTACGCAGTGTATAATGGAGAACTGTAGACATGTTTTCCAAATCCATAAAGGATGGCATATCTTAAAGCATAAAGAGTTATGTTATAAGGGAATATGTTGGAAACTCCTATATCGATAATACTGACTAAAGTCAAGTAGGAAGCGAGGTGAACAAAAACATCGAAAGTTGCACAGGGTGCACTAGTGTTTCTATAATTACATAGGGTACCATCTAAGGTGATGTATAATGTTATGGCGGGGCTAGTTTGCTTTTAACGTAGAATGATGTGTCCCAGGGCACAATTCCCATGAGAAAGCCCTCGAGGTTGACCTAACGTCACTGTAGGCTCCTGGAATCATGCCTCGTTCTGCTGCCATAATGATGATGCATACACAAATATGTTATCATGTGATGATAAAGTATTAATGTCAATCAAGGTGACATTAGTAAGTTGCAAAGGATTTGGGACTATAAAGTACAGACCCAAGAATCCACCTCTTCCATGAGCAAGCATGTTTATGGTACTGGGATATATGGTGCTAATGATTAAGAACAAATGCAGCAAGTTTATTTGTACTCTAGTGCAAGTGGGAGACTGTTGGAAATATGCCCTAGAGACAAAGAATAATAAGGATTATTATCATATTTCATAAAGATTATGATTAAGTTTTATATCATGCTATAACTGTATTGAAAGGAAATGTCAATACACGTGTGATATATAAACAACCAGGGGTTCTCGGTGAAACTCTAGTCACCGGTTCATTGGTCAACAGATGATCAAGGTTTCCTGATCATGTGGCATTTATGCTAGTTGGAAATGGAGTCAACTCATTCTGAGATTGGGATGATGAACCAATACCCAACCAAAACATTGTGACCCGATCATGTCACGAAGTTCAAGTTACGATGATTAGAATAGACCTCGTAGACTATTCCTTAGACTGTGAGTCTAAATCAAGCACTGTCTCCCGAGAATGCTTAGATAACATCAAACATCACTTGGTAATATAGTGATCATAAAGGCGTGTTCAGGTATTCGGAAAAACATTAGAGGCAATATATGTCAAGAGCGGGATTTGTCCATCCGTGTGACGGAAAGATACTCGAGGGCCCACTCAGAGAAGTTATATCCAATAGCTGCGCATCATGTGATTTGATCACAGGGATATTACTTGTCGAAACGAGTCACATAGCATTGTTCGGTAACGAGCTTGAACATGACATGGTGATACCATTGATTAGATCTTGGGCAATGCAAGTATCGAGAGACCAAAGGAATAAGACGCGATAGTCACAATTCAAACAATGAAAGATCTTTGTGGAATGCACATGGGTCACATGGACATCCAGGTCCCTCTGTCGATCATTGGTCCGAGAGTGTCCTAACCATGTGATACGTCCATTTTGCATCACTATTCTATGTCTTAATTCACTATTATTCATTGATATATTTCGTCTTGAGAGGTGATACTTATGTTATTTCATCTGTTTTTGCATGGTTGATGACTTTTTGAGCATGGACCGCTGCAGTCAGGATTCTGATGGAAAAGGTGCTGTTTTGAGGCAAAATTCGCGAAGATCAGAAAATCCGGGAAAATATACGGAAAATCATATTTTTCTAGAAGATGAAGGATGCCAGATGATTAAGGAGATGGGCCACAGGGGGCCCACACCACCCCATGGCACGGGCAGGACTAGGCCGCGCCAGGGAGTGGTGTGGCCACCCTGGCCCACTCCAGCCTCTCCCCTCTGGCGTATATCTTCCTCCCGAAACCCTAAGACTCGAGGAGCGACCAGAGAAAGATTCTGCCGCCTCTGCGGGGCGGTAAACACCGAGAGAGAAAGATCTCTCCGGCAGACAGATTTCTGCCGGGGGAATTCCTTCCCGGAGAGGGGAGATCATCGCCATCAAATCCACCATCAAGCTGGACTTCATCGGGATCATCATCATCATCACCACCACCAACATCACCATCAGCACCCTCATCACCATCTCCATATTGCTGTAACAATTGCGTTGAATCTTGCTATAGTTCATAGGGGAAACTTTCGTGGTGTTGATTACTCTTTGTAGTTGATGCTATTGAGTGAACCATTGAATTATTGTTTATGTTCAGATTGTTATACATCATTATTCCATCTCTGATCATGATCCATATGATGTCTTGTGAGTAGTTCGTTTTGTTGTTGAGGACATGGGAGAAGTCTTGTTGTTAGTAGTGGAGTTGCGTTGAGAAAGATTCAATAGATTGTTATTTAAGTTGCGGTGTACTTCTTCTAGTGGTGTCATGTGAACGTCGACTACATGACACTTCACCTATATGGGCCTATCGGAATGCATTGTGTATTTGGCTACTAATCGTAGGGGTTGTCGGAGTGACAGAAACATGAACCCCCGCTAGGAAACCATTGCACAAGGGACGTAAGGGTCTTAGAGTTTAAAGCTGTGGTTAGGTTTCTACCTTAATTACTTCCTTGTACTTACGGATGTTTGCAAGGGGGTTTAATCACAAGTATGTATTAAGTCTTGGATGGGACGGTACATTAGCACAGGTTCACCCACACAACACTTAGCAAGCTAGAGAAGATTAATCGACTATATGAAGCGAAAGCACTTGACAGTCTTTCCATGTGTCCTCGAGAACATTTGGTCATCTATAGAAATAAAACTGACTTGTCCTTTGCTGCATAAAGGATTGGGCCACTTGCTGCATTTATTCCTACTGTCTTTTATTTACTCGTACTTTGTTTACTTGCTTTATCGAAAACCCCTAAAAATCCGTTTGCTAAGTATTTGCAGAGAATTCCTGATCCATACCACTAGCCAGCACCTTCTTCTCCTCGTTGGGTTCGACATCTTACTTATCGAAAATACTGCGATACACCCCCGATACTTGTGGGTCATCAAGACTATTTTCTGGTGCCGTTGCCGGGGAGTGAAGCGCTATTGGAGAGTGGAACTGATAAAGGAAACTTCTACTGTGAGTATTGTTTAATTCTGCTAGTTTCTTTATTTTCATTATGGATAATTCGCTGAGTTTCTTATTTGGTAATGCTACTACCACTACTAAGGTAGTAGATAAGCCACCACCTGCTGAGAAAGATGTTTTCAAAATACCTACAAGAATTATTGATCGTGTTATGGATAACTACTATGTTGGGGATGGAACTGTCCATCCCGGTGATCATTTGCTCTTTATACACGAATTATGCGGATTGTTCAAGTGTGCAGGTATTACTACAGATCAAGTTAAGAAGAAGTTATTCTCATTATCACTAAAAGGAAGAGCTGAGGAATGGTATAAGCTGCTGAAGAATGGTCAAGCTCTCGAATGGGAGGAAATAGTGCCTCTCTTTTATTCAAAGTTTTATCCTCCTAGTGAAATTCATAAAGATCAGAATCAAATATACAACTTTTGGCCTCTTGATGGAGAGAGTACTGCTCAAGCTTGGGGGAGATTGAAGTTACTAATGCTCAAATGTCCCATTCATGAGCTCCTCAACAATATTATTATCAATAACTTTTATGCAAGGCTCCCTCTACATGACAAGGATTTATTGGATGCTTCTTGTGCTGGATCATTCACTCGCATGGAAGAAGAAGTTAAATGGGACCTTCTGGACCGTATTCAACACAATGCTGAAGCTTGGGAGAACGACAAAGGTAGAAAGTCAGGTATAAAATATGATTATGAATGCATTGAATCTTTTATGGGAACTGATGACTTTCAAAATATTAATAATGCTTATAGTCTTGATTTGCAAGTTATTACGAATTTCTTTAGAGCTTTTGTTTTGTATATTGAAATTCCAAAAAAGGGATGGAATAAGTACCATGCGTCTTATAAAGATATTGTTGACCATGTTCCTATTGGGAGCACTTAGTGTTGCATTATTGATCATATCCTACTTGAACCTTACATCGAGAAGATTCCCTTCCCAGATAAGGTAAAGGATCATCCTATGATAACTAATGTAATCACTAAAAGTGGAAATAAAACTGTAAAACCTGATGAACAAATAAACATTGAACCTGTCGTAGCAATTGTGAAAGACCTTGTTACTAAAAGCGTAGAAGATGGGCACATAGTCTTCTGTGAGGATGCTTCCAATATTGTTTCACATCCCAATAGATCTAAAAAGGCTAGTGTTCCTGTGCTTTCTGTTAGAATTGGTGATCATTGCTATTATGGTTTATGTGATATTGGTGCAAGCTCTAGTGCTATTCCTTATGAGCTTTACAGAGAAATTATGCATGAAATAAGTCCTTGCGAGTTGGAGGAGATTGATGTGGTTATTCACCTTACTAATAGAGAGACTATCTCTCCAATTGGCATTGTGCGAGACGTGGAAGTCCTTTGTGGTAAGATCAAGTATCCTGCTGATTTTCTAGTACTTGGTTCAGCTGCTAGTAAAACTTATCCTATCATTTTCGGTAGACCTTTCTTGAGTACTTGTGGTGCTATTATTGATTGCAAGAGGGAGAAAATCTTGACTAAGTTTGATGGGGAATCTTATGAGTTTAATTTTTCGAAATTTACTAAAGAACCTTGCGAAGAGGAAACCCCTAATGAGGATTTTAGAGTTGAACAACTTGCTTCTATCTCTCTTGCTCCTAACAATGCTTTGCAGCAATTTATGGAAGATCACGAAAGTGAGATCTTCATGGATGAAAGGAATGAGATTGATGAGATCCTCCGTCGTCAACCCAGGTTGCTTAAACATGACTTGCATGTAGAAGACTTGGGTACCACTTTGCCACCTAAAAAGGACCCGGTCTTCGATCTAAAACCTCTCCCTGATGATCTTAAATATGCTTTTATTGATGATAAAAAGATATATCCTGTTATTATTAGTGCTAAACTTTCAGGGGAGGAAGAAGAAAGATTATTGGAAGTTTTGAAGAAACACCGAGGAGCTATGGGCTATACTCTGGATGATTTGAAAGGGATTTCACCTACTATATGTCAGCATTCTATCAACATAAAACCAGATGCGAAGCCAGTAGTGGAGCACCAACAACGTTTAAATCCTAAGATGAAGGAAGTGGTAAGGATTGAGGTATTGAAACTCCTTGATGCTGGTATTATTTACCCTATTGCTGATAGTGAATGGGTTAGTCCTGTTCATTGTGTTCCTAAAAAGGGAGGTATTACCATTGTCCCTAATGATAACGATGAGCTTATTCCTCAAAGAATAGTAGTAAGCTATAGGATGTGCATCGATTTTAGGAAAGTCAATAAAGTCATTAAGAAAGATCATTACCCGCTTCCTTTTATTGATCAAATGTTGGAAAGGTTGTCTAAAAAGACCCATTTTTGTTTTCTTGATGGTTATTCTGGTTTCTCTCAAATTGCTGTTAAACAACAAGATCAAGAAAAAACTACTTTTACTTGCCCTTATGGAACTTATGCTTATAGATGTATGCCTTTTGGTTTATGTAATTCTCCTGCTACTTTCCAAAGGTGCATGTCTGCTATCTTTCATGGCTTTTGTGAGGAAATTGTAGAAGTGTTCATGGATGACTTTTCTGTCTACGGAACTTCTTTTGATAATTGTCTGCACAACCTTGATAAAGTTTTGCAGAGATGTGAAGAAACTAATCTTGTTCTTAATTGGGAGAAATGCCACTTCATGGTTAACGAGGGGATTGTTCTTGGGCATAAAGTTTCTGAAAGAGGAATAGAAGTTGATAGAGCTAAGGTTGAGGCAATTGAGAAGATGCCATGCCCAAGAGACATAAAAGGTATTCGTAGTATCCTTGGTCATGCTGGTTTCTATAGAAGGTTTATTAAAGACTTTTCTAGGATATCAAAACCCCTTACTAATCTTCTTCAAAAGGATGTACCCTTTGTTTTTGATGACGATTGTAAGGAAGCTTTTGAAACTCTTAAAAAGGCTTTAACAACAACTCCTATTGTTCAACCACCTGATTGGAGTTTACCCTTTGAAATAATGTGTGATGCTAGTGATTTTGCTGTAGGTGCTGTCCTTGGGCAACGTATTGATAAAAAGCTGAACGTTATCCATTATGCTAGTAAGACTCTAGACGTTGCTCAAAGGAATTATGCTACTACTGAAAAGGAATTTCTAGATGTTGTCTTTGCTTGTGATAAGTTTAGGCCCTATATTGTGGACTCAAAAGTAACTATTCATACTGATCATGCTGCTATTAAATATCTTATGACAAAGAAGGACGCTAACCCTAGGCTTATTAGATGGGTACTGCTTTTACAAGAGTTTGATCTACATATAGTAGATAGAAAGGGTGCTGAAAATCATGTAGCTGATAATTTATCTCGCTTGGAAAACATCTCTTTTGATCCTATGCCTGTTAATGATAGTTTTCCAAATGAGCAATTAGCCGCAGTAGGGGTCATCTCGCGAGGAAGCCCTTGGTATGCTGATTATGCTAACTTTATTGTCTCCAAGTATTTGCCTCCAACTTTTATAGCTCAGCAAAGAAGAAAGTTCTTTTATGATTTGAGGCATTATTTTTGGGATGACCCACACTTATACAAAGAAGGGGTTGATGGTATTATGCGAAGATGTGTTCCAGAGTATGAAAAAAAGAGATATTGCATAAATGTCACGGGAGCGCCTATGGAGGACATCATGCAGGAGATAGAACTGCACAAAAAGTATTACAATCAGGTTTCTACTGGCCTACCCTTTTTAAAGAGGCAAGAAAATTTGTTTTATCTTGTGATGAATGTCAACGTGTTGGTAATATTTCTAGACGTAATGAAATGCCTATGAATTACTCTCTAGTAATTGAACCTTTTGATTGTTGGGGATTCGACTTTATGGGTCCTTTCCCTCCTTCGAAGGGTTACACTCATATTGTTGTTGCCATTGATTATGTTACTAAGTGGGTAGAAGCCATTCCTACGAAAAGTGCTGACGGGGAAACCTCTCTAAAAATGCTTAAGGATGTTATCTTTCCTAGGTTTGGAGTGCCTAGGTATCTCATGACTGATGGGGGTTCTCATTTCATTCATGGCGGTTTTAGGAAGACCCTCGCTAAGTATGATGTTAATCATAGGATTGCTTCAGCTTATCACCCCCAAACTAGCGGGCAAGTAGAGTTATCAAATAGAGAAATTAAATCTATCTTACAAAAGACTGTTAATAGGTCTAGAAAAAACTGGGCTAAGAAGTTGAATGATGCTTTATGGGCTTATAGAACTGCTTATAAGAATCCCATGGGAATGTCTCCTTATAAAATGGTTTATGGGAAAGCTTGACACTTACCCTTAGAATTAGAACACAAAGCTTACTGGCCAGTGAAAGAACTAAATAGAGATTGTAAGCTAGCTGGTGAGAAAAGACTTTTTGACTTAAGCTCTTTAGATGAATGGAGGAGTGAAGCCTATGAGAATGCTAGGCTCTTTAAAGAAAAAGTTAAAATATGGCATGACAAGCGAATACTTAAGAGAGAATTTCATGTTGGCGAGAAAGTTCTATTGTATAGGTCTCGTTTCAGATTTTTTGCAGGTAAGCTACTATCAAAATGGGAAGGACCTTTCAAAATGGGAAGGACCTTTCATCATTGAAGAAGTATACCGTTCAGGAGCAATAAAAATTTCTTCTCTAAAAGATAATACTACACAAGTAGTGAATGGACAGCGACTCAAACACTATATTGCTGGAGATTCTTACAATGAAGATGTTGATGCCTTTCAAGTTATAACTCCAGAGAAATTCATTGAGGACCAAATTCAGAGACCTGCAGAGTCTGTTTCCAACTAGGTAACAGTTCTGGTAAGAAAAGTTCCGCGAAAATACAATCCAACTATATTTTTGCAATTTTCAGTCAATAAGGAAAGCTATGAAGCGAAAAAGGGACGTAACCGGAGCCAGGGTGGCCCACACCACCCCATGGCGCGGGCCCACCCCTAGCCGCGCCACCAGGTGGTGAGGCCACCCAGGACTCCGTCTCCAACCCATTTTCTCCAAGTACCTTCCTTTTGATATGAAACTTCGTAATATATAACCCCCCGGATCTTCCGAGGTTCGTATATCATGTTTTCGTTGTGTTTTTGTTTCAATCTGTTTCTGCTAGGTGTAATCTCAGATTTGGAGCCACAATGTCTTCCCCTAGAACATCCAAGGGAGATCCCTTAGAAGATATCATCAACCCATATATGAGAGAATTGAAGATTCATCCCAAGGAGTTGTTGCTCGAAGGTGGGGAGGCCCCGATTAAGGAGGTTCAAGGCCCTAAAGGTGAAGGAAATCTGGAGGACAGGATGGAAGCATTGGAGCAAGAAGTCTTTAGGTACAGGAAGATGGCAGAGCGCGAAGTGGACATCATCCACAAGATTTGTTCCGAACTCATCGTCGAGCACCAAAAGGAGACTTCTGAACTCAAAGATCAAGTCTTTTCACTCCGCGAAACAACCAACGAACTGCAAGCACAGTTCTATGACGTTCAAAATCAAAACTGTGAGTATGAGGCTAGATTTAAACGCATAAGTGCTGCTGCAAGTTTCAGGATGTTGGAAACCACGATGTCCTTTGTTGATGGGAAGCCTTTACCCTGGAAGATGGACGAAGATGATAAGATACCACCACCACCTAAGGAGTAATTTGTCATCTGGTTTGGCATCCCCTTGGTTTGTTCCAAGCTTGGGGAGTGTCGCGGTATCATATCACTATCTTCTATCTTTTTACCTTGTTAGTAGAGTCATATCATGAATAGAGGAGTTATTTTGTAGTATGGTTTGCATTATGGAAGTGTCCCCTCTCTCGTTAGATTTGTATCCCTTGGTGTGAGTTTCCATTATGGAGTACTAATGAGAAGTTCTATCATTCACTCTTTTGCATAGCTTATTATAGTTTTCAATTCGTGGTTATATGATTGATCTTGTTGTTAGTATTGGTAGCACTTTGGGATCATTGAGTTAATTCAGTTGGTTTTGGCAAACCTGGCTCGGTCAGTAGCAACACCCTTTTTGAGAGTTGAAAATAAAAAGATAGAAGTACTCTAGAGGAAAATAATTTCATCATCTTTCTTTCTTGATTTGCTCATAAGTCTAGTTTTCTCTAGTTAAGATCTTTTGTGCTTCCAAGGAAGATTGCATGTTTGTCTTTACCATTTGTATGTTTTTTTGTTTCCTTCAACTCTTATACTTGCTACCCAGCCTTGCTAGCCAAAAACCTGTACCGAGAGGAAATTCTTCTCGTGCATCCGCCTCCTTTAAACCAAAACCTTCGCCATTTGTGTCCACCATACCTACCTAGTAGCATTATTGCTATTCCAAGTAAATTCTTGTTTTATCTACCTCCCAAATTAAACTTGTTATGTGAAATTTAGTGATTAAAGCTCTCACAAACTTGATGGCAAACTTTACTTTCTTGCATTTAATAAACTTGAACCATTGGGTCCTTCTTTGTTGTGTATATGCTTGCGCTTTATGAGTGGAAGTTAGCCGAACCATGTATCATGGGGACCGCTTTCAACACTTCATTGCTACTTGTACCTAGTTGATATCATGTTCTTTTGCTTATGGATCCCGACGGTGTGAAATAAAAGTGGAACTTGTAAGATCATGGAGTTTATATGTGTGTTAGAGAAACGCCTGGGCCGCTAGCCTAAGCCATGCCTAATCATGGTGGAAACTTGCAGCATAACTATAGTGAGCATTCTATGAAGCATCCTCAATAAAAACCTATGCAAATAGCAAATAAAAAGATCACTGAGATGCTCACTGTCTGCTTGCCTTGTCATTTTGATTATGGGATAGCTCCTGTGTCATGTGCAAGGGGTACCCCGTTGGCGGTTCTCGATGATACGCATGTATTTACAATGACAAGAGCTTGCTCATGACTAAAGTTGAGTAGCATGAAGATAGGTACTCATAAGTAAGGGGCATGAGATTTCAACTTATAACTTGTCAAGCATATCCTCTTAGTTGTGTCACTTTAACCTTAATCACCTAAAGATGCCTATGATAGGGGCAATGAGAGCTGAAAGCTAGTAAGTATCATAATTTTTGGGAGCTCTTTATGAGACTTGTAATCCCTGCTTCCCTCTTTGAAGGGCCCTTTATTTTACTTTGTAGTTGAGTCGGTAAACCTATTCCCTTCTATCTCGGCAAGTATTTTGAGTTGATGTGTTTCATTCATTCATACGATGATTTATGCATTCATGTTTCTTATGTTCCTTGTTTTGCACATTGCTCTTATCTTGATGTTTACTACCTTGAAAGGTTTCGTTAAAAAACCAGCTATTTGTGAAATCCAGCAAATTATCAACTATTCTTCGACCAAGAGCTAAGTTTGCCATTACCAATTATGATTCGCTTTATGTATCTTTATTGTGTTTCCTTTACTCATTGCAAGTTGAGTTGTATAATAGTGAGTTGTCTTCTATTATGATCTATGTATTTGATGAATGTGATGCTTCTTGTCCATATTCTTTTATCGACTCTTCACTCCATAAACTTGGGGTCATGTTTACTGAGCTCAGTTTCGCTTGGGGACAAGCGAAGTCTAAGCTTGGGGGAGTTGATACGTCCATTTTGCATCACTATTCTATGTCTTAATTCACTTTTATTCATTGATATATTTCTTATTGAGAGGTGATACTTATGTTAATTCATCTGTTTTTGCATGGTTGATGACTTTTGGAGCATGGACCGCTGCAGTCAGGATTCTGATGGAAAAGGTGCTGTTTTGAGGCAAAATTCGCGAAGATCAGAAAATCCGAGAAAATATACGGAAAATCCTATTTTTCCAGAAGATTAAGGATGCCAGAAGATGGAGTGGAGATGGGCCACAGGGGGCCAACACCACCCCATGGCGCGGGCAGGCCTAGGCCACGCCAGGGAGTGGTGTGGCCACCCTGGCCCACTCCAGCCTCTCCCCTCTGGCGTATATCTTCCTCCCGAAACCCTAAGACTCGGGGAGCAACCAGAGAAAGATTCCGCCGCCTCTGCGGAGCGGAAAACACCGAGAGAGAAAGATCTCTCCGGCAGACAGATTTCTGCCGGGGGAATTCCTTCCCGAAGAGGGGAGATCGTCGCCATCAACACCACCATCCAGCTGTACTTCATCGGGATCATCATCATCATCACCACCACCATCATCACCATCAGCACCCTCATCACCATCTCCATATTGCTGTAACAATTGCGTTGAATCTTGCTATAGTTCATAGGGGAAACTTTCCTGGTGTTGATTACTCTTTGTAGTTGATGCTATTGAGTGAACCATTGAATTATTGTTTATGTTCAGATTGTTATACATCATTATTCCATCTCTGATCATGATCCATATGATGTCTTGTGAGTATTTTGTTTTGTTCTTGAGGACATGGGAGAAGTCTTGTTGTTAGTAGTGGAGTTGCGTTGAGAAAGATTCAATAGATTGTTATTTAAGTTGTGGTGTACTTCTTCTAGTGGTGTCATGTGAACGTCGACTACATGACACTTCACCTATATGGGCCTAGGGGAATGCATTGTGTATTTGGCTACTAATCGTAGGGGTTGCCGGAGTGACAGAAACCTGAACCCCCGTTAGGAAACCATTGCACAAGGGACGTAAGGGTCTTAGAGTTTAAAGCTGTGGTTAGGTTTCCACCTTAATTACTTTCTTGTACTTACGGATGTTTGCAAGGGGGTTTAATCACAAGTATGTATTAAGTCTTGGATGGGACGGTACATTAGCACAGGTTCACCCACACAACACTTAGCAAGCTAGAGAAGATTAATCGACTATATGAAGCGAAAGCACTTGACAGTCTTCCCATGTGTCCTCGAGAACATTTGGTCATCTATAGAAATACAACCGGCTTGTCCTTTGCTGCATAAAGGATTGGGCCACTTGCTGCATTCATTCTTACTGTCTTTTATTTACTTGTACTTTGTTTACTTGCTTTATCGAAAACCCCTAAAAATCCGTTTGCTAAGTATTTGTAGAGAATTCCTGATCCATACCACTAGCCAGCACCTTCTGCTCCTCGTTGGGTTCGACACTCTTACTTATCGAAAATACTGCGATACACCCCTATACTTGTGGGTCATCACCATGTCTGGAGTGTTCCCGAACTGTGGGGTATCACGCTTAAGGGCTTTGTAATGCTTAGAGAGTGTTTGCAGGATCAGTAGAATCACTGAAGAAGAGAAGAGATAAACCGTAAGGGTTTCGGTAAGTCCGGAGAATGTCCGAAGTGGAGGTGGAAGGTGTTCCATAGCCAAGGAGATTAAATAATATGTGAATAAATGTTAAATAATGATTTAATCGTTTATTCATAATTATTTAATAAAAGAGAAATCAATTAAAAGTCAAAAAGGCTTAACGGGCCAGTTCCGGAGGGAGAAGGGCCCATGAGGGAAAGGCAAGAGGAGAGAAAGGGGCAAGGGGTGGCCGGCTAGGCCAAGCCCCCTACCCCGCACGGGGCCAACTAGGGCTGGCTAGTGGGTGCCCTCCTCTCCCCTCCTCTAGTCCCACCCTGGACTTTGAGGGAGGTAGTACCACCCCTCCCCCTATATAGTGGGGTATTTTGACCAGAAAATACACACAATATTCAATAAAGGTTTCCTCATTTTTGGGGAGACCTCCAATTGATCTCTCTCTCTCTCGTGACCGTGTTCCCAAGTTCGACTACGCGAACGAGAGACATCTTCACTGTGGAGTACCGTCGTGCTATGGGATTTGAATCTAGGAGATCTACTGCCACAACTGCTGCTGGATCGAGGAAGCGGGAGTCATCACCAGGAACCAGACGTGTGTAACTCCTCGCGAGGTGTCACACTTGGGGCACTAGGAGTCGTTGGAGCCGCAGGAGCGCGAGGACCTCAACATGACCTTGAGGTCGGCTTCGAATCATCTACATCCACCTTGCTCTCCTGAGCATTGACAACGCTTTTCGGTCTTCAAGGATAAGTTCGCGAAAAGACCCTCCTGTTACTGCATTACTAATAGATAGGCCCTGGCAACATCAGGGTTTAGGGGTGTAGGGTAAAATATTATTGTTTTCATACGTGAACCCCTACAGTCATCACCTGCATTTCCAAAAGGTCAGGTGTAACACCTCAAAAATATTATAATGAGAATATCAATTTCCAATCAACTAAAATTAGGGTTAACAAAAACTCTTAATCTTAAACCCTTATGAATGCATGTGGTGTATCTTAATGATGTATGAATGCTTGTTATGCCATGCTTGTTTTTTATGTATGTTGAGAAATAGTTTAAGGATAAAAGCAATATCATCTAGGTCAAATCCAAACCAAAGCAAATCAAAAAAAATCAAATTATAATGCATATGACCTAATGGTCATTTTTTCGAAGTTAACACTTAGACCACTTTGGGCATCTCTAGTAAATGATTTCAAAAAAGAAACAATTCTATTTATTTTCTCACCTTCCTAGACTAAGTAAAAATGAACACAAGGGAACTTGCAAAACTTACAGAAACAAATTTAAATTCTTTTAGAGGACATTTCAACATTGAATCCATCATAGACATCAAGATGGACATTTTTCAAAAACCATTCAAAGCTTCTCCACTTAGCAAACCTTTGCAACCAGACACACTCAAGCATATGACCAACACACCCACCAAAAAGAATTTGAAAATTCAAATGTTTATTCCATGCGACCATTTAATCAAACACTTAGCAGGCACAATACAGATATACCAACTATTTATTGTTGTGATCAATCTAGTGATCATCTTTGTACTCAACAAAGCTCCACTACTAGCCCACGATCACCCCCAATACTAGTCCATGTAGTGGAGCCTCTCTCACTCGCCAATTGGACTAGTGCCAGCCTGTACCCGAGCGTGCCACACTGTCCGGACATGGACACGACAGCACAAGCCTCGCCGCCCTCGCCCACGATGTCTAGGAGATATGCGTGACCTCACCGCACTCTCTAGTACACGCCTCGGCCTACGACAGTTAGTGGACACTCCAGCAACGCCGCGCCCATTTATCTCTCTGCCATGTCGAGCGCACGCCAGAGCGCCGAGTCGTTCCCGCGCAACCACACCGCGCCTCACTCTCTCCTTGCATCAATGCGTTCGCCACCTCGCCAACGACCGCCCAGACATGCCCGCTTGTCCCCGAGCGCCCCATGACCACCGTACGCCGTGACAAATGGCTGCGGTACCCGAGCAGAGCATGGACGTCCCTGTCCGATTAAGACCGCGCCTCGCCATGCCACTATGCGCATGACGATCGCCGTAGAGCACCGTGTTGACCTACACCCTCAGCCATGCCGATAGCACCATGTAGAAACGTCGCCGACAACCCCAAGCCATGCCACAATGCTCCTCTCGCCGGGGTATAAATAGACCCCTCCCCTGCCTCAAAAAGAACACCATTCGACTCACCTCTCCCCCAGAAAGCCCTCTGACCCATCTCTGGAGCAAGGCGAGCACTGCATTGCAAGAATTTCATCGGAGCCCACCGCCGTAGTGAAGGAAGGGAACCCGCACTAGGAGCCGCCCCAGGAGCTGCCGCGACCACTGTTCGAACCACCATCGTCTACTAGTTTGTTCGCCCACCTCGCCGGACCCAGCTGGAGCCCTGGTAAGCCTCCGACGATCCCTGCCGTAGAGCTAGGGTTAAAATCCTCTGCGCGTAGTTCGACGGGGACGACAATGCTCAGCCGTTGATCATATTCTAATCGTGCGGCCTAGATAGCTGATACCGCTTCGCATTAGAATAGCCACTGACAGGTGGGGGCAACGCCAGTGCAGCCCGCTGCGCGCGTGCCGTGCCGATGGGCCAGCCCAATTTCATTCCCGCGCTAGCCCACAGATCCAAATCTGGATTTTTTCCTTTTATTCCAAAACTCTATTCTGTCAGTGACTTCAAAATTGAATTCAAGGAGATTTACTAAACCAAATTGCATGATTCAAATTTTGTTAGAAAGATAATAATAATATCTAACCACTCCCGTTGGATTCAAACCATTTTAATATCTAGATCATCCATAGTAAAAATAACAAGGCAGAGACTTTTCCAACTTCAGACATTTTTTCTAAAATCAACCATAAATGTTTTTGAGTTGATTCCAACTCTCAAAAATCACATTTGCCATGATCTGTCTGAATATGTAAAAATATTTAATTTTACATGAAGTAGTCTTGGGCTAGTATTAAAAGAATGCTGTATAGCCATTTATAGTCATTTTAATTATATTAAATAGTAATATTCAACTTTGTAATATATGCCAACCACTTTAAACCACATTCCCAAGTATGTAATATGTGGTGATGGCATGTGTCAACATGATCCCATATTTTATAATTGGAGAATATTAAATCTTAAGTACTTTTTCAATGAGTAGAAATTGCATTTGTAAAATAAGATAAAGAAGATTATTTCACCATTTCATGTAGTGATTGAGATGATGCTAGATCGTCTAGTGTGAACCTTTGTGTGCTAAATAGAAGTAGATAAGTATTGTTTGGTGATTGTGTACCTCGTATTTATTTATAGACGCTAGTACCAACCCGGGCTATAAAGAAGAAGAGTTCTACAAAGATGAAGAGGAGAACTTCGACAACTGCACCAACCAAGGCAAGCCATCCTATGCAAGCTAAGCTATGCAAGCCCCACTATGCAATCTAGCCTATGCAAGATACCTTATGCATTCTATTAGGATGCAACTTTCATTATACCAATCCCAAGTTTTATCTGCAAGCTTTATTCTTCCCTTCACTAAAGTTCCTTAAGTAGTTAATTAAATGGTCATTAGTGGAAAAATAGGATAGATGCTATCAAGAGCATAGAACTAGGTATGGGAAGTTACACTTGATTAGCACCCCTCAGTAGTGACCCCTTCACTAATAGTTGCTAGTGCTAAACTAATATTGATCACTTTAGATGGGAACACTAGGAGAAAATGATTATGAAAACCTTGGGATGATGAGTCATTCTATTGAAATGTTTTCACATGTGTTATGAAACACAATGAGTTGAAGATGATACTAAATGAAGCATGTGCCCTGACTTTGATAAAAACTGATGGTTGGGTTCGGATGCGATACCATTCCAACTTTATCGTACAACCACAATACCTGAGTTGGGTAGGGCTTAACTAGAAGTTTATGTGTCTTAGTATGGGTTCCCTCGCGGAAATAGGTTGAGGTGAGGCTACCTCGTGAATATGAATGTCCACCTATGCAATTCCCGGGATGGCGGATGGCCATGGCTGGGAGGCCAAGCTCATAGGGGAGGTGCCTATACTAGGGTGTTTAATTGAAAGGTTAGGATTGATTATCCGCATACCAAGTATGCTGATTCAGGGTTATCCCTGACGGATGTATCGAATTTTGTGGTGAAAGTGTACCACCTCTGCAGGGTGTCAAATTATTCAAATAGCCGCATTCGTGGTCATGGACAGTTGGATGGCCATACTGTTCCGTTGTCAGATGTTTTCAAAATGACTTGTGACTTGAAATATGACTTTGACTTGACCACAACAGGGTTTTGGAAATCAAAACTAGGTTCCCACTTGAGTAATCTAGATAACTAAAATAGATCTTTACTACTAAGTACTTCTGAAGAACTAGCTTATTGCAAATAAGCCTAGAGCTTAGGATTCCTACTAGAATTGTCTTACTTACATTAGTGACAGTTTGCGAGTACTTTAAGAGTACTCATGGCTTTGTCCCTGGCTATTCCCATGGCCATACTATGAAGAGGACTATCTGGAGGACGAACAACAGGATGTCTACGATAACTAGGATCATCTCCCATCGTCAGCATTGCCTGTAACAATCAAGATGGAGCCTCTACTACGTTATTTTCCGCTGCTTTGATGTGTATTAAGAATTGATCATGAGATCAATTATTTGTGTCATGGTGGTGGCACGGCAGATGCCATGGATAGGCTAAAGATGGGGCCAATGAGTGCTAGGGGAATCCAGGGAGGGAGAGCGTGGTGATTCCACACACGGAAGTTCTTGTATTTCCTCTATCAATGGTGTTTACAAATGCACTTGAGGCCCTCAGCAAGAAGGAGACGTTGTCTCTTACCCCCGACGAAGCAGCCCTAGAGTTCTACCTTAGACAGAGAGAATGATTGATCAACCGACCCCTCTCTATGGAGGCCCCGGTGCTCCTTATGTAGGGAAACCCGGGTTACAATTCTAGGGCACAGGTGGTAGCATATTCTACGAATATGCTCCTTTCCTCAAGCATATGCTTCTTTATTCTCTTCAACGGCTCGTCCGGGCTTTGGACGTAACCCACGGTGCAATCCTTGTCTTTTGGCGTCACCAGACACGGGCTACGTCATCTGGCTCTGCCTGCGTCACCTTGGTCGCCCCTGACCCGCTGGTCCTCTTCTTTACTTTACTTAGCTCATGCTACAGCCAATAAAGACACCTTTTGACCAGTGGGGGATTCCTTCTCTTCAAAGCTAAGATTATCCGGCGAGCATATAGCTAATCCGGGTTACCCAGCTACCTGCAAAATAGCTAGACAGGCCAACATAAATCTTATGCCGGCCGGACCATAGTCAAGGAGATGCTGCATGGGCCAGGTCACACCATGACTCGGCCTGCCTTGAGGTGACCCAATCAGCATTTGCTTTGACTACACCGTACCCCGGCTAACTCGGCCCTTATACCCCGGTGTTACCCTACCCGGGGGTATCCCCCCAACATTAGTCCCCGAAGCTGGTGCAGTCTTAGCAACTTTTAGTTGTTAAGGCCACAACAGGTTCCCATATCCGGATCTTTTGCTTCTTAGGCCGAGTTACCTCGTAGCCCAGAGTTTCTCATCTTGCGACCCTTTGCTCATTCCGAGTTACTCCTCGTTGGCTAGGTCACTTGCTTGCTTATCCGGGTTACCTTTCCTTCTCTTGTACACTTCTCCACATCCTACGTGGAGGGTAATCATCATTTTGCCTCATTTTAAGGGCCACGCGCATTTAATGCGCCGGTTACTGTAGCAACGTCAGGAATAACTGCTGTAAACATCCCTTCACTACAGTGCATCGTTAACAGTAACATTACATCACATCGTGGGGTCATCTTCTCCTGTAGCCCTTCCCGTGGCCTTGCTTTGATTGGCTGTTCTGGCCACGTACACGCTCGTTGCGCACGGCGTGTCGCTGATGACCCACAACTATAGGGGGTGTATCGCAGTATTTTCGAGGGAAGTGAAACCCAATTTATTGAATCGACACAAGGGGAGCCAAAGAATATTTATAAGCCTTAACAACTGAGTTGTCAATTCAGCTACACCTGGAAACAATCTTGCTCACATCAGTTTATCAGTAGCAACATTTTTGTAGTAGAAATAGCAAAGTAGCAGCAGCAGTAAAGTAAAGACAGTAGTAACAATAGCAGTAAACAATAGGATTCGAGTGCGGTAGGCATAGGGATGGATGGACGTGCGTTGCATGGACAAGACAATTCACATAGCGATCAGAACATAGGGCAATTACAGATAAATAAGATAAAGCATCCAAGTACTAGATAATCCTAGGCATGTGTTCCATAAATAGTCATACGTGCTCGCAATGAGAACTTGCACAGCATCTTTTGTCCTGCTAGCCCGTTTGCAGCGGGGCCTCAAGGGAACTACTGGCAATTAAGGTGCTCCTTTTAATAGAGCACCAGAGCAAAGCATTAACACTCCGTGAACACATGTGATCCTCACATCAAGGCCATTCCCTCCGGTTATCACGATTTCTGTCACTTTGGGGCCATTGGTTCTGGACAACAACGTGTGTAAACAACTTGCAGATAAGACCATAAACAATACTATCATAATGAATCAATAACATGTTCAGATCTGAAATCATGGCACTCGGGCCCTAGTGACAAGCATTAATCATAACAAGTCGCAACAAAGTCATAAAGCACTAATAGAAGATACTAGGCACCATGCCCTAACAATCTGATGCCATTACATGAACAATCTCATCCAATCCCTACCATCCCCATAGCCTACAGCGGGGGATTACTCACTCATAGATGGGGGAAACATGGATGGTCGATGGAGAAGCGATGGTGATGATGATGGTGCCAGAACGGAGTTTCTGGTGCTGTTTCGTGGCATCTGGTGGTGGCGGCGGAGCGGAACTTCTTCTGGAAAAACGTCCAACCCCCTTGAGTTTTTAGGTCAGAAGGCAACTTATAGGCGAAGAGGGAGGCCGAGGGGGTGCCTGGGCTGGCCACACCACCCCCGGCACGGCCAGGCCTGGCCCGCGCGGCCAGGTGGTGTGGTGGCCCCTAGCTCCTCTCCATCTCGTATTCTGGCTCCAGATGACTTCCGGTAAAATAGGCACTTTGGCTTTTGTCCCGTCCAATTTCGAGAATATTCATTTTATGACTTTCCTGGAACCAAAAACAGCAGAAAATAGGCAGTTGGCACTGTGGCTCTTGTTAATAGGTTAGTCCAAGAAATCGTATGAAAAGTACTCCAAAGTGTGGACAAAACACAAGAAAGTGGATAAAACCAAGCATGGAACACCAAAAATTATAGATACATTTGCAATGTATCAACATCCCCAAGCTTAACTCCTGCTCGTCCTCGAGTAGGTAAGTGATAAAAAGATAGAATAATTTTTGAGGTGACATGCACCATCATAAACTTGATCAAAGCATTTGTAAAACATTGAAAGCTGGGATCATAGTACTTCAATCATAACATGGAAGACAAAGTTCTAGCAATAAGACAAAGAAACTATGATGCATAATGAAAAGGCACAAACAAAAGATTCATGAATAACAATGCTTTGCAAGACGTTTGTTTGTTTCACATAAAGAAAACATAGCATAGTGGCATTCAGCTTGTCCCTCATAGAGTAGCAAATATAAATGCATAGGACACCTTCAAAGTTCATAAGAGTGACTAGATACAAATAGTTTAAAACAAGCAATATCAAGTTATGCATCAATCAACAAGTCTTGGGACAATGCACATAGAACTAAGAATGGCCACTATGCTCTCAAAGTAAGTGCATAAAGATAGAAGGTGGAGACTCAATATAAAAGTGGAAGAAAGGCCTTCATAGAAGGAAGTAGGGATTCAAGTCTCATAAAGAGCTTCCAAAAATTATGGTACTTATAGCTTTTAGCTCTCATTGACCCTATCATAAGCATCTTTAAATGGTTACGGTTAAAGTGACACAACTAAGAGGATATGCTTGACAAGTTATAAACTGAAATCTCATGCCCCTTACTTACGAAGACCGAACCTCATGCTACTCAACTTTAGTCACGAGTAAGCTCTTGTCATTGTAAGTACATGTGTATCATAAAGAACCGCCAACGGGTACCCCTTGCACATGATACAGGAGCTATCCCATAATCAAAATGACAAGGCAAGCAGATAATGAGCATCTCAACGATCTTTTTATTTGCTATTTGCATAGGTTTTTATTGAGGATGCTTCATAGAGTGCTCATTATGGTGATGCTGCAAGTTTCCACCATGATTAGGCATGGCTTAGGCTAGTGGCCCAGGCGTTTCTCTAACACATATACAAACTCCATGATCTTACAAGTTCCACTTTTATTTCACACCGCCGGGATCCATAGGCAAAAGAACATGATATCAACGGGGTACAAAGTACATGTGCAATGTTGAAAGCGTTCCCCATGATACATGGTTCTGCTAATTTCAACTTATAAAGTGCAAGCATATACGCAACAAAGAAGGACCCAATGGTTCAAGTTTATTAAATGCAAAAAAGTAAAGTGTGCCATCAAGTTCATGAGAGCTTTAATCACTAGTTTTCTCATAACAAGTTTAATTTGGAAGGTAAACAAAAGCAAGAATATACTTGGAATAGCATATGCTAATAGGTAGTTATGGTGTACTCTTTGGAATAACTTGGTTTAGCGAGTTGGATGCTTGAGTGGAACTCATACTTGGTTGTGGAGGCTAGCAAAAGATTGGGAGTGACAAACTAAGAGACCAATAATGGCCATAATCATGCAGAGCGACAAAACAGCATTGATCAAAGCATAAAGTGATACTACAAGTTGAAAATTAAAGGATCATAAAGGCTTATGGTGTGTTGATATATTCATTACATGGTGTGAGCATCTGCCAAGTCAACCCAAATAAAGCATTAAAGGAGAATACCACCATACTATGCTTTAATTATGCTAAAACAACGCATGATTCATCCAAGGCACATTAAGCAATCTCAATTGTTTATAACAAGTCATGCTACAGCAAATAATACTAAGCATAAAGACAAAACAATATCAAGCATGGCATGAAAAAGCATAGGCCACAGTCAAAAACAAACTCTTTTTGCCACTTAAGCATGAGCTTTCCTACTCTTTTCCAAACCAAACAAAACTATTTGAAAACCAATGCATGAAATAGGAAGTCCAACCAATTTATTCAGAAAACTAAGCAAACAAAAGCAAACGAAAAACCAAAACGAAAACGAAAAAGAAGACGCTCCAAGAACAACACAACCGTGCATAAAACAATAAAATGAAGCGTTTGGAAGAATCTGGGATTTTTATTGATGAAGAAGGGGATGCCTTGGGCATCCCCAAGATTTGACGCTTCTAATTCTTGGATATTTCTTGGGGTGACACACATGGCATCCCCAAACTTGAGATTTAGTCCATCCTTCATCTCATTACTTATTTCTTCCATATACCTGAAATTTTTTCCTTCATACAAAACATCACACAATCTTTATTAGCAACATTAGTGCACTCAAGATAATAAGTCTTTAGGTTCAGTTCCAACACCAATAAAACTTCCATTAAAACACTAGCTACTGTATCACTTCCCTCAAAAAGCTCAATTCCCCAAAAGAACTCAAAAAGGAACCGACAAGAAGCAAATGCAGAAAATGGCAGAAATCTGTCAAAACAGACCAGCAGGTGAAGACGAATTTTTTCGAAGACCTTATGTTGCTCAAATAAAAAAGTGTTGAACTAACAAAAGTTAGATAACAACCAGGGTCAGAAGCACAAACATTCACGCCTCAAAAGGACGTATAGATATTTTACACAAATTTTTACGGTGAAGCATAGAAATCTGTTTCGGGACAGCAACTTTCCCAACCATTACTTCTCTCTCATTAGAGGTTACTCTTGACACAAAAAGCAAATAAAAAGGATAAGGAGCGGTTATTACTGAGGTAATAACTTCCAAGACTCATCTAAAACTTTTGGATTATCTCCCAATAAGTACTTTTCTTTAACGCCTTTAAGTTAGGCATAAGCAAAAACTAAAATGGATAGAATAGAAGTAAGAAGAAATAATCATAGTGAAAACATTGTTTTGTTCAATGAAATCCTTTTGTTAACAAGGTTGATCAGGTATTTCTACCAAAACAATTTCATATGAGACAAAACTTTGTACTCCACTAGTGATTATGTTACCGCAATTTTGATAGCAATGGTCCCAATCATAATAGTTTCAAATTTTTCTCTTGGTATGGGACAATATATTTCTCCAACTTGAATGCCCTCAACATGTTAAATTGAATTTAAACCATAAGTACTTTCAATCTTCTTGGGGAAATAGACAGTATGTTCCTTGTCATTAACATTAAAGGTCACCTTTCCTTGATTACAATTAATAACAGCTCCTGCAGTATTAAGAAAAGGTCTCCCAAAAATAATAGACATATTATTATCTTCAGGCATTTCAAGCACAACAAAATCAGTTAATATCAAGCAATTATGAGCCACTTGAACAGGTACATCCTCACATATACCAACATGAATAGTGGTAGATTTATCAGCCATTTGCAAAGATATATCAGTTAGTATCAGTTTTTCAAGTTGAAGTCTCTTATAGAGAGAGAAAGGCATAACACTAACTCCAGCTCCCAAATCACACAAAGCAGTTCTAACATAACTATTCTTAATAGAGCAAGGGATAGTTGGAATCCCTGGGTCTCCAAGTTTCTTAGGAACCTTACCATTAAAGGAATAATTAGCAAGAAAAGTAGAAATTTCTTCAGTAGGGATCTTCCTTTTATTCGAGATAATATCCTTCATATACTTTGAGTAAGGAGGCAATTTAATAGCATCAGTCAAAGGAATTTGCAAGAATAAAGGTTTCATCCACTCACAAAACTTATTATAGTGTTTATCTTCCTTTGACTTGTGTTTCTTATCAGGGAAAGGCATAGGTTTTTGGACCCAAGGCTCTCTTTCACTACCATGTTTCTTAGCAACAAAATCTTCTTTAGTGTATTTAGTATTCTTAGTGTGCTTATCAGGTTCTTCTTCAACTTTTTCTTCATTAGGAACATCATTTTCTTCATTACCACTTTCAGTTTCAGCATCAGAGATAGATATACTATTAGGATCTATAGCAGGTTCAGAGGGTTCTACAATAGTTTTATGTTTCTTTTTCATTTTCTTACTAGTAGAGCCACTATTTTCAGCTTGTTGAGAATCCTACTCAATTCTTTTAGGATGCCCCTCAGGATATAGAGGATCCTAGGTAGCAGCACCACTTCTAGTTCTAATTTCATAAGCATGTTTTTCTTTAGCAGCATTAACTAGCAAGTCTTTTTGCACTTTAACGAGTTGATCTATTTGAGTTTGAACCATTTGAAAGTGTTTAACAATCATTTTAACATCATTAGAGGTTCTTTCCATAATATCTTTCAGCTCAACAATAGCTCTAGTGTTTTCCATTAGATGATTTTGCACCCTTATTAAAATTATCTTGCTTAACAATAAAGATATCGAATTCTTCTAAGCATTGATCAGGTGGTTTAGAGTAAGGGATATCACCTTCATCAAAGTGTTGGAGAGAGTGTACCTTGATAGTGGATGAGTAGGGAATAGGCTTACATAACTCTTCTATAGGAGGTAAATTCTTGACATCTGCAGCTTTAATTCCCTTCTCCTTAAGACATTTCTTAGCTTCCTTCATCAGTTCATCATTTAATTCAATAACTCCCCTCTTCTTTGATGTTGGAATAGGCACCGGAATAGTAGGTTCAGATACAATTACTTCAGGTATAGCTTGTTTAGGAGGAGTCCAATCTTCCTAGTTCTTACTTATTTTAGCCATTAATTCCTCGGCTTCCTTAGGAGTGCTATTCCTAAAAACACAATCAGCACAACTATCTAGGTATGTCCTAGATTCTTCGGTTAGTCCATTATAAAATATATCAAGAAGCTCATTCTTAGGTAATGGACTTCCAGCCTGTGCATGAATCAAAGCACAAAACCTTGCCCAAGATTCGGGCAATACCTCTTTCTCTCCCTGTTTAAAATCAAAAAGTTCCTGCAAAATAGCATGTCTAGCACTAGGAGGAAAATATTTCTGCAGTAAAGTACTAATCAAGCAATCAGGGCTATCAATAGATCCAGGAGGTAAATTACTAAACCAAGTTTTAGCTTCTCCTTTCAGTGAAAAGGGGGAAATCTTAGCAACAAAGTAAGTACGTATCATAATATCATCAGAAAACAAGCCACTCATGGTAGAAAGTTCATTCATATGTGCTACCGCACTTTCATTCTTAGTCCCACAAAAAGGTTGCAATAGCTATGTAAGATAGATCGAGAGAGAAATCATAATCTTCATCTATAATGTTTATGGGAGAAGCAGCAAACTTATCAATAGGAGATAATTTGGGTCTAATAGTACGCCTCTCAAGGTGAGTCTTAGCAGCACTCCTATCATGGGTGTTTTTACGTTCTTTAATAAATTCATCGGTCATTTCAACATAACCATCTTCAATATCATAACTTTCACTAGACTCAGGTGAACTAACAGGTGTAGTAGTGTCTTCATTAGGAGTTTTAGTATTTCCAGCTATAGTTCTAGCAATCGTAGCATCTAGGAAAGGACCTAATGAACCACTCTTATCAAGCACAGTAGAAGCAGCATCATAAGCATCAGAAGTTTCAGATTCAGCAGTAGTAGCAGTGTGTGTAGCATGTGTATGTGGTGGTGTAACGAGCTTACTTATAACAGATGGTGAATCAAGAGCAGCAGAGGTGTTCAGAACCGTACCTCTTCTTGTAGTGGATGGTAAAATTGGAACCTTGCCATCACGAGACTTACCCATGATGGATGGATAGCAGCGAACAATAGAGAATACAAGTGAACTTGATAAATAAAGCTATGCTCCCCGGCAACGGTGCTAGAAAATAGTCTTGATGACCCACAAGTATAGGGGGTGTATGGCAGTATTTTTGAGGGAAGTGAAACCCAATTTATTGATTCGACACAAGGGGAGCCAAAGAATATTTATAAGCCTTAACAACTGAGTTGTCAATTTAGCTACACCTGGAAACAATCTTGCTCATAGAAGTTTATCAGTAGCAATAGTTTTGTAGTAGAAATAGCAAAGTAGCAGCAGTAGTAAAGTAAAGACAGTAGTAACAATAGCAGTAAACAATAGGATTCTAGTGCGGTAGGCATAGGGATGGATGGACGGGCGTTGCATGGACAAGACAATTCACATAGCAATCAGAACATAGGGCAATTGTAGATAAATAAGATAAAGCATCCAAGTACTAGATAATCCTAGGCATGTGTTCCATAAATAGTCATACGTGCTCGCAATGAGAACTTGCACAACATCTTTTGTCCTGCCAGCCCGTTTGTAGCGGGGCCTTAAGGGAACTATTGGCAATTAAGGTGCTCCTTTTAATAGAGCACCGGAGCAAAGCATTAACACTCCGTGAACACATGTGATCCTCACATCAAGGCCATTCCCTCCGGTTATCCCGATTTCTGTCACTTCGGGGCCATTGGTTCCGGACAACAATGTGTGTAAACAAATTGCAAATAAGACCATAAACAATACTATCATAATGAATCAATAACATGTTCAGATCTGAAATCATGGCACTCGGGCCCTAGTGACAAGCATTAAGCATAACAAGTCACAACAAAGTCATAAAGCACTAATAGAAGATACTAGGCACCATGCCCTAACAATCTGATGCCATTACATGAATGATCTCATCCAATCCCTACCATCCTCATAGCCTACAGCGGGGGATTACTAACTCATAGATGGGGGAAACATGGATGGTCGATGGAGAAGCAATGGTGATGATGATGGCGATGATCTCCTCCAATTCCCCGTCCCGGCAGGGTGCCAGAACGGAGTTTCTGGTGCTATTTCATGGAATCTGGTGGTGGCGGCAGAGCGGAACTCCTTCTGGAAAAACGTCGACCCCCCTGAGTTTTTAGGTCAGAAGGCAACTTATAGGCGAAGAGGGAGGCTGAGGGGGTGCCTGGGCTGGCCACACCACCCCCTAGCGTGGCCAGGCCAGGCCTGCTCGCCCAGGTGGTGTGGTGGCCCCCTGGCTCCTCTCCGTCTCGTATTCTGGCTCCAGATGACTTCCGGTAAAATAGGCACTTTGGCTTTTGTCCCGTCCAATACCGAGAATATTCATTTTCTGACTTAATTGGAACCAAAAACAACAGAAAATAGGCAGCTGGCACTGTGGCTCTTGTTAATAGGTTAGTCCAAGAAATCATATGAAAAGTACTCCAAAGTGTGGACAAAACACAAGAAAGTGGATAAAACCAAGCATGGAACATCAAAAATTATAGAGACATTTGCAATGTATCAGTCGCCCGCAAAGGATCCCACGACACGCGTGTTGCGTGGTTAAGTAGGAGGCGTGGGGCAATTTCAGGGGAAGTTCCCCCATTTCCTCTGCTCTTCCTAGCCTCTCTCTCTCTCTTTCACATCAACTTGGCCGCTGCCACCAGTTTTCTGCTACACGAGCGCCATCACGACCGCGCTCAAGCAGCCACTCGCATCTGCACCGCCGTTCCCATTCATAGTTTCCATCACGGGGCCTTGCGCTTCCCGCTTTCCTTCCTTCTGTTATCGCTACTCCGATTACTCCCTGGAATACCTAGAATCCACCATGTCAGAGGCGGAGGCAGTGGTGGTGGCGCAGCAGGAAGAAGGAGCGGAGGGCCGCGGGCGCGGTTGTTGGTACGGCTCCATCGTCCACGAGGAGGACCTCGATTGGCTCCGCGCCACACGACGCATCCCCACCAACGTCGCCTGCTGCCTCCCCTCCGGTGAAGTTACTCCTTCCCCCAAATCTGGGGAGTACGTTGCCTTTCTCTCGCATTTCCAGCATGGCTTCGGCCTTCCCACTTCCGATTTTTTCTTCGATTTCATCTCTACATATAAGTTGCAACCACATTACCTCCTCGCAAACGCCATTACCTCTCTGTCCTCTTTTGCTTCTAGCATCGAGGGGTACATCGGCCTCTGGCCAACCAAAAAACTTTGGATCAAGTTCTTTGGCCTCCGGAGGAACGTAGTTCCGAATAAGGAGCGTGCCTCGGAGGACAAACACTTGACCCAGTGCGGCGCCGCCTCCACATGTGAATTTTCTTGTTCTTGTTTTCTGAATCTTCTCTGTATGTCGATTTACTTTCGTAACTTGTTAATTGTTGCCTTGTTCTCAGTGATTCCTCCAGCAACCACTGGAGGATGGCGAGGGGCTAGCGAGCAAGTGGTTGCCGGACCACACCGAGGAGGACGAGGAGGAGCCTGATCCGGAGGCCTTTCTGCCTACCCGGATGTCGTCAGACGCAGCGCTGGTAAGGCCTCTTCTCTAAGGGATTGGCCTGACGATGATGACTTGGACGTTGAGGTCCTTGAGGTATTTGATCCGGTTCTCATCCCTTACACGGACCTGGTTATGTTTGAATGTTCAGCTAACCCGGACGATCAGGTCCACGAGGTTCCTCCCCTTGCCACTAGTGGCCCGGCCCCAACTCCATCCTAGAAGCGCGCAGCTACCTCAGCCGCAGCTTCGGAGGTGCCTCCGCCCAAGAAGAGGAAAAAGAAGTCTGGGGTTAAACCCTCAGCCAAGCCTGCCGCCAAGAGCACGGTTCGGAGGGCGCCCAAACCTCGGGCTCCTCCTACCGCAGATGAGTAAGTTCTTTAATACTGCTTCTTGGGATTTTTTCCTTTGCTTGCCTTTGTTTCTTATTGACTCTTCTTTTTGACTTGGTGCTTTTTCTTTTTCTCAGAGCTCCTAGGGATATCCCTCAGAGCGGCTCTGGCATTGCCTCCCCACTCCGGAGCAGTCCCTCTCCCCCCCCCCTGCAACGACGATTATCGTCCGCTCGGCCCTATTCAAGAGGGCTCCGCGGTTGCGCCTGACCAGAGCCCACCTCGCCAAGAGGAGGGCAACGTCGGCGTGGGGGGTTGTGGGGCAGATCTGGATACGGCAATGCCGGATCTCCCCGGTTCCTCGGCCTTAGTGCCAGATCCTGAGGTGCCAGCTTCATCGGCGCCGCCCCCAGCATCTCCAGCACCAGCACCAGCAAAACCAGCAGCACCAACATCACTAGCACCAGCACCAACAACATCAACAGTAGCCAGAGCCTCCAAGCCTCCCAAGGGAAAAGGCCCATTGGCTCCCTCCGGGTCTACCCTTTCCATGGAAGATATTTTTCAATAAGTTCCTCCACCTTCATCCGGTGTAGTCAAGAAGACCTCCGGGTCAGCGAAAAGAACTTCTTCTAGGTCTACCACCTCTGGATCAGAGGGCAGCGAACAGCTGGTTTTGCATACCAGCCCTACTGAAGCTCAATCCGCCAGGCGGGAGGCCCACGTGAAGGGCCTTGTGGCGAGCTATTCTCTGAGCGGCGAAAGCTATAGTCCATAACTCCTTGAGTATGTGAAGAACTAGAACAACGCAGAATTCGTCGACCCTCAAGACGATCTGCCAGAGAAGTTCGGCCCAGCGGAGTTCAGCGCCTATATGAACTCTGTTACCAAGGCTATCTCCTTGGCTGGCCGGATGATGGAGGTAATTCTTTTTCTCTGCTGCTGATGTTTTACATAATTGAGCACTTTTAGATATAGCCCCTAGTCCCCGAGCCTCTAAGGGAATAACTTGTTATTCGGTCGGATGCTTCTTATATAACTTAGCGTTTGCTCATAATGCCATCAAATTTTAGTATAGTTATTGTCGGGTCTAGTTCCCTTGGCCCATATCTTACGCACCTCAAATATACACACACCTAGAGCCAGGTTAAGTTCCACTTGGCCCGGGTCTTGTATACTTCGATATCCACACACCTAGAGCTGGGTTAAGTTCCACTTGGCCCGGGTCTTGTAGACTTTGAATATCCACACACCTAGAGCCGGGTTAAGTTCCACTTGGCCCGGGTTTTGTAGACTTCAAATATCCACACACCTAGAGCCAGGTTAAGTTCCACTTGGCCCGGGTTTTGTATACTTCAAATATCCGCACACCTAGAGCCGGGTTAAGTTCCACTTGGCCTGGGTTTTGTAGACTTCAAATATCCACACACACCTAGAGCCGGGTTAAGTTCCACTTGGCCCGGGTTTTGTAGATCTCGAATTGTTTTTACCTTGCCTTTGAATTTTGTCTTTACCTTGCTTATTTCAGATTACCACCAACCGCCGATCCGCTGAGTTCCAGCATCTGCTGGACTCCTACAAGGACATTCGCGCGTGTTATGGTAGAGTCTTGGTGGAGTACCAGAAGAGGGGTAATTTTCCATTCTTCCTCTTCCTTGTTCATTCAAACTTCTTAGGACCCATACAAATTTGTTGTCCGAATCATGCAGCCGAGGTTGAAGCTGAGAACATAGTCATGAGGAAAAACCTTGCGGAAATCAAAGGTAAACTTATCCCCTTCACATGATCGTTGTATTTTCCTTGCTTTATCTAGTGGACACTTATACTTTGGGTCCTTCGGATCATTATTCTATTGCAGTTGCTCTCGAGGATAGTGTTGATGGCCCAAAATATATTGAGCTCGTTGGGGAACCCCAAGAGGAAGGTATGATGAGCACAGCAGCAAGTTTTCCCTCAGTACGAAACCAAGGTTATCAATCCAGTAGGAGCAAGGAAACACCCCAAAGGTGTTGCTAGCTGAGCCTTGGCAGGGCGCACTACCGGTGCTAGTAGCAACGTGGAGACCTACACAACACAACGACAAAACTCTGTCCCCAACTTGCGATGAGGTTGTCAATCTCACCGTTTTTGTTGAAAACAAAGGATTAAACGTATCGAATGGAAGGAAGTAATAGTTTGCAGAAAGTAAACACAAAGCAGTAAACAGTTTGTTGTAGATTGAATGTAAAAGAAAGGACCGGGGTCCATAGTTCACTAGAGGTGGCTCTCCTTAAGATAGATAACATGCTGGGTGAACAAATTACAGCGGGGCAATTGACAAACATCGAGAAAGCATACAAGCATATACTAATAATCTTGACTCCTTTGAGATTCGATTGAGCATTACAACATTATACATAGACCGCCATCCAACTACATCTATGACTAATAATCCACCTTGAGGTTATCATCCGAACCCCCTTCAGTATTAAGTTGCAAGAAACAGATAATTGCATTACGAATTGCGTGTAATGTAAACAATATGATTGTTCTATGAACAAATGATTGTTGTTGTCTCCCTAGTAGCAACAACGCATCTAGTACCTTAGAGATTTCTATCACTTCCCCAGATTACCAGAGGCATGAACCCACTATCGAGCATCAATACTAACTCTTGGAGTTGCTAGCATCTACTTGGCCAAGATAGCTACTAACAACGGAAAGCATGCAAGATCACAAATAACAAAGACATGGTAGAATCAATAATCAATCTGAAATAGCATCTCAATATCCATCGGATCCCTGCAAACACAACATGCAGAATTAAAAATAGATGATCTTGATCATGAAGGGAGCTCACAAGATCTAGACATGAAAGCACAAAGGAGGAGAACCAGCCATCTAGCTACTACATGGACCCATAGTCCAGAGATGAACTACTCACGCATCCCACTGGAGGCTTGCATGATGATGAAGAAGGCCTCCAGGGTGAATTCCCCTATCCGGCAGGAGAGGGCGAGGGGAGAGGCCGAGGGGGTGCCTGGGGCGGCCAGACCACCCCCTAGCGTGGGCCAGGCTTGGCCGCATGGCCAGGTGGTGTGGCCGGGCCCCAGCCCCTCTCTGTCTCGTATTCTGGCTCCAGGTGTCCCCCGGTAAAATAATGACTTCAACTTTTGTCCCGTCCAATTCCGAGATTATTCATTTTCTGACTTTCCTGGAACCAAAAACAGCAGAAAATAGGCAGCTGGCACTGTGGCTCTTGTTAATAGGTTAGTCCATGAAATCATACGAAAAGTACTCCAAAGTGTGGACAAAACATAAGAAAGTAGATAAAACCAGGCATGTAACATCAAAAATTATAGATACATTTGTAATGTATCAAGTGTCACCTTGCCTGAAATGATGACTCACTTCCTCAAACAAGCAGGGAATCATGAGGCTGAGCTGAAAAGGAAAGACACATAGATAGCTCGGCTCCAACAGTAGGACTCGGAAATCACTCGGCTGAATGCCGAAATTCAAAGGCTTAAGATCTTCCATCAGTCCGAGTTGGAGAAGGCCGACCAGGAGTTTGCCAAGGAGAAAGAGCATTTAACCACGCAAATCTCCAAGGATAAGAGCCTACTGGAGGAAGCCGACGTCAAGCTTACGCTGGTGACCACCGAATATGAGAAACTCCAGGCCCATAGAGCCAATGTTGATTCCGAGCTTCAGAGAATCCTCTTCCAGATTGCGCGTAAGTTTTCTACCCTTGCTTGCTCTTCTACCCTCCAAATTTGGTCCTTTTGTTCACTATTTTTCTTCTTATCCTTAGGCAAATTTCTAGAGAGCGATGCGCTCGCTGCCTGTGCCGTATGCCACTCCTGCAAACAGCATGGAATTCTTGCTGCCCTGGTGCCGAGCCAATCCCTTATACTATAGATGATCTCCTGGCGAGTCTCACCGCTCGTCTTGAGGTAGTAAAGAATCATGGCGCGGATATTATCCCAGCGGTGACACGGATGTTCAGCTGCCTCTGGCCCAATGAAACCATTACAAAGAAAGGCTCGGCTTTCATAGCCAAGTTAATAGAGTGTGACACGCAGCTGCATCTGTGGCGCGAATCTGTCGCACGAGCTAGGGCCGACATTGCTCTAAAATTTGCGCTCTCATGGTACAAAGGAATTGATCTGGCATTGCTCACTCGTATGCGCACCGGGTCTAAGTGGTGCGAGGATCCGGAGTGGATCGCGTGCCGCCAAGCCTGTGCCAACAAGCTCGTCCAGTACTCCTTCTGCCATGCTTGGAATGAGGGGCCGAGTTATCTTGATGCTGTTGATGAAGAAGTTGTCTCTGGAGCTGAAGAGGAAGGGAGTGAAAGCGAGGGCTCTGAACTAGGCGACGAGGCTGAAGACCCGGAGGATAGCGAGGTTAACCCGAAGGACGAAGCCGAAGCTAGCGCTCCGCCCCCACACTCCGGAGTACCTCCCACCTCGCCAGATGATTCGTCTGCTCCTCCTGCTCCTTGAAAAAACACTTGTCATATTTATCAGATCCCCAGAATGCCGGGCGTAGCTGTATTTAAATACTTTGGTTTCGTTGTGCTACAATTTTATGTTCTGAACTAAGTTTTATTGCCGGATTACCATGGGCGAAGTCATCGAGTTTCAATTTCTTGTTCCCTCAATTTTTGACTCGGCTCGCGTCTATCTTGATTCGATTTTTCGACTTACGAGTCTGAGGTTCAAAAAATTGACTTAACAATACTTGGAACCTTGAGATTAGCTCAAAATAATCCGGTGTTTTAGTGACAAATAGACCGAGGTTAGCCAAAAAAACAATGTCGGCCCGCTTAAGTTCTTTCCCTTAGTTGTTTTTCATGTGCTTTGCCATTCCAAACTTGTTCTCTTGCTTGCCATGAAGCCAGTTCGTGTTGGACAGCAACAAAGTCGAAGAGTTAGGTTTTTTGTGCTTACACATTACTAATCCAACTAAAGTATAAGTGACTTAACCCAACCGACATAAAAATACAAAAACAAGAAACAACTTATTATAGCAGTCCCCGGGTCTCTGCTCAGGGTGGCAAAGTTTTTATTGATAAGCTCATCGCCGACATACATACCGACGTATGAGTAGCTCGGTTACATTCACCTCTTAGGTGCAGAAGGGACGAAGCAGTGCAACATTCCATGGTCATTTGGATTCCTCTTCGGACCTGTCCGCTTTGTTCTTTTCCTAGGGCTGTGCATCAATAAGATAGTAGGAATCATTGCGCAAAGCTTTGCTCACAATGAAAGGTCCTTCCCATGGAGGGGATAACTTATGCATGCCATCAGTGCGCTGTATCAGCCGTAGTACCAAATCGCCTTCCCGGAAAACTCAGGTGTTTACTTTCCGGCTATGATAGCGTCAGAGATTTTGCTGATATATGGCGGATCTGGACAAGGCCAGTTCTCTCGCTTCTTCCAACAGATCAACATCATTTTGCTAGGCTTCACGCACTTCGGCTTCTATGTATTGGGTGACTCTTGGCGAATCATGCTCTATGTCGGTTGGTAATACAACTTCTGCCCCATATACCAGAACGAATGACGTGTAGCCTGTTGATCGATTCGGAGTTGTTCTTAAACTCCACAGTACCGCTGGTAGTTCTTCTATCTAGCACCCTGCTGATCTTTGCAGCGGCTCCATGAGACGGGGTTTTATCCCGGACAATACCAGTCCGTTGGATCTTTCCACTTGCCCGTTCAATGCGGGGTGGGCGACTGAGGCGACATCTAACCGGATCTTCTTTTCTTGGCAGATTCTCGCAAACGCTCCTTCAGCGAAATTTGTTCCATTATCAGTTATGATGCTATGGGGATAGCCGTACCTTAGGATTATATCCTTTAGGAATCTTACTGCCGTTGCCCCATCACATTTCCGACTTGGCTTCACTTCAATCCATTTGGTGAACTTGTCAACCATGACTAGAATACGGGTCATCCCTCCTTTAGCTAGCTTAAATGGTCCTACCATGTCTAGGCACCATACAACAAATGGCCATGTAATGGGGATAGTTTTCAGCTCCGACATTGGTAGGTAAGTTTTTGTGGCGTATCTTTGACAACCACTACATTTTCTCACCAAGTCCACTGCTTGCTGCAAAGCACTGGGCCAATAAAATCCATGCCGGAAAGCTTTTGCTACTAAGGCCCTTGAGGAGGCATGGTGGCCACATTCCCCTTGGTGAATATCCCGGAGTATGTCAAGTCCTTCCTCCGGATCAACACACCGTTGTAGTACTGCTGTCACACTTCTTTTGTATAGTTCGGTGTTGATAATTGTATAGGACTTTGCCCTTCTCTGAATCTGCCTTGAACTTATTCCATCATCCGATAAGATTCCCTCTTTCAGGAAATCAAAAATTGGCTTTTCCCAAGTTGGTACAGTCCGTACGGGAAATGGTTCCTCATTAACTTCCATTGCATCCACCGACATAACTCCTACCAGATCAGGCTGAACAGTCCCCCGGTTTGCTGAGGCAGTCCTCCCCGGGTTTGCTGAGGTGCTCCCCCATTCTATCTCCATAGCTGCAGCTCTGATCCGGAGAGTGCCGGGATGTAAATGGAATCTGATTCGGGTGATGGTGTGATAGATGGTTTTCTTAGGTGCTCCAAGGCAACATTTGGCGGGATTGGCTGCCGGGACGAGCCCAACTTGGATAGCATATCTGCCGCCTTGTTTTCAATCCGGGGTATGTGATGGAACTCACATCCCTCAAAAAACCCACTTATCTTTTGAACATGGAATCTATATAGGGTCATGTTAGCATCCAAGGCATCCCAATTTCCACATACTTGATGCACCACCAAATCAGAATCTCCAAAGCATTGTATCTAACGTATCCCTACTTCTTTTGCCACTTTGAGACCATGCACCAATGCTTTGTACTCTGCCACATTATTCGAGGCACTGAAGTGGATTTGAAGGACATACTTCAGTTGATCCTTCTTGGGCGAGGTAAGCACTACTCCAGCGCCCAACCCATCTTTCAGTTTCAATCCATCGAAGTGCATTTGCCCATATTTTGAGTCTAGCAGGGGTGGCTCGTATTGCATTTCAGCCCAGTCCACAAAGAAATCGGCCACGGCTTGTGACTTGATTGCATCCCTTCTTTCAAACTGTGGTGCATAGGGAGCTAACTCGATTGCCCACTTTGCTATCTGGCCACTTGCATCTTTCTTACTCATGATTTCTGAAATGGGCGCCTCACATATCACCTTGATGGGGTGTTCCTCAAAATAGTGTTAGAGTTTTTTGGCTGACATATATACGCCGTATGCCATCTTCTGATAGTGAGGATAGTTCTGTTTCGAGGCTAATAATACCTCACTCAGATAGTACACCGGCCTTTGCACGGATTTTCCTTCCTCTTCGCGCTCCACTATGATTACTGCACTTACGACTCGGTTGGTCGTGGCTACGTAGAGCAACATTGGCTCCTTAGGTAGTGGTGCGGCTAGGATTGGCGCAGTAGATAACATCTTTTTTAACTCTCGAAATGCAAGATCTGCCTGTGGCATCTAGGTGAACTTGTCTGCCTTTTTCATTAGTTGGTAGAGGGGCAAGGCCTTCTCTCCCAACCGACATACGAACCGACTTAACGATGCCAAGCAACTAGTGAACTTCTGCACATCGTTAAGGCATTTTGGCAGTTCCATTCTTTCTATGGCCAGGATTTTCGTCGGGTTAGCTTCAATGCCACGACTAGATACCAAGAAACTGAGTAACTTTCCAGCGGGTACGCCAAAGGTACATTTCTCTGGGTTCCGATTCATTCAGAACCTTCTCAAGTTCGCGAATGTCTGCCGGATATCATCAAGGAGCGTATTGCTTTCCTTGGTTTTTATTACGACATCATCCACATATACTTGCACGTTTCGTTCTATCTGATCATGTAAGCATTTTTGCATGCATCGCTGGTATGTTGCTCCTGCATTACGTAATCCAAATGGCATAGTGCGATAGAAATAAGCCCCATACAGGGTAATAAACACAGTCTTTATTTGATCATCCGGATTCAGGGGTATCTGGTGGAAACTAGAATACGCATCAATGAATGACAGCAGCTCACATCCGGCCATTGAGTCTATGACTTGGTCTATCCTAGGGAGTGGAAATGGATCTTTGGGACATGCCTTATTCAGGTTCGTGTAATCAATACGCATGCGCCATACCACAGCTACGTTTGGATCATCTTTCTTTTTCTCCACCAGCACCAGATTAGAAAGCCAATCCGGGTAGAGTACTTCCATGATAAATCCGGGCGCTAAGAGCCTAGCTATTTCGTCTCCAATGACTTTCCTCCTATCTTCGGCGAAACGCTGGAGAGGTTGCTTCACCGGCTTAGCCCTAGGTCTCACGTTCAATGAGTGCTCAGCCAACTCCCTCGGTACACCTTGCAAATCCTGAGTAGACCAAGCAAAGACATCCTGATTCTCACGGAGGAAGTTGACGAGCTCGCTTTCCTATTTGTTGCTTAACCCGGCACCAATGTTCATGGTGCGCTCTAGGAACTGATCATCGATTGGCACTTTCTTCGTGTCCTTATTTGCTTGGAATGACACGCTCCTATGCGGGTTGGTCAGGGCCGGCATATGTTGTTGCGCGGATTGAGCTAGTGCTGCCACTTCCAGTATCTTCCTTTTTTCTTGAGCTATCACAAGTGACTCGGCTAGATTAGATCCGGCTGAAGCGCACTCGATCGAATGCCGGAAATCCCCTAATATAGTTATCACGCCCCTTGGTCCAGGCAACTTCATCTTAAGGTAACTGATGTGGGTCGTTGCCATGAATTTGTTCAGCGCTGGCCTGCCGAGTAACACGTGATAAGCGCTCTCCAGATTCACCACCTCGAATTCCAAGTTCTCAGTGTGGCAGTTGCCTCTTGTGCTGAATAACACATCAGCCCGGACTTTACCAATTGGCTCACAGGAAATACCCGGTACAATGCCATGAAAGGTGGTCCTCGTTGCTTGCAACATGTTCTCTGTTATCCCCAACTTGTGCATGGTATCCTTGTACATGATGTTGATACTCCTGCCATTGTCAATCAGTACCTTGGAAAACCTTACATTGAGATTCGGCCCGATGAACGTCGGATCCAGGACCAGAGCGTAGGTTCCTGGGCTTGGCATGATCTTTGGGTGATCCTTGATACTCCATGTAATCTCTTGATCCGCCCAAGGCATATACCTTACCAGTGCCAGCACTACTGCGTTCACTTCCATATGCCGGCGCAGCAAGCTTTTCCGGTCGTTCTCTTCCGTGGTGAACACACAGTAGCTTTGATGATGTTCCCTGTACTCATTTCATCCCTCATTCTCGTTGTAACCTTGACCTTGTTGCGGGTTATTGCCCACCTGATGTACCGCATCCCTTCTTTCCGGATTTTTGTCCCTCGGAGGAGGTGGCGGCAACATCAGTTGCTATCCATTTCCCCCTGTCAATAACGGTGGCCGTGGTGCTTCATTCCTAGGTGCTTTGTTTCGAGGTGCCTGAGCATTCCCCGCGCTTCCCTGTTCTAATTTCCCCATCCATTCACATTGCCGAGTTGTATGATTCGCCGGGCTATTCGGGCTTGGCGTATGGAACTTGCAAGGCTAATCCAGCATAGACTCATATGTATATCTCGGTCTATCCTTTTGTTCTTGCCACTGCTTCTTCTGCTCCGGGGTCCAAGGTTTTTTCCCATCATTTTTCTGCTGCCAGTTTTACCCTCCAGTTTTTTGGCGTTGACTAGCTCCGACATTGGATTGATCCCGGTCCACTGCTGCGACCTGTTGCGAGTTGTACCAGTAATCTGGATGTTCATCCCTTCTTTTTCCTCGAAAATTGTTCCTCCTTGATGATCCGGATCCATCTCAGCCGTAATACTCCTCGTTTGCCTTGCTCGACATTAGCCAAGGTTGCGTTGGATTTCCCAAGGCATACGAATCTGCGATTCAGATTGTCTCAGCCAAGGTAGTTGGCATATCTCGTTGTAACCTCTGCCACAACATACTTCCATATCTGCATCCCTGAGCGAACCACGCAATAGCTTGTGATTCAATTACTCCTTCGCACGAGTTTCGCACATTGCACCACCGAGTCAGGAAATATCTATCTGGCTCATTTGGCCTCTGCCGGCATAACACGAGAGTCTGCAGCCTGTTGGGTCTCTTGTACGTACTTGAGAAGTTGCTAATGAACAGCTCCTGGAAATCTAACCAATAGTTGACACTCCCTGGTGGCAAATTGTTTAGCTAAACTCGCGCTGGCCCTTCCAACATCTGCGGCACATACCTTACCGCCCATCTCAAATTTCCTGTTGCAATTTTGACCGTTGTGGCGTAGTCAATTAGCCAATCCTCCAGCCTGGTACTACCATCATAAGTTCGGGTTCCTCTGGCCAGCTGAAAGTTCGGCACTGGTGGCTCGTTCATGATCCGGGGCCCAAAGCATGCCGGACCCGGTGGGCCTTGTAACTCGATTTGCTCTGACCTATAAATCCTATCCAACTTCAACCTTGCATCATCTGGCTGCAAGTTCCTGCTTCCTAGCCTTGATCCCATTATGTGGTGATCTGATCTGGGATATCCGTCATTGACCATAGCCGAATAACCATCATTTTATCTTTCCTGATCCGGACGGTCATTTCGTTGTGCCGCAGCTTGTCCCGCGCTCCCCTCTTGCCGAGGTGCATGTTGTTGCTGTGTCCGATTAAATTTTGCCCCGTTTCCCCGGGATCACGCTGTCTGGCATTGCCGTTGGTAGCATTTCTTTGACCGGCATTGCCTTGGTCATGGTTACCTCGGGCAGCCACACCTCGGCTGGTGTTGTGCCTATCTTCATCAACTTGCACTGCTTTGCCTTTTCCAGCCCTTACCGGGTCATAGGGAACCATCTGTTTGTCTCTTCCTCTAGAGTCCACCACCTCTTCTCTCTGGGGATTGTGACCCGGAGATGATGCGGCTCCTCTGGATCTTGCCGGTTTATTTCTGGCCGAATGTACCACATGTGAGGCTCCTAGTGGTGCCGGGTTAGCCTTGTTCATTTCTTCATTTTGCTGGCAAGCAACTCTTAACAAGTGGTTTACCCTCTATTGCTGCCTTTGTCGGGCCTCTCCGATTAAACCTTCTAACTCGGACGCGGCCGCGTTTGCTGCCCTGAGGTTCTTTATCGGGGTACTGTACCGATCGAACCCTCATGTTACTATCGTGGCTGTTTGACACGGCCTAGGCTCGTACTCCTTGTCAATCTCAGTGATCAGGTTCCTGCCCCGGATTTTCACTCCATCTATACGGTTTGCCTTAGCGTATTCTCTCAAGGTGATGTTCAAGGATTGATGCAGCTCTGCTACCTTCTTTGCCCCAGCTAACATTTTCTGCCTAGTCTCCTCTAACTCAGCTTGTGCCTGAGCCGGATCTACCACAGGTGCTATCGGTGTTGCTAGGCTAACTATTGCTTGCTGGAGCACATTCTCTGGCCTTTCTAGCGGAGGAAACCTAGACCTAGTCTGTTTTGGTATTACCTCTGGCTCTGGTGCCGGATCTTTGCTTGGTCCCGCGTCTGGCATGGTCATCAGGACCTCAACGCTGCTAGTGGGGTGAGTGATATGCACTCCACGAGCTGCGCTGAGAGGTGGCTCGCCTCCCTCGACGATGTGCTGCGGATGAACGCAAGACTCGTCCATGCCGACGTAGATCTTGTGCGCGCCAAGCTTGATGAAGACGCAGTTGCGTGGTGGAGGGTTCCTGCCGAAACTTCTTGCATTGTCGCTGACGTAATCCAGTGCTCCAAAGCGCTGAACCAAGCCTGAGACGACAGGCTCGCCGGTGCTGGAGAAGTTTCTCGTCTAAATTTTCACCCCTGCTAGCACCGCTAGCCCCACGGTGGGCGCCAACTGTCGTGGTGGTGGCACGACAGTTGCCATGGATAGGCTAAAGATGGGGCCAATGAGTGCTAGGGGAATCCAGGGAGGGAGAGTGTGGTGATTTCACGCACGGAAGTTCTTGTATTTCCTCTATCAATGGTGTTTACAAATGCACTTGAGGCCCTCAGCAAGAAGGAGACGTTGTCTCTTACCCCCTACGAAGCAGCCCTAGAGTTCTACCTTAGACAGAGAGAATGATTGATCGACCGACCCCTCTCTATGGAGGCCCCAGTGCTCCTTGTATAGGGACCCCGGGTTACAATTTTAGGGCACAGGTGGTAGCATATTCTACGAATATGCTCCTTTCCTAAAGCAGATGCTTCTTTATTCTCTTTAATGGCTCGTCCAGGCTTTGGACATAACCCACAGCGTAATCCTTATCTTTTGGCATCACCAGACACAGGCTACGTCATCCGGCTCTGTCTGCGTCACCTTGGTCGCCCCTGACCCGCTGGTCCTCTTCTTTACTTTACTTAGCTCATGCAACAGCCAATAAAGCCACATGTTAACCAGCAGGGGATTCCTTCTCTTGGAAGCTAAGATAATAAGGCTAGCATATAGCTAATCTGGGTTACCCAGCTACCTGCAAAACAGCTAGACAAGGCCGGCATAAATCTTATGCCGGCCAGACCGTAGTCAAGGAGATGCTCCATGGGCCAGGTCACACCGTGATTCGGCCTGCCTTGAGGTGACCCGGTCAGCATTTGCTTTGACCGCGCCGTACCCCGGCTAACTTGGCCATACCTCGGGGGTATCCCCCCAACAATTTGTAAGACTATTATGGTTTGTAATGGATGATGTGCTGTGCTACCAATTCTATAATGTCTCGCAAAAATGGTAATCATGGGATTGCGATGTATGGCATAATAGGCATCTGGACTTAAAAATCCGGGTGTTCACATCAGGAAACACTATTTTCATAATAATATGATTATAGGTTATTTACCAAATGGTAATAACCTACTATTACAGTTCTAGTGGTAAAGGAACATAATACCTAGGACTTAACAACCAATGTCGCCAGTGACTCTGGCGGCTTATATTACGCGGTAACCATAAGACTTGGAATGGGATAGGAAAGTCAGCTGTATTTTCTTTTCTTTCTCATGAATCCGGATGCGCAAGCCATGGCTGTTATCCTCGTAGCATGAGTATGTAATTCGTAGAGGATATGTGGCATATGGGTGGGAGGCCTCAAAGTCCAATGGTAGTTATGGCATCTATAATTGTTTGTACTCCCCATTGTCGTAATTCTATATGTGGGCTTGGCATAAATCAAGGGGACATGCAGGGTTGCGGAGAGGGAAGTGATTGGCTTGGATCTTATACTGGGCCCCATACCATGGAAGTATGGACAAGCTCGCCACTTGGATGTGCAACAAGGCTATGGTCTCTTATGGGTAAAGCAACACACCTCTACACAGAGTAAAAAGTGTGGCGTGTTACTCCCTGTTCTGGGAAGGAGCTACGAACACGGAAGGAAAGGAAGTCCAAGAAGTTCTGGTAAACATGTGAAGGCTAACGGACATAGCTTTTTAGAATAAAAGCAACCTTTGAAGAAATGTTTACAAAAACTCATAGTCTACGACCTATGGTCTGTGGTTGTAGATAGTGCATCATACACTCCTTTTTAGTGAACTTGCTGAGTATGCTCGTACTCAATTGTACCTTCTTAACCCTAGCTAGGTTCTTAAGCCTTGAATACATCATTAACACCAACTCGTGCTCAAGGAGTCACCACCGGAAGCTCAAGTTCTTTAATAAATTAAATGGAGTCAACATACACATCAGCTGAAGTGAAGATGAAGTTCTTGATTAGATATAAGTATATTCTCTAGCCATAAAACCTACTTGTGTAGAGCATTGCAATAGCAGCAATGGCAAGCCAAATAGTTTCAATACTAGTCTTATTAGTATGATAGTTCTGAGTCGTTATTTCTGGTTTTTCTTTGTAAGAAGTTGTTTTCTTCCTCTTTAACCTAGAGTGTTCTCTAAATCTTTTGTAAAGATTGAAGTTGTAATCTATAGTCATGTCTTGGACCTGCTATCTTTCTGTTGTACCACTCTGAGGGATGTAATACTAGTGGAATGATGTTTCATTGGTTTTATGTCAACGACTATAGTGTACTGCATCATGCAGTGGTATGCTGGGTCACCGCAGGCCCCACCCGCGTTCCCTCAAGGTAGCGGCGTCAGCTTGCCCTAGTGGCATTCCCTTTTAGGCCTTGTTCCCTCCGGGAACTTGGCCCAATAGGGAAGTTGCCCCATTTTTCATAATTAAATATTATTTTATTATTAATTAAAATAATTAATATAAAAATACATCAATAAATCCTTTTGACTCGAAACACCTTTCGGTTCATTCCGAACAACTTCGGATCCTCTCGAAACGATTCCGGTTCTCTCACGGAACGCTTCTGGTTTCTAACTTCTCTTTCCATCAATTTTGGAATGATCTCTAGGCATCGTAATGCCCTTAAGTGTGTTACCCTACAGTTCGGTAATGGCATAGATGTAACTACCTCGGTGAATTACGCTCTTAGTTAATGCCTGGATGAACGAAAGTGGTTAAAATAGTACGGTGGGGCCCAGGGCCACTCACGCTAGACCTTTCGGCCGTCCTAACCACTTTCAAACAACGGGACAAAAACGAGCGGCGTAATCGGCAGGCGAAGGGATCAACTACATACACAAGTGGATATGTATGCAAGCCACATACAACATATGCAAGCCACATACAACAGTACATCAGAGCCATTCCATCTAAAAGAAATAGAAATATTGCAACGCCATACGGCAAGATCCAAACATCCTAGATAGATATAATAATTTAGGATAGCTCCTCATACATCACACATCAGAGTATTAGGCGGAAGCAGAAAACAAGATCCGAGTACGGATAAGAAGCAAATTGGCATAAGATGCCCCATAAATAAACACATCCCGCCCACAGATCACATGGATCCCCGTTCCCGGAATCTCTACACCGAATGATCGTTGCCAACATCATCTGTCTCTTCCACCCAGTATCCAACTTGCGGGTACACCTGTTCATCTGAATCAAACAATTTATCGTGTGAGACCCTAGGGGTACTCAGCAAGTCTTAATGCCGCTAAAGGGGACACAACCTGGGGTGACGCAATTGCAGCAAAAGATAATACCTAGCAATTCTATAGAGACTTGCTAACCTTCTGCCTAACCAATGATAGACGGAAGTCCGTGGATTAAGAACAACAGTTATAACAGTATAGTTAACAGATCCATCCCCCTCCTCGCTTACCAACGAGGAAGCGGACGAACAACCCCCCATCATCCGTTGGCAGTTTTATTAACCATTCCATGAGTGTTGCACTATTTACTAGTCAAGTACTTGGTCAATTTAAAAGCGGTACTTTAGTTATGCTTGTCTATGATCGAGAAACTGTGCTCCAAGTCGTCCATAACCGCGGACACGGCTTTCAGAAAGAATTACCCTGCAGGGGTGCACGAATAGCAACACACACTCGATCAACCTCGGAAAAACCAAATCGAAACCCAACGAGGCATTCACGACAAAGCAATCACAGGATTCAGAAACATTTAAGGGGGCCACCCCATCAAGCTACCCGCAACGAAGTTGGCCGGCTCCGAGACGGACCCAAGGTTTGTGTCAATGGCTGTAAATGACTGGGAACCCGAAATTGTGACTGGGCTTGTCGATACCGCGAAAACATTCCACGATCCAAAACAGTACAGGTGCTCCACGCACAATCTTAAATAAAGCAGTAACATGGCATAAGTACAGAATAGTAATAAAGCCCCAAACTACTTGTGGCCCCAAGAAATAAGAATCAATCAAGCTCTGGCTCAGGGGGGTCCATAAGGCCTCCTGGATGTGGATAGTGCGAATAGTCAAGGAACAGGAATCAAGTACTCGGGGTCCTACGGGACACAAGTGAGCCTGAAAAACCAAATAGCAGATATTGCTCACCGGTGCCTCTTTCATTAGTTATCCCATTACTCCTCAGGTTATGTTGTTTAGGTACCTCGTTATCCATCAGACACTCACATACCCTACTCATGCTTTTCTACGACTCGCATGGCTCAAACAACTCCTGTAGTAATGGCTCATGGGACGGAACAGGCTTAATGTGGTTTAAAAGTAAAGGCTATGCAGCACTTGGGATTCAATTTAATGCAATCGCGACTCAATGATGCAAGAATAAGATAGAGGCAATAGGTACTGTATGTATGCAAGCATGTGGTAGTGCTTGCCTGGCAGCTCAGTTGAAGCGAGAGATGGATCTGGGTAATACTCCTGGGACTCCTGGTAATTCTCCTGCTGGGCGTCGCGGGCTCGCTGGTGGGCTTGGATCGGCGCGAGGAGCGGCGAAGCGTCGGGGAGGCAGACGCTCCGTCGGCTAGGGTTTCCTGCAGGGCGGCGAGGCGCGGGGTTGCTGGGGAGCTTCTCCTTCGCGTAGGCGCGGTCGGGGTGGTGCAGGGGGTTGTCCTGGATCTCCTCAGCCACCGCACGGTCGCGCTGCGGGGCTGGTTCGTCGGGGCGGGGTGGTTGCTGGCGGCGACCAGCGTCGCCTGCTGGTGGACGGAGAGGAAGGAGGGGAAGAAGGGGGCGTCTCGGGGTGGATCTGGGCCAGCCCTGAGAGCCGTGGGGAGGGAGGAAAAGAAGGGAGAGGGAGGAGGAGAGGGAGGCGTGCACGGCAGGGAAAAGGGGGCTCGGGCTTTGCCCTTTTTCCCTCGAGCACGTGCTCGGCCAGGCTAGGGCTCGTCTTGGGGGCTGGACGGCGGCAGAAGGGACTGCAGGTGGGGCTTGGCGTAGCGCAGCTGTAGGGTGGGGCTAGCACGAGGGAGAGAGAAGAGAGGGAGGGTTAGCTAGGCTAGGTTAGATGGCATGGCTCGGGTTAGGGTTTGGAGCTAGGGTTAGGGTTAGGCTGTGGCTTAGCTTAGAGAGAGGAGGGGCTAACCGAGGTGTGGGTCAGGTGGTCATGCTAGAGAGAGAGAGGAGAGGATTAGAGTTATGGTTTAGAGGAAAATTAGAGAGAGAGAGAGAACTAGCTAGGTTAGATTTTATTAGGTTTTAGATTTTAATTTTTGATTATGAGGCCAAAACAAGAAGATCCATGGGGCTTGAGCTTGCATGATCTAATGTGGAAGAGAGACAAGAAATAAAGAAAGAGGAAGAAAAGAATTAGGTGGAGAGGTTCTCATATGATCATACATGTAGAAAAAGAATAAAATAAAAGAAAAGAAAAGAATGTGGATAAGACCATCCCAAGTGGAGCATGGTGGAGGCTAGATTGATCATGAGGTGGAGGTGAAAAGAATTCTAAGAGAAAGAAAAAGAAAAGAATTATGGGGTAAGCCTCATATGGTCCATACATGGTGAAATAATACTAAAAGAAGATGATATGGTTGTGACTAAGGGGAGGTGGAGTGGTAGGAGATGGATTCCAAGATAGGATCCACTAAACCCAAAGAAAAACCAAAGAAGAGAAAGGTGGTGAAGAATTGTGCATGGCCCATGCAAAATAATAATGCCATTATTTATTTTGTGAAGACAATAATAATATGATGGCATCAATCTTATGCATTTCCAAGAAGTGGGATAAAACCATGCAAAAGAATTAAGGGACTAGATCCACCCTATTGCCCATGAGCTAAATGAAACCCCAAATTAAAACAAACAAGCTCATGATCTAGTAGGATGGTGGAATGATAAAGTGATAGAAAGAAAGGTGGTGGAATGGAAATAAAAGATATGCCCCCAACTCAACTTGGGCATTTAAACAATATATCAATAACCAAATACAATATCAAGAGGCAAATACAATTAATAATGCATGTGATAGAAGAGCCAAAAGAAAAGGAGTTTTATATGATGCTCAAATGCAAGGTGGCATGATGACATGAGCATGATATGATTATGATGCAATAATAATCTCTATGGAGTAGCCAATATCTTACTAGGACAAGTAGCATTACAATTGTTAGACAATTGGGGTGCTACAACTCTCCCCCACTAAACAGGAATCTCGCCCCGAGATTCTAGGAAGAAGAAGACTCAAAGAGGGTAGGATACTTGGCACGGAGCTCGTCTTCACGTTCCCAGGTGGCTTCATCAACGGAATGGTGCGACCACTGCACCTTGCAGAACTTGATGGACTTGTTGCGAGTCCTTCTTTCTGCGACTTCAAGAATTTTTGTGGGGTGTTCTTGATAAGAAAGGTCTTCTTGGAGATTGATGAGTTCATGGTCCACGGTCCTGCCGGGATCCTTGAAGCACTTCTTGAGTTGAGAGATGTGGAAAACATCATGGACTTTGAGTTGTTCAGGGAGCTCAAGAGCATAAGCAACTTCTCCTCTTCTTCCATGAATTTTGAAAGGACCGATGTATCTAGGAGCCAGCTTTCCTTTGATACCAAAGCGGTGCGTGCCTCTCATGGGAGTGACACGAAGGTAAACGAGATCACCAGGGACATACTCCATGTCCGTGTGCTTTCTGTCATAATTGCTCTTCTGACGACTTTGAGCAATCTTCAGATTTTCAAGAATGACGTGAACTTTCTCCTCCGCTTGAGTTACAATGTCGGGGCCAAACAATATTCTTTCACCTGCGCCCGACCAACCAATCGGAGTTCTGCATTTGCGACCGTAGAGAGCCTCAAATGGTGCCATCTTTAGACTTTTCTGGAAACTGTTGTTGTAAGAGAATTCAGCATAAGGAAGACATTCTTCCCACTTCATGCCGAAAGAGATAACGCAAGCACGGAGCATATCTTCTAGAATCTGATTGATCCTTTCAACTTGTCCTTGCGACTGAGGGTGGTAAGCTGTGCTGAAGTTTAACTTTGTCCCCAAAGCATTTTGGAAACTTCCCCAGAACTTGGAAGTGAAAATGCTTCCACGGTCTGATCTGATCTCAAGAGGAACTCCATACAGAGAGACAATTCTGTTGATATAGAGCTCAGCCAACTGAATTGCAGAAATTGTTTCCTTGACTGGAAAGAAGTGAGCTACTTTGGAAAGCCTGTCAATGACAACAAAGATTGCATTGTTGCCCTTCTGCGACCTTGGAAAACCAGTGATGAAGTCCATCTCTACTTTCTCCCATTTCCATTCCGGAGGCTTCAATGGCTGTAGAAGACCGGAAGGTTTCTGATGGACAGCTTTAACTCTGCGACACACATCGCACTCTGAGACATACTTGGCACAATATCGTTTCAAACCAGGCCACCAATATTGTGTTTTCAAGTCCATGTACATCTTAGTGCTTCCAGGGTGGATAGAAAGAACAGAATCATGCGCCTCCTTGAGAACTTGCTCTCTTAAACCCGGGTAGTTCGGAACAAACATCCGGTGTTCAAAGAAAAGAGTGCCTTGGTCATCTACGTGAAAAGACTCATACTTCGGAAGTTGAATGTTGGAGATGATCTTTTTAGTGTAAGGATCCCCAAGTTGAATGGAACAGACCTTTTCTTCCAAGAGAGGTGTTGCTAGAAGGTTCAGAAGATACCCTTGATCCACAATTTCAAGGTTGAGCTTACGGAATTCCTCGCACAAGAGAGGCTGTTGTTCTTCCACCATGAGGTTATTGACATAAGCTTTTCGGCTGAGAGCATCTGCCATGACATTAGCTTTGCCCGGAGTGTAGTTGATGGTCAAATCGAAGTCATTGATTGTTTCAATCCACCTCCTCTGACGAAGGTTGAGATCAGGCTGTGTGAAGATATACTTCAGACTCTTGTGATCAGAAAAGATCTCACAACGGTTGCCAAGCAAGTAATGCCTCCATACTTTCAAAGCAAAGACAACTGCTGCGAGTTCGAGGTCATGTGTAGGATAGTTGATCTCATGCGTCTTCAACTGACGAGATGCGTAAGCAACAACTTGCTTTTCTTGCATAAGGACCGCACCCAATCCTTGCAATGAAGCATCACAGAAAATCTGGAAAGGCTTTGATGTATCTGGAGTAACCAAGACTGGTGTGGAAGTGAGCTTCTTTTTGAGTGTTTCAAAGCTTGCTTGACATGCAGGAGTCCAAAGATATTTCTTGCCTTTCTTGAGGAGATCGGTAAGAGGCTTCGCAATCTTTGAGAAGTTTTAAACGAAGCGACGACAGTAACTGGCCAAACCAAGGAAACTTCGGACTTCTTTGACATTTATGGGTGGAAGCCAATCCATAATTGTCTTAATAGTTTCTGGGTTAACGGCAATGCCCTTGGCAGAGATGACGTGACCAAGGTAGGTGACTTGAGGCAGCCAAAACTCACACTTGGAGAACTTTGCATACAGGCGGTTCTCACGAAGCTTGTTTAGGACACAACGAAGGTGTTCTTCATGTTCTTCTTTTGACTTAGAATAGACTAGAATGTCATCCAGATAGACCACAACGAACTTATCAAGATACTCCATGAAAACCAAGTTCATAAGCCTCGAGAAGGTGGCAGGTGCATTGGTGAGACCGAAAGACATGACCGTGTACTCATACAGGCCATAGCGGGTGGTGAAAGCTGTTTTAGGAACATCTTCCTTGCGAATCTTGATTTGATGGTAACCACTTCTCAAATCAAGCTTAGAGAATACCACAGCTCCAGCTAGCTGATCGAAGAGATCATTAATCCGTGGAAGGGGATATTTATTCTTGATTGTTTTAGCATTGAGTGCCCGATAGTCAACACAAAGTCTATCAGTCTTGTCTCGCTTCTTCACAAAGATGGTTGGACTACCCCAAGAAGAAGTACTGTGCTGACTGAAACCCAACTTCTCTTGTTCATCCAACGGACGCTTAAGTTCAGCCAACTCAGCAGGACCCATTTTATAAGGCCGCTTGGAGATAGGAGCGGTACCAGGTTCAAGTTCAATGACAAAATCAACCTCACGATCCGGAGGCATACCTGGCAACTCTTCAGGAAAGACATCTGGAAATTCACAAACTACAGGAACACTCTGAATACCTTCCATAGCATCATCATTCAGAGCCGCCAAAGAATAAAGCTGAATTGCAGGAGTCAGACTTGGAGAATAGACTATATGGCCTTCAGGAATTTTCAGAGAAACCGAACGTTCAGCACAATCAATCACAGCTGCATTTGCTGTCAACCAATCCATGCCCAAGATAACATCAATATCAGAATTGCCCAGAACAATTAAGGAAGCCGGAAAAGAAGAACCACCAATCTCAATTTGATTGCCATGGCTGATCTTAGTAGATAACAATCTTGCCCCGGGAGAAAGAACCATCAACTTTTTACCCAGCTGGTCTATAACAAGCTCATGCTCATTTGCAAATTTGTGAGAAACGAAAGAATGTGAAGCACCAGAATCAAACAAAACTTGTGCAGGAACTGAGTTAACAGGAAGCATACCCATGACAACTCCAGGTGCATGCTCAGCTTGAGCGACGTTGACACAGTTGGCACGAGCAACCGTAGATCCTGGCTTAGTGTTGATGTTGAGAGCCCGAGGTGGAGGTGCACGAATCATAGGAGCACTTGCCGCTGGTCTTGGAGGTGGTGGTGGAAGAGCTTTGTTGTTCATTGGACAATTCCATTGCTGATGGCCAGTGTTTCCACAAGTATAACAAGCACCAGGTGGACGTGGAGCAACGTAGCCAGGGACTCCGTCAGGCGCTCCAGGGTAGTTGTGGTTGTAGCCCCTGGGAGTCGCAGTGAAGGAGTTTGGTGGCCTTGGTGCGTAGCTTGAAGGTCTTGGTGGAGCAGGGAGCGACGGTGGGGTGTTAGGAACCCAGACACGACGCTTAGAAGGAGCTGTCATAGCAGAAGAGCTTGCTGTATCACGGCTGTGTTTCTTTGACTCCTCAAACACTTGCCTACTTGCTTCTTCCTGCAGAGCTGTGTGTTGAAGTTCCAGGAAAGATGCTGGCCTTGCATGAGTGATTGCATATTTGATGGAAGCATTGAGGCCTTGCCGAAACGTCTTTTGCTTCTTCTTGTCATCAGAGATCTCATCGCCACCATAACGAGACAGGTTCATGAAGTTTCTGATGTAGGTGTTGACATTGTCAGTGCCCTGCTTGAGGTTGAGAAACACTTCCTTCATCCTTTCCATGACAATTTCTGACAGATATTGCTCTTTGAAAGCAGCAGTGAACCGCTCCCAAGTAGGCTGAAAACCAGAAAGATCTGCCTTGAGATAATTTTCCCACCAGAGAGCTGCATCTCCCTTCAGAAGGTGAGTAGCACACTTGACCCATTCTTGCTCGGGCACATCCGCAGTCATCAGCAACCTTGACACTTCACGAAGCCAATCATCCGCATCAAGTGGCTGATCAGACACTTCAAATTGGCGTGGGTTGAACTTGAGAAAACTCTTGATGTCTCCTCGCTTGGGAGGTGGAGGTAGCGGAGCAAACTCATTCCTCCTGACATTTTCCTCGAAGCGCTGCTGATTCTGCTGCATAGTACCCAAAGCATTTGCAATACTTGCCAAAGCAGCCCCAAGTTCCGGTGGTATATCCTCCTCAGAACGGCGTGGTGGTGCCATCCTGTGATTGTATAAACACCAATCAGTACTATAATGGAGAATGATAATAATCCAAAATAGTACTAAAATGGAATTAATCAAGATTAAAGAATGCAATTCACTGAGATGATATTAAAATATCAACAAAGTTCAAGGCAATTAGAAGATTTTAAGCATAACATACACGACTGAACAAGGAGTGTGGTATACAACTAACAAAGAAAAATTTTCCGCAAATTTTGGCATTAAAATACCACTATATGCGCAAAACCGCTTAACGAATCAAGATTAGTAACTCTACTATTTCAATATAAAAAAGCAAATGACAAAAGTAGTGGTATGGTCGCGACTCCATCCCGCACTCAAATCATTACTCCGCACATGAATCAGTAAAATACATATCTCAACAACTTCTCCTTAAGATGAACCTAGAGATTGTTAACTAGGGAAACGAACACCCCAAACAAGATAACGTCGGATAACAAAGAGTAAGATAGATCGCATCGGTGTACAATGAATTAGAATAGATCGCGTCGGTTTACAAAGGGCTGTCGGTAGGGAATGTACCAACAGTTGATAACCAAAAGGCAGATAGTGATAACATTTGGATGCAACAGATAGACAAGGAGTTCACACACACACACAAACATAACCTATGGTACTACGGAACCCAGAACACGTGAATCCTAGTTTGAAGTTTAGAAGAGGATTGAAAACGTTACACTTCCTTACCAGAACAAGCGTGGGTGGGTGGGTAAGAAGAAAAATGGAAGCAATCTTACTCTCACGTTTGTTTTCCCCTAATATACATAACTACCAAAATATTTGCTAGACAGACAACGACCATTTTGGCTGAGACCCTGAAGGGCGGGATGGCTCTGATACCAATTGTAACTACCTCGGTGAATTACGCTCTTAGTTAATGCCTGGATGAACGAAAGTGGTTAAAATAGTACGGTGGGGCCCAGGGCCACTCACGGTAGACCTTTCGGCCGTCCTAACCACTTTAAAACAACGGGACAAAAACAAGCGGCGTAATCGGCAGGCGAAGGGATCAACTACATACACAAGTGGATATGTATGCAAGCCACATACAACAGTACATCAGAGCCATTCCTTCTAAAAGAACTAGAAATATTGCAACGCCATACGGCAAGATCCGAACATCCTAGATAGATATAATAATTTAGGATAGCTCCTCATACATCACACATCAGAGTATCAGGCGGAAGCAGAAAACAAGATCCGAGTACGGATAAGAAGCAAATTGGCATAAGATGCCCCATAAATAAACACATCCCGCCCACAGATCACACGGATCCCCGTTCCCGGAATCTCTACACCGAATGATCGTTGCCAACATCATCTGTCTCTTCCACCCAGTATCCATCTTGCGGGTACACCTGTTCATCTGAATCAAATAATTTATCGTGTGAGACCCTAGGGGTACTCAGCAAGTCTTAATGCCGCTAAAGGGGACACAACCTGAGGTGACGCAATTGCAGCAAAAGATAATACCTAGCAATTCTATAGAGACTCGCTAACCTTCCGCCTAACCAATGATAGACGAAATTCCGTGGATTAAGAACAACAGTTATAACAGTATAGTTAACAGATCCATCCCCCTCCTCGCTTACCAACGAGGAAGCGGACGAACAACCCCCCATCATCCGTTGGCAGTTTTATTAACCATTCCATGAGTGTTGCACTATTTACTAGTCAAGTACTTGCTCAATTTAAAAGCGGTACTTTAGTTATGCTTGTCTATGATCGAGAAACTGTGCTCCAAGTCGTCCATAACTGCAGACACGGCTTTCAGAAAGAATTACCCTGCAGGGGTGCACGAATAGCAACACACACTCGATCAACCTCGGAAAAACCAAATCGAAACCCAACGAGGCATTCACGACAAAGCAATCACAGGATTTAGAAACATTTCAGGGGGCCACCCCATCAAGCTACCCGCAACGAAGTTGGCCGGCTCCGAGACGGACCCAAGGTTTTTGTCAATGGCTGTAAACGACTGGGAACCCGAAATTGTGACTGGGCTTGTCGATACCGCGAAAACATTCCACGATCCAAAACAGTACAGGTGCTCCACGCACAATCTTAAATAAAGCAGAAACATGGCATAAGTACAGAATAGTAATAAAGCCCCAAACTACTTGTGGCCCCAAGAAATAAGAATCAATCAAGCTCTGGCTCAGGGGGGTCCATAAGGCCTCCCGGATGTGGATAGTGCGAATAGTCAAGGAACAGGAATCAAGTACTCGGGGTCCTACGGGACACAAGTGAGCCTGAAAAACTAAATAGCAGATATTGCTCACCGGTGCCTCTTTCATTAGTTATCCCATTACTCCTCAGGTTATGTTATTTAGGTACCTCGTTATCCATCAGACACTCACATACCCTACTCATGCTTTTCTACGACTCGCATGGCTCAAACAACTCCTGTAGTAATGGCTCATGGGACGGAACAGGCTTAATGTGGTTTAAAAGTAAAGGCTATGCAGCACTTGGGATTCAATTTAATGCAATCGCGACTCAATGATGCAAGAATAAGATAGAGGCAATAGGTACTGTATGTATGCAAGCATGTGGTAGTGCTTGCCTGGCAGCTCAGTTGAAGCGAGATATGGATCTGGGTAATACTCCTGGGACTCCTGGTAATTCTCCTGCTGGGCGTCGCGGGCTCGCTGGTGGGCTTGGATCGGCGCGAGGAGCAGCGAAGCGTCGGGGAGGCAGACGCTCCGTCGGCTAGGGTTTCCTACAGGGCGGCGAGGCGCGGGGTTGCTGGGGAGCTTCTCCTTCGCGTAGGCGCGGTCGGGGCGGTGCAGGGGGTTGTCCTGGATCTCCTCAGCCACCGCACGGTCGCGCTACGGGGCTGGTTCGTCGGGGCGGGGTGGTTGCTGGCGGCGACCGGCGTCGGCTGCTGGTGGACGGAGAGGAAGGAGGGGAAGAAGGGGGCGTCTCGGGGTGGATCTGGGCGAGCCCTGAGAGCCGTGGGGAGGGAGGAAAAGAAGGGAGAGGGAGGAGGAGAGGGAGGCGTGCATGGCAGGGAAAAGGGGGTCGGGCTTTGCCCTTTTTCCCTCGAGCACGTGCTCGGCCAGGTTGGGGCTCGTCCTGGGGGCTGGACGGCGGCAGAAGGGACTGCAGGTGGGGCTTGGCGTAGCGCAGCTGCAGGGTGGGGCTGGCACGAGGGAGAGAGAAGAGAGGGAGGGTTAGCTAGGCTAGGTTAGATGGCATGGCTCGGGTTAGGGTTTGGAGCTAGGGTTAGGGTTAGGGTGTGGCTTAGCTTAGAGAGAGGAGGGGCTAACCGAGGTGTGGGTCAGGTGGTCATGATAGAGAGAGAGAGGAGAGGATTAGAGTTATGGTTTAGAGGAAAATTAGAGAGAGAGAGAGAACTAGCTAGGTTAGATTTTATTAGGTTTTAGATTTTAATTTTTGATTATGAGGCCAAAACAAGAAGATCCATGGGGCTTGAGCTTGCATGATCTTATGTGGAAGAGATACAAGAAAGAAAGAAAGAAAGAGGAAGAAAAGAATTAGGTGGAGAGGTTCTCATATGATCATACATGTAGAAAAAGAATAAAAGAAAAGAAAAGAAAATAAAAGAATGTGGATAAGACCATCCCAAGTGGAGCATGGTGGAGTCTAGATTGATCATGAGGTGGAGGTGAAAAGAATTCTAAGAGAAAGAAAAAGAAAAGAATTATGGGGTAAGCCTCATATGGTCCATACATGGTGAAATAATACTAAAAGAAGATGATATGGTTGTGACTAAGGGGAGGTGGAGTGGTAGGAGATGGATTCCAAGATAGGATCCACTAAACCCAAAGAAAAACCAAAGAAGAGAAAGGTGGTGAAGAATTGTGCATGGCCCATGCAAAATAATAATGCCATTATTTATTTTGTGAAGACAATAATAATATGATGGCATCAATCTTATGCATTTCCAAGAAGTGGGATAAAACCATGCAAAAGAATTAAGGGACTAGATCCACCCTATTGCCCATGAGCTAAATGAAACCCCAAATTAAAACAAACAAGCTCATGATCTAGTAGGATGGTGGAATGATAAAGTGATAGAAAGAAAGGTGGTGGAATGGAAATAAAAGATATGCCCCCAACTCAACTTGGGCATTTAAACAATATATCAATAACCAAATACAATATCAAGAGGCAAATACAATTAATAATGCATGTGATAGAAGAGCCAAAAGAAAAGGAGTTTTATATGATGCTCAAATGCAAGGTGGCATGATGACATGAGCATGATATGATTATGATGCAATAATAATCTCTATGGAGTAGCCAATATCTTACTAGGACAAGTAGCATTACAATTGTTAGACAATTGGGGTGCTACAATAGACATGATCGAGACAGTCTCGAATAAATGATCAATAGCAGGACCGAGATGCCCATAATGACCCCTGTGCATTCCACGATGTCAACGTCATTTCAAACCATAAACATTGAATCCAATTCCCTTGTTACTTCGATACCTGACTTGTCCAAGATCTGATCATCGGTATCATGATACCTTGTTCAATTTCTATTCCAACAAGTGTTGTTTTACTCATTCACATGATATTTCATCCCCATGATCTAGTCATATGGTGCATAACTTATGGATGTAATTCACCGAGTGGGCCCAGTGTATCTTTCCGTCACACATGAGAACAATCATGATACATGTGCCTCAATGTATCCCTCTGGAATACCCAACATACACATTTATACCCAGTTACGGTCATGATGCTTGATGCAGTCAAAGCAGCCTTGGGTGATAGTGATTAAATATGATCTCATGGTCTAAGGATTAGGACATTTCGTTCCTAACTATTGCAACAATTATAGGTGCATAATGTCCATCACATCAAATTCTAGATGATATGACTTTGTCTTTCATGTTAGTATTGAAGTACTATGATCCCAGCTTTGAATGTTTTACAAATAATTTGATCAAGTCTTTGATGGTGCATGTCACCTCAAAAATTATTCTTTCTTTTTATCACTTACCTACTCGAGGACGAGCAGGAGTTAAGCTTGGGGATGTTGATACATTGCAAATGTATCTATAATTTTTGATGTTCCATGCTTAGTTTTATCCACTTTCTTGTGTTTTGTTCCAACTTTGGAGTACATTTCTTATGATTTCTTGGACTAACCTATTAACAAGAGCCACAGTGCTAGCTGCCTGTTTTCTGCTGTTTTTGGTTCCAGGAAAGTCAGAAAATGAATATTCTCGGAATTGGATGGGAAAAAAGCCAAAGTGCCTATTTTTCCGGAAGTCATCCAGTGCCAGAATACGAGACGGAGAAGGGCCAGAGGCCGGCCACACCACCTGGCCGCGCGGCCAGGCTTGGCCCGCGCCAGGGGTGGTGTGGCCAGCCCAGGCACCCCCTCGGCCTCCCCTTCCGACTATAAGATTCCCTTGGGGCGTAAATCCTAAGGACCCAATCAAAAATCCACGAAAGAGTCTGTAGCCGCCGTCATATCCGTCCCTAGGTCGGGAGGGATCTGAAGCTCTTCCCGGTACCCTATCAGAGAGGGGATTTCACCCTGGAGGCCTTCTTCATCACCATGCAAGCCTCCGGTGTGACGTGTGAGTAGTTCATCCTTGGTCTACAGATCCATGTAGTAGCTAGATGGCTGGTTTTCCTCCTTTGTGCTTTCATGTCTAGATCTTGTGAGCTCCATTCATGATCAAGATCATCTATTTGTAATTTTGTATGTTGTGTTTGCGGGGATCCGATGGATATTGAGATACTATTTCATATTGATTATTGATTCTATCATGTCTTTGTTATTTGTGATCTTGCATGCTTTCCGTTGTTAGTAGCTATCTTGGCCAAGTAGATGCTAGCAACTCCAAGAGTTAGTATTTATGCTCCATAGTGGGTTCATGCCTCTGATAATCTGGGGAAGTGACAGAAATCTCTAAGGTACTAGATGTGTTGTATCTACTAGGGAGAAAAGAACAATCCTTTGTTCATAGAACAATCGTATTGTTTACTTTACACGTAGTTAGTAAAGCAATAATCTGTTGCTTGCAACTTAATACTGGAGGGGGTTGGGATGATAACCTGAAGGTGTATGCCCAATCAAGTTCCAAAGGAGTCAAGATGATTAGTATATGCATGTATTGCTTTCTCGATGTTTGTCAATTGCCCCGCTGTAATTTGTTCACCTAGCATGTTATCTATCTTAAGGAGAGCCACCTCTAGTGAACTATGGATCCCGGTCCTTGTCTTTTACATTCAATCTACAAACTGTTTACTTCTTTGTGTTTACTTTCTGCAAACTATTACTTCTTTCCATTCGATACATTTAATCCTTTGTTTTCTGCAAAACACGGTGAGATTGACAACCTCATCGCAAGTTGGGGACAAAGTTATGTGGTTGTGTTGTGCAGGTCTCCACGTTGCTACTAGCACCAGTAGTGTGCCCTGCCAAAGCTCAGCTAGTAACACCTTTGGGGTGTTTCCTTGATCCTACTGGTTCGATTAAACCTTGGTTTCATAACTGAGGGAAACTTGCTGCTGTGCTCATCATACCTTCCTCTTGGGGTTCCCAACGAGCTCTACATCATCATTGCTCCAGCATTTTTCTGGGCGCCATACTCAGAGCCATCAAGCATTTTTCTAGGGCTGTTGCCGGAGAGTCAAGGACATCTTCACAAGGGGAGTCCCTCATAACCAATCTCTTTACTTTGTTATTTTTGTTTTGCTTAGTTTCTTTTTGCTTTGTTTGCTTGTTTCTTTATCAAAAACCAAAAAAATTAGTTTTACAAGTTTGCTTTCTTATTTGAAAACACACAAAATGACTACTCTTGAAAACACTAAGTTGTGTGACTTCACTAGCACCAACAACAATGATTTTATGAGCACACCTATTGCTCCACCTGTGCCTGAAGATACTTTCTTTGAGATAAAACCTGCTTTACTCAATCTTGTTATGAGAGAACAATTTCCTGGTATTGGTAATGAAGATGCTGCTTCCCATCTAAATAACTTTGTTGAACTTTGTGAGATGCAAAAGCATAGGGATATAGATGGTGATATTATTAAGCTGAAATTGTTTCCTTTCTCTTTGAGAGGAAAAGCTAAAGAATGGTTGAATTCCTTAACTAGGAATAGTATTGATTCTTGGACTAAATGCAAAGATGCTTTTATTGGAAAATACTATCCTCCTGCTAAGATTATATCCATGAGAAGTGAAATAATGAAGTTTAAACAACTTGATAATGAGCATGTTACTCAAGCTTGGGAAAGAATGAAATCTTTGGTAAAGAATTGTCCCACTCATGGACTGACTGCTTGGATGATCTTCCAAACTTTTTATGCAGGATTGAACTATTCTTCAAGGAACCTATTGGATTCTGCTGTTGGAGGTACCGTTATGACCATCACTTTGGGTGCTGCAACAAAACTTTTGGACAATATGATGGTTAATTATTCTGAATGGCATACTGAGAGAGCTCCACAAGGTAAGAAGGAAAATTCTATTGAGGAAACCTCCTCCTTGAGTGATAAGATTGATATTATTATGTCTATGCTTGCTAATGGGAAAGCCCATATTGATCCAAATAATGTTCCTTTAGCCTCTTTGGTTGCTCAAGAAGAGCAAGTTGATGTGAACTTCATAAGAAATAACAACTTTGGCAACAATGCTTATGGTAATAATGCTTATAGGAAAAATTTTGGTAACAACAATTATAAGCCGTATCCTCCCAACAATGGTAATGCTTATGGAAATACTTACAACAATAATAAGAGTGCTCCCTCTGAATTTGAAGTTATGCTTAAAGAGTTTATTAGTAAACAAACTGCTTTCAATAAAACTATTGAGGAAAAACTCTCTAATGTTGAAAGAAATATAGCATCTTTAGCTGAACTTCAAACTACTTTGAATAAAATGGCTGCTAAACCTGAAACTAATGATAATCCCTTTGCAGCTACCAATGCTATACAAGTAAGAATTGATGAAAATGTTAGACTATTAGCTGAATTACATGCTAAGTGGGAAAGAGAAGATGAAATTGCTAGAAACATTAGTGTTTCTACTATTACCACAACTAGTGTTGAGGCTAGTAATAGTTCTACTAGTTTAGATGATAAATTTGATCTTGATGGTTGCAATATCTCTGAAGTTATTAAGTTCCTACAAAAGCTTGCTAAAAGTCATAATGCTAGTGCAATGAACATGGCCTTTACAAAACACATTACTGATGCTCTCCTAAAGATTAAAGAAGAAAAGATGAAACATAAAGCTTCTATTCCTATAAAACAAGAAGATGGTTGGGAACCCATCATTAATATGGAAGTGAATGACTTTGATTTCAAAGCTTTATGTGATCTTGATAGTAGTGTTTCTATTATGCCTAGAAGGATTTATGATATGCTTGATTTGCCTCCACTTGAAGATTGTTATTTGAATGTCCCACTTGATGATAATGCTAAAAAGAAACTCATGGGGAGTCTTAATGATGTTCTTATTATGGTTAACAATGCCTATGTCCCCGTTGATTTCTATGTTTTGGATGTCGAATGCAATGCTTCTTGTCCTATTACTTTGGAAAGACCTTTTCTTAGAACTGTTGGTGCCATCATTGATATGAAAGAAGGCACCATTAAATATCAACTCCCACTCAAGAAAGGTATAGAACACTTCCCTAAAAAGAGAGAAAAGATTTCTTTTGCTTCTCCTATGAAAACAAAATTTGGTCTTAATGCTTCTTCATTTGAGAACACTTGATTCTTTCTTGCTTCTTATGCCTAACTTAAAGGCGTTAAAAAAATTACTTATTGGGAGATAAACCAAAAGTTTTAGATGAGTATTGGAAGTTATTACCTCTGTAATAACCTCTCCTTATACTTTTTATTTGCTTTGTGCCAAGAGTAACCTCTAATGAGAGAGAAGTAATGATTGGGAAAGTTGCTGTCCCGAAACAGATTTCTGTGCTTCACCGTAAAAATTCGTGTAAAATCTCTGAACGACTTTTTGAGGCGTGAATTTTTGTTCTTCTGCCCCAGGTTGTTATCTAACTTTCGTTAGTCCAACACTTTTTGATTTGAGCAACAGAAGGTCTTCGAAAAAATTCGTCTTTACCTGCTGGTCTGTTTTGACAGATTTCTGCCATTTTCTGCATTTGCTTCTTGTTGGTTCCTTCTTGAGTTCTTTTGGGAATTGAGATTTTTGAGGGAAGTGCTTAAGTAGCTAGTGTTCTAATGGAAGTTTATTTGGTGTTAGAACTGAACCTTGAGACTTATTTATCTTAAGTGCACTAATGTTGCTAATAAAGATTGTGTGAAGTTTTGTATGAATAAAAAATTTCAGGTGTATGGAAGGAATGAGTAATGAGATGAAGGATGAACTAAAGCTCAAGATTGGGGATGCCACGCGTGTCACCCCAAGAAATATCCAAGAAGTACAACCGTCAAAGCTTGGGGATGCCCAAGGCATCCCCTTCTTCATCAATAAAAATACCAGGTTTCTTCCAAACGCTTCATTTTTATTGTTTCATGCACAATTGTGTTTTTCTTGGAGCGTCTTCTTTTTCATTTTTGTTTTTGTTTTTCGTTTTCTTTGGTTTGCTTAGTTTTCTGAATAAATTGGTTGGACCCCCTCTTTCATACATTGGTTTGCAAATAGTTTGGTTTGGTTTGGAAAAGAGTAGGAAAGTTCATACTTATGTGGTAAAAAGAGCTCGTTTTTGACTGTGGCTATGCTTTGCCATGCCTTGCTTGATAATTTTTTGGCTTTATGCTTAGTATTATTTGCTGTAGCATGACTTGTTATAAACAACTGAGATTGCTTAATGTGCCTTGGATGAATCGTGCGTTGTTTTAGCATATTAAAGCATAGTATAGTGGTATTCTCCTTTGATGCTTTATTTGGGTTGACTTGGCACATGCTCACACCATGTTATGACTATCTCAAGTCACCATAGCCTTTATGATCCTTTACTTTTCAACTTGTAGTATCACTTTATGCTTTGATCAATGATGTTTTGTCGCTCTGCATGATTATGGCCATTATTGCCCTCTTAGTTTGTCGCTCCCAGTCTTTTGCTAGCCTCCACAACCAAGTATGAGTTCCACTCATGCATCCAACTCCCTAAACCAAGTTATTCCAAAGAGTCCACCATACCTACCTACGAGCTTATGCTATTCCAAGTATATTCATGCTTTTGTTTACCTTCCAAATTAAACTTGTTATGAGAAAACTAGTGATTAAATCTCTCACAAACTTGATGGCACACTTTACTTTTCTTGCCCTTAATAAACTTGAACCATTGTGTCTTCTATGTTGTATATGCTTGCACTTATTTGTTGGAAATTAGTAGAACCATGCTTTCATGGGGAACGCTTTCTGGATGTCGTCGGTGTGAAATGAAAGGGGAGCTTGTAAGTCCATGGAGTTATGTATATGTGTTAGAGAAACGCCTGGGCCGCTGGTCTAATCCATGCTGACATGGTGGAAACCTGCAGCGTAACCATAATGAGCTGTCTATGAAGCATTCTTCTTATAAAAAAAGAGTCTTATATTGAGAAAACAAAGAGAGAAACGAAAAAAAAGAGATTATGAAAAGAGGAAAGAGATAAAAAAGCACCATATTCCCATGGTAAATAAGAGGATTGCTAAGATGCTCATTGTCTGCTTGCCTTGTCATTTTGATATGGGGATTCTTTCGTATCATCGGGCAAGGGGTACCCCGTTGGCGTTTCTCTATGATACACATGTACTTACAATGACAAGAACTTACCGGTGACTAAACTTGAGTAGCATGAGGAGCGGCCCTCGTATACAAGGGACATGAGATTTCTGACTTATACTTCGTCAAGCATGTACACCATAGTTTGTTCACTTTAACTTTAATCACTTCAAGATGCTTATGATAGGGGAAATGGGATCTGAAAGCTATAAGTACCATAATTTTTGGAAGCTCTTTATGAGACTTGAATCCCTACTTCCTTCTATGAAGGCCCTTCTTCCACCATTATATTGAGTCTCCACCTTCTATCTTTATGCACCTACTTTGAGAGCATAGTGGCCATTCTTAGTTCTATGTGCATTGTCCCAAGACTAGTTGATTGATGCATACTTTGATATTACTTGTTGTAAACTATTGTATATAGTCATTCTTATGAACTTTGAAGGTGTCCTATGCATTTATATTTGCTACTCTATTCAGGGACAAGTTGAATACTAGTATGCTATGTTTTCTTTATGTGAAACAAACAAACGTCTTGCAAAGCATTGTTATTCATGAATCTTTTGTTTGTGCCTTTTCATGTTGCAACATAGTTTCTTTGCTTATTGCTAGAACTTTGTCTTTCATGTTATGATTGAAGTACTATGATCCTAGCTTTGAATGTTTTACAAATACTTTGATCAAGTCTTTGATGGTGCATGTCACCTCAAAAATTATTCTTTGTTTATGTCACTTACCTACTCGAGGACGAGCAAGAGTTAAGCTTGGGGATGTTGATACATTGCAAATGTATCTATAATTTTTGATGTTCCATGCTTAGTTTTATCCACTTTCTTGTGTTTTGTTCCAACTTTGGAGTACTTTTCATATGATTTCTTGGACTAACCTATTAACAAGAGCCATAGTGCCAGCTGCCTGTTTTCTGTTGTTTTTGGTTCCAGGAAAGTCAGAAAATGAATATTCTCGGAATTGGACGGGACAAAAGCCAAAGTGCCTATTTTTCCAGAAGTCATCAAGTGCCAGAATACGAGATGGAGAAGGGCCAGAGGCCGGTCACACCACCTGGCCACGCGACCAGGCTTGGCCCGCGCCAGGGTGTGGTGTGGCCAGCCTAGGCACCCCCTCGGCCTCCCCTTCCGACTATAAGATGCCCTCGGGACGTAAACCCTAAGGACCCGATCAAAAATCCACGAGAGAGTCTGTAGCCGCCATCATCTCCATCCCTAGATCGGGAGGGATCTGAAGCTTTTCCCGGCACCCTGCCGGAGAGGGGATTTCACCCTGGAGGCATTCTTCACCACCATGCAAGCCTCCGGTGTGATGCGTGAGTAGTTCATCCTTGGACTACGGATCCATGTAGTAGCTAGATGGCTGGTTCTCCTCCTTTGTGCTTTCATGTCTAGATCTTGTGAGCTCCATTCATGATCAAGATCATCTATTTGTAATTCTGCATGTTGTGTTTGCGGGGATCTGATGGATATTGAGATGCTATTTCAGATTGATTATTGATTCTATCATGTCTTTGTTATTTGTGATCTTGCATGCTTTCCGTTGTTAGTAGCTATCTTGGCCAAGTAGATGCTAGCAACTCCAAGAGTTAGTATTTATGCTCGATAGTGGGTTCATGTCTCTGGTAATCTAGGGAAGTGATAGAAATCTCTAAGGTACTAGATGTGCTGTTTCTACTAGGGAGAAAACAACAATCCTTTGTTCATAGAACAATCATATTGTTTACTTTACACGCAGTTCGTAAAGCAATAATCTGTTGCTTGCAACTTAATACTGGAGGGGGTTCGGATGATAACCTGAAGGTGGATTATTAGTCATAGATGCAATTGGATGGCGGTCTATGTATAATGTTGTAATGCCCAATCAAGTTCCAAAGGAGTCAAGATGATTAGTATATGCATGTATTGCTTTCTCGATGTTTGTCAATTGCCCCACTGTAATTTGTTCACCCAGCATGTTATCTATCTTAAGGAGAGCCACCTCTAGTGAACTATGGATCCTAGTCCTTGTCTTTTACATTCAATCTACAAACTGTTTACTTCTTTGTGTTTACTTTCTGCAAACTATTACTTCTTTCCATTTGATACGTTTAATCCTTTGTTTTCCGCAAAACATGGTGAGATTGACAACCTCGTCGCAAGTTGGGGACAAAGTTATGTGGTTGTGTTGTGTAGGTCTCCATGTTGCTACTAGCACCGATAGTGCGCCCTGCCAAAGCTCAGCTAGTAACACCTTTGGGGTGTTTCCTTGCTCCTACTGGTTCGATTAAACCTTGGTTTCATAACTGAGGGAAACTTGCTGATGTGCTCATCATACCTTCCTCTTGGGGTTCCCAACGAGCTCTACATCATCATTGCTCCAGCATTTTCTAGGCGCCACACTCAGAGCCATCAATCATGCTTGCTCATGGAAAACTTCCTATCCTAAATCTGTGTTACCAAACTATATAATCCTTTTGCAAATCATTAATGTCACCTATTTGACATTAACACCATTATCATATAATGTGTTTGAAGTATTTGTTTTGGTGACAAAGTGAGACTTTGTTTTCTAGCGTATACCAAGATTCTAGCGTATCCTGTCCTAAATCAGTGTTGTCATGTATAGCTATAAACACACTCAGTCGAAAGTCAAAATTTCTTAAACCGAATCTATACTTATTAATAATGAAATATTTCTGTATCTATGTTGATTTGTTCATAGTGCAATTCTTGCGACTTTGATTCCCAACCATGTTTCCTTTGCGCTAAACTTAATTTTGGTTCGGTGATTAACTCTGATCACCCAGGAACTTGTTCTTACAGATAAGAACTTGGGTCACAACATGTCAAGTATATAACATGGTTTTAACGTGAGAAACCTATGACCAAAGCACATGTGATGCAATGCATCTCTCTTTCCTCTATTTAAACCCTTGTCATGAATACTGAGTCATGACTCAATACTTCTCCTAGTTTCACAAGTAAGAATTAGTTCTTCACTTGAATCTATTATGAACTTCTTTCAACATCTCAATTAGTACAATATGATGATTGACCAAAACATACATGTTGTACTAGTTACAACCTTTTTCTTCAAAACTTTGAAGACTTTGCAGTTTTGAACAATCCTTTACCAATTTCCAAATTGGACTAATTACTGATGTAAATCCAACAGACTTTAAGCATCGCTACATATTGTAGTCAATCTTTTGAATTTGTCAAAAACATCCTTTGTGACAAATCGAGCTTTTATTTCTTCCTTTTAAGTTTCATTTCTTCCTTACAACTTTTCATATTACTGGGAAGTATTAAGTAAATGACATTACTTAATGAGATCAAGTGACATTTACTTCGTATCTCAAATGTAACTTAATATGGGATTTCATGACTCTTAGTCATTTTTTGTACTTTGGATTCATTTTTCTTTCTTTGTAGTTTGTAGGTATGTCTTGCTCCAATAACATGACAAGTTAATCAACAATAAAATTTTGCAAGTGGCAAAACATATTCCTGAATCCTACTTTCTTTAGTAAAGTATTAGCTGAAACGTCATGACCACCTTATCATTAGTTTCCCCTCTATTTGTAGAGTTCATTTTCTGGAACACATTCCGTTCCACTTACTCAATAATCGAGAGGTTAGGTCAGACCCTGCTTATACTCATACCTTTTCCACTAACATCTTCCATAAGAAAACACTTTCTCGAGGAAGTACCACATTAAGACAATACAAGCTTTGCCTCCTTTGGTTTTAGTTTGGAACTTGTATTCATAGTTTCCTATGAATAGACTACAAATATTTATTCATCATGATCTCGAATTATCGAAATCTCTAGGAACTTGAACATGCCATATCTCATAGGGTGTTGTTTCCACGAATCTTTAGATGTTCCTTACACCTAAATGACTGTTTACTATTTCAATCTATAACTCTAATTTACAACATTAACCCAGTAGAAGATCATTTCAGACCATATGTATCTAATACACCGTGACTATGATATTTTAGACATATCAACACGATTTGATTTGTCCAGACATCACAATTTGTGAAATAGATTTCCACAAGTCCTTATGCCAAAATTGTTTAACTCAAATTGATAGTCACTTTGATCAAATCATGGAGACTTTTATATTCTTGTTAATTTTAATATCCTCTCGACCTGAAGGTCTTTGAACAATTCAAATAGTTTCAGGCTTATGTTTCATTAAGAAAATACACATATTCGCTTATGTCCACAATCAAGCTTATGAAATAATGGTATCCACTAGATGTTGAATTGCAGTCATCATGCACTCCATTTAAAAATTTAATCCACAATTTTTTTTACCACAACATGGAGTTTTAGTCACCTCATCAAGTGAGGCATGGTTTGCATAAGTCATAGATCAAATATCTAGTATACTTATTATTTCATCAGAGTGAAACAACCATGCATGTGACTTAAACTTCTAGGAGGATTTCATTATTAAGTCCGAATAACTTTTGGCAATTTTCATGTGTTTCATAAATGCTTAAATTTATCATATAGATAAAGACTACAATAACTTGTTTATAATGACAATGTGAATCATAAAAGAAATCATTCATAGAAAAAGAACAATTGATTTGTCTCTTATTTATATGAATAACCCCCTCACAATAATAAATACACACTGATAAGGTTCACAATCTCGATTACACAACTTTTATTCAAATTCTCAAATCCTAATGATAAATGTTGAGCGAAGAAGTGTCATCGGCCATCAACCAGATTTCTTGCCGTCATCAAGCCATCAACGCCTCGTTCCATCCAACAACTCTTACGCAGAAGGTCATGTTTTAAAATAAAACAAAATTAAGTATACAATACTTAGAAAACTGCATAAGTGTTTCATGGAAAGATTTATTAGTTGTATATCATCATATACCTTCTTAGTTGACAGTGATCCCAGCATTGGGCTTGACCTTGGTAGTCCTCAGCTTGCCTATGAACTCACAGAAGGTATACGACATTCCCTTCACGACATAGTCCATGACGACGTACTTGTAGTTGGGAGGAAGCGGACATAACACCCCATCTATCGCAAAGTCGCCAGTCACCCACTGCCCATAGCATCCACAAGGAATTCATGGATCTCTACCATGCTATCCAGGTGGATTCCAAGCTGGAGTTTTCTTCCATTTTGGCGGAAGTAAACTCTTCCATGTACTCATATCGCATGCGCCTGACCTAAGCTAGGAACATGCACTTCAATCCATCGAGCAAAACAATTGTGTCGATTTCATGTAAGTGCACCCTCAAGCCAAATTCCATGACATGGATAATGGTGTACTCGACGGTCATGAAGGTGTCATGGCGGCCACAAATAATTGCATCTTCTCCACCGTAGGATTCATCAGGGAAGTCTTCCAGTGGTTCATGAAGGACATAGAGAAAATGGTTTTTTATGAGGATATCCCTGAGGCGTTGGTACCAATCGATGAAATTCAACCCATCTAGCTTAAGTTTCGCCCCATCCATAAATGGACCAAAGGTGTCCTGAACTCGGGGAATGGCCATTATCTACAAGACATTTGCAAAGACTTAGACTAATCTCATAATATGAGTTCAAATTTGTAATCATATTAGCAAATGAGCTCCTACTAAAACTATCATCCCTAAGATAGTTTAGTGATTACACGATACCTTTGCACTGTATCATCCCCGATCGCCACACCCTTCGATACAACTGCCAGGGTGCACTATATCTGTCGATCACATCATTCATGTGACTTGTGCTTGATTTTTCGACCTACTTGTATTCCGAGGCCATGTCTGTAAATGCTAGGCTCGCCAACTGATGTCTACGCACTTCTATTCTTATAGACAGTTGTTGGGCCTCCAAGTGTAGAGGTTTGTAGAACACCAGCAAGTTTTCCCTTAAGTGGATCACCCAAGGTTTATCGAACTCAGGGACGAAGTGGTCAAAGGTATCCCCTCTCAAGCAACCCTGCAATCAAGATACAAGAAGTCTCTTGTGTCCGCAACACACCCAATACACTTGTCAGGTGTATAGGTGCACTAGTTCGGCGAAGAGATAGTGAAATACAAGTGGTATAGATAATTATAAGTGGTAACGGTGATAGAAAATAGCTTGATGGCGTGGAAAAGACTAAAATAAAACTGAAATAAAGATAGAAGCAAGCAAACATGTAATAGATCTAATAGCAAACGGTGTTTCAAGGCTTAGAAACAAGGCCTATGGATCATAGTTTCACTAGTGAACACTCTCATATAAATATATTCTTCTTTATGATACTACGCTGAACTACTCTCTTGTTGGACACTCTAATCCATGGTAGGGCTATAACAGCACTCCTCAAAGTTCGCTTTTCCCATCTAGATAACCCCACACCGTCACCTTGAGTACTAGATGGTTCCAAGAAACACCACAATTTCATAGAGACATCCAACTCTAAATATAACTCATAACAAGTATTTGAAATCTCTAGCCTAAGTGCCACCATGGTGTGCACACTGTCAACTTCACACACATGGGGAGAGCAGAGATCTATTAAAGCACTTGAGTAGCAAGGTAGATCTACTTGATTACAAAGCTCATGATCACAATACGATCACGCATAGAGAGAGAGATGAACACATAGCTACCGGTAGAACCCTTAGCCTCGAGAGAGAACTACTCCCTTCTCATCATGGGAATCAGCAATGGTGATGGATATGGTGGTGGAGATCGCTGGAGATGGCTCCAGGGGCACTTCCCCATCCCGGCAGGGTGCCGGAACAGAGACTTTCTGTCCCCCGAATCTCCCCTTCGGTGGCGGAGGTGCTGCGGAACTTTTCGTGGCTGGAGGCTTGACGATTTAGGGTTTTTGCATCGGGACACATCTTATAGGCGAAGAGGCAAGGTCGGTGGGCGGCCAGGGGGCCCACACCACCTGGTGGCGCAGCCAGGGCTAGCCCGCGCCACCACATGGTGTGGCCACCCTATGGCCCCTCTCCGTCTCGTCTTCTGGCTCCGTGAGTCTTCCGGTAAAATATCGACTTTGGCTTTTGTCCGGTCCAATTCCGAGAATATTGATTCTCTCACTTTCCTAGAACCAAAAATAGCAGAAAACAAGCAACTGGCACTGTGGCATCTTGTTAATAGGTTAGTTCCAGAAAATGTGTAAAAGTACTCCAAAGTGTCGACAAAACATAAGAAAGTAGATAAAACCAAGCATGGAACATCAAAAATTATGGATACGTTAGCAACGTATCAACATCCCCAGGCTTAACTCTTGCTCGTCCTCGAGTAGGTAAGTGATAAAAAGAAAGAATAATTTTTGAGGTGACATGCAGCATCATAAACTTGATCAAAGTATTTGTAAAACAATGATAGCTGGGATCATAGTACTTCAATCATAAGATGAAAGATAAAGTTCTAACAATAAGACAAAGCAACTATGTTGCATCATGAAAAGGCATAAACAAAAGATTCATGAATAATAATGCTTTGCAAGATGTTTGTTTGTTTCACATAAAGAAAACATAGCATAGTGGCATTCAGCTTGTCCCTCATAGAGTAGCAAACATAAATGCATAGGACACCTTCAAAGTTCATAAGAGTGACTAGATACAAATAGTTTAAAACAAGCAATATCAAAGTTATGCATAAATCAACAAGTCTTGGGACAATGCACATAGAACTAAGTAGGTGCATAAAGATAGAAGGTGGAGACTCAACATAAAAGTAAAAGAAAGGCCTTCACAGAAGGAAGTAGGGATTGAAGTCTCATAAAGAGCTTCCAAAAATTATGATACTTATTAGCTTTCAGCTCTCATTGCCCCTATCATAAGCATCTTGAAGTGATTAAGGTTAAAGTGAACAAACTATGGAGTATATGCTTGACAAAGTTTAAGTTGGAAATCTCATGTCCCTTGAATACGAGGGCTGCTCCTCATGCTACTCAAGTTTAGTTACTGGTAAGTTCTTGTCATACTAAGTACATGTGTATCATAGAGAACCGCCAACGGGGTACCCCTTGCCCAATGATACGAAAGAATCCCCATATCAAAATGACAAGGCAAGCAGACAACGAGCATCTCGGTAATCCTCTTATTTACCATGGGAAAATGGTGCCTTTTCTCTTTTTCCTCTTTTCTCATACCTTTTTTCTTCTTTTTTCTCAATATCTGACTCTTTTTGTATAAGAAGAATGCTTCATAGACAGCTCATTATGGTTACGCTGCAGGTTTTCACCATGACGACATGGATTAGACCGGCGGCCCAGGCGTTTCTCTAACACACATACATAACTCCATGGACTTACAAGCTCCCCTTTCATTTCACACCAACGACATCCATAGACAAAAGAGCATGATATCAACTAGGTACAAAGTACAAGTGCAATGTTGAAAGCGTTCCCCATGACATCATGGTTCTGCTAATCCCCAACAAATAAGTGCAAGCATATACAACATAAATGACACAATGGTTCAAGTTTATTAAGGGCAAAAAAAGTAAATTGTGCCATCAAGTTCGAGAGAGCTTTTATCACTAGTTTTCTCATAACCAGTTTAATTCAGAAGGTAGATAAAAACATGAATATACTTGGAATAGCATAAGCTAATAGGTAGGTATGGTGGACTCTTTGGAATAACTTGGTTTTAGGAGTTGGATGCATGAGTGGAACTCATACTTGGTTACGGAGGCTAGCAAAAGACTAGGAGCGACCAACTAAGAGAGCAATAATATCCATAATCATGCAGAGCGACAGAACATCATTAATCAAAGCATAAAGTGATACTACAAGTTGAAAACTAAAGGATCATCAAGGCTATGGTGACTTGGGATAGTCATAACATGGTGTGAGCATGTGCCAAGTCAACCCAAATAAAGCATCAAAGGAGAACATCCCAATACTATGCTTTAATATGCTAAAACAACGCATGATTCTTTCAAGGCACATTAAGCAATCTCAATTGTTTATAACAAGTCATGCTACAACAAATAATACTAAGCCTAAAGCCAAAACAATATCAAGCATGGCATGACAAAGCATAGGCCACAGTCAAATACAAGCTCTCTTTACCACTTAAGCATGAACTTTCCTACTCTTTTCCAATCCAAACCAAACTATTTGAAAACCAATGTATGAAAGAGGGGGTCCAACCAATTTATTCAGCAAACTAAGAAAACAAAGCAAACAAAAAACCAAAACGAAAACGAAAAAGAAGACGCTCCAAGAACAACACAACTGTGCATGAAACAATAAAAATGAAGCGTTTGGAAGAAACCTGGGATTTTTATTGATGAAGAAGGGGATGCCTTGGGCATCCCCAAGCTTTGACGCTTGTACTTCTTGGATATTTCTTGGGGTGACACGTGTGGCATCCCCAAGCTTGAGCTTTAGTCCATCCTTCATCTCATTACTCATTCCTTCCATACACCTGAAATTTTTCCTTCATACAAAACTTCACACAATCTTTATTAGCAACATTAGTGCACTCAAGATAATAGGTCTTTAGGTTCAGTTCCAACACCAATAAAACTTCCATTATAACACAAGCTACTGTAGCACTTCCCTCAAAAATCTCAGTTCCCCAAAAGAACTCAAAAAGGAACTGACAAGAAGCAAATGCAAATAATAGCAGAAGTCTGTCAAAACAGACCAGCAGGTAAAGACGATTTTTTCAAAAACCTTCTGTTGCTAAAATCGAGAAGTGTTGAACTAAAGAAAGTTGGATAACAACCTAGGGCAGAAGTACAAAAATTTACGCCTCAAAAGGACGTACAGAGATTTTACACGAATTTGTACGGTGAAGCACAGAAATCTGTTTCGGGACAACAATTTTCCCAATCATTACTTCTCTCTCATTAGAGGTTACTCTTGGCACAAAAAGCAAATACAAAGGATAAGGAGCAGTTATTCCTGAAGTAATAACTTCCAAGACTCATCTAAAACTTTTGGGTTATCTCCCAATAAGTACTTTTCTTTAACACCTTTAAGTTAGGCATGATAGTTTGAGAAGATACTCACATAAGAAATATGAATTGACGTAAAAGAGAGCATCAAGAAGAAAATTCAAAGCACATTTAAGTCTAACCCACTTCCTATGCATAGGAATATTGTAAAGAAACAAGTCATGAAAGCACAAAGCAAAAAGCATAGGAAAGCAAAACAAGTGCAACTTCAAAATTTTCAACATAAAGAGGGGAAATTTAATATTGTGGTGATGCATAAAACCATGTTTCCCTCTCTCGTAATAACTTTCAGTAGCATCATGAATAAAATTAACAATATAACTATCACATAAAACATTCTTATCATGAGCCACATGCATATAATAATTATTACTCTCCACATAAGCATAGTCATTCTTATTAATTGCAGTGGGAGCAAATTCGACGAAATAGTTATCATTATTATTCTCATCACCATAATCATCAAATATAGGAGGCATATTGTGATGGGTTCGTAGCATGGAAAACAAAAAATTTCTACCGCAAGAATGAACAAAACCCAGATCTAATCTAGATAAAAGCCAAGATCTAATCTATTAGACATGTGCAACGAGATAGAAAGGAACTAACCCTAGTAGATCTGAAAGCGTTAACGAGATTAGATCTCGTGGTTGATGTAGTCGATCACTTGCCGGTCTCAAGATCGTGTGGATGATCCTTCCGGCGTCGCGTTCTAGCAGCGCTTCCGCAGTCGGTCAAGTGGACGATCCTTCCGGCGCCGCGATTCGGCAGCGCTTCCGCAGTCAGTCATACGTGCGGAGTCGAAGCAGACCTTCCTCTCCCCGTTCCAGCGAGCAGCGGAGGTAGTAGATCTTCTCCACGGAATCCCAGCAGCACGACGGCGTGGTGGTGGTGGTGGGGTAGAGAATTTTGCAGGGCTTTGCCTATGCCTGTGCAGAAGAAAGGTGGAGGAGAGAGGCGGCAGAGATTGGGTGTTATGGGAGCAGGGGTGGAGGGGGCGCCCCTGCCCCTCTATTTAAGGGGGGTGAGGCGCCATGGGAGGGGGAGTCCTTGTAGGACTCCCCTTCCTCTAGGTCGGCGGATTGGGGAGTGGGGGGAGGAGTCCTCCCCCACGACTCCTAGTCTTGACCCACCAGGACTCCTTGATCCCTTCCTTGGTTTTCAAGCAAACTCCAAGAAACCTTCCAGAACCTTCCGGAACATTCCGAAACCTTCTAGAACCCTCATACAAATACTCCGGAACATTTCCTAACTCAGAAAAGGATCCCCAATATATGAATCTTATTCTCCGGACCATTCCGGATTTCCTCGTGATGTCCCGGATCCATTCCGAGACTCCAAACAACATTCGGTCTCCAACGCACATTCCATATCTACTTAAAACAACTTCGAACCTTAAGTGTGTCACCCTACGGTTCGTGAATATGTAGACATGATAGAGACACATCTCCTATCAATAACCATCAGCGGGACCTGGAGATCCATAATGGCTCCCACATACTCAACGATGACTTCGTGATCGATTGAACCATTTACATACGAAACCAATTCCCTTTGTCACATGATACTATACTTATCCGAGGTTTGATCGTCGGCATCTCCATACCTATTTCTACCTCGTTACTGATAAGTACTCTTTACTCGTTCCGTGATATGTCATCCCTTGTGACCCAGTCACATGCTTGCAAGCTAACTAGATGACATTCCACCGAGAGGGCCCAGAGCATATCTATCCGTCATATGGATGGACAAATCCCAATCTTGGTCCATGCGCTTCAACACATACTTTCAGAATACCCAATGACACCTTTATAACCACCCAGTTACGAAGCGGTGTTTGATGTCATCAAAGTACCCATCCGGTGATGGTGATTACCATAACCGCATGGTCGAAGCATTAGGTTACTATGCATTTAAAAGCTTACAGCATTACGAACTTAATGACTTGATCTTATGCTACACTTACTATGGGTGTGTGTCCATCACATCATTCTCCTAATGATATAACCTTGTTATTAATCACATCCTTATGTCCATGATCAGGAAACCATGATCATCAATTAATCAACAAGCTAGTTCAACAAGAGGCTTACTAGGGACTCTCTTATGTTTACAAAACACACATGTATTAGTGTTTCCTTATAATACAATTAAAGCATGGGATGTAAACATTTATCATAAACATAAAGATATAATAATAATCACTTTATTATTGCCTCTTGGGCATATCTCCAACAGTCTCCCACTTGCACTAGAGTCAATAATCTAGTTAAAAACTTGTGCATTCAACACCTATGGCTTTCTGGTGTTGTATAGACACTATTGCTAGTGGTAAACATAATCTTCGGATCTGACACTTCCAGGTCCGTGTGTATTTACATATTCTTGCGTCTCTACGCATTACTCATTCTCCAATGAGATGGCATTGTATAAATTTGGTCCTTTGGTGAGACCTTTAGTTCCTTCGGCTCAAAATATGTTGATATTATTGTCACACAATATATCTTAATAGTATTAGGCCACTTTGAGCCACACCTAGTTTGATAACAAACTACTTTAACACAAATGCCCTCCTTTGCTGCTACTATAGTAGTCATATACTTAGCCTTTTATTGTAGTATCCGTCACAATATCTCAACTTTGGAACTCATCCAAATCCATCATGGAACATCCTTTCCATTATATTGTGCTACCCATAGTCTAAATTGAGACAAATTTAATTTGTATCTTGTGACAAAACTAGTATCGATGTAACACTTTACAATGAACTACCTTTAACTATTTGTCACTTATACATGATATATTCTTAGTTCTTCCAAAGCTCATAAGAATATCTTTACTATTGTCCAATGATCATCTTATGAATCATTCTGGTATATGCTCATAACATTTAGAGCATAGGACATATCTGGATGTGTACATCTTAAAGAATGATTGATCAAAATATTCTTGCGATTTCACCAAGTGTCGAAACACTTGAATCTCGTGTCAACACACTCGAATCTTGATTCAGTCCTTTCCGTGCATCAAGAACCTTTCTTGTTGTTTCCATATTGAACTCATTCAATATCTTATCTATGTACATTTGGCAAAACCATATTAGCGCCTCAATCTATCCATATAGACATTGATGTCTAATTCTTGAGTTATGGCTAAGTCTTTCATCGAAATGAAATTCTTAACCTGTGTCAATACAAGATACATCATTTCCAATCAACAATATGTCCTCTATATAATGTATTAGAAATATGTATCAGCGCTCCCACTTAATTTCTTGCAAATGCAAGCATCTTCATCATCTCCGATGAATTTAAACTCTTTTAACAGTTTAATCATGGTGAAGATTCCAACTCCGCTATGCTTACTTCAACCATTGAAGTTTTGCATACTCTTTTAGCATCCTTTGAATTAACAAAACCCTTTGGATCGTGTCATTTACACGTCCTAGGTAACCATTCTATTAGAAGAACTTGTTTTGTTTGTTCAACTACCATATACCAAAATATATGTAGTGGTTTCTACATTAATCCATCCAGACTAAATATCGCTATGAAAGATTAAATCTTATCATAGTCCATTCCTTGAACATTGTCGTAAACTCTTTCCGACATGTTGACTATTTCATAGATTTGAAACATTCATGTCTATTTCTTTATATATCCAAACACGACCGATGGGCTTCACGCCTTTCCGGAGGGTCTTCGAAGTTCAGAAACTTGATTTCTCGTGTATGGATACTATTACGGATTCCATGACTTCTAGTCATTTTATGGAGTCAGGGCCCATCATCGCTTCTTTGCATGTAGTCGGTTCATCATTGTCAAAACAATAACGACTTGCTTATCAAATCTTACTATTTGATTCTTACCGACCCACACGGTTCTATAGGAACTCTAATCTCCGAGATCACACCTTTTGTAATCACGAGACCATGAGCATTGTGGCCGTCACCGGGACACTTTCCGGCGCTGCGCTACTTAGCACATATAGCTAAGGTTCAACAACCTTATCAAAGTTCTATTGTCATCCCACTTAACTTTTCACGAAAAATTCCTTCTCAAGAAACTTGACGTTCCAAGTAACAAACTCTTTTGTCCTCACTGTTATGGAGAAATTCCCAACAAATTCTTTGGGATAACCTACAAAGACGTGCTTATCCGACTTTGGTTGTAAACATTTTACTTATGCATAACATACCAAAATTTAAGAAAAGACAATTCGGGTTTTATCCCAAACCATGACTTATATGGTGTCATTTCAACGGATCACGATGGAGCTCTTTTTTAGTGTAAAAGTGGTAGTCACTAAAGCTTTAATCTTTATAAACATAATGGCAGTTTTATAAATGACACCCTTGATCTTACCATCTCAAACATGGTTTGATTTCATCTCTCGAATATGCCATACTCCTATGGTTTATCGGGAAATGCAAATCCATAGAACGATTCCTCAAATCTTAGGTGTTTTGCTAAACTTGTAACTCAAACATCTTTCTTTATGATCCAATCATAAACTCTTTTATTTTCTTGTTACAATGATTTTCCACTTCATCTTGAAAGTCTTTGAACATTTTTCAAATGTTTCATACTTCTTCCTTATTGAGTAAGTACATACATATACTCACTCAAATCTTCGGAGAAAGCATATGAAGTTGAAATCCATCGCCCACGACTACACATAATGGATTATATACATCAATATGTACAAATTCCAATCAGTTAGTCATTCGTTCCTCTTTTGGCCTACGAACGGAGTTTTAATTATCCCCAGGAAAGTATCACAAGCGTCATTTGATCCAAATCAAAGACTCCAAAAATCCATCAACATGGAGTTTCTTCATGTATCCCTTTCAATATAATTTAAACAGCGATGTCACTTCTTAAGTGATCTTTCAATCATTTGTCTTGTGACATTTTTAGCAATAGTGTTTATGGATGTGATTTCTCCCACCAGACTTGTAAAAGTTCATCTATCCTTTATGGAATACGGTAATTATTTGAACAACCATTGTTCTCGTAATACCGGAACAAAATAACAATTATTGAAACAAATCTTGAAGGCAAGCTTTGATGTTAATGAGCAACACAACAACTCTTTGTTTGTTTTCGATGAACATCATCACATTTTCTCTTGCTAGTTACTTAGGCCATTGCAGTTCATGAATTGTGTTGTCCTGTATGACACTTTATACCAACCAATTCGGTATCCAATACCGGAGAACCTCATTGTTTAACAAGCAAGGAATACAACCATAACATGTATATCTTCTATATCCCTAAGTTGGACATCTCCAACCTTTTATTTTCTGCCAAATATTTTATAGATTCTCTTTCAGCAATTCCTTTCCTTTTAAAAGAATCTATCAACATCAATAGTGGTGTCATCAACATGACACATGGTACAAAGCGTATATAGTCAACTACTAATACCTTTGGACTTGCACTTTGAGGTGGATCACCATCATCATATGTTTGGCATTCTTTCAAAATTCCATTCTTTAGTAATCTTTTAGTGTAGTAAACATTTTACTTACATCTTCTATTCATCCTTATCATGACAACTTTCATGATCAAGCTGCTATAGCTTATAAAGGTGAATTGCGAGTATAATGTTTCTTTTTCAAAACCTTTGGAGGATTAGGACGACTAGCGTCTCCAACCTTCACAAATTCTCATCAAATATGAGGACGTATACTCTATCATGTGGTAACCAACATATTGTTTTAGATATCGCAATACCTTTCACACATGATGGTTTCTGAAACATTGCTTTCAGCTCTTAGATAAACTTGATATTAAAAACAATCTTTTGAGTATCAAGAATCATGGAGGCAAACATGATACTTTAGATACTAACATTGGAATTCTTACTCTTGATTTAATACTACTTATTAAACTTCATGGAGTAAATAGAGTTTGTTGAAAGTTTGCAATAGGACTTATAAACTTTAGATTGACATTCAAAACAATACGATACCAATTCGTAAAGTAAATATCCAGAATTTCTATAGTTCTACTATCTCAACTATAACTAAGCGTAAGGTGGTGAACGGATGCCAATGACTACAACAAACTATGAAAATTCACTTTGATTGTGTTTATGATAAATTGAGTTCGACTAATCCAAATTACAAATGAACTCCCACTCAAAACAACATCCCTCGAGTTGTTTTAGTGATTACACGAACCAAATCCACTACACCAAGTCCGATCATCACGTGAGATGATGTAGCTTTAAAGGCGAATAATCAACATGTTCATCATATCATCCATATGACTCATGCTTTACCTTTCGGTATTCCGTGTTCCGAGACCATGTCTGTACATGCTAGGCTCGTCAAGGTTAACCTTAGTTTCCGCATGTGCAAATCTGGCTTGCACCCGTTGTATGCACACGTAGAGTCTATCACACCCGATCATCACGAGATGCTTCGAAACGACGAGTCTTAGAAATGGTGCCAACTAAGGATGAACACTTTATTACTTGATATTTAGTGAGAGGGATCATCTTATAATGCTACCGTCGTGATCTAAGCAATACAAGATGCACCAAGGATTAACATCACAGGCAATTCATAATAAGTGTGATATGATATGGCCCTTTCTTCTTGCGCCTTTGATCTCCATCTCCAAAGCACGAACATGATCTCCATCATCACCAGCATTGCGTCAAGGTCAGTGGCGCCGCTTCATGGTTGTCCATCATCACTAGTAACTATTACAACTACTTGGAATAAAGCTATTACAAGATGATAGACACGCAGGTCGTAACAGAATTAAAAGACAACCATTAGGCTCCTGCCGGTTGCCATATTACAACAAGGATCATTGCATACATCAAATATAATCATAATCACATGATGGCCATATCACATCACAAAACCCCTGCAAAAACAAGTTAGACGCCTCTAATTTTCTTTGCATGTTTTACGTGGTTTGGGGCTTTCGCATAAGACCGATCTTACCTACGAACAAGAATCACAACGTTGATACAAATGTTGTCAGATGCTCATTGTAAATTGAGTCTTAACTATGGTGGGAGAGACAGACACCTGCAAAGCCACTTGTGCAAAGCAAGTTGCACGTCAAGCGTGGAGCAAGTCTCATGTGCGATGACATGTAATGTTAGCCCGAGCCGCTTCATCCCACCATGCCGCAAGATGCAAAGTACACGCTAATACACCGAGAACAAAAGCATCAACGCCCACAAAAACATTGTGTTCTACTCGTGCAACAGATCTACGCATAGATACGGCTCTGATACCACTGATGGGTTCGTAGCATGGAAAATAAAAAATTTCTACCGCAAGAATGAACAAAACCCAGATCTAATCTAGATAAAAGCCAAGATCTAATCTATTAGACATGTGCAACGAGATAGAAAGGAACTAACCCTAGTAGATCCGAAAGCGTTAACGAGATTAGATCTCATGGTTGATGTAGTCGATCACTTGCCGGTCTCAAGATCGTGTGGATGATCCTTCCGGCGTCGCGTTCTAGCAGCGCTTCCGCAGTCGGTCAAGTGGACGATCCTTCCGGCGCCGTGATTCGGCAGCGCTTCCGCAGTCGGTCACACGTGCGGAGTCGAAGCAGACCTTCCTCTCCCCGTTCCAGCGAGCAGCGGAGGTAGTAGATCTTCTCCACGGAATCCCAGCAGCACGACGGCGTGGTGGTGGTGGTGGGGTAGAGAATTTTGCAGGGCTTCGCCTATGCCTGTGCAGAAGAAAGGTGGAGGAGAGAGGCGGCAGAGATTGGGTGTTATGGGAGCAGGGGTGGAGGGGGCGCCCCTGCCCCTCTATTTAAGGGGGGTGAGGCGCCATGGGAGGGGGAGTCCTTGTAGGACTCCCCTTCCTCTAGGTCGGCGGATTGGGGAGTGGGGGGAGGAGTCCTCCCCCACGACTCCTAGTCTTGACCCACCAGGACTCCTTGATCCCTTCCTTGGTTTTCAAGCAAACTCCAAGAAACCTTCCAGAACCTTCCGGAACATTCCGAAACCTTCTAGAACCCTCATACAAATACTCCGGAACATTTCCTAACTCAGAAAAGGATCCCCAATATATGAATCTTATTCTCCGGACCATTCCGGATTTCCTCGTGATGTCCCGGATCCATTCCGAGACTCCGAACAACATTCGGTCTCCAACGCACATTCCATATCTACTTAAAACAACTTCGAACCTTAAGTGTGTCACCCTACGGTTCGTGAATATGTAGACATGATAGAGACACATCTCCTATCAATAACCATCAGCGGGACCTGGAGATCCATAATGGCTCCCACATACTCAACGATGACTTCGTGATCGATTGAACCATTTACATACGAAACCAATTCCCTTTGTCACACGATACTATACTTATCCGAGGTTTGATCGTCGGCATCTCCATACCTAGTTCTACCTCGTTACTGATAAGTACTCTTTACTCGTTCCGTGATATGTCATCCCTTGTGACCCAGTCACATGCTTGCAAGCTAACTAGATGACATTCCACCGAGAGGGCCCAGAGCATATCTATCCGTCATATGGATGGACAAATCCCAATCTTGGTCCATGCGCTTCAACACATACTTTCAGAATACCCAATGACACCTTTATAACCACCCAGTTACGAAGCGGTGTTTGATGTCATCAAAGTACCCATCCGGTGATGGTGATTAACATAACCTCATGGTCGAAGGATTAGGTTACTATGCATTTAAAAGCTTACAGTATTACGAACTTAATGACTTGATCTTATGCTACGCTTACTATGGGTGTGTGTCCATCACATCATTCTCCTAATGATATAACCTTGTTATTAATCACATCCTTATGTCCATGATCAGGAAACCATGATCATCAATTAATCAACAAGCTAGTTCAACAAGAGGCTTACTAGGGACTCTCTTATGATTACAAAACACACATGTATTAGTGTTTCCTTATAATACAATTAAAGCATGGGATGTAAACATTTATCATAAACATAAAGATATAATAATAATCACTTTATTATTGCCTCTTGGGCATATCTCCAACATATTGTAATCATTAATTTTCTCCTCAATAGTAGGTGGACTGAAAATATCATATTCATCATTGTAATCATCATATATTGGAGGTTTGGTATCATCATAAGCAATAGAATAGCTATCTTCCAAAGCTGGGGAACTAAAAAGATCATTTTGATAAAAACTAACTTCCCCAAGCTTAGACTTTTCCATAGCATTAGCAATAATGGTGTCCAAAGAATTCATACTAACAACATTTCTATTAGCATGTAGATACAGTTCCATAGGTTTTTTAATTTTCTCTTCAAACACTTCATGTCCTAACTCAAGATAAATACTATAAAGCTCTCTAATTTTGTTGTTGTTTTCCATTAAGCCTAACTAGTGAAAACAAGAAACAAAAAGAAAAAATTGCATAATCTAAAGGAAATAACTTCGAGCACTCACACCGGAGGATGTGAGTACCTTTTACCTTACCTCCCCAGCAACGGCGCCAGAAAATAGCTTGATGTCTACACACTTCTATTCTTGTAGACAGTTGTTGGACCTCCAAGTGCAGAGGTTTGTAGAAAAGCAGGAAGTTTTCCCTTAAGTGGATCACACAAGGTTTATCAAACTCAGGGAGGAAGTGGGCAAAGGTATCCCCTCTCAAGCAACCCTGCAATCAAGATACAAGAAGTCTCTTATGTCCCCAACACACCCAAGACACTTGCAGGTGTATAGGTGCACTAGTTTGGCGAAGATATAGTGAAATACAAGTGGTATAGATAATTATAAGTGGTAATGGTTATAGAAAACAGCTTGATGGCATGGAAAAGACTAAAGTAAAACTGAAATAAAGATAGAAGCAAGCAAACATGTAATAGATCTAATAGGAAATGGTGTTTCAAGGCTTAGAAACAAGGCCTAGGGATCATACTTTCACTTGTGAACACTCTCATATAAATATATTCTTCTTTATGATACTACGCTGAACTACTCTACGGTTGGACACTCTAATCCAAGGTAGGGCTATAACAGCACTCCTCAAAGTTCGCTTTTCCCATTTCGATAACCCCACACCGTCACCTTGAGTACTAGATGGTTCCAACAAACACCACAATTTCATAGAGACATCCAACTCCAAATATAACTCATAGCAAGTATTTGAAATCTCTAGCCTAAGTGCCACCATGGTGCGCACACTGTCAACTTCACACACATGGGGAGAGAGATCTATTAAAGCACTTGAGTAGCAAGGTAGATCTACTTGATTACAAAGCTCATGATCACAATATGATCACGCAAAGAGAGAGAGAGATGAACACATAGCTACCGGTAGAACCCTTAGCCTCGAGAGAGAACTACTCCCTTCTCATCATGGGAATTAGCAATGGTGATGGAGATCGATGGAGATGGCTCCGGGGGCACTTCCTCGTCCTGGTAGGGTGCCGGAACAAAGACTTTCTGTCCCCCGAATCTCCCTTCGGTGGCGGCGGCGCTGCGGAACTTTTCGTGGCTGGAGGCTTGACGATTTAGGGTTTTTGCATCGGGAGGCATCTTATAGGCGAAGAGGCAAGGTCGGTGGGCGGCCAGGGGGCCCACACCACCTGGTGGTGCGGCCAGGGCTAGCCCGCGCTACCACATGGTGTGGCCACCCTATGGCCCCTCTCCGTCTCGTCTTCTGGCTCCGTGAGTCTTCCGGTAAAATATCGACTTTGGCTTTTGTCCGGTCCAATTCTGAGAATATTGATTTTCTGATTTCCTAGAACCAAAAACAGCAGAAAACAGGCAACTGGCACTGTGGCATCTTGTTAATAGGTTAGTTCTAGAAAATGTGTAAAAGTACTCCAAAGTGTGGACAAAACATAAGAAAGATGATAAAACCAAGCATGGAACATCAAAAATTATGGATACGTTAGCAACGATCACCAACTCAACCTTAGTGTATTCGTAGTGCATACATGGCTTGCACCCACCATATGTGAGCATTGATATGTCTAGCACCCGATTATCATGGCCTGGTTCATAACGATGGAATTTCTTAGTGGTGCACACTAATGGGAGAACACTACGATTGGTATTAATTACGGATCATCTTACTAATGAAAATAAACTACTTTACCTTGATCACGACTATAACCATATCACATCACAAGCCTTCCATGTAACATCAAGTTCGACACCTCTACTTTATCTATTGCAAGTTTTACATGGTTGTTTAGGCTTTCGCAATAGAATCACATCTACCTACAAACTTCCAACCACAACATGGATCCAATAGTTGTCTATACTACACCACTTTTGGGGCCCTCCGTTGTCGATGCTATATCAACTACTGAGAGAGAGAAACACCCACTAGCCACTTATACAGTACAAGACGTATGTCGAGCATGGAACCAGTCTCGTGTAAGATTAGGCATAAGGTCAGTTTGTACTGCTTCATCAAATAGTGCCGCGATATAAATAAATACACGTGGGAGGGTAACAACTAGAGGATCAAAGCCCACATTCAGCATGTGTTATATCCATATAAGCATACTACGCATAGATCAGCTCTAATACCACTGAAGGGGTTCTGTGGTAGAAAACAAAAAATCCTACGGCAGAACACACCTAGCCAGGATCTACCTAGGAGTAATACTATAAAAGAGAGAGACATCGATAACATACCCTTGTAGACCATAAACCTTTAACGCTCATGAAATAACATGGATGATGTAGTTATACTCGTCTGACCTCAAGGTTGTGAAGATCCTCGCAAGTCACCCCTTGTCCAGGTCCTCGTACGACGGTCTGGTGCCACAAGTGGCAGCACCCCCAAGGTATCGCACATGTACGGTGCAAGATGATGACTCCCAGATCTCCGATCCCTACCGAGATTGTGTACTGGTCAGGTTTGTCTCGCTGACTGGTGTGTCCCACTACCGGCAAGGCATATATCTCCTTTCTCAGCTTACGCTCCCGATCTAAATCTAGTCTCTTGTAATCCCTACCGCGGTACTCTCCCCAAGTCTCCCTCTAGTAATCTGTAGCGGTTGGCGGCAGCGAGATGCAAGCCGACGAGCACTATGCAAGTTATTGGTAGTTTTTATTGATCTCTATTGATCATCTATCCTCTATTGGTTAGAAGATAATTTGGGGATATTTCTCTCTGTTATATTTGCTACTGCGTCCGGAGCCCTCAGCAATGTGACATAGTCACTAGCGAGAACACTGGCCGCAGGTTCCTCTGGTGCAACTACACACCACCGAGGTGCGATTACATCAAATGAATAAATCCTCTGAACACCCAAGCCAATGGTGCGTCAGTGGCAGTGACGGCGATGATGACAATGACAACAAGATGCAAATTCCATCCCAAGCCAAAATCGAGTACAAACCGGTGAACATAGGGCGAAATCCTATGGCCTAATGGCACCAGAGGAAATTGCATCAGTGTACTGATATATAATTTTCTATTTCAGTGTTCAATAAATATATTTGATCACTGCGTTCATCAAATCTTGTTGTTTTGTTGCTTTACTATTTATATTGTCAATCACGAGAGAGTTGGACTCGTTAACCACCTAACTAGCCCACTATGAACAATGGGCTTCTAAGCAAGTCAGGCCCATGATACAAACCCTACATCTATATAATACAGGGAACACTAAGTTTTATCCACGTCACCGCACTACTCTCTCTGTTAACCTTACATCTTCCTCCACTCTCTCGCTCTCTCTCCAAGACTAACACAAGATCTAATAATCATCTATCTCCACTATGTCCTACGGTGTACAGGTCAGCGCCATGCTGATACCACCGTGCGGAGGCGTCCTGTGCGCCATGTTGATCAATCGTGTGGAAGGCGCTGATATCCAACGACAAGGTCGTCTGTGTGTGTTGATCCTGAAGGGTTCCGTAGAAGAAAACAAAAAAATTATATCTACTCGAACACTAATAACAGGATCTATACTATGTAGACATAAGTAACGGAGGAGAGAGACGGTACTCATACCTTTGAAGACCGAGGCACGCCTTATGCAGGAAGGCGTATATTGATGAACACGAGCAGCACCCCAAGTGTGGTGCCTCCGAAGTTCGTCACACGTCTGATGTAGGAGACATCAACCGGACTCCGATCCAGCCGAGCAGCGGAAGAAGTAGATGCCGGATCGCTGATCACACGACGGTGGTGTGAAGGTGGAGAACTCACCCACGAGGTCCTCTCCAATATTACGGAGAAGTCCTCAATGGATGAGAGAGAGAACGAGAGGGAATGGGATGATTCCAAAGGGGGAGGGGAGACCCCTATGTATAGTGGGAAGGGGGCGCACCACCCAGGGGCAGGCGGTGTGGGACTAAACCCCACACCTGTTGACCACCTAGGGGCAGCCGCCGGCCCTAGGTGGGCCCCACTGGGGCGGCCCACCAAGCCTAGGCCGGCTGGCCCCCCTCTCCCTAGGCGCCATGCCCTATTGGGCCTCCCTTCGGGTAAGGCCCATTAGCATTATGAAGCCATTAATAAAAAAATAGAATATATATTTAATATTAATGATCCAATTAACATTCAAATACACATATTATATTATTACTTCACTCTGAAACACCTTCTGGACCCCTTCCGATCTCCATCGGATGTTACCCGGAACTACTCCGGTTTCTCTTTCTCTATTTCTCCTACGATACCTCATCTACCCTAAGTGTCCCTACCCTTAGGCGTGACATCCTTCGGTTCGGAAACACTCCGGACATGATCGAGACTACTCTCACTTCAATGATCAACAGAGGGACCTGGATGGCCATTTGACCCCCGTGCATTTCACGAATAATCGCTCGAACCGTGAGATAGTCGTTTCCCGTTTCCTTTGTCATACGATACCTAATTCATTCGAGACTTGATCTTCGGTATACCCATACCTTAGTTCGGTCTCATTACCAATGAACTTGTTTACTCGTTCTCATGTCGTTGCATTCCGTGACCAAGTCACATGCTTGCAAGCTTCATTAATGCAACGTCACCGAGATGGCCACATGTATCTATCCGTTACATGGATTAGACAAATCCTGGTCTTGATATCTACTCCGCTACGCATCCCTTTGGAAAACCTGAGTGGCACCTTTTGATCACCCAGTTACGAGATGATTCTTGATAACCATCTAAGCTTCCTCCGGAAATGGTGATTTGCATTACCTCACAGTCAAAGGATCAGGTTGCGAGGTTCTCTGTGTTTTATCATCAATAGTGAACTTTGTAACTAGATCTCATTCAAGATATAATGTTTAGATGTTTATCTATCATGTTATTCAACTAATAACATGACCCCATTGTCAATTGGCATAAATGCCCATGGTCTTGAAACCCAGACCATCCTCATGACCAATGAACTAGTTCGCTAGAGGTAACTAGAGACACGGTTTGTTTACATACCACACGTGTATTAACATTTTGTATTAACACAATTATAACACAGTATGAAACGTATTATGAACATATAGGAGATATATCAAATAATACACTTTATTATTTGCCTCTAGGGCATAACTCCTTCATTCTTGCACCTGCACTAGAGTACAAATAAAACGAGTTTACAATGCATGAACCTAACACCAATGGAATCTCGGTGTTGTTCGTGCTTTTCTTGATGGAGAGCTTTGGTCAAAGGATCTGCCACATTCAGTTCCGTATCTGCTTTGCAAATCTTGACTTCACCTTCTTCAACATTCTGCCGGATGACGTGAAATCTAAGCTTGATGTGTTTGGCTGCAAAATGAATCCTTGGTTCCTTTGCGTTTGCAATAGCTCCCATGTTATCACAATAGATCGTCACGGGGTCTTGAGCATTTGGAAAAACTCCTAGTTCGGTGACGAAATTCCTTAGCCAAACAACCTCATTTGCTGCATTAGCCGCAGCAATGTATTTAGACTCCATTGAAGATTGCGCCACCAGCGGCTGCTTCTTACTCTTCCATCTTACCGTCCCACCATTCATTACGAACACAAATCCTATTTGAGACTTCGAGCCATCATGATCTGAGTTTGAGCTCGCATCCACGTAACCCGTTACGTTTAGAGCTTCATCACTTCCTCCATAGATTTGGAACATATCCTTGTTCTTTTTAGATACTTTAGGATATTCTTCACAACTGTCAAGTGATTCGGTCCTGGATTACTTTGGTATCGGCTCGTCAAACTAAGAGCCAATGCCACATCAGGTAATGTACTTAACATTGTATACATGATAGATCCTATGGTTGAGGCATAGGGGATGTTAGACATCTTTTCTCTATCATCATTCGTTACCAGACATTGAGTCATACTCATTTTTCAATTCTTCATCATTGGTACAAAGCCGCTTTTGGTATTGTCCATTTTGAACATCTTCAAAATCTTTTTGATGTAAGTACTATGACTTAATGCAATTAGTCTCGTTGATCTATCTCTATAGATCTTGATTCCTAATATGTATGCAGCTTCACGTAGATCCTTCATGGAAAATTGATTACACAAATATGCTTTCACGCTTCTCATAAGATCCACATCATTTCCCATGAGTAATATGTCTTCCACATATACTACTGAGAAAACAACTGAGCTCCCACTCGGTTTATTGTAAACACAGAACTCTTGTTGATTTTGGACAAATCCAAAACTCTTGATCACTTGATCAAAATGTTGGTTCCAGCTCCGAGATGCTTGATTCAATCCATAAATGGACCGCTGAAGCTTGCACACCTTTCCAGCATCCTTAGGATCAACAAAACCTTCTTGTTGCATCATATACAACTCTTCATCAATGTGACCATTGAGGAATGCAGTCTTGACATCCATTTGCCAAATTTCATTGTCGAAATGTGCAGCAATTGCTATTAAAATCCGGACAGCCTTAACCATCACTACAGGAGAATAAGTCTCATCGTAATCAACTCCTTGAATTTGTCAAAACCCCTTTGCGACAAGTCGAGCTTTGTGAATAGTCACATTACCATTCGCATCTGTCTTTTTCTTTAAAATCCATTTATTTTCCACGAACTTGCGGCCTTCTAGAAGATCTACCAAGGTCCAAACTTGGTTCTCATACATGGATCCTATTTCAGATTTCATGGCTTTTAGCCATTTCTCGGAGTCAGCACTATCCATAGCTTCTTTGTAGTTTGCAGGTTCCTCCTGTTCATCTAGGATGACATACATCACAAGGCTACTGACCAATCAGGAGTGGCACGAACTCTTGTAGACATGCGAACCTCAGGAGTCTCGACGTTGTTGTTTTGATCATCATCATTGGGCTCTTCCTCCATGTTGAAGAGCGGTTTCGGAACAACTTCCATTGCACTACTCGGAATTTGGAGAGAAGGGTCAACAAATTCATCTAACTCAATTTTCCTTCCACTAACTCCTTTAGCGAGAAACTCTTTCTCGAGAAAGGTGCCGGCTTCCGCGACAATGTTTTGCCATCGGCCTGGTTGTAGAAAGTATACCCGATTGTTTCCCTTGGGTATCCCACAAAGATGCATTTTTCCGGTTTGGGTTCGAGTTTGTCAGGATGTAGTTTCTTGACGTAAGCCTCACATCCCCAAACTTTCAGAAATGATAACACTGGCTTTTTGCCATACCATATCTCATATGGGGTTGTCTCCACGGATTTGGATGGTGCTCGGTTTAAAATAAAAGCATTGGTTTCTAACGCGTATCCCCAAAAAGACACATACAAATCAATTAAAGATATCATGGACCGCACACTATCTAATAGGGTTCGGTTACGACGTTCCGACACACCATTACGCTGTGGTGTTCCGACTGGCGTAAGCTGTGGGATAATCCCACAGTCCTTCAAGTGCATGTTAAACTCATAACTCAAATACTCGCCTCCTCTATCCGATCGAAGATGCTTGATTCTCTTGTTAAGTTGATTCTCTACTTCTTGCTGAAATTCTTTGAACTTTTCAAAGGTTTCAAACTTGTGCTTCATTAAGTAGATATATCCATATCTGCTTAAGTCTTCAGTAAAGGTAACAAAGTAACAATAACCATTGCGTGTTGAGACGCTCATTGGTCCACATACATCCGTATGTATGATTCCCAGTAGGTCCATAGCTCTCTCCATTGTCCCGGAGAATGGTGTCCTAGTCATCTTGCCCATGAGGCATGGCTCGCATGTATCAAGGGATTCAAAATCCAATGATCCAAGAAGCCCTTATGAATGAAGCTTCTTCATGCGTTTTATGCCAATGTGACCAAGACGGCAATGCCACATAAACATGGAATTATCATCATTATGCTTACAACGTTTAGCATTAACACTATGGATGTGTGTATTACAATCAAGATTGAGTAAGAATAAACTATCACACATAGGGGCATGAAAATAGAAAATATCATTCATATAAATTGAACAACCATTTGTTCCTGATTTAAACGAATAATGATCTTGCAACAAGCAAGACCCACTCACAATATTCATACCCAATGCGGGTACATAGTAGCATTTATTCAAAACCAAAAATAATCCTGATGGCAGACGGAGATGCAGGGTGCCGACGGCTATCACTTCGACTCTCGAACCATTGCCGACGCGCACCATCATCTCGTCCTTCCTCAGGCGCCTCCTACTCTGCAGATCCTGCTGAGAGTTACAAATGTGAGCAAAAGAACCGGTATCAAATACCCAGGTGTTACTCCTGGAGCTTGTAAGGAACACATCAATAACATGTATATCACATATGCCTTTGTCCTTGGTGGCTATCTTGGCGGCTCGCTTGTCTTCAAGGTACTTGGGGCAGTTGTGTTTCTAGTGCCCATCCCCTTTGCAGTAGTAGCACGTAGTGCCGGGCTTAGGGCCAGGCTTGGCAGTCTTTGAGGTACTGGCAACGATCTTGCCATCCTTCTTGGACTTCTTGCCCTTGCCTTTTCCCTTTTTCCCCGGCTTCTTAAAATTGGTGGTCTTATTGACCATCAACACTGTGTGCTCCTTCTTGATTTCAACCTCAACAGTTTTGAGCACGGAGAACACCTCAGCAAGGGTCTTAGTCATCCCTTGCATGTTGTAGTTCATCACAAAGCTCTTATAGCTAGGGGCCAGCGAGTGCATCACCCTATCAATTGCGAGCTCCTCCAGGATTTTGCAATCCAGGGCATTCAAACGCTTAACCTAGCTAGACATTTTGACCACGTGCTCACTAATACTGCTATGCTCTTCCATTTTAGCAGAGAAGAAGAGCTCGGAAGCATCATAGCTCTCTGCACGGGCCTGTGGAGCAAAGACAACCTTGAGATCCTCAATGATCTCAAAAGCATTCATCTTCTCAAAACGCTTTTGAAGCTCCGGCTCCACGGCATAGAGCATCCCACTCTGGATGAGGGATAAATCGTCCGCCTTGGACTGCTAGACATTCTTTTCGTCATGGGAGGCGGAATCTGCAGGCTTAGCTAGAAGCTCAGCCTCAATGACATAAGTCAACTTGTAGGGGACTATTAGGATCCTAAGATTGCGTAACCATGCGGTGAAGTTGGTTCCATCAGTTTTTAGCTTGTCGTTCTCGAGGAAAGTGCTAAGGTTGAAGGTGGGTGGGAGAGACATCTACAATGGATTTGTAAAGTGTTTCGACCATGTTTATAATAATGAGTTCAAGTTTTAATTATGTTATCGAACTTAAAACAAAAGAATTCCCACTCAAACGAACATCCCTCCACTCGTTTAGTGATCACATGATCCCAATCCCTTGCACTTCTCCCGATCATCACGGCCTTAGTGCAGTATCAAAGGTGGACATTCCCTAATGTCGATCACATCAACTATGTGATTCATGCTCGATCTTTCAGTCTCCTGTATGCCAAGGCCATGTCTACACATGCTAGGATCGCTAGTTCTAACTTGTGTGTATCCGCAGTGCAACATGGCTTGCACCCACTATATGCGAACGTAGATATGTCTGGCCCCCAATCATCATGGCTGGCCTCATAACGAAGAACTTTCTTGGTGGTGCACACACAAGGGGAATACGATAACTGGAATACTGTGAGGGATTATCTTATTATGCTACCGTCGAATATATAATTATACCAGCACAATAAGTAATACTTCAAAAAGTAAAGTGTTATGACATGGTTATAGCATTTTGATCATCATCAATAGCTTCAATGAAAGTTTCATAAACTTGTCATTGCCACGTTATAATAGATGCCCCTATGCAATAATAAAAATAGACGCTTCTATATTATCTATTGCAAGTTTTACGTTGCTTTAGTGATTTCGCAGTAGAACCCCTTCCCACCTACGAACATGGAGCCACAACATGGATTCAACGATTTCCGTTCTTCTTCCCTTTTCAGGGCCCTCCAATGTCGATGCCATATCAACTACTGCAGAGAGACAGACACCCCCTAAGACACTTTGATTCATAGACCAGTCTCGTGAATCACCACGTGAGTTCGGTTGGGGGCCGCTTCATCAAACAGTGCCGCGATATGAACAAGAGCATTAAAAGAGGGTAGCAACTAGAGAATCAATGCCCATATATTGATATGTGTTCTATCCGTACGACATGTCTACCCATAGACCCGCTCTGATACCACTAAAGGGTTCCGTAGTAGAAAACAAAAAATTCTATCTACTCGAACACTAATACCAGGATATATACTATGTAGACATAAGTAATGGAGGAGAGAGACGGTATTCACACCTTTGAAGACTGAGGCACACCTTACGCAGGAAGGCGTATATTGATGAAGACGAGCAACACCCCAAGTGTGGTGCCTCCGAAGTTCATCACACGTCCAGTGTAGGAGACGTCATTCGGACTCCGATCCAGCCGAGCAGCGGAAGAAGTAGATGCCAGATCGCTGATCACACGACGGTGGTGTGAAGGTGGAGAATTCACCCACGAGGTCCTCTCCAATATTATGGAGAAGTCCTCAATGGATGAGAGAGAGAATGAGAGGGAATGGGATGATCCTAAAGGGGGAGGGGAGACCCCTATATATAGTGGGAAGGGGGCACACCACCCAGGGGTCAGGCGGTGTGGGAGTAAACCCCACACCCACCAGCCACCTAGGCACAGCCGCCGGCCCTAGGTGGGCCCTACTGGGGCGGCCCACCAAGCCCAGGCCGGCTGGCCCCCCTCTCCCTAGGCGCCATGCCCTATTGGGCCTCCCTTCGGGTAAGGCCCATTAGCATTATGAAGCCTTTAATAATAAAATAAAATATATATTTAATATTAATTCTCCGATTAACATTCAAATACACAAATTATATTATTCCTTCACTCCAAAACACCTTCCGGACCCCTTCTAATCTCCATCGGATGTTACCTGGAACTATACCGGTTTCTCTTTCTCTATTTCTCCTACGATACCTCATCTACCCTAAGTGTCCCTACCCTTAGGTGTGACATCCTTCAGTTCGGAAACACTCCGGACATGATCGAGACTACTCTCACTTCAATGATCAACAGAGGGACCTGGATGGCCATGTGAACCCCGTGCGTTTACGAAATAATTGCTCGAACCGTGAGATAGTTGTTCCTCGTTCCCTTTATCATACAATACCTAATTCATTCGAGACAATCTTCGGTATCCCCATACCTTAGTTCGGTCTCGTTACCAATGAACTTGTTTACCCGTTCTCATGTCATTGCATTCCGTGACCAAGTCACATGCTTGCAAGCTTCATTAATGCAATGTCACCGAGATGGCCACATGTATCTATCTGTTACATGGATTAGACAAATCCTGGTCTTGATATGTACTCCTCTACGCATCCCTTTGGAAAACCTGAGTGGCACCTTTTTTATTACCCTATTATGAGATGATTCTTGATAACCATCTAAGCTTCCTCCAGAAATGGTGATTTGCATTACCTCACAGTCAAAGGATCAGGTTGCGAGGTTCTTTGTGTTTTATCATAAATGGTGAACTTTGTCACTAGATCTCATTCAAGATATAACGGTCGGATGTTTGTATATCATGTTATTCAACTAATAACATGACCCTATTGTCAATTGGCATAAATACCCATGGTCTTGAAACCTAGACCATCCTCATGACCAATGAACTAGTTCGCTAGAGGTAACTAGAGACACGGTTTGTTTACATACCACAAGTGTATTAATGTTTCGTATTAACATAGTTATAGCACAGTATGAAACGTATTATAAACATATAGGAGATATATCAAATAATACACTTTATTATTTGCCTCTAAGGCATAACTCCTTCAGATCCACCGTGTCGAAGATGGTGCTTAGGTCATCGGGAAGCCGATGATGCCGTCTAGATCCACCGCCATGTAAATCCACCAGCGACCAGAGCCACCACCGTGTAGAATAGGGAGGAGCTCAATTTTAGATTTTTTAGTTTTTCACCTCTTTCCCTATTAGTATTTCTTTTTTTCTTTTTAGAGAGTCTCAAGAAATCTTGTACCAGAAATGTAATTATATCTTAATGTTATGGTAATTTTCGATTTGTTGAATTGCAATGGATTAGCAACCTTAATATGTTATTGTTAAGGTAATTAATTTTCACTGATGCTGGAAGGTGTAACACGGTAAATAATTCGCGGTTACACGGCACTAAAGTTCCACCGTCTTTAGTTATGTAATGAGGCGTATCCTTTGTCGTGCCGCGAAAGCGCTAGGTCAGTGGATCACGTTGTGCCGCGCCAAAAAATACACGGTCGTTGCACAATGCCGACGCAGTTATCCTTGGCGGGTTTTTTGTCGCGCCAGCATGGCGGCTAAGGTTGTGCCTTGGCGTCTATAAGCGTTTGCGCCCGAGCTCCGTGTTGTAGTTGTTCTCTCATGGAACGCTTCTGATTTCTCTCTTATCTTTCTTCGTGTGATTCCATCAATTCTAGAACAATCTCCAGACATCGTAATTCCTTTAAGTGTGTTACCCTACGGTTCGGGAATGACACAGACATGATCGAGACGATCTCGGATCAATGAACAATAGAGGGACCAAGATGACCATAATGACCCCTGTGCATTCCACGATGTCAACATCATTTCGAACCATAAACATCGAATCCAGTTCCCTTGTTACTTTGATACCTGACTTGTCCGAGATTGGATAATCGGTATCATGATACCTTGTTCAACAATGTTTCCGAAAAGTGTTGCTTTACTTGTTGACATGATACTCCATCCCTATGATCTAGCCATATGATGCGCAGCTTATGGATGTATTTCACTGAGTGGGTCCAGTGTATATTCTCATCACACAGGAAAACAAATCCTGATCTTGATACATACGCCTCAACTTATCCCTCAGGAATACCCAGCATACACCTTTATAGTCACCCATTTATGGTCATGATGGTTGATGTAGTCAAAGCAGCCTCAGGTGACAGTGATTAAATATGATCTCACGGTCTAATGATTAGGACATTTCGTTTCTAACTATTGCAACAATTATAGGCGGGCAATATCCATCACATCATATTCCAAATGATATGAATTTATTGTCAGTTGACATAAATGCACTATGATCAGAAAACCTTGATTATTAGTTGCCCAATGAACAAGTTGAATAGAGGCTACTAGGGACCTTTGGTTTGTTTATATATCACACATGTATCAATGTTTCTGATCGATATAGTTATAGCATGATACAAAACTATTATGAACTAATGAGATATGATAATAGACACCTTTATTATTTGTCTATAGGGCATATATCCTTCACATGTTTGTGTTGTTGCCCTAACATCTTCCTTTCATTCGAACTCCTATATCGTGTGGTTACTATATTAGTACAGTGGGGCGTCAACCTGTTTCGAGGTGATGAGGTAGTGGTTCAACTTTCCTTGCAAGGTGTGTCTCCATGACCATTTAACAATCTTAGGTCTTGCAACTCAGCAAACCTTTAAGTTTAGTGCAGCTTTCCAAACGTTGTAGAACAATATCTTCTAGGAGCACTAAGCTCCCTCGATTTGGTGGGGTCTTACGCCTCCAGGTATGCAGTTGATTTTGCTTGACCGTGGTCAATCAGACGCGTTTTTTTAGGTGGTTCCCTGTATTGACTATGGCTATTCGCTTGGTACCTATCTCCTCGCCTCCATAAATTCCCTCGAGCAACACACATTGATGCTCCCCAGGATCACGCGTCGCCACACGCGCCATTGCCCCAGGTCGTCGGCGTCATTGACGTTTCCTAGCTCACCAGTGCCATCAAGGGAGAAATCAGTCGTTGCCCAGCTCGCCAACGACGTCGAAGGAGAAATCAGCCGTCACCAGCACCGCACGCGGTCCCGGCGCTTGCCCCGCGCCTCACTTTCTCCGATCTCTCCTCTTCATCGCAGACTTCCGGTGAGGTTGAGTCTTCTTTCCCCTCGGTTTCCCCCTCTCTCCTCCGTTCATGGTCAGCAATGCCAGAAAGGATTCCCGAGACCACACTGTTTGGTTGATTCATTGAGATTTTACTCCTTCAGTTGGCACATATAGGATAATTGATTCATCAGCGCATACATGTTGATTGATTGAATGAGGCACTTTTTCGTCAGTTTTCTCATCCATTATTAGTTTGAGAATATTGTCCTCCCTAATTTTTGTTTGCTTGGTCTGGCATCTCTAGATTGATGTGATTTATGTTGTGGTTTGCTGTTAATTAATTAAGTCTTTTTTTGAAGACTGATGATACTTTATTTATACGAAATCAAGGTTACATCCTTCAGGAGTAAGGGTAGAATAGAACTAGGTGGATCATCAAGCCACACATGCTCGTCAGAATCCCTAGCTAACCTTGCTATTTCATGAGCTACATCATTTGCCTCACGATGAGAATGTTCAAAAACAATCTTTGGGAATTCGATCGCTAGGTGATAACAGTCTTCGAAGATTGCGGCTGATGTTCCTATTGATCCCCCTTCTTTCATTGCATTTACCGCCTCCAAACAATCAGATGACAATATAACTCTATTACAACCCAAACTCTGCACCAGAATCAGGCCCTCCTTGATTGCATACGCTTTCGCCGAGACAACATCAAGTATCGAATCTATCTTGGAGTTAGCTGCTGCTATGAATCCACCCTTGCTATCTCGGACGACCACCCCTGTTGTGCCTCTTAGCAGGTCTTCGTCAAAGGAGGCGTCCACATTTACTTTCACATGATCTAGCAGGGGGCGTGTCCACCCATCTCGCTTTACCTTAGCCGATGGTGAGTTTGCGGCATAGAAATTTGTATACAGTGCCTCTATCGCCCTTGCTGAGTGAATCGAATCCTGCGTCTTCTCCTCATGTGTTCCTTGTCGGCGAGACCACCATAGGTACCAACTGGTGACTTCCACCAATTCTAGGACTGAATGTGTACAAGAAGGCACTAAAATTCCTGAACATAGCAAATATTCCAGGACCTCTTGGCCAATACGATCGATATCACATGCTCGTTCAACAATCTTCCTCATACCAAGCTCTTCCCAGATTGTTATTGCATGCGAGCATTTAAAGAGCATGTGCAGCACATCTTCTGCTCCCTAGGTACATAAAGCACATTGCGCATTGATATTCATGTGCCTGTTCGCCAAAGTCGCGTTACACAGCACTGTGTCCTGCATGACCCGCTAGATGAAAAAATTCACCTCGCTTGGAGCACGAAGTTTCCAAATTTTTTCCCACATAGGATGGTCTTTCATAGGGCCATCATGAACCCTATTTACTCGGTGGCCAAACTGGCCTTCCCATTCAGCATAGTAGACCGAACGCACTGAAAACGTTCCTGTCTTTGTCAAATTCCACGAGACAAAGTCCTCCATACCATTGATTGATAACGGGATCGCCATGATCCTTCTAACGTCAACCATCCAAAAAGTCTTCTTTAATAGATTCTCATCCCACGTATTCGTAGCCAGATCAATAAGCTCACTAACCCGTGATAGAATGTATGGCCTCTCAGGGTGAAGATCTTTCTATTTGGTCTGTTAGGGATCCAATCATCTTCCCATATTTTGATCAAGTTACCATTTCCAACACGCCAGATATGGCCTTTCTTCAGAGTTTGCAAGCCTGCCCAGACGCTCTGCCATGTAAAAGAGCTACCTTGCTTCAATTTAGAGTTCAGTAAGTCTCCTGATAAAAATACTTAGCCCGAAGGACTCTGGCACATAGTAAATCAGGTTTTTCAATTAACCTCCAAGCTTGTTTAGCTAGCAAAGCTAAATTGAAGCAATGGATATCTCTAAACCCCATACCTCCTTTCTTCTTTGGGACACACATTTTCCATGATGCCATCCAGTGCATATTCTTTTGATTAGCACTATCTCCCCACCAATATTTAGACATCACTGCTATGATTCATTTACAATTTTTTTTTGGAATCTTAAAGACTGACATCGCATAAGATGGTATAGCTTGTGCTACTGCTTTTAACAGCACTTCTCTTCCTCCTGCCGACAACAGCTTCTCCTTCCATCCACTAATTCTTTGGATGATCCTCTCAACCAAGAACTGGAAACAGTCACTTCTGTCCACCCCCACAGTGGCTGGTAGACAAAGGTATTTATCTGTCAAAGCTTCGGTTACAATGTTCAAGATGTTGCAAATTACTTCCCTCTCCTGAACATGAGTATTCGGACTGAAGAATATGCTTGACTTCGCCTCACTCACGAGCTATCCCGAGGCTAAGCAATACTCATCCAAAATCCTTTTCAGACATTGGGCGTTACCTTGATACGCTTGCATAAGTATCAAGGAATCATCCGCAAACAACAGGTTTGATACAGCTGGAGCATCCCTGCATACACGGACGGCCACCAATTCCGCATTCAATTCCGCTTGAGCTAGCAATCCTGTTAGACCTTCAGCACAAAGAAAAAACAAGTAAGGTGATAGAGGATCGCCTTGCCATAATCCTCTTGTTGGAGTGAAGATCTCACTCTCTTCCGAGTTAATCCTCACGTGATAACGGACAGAAGATACACATGTCATAATAAGTTTTACCCATGTTTGATCAAACCCCATCTTTAGCATGATCTTCTCTAAAAATCCCCACTCAACGCGATCGTAGGCCTTGTGCATGTCTAGTTTTACCGCAGAAAACCCCTTCTTTCCTTGTCTCCTCTTCTTGATGGCGTGAAAGCATTCATAGGCCACCAATACATTGTCCGTTATTAATCGACCAGGAACAAAAGCACTCTAAGTTGGTCCAATAATCTCTGGTAAAATACCTCGCAATCTGGCCGTGAGCACCTTCGAAATGACTTTATAAACCACATTACAGAGGCTAATTGGTCTAAATTGAGTCACATTTTCAAGAGCTTTTACCTTGGGGATTAAGACGAACGTTGTGTCGTTCCAGCCATCCGGGATTTTACACTTGTTTAACGCATCCAATACCTCAAACACAAGATCATCCCCAAGTAAGTGCCAAAATCTCTTATAAAACACTGCGTGGAGGCCGTCTGGCCCCGGGGCTTTGAAATCTTCAATATTGAATAATGCATTCTTCACTTCTTCCGTCGAAAACGGTACAACTAGTGTCTCATTCATAGCTTGAGACACCCTAGTATGAACCGCATTTAGTACATTCTCATTCTGGCCCATGTCCTCTGAGGTAAACAACTGTGAGAAATACCCCTTGACATGGTCCTATAGCTGCGTCCCTTCTTTCCACACTCCTATGTCATCGAGCAGACGCCGGATCAGATTCCTCTTCTTTCTAGATGTCGCAGCATTATGGAAAAAGGAAGTATTCTGGTCACCATGTATGAGCCAGTTCGCCTGACCCCGTTGTAGCCAATAAATCTCTTCTTGTTCTAGGAGATTCTCAATTAGCACCTTCACTTCCTTTTGTCTACCAATCGATTCTGCCGTGGAAGGACCCCATTTCAGCGTCTCGAGCTCCCTTTGCGGCTTCGAAATCCTCTTCTTGGTCCCTTGAGTTTGTTGCGGTCCCAATCATGAAGGTCATGGTGTACCGCTTGGTTCTCGTTGCCAGCGTGGGTGCGATACCCAACAGCTTAGCCTTCTCCCAAGCCGTTTTGACAATTTCCTCCACCGATTCTTCAGCCAGCCATCTAGCCTCAAATTTTCTACCTACCCCATGACGTATTGCATGTTCATCGTAATATTCAGTATTCACCACCACCGGCCTATGGTATGATCGGTGATGCTGCTCATTCACCGCTGTAGACATAGGGAACGCATTCTTTCACTCAGTATTACATACTGCTCCATCAAGCCTCTCTTTTAACTCCCCTCTTCTCCAGGTGAACTTGTCACCAATAAATCCCATGTCATGAAGATCACAATCCGTCAAACAGTCTCTAAAATCTTGCATCATCTGAGGTGGTCTGGGGTTGCCTCCCTCCTTTTCATCTGAAAACAAGATCTCATTGAAGTCTCCAATCACGATCTATGGTAGGGCGTGTCTGTTACTAAGGGTACGAAGGCAAGTCCATGATATGTGCTTGTCCTCCCATTTGGGCTCTCCATAGAAGCCCATAAAATGCCGTGGAATACCACCACTTGTTTCAAACACGACATCAATATAATTAGGGGTCACATACTCAGAAATCAATTTATTATCACTGTTCCAAAATAAAACAAGGCCTCTAGCCCTTCCATCACTCTCATCGATACTCAAAAACTCAAAATCCAACTTATGGCGAAGAACATCTGCATTATGTTTATTTAAATGAGACTTAGACAAAAAGAGAATGTCTGGCCTTGACTGCTCTCAGAGGTCCAAGAGCGAGCGAACTGCCGGTGGCGAGATTGCCGCCCGGAAGTTCCATCCACAGAGTTTCATTGGGACGGGCAGTCCTCCTCGAGGGAGGCCGCCAAATCATCAGAGAGGATTTCCTCTGAGTTGTCTTCACTGTCCTTCTTGGTTCTCTTCTTGTCGCGAGGCTTCACCGGTGACTCGGTCGCAACTACGCCTTCCATTGCCATAGCCCTCTCCTTCACCGATAGGTCCTCCTCCTCTGGAGTCTCCACACCGGAGCCATTCTTCTTATCCACAGAGCCATCAGGTCGCTGATGTCAACCATTGCTATCTTTGTCTGAAGCAGGAGAATCAAAAACTTTAGAATTTTTCAGGCCATCAGATTGAACGCGGCCACGCCCACGTCCAGCTCCCATCCCTCTTCCACCACGTGCAAAGGAGGCTCCTGCACGTCCACGGCCACGTCCACGACGGCTAGTGTCATCAATCATCCAATCTCCAAATATGTGATCCTCAGGTTTATGGAATCCCGTACCACACTCTTCGAATTCATGGCCTAGAAACCACAAATCTCACAGAATTTTGGAACTTTTTCATACTTCACCATGAAGACATCTCGAGCTCCTTTCCTGATCACGGAAGTAAACCTCTCCAGTGGTTTGTTCACATCGATCTCAACTCTAACACGGACAAAGTTACCACCGCCCATGCCATCACTGTCTACCTTGACAAATTTGCCAACTCGTCTGGCTAGACTTTGAAGGATCTCCTTTTTCTTCATATATGCCTCAGGTATGTCATGGATCTGAATCCAGATCGGCAGCTTGTCCAGGATCAACGTGGAGGGCTTCGAGTAGCCGTCATACGGTTGGATCACAATCCCCCAATTTCTGAACAGCCACGGCCCCTCTTCCACAACCTTCTTCCAATCCCCCAAGCAGCCAAGCTGCAGGATGGAAGTGTTGCTACCAACATCACGGAATTCTATCTTCTTTGCCAACGCGCACGCGTAGTGCATAGTATCCTCAAAGGCAGCCGAGCTGAAGGTCTTGTCAGTCAAAACCCTAGCCACGGCCAGCAGATCCGGTTCTTCATCCATCGTCACGTCCTCGTCAATGACAAGGTCGTCAAAAGCATCATCACCAATCTTCAGATCACGTAGGAGAGCATCGACGTCTAGCGTCCGCCTGACTCCTGATCCGCTCAGCTTCGAAAACCCACCTCTCGATGCCATCAGGAGTGGAGATGCGAGCAACAGCGAGAGACATGCTCTAGAGATCGTTCCCCGGTAGGGATTATGCGAGGGTAGACCTTCGATCAGATATCGAGGTAGGGGACTCGAGATCGGCTTGGAATCGCCGGCGAGTAGGAAACCCTAACGGGTACAGGGATGCATACATTGTTTTATCTCACGTGCTGTCGTTGTTAATTATTTAAGTATGTATAGCATGCAAGATTGGCTCACCCAAAGAACCCTATATTGCAATCTTAATCGTGCATTAATTACTCTGATTCCTCTAATTAACATTTTAATCTGCTCTTGAAATAATTTAAATTTGGATATTAAATAAGTTTTAGATTTTCTAGGAGAGGAAGATTGTGCCTTTTATTAGAACTGCATATTGAATGGGTCGATGGGTGGTGCTTTAATTAAGACTGGAAGGTGAGAGGGACGCTTGATAGATGTATGGCATCATGATGTGAAATATATTTGGAGATTATGGTTTGGTGTTTTCCTGTCACCATGATATTTAGGCAGATTAGGGCAATTGTAATTATACAAGCATGATTTCCCACCTCAGCTAGCTGTTGTCGATAGCAGCTATGAGCTCTTGGTCAGTAAGTGCATAGGCAAACGTCTTATCATGCACTAGATGAATTTGCTTTAGATCATCAGTGATATGCTTATCTTAAAACATGGGACAACGCGATCCATGCTCTGAACAAACATGATTTTTTGGCAATCAACGTTAAATACAAGTAGACTGTATAGGTCATTAATCGACTAACAAGTGTACTTAGGAAACCCTACACGAGTTTACACGTGCATGCATGAGACTATATTCTTAGCTACGTATTGTCATGGCCTTTCACCGTCCAGTTTTAGACCAATTTGCTAGGGTTTTTTTGAACGAGGGAGGGTCTAGAAAGACCCCAGGTGCTGCATTAGGAAACACGTGGCGGGTACAGTATTACAAAGAAGCCCTTTTCAATACTCGCACTAAGAACCTAGTATTTAAAGATAATGGCTTCAAACTTACAAAAAACACTCCAGAACAAAAATTGGGAAAGCGATCTAGTCCTTGGGTGCCTCCGCCACCAGTCGCCAGCGACCTCAAGGCAATGAACACACCGAGATCGGAGAGGATTCTGCTCGTGACACTCTCAAAGCCGGTGACGAACTACTTGGCGAAGGCGAGCTGTCGAGCTCCGGCGCGGGACTCCATTGAAGGCCTCCATAACGCAGGATGAAGAAGGGCCGCCTTCTCGTCCACAGATCATGGTGGCAACTCCGGGAACCATGTGATACGCTCGAGGAAATAGTAGCAGCCGCCTCTCCAGGCCGACCTCGGCAGCGTAGCCCTCTCTCCCTTCCTCGCCACCACGACCAGCCAAGAGGGAAGGGGCGGCACCAAGGCCACCAGGAGGACGACAAGGGAGCTTATTGAGGGGGCTCGCCTCCAGGGAGAAAACTGCCGCCCTCCACCTCAGACGCCAACTCTCTGCTCCCTCCCCACTCCTCCACGATCGGCCGGAGCAACACTCGAACTAAGAGTGATTGTCATCAACACTCGAACTAAGAGTGATTGCCTAATTGCGTAGCAGGATGTTTCATTGTCGTCGTGTATTTTATTTTTACATTGTATACATTGCCCACCCTCAGTACTCCGGGTGAACAAGTTTGAGTCCCCAGCTCATGTCCTCGCAATGTTGGACATGCGGCACCAGCTTTCCCGTATCGGCGCCGCGCCTTGCCCTACAGTCATAGAAGGGCGGTCCGTGCAAGCAGGGCTCCATGGACGCAGCCCTCCGGCACGGCGGATCAGGCGTGGTGAGGTTCTCGGGCCTGAACATGATCCACGGGGTAAGCCCTCCGAGCCCGTGGCCGACGTACCCGAAGGTGGACCAGCCGCTGGTGACGATGGCGTCGGTCATGCTCAGCAGGTACATCTCGGCCAGCGCCTTCATGTCGTGCGTGGCCTCGCCGGTCAGCTGGTGCTCCTCGTGGCTCGGCTGGTGCACGCTCACGACCTCGCCGCTGGCCGTCGCCGACTGCCAGTAGCTGCCCCGGATGTTCTCGAAGTACCACGAGCTGAGGCCGGTCATCAGGACGGCCTTCGATCTTGCGCCGGCCGGCCGCACCGGCGGTTGTTCTCGCGCCACCACCGGAGGTAACAGACGCTCCTGCGACGTGCAGGCGAGGATCTGGTCCAGGACGTGCTTGAACGGCGTGTCCCCGTCGAACACCCTGACCTGGATGCCAAGCCGTTCGTCCGAGTTCTTGAGGTACGAATCGTAGAACCTCGTGATCAGTCCCCACACTTTGTCCGTCGGGTGGAAGAGGTACTTGGCCAGGAGGTAGAACACCGCGTCTTTCCGTGGGAACAGCCTGTGGAGCTCCTCCTGATACGCCGGGTTCAGGAAGAGCGCCGGCACGAAGTACCCGTCCGTCCTCATCAGCAGCCACGGCGCGCGGTGGAGGAACTCCCGGTGGTCGTCGCAGTAGAAGAGCTTGTCGTGGTAGGTGCAGGCGTGGTCGAGGTCCACGAAGACGTACGGGAGCGCGGACACCGAGGACGCGGCGCGGCCGTCCCGCACCAGGTTCCGGTAGCTCTTCGGCACCTCCCCGGTCAGGTTTTCAAGTTCACGGAGCGGGAAATCCGGTGCCAGGAACCATGATGTGCCTGGGAACGGCTCGCAGAAGAGGTCGGGAAGGGACGTGCCCCTGTCGATGAGCAGCACGCGGTCGGTGAGCATGGCGTAGAGGAAGGCCGACGCCATTGCCAGTATCCTGTTCCCGAGTCCCCTGTACGGCACCAGCACGAGGTACTTGCAGGTGCCATCGTCCGCCGGGGTGCCTGTGACGTTTCGCCGGGTGTTGAGCCGTTCCACAGCTCGCCGGTACGCCTGACTTCCCGGGCCGCACCGCCGCTGCAGCGCCTCCTGCTCCCGCAGCCGCTTGACAAGGTGCGCCGATGGCGACCGTGTCATGTTTTTCCGGTAGGGTGCGGAGTGGTACCGGCTGATGCACGATTGTTCGTCGAATCCCTGGACTAGCAAGCCTCCGAGGAGTCCATCTTGATCGGATTCTGTGATGAGACAAGTCAGAAAAATCAGTGCCTTGTATCTACAATAGGAACAAAATTGAATTGTGTTCTTGAGTACAACAAACAAATCATAATTCCTAAATCAAACTCTAACGTGAAAACTGAAATATCTGTCATGGCCAATTGGCAATCGAAGGGTATTTCGTTGATCAACCCCAATTTTTCTCGCTATGAATTAATATTGTTCCGAAACATGACGCATGCAAGATTGAACACGCCATGGCGAGATGACAGAGAAAGAGAGAGGGAGACGAATATATTGGTTCCCACCTTGCTGGTGCTCGTATGTCTTGGCGGTCGTTGCCGTTGTCCAGCCGGAGGGAAACGGCAACGGCCCGTCGCGCCGGCTAACCATGATCACCAGGAGCGGCAACGCGGCGAGGCAAACCGCTAGCGACGTGATCCACTTCCTTGCAACCCATGGCTTTCCTTCGTCCTCCTCCTCCGTCTCCTCGTCGGCGCGGCGAGTGGCCTTATCCACGGCGACCGAGCATTGCTGGGACGGCCGCTTGCTTATGCCATTGCCAATGCCAACCCCGCCGTCCAAGGCCATTGTTATCTGGTGGATCGGGCGTTTTTCTCGGGCTCACGGATCTCATCCTGACAGATGCTAGGAATTAGGAATGGTTACATTATTTCGGAAAGAACTAAAGAAGGAAAGTTCTGTGTGAAGGAAAGGAAAATAGAATATTAAAGGCGAGTAATCGCGCAGCTGTTAAGATTGCCTATTGTTGCTTTTGTCTTTGACATTTTTTTCCTTGCGAGGAATATCTTCTTTTTTTGTCGAAAATGCGAGGAATGCCTGCGACACTACCTCAAGTTTTTTTTTTTGAAACGTTGCATGTCGTTGTCATGGACACTTCGTCAAGACCTAGAGCCTACAAAAGCATATCCACATTATTATTGCTTCGGGAAAAGCATAAGGCCACAGTGAAACTACTACTCCCTCGGATCTAAATTAATGTGTGAAAACATTAATTTGGATCGAAAGGAGTAATTTTTTCGGCCGGTAACAGTAATTTCCAAGCCACTTTGGTAAATTAGTTTATCGGTTAAACAATGCTACTCTGTAGTTCATTTGAATTTAGACCGATTTGTTAGCCCAACATAAAGTTTACATGTTTCTCTTTCGATGTAACCTTATGGTCAACTAATTTGTCCCAAACTTTTGATTTCAACTCCTAAAAAAATTATATTTGAAATGTTTAGAAGTTATAAAGTTCAGAATTAAAAAATTGCTTTAGAATTTCCTTCGGTATTTAACCAGTTATCTTCGTTAACCATGGTTACAGGAAATCCCATCCCCCTTGGGTATTTTTTTCCTTACCAGTACCCAAAACCTGGTTCTGATCTAAAGGAAAGGTTCCGAGATATGTATTTTGTATTGTAAAATCCAAACTTTCCCTTTTGCTTCTCGATATTACACAAGGAATTTGGTTAAGAATCACAGGAAGACCCTTGCAAGGCACTATGAACAAAGACAGATCTTTGCAAGACAATTTGTCGAGCCATTTCGAAATAAGTGCAGAAGATTAAGATTAACCTTTGATCAAAGCTCACTTGACACAATCATGCTATCTGCCATCACAAACAACACCTGACTATCTGAAGGATCAAACTCGCAGGTCTACAGGACAAAAATACTAGATGATCTTGAGTGTAGATCATGTCAGCCACAAAAACTGCACAAAGAAGACAATAGAACATGTGTATACATTTCCCCGTTTCAAAGAAAAACCTGCACAACGAAGACAATGGAACATGTGAATTTTGTTCCGTGTAACCCTGTTTTGTTAGTCCAGACATTGCCGCCAATGCCCCAAGGACATAAAAACCTACCATAGTAGAAAACTACAAAGACCCCGCGCGCTTCACTGCGCCGCCTTTTGATTTCTCGTTTTTTCTTATGTGTGAGCATTTGGCTTCACACAAGAGGAAAGGATGTAATTTGGATTTCATAAGGTGGATACATGTATATGGAATTTTATTTTCCCCAGCTTAATATCCATAAAGAATTGGAGTCAATTTATCTTTTCCAAGACATACTTAGATGCAATGTAGACTTTCTAGCAAATAAACTGAGATCACATATAACATTTTGTACTTCCAGACAACATGATGTCGATGCATAAAAACAGTCAAAATTTGAGAATTGCCATCCATGGATCAAATGATTGAGCAAACTCCCCATAGTGATTGATGTCACCATTAGTCTTGGTTAACCTCAATGGGTAGTTCGATGAGGTGAGCATGTTCAGGAAACATGCATATGGCCCCGAATCGCAAGAGGATGACCCCCTCCACAGCAGGATGCGCAAAATAGCATTTGCAGAGTCACACCTCGAGATCATCAGCTCGGATGTGTTCCTTCTCCTCGGAGACATCTAGTACTATAATCAAAATAGGGAGAACCAGTGGCTTTTATCTTGGTAGTCGCAAACGATATCTTTCACTGAATGGTTGATATGACCTTTGCGCACCAATCCTTCCAACTAGGGTATTGTTGGTTGGATCCATCTTCAATGTTGTAGTCATTCACAAGAGGATAGCTGAAGGATCAATTTTTACGTGATTCCCTGAACATGCGAGACCTAATATCATTTCAAGTTTACCTTGATATAAAGAACCATTTACGGCCCACGACTACAAACCATGGGGATAAACAAAGTTGTAGGTATAAAGCTAGGAAATAAGCAATCAAAGCTGTTACCTCCAAACTAATGTACATATTCTTGTTAGAGTGTGCTTCTTTAGACATCAAAATTTCTCAATACAAAAACTACTAAAACTGTCCTAGAGCATCCTCATACATAATATTTTAAAACATGTCCACGGTAGTATAATCTGATGAAGCCGGAAAAAATGCAATGGCGATGACAGTTGGCTAATCTAACTAACACATATGTCGTTGTCCTTTGCTTATCTAGTCTGCACGTGTAGCCAGTAGAATGACATGAACATATTTTTAAAAGTTTATTAATCTAAGTCTTATCATAATAATAGTAGCTAGATATAGATATAACTTTTCAGATATAATAGGGAACATACATAATCAACAGTATACATGAATTCATTTGTGCCAGGGGCACTGATAGGCTAGTTTCATCAGTAAAATGATAGATTGCAAATAACATAACTGATCTTTGTCAGATATATGAGGGAATATAAGAAATCTGATAATCTAGTACGTGTGAGAAAATTTTATGGCAATTCATTTCAGTAACAATGGCTTGAGCATGACTGGATAGTGTTACTAACCAGCAAATTGAGCTCCTTCACTTGTTTGGGGTTTTATCCATGGTGTCGCATCAGCGACCCAACGGGATAGCTTGAATACATCACTGCTAGAAAAATGGTCTTTGGTCCAGCACCCAAATATCATTGGTCCCAATTCGTTTTCTTAATCGGGACCAATGCCAGGCACCGGTCCCGGTTTATGCCATATGGACATTGGTTCCGGTTCATCTCTAAGCATTGGCCCCGGTTCGTGGCATGAACCGGGACCAATGCCACCGTGACACACACGTGGCGCTCTGCGGAGCATTGGTCCCGGGTCATGCCACGAACCGGGACCAAAAACCCCGCGATGGTCTGCAATCCGGGACAATCAAAATTAATTCGGGGCAGAAATTTATTCGAGACAGAAATTGAATTGATCAGTATTTTTGAAAAAATCTTTCACAAATTAATCGAGACAAAGATCTAAATTGAAACATTTTATTAATTCGACCACATATTCTTTCCAAACAAAGGTGCGATTTTACAAATTTTCCTAGTCGATAATTTCACTTCCGCTGCCGCTGTCCTCCGAGCCACCGGCTTCCTCGTCGTCGTCGGACGAAACCTCCACGATTTCGGCATTGTTCGGGAGACGGAGCTCCTCTGCGCGGCTAGCGGCGTCGATGGTGGTGTAGATGGTTCGTCCAGGGACGGACCAATGACCTGGGTGTGGGGCGCGTTGCTGGGCCGCCACGTGTCGTGCGGGAGGGCCTTTGGTCCCGGTTTATGGCATTAACCAGGACAAAACCCTCCCCTGGCTATATATAAGCCCAACCCATCCACTTATTTTTTCTGGAATTTTGTGTGGGAGGTGGATGCTAGGTTTTTTTTCTTCACACTGCACACAAGGTGTTCGACAAAATGTCTGTGCCACGCTTAAGTTCGCACAACACGGTATCCTCGGCCGAGGTTAGCAACCTTATCTTCTTTATCTGTAATTGATACAAAAATATTGCATTTGTCCATGTAGGGTGGTCATTTCACTATTCACGATGTCATTGTCATGGTTAATTATTATGACGCAGATCGATGCACGGATGCAATGGATATACGGCGACCGACGCGATTCCGATTTTATTGCAGGCCTGCATAAATTTATCGATTTGGCTAAGGCAAACAAAGTGGATAATTTTATGTCTTGTCCCTGCGTCGACTGTCGGAATGTGGTGGAGCACTCTGCCCCGAGAATCCTTCAAAGCCATCTGCTTCGGAGAGGTTTCATGCCCGGACATTATTGTTGGGCCATGCACGGAGAAAGAGGGGTTAGGCTGGAAGAAAATGAAGACGAGGAGGATGATGACAGCTATCCTATGTCCCCTGAAGAATACAGTGATACTGCAATGGAAGACAATGAAGAAGAGGGAGGCGGCAATGAAGAAGAACAACGGGCATCGGATGGGGCCGCTGATGGTCTTGGTCAGGTCATTTCTGATGCAAAGCAACAATGCGATACAGAAAGGGAGAAGCTTAAGTTGGAGGCCATGCAAAAGGATCACAAAAAGTTGGTGTACCCAAATTGCGAAGATGGCAACACAAAGCTCGGTACCACACTTGAACTACTGAAATGGAAGGCAGAGACTGGCTTATCTGACAAGGGATTTGAGAAGTTACTGAAAATAATGAAGCCGAAGCTTCCAAAGGATAACGAGCTGCCCGAGACAAAGTACGAAGCAAAAAAGACTATCTTCCCTCTAGGATTAGATGTGGAGAAGATACATGCATGCATTAATGACTGCATCCTGTACCGCGGTGAGAAGTACGAGAATATGGATAAATGCCCGGTATGCACTGCATGTCGATACAAGATCAGACAAGATGACCCTGGTGATGTTGAGGGCGATGACGAGCCCCCCAGGAAGAGGGTTCCTGCTAAGGTTACGTGGTATGCTCCTATAATACCACGGTTGAAACGTCTGTTCAGAAACCAAGAGCATGCCAGGTTGTTGCGATGGCACAAAGAAGAGCGTAAGAAAGACGGGAAACTAAGACACCCCACCGATGGGTCGCAGTGGAGAAACATCGAGAGAAAGTACTCGAACTTTGTAGGTGACACGAGGAACTTATGGTTTGGTCTAAGTACAGACGGCATGAATCATTTTGGGGAGCAGAGCTGCAGTCACAGCATGTGGCCAGTGACTCTATGTATCTACAACCTTCCTCCTTGGTTGTGCATGAAGCGGAAGTTCATTATGATGCTAGTGCTCATCCAAGGACCGAAGCAACCGAGCAACGACATTGATGTGTACCTAAGGCCATTAGTCGATGAACTTTTGCAGTTGTGGGCAGAACCAGGTGTAAAGGTGTGGGATGAGCACAAACAGGAGCCATTTGACCTACGAGCGTTGTTGTTCGTAACCATCAATGGTTGGCCTGCTCTTAGTAACATTTCAGGACAGTCAAACAAGGGATACAATGCATGCAAGCACTGTTTAAATAAGACTAAAGGTACATATTTGGATAAATGTAAGAAGGTTGTGTACCTGGGTGTCGTAAATTTCTTCCGACCAATCATCAAGTAAGAAAGAAAGGCAAGCATTTCAACGGTGAGGCAGATTACCGGAAGAAGCCTAAGCTCCCTAAAGGTGCTGATGTATTTGGTATGGTGAAGGACCTATAAGTAATCTTTGGAAAGGGTCCTGGTGGTCAAGCTGTTCCGAAAGACCCCATTACCGGACACACGGCCATGTGGAAAAAGAAATCTATATTTTGGGAGCTTGAGTATTGGAAAGACCTAGAGGTCTGTTTTTCAATCGACGTGATGCACGTGACGAAGAATCTTTGCGTGAACCTACTAGGCTTCCTGGGCATGTATGGGAAGACAAAAGATATACCAGAAGCAAGGGAGGACCAGCAACGTATCAAAGACCTATACAACAAGCATACTGATAAAGGACGTGAATACTTAAGCAGCTACGCTCTTACCAAAGCAAACAAGGAAATCTTTTTTGAAATCCTTTACAGTATCAAGGTACCAGCTGGCTTCTCGTCAAATATAAAGGGAATAATAAATATGGCAGAGAAAAAATTTCAGAACCTGAAGTCTCATGATTGCCACGTGATTATGACGCAGTTGCTTCCGGTTGCATTGAGGGGGCTTCTACCGGAAAATGTTCGATTAGCGATTGTGAAGCTATGTGCATTCCTCAATGCAATATCTCAGAGGTAATCGATCGAGAAAGTCTGGGAAGGCTACAGAAGGATGTGGTCCAATGTCTTGTCAGTTTTGAGTTGGTGTTTCCCCCGTCCTTCTTCAATATTGTGACACATATCTTAGTTCACCTAGTCGAAGAGATCTCCATTATTGGTCCTGTATTTCTGCACAATATGTTCCCCTTCGAGAGGTTCATGGGAGTCTCAAAGAAATATGTTCGTAACCGTGCTAGGCTAGAAGGAAGCATCTCTAAGGGCTATGGAACAGAGGAGGTCATTGGATTCTGTGTAGCCTTTCTTCCTGACCTTAAGCCGATTGGTGTTCCTGAATCACGGTATGAGGGGAGACTGAGTGGAAACGACACGCTAGGAAAGAAGGAAATGATATTTAGGGACGGACATTCTTTGAATCAAGCACACTACACAGTTCTAAAAAGTTCTACCTTCGTGGCTTCGTATATCGAGGAACACATGAATGTTGTATGCTCTGAGTTCCCGGGGAAGGATGAATACTGTATTAAGGAAAATCACATGGAGACTTTCGGCACTTGGTTGCAATTATATCTCATGAATGACACCACTATTGGAGATCAGCTCTACTTGTTGGCCGCGACACCATCTGCGACTGTATTGACTTTCCAAGGGTACGAGATAAATGGGAATACATTTTACACGATTGCCCAAGATAAAAAGAGCACCAACCAAAACAGTGGTGTCCGCTTTGATGCAACATGTGAGAATGGGACAAAAGACACATACTATGGTTACATAGAGGAGATATGGGAACTTGACTATGGACCTACTTTTAAGGTCCCTTTGTTTTTGTGCAGTTGGGTTAACATGAATAGAGAAGGGGTAAAGGTAGACCAGCTATACAGAAGGACAACAGTGGATCTCAAGAATATTGGTTACAGAGACGAACCATTCGTCCTAGCCAATGATGTGGCTGAGGTTTTTTATGTGAAGGACATGTCCTCTAGACCGAAAAAAGAAAAAATAAGGAAACGAATACATCAGACGATGAGCCCAGGCGTCACATAGTTCTTTCAGGGAAAAGAAACATCGCGGGAGTCGAGGACAAGACAGACATGTCAGCAGATTATGATAAGTTTGATGAAATTCCGCCCTTCACCGTGAAAACTGACCCAAGCATCCCGTTAAGCAAATAAGATGCTCCATGGTTACGGCCTAAGAAGCGATCATAGGAAAGGGATCAACATACGCGACGAAGGATTCATACCCTAAACCCTATGTAAATATATGTAATGTATGGAAACTTTATGTGATGTATGAAAACTTTATATGAGAACCTCGAACATGATAGGTCATTTTGTGAAGGATTTTTTGGTACCAATGCCAAACTTTAATTTTGTGGTTGCTTCACAGAACACCCCGATTTTGGCACCTCAAAAATGGAAATTGGCTTTTTCGTGCATCGAAAAGGAAAACTTCCTCCTGCAACATCGTAAGCCATCCCGATTCCATTAGTCCCGGTTTGTGGCTGGACCGGAGGGAATAAAGGGGGCCTTTAGTCCCGATTCCTTAGTCCCAGTTTTTTAATAATAATTAATGTCTTTAGTATTAGTCCTGGTTTGTGGCTGGACCGGCGGGAATAAAGGGGGCCTTAGTCCCGATTCCGTAGTCCTAGTTAGGAAACCGGGACTAATATATCGTTTCCTGAGGACTAGATCCTCCGTAATCTCCCTGAAGTTGGCTGTAGTGTTGTCCCTGCTGTTGTAGTTCATAACTTCTCTAGCTAGATCAATATGTCGGGGAGCTAACTAATTTCACATATTAGGGAGTGCCTCTATGGCCAGCTTCAGAGAGATTCCTGAGGACTAGATCCTCCGGAATCTCCCTGAAGTTGGCCGTAGTGTTGTCCCTGCTCTTGTAGTTCATAACTTCTCTAGATAGATCAATATGTCGAGGAGCTAACTAATTTCACATATTAGGGAGTGCCTCTATGGCCAGCTTCAGAGAGATTCCTGAGGAGTGGATCCTCCCGAATCTCCCTGAAGCTGGCCGTAGTGTTGTCCCTGCTCTCACACACCTGCGTGTTTGCAGTTGATAACTTCATAGGGATGCCTATTTACAGATTAAGCAGCATGATATTGTGTCGACAGTCACGACATAATGTCGACACTCACCACTGTCATAATGCCGCAACCCATTGAAATAGTGTCGCCACTCACGAAATAGTGTCGACACTCACAAAATAGTGTCGACACTCACTGGCATAGTGTCGCCACCCATATTTAGTCTCGGATGGTGTCTCCAACCTAGACTACAGGTTTATCTTTAGTCCCGGTTGGAGATAGAAAATGGTTTGGATCATTTTTGAATTTCTTATGCCCGTTTCAAACCATATTCAAAACGGCAGGGATGAAGATTCATGGCCCGGGGCTGACCCTCGCTGAAATTCAAGTGGATCTCTGATGAAATAGCATGTTGTGAACCTATAAATGATTTTTAAAAAATTCACAAGCATTATATCATGTACTTGTAGTTCAAATCTTGGCAACCTCCTACCGATTCGGCAGGAATTTGTCTTTTTCATGAGGGATGGATGGAAAGGTTCTAGATACACCGGTTGGGAAATTGTACATATAAGGTGACCTAGTATTTTTGAAAAATGGGTTGGTACCAATGCCAAACTTTAATTTGGTGGTTGCTTCACAGAACACCCTGATTTCGGCACCTCAAAAATGGAAATTGGCTTTTCCGTGCGTCAAAAATGAAAACTTCCTCCTGCAACATCGTAAGCCATCCCAAGATGCACATGTGTGCATAATATGGGCACATTATCACAAACTATGCCCTAATTCTAGCCATAACATTGGTGGTTTGACCTAAATGCCATAAAACCTCGAACATGATAGGTCATTTTGTGAAGGATTTTTTATGATGTTTGCAATTTTTCAAGATCAATATTTTTCCTTGCAACTATGACACATAATGTGACACCACACGAAGGTTTCACATTGTTTGGATCATCTTTGAATTTCTTATGCCCGTTTCAAACTATATTCAAAACGGCGGGCATGAAGCTTCTTAGCCCGGGGCTGAGCCTCGCTGAACTTGAAGTGGATCTCTGATGAAATATCATGTTGTGAACCTATAAATGATTTTAAAAAATTCACAAGCATTATATCATGTACTTGTAGTTCAAATCTTGCCAACCTCCTACCGATTCGGCAGGAATTTGTCTTTTTCATGAGGGATGAAAGGAAAGGTTCTAGATACACTGGTTGAGAAATTGTCCATATAAGGTGGTCTAGTATTTTTGAAAAATGGGTTGGTACCAATGCCAAACTTTAATTTGGTGGTTGCTTCACAGAACACCCCGATTTCGACACCTCAAAAATGGAAATTGTCTTTTTCATGCGTCGAAAAGGAAAACATCCTCCTGCAACATCGTAAGCCATCCCAAGATGCACATGTGTGCACAATATGGGGACATTATCACAAACTATGCCCTGATTCTAGCCATAACATTGGTGGTTTAACCTAAATGCCCTGAAACCTCGAACATGATAGGTCATTTTGTGAAGGATTTTTTATGATGTTTGCAATTTTTCAAGTTCAATATTTTTCCTTGCAACTGTGACGCATAATATGACACCACGCGAAGGTTTCACATTGTTTGGATCATTTTTGAATTTCTTATGACCATTTCAAACTATATTCAAAACGGCGGGCATGAAGCTTCTTAGCCCGGGGCTGAGCTTCGCTGAACTTGAAGTGGATCTATGATGAAATAGCATGTTGTGAATCTATAAATGATTTTAAAGAAAATTGAAATTGAAGCACTTTTCCTGTTGAAAGTTTTTTGAAATTCCAAATTATGCAATAAATATTTGTTAATGCAATTTTAATTGAAAATAGTAAAATTGTATATTTCAAATAAAAATATTTGAAAACAGAAAATGGTTTTTGATTTGTTATTTAAATTGAAGCACTTTTCCTGTTGAAATTTTTTCAAATTTCAAATTATGCAATAAATATTTGGTAATGCAATTCTAATTGAAAATAGTAAAATTGTATAGTTCAAATAAAAATATTTGAAAACAGAAAATGGTTTTTGATTAGTTATATAAATTAAAGCACTTTTCCTGTTAATTTTTTTTTGAAATTCCAAAAATAATCATCTTAAACTGAAACATCTTATTAATTAAAGAAGAAAACAAATTTGAAAATGGCGGGAAGACCAAAAGGTTTGCCAAAATCTAAAAAACAGGTCAACGATCCCGGTTCGTCCCACCAACCGGGACCGATGATCTTGGGTGTGCGCGCTGCCATCAACATGGCTTTGGTCCCAGTTCGTCCCACCAACCGGGACCGTTGATCCTTTGGTCCCGGTTGGTGGGACGAACCGGGACCAAAGGCCCGCGCACGTGGCAGCACAACAACGCTCCTGCCTAGACCATTGGTCCCGGTTCGTCCCACCAACCGGGACCGTTGATCCTTTGGTCCTAGTTGGTGGGATGAACCGGGACCAAAGGCCTGTACAGTTAACAGCCCCGGCCCTTCCTCCTCCCCAACTCCCCCAAATCACAGAGCACATCGACGCGCGCTAAGGAAAATTTGCGGTGGAGCAAAATCACGCCGTCAGGCTGCCCAAATCTAGAGCGGCCGCGCCATGCCGTCGACGCCCGCCGTCGCCACACCACCACCGTCTAAGGAATCGACCGCGCATGCTATAAATCGACGCCATGGTCACCGTCTGTGTTGGGGGGATACCCCCGAGTAGGGTCACGCCGGGGTGTAAAGGCCGAGTTAGCCGAGGTTCGGCAAGGCCAAAGCAGATGCTAGCCGGGTCACCTCAAGGCAGGCCGAATCGCGGGGTAATCCGGACCTGGGGGCGTTCGCCTGACTGGGCCTCATCCGACTTAAGCAGTAAGTCGGAAGTCCACGTTTTACCTGTATGCAGGAACGGGTGTGGCCGGATGAACCATCATCCGGGTCACAGCAAGCTTCTAGGAGAAGGAAGGAATCTTGCTGGTCAAAAGGAGCCCCGGTACGCACTGCCTGAGCGATGCGAGCAAGGACAGGACCACCGGGGCGTGGCCGACAAGCGTGACGACGCCCGTGTCGGCTGACGAGGGCGCCGTCAGAGGCTCACGTAGCTAAAGTATGTGTGACGCGGGGGAAAAAGCACCCCGGTCTGCTTACCACTCTGGGAGGAGGCATATTCTTAGGAATATGCCTCCACGTATGCCCTAGGCAGAAACCGAGCCTCCCCTATAAAAGGGGGGCTAGGGCTTCTGTTGAAGGGGTTGGTCTCTCTATGATTCTGTTTTAGTCAAGGGTTTCAGGTGTGATCTGTGGGTGAGAGTAAGAGAGCTCCTTCTTCCTCCTCTCGCCAATACAGCTCTAGGAGCACTTGTAACCTTGGAAGGAAATCAATACAAACTCTTGTGTGGAGAATCACTTCACTGTCCCTCCCTAGATTCCCCTAGCGAGTATTAGTCCCCACCTTTAGCCTATACATGGCATCTGCCGTGACACCACCACGACAGTTGGCGCCCACTGTGGGGCTAGCGGCGCTAGCAGGGGTCAAAATCCGGACAGGAAACTTCATCGCCACCGGCGAGCGCATCGTCTCTGGGCTCATTCAGCGCTTTGGAGCGTGGGACTTCGTCAGCGACAACGCAGGCTGCTTCGGCACGCGCCCTCTCCCACGCAACGGCATCTTCGTCAAGCTCGGCACGCACAAGGTCTATGTTGAAGTGGACGTGTCTAGCGTTCATCCGCGCCATGTCGTTGAAGCAGGCGAACCGCCCCTCACTATGGCTCGCGGGGAGTGTATCGCTCGTTCCTCGGACCATGCAGAGGTAATGATGACAGCGCCAGGTGCGGGTGCGAGCAAAGACCCGGCGCCAGATCCGGAGGTAACGCCCAAAGCTCCAAGGAAAGGTAGAGGTCCTCTGCTAGAGAGGCTGGAAAACATGTTGAGAGAGGCAATGGATAGCTTGGCAAACCCTGTAGTAGCAGCGGTTGATCTGGCTCGTGCACAGGCCGAGTTGGAAGAAACTAGGTAGAAAATACTAGAGGGCGCAAAGAAAATAGCTGCGGCCCAGCGGTCGTTGAACATGATGCTGCGTGAGTACGCTAAGGCGAACAAGGTTGATAATGTAAAAGTCAAAGGGTGAAATCTCATGAGCGAGATGAACAGAGAAGGTGATGCCGAAAATGAGGAGTCAGAAAACTTTTTGTCCGTGGGCTGCCGAGGTATAGTACCCCGGCCAAGAACCTCAGGGCAGCGGATGCAGCTGCGTCCGAGTTAGAGGGACTGACGGGTGAAGCCCGGCAAAGGCAGCAAGATCGGGTAAACGAGCTGGTTCGGATTGCAAATAGGCAAAACAAGGAACTACTCAGGGCAAACCCGGAGAGAGCTGGAGCCTCCAAGATCGTCCATTCGGCGGTGGGTAACCCGAAAAAATCCGCTGGAGCCGCATCGTCCCCTCATGGTGGTCCAAGGAGAGAGGAGGTGGTAACCTTGACCAGACGGAACAAACAAATTGTCCCGTATGACCCGACACGGGCAGGGAAAGAAAAAGAAGCGCGGAAAAATGATGATCGACGGAGTGTGAGCCGAGGCGAAGCTGGCCGAGGTAACCGCGACCAAGGCAATGCCGGTCAAGGGAACATTGTCAACGGCAATGCCGGGCAGCAAAACTCAGCTGGAGCAAGACAACCGCAGCAGCGGAACGTGCCAAGGCAAGAGCACAGTGCCGGCCGAGGTGTGCAACAGAAAGGTGCGCCACAAGAGCAAAACCGGTATAACGACGGTGATTCGGAGATGGCAAATGCGGGATACCCGAGACCGGACTATCATGTGATAGGGTCGAGATTGGGAAGTAGGGATTTGATGCCGGACGATGCAAGTTAGAAACTGGATCGACTGTATAGGTTGGAACAGATTGAATGTCAAGGTCCACCGGGTCCACCGTGTTTTGGACCCCGGATCATGAAAGAGCCACCCATACCGAACTTTCAGCTGCCCAGGGGCACCAAGACCTATGACGGTAGTACCAAGCCAGAGGATTGGCTGATAAACTATGCTACGGCTATAAAAATTGCCAGAGGCAACCTGAGATGGGCTATACGATATGTACCCCAGATGTTGGAAGGCCCGGCAAGGGTGTGGTTGAACAATTTTCCACCAGGAAGCATTAACTGCTAGATAGATTTCGAGGAGATGTTCATCAGCAATTTTTCGAGTACGTATCAAAGGCCAAATAGGCCACAGACCCTAGCTATGTGCAAGCAAAGACCCAATGAGACAGACCGGGAGTTCTTGACCCGGTGGTGTACCGTGAGAAACTCATGTGAGGGCGTGATAGAATCACAGGCCATAGCATGGTTTACACAGGGGTGCAGATATGGAAGCGAGTTGTGGATGAAGTTGCAACGGAAAATGCCAGCTACGTTGGCAGAAATGATCCGGATTGCAGATTCGTATGCGTTGGGTGACCCGACCCAACCAAGGCTCGCCTCAAACGAGTCAAGCGATGAGTACTATCAGAGGGATGGATCCGGATCATCCCGGAGGAATGATTACAGAGGAAAAATGAGAGATGATAGACCGGACCACCGGTACGGATCGCACCAAGTTGCAGCTGTGAATCAAGATCAACCCGGAGCAGGGGGTAGCCAGCGCCAGAAAACTAGAGGTCAATGGACTCCAAGGAACGATGGGAAGAAAACTTGGACACCGGAACAAAAGAAGCAGTGGCAAGAAAGGAAAGACCGTCCGAGGTATACTTACGAGTCGATGTTGGACCAGCCGTGTAAGTTTCACACGCCAAATCCGAACAACCCAGCGGGTCATACGACGAGGCAATGCGAGTGGATGCGCAAGATAGAGCAAGGTGGTTCGGGGAATGCTCAGGCACCCCGGAATGATCAGCCTCGGCAGGAGTTACCCCGGCAGCAATTGCTCTCTGGAGCAAACACGCAACAGCTAATGTTGCCTCCCCCTCCGCCAAGGTATGATAACAATGAAAGAAGGGATACAGTGCATCAGGTAGAAAATCAGCATCAGCCGGATTAGAGGCACCCCGGAACTGAGGGAAGAAACGAGTACAGGGAGCATCACCAGAGCTACTGTGTATTCACCACAGAAGAAACTGATAGAAAAAGCTTGCAGCGTAGGCATATGGAGGTGAATGCAGTAATGCCTGCAGTGACGAGGTACATGCCTTGGTCCGATCAGGAAATCACCTGGAGCATTAGGGATCATCCCAAGCTCATGCCGAGCCCTGGTTCGTATGCGTTGGTGCTGGATCCTACGTTCATTGGACCTAGCATTAACGTAAGGTTCTCCAAGGTACTGATTGACAACGGCAGTAGCATAAATATCATGTATGCGGACACAATGCGCACGTTGGGTATCTCGGAGAACATGCTCTAGGCCACGAGGACAACTTTCCATGGCATTGTGCCCGGCATTTCTTGCGAGCCCATAGGCAAGGTCCGGGTTGACGTCTTGTTCGGCACGAGGGATAATTGCCGAACTGAAAATCTGGAGTTCGAAGTGGTGAACTTAGAAAGCGCATATCATGCGTTGCTCGGAAGGCCAGCGCTGAACAAGTTCATGGCAAGTTGTCATATCAGCTACTTGAAGATGAAGTTGCCCGGACCAAACGGAGTGATTACCATTGCTGGGGACTTCCGACGTTCCATGGAGTGTGCGTCCGCCGGATCAAACTTAGCCGAGTCACTTGTGATCGCGCAGGAAAAAAGAAAAATTCAAGAGGTGGCGACATTGGCGCAGTCCGCGCAGCAGTATATGCCGGCGCTGAGTAACCCGCATGGAACTGTCTCCTTCCAGGCCACGAAAGATACCAAGAAGGTTCCCGTTGATGACATGTTCCCAGAGCGCACCGAAACAATTGGTGCCGGGCTAAGTGATAAATAGGAAGGCGAGCTCGTCAGCTTCCTCCGTGAGAATCGGGACATTTTTGCTTGGTCCATACAGGACTTGCAAGGTGTTCCGAGGGAGTTGGCCGAGCACTCTTTGAATGTGAGACCCGGAGCCAAGCCGGTGAAGCAACCTCTCCGCCGCTTCGCCGAAGATAGGAGGAAAGTCATTGGAGATGAGATAGCTCGGTTGCTAGCTGCAGGATTTATCATGGAGGTTCTTTACCCGGATTGGCTGTCTAATCCGGTGCTGGTGGAAAAGAAGAAGGAGGACCCGAACGTGGCAGTGGTTTGGCGCATGTGCATCGATTACACGAACCTGAACAAGGCATATCCGAAAGATCCGTTTCCGCTGCCAAGAATAGATCAGGTCATAGACTCAACTGCTGGATGTGAACTGTTGTCATTCATTGATGCTTATTCTGGTTTCCACCAGATACCTCTGAACCCGGATGATCAAATAAAGACTGCGTTTATTACCCCGTATGGGGCTTATTGCTATCGCACCATGCCATTTGGTTTACGTAATGCAGGGGCAACATACCAGAGGTGTATGCAAAAATGTTTGCACGACCAAATAGGTCAAAATGTACAGGTGTACGTGGATGATGTGGTTATCAAGATCAAGGAAAGAAAAACGCTCCTTGACGATATCAGGTAAACGTTTGCAAACCTAAGAAGGTTCCGGATGAAACTTAACCCGGAAAAATGCACTTTTGGTGTCCCGGCTGGAAAATTGCTCGGTTTTCTCGTCTCCAGCCGAGGTATCGAGGTTAATCCAACCAAAATCCGGGCCATCGAGCGAATGGAACTGCTGAAGTGTCTTAACGATGTCCAGAAGTTCACAGGTTGCCTGGCCTCATTAAGTCGGTTTGTATGTCGGTTGGGAGAAAAGGCTTTGCCTCTTTACCAACTCATGAAAAAGGCGGATAAGTTCATTTGGACACCGCAGGCCGATGAAGCCTTTGCCCACCTAAAGAAAATGTTAGCCACGGCACCAGTACTAGCCTCACCACTATCAAAGGAGCCAATGTTGCTCTATATAGCCGCAACCAACCGAGTTGTAAGTGCAGTGATAGTGGTGGAGCGCGATGAGGAAGGTAAGTCGGTGCAAAGGCCGGTGTATTATTTGAGTGAAGTGTTGTCAACCTCAAAGCAGAACTACCCACATTATCAGAAAGTGGCATATGGCGTGTACATGGCCGCCAAGAAACTGAAGCACTACTTTGAGGAGCATCCCATCCGGGTCATATGTGAGGCCCCCATATCAGAGATAATGAGTAACAAGGATGCAAGCGGCAGAATTGCAAAATGGGCAATTGAGCTAGCTCCTTATGCTCCGCAATATGACAGGCGAGAAGCCATCAAATCTCAAGCTATGGCGGACTTTTTCGTGGACTGGACCGAGGTACAGTACGAACCACCACTTCCGGATCCGAACTATTGGCGAATGCACTTTGACGGATCAAAGACCAAAACCGGGCTAGGTGCCGAAGTTGTACTCACGTCACCGAAGAAGGACCAGTTGAAATATGTGCTGCAGATCCACTTCACCGCATCAAACAATGTCGCTGAGTATGAAGCACTTGTGCATGGGCTCAAGGTAGCAAAAGAAATTGGTATATGTCAGATCATAAGCTTTGGCGACTCGGATTTGGTGGTGCAGCAAGTGTCCGGAGTGTGGGACGCCCTTGATCCAAACATGGCACTATACAGATTTCATGTGCAGAAGATTTCTGGTTACTTTGAGGGATGCGAATTTCATCATGTACCCCGGGTAGAAAATGAGGCTGCCGACATGCTGTCGAAGCTCGGGTCAACCAGACAAGCAATTCCACCGGGTGTAGCATTAGAGCACCTCAGGAAACCATCCATCAGGCCATCCCCGGAATCCGAGTCAATCTATGTCCCGGAAGACACCGAATCTGGAGCTGTGCCCATGGACGTTGACACGGGAAGTGGTGCGCAAAACCCGGGGACTACTTCGGCAAACCCGGGGACTGCCTCGCAAGACCCGGGGACTGCTTAGCATGGTCCGGTTGAAGTTATGCCGGTGGATCAGATGGAGATAGACGAGGACGTGTTCCCCGTGCGGCCAATACCGGCTTGGGCACTGCCTATATTTCAATTCCTGAAGGATGGAACGTTACCCACTGAGGAGGTGATGTCCAGGCAAACACAGAGGAGGGCAAAGGCCTACACGATCATCAATTCCGAGTTATACAAAAGAAGTGTAACCAATGTCCTCCAGCGGTGTGTTGACCCAGAAGAAGGGCTTGAAATCATCTTAGATATACATCAGGGGGAATGCGGGCATCACGCCTCGTCTCGAGCCTTGGTAGCAAAAGCTTTCTGGCACGGATTCTACTAGCCAAACACCTTAGAGCAAGCAGAAGATCTGGTGAGAAAATGTAATGGTTGTCAGAGGTACGCTACCAAGACACATATGCCAATGTCGGAACTCAAGACCATCCCAATCACTTAGCCATTTGCCGTATGGTGCTTGGATATGGTTGGCCCGTTCAAACCAGCAAGGGGAAATATGACCCACATTCTGGTAATGGTGGACAAGTTTACGAAGTGGATTGAGGTGAAGCCTATAAGAAAATGTGATGGAGCTACGACCGTAACGTTTCTAAAAGATATCATCTTGAGGTACGATTATCCACACAGTATCATAACTGATAATGGCACAAATTTTGCGGAAGGAGCTTTTGCTCGTTTCTGCCGGGATAAGAGGATCCGGCTGGACGTAGCTTCGGTAGCCCACCCCGCATCAAACGGACAAGTGGAAAGATCCAACGGATTAGTATTATCCGGGATAAAACCCCGGCTCATTGAGCCGCTGCAAAGATACGCGGGGTGCTGGATAGAAGAACTACCAGCGGTACTGTGGAGTTTAAGAACAACTCCGAATCGATCAACAGGCTATACGCTGTTTTTTCTGGTATATGGGGCAGAAGCTGTATTACCAGCCGACATAGAGCATGATTCGCCTAGGGTCACCCAATACACAGAAGCCGAAGTGCAAGAAGCCCGGCAAAATGATGTTGATCTGCTGGAAGAAGCAAGAGAACTGGCACTATCCAGATCCGCCATATATCAGCAAAATCTCCGACGCTATCATAGCCGGAAAGTGTGCCCCCGAGTCTTCCGAGAAGGCGATCTGGTACTCCTATTAGTACAACGTACTACTGGAATGCATAAATTATCCCCCCATGGGAAGGGCCATTCATCGTGAGCAAAGCATTGCACAACGATTCTTACTATCTTATAGATGCAAAGCCACAGGAAAAGAACAAGGCGGACAGGTCTGGAGAGGAATCCAAGCGACCATGGAACATAGCTCTACTTCGGCCTTTCTACACCTAGCTAAGAAGTGTATGTATCCGGGTTATCTCATATGTCGGTATGTATGTCGGCAATGAGCTTATCAATGAAATGTTGGCACCTCGAGCAGTAACTCGGGGATTGCCTTAATAATGTTTGTTATTTTCTGCGCGTCAACTGGAGTAAGTTATTCTACTTAACTCGGATTAGTAGTGTGTGAGCACCAAAAACCCAACTCTTTGACTTGCTGCTGTCCAACAAGAATTGGCTTCATGGCAAGCAAGAGAACAAGTTTGGAATTGCGTAGCACATGAAAGACGACTAAGGAAAAGAATTTACTCGGGCTGACGTTTATGTTTCGGACTAACCCCGTATTCATCTTCAAATTGTTATACAGTTTTATTTTTGAGCTAAGTCTAAAAGTTTCCCAGTATTGTTAAGACAATTTTTCAAGCTCGGATTCGTAAGTTGTAATACCGAATCAAGGTAGACACGATCCGAGCCAAAAGATTGAACGAACAAGAAAAAGAAACTCGGGGACTACGCCCAAGTTAATCCGGCATAAGTACTCAGTAGCAAAATATCACATGTGTTTGGAATACAATTCCACCGGGCATACTGGGGATCTCATAAATTTTCAAGTGTTTTTACTTAAGGAGCAGCAGGAGGAAGTTCGGCATCATCGTCGCCCTCTTCGATATCCGAGGCAGTGTCCTCTTCGTCTTCACCCGAATCATCTTCAACTTCCTCTTCGCCTGCGACTTCCAGGAAGCTCGGACCCTCAGTCCATTCGTGAATGGGGGCGTATTCGATGAGGCTGTGGGCACAAGCCTGGCACCGAGCTACCCACTCTGGGTCATCTGTCCATTTGGATCCGGTGCGTAGGCGTGTGAGGAGGCTGAGATCTATCTTCTCATACCACGTCAAAATGTGGTGAAGGATGGTATCGGCTGCAGCACGTCCAGCGGACTCTCGCCAGAGGTCGAGCTGGGTCTCGATTTCCGAAAGCTTTTCAGCGAGCTGTGTGACTCTCTCCGGAGCATCATCGGCAGGCCAGCAGGCGTTGAAGACTCGAACTGAAACATCGAGGAGGTCCTTGCCGTAGTTCTTAATGATTTCCACGCGACACGACAGGCTGACCAACAGGTCCTCCATGTCGAAGGGAATGCTCTCACCCTCAGGAGCGACCGGAGTCCCCCTTTCTCGGTGGAAATTGGCGACAGCAGCACTTGCAATAGTGGTACCCTCTGGAAAGTGGCCTGGGAAACAAGGCAAAGGACAAAGCTGAGAAAACAAGACATATGAAGTAACCCGGAGAAATAAGGCGGATAAAGGAAAAGAAAATTACGTGAGATGTGACTGTGAATCCGGGTCAATTCCTTGGTGCAAGCATCACGCCTCTTCCAAAGCTGCTCAAGCTCAGCATTTGCCGACTCAAGTTTGACTTCGGCTTCCTGAAGAAGCTCACGGTCCTTAGCATTTTGGAGCTTGAGGCGCTCACGTTCTTCGGTGTAGTCCTGGCCAGCCCTTTTTAGCTTGGTTTGGTGATGTGCCTTCATTTTAGCCATTTCAGCCTTGAGCTTGGCTATCTCATCGTCTTTGGTCCGGAGGAGGGCGAGCTCATCATCTTTCTTCTTTAGTTCGGCTTGGTGCTGCCCTGCTTGTTCGAGAAAATGTAGCATCGCGTCAGGCACAGGCACACTATCTTCAAGCGATGCTGAAATAGTGCGTTGGCCCGGCAGTGCCGAGGAATGAATGTTTGCCGAGCCAAGGAGGAAAGCCGATGGAAACCACGGTGAAGACAGACAAAAAGGACGTACCCTTGATCTGCTCCAAGTTCTTCCGCATTATCTTGTTCTCAGCCTCCACCCCAGCTGCGGAAACCGAATAATCAGATTAATTCGGCAAACGAAGTGGAAGAAAAATGAGGAAAGGATAAGAATGAAATTTACCCCTTTTCTCGTACTCCACGATGAGTGCAGCCTGTTTTGCGCAAAGATTCTTGTGCGTATCCAGCAAGCGTTGGAATTCCGCACTACGGCGGTTGGTGGTCACCTAAAAGAGATACAGAAACTTAAGTCAGCCTAGTGCATGTTCGAAGCGTACTAAAAATCCGGGCCAAGTGGAACTTAACCCGGCTCTAGGTGTGTGCATGTTCGAAGTGTACTAAAATCCGGGCCAAGTGGGACTTAACCCGGCTCTAGGTGTGTGGATGTTCGAAGTGTACTAAAATCCGGGCCAAGTGGGACTTAACCCGGCTCTAGGTGTGTGCATGTTCGAAGTGTACTAAAAATCCAGGCCAAGTGGAACTTAACCTGGCTCTAGGTGTGTGCATGTTCGAAGTGTACTAAAATCCGGGCCAAGAGGAACTTAGCCCGGCTCTAGGTGTGTGCATGTTCGAAGTGTACTAAAATCCGGGCCAAGAGGAACTTATCCCGGCTCTAGGTGTGTGCATGTTCGAAGTGTACTAAAATCCGGGCCAAGTAGGACTTAACCCGGCTCTAGGTGTGTGCATGTTCGAAGTGTACTAGAATCCGGGCCAAGTGGAACTTAGCCCGGCTCTAGGTGTGTGCATGTTCGAAGTTCTCACGGAGCTACGTTAGTGTTCTAAAAGAGCATCCGGCCGAGTAACAAGTCACTCCCCCGGAGGCTCGGGGACTAATGGTTATCATCTACAACTTGTCAAGGAGAAGTAACGTACCTCCATCATTCGCCCAGCGAGATTAATAGCTTTTGCGGCCGTGTTCATCTGAGCGGAAAACTCGGCAGGACCGAACTTTTCCAGGAGATCAGATTCCTGGACTACCTCGGCCTTGTTCCAATTCATAACAAATTCCATCAGGCTCGGAGGGTACCGTTCACCCGTGGGCATATGGGGCGTCACCAAGCCCTTTGCATGTGCTTCCTTCCTCTCCACCAAGGCAAGGGCGGGGCTGGTGTGCAGAACCAACTGCTGGGCTTCGGTTGGCTCGGCAGGCGCGTCCTTTGCCGCTGATGTCTTCTTGGGGAGCATCGACACAAGGGTGCGCTGCGCAGACTCGACGGCAGTGGGCTTGGCAGCGTCTGGAGCTTTCTTGCCTTTGGCTTGCTGGGTAGAGGAAGCTGTAGCAGCGGTTTTCCCCTGCCGAGGTTGAGAGGACTCGGAAGATGTAGAGGAACTAGGTGCTGGTACTCTCGCGGCTGGGCTTGGTGCCGGCGCTGAAGTTTTCGCTGTCAGAGTTGATGCTGATGCCGAGGTTGGAGTTGGTGCTGGTCTGCTTGCTGATACGGGAATTGGTGCTGGGGCCGAGGTAGCCTCAGTGGCTGCTGGTTGAGGTGTTGTCGAGGCGGTGGATGCCGTTACTCCGGCTAGGCCGGTCTCCCCCACTCCAAGGTTACCCTCCTCTTGCCGAGGTGGAGCTGAACCCGGAGCGGCCGCAGAACCCTCTGGGATAGGGCTCAGCGGGCGTGACTCGTCGTCACGATAGGGAGAAGGGCTAGGCCGGAGAGGGGAAGAGATGCTAGATCCACTTTGAGGGACCTCCACCGGAGCCCTGCGAAATCAAATAACGTCAGAAGAAAAATTACGACGAAGTAAGGAAGAACGAGTTACAGCAGAAAGAAGGACTTATGCATCTGAAGTTTCGGCCGCTTTGGGTTTCCGAGCCCTTCGTGCTGGGGCCTTGCCTGCTGGTTTGGGGGCAGTCTTGTCCCCGGATTTCTTTCGCCTTTTAATGGGCTGAGAGGGTCCGGAGGAAGAACTCGAAGAAGCCCCATGTTTCTTCTTCGTGGCCACCGGAACAGGCTCGCCCGTAGCGAGAGGGGGATCCTCGTGAATATGACCGCCGGGGTGAGCTGATGGCGGAAAAGCAAAAGAAAGGGGGACAACCTCAAAAGGTTCAATCACCTTGATTTCCGAGTCATCTTCATCATCGGGCCAATCTCTAATAGAAGAGGATTTACCCATGGGTCGTTTTGTGGCGTCGGTCATAGGGAGGAACATCTCCTGGTCCGGCTCTTCCTCATCCGGAGTCTCCCGGTCCGGCGCCCACTTAAGGGACGGATCGGTGCCATCCTCAAGGGTCTGCTGAAGGAATTGCTGAGGAAAAGAGCGAACAAAAGAGTCAAAAATTGCAACAATAACTGACATGTAATTAGTCCGGGTTAAGTTTGCAGCATGAAACTTACCGTGGGAGGAAGCCGGTCACGGCAGAAATGCTCAATCCCCCAAGACCAATCAGTGGAAAAGTCCTTGTGAGTGGTGAAGAGAGCCTTAACCCTGCGATAAATCTCCGAGTTGGTCAGCTCGACGGACGAGGTCCGGTTAGGATCGCGGCCGTAGCTCATGTGGCACACCTTGTGGGTGCGCTTCTGGAGGGGTGAGATTCGGTTACGCACAAAGGTGATCATGCCATCCTCGTTGCATAGCCCGAGCCCCTTCAGTTCCGCGAAACTTTTGCTCACTTGGTTGGCCAAGGCTGTGGGCTTCTTGGGGATCACATCCCACAGGTCCGGGTTAGGTGGACCCGGAGTGTAGGGAAGCAACCGGATCAAGTCTTCGGTGCCCGCATTCCGGACATAGAAGAAGGTCCGGGCCCATCCTTTGCAGGACTCTAGCCCGGTGACCTGGGGAAAAACAGAAAATCGCCAGGGTGAAATAGAGGCCGCTCCAAATTGAGTGAGCCGCTTGTCCTCCGGATCAGCGTGGATGTTGGGAATGACGTTGCGACGAAGGCCGAAGAACCGGATCCATAGCTCTTTCGTGGGCCATAGTCCGGCGTAGCCTTCGATCGTAGAAGCAAAGGCAGAAAGAGAGGTGATGGCGTTGGCTGGAAGGTGGTGTGGCTGGAGTTGGTACGTACCGAGCCAGTCCCGGAAAAAATCACTCACAGGCAAGCCGAAGCCCCGTTGGAAATGGGACAGAAACACGACGAACTCGCCCGGATTGGGTGAGGGGGCCAGTTCGTTGGAAGGAAGACGCGCGGCGACGCCGGCAGGGATGCGTCTGGTCCGGTAGAGCCAGTCCAAGTCATCCTGGCAGACCCAGGAGCCGGCCCACACGCCGCGGTCCGCCGCCGCGACGTCCTCTTCCATCTCCTGCTCAGCAACAATGAGTTCCTCTTCAGTCATCTGGTCCTCGAGGCCCTCGCTGGCGCTGGAGGCGGCGGGGGACAGTGGCCGGGACTGGCGTAGACCCGTGGCAGGAAATTTGCGTCGCGTTGGCGGTGACGCGGAGGTGCGACGAAGAAGCGCGGCAGCGACGCTGCTATTTTGCGATGCTGGCGGCGGCGCGGTCGCGAGGAAGAGGAAGAAGAATAGCAGCGGGCAGAGGGGTGCGGAGGGGGAAAAATCCTAAGGGACGCACCCCTCCGCTATTTAACCACTCCCATCAGGGGCGAGTGGGATCGCGCCCTGTGGACCGGCCACACGCTGTGGCCGTGTATCACCCGTCCGGACCAATCAGTGAGGAGCCACACGGAGGGCCACGGGACGGAGAGAGTCCTGTGGCGTGATGCGCTGATGCGGTAAACGAGGAGGCAGGCGTGACGTGACCCGCACACAGTGATAACTGACAATTACTGCGGCGGTTACTGTACCGTCCCTTAAAATAAGACGACATAATGATTACCCTTCACATGGGTTAGCGTACGAGAGAAGGAAGCAAGACCCGGATGGAACTGTGGTAACCCGGCCGGCAAGTGAAAACTTGAAATGTGCGAAGGGAACGTAAATCCAAGCAGTCTGAGGTACAAAGGTAACTCGGCAATATCGACCGGGGCACAAAATTGAACCTGGTGTGGCCTTAGCGGCCAAGGCAGCTAAGACCGCACCAGCTTCGGGGACTAATGTTGGGGGGATACCCCCGGGTAGGGTCACGCCGGGGTGTAAAGGCCGAGTTAGCCGAGGTTCGGCAAGGCCAAAGCAGATGCTGGCTGGGTCACCTCAAGGCAGGCCGAATGACGGGGTAATCCAGACCTGGGGGCGTTCGCCTGACTGGGCCTCATCCGACTTAAGCAGTAAGTCGGAAGTGCACGTTTTACCTGTATGCAGGAACGGGTGTGGCCGGATGAACCATCATCCGGGTCACAGCAAGCTTCTAGGAGAAGGAAGGAATCTCGCTGGTCAAAAGGAGCCCCAGTACGCACTGCCTGAGCGAAGCGAGCAAGGACAGGACCACCGGGGCGTGGCCGACAAGCGTGACGACGCCCGTGTCGGCTGACGAGGGCGCCGTCAGAGGCTCACGTAGCTAAAGTATGTGTGACGCGGGGGAAATAGCACCCCGGTCTGCTTACCACTCTGGGAGGAGGCATATTCTTAGGAATATGCCTCCACGTATGCCCTAGGCAGAAACCGAGCCTCCCCTATAAAAGGGGGGCTAGGGCTTCTGTTGAAGGGGTTGGTCTCTCTATGATTCTGTTTTAGTCAAGGGTTTCAGGTGTGATCTGTGAGTGAGAGTAAGAGAGCTCCTTCTTCCTCCTCTCGCCAATACAGCTCTAGGAGCACTTGTAACCTTGGAAGGAAATCAATACAAACTCTTATGTGGAGAATCACTTCACTGTCCCTCCCTGGATTCCCCTAGCGAGTATTAGTCCCCACCTTTAGCCTATACATGGAATCTGCCGTGACACCACCACGACAGTCTGCTCCGACTCGGGCCGTCGCCATTACCGCTCCTTCCGAGCTCCTCCGACCTCGTCGACCCGTCCATCGTCTTCGTGGTGAGCCGCTGGTCCTCCAGGACCTCTCCTTTCTCTCTCTCTCTCTTGCTCCGTTTCATTCTGTCGCCGAGCGCCACTGTTCGCTGCCGTCGGACGCCATCGCAGACGATGCTCTGATGACCAATAAGGGGCGGCGCGACCACCGTTAGCTTCCTCGCGACGCGCTCGTTCAAACCAAACCTTCTGCGTGTTCCAGCAAGCCCTCTAGTGCCACTAACCACCACCGGCCGACGTGCCCTCCTGCGAGCCCATGTGGTGCCAAGGTGGCGCTCATGTGGCCCTGACGTGGGCGACGAGCAAGCTCTACCAGCGTGGCAGCCCGACGTGGCCCTGGCCTCCCTCACCAGTCACTGTGGGTAGGCACTGCATCGGTGAGAAAAGGTTCCCCAGCCCTAGGTGACGTCAGCCTTCACCTATGCTGACGCAATAAAGGTTTAATAATTGTTTTAATAATTTCAGAAAAAAGATAAATCTTATAAACTTAATAAGTAATTATTTATAAGTCAGAAAATACAAATAATATATCAAAATGTTCATAAAAACGAGATCTACACTTTACCATCAATATCATGCATTGTTCAACAACTTTAATCACAAGTTTAATTAGAAGAACAAATGAACCCCCGTAGGTGATTCGAGGGTCTCTCCTGTATTAGGGTTTGGACCCCTCGGATCCCGCTTAAATTTCCAAGCATGCTATAGGGTTTCATTACAATACTAATTAACTTGTCATATCATCATATTTGCTTGAGCATTGCATTGATGCCATGTGTTGATTGTTGTTCCCCAATTCTTTCCGGTGTTTGCTTCTTCCCGGTAGAATACGATATCGAGATCAAGATCGAAGACCGAGATCAACACCATCGAAGATTGAGTGCATAGTGTTTTGCATTATTTGCATTATAGTAACTTGCAAATCTTAATTTGCAGATACTATGGATCCAAAAGAGCAAGATACTATGATTCCAGAACATCAGGAAAACATCCTCCACGGAATGATCTACGAAAATGAAGATATCGATATCGATGTCACTAGTGAGTTTCTGAACGATCCCGGTCAGGGAGATGAGTCTCTCAACCGAGGAGACGGCTCTGGTGAGGTAGAAGCCGAAGCCTGGGACATGGGAGAAGCCGATCAGGGAGAAGGCGACGGCTCCGGCGGAACCTTAAATCTCGCAAACACCGGCGAGGTGTATATATGTATTTTTGTAATTAAAATGCTGCTGTCTATATATATACATGCATATATTAACACTTTTTCTTCTTTTAGCCCTCCGGATCGAGAACTTCTTCCGTAAGAACGAAACGAGGCCCAACAAAAAAGTTGGATGACATTGTGAGGTATAGGATCAAAGTGGTCGGTGTAGATGGCGAACCACAAGCTCCCGTCGATGTCGCAAGAAAATTTGTCAAGCAAAGCGGAGTTCTTGTGAGGGACTACATCCCGATCACCGTTCAAGAATGGAATTGGCCAAGCGGCGGTGGAGTCCTGTATGTTGGCGACAACACTAAAGATAAGCTTTTTGAGAAGCTCATGATTAATTTCCTCCTGCCGATGCCAGATGTGAATCCAGATGAGGAGGAGAGAGCAATAATGGAGCTTGTGCAAAGAGTCAAGAAGTTTGCTCTCATCAAGATGGCCGATGCATTCAAGAACTGGAAGAAGAAACTGTACAATAACTTTGTCAAGGTAGAGAAGACTCTGGATTTCACTCAAGGCAGCTATGCTAAGTTAAGACACCAGTGGGAGGATTTTGTAAAGTATAAGACATCGGAGAAAGCTAAGGAAAAGTCTAGAATAAATACGGAGAACGCTGCTAAGAAACTGTACCATCATAACATCGGGCCTGCTGGCTACGCCGGTTGCATGCCTAAGTGGGATGCACTTGAGGTCAATTACATTGCTGCCGGGATCACACCAAAGCCCGCAACAGGGACACTACATGCGAGAAACTGGTTTTACGGCCATGGGGGCACGTTGGGCAAAGAAGGGAGGGCAATATATAATCAGAAACACAAAGATGATCCCCTACTGCCCATCGACGATATTAGAAATGCAGTAGATGATGTTGCAACGGGACGGTTCGTTCCCAATAGAGAGAACGACGAGCTCACATGTGCCCTTAAAAATTCTAAACACGACGGACGAGCACGAGGCACACCAGGCTCCATGCCGTGGAAGGTTGCCTTCCCCGCGGAAATGAAGAGATATCCCGATAAAAGTCATCAGAGGAGAAAGGAAAGGGAGGCAGCTGAGAAAGCGGCCGCTGCAGACCGGCTACGTAATGTAGAAGAAGCATTAAAGCGGTACCAGGATCAACTCGACAGACTTAGCCAGCAAGGTACTAGCGTCCAATCTCAGTGGCACGTGGTAAAAGCTGCATTCGAGGGTACCGACGCCCTATCAAATAAGAAAAGCAGCGTCGCTTTCACACAGCTCCATGATGTTGATGATGATGCGCCGATGACATCTCCTCCTAAATGCTACCCAGTGGATGATATCACGGAGATCACAGCTTGTGAGCTAAAGGTGCAGGTTATGAACTTAAGGGTGATGGCGGCGGTCGGCATGGCCGTACCAGTTGCGCCTAACCCAACTTGGCATTGCAGACCGGTTCCAAAAGGATATGCTGTCGTCACGGTGGATGATGTGAAGGAAGATTTTGAGGAGCTGAAGCTAGACCACCCTGCGGGGGAAGATATGGAACTGACTCAACTAGGAGAAGCCAAAGGGGGGACTATTCTATGGCCAAAGGAACGCATTGTGCTTCCAAATTATGTGCCGCCAAGGCCAACCACTCCTCAGAGCAGCAATCCACCTTCGCCGCCACCTCACCATTCTCCAGTGCAACCGCCGCCTTCATCGCCTCACCACTCAGCGCAACCATCTCCATCGCTGCCTCAGCCGTCTCCGCCGCCGCATCTGCCGTCTCCATCCCCTGAGCCTCAGAGACAAAAGCGGAAGTATACTAAGAGGGGCAGCACCACCAGCAGCAGCAAGAGCACATTCCGATCACTGAAACGTAAGCTATCGCCCCTCCCAAAAGTACCTCATAAGAATATGAAGAAGCTACCTTGCGAGAAGATAGATGAGGAAACTGCTGCGGCCGCAGCTGCCCATTATGAAAAGTGGAAGATTGGCATGGCTAACAAGAAAAAGCCGATAGAGGCATTCTTTCCGATCACCGCAGAAAATAAAGCAAAAGCTGCCGCGCTTAAGATTCAGCTTCACCAACCATAGCGCTCACATCAGATTTTAATCGCTCTATTACCATGTCGGCTGAGGCAAAAGAGCGGAGAGTCGGGAAAGAACTTGCCCAGCTCGGACAACAGAAAAATCAATCGATTGAACCGCTCAAAGTGTACGATACCAATGAGTGGAGAGCCCAGGAGCGGCATGATCCGAACATTGATCCGGAGTTTGTTCGACTGTACGGAGAAAAGGCCCAATTATATGGACTGTCTATTAGTGAGTACATGAGCCATATGGATGAGTTCGAGGGGTACCAAGAAACAGCATACGTGTACCAGTACGGGGCTCCTCTCGTCAAACCCGAGTTAGTCAAAGATCTACCAACAAAAATGCGAAGATTGCATAACTGGTACATCCAAGCCTGTGCTGAATCCAAAAACTGGATCTATGCTGCATATAAATGCCACCATTACGGTCATAGAGATGGCTTCCTACTGATCGAATTTCCAGAATTATTTCAGTTTTACCAACAAGGCGCCCTCGACAAAACTATCGTCGGTACCTATTAATTGTAAGTATTATTAATTTCTGTAATTAAGTCTTTCTAGCTCAGCTCATTCGTTGCTTGTATAATCTTACTCATCACTATACTAATTATATATGCAGAATGAAGATTCTCGAATGCAACAAAGGACAAATATATGACCTGGAGTTTGTTGACTGCAATTTCGTTCATGAAGTTACTCTAAAAACAAAACCCAAAGAGACAGAGGATAACTTGGTACAAGTGTTGACGTATTTCAACAACAGAAGGGAAATACTATTTCCTTACAACGCTGGGTGAGTGTTACTGTCTTGTACACATTCTATTTTCGCTTACTCGATGTTAAACGTATAATTGACTCGTGTTATATTTTGTCAGTGCGTCCAACTTCCACTATATTATGTTAATCATTGTTGTTGACACCGGAGTAGTAAAAGTCTTGGACTCGAAACACACACCATTAGAAAAGTGGGCGGATATGCAGAAATACCTCTAGAAGGCTTGGAAACGGTTCACCGCCAAAATTAGGGGTGTTTGGAAGCCAGAGCTTATATTTCAACCATTGACTGTAAGTACTACTTGCTAGATCCACGCATCTCTTTAATTCTAGTTTCAATACCACCATTATCATGCTTGATTATTATTTTGATTGAACTCCGTTCTCATAAAGTGCTTGAGGCAGGAAGCCGGGAATAACTTATGTGGATACTATGTTTGCGAGTTCATTCGCTAGACGACCAAAGAGAAGGGCGCAGACCGGAACATCAAAAAAATTAAAGTACGATAAACAATAATCACAACTTTATTTTATTACCACTAATTGTGTTTAGTTTCATTCATATATATTGATCCCCTTCTTTAAATTATATCGAACAGATGCGGGACGGTCTTTTATCACAAGAACGCGTGCAAGCAATTCAAGAGGAAATTGCTGGATTCTTGTTAGAACAAGTCATAGATCCGAAAGGAGAATACTATTACCTGCTTCATTTGGAAGGGTGAAGTGTAAAAAAGAAGATGTAAATTAGATCAAATTCGTGTGAGAGTACCGTTTGTAATTATAATATGTTTTGACCAAGAAGACGGATGAGATGGTGTATAATATATTTGTGATCATGCATGATGTGTAATATATATATCCTGGTTTCATTATTGCTGTATATATGTAGTACCATTAAATTGAATACAAAACACCAAATAAATAAATAAAAACCCTGCCGCGGCACAAAAATAGCCCGAAAATCCTGCCGCGGCACAAAACCCTGCCACGGCACAGAGACCAATGATCCCGGTTTGTGCCACAAACCGGGACCAATGATCCACCCCCTCGTCTCTCGCGCTCCCACGTGGAGACCCATTGGTCCCGGTTTGTTCCACGAACCAGGACCAATGATCCACCCCCTGTCATCGCGTGCCTGCCCACGTGGAGACCCATTGGTCTCGGTTCGTGCCCAAACCGGGACCAGCATTAGTCCCGAGTGATTGGTTTAGGGTTTAGGGACCAATGGCCCTTATGAACCGGGACTAGATGCCCTTTTTCCACCAGTGCATCCTCCCCACCAACCACTTCCTCCCCCCCCCCCCCCCCCCCCCGCTCCCTTTTGGAGAAACCGGGCCGACCCCAAGCCCTCTCTAGCGGCGCTGCTGACCCGGGATGGCGAAGGGAAGGCGCCGGAGTATTTTCTAGGTGTAGTTTTAGGTTTTCAGCTTGCTTGCTAGTGTTTTGGAGTAGGGTGGTGTGTCCTCTTGGTCGGGATAGGCACATCCGGTGGGTGATCTGCGGCGGCGCCAGGACCAAAATGTTCTTAACCAATTTAATAATATAGACATACATACGGCGTGATGATTAAATCAAATGAATATTATTTTAGTATGACTGGCCACTCTAAAACCCCTATCTCGACCAACCTGTTGTACCTGTTGATCTAGTCGCAGACCTTACATCTCCGCTCTCCACACCATGCCGCCTTAGTAGCGTCCCATAATTATGTAGATTTATTTGTGAAAGAGAAAAAATATTTATTCTCACCTAGAATTAAGACCATGTAATCCATATTTCAAAGTGAAATGAGTTTTGAACATAGAGAACAACTAAGAACAATCCACTGTATTTTATGTTCAGAAAACAAAGAATATGCTAACAGCATGCAAAAGAAAGTCGATGAATAAACAGAGGAAGATTTTAGGATAGTGGCAAATAGTCTCTTAGTAATGCATAGAATAATAAAAGTCAGCACAGTGGTTGGCGAATTTACATGCACACCTTGTGAGATCTAAAATATGCTAGCTAGGCAATTTTTCTTGCAAACAATCCGTACATGCAACAATATTTGTAGAAGAGCAACCTCATTACAGTCATACTTTGTAGTGAAGAACTGAAGATGTGCCAATATTCTATATCTTCAAATTATGAGACATAATTTAGCTGCAGGAAATAAATCATGGGACATTCAACTTATTATGTCTGAAACCATTCATGTTCTATCTGTGCAAAATTGACACAACTACAACAATCAGCTAACAATAGTGACAGCAGTAAGATGTATGAAAGCAGTAATCAGTAGAAAAACACACTAAGGCCCCGTTCGTATGGAAAATTAAACCAAACGTGGAACCAATCCATGCTTGAATTGGGTTAATCATGTACCGTCACCAAATCCATGTGCGGCTAATCCATACCAACCCTTGAGAAAATATACATGTTCGTTTGAGCCACCTGGGACGTCGCGTGATCGAGTGTGTGTGGCTGTGTTCGTTTTCAGGTAGCTCTCTCACGTCCTGGAATCAATCCACTGGTCAGACGGTGATAATTTTTTTTCCAAACTGGTCTGGATGGACCGGGAAAAGAATACTGCATTGGATTAAACGAAGACCTCAAGCTGCCTGGGCTGGAAAGAAAACCTCGCTGGGCTGGATCACCGGGATTGGATAGCAATCCAGGTCAATCCATGTCTTCCATGGATTAAACGAACGAGCCCTAACCTTTTTCCCACTTCCCAGAGCCTTTCCCGATGGCCGGCACAACACAACCTCCTCCTCACCTGCTGGCTGGGGTGCCGCCCTTGTCTTTTACAGACCGACACCAGGTGGCTCCGCCTCCCGGCATGCCTCCGCGCCGCCACCATCTTCCCCTCAGCTCTGAGCGGCGGGCAACGCACTCCCCTCTGGGATCTGGGGCCATGGTGGCCGCTGTCCCGCCATTGCATCACTCGACAGTGGTGGCCCTTCCATGCCCCTCTACCCCGAGCTAGTGACGCACTGACGCCCCTTCGCACCTCTTCAGCCGAGCCATATGCGCCCTGCCCTACATCCACCCCGTGCTCATGTGCCGCTGTCGACGACCGAGGGAACAGCTGCACCATGTTGTTGGTCATGGCAAGCACGATTCCGGCGACCCCTCGCCACCCTACGTTGATTCCTCGCGACAGTCGTTTCCCTGGCGCCTTCATGGCCAAATCGATCCCGTCCTGCACTTCCACCTGATGGGCTCGTAGTCCTGTCGGACGCCGGCATGCACCTGCACCACCTTGCATGACGAGCACCCGTACGTCGCACCTCCGTTACCACACATGGCGGCATGGACCCCACCCCGCTCAGCAATTGCTGCTCTCCTCGTCCCATCGACACACCTACTGTTGGTGGGCGGCGCGATCCATCCTCGAAATCCACGAGCCGCTCGTAATCAACAAGTTTTGTACAACACAGTAGCTTCAATTGCATGTTTTGCGTGAATCAATAATTAGGAGATTAATTACAATGAACAATATTTGACAAAATAGAAAACCCTGCAGATTTGAGCATAAAAACTCTTTTGCACAAATGTTTTTCGTGGGAAAATCCTTTGTTTAGAGGATGGGAAAAGAACTTTAACAAGGTTTGGCCAAAGTTAATTGAAATTAATAGAAGATAAATTCTGCACATAAAAAAGATTGGCACACATGACTATGGGAAGAAAATGCCTACATCGATGCTTCTCGTAAATACCCAGTCAGCATTCTTTTCCAAATAAAGAACATATGGCTCAAATTTTCGACCAAATTCTACATTGAGCAAATTGAAAAGGTATGGTTAAAACAGTAAATCCTGAACTAATGACGCCATTACCACAAGAATTCAAACGCTCCGTGAATTAATATTTGTAATAATTAGTAAATGGAGGACGGCCAACGCACGTCCTGTGCGGGGCAATGGGGTCGGGTCCCAAAAGTAATGTCTAAATCCAAAAAATTAATAAACCAAAGAGAAAACATTCTAGAACAAGTAAACACTATATTCAATTGTTTCAGCAAAGAAAATTGAGTGAATTGCAGAGATGAAGGCCCGTCTGGACGTTAGTCGTTTGAGAAAACTTCACCGTTCAATCAATCATAATTCCCACCTTGGAGTCCTTTTTAAATCGGATTTGCTTCATCATGTTATATTTACTAGAGATAGCATTGTGCAAAATTAACAAAAGCCAAATCTCAATATTTAGAGAAAATTTGTCTTTCAACATGTGCGATATGTCCACTGCATGACTACAAAGACTTCTGTACGTAGCAACACTAAAGTATCCATTTTTGGTCCATTTGCAGATAGGCTTATCTTCTTCATTCACTGTCATCAGAACCAGAACCATCATATCCTGCATCTCTCTCATCTGTCTTGCAAATCAACACTAAGCCATATCCTAAAGGAGAATCTCCAACCTCTGGTAGCAGCTTCTGCAATAGACAGGTGTTGTTCATTGCAGATATCAAACAACTCTGTAAATTTATCCTTAAAGGGAGTTTGCCCACACCAGGCATCACCCCAGAAATTTGTCAGCCTACCATTTCCAACCTAAATTTTTCTCCCACACAAATAAAACTCTTTAACATGTAGCATATCAGACCATAGAGCAGAATCTTTAGGTCTGTTTGTATGGAAAATCCCATTGCTGCCCAGATATTTGTTTGTCATAAACTCCTGCCAGGGACCTTTTTTGCTTCTCCAATTTCCACCACCACTTACACGTCAGAGCAATATTAAATATGGTTAAATCTTTGAGCCCCAACCAACCTTTTGATCTAGGTTTCCAAACCATCTTCCATTTCACCAAGTGATATCTTCTTTTACTGGCATTGCCATCCCATGGGAAGAATGGATCTAATGGGTTTCTCCATCTAGTTCATATTGGTTTTGCGCAACAACCTCATAGACATCTGATACACACTAGTGCTAGAAAGGCATGCATCAATCTTAACAACTCTCCCTCCAATGGACATTGCACCTCCCATCCATCCACCCATCTTCTTCTTAACCTTCTCACATAGAAAACCCATTTCAGCAACTGAAATCCTTCTAGAACAGACATGGGTCCCCAAATATTTGATAGGCCAATAGCCAGGTTGACAATTGAACATGCCAACATAATTAGTCAAATTCTCCTTATCTTCAAGAATCAACTTTCAGGACCATTTGATATGAGAATCCAACAGATGTTACTGCGTCGTGCCAGGAGACCAAGAATCTCATGTTCGCTCCATAGAAAATCCCTTTTTTGAGGTTTGGGTTTGCTTCTTGTAATCCTTTTTTTTGTGTGTTTCGCTAGGCAAGATCTTCGTACGAGTTCTGTCACCTTCGTGGGCGACGTCACTGGTTCGCTCCTCCTTTGGTGGCTCTTGAGGTCTTGGAGGTGCAACAGACCATAACCCTCCTAGCAGAAGGATTTTCATTCTTTGTTTAGGTTTTTTCCAGTGTCTTCTTCAGGATGGTGAGGCGACAATGATATTCTAAAGTCAGGATAAGGTCCTTCGCGTCCTATCCTTTCTTCGGTGATGCGTCTAGCACCGACGGAGGACATATGGAGTTGTGTGTCTAGGTGATCTTCCAGATCTAGTCCATTGTCATGTTCGTTGGTGTAATTTTACGTCACTTTGTAGTCGTGGCATCCATGTTGCTTGGGTTCATGACATGATAGCACACTCATTGGTCTCTTTCTCTTTTATTATCCTCTTATCCTCGAGTGCAATCCTCCTCTCCTCGGCCATGGCCCTCCTCTCTTTGGTGGTCATCTTCTTCTTCCACTTCTACTCCTCCATGGCCTTGAGCTCGGCCCACCTTGCCGCCTTTTCATCTCTCCTCTTAGACGCCAAAGCTTTCTTGATATCAACCATTGCATTGCTCTAGAATGGATCCCCACCGGTTCCCGAGAGAGCCTTGTGTGCGAGTTGATTGGAACGGTGACCGTGTTGTTGTAGTACGCCTCGATCTGAGCCCAAAACCTCTACTTGGATTGGTCGGTGCCAATCGATGCATCGAGTGACACATTCATCCAAGCATAGCACAATGCAACGTCTTATTTTTTCTATAGTTGGTGGATCTTGTATTTTTTGTGCCTCCTCGAGTCTCTTCCACATCTCCTTGCTCGGTGACATCAACCTCTTCATCCTCCACCTCTCCTTGCTCGGTAATATCAACCTCTTCTTGGTCGAAGTTGATATCATCGATCCCGGCAGCATGGCTACCCTAAAATTGTGTCATGAAGTCAGCCACCTCGGACTCCGCCGCACTACAAATCATCAAAACAACATAACCGCATGTCTACAACCATCACCGAATTAGAGTCCAAGGAAAAACAAAAAAATTACCTTGCTGACGTTTCATCGAACACCTCGCTGTCATCGATGGAGACGACGGTCGGACGGGCTTGCCACCTAGGGGAGGGTTTTCCGGCGAGGTGTTATGAGACTGAGGTGTCGGTGCTGCCTTCGGAAGCACTACCACAACTTTCTTCCTCTTCTTGTGGACCAGGTTCCATAGAATTATTTTCCTAGATGGTGGAGCGAAATAAGATGAACTGGAGCCTCAATGAAAAGTCCGAATAGTGCATATTCAGTAAAAGATATGTAGCAACGAGCTGCAACAAACACACAAAATAAGAAAAAAGGGCCAACAGATGTACGAAACAAACTACAAACATAGCCTGCACACACAAAAAGCCAACTAAAGCGACACATGATGACATGAGACACACCAAGCATGGTCCACTCCGTGCTTTATCGACGGAAAAATCCAAGCGGTGCCTGCCTACGCCTAGCCTATTTTGGATCGGCCCGCTGGATATGCCCTGAGAGCATCTCCACCAGGCACCGTTGGGTGTACGGCAACATTGCCGATAGAGGCGTTGGGGGTTATGCCCCAAACTGCGGCAGTTTGGGGGTCTCTCCCCACAAAGGCAGCCCCAAAATTCCACCAATTATCAAAGGGGAGGAGGTGGACGGCATCCTGGCCGCGCACCCGATGGCACAAGATGGCGCTCGACGGACCAGCCCCCATGGCGTGTGCTCGTCGATGGAAGAAAGAGGCGTGAGCACTATCCGTGTGTTCGTACCTTGCCATGAACTGCCAGCCGAAGCGCCCGTCATGGTCCACGCGCATGACGGCCTTGGTTTCCTAGCAAGAAGGCCTGCAGCAGCGGCTCCGGCCATGAGCGCGTGCGCGCCCAACCCTGGAGGACACCACCTCCGTAGGGGAGGAGAGAGACCACCGCGCCACCTCGCGGCCTCCGTCGCGAGCGTGCTAAGGGGAGGAGGGAGGATGCGCGTGCTTGATCATCATGCCCTTGCATTCGCGCTACCGGAGACAGGGCGGCCCCAGGTCAATTCAAGGGTATTCAAGTGAATACCCACAATATTTTGGCAAAACACTGATATTTAAAATATCTACAAGTCATATATACTAAAAACGAACTATCATAGAATAAAACAAACGAAGAACTGGCTCAATTTGTTTGGAACAATGGTTTTCCACCTATTGGTTTAGGGTTCAAACCCCATGGTTGTAACTTTTTGTTATTTTTATAAACATTTATTCCATACACTATTTTTTACTATCGGAAGGACGCACACGCTCGGTCATCGGTGAGGAGTAGATGGCCACGGTGCTGCCGCAGGGGCTTGTTCGTCTGCGGTACCAAAGTTGGCAGGCCAGCGCATGGCGGTACTAAGTTGTCTAAAATTACCGCGTTTCGAAAAGTTGGGCCGCCAACTACTGAGAGGGGCCATTTCGAGGCAAACTCATCTCACCCCGCCAAATACAAACATTCCGTTAAACCGCCCCGTGAAGTAGACAGTCGGGACCCACATGTCGGTTATCTGTCCGTGACGTGGGCGCCAACGCGGCAACCTCTTAGGCAAATCGAGCAGCTAAGTGGATTGGATGCATTGACCAATTTCACAAATCCATTCCCAGCTTTCCCCTAGCACCGACGGCGTCGGAGTCCACCCTCAAGGCAGGACGATCCCTTCGGACATTTGACTTCCGGGGCCAAGTTGCTGCGCCCAGTCGCTGATACCGAGCTCCAATGGCGCATGTCGTAGCCGCCGTTGCGAGGCTCTAGCCCGCCTCTGCCGCCGATGAGCCGAGCAGTTCAGAGGATGGCAGATCCTACTATCAAGGAAGAAGAAGTTCTGCCTACAAGCGGGTGAACTACCCTTCTCTTTGCTATTCGTACTAATTACAACTGCTAGCTGGCTACTGAACCTCAAATTGTTCGTTAGCCCAACGCTGACAAACATATTTTGTCCACAATTTTCTGTCAAGTGGGATCTGCGCGGACCCCCCCTTACCTGGTTACGGTAGTCCTTTATAGGTACGACTCCAAGGGAAAGTGGTATGGAAGCCATTGTTTCACGATGGAAGAAGCGCCTGCCCAGATCTGCACTATATCTGGTATGGTTGTTGCTCTGCGTAATCATGTTGAAGTATGGCCAAAGCAGATTGCAAAGTTGAGCTTCATGGATGAACGTGGCATCCATGTTCCTATATTGTGTGACAGTCAGCTAATTGGGTTGATGAAAATATATGCTTCGGATTGCATGTTTGAGCTGAATTGTGATGTACTAGATGTGGAAGCTGCTGCAACTAGGAGTCGCCCTTCTATTCTTGGACAGGGTGGTTGCTCAAACGCAATTAGCTCCTGGTAAACAAAGGTTGCTTGGGGTTCGTATGTTTGTACTGAATTGTAATTTTTGTTTTATTTACTCTGTAGATATTGGGTAGTTATGCAACAGTCTTGTTTCTTTGACAGGAAGTGCCGCAAGGTTAGAAACATGACTGCCGGGTCAGTCATTTTGCTGCCCAAAGAAATTCAAAACGAGTGAAAAGATGATGCTGGACACAATTCTGGTGCCCATTGTCCCGGTGATGCAGAGTACGTGAAGCTAAGAAAATTGGCACCGAGGAAGAGGAAGAAGGCAGGAAATGAAGAAGCCATTGGACGTGAAGGCTTGGCACCCAGGCTGCGGAAGAAGGCTGCTGGCAATGAAGATGCATAGTAGTGTGTTGAACTTGAACCTATATATGTAATTCTGTTAAATTCTGGAGCTCTGTGTGTGGCACGTTGCTGAGCGAAACAATCTACCCACATTCTCTGAGTAAAATGTAGCGCGACTTAGGGTTTGGAAACGCCCGAGTCAGTAGTTGAATCCGAAATTGTGATTGTGCCACTGCTATCTGAAAACAAGGATCCACCGGTTCCACGATTGCTGAGAGGCAGGAGGTCTCCAAATACGATGGAATGTAAGTGGCGCAAAAATAAATTATTTAAGCTGCCACACTCCACGAAGCAGCAACTTATTTCAGATGCTGCACAACGACGTGGCAACATAAACAACAATGTTCTCACCGATAATGCCCAGATGAGGAGAAAATGGGTACCACATTATGGCATAATCTTGAGCCCGTCTATCTCACCGCCTCTCTGCTCCTGCATCCCCTGCATCTGGCGAAGCTCCCGGATCTTCAGTAACCGGGTGTACGTGCTTCCACTTTATAAATTGTGGTTGTGCCATTTGCATGCGGCCAAATCCACGTAGATTATGTTTAAACAAACCACCAATGTCAGAATACACTAGTAGAAAAGGGGTCTTTGGTCCACGGTCACGTTCCCAATCTGGGACAGAGATCTAAATCGAGGCAGAAATTTATCTAAATCACAAATTCTTTCACAAATTAATCGAGACAGAGATCTAAATCGAGGCATTTCATTAGTTCAACCAAAAATTCTTCTAAACAAAGGTGCGATTTCACATCCTACATTAATTCAACCAACTAGTCAACAATTTCACTTCCGGTGCCGCTGTCCTCCGAGCCGCCGGCTTCCTTGTCTTCGTCGGACAGAACCTCCATGATTTCCGCATTGTACGCGAGACGGAGCACCTCTTCACGGTGAGCGGCGGCGATGACGGTGAACTTGGTCCGTCTAGGGATGGACCAGAACCTCTCCCGCCCTTCTCGGTTGCGGAGATCCCTCATACATTGCAAATGTATCTATAATTTTTGATGCTCCATGCTTGGTTTTATCCACTTTCTTGTGTTTTGTCCACACTTTGGAGTACTTTTCATATGATTTCTTGGACTAACCTATTAACAAGAGCCACAGTGCCAGCTGCCTATTTTTTGCTGTTTTTGGTTCCAGGAAAGTCAGAAAATGAATATTCTCGAAATTGGGCTAGACAAAAGCCAAAGTGCCTATTTTTCTAGAAGACTCACGGAGCCAGAATACGAGACGGAGGAGGGCCAAGGGCTGTCCACACCACCCCCAGGCGCGGGCTGGGCCTGGCCGCGCCAGGGCATGGTGTGGTGGCCCCAGGCACCCCCTCGGCCCCTCTCTTCGCCTATAAGAAGCCTTCTGACCTAAAAACTTCGGGGGGTTCGACGTTTTTCCACAAAAAGTTCCGTTGCGCCGCCGCCACCGAAGGGGAGATTCGGGGGACAGAAAGTCTCTATTCTGGCACCCTGCCGGGACAGGGAAGTGCCTCCGGAGCCATCTCCATCGATCTCCACCATCATCTTCATCGACCATCCATGTTTCCCCCATCTATGAGTGAGTAATCCCTCGCTGTAGGCTATGCGGATGGTAGGGATTGGATGAGATCATTCATGTAATGGCATCAGATTGTTAGGGCATAGTGCCTAGTATCTTTTATTAGTGCTTTATGACTTTGTTGCGACTTGTTGTGCTTAATCCTTGTCACTAGGCTCGGAGTGCCATGATTTCAGATCTGAACATATTATTGATTCATCATGATAGTATTGTTTTGGGTCTTATCTACAAGTTGTATACACACGTCGTTGTCCAGAACCTATGGTCCCGAAGTGATAGAAATCGGGGTAGCCGGAACGGAAAGGCTTTGATGTGAGGATCACATGTGTTCACGGAGTGTTAATGCTTTGCTCCGGTGCTCTATTAAAAGGAGCACCTTAATTGCCAGTAGTTCCCTAGAGGCCCCGCTGTAAACGGGCTGGCAGGACAAAAGATGTTGTGCAAGTTCTCATTGCGAGCACGTATGACTATATATGGAACACATGCCTAGGTTTGTCTAGTACTTGGGTGCTTTATCTTACTTATCTGCAATTGCCCTATGTTCTGATTGCTATGTGAATTGTCTTGTCCATGCAACGACCGTCCATCCATCCCTATGCCTACCGCACTCGAATCCCACTGTTTACTGCTTTTGTTACTACTGTCTTTGCTTTGCTACTGCTGTTACTTTACTATTCCTACTACAAAACTGTTGCTACTGATAAACTGATGTGAGCAAGATTGTTTCCAGGTGCAGCTGAATTGACAACTCAGTTGTTAAGGCTGATAAGTATTCTTTGGCTCCCCTTGTGTCGAATCAATAAATTGGGTTTCACTTCCCTCGGAAATACTGTGATACACCCCCTATACTTGTGGGTCATCAAGACTATTTTCTGGCGCCGTTGCCGGGGAGCATAGCTTTATTTATCAAGTCCACTTGGATTCTCTATTGTTCAAGCTCAGTTTATCTTTCTCCTTGTTTGTTTGTTTCTTTATCAAAATTACAAAAAAAATTAGTTCCTACTCTAGTTGTTGTTTTCGTTGGTCTGTTATTATCTTGTTTTATCATGCTTGATGTCAATGGTTAGTTTCTTTGAAACTGAATCTTATTGGCAAGGTGGGTTCACGGAAGATCAAAAAGATTATTATAAGGAACACCGCTTGTCACAAAAAGGGAAACACTTATGGGAACAAATTGATAGATTGTATACCATTGCTAGAAACGTGTGCTCTACTTATAATGTTACTTATTGATGTGATGAGTCTTGTTGCAGAAAGAGGTATAAACACCTCCCTTTTCAATGTGAGTATAGTGATAATGATACCATATCTTCCTATGCTAAAGGAATTTATGACTTTTATGATGCGGAACAAATTGAAGAATTTATTGCTTGGAAGGGTGCTTTTTAACTTGCTAGTTTGCTTGAAAATATTGATGATTCACCTTACAAATATGAGGTGTATGGTATGCTTAAATTTTGCTTTGATAATTACAAGGATGAAAATGACTATATTCTTGAATATTTTAATAGATGCTTTCCACAAATGGAAGAGACTAATGCCTTGTAGGATCCTATGGAAGAAGAAATTGATGAACCTGAAATCTCATTAGATGAAAAAGGAGGAGAGTGATGAACAAAAGGAGAAATAATGGATTTGCTCCCCATGCCTACCTTCTAATGAGAGTAACTCTTTATCCTTTACATTATTTGATTGTCCTCCTTGCTTACTAAAGGAGAATGAATGTTATGTTCCTGAGGTTTCTCTTGATAGTGTTTATAACAAAGCTCTAGTGCTTGTAGATCATGAAGAGCATGATTTATGTGATAGTTATATTGTTGAGTTTATTCATGAGGCTACTGAAAATTATTATGAGAGAGGAAAATTTGGTTGTAGAAGTTTTCATGGTATTGAAACACCTCTCTATGTGCTGAAAGTTTTGAAGTTACTCTTGTTTTATCTTCCTATGCCTGTCACTTTGTTATTTGCTTACACGATTCCTATGCATAGGAAGTGGGTTAGACTTAAATGTGTTTTGAATTTGCTCCTTGATGCTCTCTTTTACTTCAACTCATATTTCTTATGAGAGCATCCTCTCAAACTTTTATGCCTGAAGATGATAATATGTCTGTTATTCTTGGGAGACCTTTTCTTAAATACTGCAGGAGTTGTTATTAATTGTAATCAAGGGAAGGTGACCTTCAATGAACACATTGTCTATTTCCTCAAGAATATTGAAAGGACTTATGTTTTGAATTCAATTGAACATGTTGAGGGCATTCAAGTTGGAGAAATATATTGTCCCATACAAAGAGAAAAATGCAAAACTATTAGGATTGGGACCATTGCTATCAAGGTTGAGGTAACATAATCATTAGTGGAATATAAAGTTTTGTCTCATATAAAATTATTTTGGTAGCAAGACCTGATCAACCTTGTTAACAAAAGGATTTCGTTGAACAAAACAATGTTTTTACCATGATTATCTCTGTTTACTTCTATTCTATCCATTTTAGTTTTTCCTTATGCCTAACTTAAAGGCGTTAAAGAAAAGTACTTATTGGGAGATAACCCAAAAGTTTTAGATGAGTCTTGGAAGTTATTACTTCAGTAATAACCACTCCTTATCCTTTTTATTTGCTTTTTGTGCCAAGAGTAACCTCTAATGAGAGAGAAGTATTGGTTGGGAAAGTTGCTGTCCCGAAACAGATTTTTGTGTTTCACCGTAAAAATTCGTGAGACAGCTATGTATGTCGGAATGAGCTATACTTTTTTTTATTCTGCCCCAGGTTGTTATCTAACTGTCATTAGTTCAACACTTTTAGATTTGAGCAACAGAAGGTCTTCGAAAAAATTCGTCTTTACCTGCTGGTCTGTTTTGACAGATTTCTGCCATTTTCTGCATTTGCTTCTTGTTAGTTCCTTCTTGAGTTCTTTTGGGGAATTGAGATTTTTGAGGGAAGTGCTACAGTAGCTAGTGTTCTAATGGAAGTTTATTTGGCGTTAGAACTGAACCTTTAGACTTATTAATCTTAAGTGCACTAATGTTGCTAATAAAGATTGTGTGAAGTTTTGTATGAAGGAAAAATTTCAGGTGTATGGAAGGAATGAGTAATGAGATGAAGGATGGACTAAATCTCAAGCTTGGGGATGCCACGCGTGTCACCCCAAGAAATATCCAAGAATTACAAGCGTCAAAGCTTGGGGATGCCCAAGGCATCCCCTTCTTCATCAATAAAAATCTCAGGTTTCTTTCAAACACTTCATTTTTATTGTTTCATGCATAGTTGTGTTGTTCTTGGAGCGTCTTCTTTTTCATTTTCGTTTTGGTTTTTAGTTTGCCTAGTTTTCTGAATAAATTGGTTGGACCCCCTCTTTCATACATTGGTTTGCAAATAGTTTGGTTTGGTTTGGAAAAGAGTGGGAAAGTTTATGCTTATGTGGTAAAAAGAGCTCGTTTTTGACTGTGGCCTATGCTTTGTCATGCCATGCTTTATGTAGCATGACTTGTTATAAACAATTGAGATTGCTTAATGTGCCTTGGATGAATCATGCGTTGTTTTAGCATATTAAAGCATAATATAGTGGTATTCTCCTTTGATGCTTTATTTGGGTTGACTTGGCACATGCTCACACCATGTTATGACTATCACAAGTCACCATAGCCTTTATGATCCTTTAGTTTTCAACTTGTAGTATCACTTTATGCTTTGATCAATGATGTTTTGTCGCTCTGCATGATTATGGCCATTATTGCTCTCTTAGTTTGTCGCTCCCAATCTTTTGCTAGCCTCCACAACAAAGTATGAGTTCCACTCATGCATCCAACTCCCTAAACCAAGTTTTTACAAAGAGTCCACCATACCTACCTACTAGCTTATGATATTCCAAGTATATTCATGCTTTTGTTTACCTTCCACTTGTTATGAGAAAACTAGTGATTAAAGCTCTCACGAACTTGATGGCACACTTTACTTTATTGCCTCTAATAAACTTGAACCATTGGGTCCTTCTTTGTTGCGTATATGCTTGCGCTTTATAAGTTGAAATTAGCAGGACCATGTTTCATGGGGAACGCTTTCAACATTGCACTTGTACTTTGTACCCCGTTGATATTATGTTCTTTTTCTTACGGATCCCCGCGGTGTGAAATAAAAGTGGAACTTGTAAGATCATGGAGTTTGTATGTGTGTTAGAGAAACGCCTAGGCCGCTAGCCTAAGCCATGCCTAATCATGGTGGAAACTTGCAGCATCACCATAATGAGCACTCTATGAAGCATCCTCAATAAAAACCTATGCAAATAGCAAATAAAAAGATTGTTGAGATGCTCATTGTCTGCTTGCCTTGTCATTTTGATTATGGGAAAGCTCTCGTATCATGTGCAAGGGGTACCCCGTTGGCGGTTCTTAATGATACACATATACTTACAATGACAAGTGCTTACTCGTGACTGAAGTTGAGTAGCATGAGGATCAGTCTTCATAAGTAAGGGGCATGAGATTTCGGTTTATAACTTGTCAAGCATATCCTCTTAGTTGTGTCACTTTAGCCTTAATCACCTTCAAGATGCTTATGATAGGGGCAATGAGAGCTGAAAGCTATAAGTATCATAATTTTTGGAAGCTCTTTATGATACTTGAATCCCTACTTCCTTTTACAAAGGCTTTTCTTCCACCATTACATTGAGTCTCCACCTTCTATCTTTATGCACTACTTTGAGAGCATAGTGGCCATTCTTAGTTCTATGTGCATTCTCCCAAGACTAGTTGATTGATGCATAACTTGTTATTGCTTGTTTGAAACTTTTGTATCTAGTCACTCTTATGAACTTTGAAGGTGTCCTATGCATTTATATTTTCTACTCTATTGAGGGACAAGCTGAATACTTTTTTGTGCTATGTTTTCTTTATGTGAAACAAACAAACTTCTTGCAAAGCATGTTATTCATGAATCTTTTGTTTGTACCTTTTCATGTTGCATCATAGTCTCTTTGTCTTATTGCTAGAACTTTGTCTTTCATGTTATGATTAAAGTACTATGATCCTAGCTTTGAATGTTTTACAAATACTTTGATCAAGTCTTTGATGGTGCATGTCACCTCAAAAATTATTCTTTTTATCACTTACCTACTGGAGGACGAGCAGGAGTTAAGCTTGGGGATGTTGATACATTGCAAATGTATCTATAATTGTTGATGCTCCATGCTTGGTTTTATCCACTTTCTTGTGTTTTGTCCACACTTTGGAGTACTTTTCATATGATTTCTTGGACTAACCTATTAACAAGAGCCACAGTGCCAGCTGCCTATTTTCTGCTGTTTTTGGTTCCAGGAAAGTCAGAAAATGAATATTCTCGAAATTGGGCGAGGCAAAAGCCAAAGTGCCTATTTTTCTAGAAGACTCACGGAGCCAGAATACGAGACGGAGGAGGGCCAAGGGCTGTCCACACCACCCCCAGGCGCGGGCTGGGCCTGGCCGCGCCAGGGCATGGTGTGGTGGCCCCAGGCACCCCCTCGGCCTCTCTCTTCGCCTATAAGAAGCCTTCTGACCTAAAAACTTCGGGGGGTTCGACGTTTTTCCATGAAAAGTTCCGTTGCATTGCCGCCACCGAAGGGGAGATTCGGGGGACAGAAAGTCTCTGTTCCGGCACCCTGCCGGGATGGGGAAGTGCCTCCGGAGCCATCTCCATCGATCTCCACCATCATCTTCATCGACCATCCATGTTTCCCCCATCTATGAGTGAGTAATCCCCCGTTGTAGGCTATGCGGATGGTAGGGATTGGATGAGATCGTTCATGTAATGGCATCAGATTGTTAGGGCATAGTGCCTAGTATCTTTTATTAGTGCTTTATGACTTTGTTGCGACTTGTTGTGCTTAATGCTTGTCACTAGGGTCCGAGTGCCATGATTTCAGATCTGAACTTATTATTGATTCATCATGATAGTATTGTTTTGGGTCTTATCTACAAGTTGTATACACACGTTGTTGTCCAGAACCTATGGTCCCGAAGTGATAGAAATCGGGGTAGCCGGAAGGGAAAGACTTTGATGTGAGGATCACATGTGTTCACGGAGTGTTAATGCTTTGCTCCGGTGCTCTATTAAAAGGAGCACCTTAATTGCCAGTAGTTCCCTAGAGGCCCCGCTGTAAACAGGCTGGCAGGACAAAAGATGTTGTGCAAGTTCTCATTGCGAGTACGTATGACTATATATGGAACACATGCCTAGGATTGTCTAGTACTTGGGTGCTTTATCTTACTTATCTGCAATTGCCCTATGTTCTGATTGCTATGTGAATTGCCTTGTCCATGCAACGCCCGGTCATCCATCCCTATGCCTACCGCACTCGAATCCCACTGTTTACTGCTTTTGTTACTACTGTCTTTGCTTTGCTACTGCTGTTACTTTACTATTCCTACTACAAAATTGTTGCTACTGATAAACTGCTGTGAGCAAGATTGTTTCTAGGTGCAGCTGAATTGACAACTCAGTTGTTAAGGATGATAAGTATTCTTTGGCTCCCCTTGTGTCGAATCAATAAATTGGGTTTCACTTCCCTCGAAAATACTGCGATACACCCCTATACTTGTGGGTCATCAATCCCGGTGCACCACGGGCCCGTAAACAATGCGGTTGCCAATCTTGGCCTTCCGCTCCTTCTTGAACAGCGCCGACCAGTACGGGCTGGCTGCCGCGTACCGGGGCAGCGCCCTCTTCCATGCGGGCATCTGGCGGCGGTGCGCCGCGATTTCGCTCTCCATCACGGCTCTGCCGGGGAAGAGGAGCGGAGCCACCGGCACCCCCGCATAGCTGATGCGCCATCCGTGGGGCACCGTCGCGGCCGGCGGCGCGAGGATGTCGAAGTGCGAGAACATCACCTCCTCGTAGAAGTTCAGCGAGGGCATCTCCATGGCGGCACGGTGGAGATTGGAGAGGGAGCGAGGGGTGGACGGCGCGGTGGAGATTGGAGAGGGCGAGGGGATGGGCGACAAAGCGACGAGCTATGGCGCCTCCTATTTGTTCACGAGGACGACGAAGCGACGGGCGGAATATCCAAGGGGCATTGGTCAGACAAAAGGAAGTAATGCAGCGTTAAGACAGATTAACGGTCGACCAATGTTTTTACTCCCAGGACTCCGGGGCCAATAGTTCAGACCGCTAGGTCAACAAGTACAACTATTACAACTTAAAGAAGGCACGGGGCTTAAGCTAAATAGAACTAGTTAACACACATCTCCTTGATCTTCCTAATCTTAGCCCTATGCGCATCTTCCTGCGATAGCAAGGATCGAATCGTTTGCTCCTTCCTTTTAGCATCTTCCTTGCACAGCTTCAATTGTTTCTCTGCATCTTTCCTCATGCACTTGTCAATACTCGTAGTTGTGAACTGCAAGAGTTTGGCCTGGTGAAGATCCTTCCTTGCTTCAGTCAGTTCTTGCTCTGCTTTAGCCTTCAGGGCCAACGCCGCGTCCCTCTCCTTCTCGACTTTGCTAACCTTGTCTTCCACCCCCATGAGATCTCGCTTATACTTGGTCGTGTCAACTGGTTCCCATAGCTTCATCTCAACACTGTCAAGAAGTGAGCTGAATGCGGATTCTTTCAACTGAACAGTCATTTCCCATAGTTTGTCTAGCGTTTTCTGCATCGATTTGGGCCACTCTAGATCTACCCATTTGACAACACCGCAACTTCCTCCTCGCATCATTGCACGATGTCCTTGACACCGTAGAAACCTCCTACCTGTGTTTCGTCCTTCGAACGCTACAAATTTAGCAGGCACATATCCAATTTTACATAGCAGAGTAATGTCTTCATCCGCTAAACCATGATAGTCGGCGTCATACATCATCTGGTTGGCCTAACACATCATACGCGCATGAGTAAACGGAGTAGATCTAGCTCAAAAAATAGATAACTGGCCACGGATGATAGAGATAGAGATGAGACGACTCACATCGAAATCACCGTCCCTATCGTCACGACGCGTTTCCTCGTCGTCTCCCCTTGAACCCATGGCGAGAGGGGAGAGGGGGGTGGGGGAGTGGCTGCCAGAGAGGGGATTGGGATGGCGACGCCGTCGGCTTGCGGCTACGGCAGGATGGGAGTGAAGTGGGGAATGTGGCTTCGAGGGGAAGGAAGAGAAGTACGGGGTGGAAGAGAAGTAATGGGGACGTGACACTAGGATATGGCCCGCTCAACTCGTGAGTCGTGACACTCGCAACAGGGGAGCCCCCGGTGTTGCCAGTTTGTCCAGAGCAAGCGTGGCCAATCATGCCGCAGAACAGACTACTTGCAGATCGATCTCACGAAAACCATCTCAATCGTCCAAGCGCCCCAATCGGATGGTATGTAACAATCAACAAGCATAACAACTATGTTAGGGCGTGCCTTCTAGAAGACTCGGTCTAACGCTAAGGTTATGGCTCTCCTGACGTTATGTAGTATCCATATGCGGTTTATGAAAAGAACATGCATCCAACAACACGGGTGGATCTAGCTGTGGTTAATGAGAAGAGCAGACATGCAATGACACCGGTGATATGTGGTTGTGGGTAGAACACAGATGCAATGACTCTGGTGATATGTGGTTTGTGAGAAGAGCACACATGCAATGACTCTAGCTGTGGTTCATGAAAAGAGCAGACATGCAATGACACCGGTGGATCCATGTGTGGTTCATGGGAAGAACACACATGCAATGACACTGGGTGTGGTTCATGATATGGTCTGTGAGAAGAACACACATGCAATGACTCTAGCTGTGGTTCATGAAAAGAGCAGACATGCGATGACTCTAACTGTGGTTCATGAAAAGAGCAGACATGCGATGCCACCGGTGGATCCATGTGTGGTCTATGAGAGGAACACACATGCAATTACACCGGTGGATCTTTATGTGGTTTGTGAGAATAACACACATGCAATGACACTGGTGGATCCATGTGTGGTTCATGGGAAGAACACACATGCAATGACACAGGTGATATGTGGTATGTGAGAAGAACACAAATGCAATGACTCTGGTGATATGTGGTTTGTGAAAAGAACACACATTCAATGACTCTAGCTGTGGTTAATGAAAAGAGCAGACATGCAATGACACTGGTGGGTCCATGTGGGGTTAATGAGAAGAACACACATGCAATGACACTAGGTGTGGTTCATGGGAAAAACACACATGCAATGACTCTGGTGATATGTGGTTTGTGAAAAGAACAGACATGCAATGACTCTAGCTGTGGCTAATGAGAAGAGGAGACATGCAATGACACCGGTGGATCCATGTGTGGTCTGTGGGAAGAACACACATGCAATGACACTGGTGGATCCATGTGTGGTTCATGGGAAGAACACACATGCATAGACACGGGTGATATGTGCTTTGTGAGAAGAACACACATGCAATGACTCTAGTTGTGCTTCATGAAAAGAGCAGACATGCAATGACATTGGTGGATCCATGTGTGGTTCGTGGGAAGAACACACATGCAATGACACTGGGTGTGGTTCATGATATGGTTTGTGAGAAGAACACACATGAAATGACACTGGTAGATCCATGTGTGGTCTGTGAGAAGAACACACATGCAATGACACTGGTGGATCCATGTGTGGTCTTTGGGAAGAACACACAAGCAATGACACTGGTGATATGTGGTATGTGAGAAGAACACACATCCAATGACTCTAGCTGTGGTTCATGAAAAGAGCAGACATGCAATGACACTGGTTGATCCATGTGTGGTTCATGGCAAGAACACACATGCAATGACACTGGTGGATCCATGTGTGGTTTGTGGGAAGAACACACATGCAATGACACTGGTGGATCCATGTGTGGTTCATGGGAAGAACACACATGCAATGACACTAGGTGTGGTTCATGATATGGTTTGTGAGAAGAACACACATGCAATGACACTGGTGGATCCATGTGTGGTCTGTGAGAAGAACACACATGCAATGACACTAGGTGTGGTTCATGATATGGTTTGTGAGAAGAACACACATGCAATGACACTGGTGGATCCATGTGTGGTCTTTGGGAAGAACACACATGCAATGACACTGGTGATATGTGGTCTGTGAGAAGAACACACATCCAATGACTCAAGCTGTGGTTCATGAAAAGAGCAAACATGCAATGACACTGGTGGATCCATGTCTGGTTCATGGGAAGAACACACATGCGATGGCACTGGGTGGATCCATGTGTGGTTTGTGAGAAGAACACACGTGCAATGACACTGGTGGATCCATGTGTGGTTCATGGGAAGAACACACATGCAATAACTCTAGTGATATGTGGTTTGTGAGAAGAACAGACATGGAATGACTCTAGATGTGGTTAATGAAAAGAGCAGACATGCAATGACACCGGTGGGTCCATGTGGGGTTAATGAGAAGAACACACATGCAATGACACTGGGTGTGGTTCATGATATGGTCTGTGAGAAGAACACACATGCAATGACTCTAGTTGTGGTTCATGAAAAGAGCAGACATGCGATGACTCTAACTGTGGTTCATGAAAAGAGAAGACATGCGATGCCACCGGTGGATCCATGTGTGGTCTATGAGAGGAACACACATGCAATTACACCGGTGGATCTTTACGTGGTTTGTGAGAATAACACACATGCAATGACACTGGTGGATCCATGTGTGGTTCATAGGAAGAACACACATGCAATGACACAGGTGATATGTGGTATGTGGGAAGAACACAAATGCAATGACTCTGGTGATATGTGGTTTGTGAAAAGAACACACATGCAATGACTCTAGTTGTGGTTAATGAAAAGAGCAGACATGCAATGACACCGGTGGGTCCATGTGGGGTTAATGAGAAGAACACACGTGCAATGACACTAGGTGTGGTTCATGGGAGGAACACACATGCAATGACTCTGGTGATATGTGGTTTGTGAAAAGAACAAACATGCAATGACTCTAGCTGTGGCTAATGAGAAGAGCAGACATGCAATGACACCGGTGGATCCATGTGTGGTATGTGGGAAGAACACACATGCAATGACACTGGTGGATCCATGTGTGGTTCATGGGAAGAACACACATGCATAGACACCGGTGATATGTGGTTTGTGAGAAGAACACACATGAAATGACTCTAGCTGTGCTTCATGAAAAGAGCAGACATGCAATGACATTGGTGGATCCATGTGTGGTTCATGGGAAGATCACACATGCAATGACACTGGGTGTGGTTCATGATATGGTTTGTGAGAAGAACACACATGAAATGACACTGGTAGATCCATGTGTGGTCTGTGAGAAGAACACACATGCAATGACACTGGTGGATCCATGTGTGGTCTTTGGGAAGAACACACAAGCAATGACACTGGTGATATGTGGTATGTGAGAAGAACACACATCCAATGACTCTAGCTGTGGTTCATGTAAAGAGCAGACATGCAATGACACTGGTTGATCCATGTGTGGTTCATGGCAAGAACACACATGCAATGACACTGGTGGATCCATGTGTGGTTTGTGGGAAGAACACACATGCAATGACACTGGTGGATCCATGTGTGGTTCATGGGAAGAACACACATGCAATGACACTAGGTGTGGTTCATGATATGGTTTGTGAGAAGAACACACATGCAATGACACTGGTGGATCCATGTGTGGTCTGTGAGAAGAACACACATGCAATGACACTGGGTGTGGTTCATGATATGGTTTGTGAGAAGAACACACATGCAATGACACTGGTGGATCCATGTGTGGTCTTTGGGAAGAACACACATGCAATGACACTTGTGATATGTGGTCTGTGAGAAGAACACACATCCAATGACTCAAGCTGTGGTTCATGAAAAGAGTAGACATGCAATGACACTGGTGGATCCATGTGTGGTTCATGGGAAGAACACACATGCGATGGCACTGGGTGGATCCATGTGTGGTTTGTGAGAACAACACACATGCAATGACACTGGTGGATCCATGTGTGGTTCATGGGAAGAACACACATGCAATAACTCTAGTGATATGTGGTTTGTGAGAAGAACAGACATGGAATGACTCTAGATGTGGTTCATGAAAAGTGCACACATGCAATGACACCGGTGGATCCTTGTGTGGTTTGTGGGAAGAACACACATGCAATGACACTGGGTGTGGTTAATTTTATGGTCTGTGAGAAGAACACACATGCAATGACTGTAGCTGTGGTTCATGAAAAGAGCACGCATGCGATGACTCTAACTGTGGTTCAAGAAAAGAGCAGACCTGCGAAGCCACCGGTGAATCCATGTGTGGTCTATGAGAGGAACACACATGCAATTACAGTGGTGGATCCTTACGTGGTTTGTGAGAATAACACACATGCAATGACACTGGTGGATCTTTGTGTGGTTCATGGGAAGATCACACATGCAATGACATAGGTGATATGTGGTCTGTGAGAAGAACACACATGCAATGACTCTGGTGATATGTGGTTTGTGAAAAGAACACACATGCAATGACTCTAGCTGTGGTTAATGAAAAGAGCAGACATGCAATGACACCGGTGGGTCCATGTGGGGTTAATGAGAAGAACAGACATGCAATGACACTGGGTGTGGTTCATGGGAAGAACACACATGCAATGACTCTGGTAATGTGTGGTTTGTGAAAAGAACAGACATGCAATGACTCTAGCTGTGGTTAATGAGAAGAGAAGACATGCAATAACACCGCTGGATCCATGTGTGGTCTGTGGGAAGAACACACATGCAATGACACTAGTGGATCCATGTGTGGTTCATGGGAAGAACACACATGCATAGACACCGGTGATATGTGCTTTGTCAGAAGAACACACATGCAATGACTCTAGCTGTGGTTCATGAAAAGAGCAGACATGCAATGACACTAGTGGATCCATGTGTGGTTCATGGGAAGAACACACATGCAATGACACTGGGTGCGGTTCATGATATGGTTTGTGAGAAGAACACACATGAAATGACACTGGTAGATCCATGTGTGGTCTGTGAGAAGAACACACATGCAATGACACTGGTGGATCCATGTGTGGTCTTTGGGAAGAACACACAAGCAATGACACTGGTGATATGTGGTATGTGAGAAGAACACAGATCCAATGACTCTAGCTGTGGTTCATGAAAAGAGCAGACATGCAATGACACTGGTTGATCCATGTGTGGTTCATGGGAAGAACACACATGCAATGACACTGGTGGATCCATGTGTGGTTTGTGGGAAAAACACACATGCAATGGCACTGGTGGATCCATGTGTGGTTCATGGGAAGAACACACATGCAATGACACTAGGTGTGGTTCATGATATGGTTTGTGAGAAGAACACACATGCAATGACACTGGTGGATCCATGTGTGGTCTGTGAGAAGAACACACATGCAATGACACTGGGTGTGGTTCATGATATGGTTTGTGAGAAGAACACACATGCAATGACACTGGTGGCTCAATGTGTGGTCTTTGGGAAGAACACACATGCAATGACACTTGTGATATGTGGTATGTGAGAAGAACACACATCCAATGACTCAAGCTGTGGTTCATGAAAATAGCAGACATGCAATGACACTGGTGGATCCATGTGTGGTTCATGGGAAGAACACACATGCGATGGCACTGGGTGGATCCATGTGTGGTTTGTGAGAACAACACACATGCAATGACACTGGTGGATCCATGTGTGGTTCATGGGAAGAACACACATGCAATAACTCTAGTGATATGTGGTTTGTGAGAAGAACAGACATGGAATGACTCTAGATGTGGTTAATGAAAAGAGCAGACATGCAATGACACCGGTGGGTCCATGTGGGGTTAATGAGAAGAACACACATGCAATGACACTGGGTGTGGTTCATGATATGGTCTGTGAGAAGAACACACATGCAATGACTCTAGCTGTGGTTCATGAAAAGAGCAGACATGCGATGACTCTAACTGTGGTTCATGAAAAGAGCAGACATGCGATGCCACTGGTGGATCCATGTGTGGTCTATGAGAGGAACACACATGCAATTACACCGGTGGATCTTTACGTGGTTTGTGAGAATAACACACATGTAATGACACTGGTGGATCCATGTGTGGTTCATGGGAAGAACACACATGCAATGACACAGGTGATATGTGGTATGTGAGAAGAACACAAATGCAATGACTCTGGTGATATGTGGTTTGTGAAAAGAACACACATGCAATGACTCTAGCTGTGGTTAATGAAAAGAGAAGACATGCAATGACACCGGTGGGTCCATGTGGGGTTAATGAGAAGAACACACATGCAATGACACTAGGTGTGGTTCATGGGAGGAACACACATGCAATGACTCTGGTGATATGTGGTTCGTGAAAAGAACAGACATGCAATGACTCTAGCTGTGGCTAATGAGAAGAGCAGACATGCAATGACACCGGTGGATCCATGTGTGGTCTGTGGGAAGAACACACATGCAATGACACTGGTGGATCCATGTGTGGTTCATGGGAAGAACACACATGCATAGACACCGGTGATATGTGGTTTGTGAGAAGAACACACATGAAATGATTCTAGCTGTGCTTCATGAAAAGAGCAGACATGCAATGACATTGGTGGATCCATGTGTGGTTCATGGGAAGAACACACATGCAATGACACTGGGTGTGGTTCATGATATGGTTTGTGAGAAGAACACACATGAAATGACACTGGTAGATCCATGTGTGGTCTGTGAGAAGAACACACATGCAATGACACTGGTGGATCCATGTGTGGTCTTTGGGAAGAACACACAAGCAATGACACTGGTGATATGTGGTATGTGAGAAGAACACACATCCAATGACTCTAGCTGTGGTTCATGTAAAGAGCAGACATGCAATGACACTGGTTGATCCATGTGTGGTTCATGGCAAGAACACACATGCAATGACACTGGTGGATCCATGTGTGGTTTGTGGGAAGAACACACATGCAATGACACTGGTGGATCCATGTGTGGTTCATGGGAAGAACACACATGCAATGACACTAGGTGTGGTTCATGATATGGTTTGTGAGAAGAACACACATGCAATGACACTGGTGGATCCATGTGTGGTCTGTGAGAAGAACACACATGCAATGACACTGGGTGTGGTTCATGATATGGTTTGTGAGAAGAACACACATGCAATGACACTGGTGGATCCATGTGTGGTCTTTGGGAAGAACACACATGCAATGACACTTGTGATATGTGGTCTGTGAGAAGAACACACATCCAATGACTCAAGCTGTGGTTCATGAAAAGAGTAGACATGCAATGACACTGGTGGATCCATGTGTGGTTCATGGGAAGAACACACATGCGATGGCACTGGGTGGATCCATGTGTGGTTTGTGAGAACAACACACATGCAATGACACTGGTGGATCCATGTGTGGTTCATGGGAAGAACACACATGCAATAACTCTAGTGATATGTGGTTTGTGAGAAGAACAGACATGGAATGACTCTAGATGTGGTTCATGAAAAGTGCACACATGCAATGACACCGGTGGATCCTTGTGTGGTTTGTGGGAAGAACACACATGCAATGACACTGGGTGTGGTTAATTTATGGTCTGTGAGAAGAACACACATGCAATGACTGTAGCTGTGGTTCATGAAAAGAGCACGCATGCGATGACTCTAACTGTGGTTCAAGAAAAGAGCAGACCTGCGAAGCCACCGGTGAATCCATGTGTGGTCTATGAGAGGAACACACATGCAATTACAGTGGTGGATCCTTACGTGGTTTGTGAGAATAACACACATGCAATGACACTGGTGGATCTTTGTGTGGTTCATGGGAAGATCACACATGCAATGACATAGGTGATATGTGGTCTGTGAGAAGAACACACATGCAATGACTCTGGTGATATGTGGTTTGTGAAAAGAACACACATGCAATGACTCTAGCTGTGGTTAATGAAAAGAGCAGACATGCAATGACACCGGTGGGTCCATGTGGGGTTAATGAGAAGAACAGACATGCAATGACACTGGGTGTGGTTCATGGGAAGAACACACATGCAATGACTCTGGTAATGTGTGGTTTGTGAAAAGAACAGACATGCAATGACTCTAGCTGTGGTTAATGAGAAGAGAAGACATGCAATAACACCGCTGGATCCATGTGTGGTCTGTGGGAAGAACACACATGCAATGACACTAGTGGATCCATGTGTGGTTCATGGGAAGAACACACATGCATAGACACCGGTGATATGTGCTTTGTCAGAAGAACACACATGCAATGACTCTAGCTGTGGTTCATGAAAAGAGCAGACATGCAATGACACTAGTGGATCCATGTGTGGTTCATGGGAAGAACACACATGCAATGACACTGGGTGCGGTTCATGATATGGTTTGTGAGAAGAACACACATGAAATGACACTGGTAGATCCATGTGTGGTCTGTGAGAAGAACACACATGCAATGACACTGGTGGATCCATGTGTGGTCTTTGGGAAGAACACACAAGCAATGACACTGGTGATATGTGGTATGTGAGAAGAACACAGATCCAATGACTCTAGCTGTGGTTCATGAAAAGAGCAGACATGCAATGACACTGGTTGATCCATGTGTGGTTCATGGGAAGAACACACATGCAATGACACTGGTGGATCCATGTGTGGTTTGTGGGAAAAACACACATGCAATGGCACTGGTGGATCCATGTGTGGTTCATGGGAAGAACACACATGCAATGACACTAGGTGTGGTTCATGATATGGTTTGTGAGAAGAACACACATGCAATGACACTGGTGGATCCATGTGTGGTCTGTGAGAAGAACACACATGCAATGACACTGGGTGTGGTTCATGATATGGTTTGTGAGAAGAACACACATGCAATGACACTGGTGGCTCAATGTGTGGTCTTTGGGAAGAACACACATGCAATGACACTTGTGATATGTGGTATGTGAGAAGAACACACATCCAATGACTCAAGCTGTGGTTCATGAAAAGAGTAGACATGCAATGACACTGGTGGATCCATGTGTGGTTCATGGGAAGAACACACATGCGATGGCACTGGGTGGATCCATGTGTGGTTTGTGAGAAGAACACACATGCAATGACACTGGTGGATCCATGTGTGGTTCATGGGAAGAACACACATGCAATAACTCTAGTGATATGTGGTTTGTGAGAAGAACAGACATGGAATGACTCTAGATGTGGTTAATGAAAAGAGCAGACATGCAATGACACCGGTGGGATCCATTGTGGGGTTAATGAGAAGAACACACATGCAATGACACTGGGTGTGGTTCATGATATGGTCTGTGAGAAGAACACACATGCAATGACTCTAGCTGTGGTTCATGAAAAGAGCAGACATGCGATGACTCTAACTGTGGTTCATGAAAAGAGCAGACATGCGATGCCACCGGTGGATCCATGTGTGGTCTATGAGAGGAACACACATGCAATTACACCGGTGGATCTTTACGTGGTTTGTGAGAATAACACACATGTAATGACACTGGTGGATCCATGTGTGGTTCATGGGAAGAACACACATGCAATGACACAGGTGATATGTGGTATGTGAGAAGAACACAAATGCAATGACTCTGGTGATATGTGGTTTGTGAAAAGAACACACATGCAATGACTCTAGCTGTGGTTAATGAAAAGAGAAGACATGCAATGACACCGGTGGGTCCATGTGGGGTTAATGAGAAGAACACACATGCAATGACACTAGGTGTGGTTCATGGGAGAACACACATGCAATGACTCTAGGTGATATGTGGTTCGTGAAAAGAACAGACATGCAATGACTCTAGCTGTGGCTAATGAGAAGAGCAGACATGCAATGACACCGGTGGATCCATGTGTGGTCTGTGGGAAGAACACACATGCAATGACACTGGTGGATCCATGTGTGGTTCATGGGAAGAACACACATGCATAGACACCGGTGATATGTGGTTTGTGAGAAGAACACACATGAAATGACTCTAGCTGTGCTTCATGAAAAGAGCAGACATGCAATGACATTGGTGGATCCATGTGTGGTTCATGGGAAGAACACACATGCAATGACACTGGGTGTGGTTCATGATATGGTTTGTGAGAAGAACACACATGAAATGACACTGGTAGATCCATGTGTGGTCTGTGAGAAGAACACACATGCAATGACACTGGTGGATCCATGTGTGGTCTTTGGGAAGAACACACAAGCAATGACACTGGTGATATGTGGTATGTGAGAAGAACACACATCCAATGACTCTAGCTGTGGTTCATGTAAAGAGCAGACATGCAATGACACTGGTTGATCCATGTGTGGTTCATGGCAAGAACACACATGCAATGACACTGGTGGATCCATGTGTGGTTTGTGGGAAGAACACACATGCAATGACACTGGTGGATCCATGTGTGGTTCATGGGAAGAACACACATGCAATGACACTAGGTGTGGTTCATGATATGGTTTGTGAGAAGAACACACATGCAATGACACTGGTGGATCCATGTGTGGTCTGTGAGAAGAACACACATGCAATGACACTGGGTGTGGTTCATGATATGGTTTGTGAGAAGAACACACATGCAATGACACTGGTGGCTCGATGTGTGGTCTTTGGGAAGAACACACATGCAATGACACTTGTGATATGTGGTATGTGAGAAGAACACACATCCAATGACTCAAGCTGTGGTTCATGAAAAGAGTAGACATGCAATGACACTGGTGGATCCATGTGTGGTTCATGGGAAGAACACACATGCGATGGCACTGGGTGGATCCATGTGTGGTTTGTGAGAAGAACACACATGCAATGACACTGGTGGATCCATGTGTGGTTCATGGGAAGAACACACATGCAATAACTCTAGTGATATGTGGTTTGTGAGAAGAACAGACATGGAATGACTCTAGATGTGGTTAATGAAAAGAGCAGACATGCAATGACACCGGTGGATCCTTGTGGGGTTAATGAGAAGAACACACATGCAATGACACTGGGTGTGGTTCATGATATGGTCTGTGAGAAGAACACACATGCAATGACTCTAGCTGTGGTTCATGAAAAGAGCAGACATGCGATGACTCTAACTATGGTTCATGAAAAGAGCAGACATGCGATGCCACCGGTGGATCCATGTGTGGTCTATGAGAGGAACACACATGCAATTACACCGGTGGATCTTTACGTGGTTTGTGAGAATAACACACATGTAATGACACTGGTGGATCCATGTGTGGTTCATGGGAAGAACACACATGCAATGACACAGGTGATATGTGGTATGTGAGAAGAACACAAATGCAATGACTCTGGTGATATGTGGTTTGTGAAAAGAACACACATGCAATGACTCTAGCTGTGGTTAATGAAAAGAGAAGACATGCAATGACACCGGTGGGTCCATGTGGGGTTAATGAGAAGAACACACATGCAATGACACTAGGTGTGGTTCATGGGAGGAACACACATGCAATGACTCTGGTGATATGTGGTTCGTGAAAAGAACAGACATGCAATGACTCTAGCTGTGGCTAATGAGAAGAGCAGACATGCAATGACACCGGTGGATCCATGTGTGGTCTGTGGGAAGAACACACATGCAATGACACTGGTGGATCCATGTGTGGTTCATGGGAAGAACACACATGCATAGACACCGGTGATATGTGGTTTGTGAGAAGAACACACATGAAATGATTCTAGCTGCTGCTTCATGAAAAGAGCAGACATGCAATGACATTGGTGGATCCATGTGTGGTTCATGGGAAGAACACACATGCAATGACACTGGGTGTGGTTCATGATATGGTTTGTGAGAAGAACACACATGAAATGACACTGGTAGATCCATGTGTGGTCTGTGAGAAGAACACACATGCAATGACACTGGTGGATCCATGTGTGGTCTTTGGGAAGAACACACAAGCAATGACACTGGTGATATGTGGTATGTGAGAAGAACACACATCCAATGACTCTAGCTGTGGTTCATGTAAAGAGCAGACATGCAATGACACTGGTTGATCCATGTGTGGTTCATGGAAAGAACACACATGCAATGACACTGGTGGATCCATGTGTGGTTTGTGGGAAGAACACACATGCAATGACACTGGTGGATCCATGTGTGGTTCATGGGAAGAACACACATGCAATGACACTAGGTGTGGTTCATGATATGGTTTGTGAGAAGAACACACATGCAATGACACTGGTGGATCCATGTGTGGTCTGTGAGAAGAACACACATGCAATGACACTGGGTGTGGTTCATGATATGGTTTGTGAGAAGAACACACATGCAATGACACTGGTGGCTCGATGTGTGGTCTTTGGGAAGAACACACATGCAATGACACTTGTGATATGTGGTATGTGAGAAGAACACACATCCAATGACTCAAGCTGTGGTTCATGAAAAGAGTAGACATGCAATGACACTGGTGGATCCATGTGTGGTTCATGGGAAGAACACACATGCGATGGCACTGGGTGGATCCATGTGTGGTTTGTGAGAAGAACACACATGCAATGACACTGTGGATCCATGTGTGGTTCATGGGAAGAACACACATGCAATAACTCTAGTGATATGTGGTTTGTGAGAAGAACAGACATGGAATGACTCTAGATGTGGTTAATGAAAAGAGCAGACATGCAATGACACCGGTGGATCCTTGTGGGGTTAATGAGAAGAACACACATGCAATGACACTGGGTGTGGTTCATGATATGGTCTGTGAGAAGAACACACATGCAATGACTCTAGCTGTGGTTCATGAAAAGAGCAGACATGCGATGACTCTAACTGTGGTTCATGAAAAGAGCAGACATGCGATGCCACCGGTGAATCCATGTGTGGTCTATGAGAGGAACACACATGCAATTACACCGGTGGATCTTTACGTGGTTTGTGAGAATAACACACATGTAATGACACTGGTGGATCCATGTGTGGTTCATGGGAAGAACACACATGCAATGACACAGGTGATATGTGGTATGTGAGAAGAACACAAATGCAATGACTCTGGTGATATGTGGTTTGTGAAAAGAACACACATGCAATGACTCTAGCTGTGGTTAATGAAAAGAGCAGACATGCAATGACACCGGTGGGTCCATGTGGGGTTAATGAGAAGAACACACATGCAATGACACTAGGTGTGGTTCATGGGAGGAACACACATGCAATGACTCTAGGTGATATGTGGTTTGTGAAAAGAACAGACATGCAATGACTCTAGCTGTGGCTAATGAGAAGAGCAGACATGCAATGACACCGGTGGATCCATGTGTGGTCTGTGGGAAGAACACACATGCAATGACACTGGTGGATCCATGTGTGGTTCATGGGAAGAACACACATGCATAGACACCGGTGATATGTGGTTTGTGAGAAGAACACACATGAAATGACTCTAGCTGTGCTTCATGAAAAGAGCAGACATGCAATGACA